>JADWPR010000010.1:0-1249607 GCA_016109585.1 Phialophora expanda
TAACCCTAACCCTAACCCTAACCCTAACCCTAACCCTAACCCTAACCCTAACCCTAACCCTAACCCTAACCCTAACCACGCCACTACCTCCCTGGTAAGTCCCCCCTCTTTGTTTTTTTCGAGCCTGTTTTTCCTTATAGTAGTTCCTTATCTATGTAGTCTTTTTTTTTGACCCCCGCCTCGAAAAAAATATATCTAAAAGTTACCCTAAAAAAATTGAGCACCGCCTTATAAAAGTTAAGTACCGCCTCGCAAAATTTGACTCCTGGTAAACTTAAGCCTATTATACTATATAGCTTAGCCTCTAATATAGCAAAGTAAGTTAAGTGCTATATACCTTAAAGATAATAAAGACTAACTTAAAAAAATAAAGGCCGTACCTAAAAATAGCGAGAGGATAGCCTAGGATAATTATCTTAACTATTCACTAATAGTAAGTCTTTATTTAAAGAAAAATTGCGATAAGTCTTTTTTTTTAACCCCCTATACATTTTTTTCTTTTTAGGGTATATAGCTAACCTCCCTTATTTTTTTCAACCTAGCGCTCATTTCTAGTAAGGAAAAAATAATATCTAAGTCCGTACTAAATACTAGTCCTACTATAAAGGTAACAAGGTATTTTTAAGCCTACCCTTAAAAAAACTAAGGTAAAGAATACTAACCTTGTTTTTTTCTAGACTATCCTTACTAAAGGTCTAGGTACTATTAACAATACTAATATCCTTAAGTACTTAGTCTATAGCTATCTTACTAAGGTAAAATTAAAGCCTACCTTATTTTCTTTAACTACTAACTCGTGAAAATAGAACGCACTTATAGAAGAATGCCTTGTGGTGTTCTAAGTCTATAATCCTAATAAGAATAAGACTAAGGTTCGTTTTTCCTAAGTCGAGATTCGACTTTTACTAATAAAAACTTAAATTAATAATAAAGCTAGCTCTATTAGTATCTACCGCTAGAACTTTATTAAAGTATATATTTTCCGACCCGCCGTTCGAAAATAACTAATAAAGCTATAGTTCTTCAAAATAATATCCTACCCCCGTAACAAGGCGGAGAATTAGAAGGTCAGTTTAATTTCTTCAAGCCTAGCCTCGTTATTTACTAACTAGGTTCTAGTTCGATGTTAACAAAGTAGCTATAGCACTTAAAAAGAATAGCTACGAAAGTATTTTGTAAGCTCGTCTTTAAAAAAAACGACTCTAAGATTATAATATAAGCGGTGTAGCGGCGAAGTAAGCCTTAATTTTTTTAAGTATCAGTATAAATAAAAGTGAGAGTAGGCTCTTTTTTTTTAAGCGTTAATATAATAAAAGCTTTAAAATTTTTAAAGTAGTATAGTATTAAGTGCTTTTTAAGCTAGCTAAACTAAGCCTTAATTTCTTTAACCTAAGGGTCTAAAAATATGATGATATATTAGATTAACTATAATAGTGCTACTTTCCTCGTAATCTTAAAGTGCTTTCTTAATATTAACTAACCTAGCCACTAAATATTAATTTAATTTACTTAACTTCTTAGTTTTTAATATTTTAATAGAAGTTAATCTATATTTTATAGTATTATCTCTTTAAAATAGAGAGCCTAAGCCTATAGATTGTTAATATAAGCTTAATTTACTAGTGTAATACTCTAAACCTTAAATTTTAGTATATAAATCCTTTACCCTAAGCTTAAGGTAACTTAATTACCTTTATAACTTAATGAGGACTAGTTCGATTTTTATAAAACTTTCACTATAGATACTATTTATAGCCCTCTTTTTAATAGGATAAAAATTTTTACTTCGAAAAATTTTAGTTAAAAAGTTATAGGCCTCTTTATTTTCTAAGGGTTTTCCTATTATTTCCCCCTTAGGGTTAGCTTAATATCTCTATATTAAAGAGGGATATTTCGTATTTTAAGACTATATACCTATAAAATAGACCCTAATACACGATATTATCGAAAAAACTCGAAGATTATATGATGGGTACCGAGCGAAATAAGCACTAGAATAAATCTTAGTACCCATCGTATAAAAAATCTTAGTTCCCATCGATGGGTACCATCGAGCAGGGTAGTAGGGATAACTACCTAATCTAGGGAAGGCTTAGTGTGTAGCTATATTAACCCTAAATTAGTAGGTCGCCTAGTATGCTAGCCTTATTATATAGCCTTGTCAAATCTAACTTGTTCTATAATATTAAGGGCCTTATTCTTTACTATTTACTATTTATTAAAGATTAGACCTAGGGTTAATAGAATTATAAGATTAGTACCTTTAAAGCTTAAAATAGTATTATAAGAATAGTTTAGGTCCTAAATAAATAATTTCCTATATTATTTATATAAGGTAGATAGAGGATATAATAAGAGGGATAATTAGATTTAGTTAAAGAGGAGAGATATATAGCTAGGAAGATAAATAAATTTAGATATTATTTATATTTATATTATATAAATAAGTAGTATAAATAATTATTTATTATATAGAGAATTATATTACTCTTAACTAGGGGGGTGAGGAAGGTTAGTATTTATTATTAATAAGTAGTTATAATAGTAGTATTATAAAGTAAAGAGTTATTATATATATATAGAGACTGTATAATACTATATTAAGTTAGGAATTATTATATTCTTAGTGTGTAATACTATATTAAGTTAGGAATTATTATACTCTTAGTGTATAATACTATATTAGGTAGGAATTATTACACTCTTAGTATATAATACTATATTAGGTAGGAATTATTACACTCTTAGTAATTACTTAGCTAACTTTCCTTAAACCTTTATAATAATAATATCTTTAACGATAGCTACTATACTTAATATAAGGTATTAGAGTATAAAACCTATATCGTTCGAATCGTCTTGACGAGATCTATCTAAAGATATAAATATTATTAGGATTACTCCTCTATTTTACTCTAAACCTAAGTCGAGTTTAAGGTATAGACTCCTGCCCGCTCCTACTTAGCGGTTACGCTTCGTGTAACCCTATAACGCTAGGAGGGTACGCTGCCGGACGCGCCGCCCTCCTATTTCTCCTCGGAGGCGGAAATCGAGTGATCCGCGATAACGGGAGATTGAATAGCGCGCCCAGGTTGAGAGTGAGAGCGTCGATTCACGGTCGTACCATCGTCATCTGCTGCAAGGGCTCGCTGCTCCGGCGGCGGCGGTAGTTCGGAAGAATGTGGTATTGATCTGGGATCATGGTCATTCTGAACAACTTCTCCGTCGGTACGTTGGACATCGAAGGCAATGTGTCCTGGTGGGGGAGCCCCTGATGAGGCCACAATCGCTGGGAGTGGAATATGACCGTTGCTCGCGAGGTGAACTCTGCGCTGATGGCGATCATGGAGTTCTTTTCGTGCGAAGCACACCGAGCATGCTCGGCATTGAAACGGCTTCGCATTTATGTCTTATCCGCGTAGTATCAGTTGCAAGCTCTGCCGGGGACAACAGAGAAGTTGACTTACGCCGTCGAAAATGCCGAATTAGGTGCTCAGCCCGCTTGAAGCGCCTCAGGCAAACAGAACACAGGTGACGCTTCGCCGTCTAGGACATCGAGACGCTAGATTCACTCGGAGCAGACATCAGCCAGAGTAGATATTGGCGAGAAGTCGCAATGGGCCAAGCGTTTAGCGCCCGTCGAGGGTAGAGCCCTATGTTAACTGGGCTACTGTGCACCACAGAGACGAGAGAAAAGACGCTGGATATGACAGATAAGTACCGATCAAGTTGAGCAGGCTGAGTATTTAGTTATAGCTTCTCCTTCGTTACAGGACTCAAGTGAACCGCAGCTTGGGATATGACCACTCTTCCGTCATCTGCCACTTGCCGATATATGATGAGTTGACCCTCATCCTCTGCCCACATTTCAGTCCTGACAGTCTGACCGGGGAACACCGGCTTGCTGAGTCTCAACTTGACGCTTTGGAAGCGTGTGTGATCTCCACCTGCAAAGGTGTCGATGACGTGGGTCACGCCGATGCCAATTGTACATGTTCCTGAGAGTATCGGCCTGGGAAGCCGCCAGCCCTACCATGAGCAGGGTCAATGTGCATAGGATTCCATTCACCGGTTGCGGCACGGTATGCCGCTCCTTGCTCAGGAGTTGTCTGGTGCTCAGTAGTAGCATCAGGCTGACGGGCTGGGATAGGAAAGGATGCCGTTCTCATTCCCCGGTCCGCACTCTTGGAGGGAGCGCCGTCTCCTGGAATTCTCATGATAAATGAGGTCCATTCAGAGTAACAGACTTCTGCGCCGCTTGCGTCGTCGATAGTCGTGATCCCGACACAGACAGTCACTCCTGTCCGACGGTTCACGACGTCGACCACTCTCGCCGTCGACTTGAGCGTGGCTGCCCTTGGAAACGGCATTTTCAGCTCCGTGTAATGTTCTCCGTGGACGTGATACACATCCTTATAGCCGGGCAAGAACTTGGGCATATCGCGGGTAACTGCACCCATAGCATTGATCACAGGAACAGATGAGAAGGTAGGCAGGGCGTGGAAGTGGGGATGAGCTTCCCAACAACGTTCGAGATTCGTTCCTCGAGCGCCGATTGAGAGATTGTAATTGATGATGTCTCCAACACCGTAAGTGACGACGCTGGTCCACGACATCTGTCGGATAGCAGGGACATCAATGATGCTGGCCATAATGACTAGCTGCGAGACTTCGATTCTTCGACGTGACTGTTTTCAATTACTGCTAAAAGGGCACGACATATTGACAGCGTTATGTTTCATAATGTGCGGGGCCACGAGTTGGTATAATACTTCCCTCTGAAGCGCCTCGGTCGTCTCTGGCGGATTCACAATATGAGAATATCTCCGCAGTTGAGGTGTGTCCCAACCGAAGCCGAGGTCCACACGAACGACGACTCGCCTAACTAGATGCATCAGTTTAGCACGCGGTCAGCATTATGCGAAATTTAATATATCCAACCACTTTGTAGGCTTTGTCTAGAAATCCATAACCACCATTGCTGTATCGCCATGGCCACCACCCGTCGTGGAACGGCGAAAGGCAAGCAGCCGGTGTAGGCGCATCCGAGCATAAACAGCAATGCACTTTAGAACTACAAGACCTACGACGCCCTTCCAGCCGCTATCAGACTTCTTGAACAGGTCGGACGACGGGGACGAACTAGAAATTGTCAGGCTCCCGTTCACAACAACTCTTTATTCTTTACTCCAGCGGGACCTCAGATCCCCTGAAATACCTTGTGTATAGTCACGCAGCTACTATACAACATAAGAAAATTTGAAGTTTTCACAATTCCCTGGAGCCAGGAGAAGCTGTCCTCTAATACTCGAGTACGTCGTGGGTCCTCTGGAACATCATGGTCGGCCACTTAGCCATGGGAAGTACTCTGATGCTATATGACGGATCCCCTACCTGGCCAGAGCCTCAACGCATGCTGGAAATTGTCGAAAAGCTCAGGGTCAACTACTGGGGAGCCTTCGTTGCAGCACAGTTCTTGGGTTCCAGAGCACGGTATCATTGCAGATCCCTGTACACATTGACGACTAGAAATAACCACTATCCCAATCTTGCATTACCCAGCTTCGATCTGACTCGAGTATGTCATCAAGGGTCATTTCGTCCCCTCTGAAATTGTTGTTGCCTATCCCCATCGCGAGAATCCCGCTATCGGAGTTATATGCGTTGCTTCGGTCAAGAATGGTCTCTGTCGGTTCGAACAAGATCCTTGTACCTGAACCATAATTCTCCAGGGCGGATCCTGAAAGATCGGTATGACTGTCGAAGTGAGGGTGCTGCCGTTGCTGCTGAGGACGTCGAATTTCACCATGACTCCTAGTACTAGGAGCACTGTGACCAGCTGATGAAAGTCCACGATGCGATCCTTGAGCCATATCCACTTGAGCTGGACGGACTGATGGCCTCTGACTGCGCGACGTCCCATCCATGTTAGTGCTTATTCTCCTCTGTGACTCCCTGTCTGTCACAGCGGCTGCAGTTATGTCGCTGTTGGAGTGTAGATATGTCGTCGGGATCTGTCCCATATGGTCAGACGAGGTGTGATTCCCACGTTGTTTTGTGACGGACTTTCTGTGAGATGAAGGATCAAGATCGTATCTGCTGGCCATTTCCAGGACCGGTGGCGGTCCTGCAGGTGCCAGAAGAGTCAATTCGCTGCTTCCGAGATCCATCGCCTCCGGTTCTTGCTCTGTTTCGCGTCGCTCTTCGTCTATATCGAGTGTGTGTATGTCGTTACAGTCTTCCCAATTTGGTATGGCCGAGTGTGACAACTGAAAGGATTCGTCGGCGTTGTACGTTCGGACACACCCCTGTTCCGCACGGTCGGCTGCTCTTTCAATCGAAGTGATACTCGCAGCGGCGGCTATGCCGTCACCGGTAGACGAAGAAGGGGTGGTAGCGACATTGCTGTTAAGTGGGAGTTCACGCCCTTCGCTATTCACGAAATTCTGTGACGGGATGGTGCGGCTTGGGGACGTCGACCCAATGACCAGATCACACTTTGGACACAACTCCGGACCCAGTCTCTCGAAGAGTGATAACTGATCAGTAAGGCTGGAGTCCTTGTGGCTCTGCCCGATCAAGGCGATGTTTCGCTTGAATGCGCGTGACTCTGTAGTATTACTACGGTTAATTGCGGCCAACAACTTGTTCAATGATCCTAAGTGCCGGTGAGCGGAATGCCAGGTTTTGCTCATCTCCAGGAGGGAGTAGCGGATCATCTTGAATTCCCTTTTGGATGCTTCTCTTAGTATTGGGATCTTGTGACCAGATATCTGGGGCAACCCCGCTGTGAAAAGATAGAAGATATAAATCGGGCTGAGATACCTGAGCATATCGCGTGCCAGGAAATCTTCGAAAATCCGTGCCACGCAAGATGAGGCCAATATGGCAGCAACCGAGCAGTTTTGCACGGCGGGACCTGGACCGTACAGTATGGAGATGGCAGTGAAGTAAGGGATATGCAGTTGTCGGCTCTCGAAATCGAAGTCGCTTGAACTGTCTAGCTGGAGTTCCGGGGGCAGCTGACTTCTCCATCTGTACAGGTCTCGGCCGACCCCAACACAGAGCGATCCAATATGGCCACCAGGCAGGGCAGCTTGTCCTAGCCGGCCGAGAATGCAGCAGATGTCTACGTAACTCAGGAAAAGGCGGGCATGCTTGTTGTCTTCGGGGAAATCATGAAGTGTTGGCCATCGCACAGTACAGTCGTTGAGGTTGATAGAACGTGGTCGACCTTGGGAGGCTGATAGAAGTGCGTCGCGTGCCTGCAGCAGTGTTAGTCGACAAAGATGCCGCAGAGCACTATCGCGCCAGAGTGAAGAACTACGGAGCAAGTACTTACAACAAGGGTCCAAAAGAGTCTTCGACGCAGTTTGTAATCTGGGTTTCTAGGATCCGGCTCTCGATGTAGGCCTATTTGGAAGGCCAACCCAACAGCCAGTCTGAGCCAGGAGACACTGGAATGGATGGAGACAAACTCAGGACCATTCGGATTGTACCACTGGAGCAGACACAGTGCACGGATGACGGTGAGTGGATTGAGCTCGTGTTCAGCAAAATAGAGTGCTTTTGCTCGGTTGTAGAATTCGCTGCAGCTGTTGAACGAGAAGCGGGAGGATTGAACACGGCTTCCCGCCACAAATAATGCTTGAGTCAGCAGGAGGGATGGCGTATTTTCTCCTGCATTCCTGTGACGGCTCTGGATCTCGCAGGCTCTCAATCCCATACTCTTGAGTTCATCCGGCTCAATCACGGGCATCCAAGGACTGCAATACACTTTGAAGCTGCTCACGAGGCTATCTCTGATGGCTCGAGTCGGGAGATCGAAGGCCCTGTAGAGGCGTAGAAAAGCGAGGTCAATCTCTGGCTTCGAGTTTGTGGGAGGTGACGTTGGCGCTGAGGATTCCAACAGCTCTGTTTCCCTTTCCAGGAACTCGATCTCGTTCTCTAGGTATACCGGCCGGCCTACAACTCCTCCTTTGGGCGTGAGCATAGGCTGAGGAGTTGATGCAGTGGCGGCGGCGATCGAAGTGGTAGACTTGCGTCTTGCTATGTGAGGCCATGTCGTCGTATTGGACAAGCTTGGACTGGCCTGTTCGTCCTGATCTCCACGTGTTGTATGTGAGGGAGTCGATGGTTCAGCATTTGCATTGTCAACTTCATTCAAAACCTCATCCTCCAGGCTACCCAGGTTACGAAAGTTTTGAGTCTGAACATTCGTATTGTCATCTCCATCCTCCAGGCAGTTTGGGTGGTCGTATGACTGCGTTTGGGGAGATCGGCTGGTGTTGACTCGGGCGGCAGGTCGATCCTTAGAAGCTGTGCGCCATGCCCTTCGTTGATGCGGCCTGTGAAGTGCGGATATTTGGAGTCAGACACATGTACTCCCACGTCAAATAGATTGCTGCATAAAGGGAAAGATGCGATGTTACGGAGGATTTCATGGAATCCAGAAGAGGAGGGAATTGCTGTTGGGGATCGTTACAAGCACTTCAATCCCTGTGACTGACAGTTCGTACAGGGCCCAGATCCTTGTTCAGCCAGATCGCATCGAACCTGAATGAAGACAAGTATTCCGAGTCAATATCCTAAGCGCCAAAAGAGAAGGTTTCGATTGATTTTGCGAACCTTTCTCCTGTTGCAGATAACACATGCAATCCGGCCGCGTGGTCGCCGCGCGTGAGCCTGACGCCCAGACGAATCCTTTGTGGTCGACATTGCTTCGGTTGTAATGGGTACTGGTTGGGATATTCGCCGGCTCACCCGAGAGCTCTTCACCCGAGAATTCTTCACACAAGGCAGATGCTCGAGGAGAGGAGAGGGCTTCTAGCTCGGAGGATGCCTCTTTCATTACACGTCCCTAAAATTTACTCCTTGCCGCCGGCTGGATGCGAGACGATGCCGAAGAGTGGCGAGAAACATCAGCGACTCTCTCAACCGACGATGATGGCTTGATACGGCCCAGTCCAGATTGTGGCGGTATGGATAGAATCGAAGAGAGAGGCTAGTTGTTGAACCACAAGACCTGTCATGATTGGCCAGTAATGGTCCAATGTGCCGCTGTGCAGGACAGGCTGGGGAAATCAGTGCGGGGGACACGGCAAGGCTACGACTCCTTGGGAGGCACAAAGTGTTCCCCCACCCCCACCACCCGCCACCACCCCGGGCAACGGCCGGGACCCATCAAAATAGGCTCAACGACGAAGAAGGGTGGATCTGCCTAAGGGTTTCCTGTCGGGATAGCTGTGCCGGACTGGACCAGTTAGCCATGTCCAGATTTCCCGAAACCTGCGGCCAAGGAGCAACTTTCGGGACTTCGGTAAGGGATCCCTGAAAGAGCCGACCTTACTTCAGCCGAGATCCCGTGGAACATTAAGCTCGGGGCGGGGGCGGTTCACTTTGTTCATGTGATGATGAACGCGGAGGTAGACCTTGCTTGTACCGCGCCCATGCCATCCTATAGCAAAGCAGTGAAAACTAACGCGGCCTTGAGCATGACGCTGGATGGAACAGAGGACCACATAGTTATCCTGACATGCTACCTCGTTTGTCATTGCGTTTTTGTGTATTTACACCTTCCCTGCTACCAAAATATGGCGTTTGTTGGTCTGCCCTACCACTGCAGTTTGGAATGACGACGTTATGCCGGACAACAGCGACGATGACGATACATCGCAGGCTCAAGGTCTATATCGCATGGGTTGCTGGGGTGGCTGAGGCCATTCGTCCAGGACAACCTCGTCGCCAGTCAGAGTGAAATTGAGAATTCCCTGCCGATGGTTAGCGTTGAGTCTGTAGATATGGTTGCGGCCAGACAGAGTAAACTCACCTGTGTCGGCTGGTCTACCAGCAGAGTGTAGTCGCCTGGGTAGAGGACAGTGTTTCCCAGCTCGTCGATCCGCGCTAAAGAGCCCAACGTAAGGTTCAGCATGGTAATCCGCGAGCTTCCAGGCTGGACATCATGCAGTCGGTCGTATGCGACTAGCGTCTTGATCGGATATGGCTGCGGGCCAAACTGTCCCGACAGGAACCCCAGAGTAACAAAGTCGGACGTGATGCTGCCGGTATTTGTGACGTTGACGGGGAATGCTTGGAACGGGCAGCGGTCGGGATAGACATCCGTGCAATTGCTCATGAGAGAGGCGATGGAGTAGGTCGGCGTGCTCGATATAAAAGACGCGGAGAAATTGGTGTAGTGAAGTCCGAACCCGAACGGGACGACTGCATCTGTGTACCATCTGTAGGTCCGTCCCGGATTGTTTGGACCCGGCCTGAGCGACATGTCTGTCATGGGAACGTCATTAACATAGTCCGCCGGATACTGGGTTACAGGCAGTCGACCGGCCGGTGCGACCGTGCCGGTGATGATATCAATTATCGCCGTCCCTCCGTCTTGTCCTGGGTATCCAGCCCAGAGCAGTGCGCTGATATTGGGGTTGGCGAGAAATTGAGACGAATCCAGCATCATCCCCATCTGAACGAGAATGCACGGCTTTCCCAACGAGGCCACTTGCGAGATCAGGTCTCTCTGAGTTTGTGTCCAATCTATCCAGTACCTGAGTGGTCATGTTAGTCTTCCAGAGCACCAAGGCAAGACATGGATCCCTACCGATCGTCGCCTTCGTCGGCATCATCTTGATCCATCCCGCCAATGTAGATGATGACATCTGAGCTGTTGGCTGCGTTGATGGCAGCTGGAATAAAGTCTGTCAACGGATTGCTTTGTCCAGGCCCGTTTGCGTAGTTGACGGTCACATTGAGCTGTTGAAGGGCGTAAAGGGGGCTATGGAGGTAGGGTGCGGTGCCTGCATAGTTCCCCTGCATAGAGACGGTTGCATTAGCCCACTCTCCAATCAGCGCAACCGAGGTCGAGGGCGTGATGCCGTAGGGGAGCGTGCCGTCATTCTTAAGCAGAACGATGCTCTCCGCCGCGGCGCTGTAAGCCAATCTCTCCGATGCAGGAGTGGACACATTTGACCAATCCAGAGATCGGTAGGGATGTGAAGAATTGGAGTCGAAGTAGCCCAGTCTGACAAGAGCAGAATAGAGGCGAATCAACGATTGGTCCAGCGCGGACTCTTGGACCAATCCTTGAGCAATTGCGCCGCCTAGATGGCTTGGATAGTATGTGCCACAGTTCAGGTCCGTACCTGCGGAGAGGGTGTCGGCCACAGTCTGCTCCCTCGTCGCTGCGTACGCGTGGTCGTGTGCGCCTGAGCTGAACACCTGCTGGACTGCATCGCAATCCGACACGACCCAGTGATCACTGGCATTCCAACCCCAGTGCTCGCGCAAAATCGTCTGCATCAGGTATTCGTTTGCACATGCTGGGACACCATTGAGAGCGTTGTAAGAGCACCTTAGGGCGGTTGTGTTAGTCTTCCTTTGGTTCTGGGTCGTGGCTTGATCATGGTACTTGTACTTACATGAAGGCACCAACCTTAGCATCTCGTGCACAGGTTTGGAACGGAGGCATGTAATACTCCTTTAAATCTTGGGCACTGACTTGAGCGTCGAAATCATATCGGCGGATCCCGTTCCAGTTCTCTAGATCGTACGCAGCGAAGTGCTGTCACCGTGTTAGCATATCTGAAGGGGATGGGGCTCCGCGCAATGGCGTGAGGGCTTCGAAGCCGCTGAGTCTGCTCTAACCTTGCACGTTGCCACGACACGATACACGTCTGGATCTATGCCACCTTGTAAACCTGTAATCAAGGCCTTGACGTATGACTGTAGGTGAAACGGATCTTCTCCAGGAACCTCTGCAACAATTCACTTGTTAGACTCAACATCCCTTTCCACGGAGCTCATGGCTTACCCTGCCCACGTCCCCACCGCGGGTCGCGATACGGATTGATATTAGGGGTCCATAGATCTAGGCCCAGGCGGTTCGCGTTGCTAAATGCTCTGGCTTCGGTGCTAATGACAGTTGCAACATCGAATATCAATTCGTCATCAAATGCGGCTCCCATGAGAAGCGGTTGCGGAAACGAGGTGGCGTGACTGTAATCACCTTCGGGGGTGTAGTTGGCACCGTGTCGAGTGGCGACCCCGTGTCTACTCTGGTATGAGATGAAGACTTCTCCGGGATGGAATAACCTACAATGCTTCTTGCCACCACTATAGCACTACTTAGCTGTTGAATGAGACAGAAGTAGTGGGGGAGACAAACATCATAGGCGGGCAAACCCAAACGAGGTACTCCAGGATTCACATTGCCAGTGCTGTTCAGCTTCTCTTCTAGAGTCATTTCGTTGACGAGAGCTGTAGCACGGTCAACAGATGACTTGGACGTGTCACAGACAGCATTAGACTTGAGCGGTCCACTGTTGCAGTCGGGGAAGAGATATTGGCCACCAACAGGTGCGAGAATGGAGAGAACGAATGCCGCTGTAGCGAGAGAAGACATCCTGTAACGAGATGCTATTGTTAGACGCAGAACCTTTAGCACGGGCCACGCCTTGCCTCTGAATCTTGAACAACAGAGCGACCCGCCACCTTTATACGTTCGTCGACCGAAGCACGGCATTTGAGAACTGCACAATTCGTGGCAGTAGCTTCTCGGAAGCATGAGAAGTCCATTTCGTTAAGGCTAAAGTCATGTTTGAGTGTATTTCGAGCTGTTTCGGCCAAGTACCTCGAGCTCGAGGTACCCCAGTCGGCGTCAGAGGCGCGGATCGTGTAGATCCTCTTCCAGGAACAAGAATGCGGAGACGCCAAGTTGGAGAAAGCTTCGCATTGTGGGCTTTTTGCTGTACTTGTTACCAAGGTCGAAGCCGGCAGATGTAGGGGCAGTGGTTCATGGAGTAACGACGGCGGGACATTAGAGTCAGCTGCTCGAAATACCGCGTGCACCTAGGCATGTTACCGCCAGCTAGCCATGCATAGAACCCTCGCAATATCGGAGAGGCGACCGCACTCAGCCTTGGCACACTTGTCAAGCGAGTAGGAAGTACAGTGTGCTGTGAAAGATGTTTGTGAGGTGGAGAGGCACTTCCAGCTTGCGATGAGCAGATATTGCCGGGAGGAGTTTGCTTAGCCCGTCTGAGACTGGCGCTGTCCGGTTAAATTGGATGAATATAACCCTGGACGTCACCGACCATCAGCGCCTCGTGAGAATCCTTCAGACAACTTCAGCCGCCAATGCTTGACAGCACCTAGTAGTAGTAGCACCTTGAGCGGGCCATCTTCCTATGCGAGCACCCCAGCTTCCATCACTTCTTGGACCAATTTATCCGGGTGACAGCGGTGAGAAGCATCCTGGCAGTTAATGTTCAAAACTCTCGGGGAAAATCCGCTCCCACCTCCATATCTAGTGCCTTGGCGGATTTCTGCAGGAGTACAGACATCACAATGAATGCTAAGTAGTTCGGAGGTACTTTCAAGCTTGATATATGCAGGGGTGACAGCCAGCACTCCAAAAAACCTCTCCCAGATTGATGTCTAGCCGTCTAGAGCTTGCTAAGTAGCTTCCCTCGATCGTAGTCCTCGGCTCCCATGACAAGCTCATCGTCCCAGTACCGCGGGTTGTAAGTGATTTTGTTCAATGGGTTCAATCGATGCGCTCGATTGAACAAATCTTCGTACACCTTACCATCGGACCTTCCCAGCGCACTGTCGAGAAGATAGTCGGGTATCATCCAAGCGTCGACAAGCCTCACGGCATGAGGACGAATTCGGATCAGGAGACCCTTGATCTTCTCCGGAATGGCTTCCATGTGTTCGGTGCTGATGGCGCCTGTGCTAAGGACTTGGGGCAGAAAGATGACTTAGTTCAATGATTCAAACAAACGAGGCAACAAATATGTATCCAGAAAAGGTGGTAGAGCGGGAGGTTCAGGCAAACTCACACTCTCGCGCTTCATTGTCCATGGTGTAGAGGCAGAAGAGGCGGAACAGGTCGCGCATTACGCCTCTCAACTCTGAAGACATATCTCCGGCCTTTTCCACAGCAGAATAGAAAAGCCCCACGACTCTCGCTTGTGATTGTGCTAAAACGGATATGAGCTTGAGGACGAGAATTAATCTATTGACCAGCCAGGAGGCAGACTCACCTAGTCCAAGCTTGTGAAGCTGAATCAGAATACTATTCCACTTTTCGTTTCGAACAACCCTGGCTTCGTATGCTCGGAACGTCTAGTGCAACTTCCATTAGTTTTCAAAAGAGAAGTACAATTCTGAGGGGAAAGGGACGATGACTTACGAGTGCTGCAGCTCGCCATTGGAAAGCATCTACCAGTGCCTGGTCGCTTTTGAGCACGTCGAAAGGACCTGCACACTGCGGTAGATGCTGTGGGACAGTTCGAGCCTTGACAAAGTTTCGAAGATTCTCCTCGGTACTGTCCGCTGACTTCCCGTCGGGATCCTTGGCCACAGCTGTCATCTTCTTGATCAAATAAGCGGCCACTTGCTGTGTGATCATCCAGTTGTCTCCTTCTACCGTCGGCTTCGATAGGTAGTCATTGTTCAATTGAATCATCCCACTGCCGCCTCCGAAGCCATGACCACCTAGAACTCGGCGGCAAGTTTCAATCCCATCGGCAGCAAGGCCAGTGCACAGGCTCTTGAGTCCGGTCGACATGTTATGGAGATCTGCCAGCTCGCTGAAGTCACCGGAGTTTATGCTCGTCCGCGTCCGATAGAAAAGGTCTCCCATCGCTTGGCCGCTGTAGTGAAGGGCGAACATGGTGGCAAGCAAGGGAAGTACTCTGATCTGGACTGTTTGATAATCGAGAACAGGCACCTCTGGACTGTTCGGACCTTCATCGCGATCTGAGAATTGATGTCTGATTGCCGAGTAGCGAATGGCGATGGTCACAGCGCGAGCCAGTACCATTCGAGCTTGCATAACAATGACGGATCGGGAGAAGGTCATGCTGCCATAAATGACTGCCCTTACCTTTGGCTTGCTATATGCTCCCGTATCAGGGTCGACCTTTACGTGGCGGCTGAGCAATGCCGAATGAGGTATTCTGTAGTTGTCGAACAGAACATATGCATTGTCCATGGTGATGTATCCGTACTTCGGACCTATATCTCCAATGACGACTCCTTTCATTGGCTTGTGTGTTTTGAAAGCCCGTACTTGCACCACAAATG
The DNA here is from genome assembly GCA_016109585.1 of Phialophora expanda. Taxonomy (NCBI): domain Eukaryota; kingdom Fungi; phylum Ascomycota; class Eurotiomycetes; order Chaetothyriales; family Herpotrichiellaceae; genus Phialophora; species Phialophora expanda. The sequence goes on from JADWPR010000010.1 coordinate 15,100, forward strand.
TGTGTGGGCCGTATGAGGTGTAGCTGGTAGTCTTCCCACTGGGTTCTACCGAATTCGCGTCCGATTTAGTGGGAAGCATGAGTTGTGCCACCACAATTGCATGGTTGCCTGTGATGCCGAGAGACCCATTCCACCATTTGCTGGAGGTTAAAGTCGGGCTGTTCAGGATGAATTCCCTGGTCGCAGGATCCCACCTCGCCTCCAGTTCAAGTCCTCTCACATTGCTGCCGTGTCCGAGCTCGGTCTATTCATCGCAACATCACATCAACACACTTGAGCTGGGAAAGGCGTGAGGATCAGGATGCCTAGTTACCTGTGCGTAGCCTCCAGTCACTTCCCAACTTTCGATCTTGGGCATCCAGTAAGCCAATTGCTCGTCGCTTGCTTGCTCTCGAATAGTATTGGTGAACAGTTTCGTATGGGCGTAGAACGGATTCACGTCGTCCACCAAGTACAAAGCCCTAGTAAGCGAATGAGTGAGCACTGTGACGCCTGAAAGGAGGTAGACTGCCGGAGCACCTACATCAGGTAATCGTCTTGATCCCATCGATGCTTGTCGGCCATACGTCGCAGACATTTTGCCCGCGTCAAGCCTAGCTCAAAGCGTTCCTTTCGTGACAAGTGTTGCTGTGACTCTTTGGAGAAGACCGGTTCCTTTTGCAGCTCCTGCAGAATGCGTTCCTGACGTTCGAGAAACCCATCGCGCCCAAAAAGATGTTTTGCTAGCTCTTGGACTGGTAACGAAGAGCTTGCTCTCTCTCGTGCTAGACAGTCCGGACCCTGAGGATCCGCCGGCTTGAGGTTGTCTGGGAAGGAAGGCATAATCACAATGGAATTCTACTAGAATGGCTCTTCAGATTTTCTCCCCAATTGCCTGTCCTTTTTCTGCAAAGCATGTTAGACCTGGACAGACGAAGGTTAATGAATTGTCTGCAGCTATAATCTAACATTGTTTCTCGTGAGAAGGAATTGACTCACACGGAGCTCGGAGTTACACGAAATGAGCAGACCACCTCGGGAATACTACGATCACCAATCCGTATCATGGGTCAAGAACGGGGAAAGTAGCAGGCTAGATTCGAAAGCTAACGGCGCCTCGGCCTTGAGTTCATACTGGGTGTGGCGTTGACGGAAGCAAGGCTTCGGCAAATGTCAAAGGTTGATCAAAATTACCGAACCGAAGAGAAAAGCAACATATCAATCCAAGTCCCGAACCGAAAGAAAAACCAACAAATCAATCAAAGTCCCGACCTAGATCTTTACCCTGCATGCGATCTAAGGGCCAACTGAAAGCGTAGAACTTGACGCACACTGTGCTCCACAGATGTTGCCAGAGAAATCTTGTTACAATGCCTTCTACCTCGACTCATAACATACTATCAATTGAACCTCCGATGCATGGGAAATCCTTCGAAAGAATCTCATAGTTCGTAGCTAGATTTGCGGATGAAAAAAAGGTTCCTTTGCCTCTAATCTAGTCTATGATCCCTCCGGAGAGAGGAATGATTCTATAGTTTAGAAACCATCGTTGCCTTTGTATTGCTCCAGGCCTGTATGTCTCTGTGCCCTTCCTTCGGAAACAACTGTGGTCCCAAAATCTTCTTGGATACTTTACCGGTTGCTGTTTTGGGAAGGTCTTGAACAACTCGCAGCAGGGTTGGGAGTTTGTAGGATGATAGGCGACCCCGTAAGTCGCGACGAACCTTCTCTAGTGTAAGCGGTTTGGAAGGATCCGGCCACTGGTAGGCCTGTGTTAGCACAACCTCGAATCCGATCCCTCATGTTGGGAGACATACATTCTGGTTCAGTGTCACCACAGCTGCGGTTCGTTGTCCGAATTCCTCATCATCGACGCCCACCACCATAGCCTCGCCGATGTAATCTAAGGTGAGTAATTCGCGTTCCACGTCCAAAGTCGAGATCTTGTAGCCCCCGGATTTGATGACTACAATATCGTCAGGAATGAAACGCGAAACTTTGGATAGGACTTTGCGAAGTGTGACTTACTGTCCACTGACTGTCGCCCAAGAATAAAGTAGTAACGTCCGACCTTCCGAGCAATGTCACCGGTCTTGAAAAACCCATCTGCGTCATGCGCATTTGCTGTTGCCACTGGGTCGAAAAGGTATCTTCACGCCAATTAGATCGCTCAGTCTCGGCAAGAACAGCAGCCGCTTACCTCGAGAACATGAACGGAGTTCTAGCAAGGATCTCTCCTTCATCGCCTTCAGAGAGTTTCACCTCGACACCAGGTGTCAGTGTCCCGACAGAGTCCTAAAGGTAGTTCAAGAAGTGAGCTGACAGCCTCAAATGTGGTCAAAAGGCAATCATATCAAACCTTACCATTGGAGCATCTGATGCCGTGCAGGGCATCTTGAAGACAGGTCCAAATTCCGTGGCTCCATATCTTGTCAGCAGTCTCATGCCACCTGTCAGTCTGACCCATTTGTCTTGCAGTGGCAATGGTAAGGCTGAGGTGCCACAAAGAAGTCCTCTCATACTCCTCAATCCGGCCAGATACTGATCTAGCTCCTCTCCTGGTAGCTTGCTCAGGTGAGTTTCGAAATGTTGCATCAGCCGTGCGTACATGGTAGGAACACCGGAGAAAAAGGTCAATCCTCCTTCTCTCCATCGGTCCCACAACTCTGCCGGGTTGAAACTACCGGAACGAAATTCCACGCGGGCTCCAGCAAACAGAAATGGAGAGAAGGAGAACCCAATCCCGGCCGCATGATGAACAGGCATTAGATGTAGCACAGCGTCATCAAGGCCCAGACTGTAATGATTAGCTATTTCATCGGCGGATTCGACGAAATTGGACCGACGCATCACTACCCCTTTTGGAGGGCCAGTCGTTCCGGAGGTGAAGATGACGAGACCTGCCCCATTGTGGTCGAGAGCTAGGTTGGACGAAATAACGATATCAGTTGGTTGCAGTGGCTTCTGATAAATGTGCGGTTCGATCTCGATGCATTTGAAGTTCGAATTGGTCGTTTGGTTGATCGCTTCCTCCAAGGCTCTCCCAATCTCAAGCGACGTCGACGATGCTAGTACAGCATCGGCCCGCGACTTGTTGGCAAAGTAGCAGGCTTCTTGAAGGGGAACACCAGCGGCTAGAAGGAGACAGGCGCTTCATGGTCAACGTTTGGACTCTTTTGGAATGAAGCAGATAACAACGAGGAAGAAGACGCTTGCTTACATAGAGGGACTGGAACGGCACCAGCCGCGATAACCGCGAGAATGCCCACCGCAAATTCGTAGCCTCCAGGCGCAATGATGTTCACAAAAACCTCCTGTCCTGGCCCTTCATGCTGGATCTGGAGCCTCGACGACACCTGTGGATGAAGTGATTCTTCAAGCACATTACGGAGATGGAGGATATCAGTCAGTAGTTGAATATGTGAAGCATGATATCCAGTGGTCCAATCCGTGATGGCGATATTGTTGTGCCGACTTGCAAACCTGAGTAGCCTTGAAAAGAGGGCGAAAGCGGGCAGAACGTGTGGACCACAGTGATTCGGTACCAGCCCAGTCCGGTCGATGTCCAAGTCGTTGTCCATCTTCCAAGCCTTTTGCCAGCGAGAGACTCAGATACGAAAGGTGAAGAATAAGGGCGTTAGACGTAGTCCCCTGGTACTACATACCGTCGAACTAAAAATCTGCTGAGAAGGGCTCGGGTCCATCGATACGGCTCGTCTTGAGGATGGAAAGCTCGCTGTCCCCACATTTGCCGAACTTCGTACCCCAGTCACGCTCGGGAAATCAGTTTGTGTCCAGATGATAGCCTTCAACCGAGAAATTGCTTTAACCTCCCAGCATGGATCAACCGAATACGAGGCTGCCTCGCTTGCGAAGGACCAAAGGGATCTCAATGCTCTGAGGTTGAATCCTTGTTGTAGAGGCATATCATACCACGCATCCCAGCCCCAAATCCCACCTTCCCCAGATTATCCCCCGGATCTCTCAGTCCACCCTTCAGAATCCTTATCATTCTTTTTTCTCAACGCTTCCTTCGACTCAACCAAGATGTCTCCACAGCCTACTCCGGCCACCAGCGACACGATCACTAGTCCTGCACACAAGACCGCAGGTGGCATGAACGAGCTCCGCGTGGAAGATGTGAAGTCTCCCCATGTCGGAATCGGTGCGGTGGAGGATGGTGCTAGGTCGGCTGAATATGCTCGTCAGCTGGAGAAGAGAGTTGTACGCAAGTTCGACCTTCATGTACTCCCTATCATCTGCATGATGTGTAGGTCTCCCATCACACACTCGATCGAACCATCTACGACTGGACCACTGCTGACCAAGCTTACCCAGACCTGCTGTCTTTCCTCGATCGCTCTAACATTGGGTATGTTCCCATAGTCCAATCGAGATGATATCTTCTACGAGAGAACAAAAGCAGGCTGAAAGCTCACTTTTTTGTCAGGAATGCCAAAATTGCTGGCATGCAAGAGGATCTCGATCTGGACTCGAACCGCTACGCATGGCTACTGCAAATATTCTACATCAGTTTCATCGTGTTCGAGCCCTTTATCCTCTGCTGGAAAAGGTTTCCGCCACACATGTGTGCCACGGCCGCTGTGACTACATGGTATGTCGAAGCATTGCAAATCTATTGCTGTAAAGGCTACTTCTAATCTGACATTACTTGGCCACATTTAGGGGACTCGTTGCAACACTCCAAGCGTCAGTCTCTAGCTGGCAAGGCTTGATGGCCTGCCGTTTCTTCTTGGGTATGGCCGAGGCTGGCTCTGCATTGGGCATCGTCTACTACCTGTCGTTCTTCTATGCTCGCAGCGAACTTGGCTTCCGCATTGGCATCCAGTTCTGCTGTAGCCCTCTGGCCACTTGCTTTGCAGGTGTCCTGGCTTACGGCATTACCTCTGGCCATGCTGCTTTTGCAAGCTGGAGAGTCTTGTTCGTTGCAGAGGGTCTGCCCAGTGTAGTCGCTGGCTTGATTACCTGGTTCTTCCTCCCAGACACCCCGGAGAGTCTCCGGGTACTCACGGAAGAGGAACGAGCTGTGGCAAAGGCAAGGAGCTTACGACAGGTTGGTATGTCTTCGGAGCAAAGAATCGGTCACCTAAGGTGGAAGGATATTCACGAGGGACTCTTTGATTACAAGAACTACTTGACTGCGGTATGTACCTTGTTCCGATATCTCTTACTCATTGCAGCCGTCCCCCTTGAGCAGTGCTTGTCCGAACTCATCATACTGACCTGGTGTTTGATTACATTTAGCTGATGTACTTCTCTACCAACCTGTCCTTTACGTCTCTGCCGGTGTTTCTGCCTACTATTTTGGTTGAAATTGGATTTAGTGGCATTCATGCACAGGGTCTCACAGCGCCGCCATACCTTCTCGCCTTCTTCACCACCCTTGCCTCAACCTACATCACAGACAGGACCCGGCAGCGCGGCGCAACCATCATGACCTTGGCGACGATCGGAACAGTCGGATATATTTTACTCGCGGCTACGAAGCCTACCGCTTCGAGATACTTTGGAGTCTTTCTAGCAGCAGGAGCCATCTTCCCTACAATGGCAAACATCTTGCCATGGGTTCTGAGTAAGTTTATGACCCGCGACTCTACAGAAGTGAGCAATTTGCTGACAAGGCTATTTTACTCTCATGGAATAGACAACCAAGGCTCGGACACCAAGCGAGGCATGGGCCTGACTATCCTCAATCTGATTGCACAAACCGCCTCCCTTGTCTCGACTCGCCTTTTTCCCGAAGAGGACGGTCCTTACTATCGCAAAGGAATGGCTGTTTGCGCGGCTTTCATGTTTCTCACCGTGCTACTGGCACTCACTCTGCGCACGTTGCTGATGTTCGAGAATCGGAAATTGGATGCCAAATATGGGCCGGTCACAGCAGCGCCTTCCGTTCTGGAGATGGCCGAGATATCTCCAGAAGACCAGCCAAAGTTGTCTGAGATTGGAGAAGAGAATGAAGGCCCCAGATTCCGATTTGTGCTATAGGAAGCCTTTCGACAGCTCTGCTACTCCTGCACATATGGGGGTGGTTTTTGGATCAAACGCTTCAAGCAGTGCCTGTAAGGTTTCCAAGCCATTGAATGTCTGGTGCTTGGCTGCCTTACCTAGTTTTATATTTGCACGAGTCTCGTATCAAAGCACTCGTCCGACCTTGCTGGAGGCGAAGAAGCGAAAACTTCGCAGTCTCTCTTCTATTCCGATGGTCGTGGACGCGTCATCTAAGTGAAGCGTCAAACCAAGGCTGGCCTTGTTCCAGTGCCCCACCCAGAGACCGGAGAGGTTGTGATTTCTGAACGTGGTGTTCCGGGGATGAGCAAAGTAGACATTTCTCCTCGATGGATCGGCACGGCTAGACGGTGTAGTACAACGAAGGTCTGCCTATTCGAACTTATGTGCCATTTTTCACTGAGCGAGCCAGCCTCGAGTTCAACGTTAGATTTGGAGTCAGTCCTACTGTGCTCTATGATCCACTGGGACGCACGGTCGCGGTCTTGACCCCAACCACACATGGAGCAGGATTGTTATTCACCCATGGCAGAGGGTAATTTGGGATCTAAACGTTACCTGCTTGATTGAGGGTCCCCAAAATGACTCTGACCTTCGTGGCCATTTTCGCCGCCTTGCTGCAAAACCGCCATCGAGTATGGCAATGCGGCCATCACGGAATATTCACGCGACGCTCTCGCCTCTCGACTCGCCAAAGGAAGCGCATTAAGTTTCCCGGACGACTGTCCACGACCTCCACGACCAGGCTGGGCGGGTTGTCAGATCCAAAGCCTGCGCTACGTAGACGATCCATTCGGAAACCACACGCACATTCGAGACTCCTGCCAGCAAGCGATATTTTTCCGGAACAAAAGAGTTGGAGAAGATCGTCACCCCCTTTTCGATGCCGTCTATCGGCTTGTCGAGAGCAGCGGACGCGAGCTCACGGGACAGAAGGAGCAAAGTCCTTCACTCGGGAAGACAAGCTCACCACCAACCTTCCCTATCCTGTCAAGATACCTCGAGCAGTACAAGTACGACAGCGCCGGAAACATCCTATCCAAAGACACATTGGCACCGATCCTGCACATGCTGGATGGACGAGAGAGTATCACTACGACGAACGACGCCATATCAACGCAAGCGCCGCCAGTAATCGTCTCAGTGCGCGGCGATGCCAGACAAACATACGACTACGATTCCGACGCCGGCATCAGCGGCATCATTACGTCTTTCCCGCACCTCAAGGGTATGGGGCAGCAACCGTGTACGGAGAACGTATGCGGACAACAGATAGAGGTTGCTTGACGTCAACTTACAGTGGATTGCGCGAAAGACAAAGCGCGTGGAATAGAGGAGCCTCAGGGACGCGAGAGAACGCATGTATGTGATCATTGAGGTTCTACACTTGCACTCCGTCAACTGTCCATGGAATCTCAAGATCCTGGTCCTTGTCGAGCCTTCGTTTCTTGATAATCCACCGGACATTGTGGCCACCAAGCCAAACCGTACTATTCACATCTCGAGGGTCGGCGCCAGGTGCTCGCCGCGCCCAGATGCATATCAGCTCTCCGTTACAATGCTTGCAACTTTTCTGCGTCAGAATCTCTGGCCGGCCCATTTTCTGCTTGGAGAACTTCCCCAACAGGCAAGGGCCGGGTTGGACGTTATTGCTGCTGATGCAGAACTTGTCCATAGCTTCAAGAACCGACTCAACCGTCTTCCTACTTGATTTAGCCGAGGAGAACAAACCGGCGAAGTACAACGTGATCATTTCTTCTTCCTGGGCAGTGTAGTCCCAAGCAAACAGCAGGAGCGAGCGTACCCTCGTAGCCTTGCCTTCCGGAGTTGATCCCTCAGGTAACGGAAGGTTACCGCTACCACTTGGCGTTTCCTCTTCATCCTGCGGAGGTGGAGAATCCTCAAAATAATAGTGTCGGTTAGTCTGCCAACATCACCTAGGGATCCCCGGGCATCCTCCTCCCCAGGCACAGATGGTCTTGGTCGCTTGGAGACCGGATCATCGACGCCGAGTTCGATTGACGGTGACCGCCCACGCTTGCGGCCAACAACTGAAATGCCAATGTAGATCACCGCATCTCCCCGATCTCCGTGCTCCCACTTCAAGAATAACCTTGAGCATCCTGATATTTGGCCCGGCTCTTGCACCCTTGGTCGATATGCCAGTACCCAGGTGCGGGCTGACGAGTAATTCTATATCCTGCGCCGTCGACCTTCATGGTCGTGGAATGGACAACTCTGAAGCTCACATTTGTGAGGTGCAGGCCAGGAATCCTTGAAGCGTCTGATGAGCTGCCTCCCTGGAGGCAACTTCGGGTCAGTCATCTACCTACAGCGTGCCACTCCCTCAGATTGAGTGCCCAAAGACAGATCTTATCTCGAAGACTCCGCAGGCGTTGGAGACTCCATGGGGACTTGTAGGATATCATGGGGAGGTTACAGCAACAGGGACTGGGCCTACAGTATCGACGGCATCCCTTCTGAACGTGGCGCGGGCGTTAGGGCAGTGAGCCTTGGTGCTTGTGATCGAGGACGGTGGCTCCATATCCTTGGAGGTCGCGTCCGCCTCCGGACTGGATGGAAACGATACGTTGGCGGTGTACATAGGCGGGCCAAGGAAAGCGATAAGGCTAAAAAAAGGAGCAGAAGAGGAACGCTATGCAAAATCGCAAACAATGGAAATGGTGGGGGACCCTGTCTCAAGCAATTCGTATTGTATATATCCCAGGTGACGAACTAGATATCATCAAAGCTCTCCGTTGATCTCTCCAACATGTCTGTGGTCAGTCCCCGCTCGGCGACAACCAGGACAACATGTCAGCCAGAACAATAGATGTCCATGGAATAGGCCAGCACTCTAGCATGCATCCTGTAGCATTTCGTTTGCATCAATCTAATTGGAGGCGTCCGTGCTGGCTACAGCGGCCTCGAAAGCCGCAATCTTATTCTTCAACTCCAGAACATCCAGAGCCTCCTTCAACATTTCGATGTGGTCCTGAGTGCGATTGATCTTGTCTTCCAATTCAGTCTTGAGACGCAAGTGTCGCAACTCGCGGTCCATCCCTTGGTCCTGCTTCAGGAGCTTCAGGGCGCGCGCCGTCCTTGAAACCTTTGCCACTGTGTCCGCGATAGATTTCTGGACAAACCCGGAGGCCTGAATGCTCCTGGCGTTATCCTTTAGCATCTCGAGGAAGTGCTCATCGTTCATGTTGTCACGTTTACCGAAGTTCACGCCGGCGTCCACCGTCCCACAGAATGCTGGAGGTGACGATGCTCACCAGGATCTCTCCCAGACCAAGGTCCTCTTTCCTCGTTGCCTTCAATATTTGATACGAGAACTCAATCACATCATACTTGTCTCTGAACAACGACCTCAGGACGGCGTGTAGCAGGCAATAGACGATACTGTCCTTCCTGCCACTAGGCCAATGCTGTATCGCGCGACCAAGGACATTCCATGACAACCCAGTATATAGAAAACAGCGCTTGAGATGGCGTCGCCTCAGTCGCTTGTTCTTCTTACGGCTGGGTTGTCTAGCCCACTGTAGTAGACCGCTCTCGAGATAATTCAAGAAGAATCTCTGACGTTCAAACTGGTTGTGCTTATTCCCGCCGCCAAATAGGCGCTCTCCTTCTTCGTCGTTGATCTCTTTGCGATGACGGCCTCCCTGAGAGTCGATTTTCTTCGCTCTCTGGATGGCTGCGGCGTCCGCCCGCTCGACATCAATGTACTGTCTCATCTCGGACCACGTCTTCTCCAGATCCTCCATGGACGATCCATAGCCGACATACTTCTCAGATCTGTCGTCCGCTTGTGTGTTTCGACGAGGAGGATTGACCGCAGTCCACAATGTGTATATTCCTGGAGTGCCCTTGAGCTGGATATATCTGCTTATATCACGCTCGAAGTCTGGATTCTGCAAGTCACTGGGGAGCGTCCCGTGTATCAAACTCGAAACCATGTCTGGGTGCCACGAGGCCAGGTAAAAGAGTACTCTGGGACTCTGGACCTTCGCCTGGTCGTCGAGTATCGTGCGCCAACTGCTATGGCCAACATATTCAGGGTCGCCTTCGTCTTCATCTCCCCATTCCGATGCATCAACGTTGGCTGTAGCAACAGTCCAGGGATCCAAGCTTACATCGTCCTCCATGTCAGAGTCTGGAATCACGTCCTGGGGCCTCGGGCGTCTTCTCCGGTCAGCACTGCTCAACTTGGTTTTCTTGATCGGGCGTGTAACGGCTCCAAAGGTTTCATCGGCCGCAGGGTCTGAGCCCCTCGGGCGTCTTCTGCTTTTGTTCTTGCCAATTTTCAGCGAGATGTCCTCGGCCTGTTCATACTCGGCAATTTTCTTGACGACGTGCGCCAGTCCAATAATACCGAATGCTTCATAGTACCAGTCCATCTGCTGTTGCCTCTCAGTCCGCAATGGATCAACCTCGGAGAGCTCGTCGTCAGTTGCATCTGACTCCCAACCGTCATCAACAAGGTGGTCCTCCGATGAGTCAGAAGTCATATGAACTTGAACGCCACCGCCATGCTCCTTGTTTGAACCATCCATGAGAGCATTGACTCGAGTGTTCTGGGATGAGTTTGATGCTGTGTCAAAATTGTCTTCAGCATTTTTCCTCTTCCCGGAGACGAATAGATCAGCTAGTCTTTGCCTCAGAAGTGACAGCTCGCGTTCTGCGTTGTCGATTGCGACGCTAGTCTTCTGGGATCTTCAAAGTAGTCCATCAGAGTGTTCTCTGTCAATCGACGTCAAAAGTCCACTGACGGAGAAAAATCAGGCATCAGCTTACCGCGGTGAACGTATTCTGTTCGCATTGGGCGGGGTCATCCTCAAATTTGGCAGGTGCGTCATCGCGGTCGTAGTGTTCGTCGGCGGAAGGAGCAACTGTAAGTGAACGCCAACAAGCACGACATTGCCGAGAGCCAAAGTTGACTCTGTTTGGTGGTACGAGGAGTTTGTGCTGGCATCATTCGCATCAAGAAGATCCTACCGTATGTAGAGGACTGCCTACAAAGAAACACAAATCAGAATTAAAGTTCCAGTTCGTTTGGCTGTTCGCAGTTGACTTGACTTCCCATGCGCCACATGACCCTTGACCCATGTCGTAGACCAAAGTCTCATCAGACAACCTAGATCGCCGACCCAGTTTTGGCATCTCAATCACCCAGCCGCAGCTTTCATGCCTGCAACACAGAATCCCTCCGATCATCCAGCACGACCTCCAGCAACGATAGCGCACTGCCAGCAGGCTTTCGAATCCTAAGCAGCTTCAAACGCGGATCAGTCTCGAGCAGCAGCTGCCTCCACTCGGTCTCGTCGCGTTCCAGTGCGTTGTGCATCACCATCATCTGCATATCCCGAATCCTCATGCGGCGCTCATCACCAATGTTCAGCGTACCGAAAGGCAACGTCACATAATCCATGATCAGAATTCTCGCGCCTGGTTTCATAGCGACCAACAAGTTCTGGAGGATCGTTCTCGCATACTTGTCTGCCCAGTCATGGAAGATCATTCGCAAAAAATAAACGTCCGCGGACACTGGCTGCGGGTCGAAGAAGCTGTGCTCTTGGAAAGAGATTCGGTCAGCCAGATGAGCCGGAACAATCGAGGTTGCAGGGTTTGTGGCTTGGGCGACCGTCTTGGGAAGATCTTGCACGATGCAAGTGAGGGTCGGGTTCTGTTCAAGAATGGCAATGCTGCCATGTCCGAGGCTTCCTCCGACGTCGATAATTGTTGCATGGGACAGACTGCTCCACTCGAACGCAGACTTGATGTGCTTGTGCGACAGTGGCGGAGTCTTTGTAAATTGCTGCATGACGGTGTGGAAGTCGGCACCGAACTCGGGATGCTGCTCGTGGTAGTCGAACATCGAAAGTGTCGTGTCCTTGAAGACGTTAAAAGCTGTCTGGTTTGGTTCCTGTGCACCATGGCCCCATTTGTCGATGGCATCGTTGAACCGGCTCGCGATCGGCCAGCCTCTGTCGCTAGAATATCTGCTCAACGTGGCAATGCCTTCGTTCAAAAGCAGTCGCGACGTTGGCGTATGCGCAACTCCTCCATCGTCTTCCGCAAAGATGCCCTTCGTCATTGCATATCGAAGGACGCGTTTCAGTTGAGACTCGTTCACGCCCAGCTTGACTGCCAGCGCAGAATAGGATATGGACATGTCCGCTGGAACGCCTTTGGCGACCGAGAAGCGGTTGATATACCTCAAGGCCGTGAGGTCCATGATCTGCACCCGGTAAGTCATTGCTTGCGTTGGAGACCGTATCACTCACATTAGCTGAAAGGCCTTGCGTCAGGACGAACTCTGGCGGCGTGACCATCAGCAAGAGCCTCTGAACAGATTCCAGCATAGACAGGCGAAGATTCCGCAATTCACCATCCGTCGATGGCGAAGTCGAATGGCCATTTGTGAGCTCGGAAACTTGGGCCGCTCGAGTGATGGCACCTGCTTGGACGAGGCATGTAGCAGCCAGGGCTTCAAGCTCGGATAGTTGCGAGAGCGCCATGGTGGACTGCGATGGGGGCAATTCGTCCACTCGTCCCTCTCAGCATCTTGCCGAGCTATATATCACCCCTAGAGCAATCTGTCGCAACCCCGCCTTTTCCGCTCAACGGCTGGCGCTCGTCGTGCTCTGACTGCTGCATTATGACCGTGTCCTCATTGGCAGCTTTGTGTGCTTGCTCAAGTCGTTGTGATCCAAATTTAGTCCAGCGGGTATCTGCCGCGGCTCCCTTGCTGACATTAGGCCTCGCGATTCGTATTGAGTATTCGCATCCTTCCGCAACGGGGCAAGCGTCAGCACTCTGATCACGAATACCCTTAGTATGCACGAGCATCCAGCACACAAGATACGTTGACGAGATTCAGGGACCTGAAAGATTGGGAATCTAACTCGGCTGGCGCCGGTTCGTGTTCAGGCGCATCTAACCATCCAACAGTGATTCGACGTCCCGCACCTAACGGATGCGCCCAGGGGATTCTCCTTCGAGATTTGCAGGTAAGCTCTTACTGTTCCGGATGATGCTGACCCATGACATGTTCGAGTTCAATCAATTGCGCATTGGAAGTATTTCCACGAGGCGCCTGACTGGGTGATTGGCTTTAGTCATAGTGCTGGTATAGGCATGGCACTCGGAACGATCGAGGCGTATTACATATACTCCAGCATCTAGACAGATTAGCTCCAATCATGAAATGGGTTCCTTAAATTCCCGGTCCAATTCCTGATACCAAAGCAACCAATCAGACGTAAATGCCGTCTGGGGTGCAGCGTCGTGGCGAAGTATTGAACTGACCGAGGAACATCCAACGCCACAGCTAGTCAAGTCAGCTCAATACTGATTGCGAGGACTGCCTAGTGCTCATGTAATCTCTCCCTAATCTTTCACACGTCGCTATAGCGCTTTCTCCTTGACAACCCAGCACAGCCTCGGAACCATCCTTTCCGCGACACACCGTCCGCTGCAGTGTGCAGTTAACGAGAGAGCGCGGAATACACGGAAGCGGCCCAGTAGGTTGGCGGCGAGCAAGGGCTGGCGTAATTCATCTTGCACAGGGTTGGGAGGTGACCGAACGACGCCGACGGGGCATAATACAGTCAACACGCACCAGACTTGCTCAATTTCGGACGTGAGCGCCAGACCGGCACTGAACTCAAGACTCTGTCTTCTCGAGGGACAAATGCAAGCATGACTCGTCGGAGCACTGCTGTTGCGATAGTGGCAGATGACTTCGTGGTTGTCCGAAAGAAGGCATACCTTGTCGTGACATCCGGAGTGACATACTGAACATATGTCAAGAAGAGAGGAGCCAGTACGTCAAGGTATTGGCGGCATGGTAGTGTGAGGAGAGATAACCGCAATCACTGTGAAAGCTAACGGCCTTGAAACAATCCTGAAGATCTGGCGATCGGGACGAGCCACAGCGCGGCGCACACGCCGAAGCGAGTCCGCCTGACGATCGAAACGAGATGTTGGAATGTAAGGGACCCAATGGTCAGAGCACCTCTCTCGCCAGCTCCAGCAGGTTTGGCTGGGCAGTGGGTCGGGTGCGAAGTGAATTCAATGTTGACTTTGGTTGTCTCGAAAGAGCTGGGGTTACTCATATTAGAAGAATGTCTGTACCTGTATCTGAGAGGAGATTATACTGCGACTGAAGTCCATTGCATACTCCATGGTGAGAATGCATTGGGTCATTCAACGACACGGCAATGCTGTATGTACTCGCCCGATTAACAGTAGGAAAAGCCCAGAATTCCACAGAGCATGTCACTGCACGATCCGGGGCAGCCGGAGACCGCGGGACAGTTTTCGAGGGGTAGCGGGCAACTCAGCCCTACGACAGGCATCATGGCGTTCGCCGAGCAATCAGACCTCAATCGTATCCGGCACTGTTGGCTGAGGATCATTGCCCGCTTCTTGAAGTCGCATGTAAGTACGTAATTAGCCGATGGCTATTGTTGTACCTGAGATTAAGAGCTAAGCGGTAAACAATGCTTCGGCAATCGGAATGTGTTTTCAGCTAATTCCTCGCTAATGGTGGCTGAATTCTGTTGCCACCATCTTGGCTCGCAACCCTAACCACCACCACCATCCTCCCCGCGCTCGTACCCGGTCAAACTCACTCGCACCAGACGCTTAATTCGCCTGCGATCCGCCAATTGGGAAATCGATGCGAAGGGCACGGTCGCTGTCTTCCTCTGCCCGCGGCCGCATGTGAAGCACGTTGATTCTCACTGGGTGAAGCATGTGCTCTTTCTGTCGAGACTTCGCAACTATGACTAGAAGGCGTGGAAATGTCACAACCTCGGACCCTGGCTTGCCAGGATGCTGTCACATTGCGCCGATGCCGTGGCCCTCTATTGTAGAGGGCTCGCAAAACATACTTTAAGGTGAGAACCCCCCTTCAGTGCTCAGGGAAACAGAAGATTCGGCCTCAAGCTCCAGCACTCTGCTTGTCCTTCAATGACAAACACTCGCAACGTTGACTCCACGGTCGCGCGACATGGACTCTCCAATCAGTCGGGCATCGAGCACAGAGGAGGATTACCGCGAAATTAACGAGGCAGCGCTCTATGACCGTCTCCGTGACGGTCTCCGGGCGCATGCCGAGGAGAAGAAGCCCAAAAATCACCACAAGCGGCTGCACATCAACAAGAGAGACCCGGAGCTGACCAGGATCGCAACGACGGCATCCAAAGAGACGAGAGTCATACCAAAGAGACTTGCCGACATCGATCCTCGCCTCGATCCCGAAAAGGACGAGTTCGACTTCCGTTTCTGGGCTACGACCTTTGTCCAGCTTGTGCGAGAAGACGGCATCAAGCGGGCCAATGTCGGTGTTTCCTTCAAGTCTCTCAGCATGTCCGGAATGGGATCCAATCTCGCTCTACAGCCTACCGTCGCGACACCGTGGATTGCGCTTGCTCGCTTACCGATGCTGTTTAGCAAGCACAAGCGCGAGCCCAAAGTGATACTGCACAAACTCGACGGCTGTGTCAAGAGCGGGGAAATGCTGCTTGTGCTGGGTCGACCTGGAAGTGGCTGCACGACATTCCTCAAATCGATCTGTGGTCAGTTGAGTGGCTTGACCAAGTCGCCAACTTCCACCGTCAGCTACGATGGCATCTCTCAAGACGTGTTGAGGGAGAGATTCAAGGGAAAGGCGGTCTATAACGACGAGAACGACGAACACTTCCCACACCTGACCGTCGAGCAAACTCTCCGCTTCGCCGCATCTGCCCAGACGCCGCAAGCACGGATCGAGGGAGTTGACCGACAGACGCAGGCCACCCACATGGCCGAAGTCATGATGCGAATCTTCGGCCTGTCGCACGTTCGGGACACAAAAGTTGGCAACGATACGGTTCGCGGAGTCAGTGGCGGGGAGAGGAAGCGCGTGAGCATTGCGGAGATGGCGCTGGCCAGGTCACTTCTTGCTGTGTGGGACAATTCCACCAGAGGTCTGGATTCAGCAACCGCCCTCGAATTCGTCCGATCGCTGCGTACTTTGGCGGATGTGGCTGGTATTACCCAAGCCGTGGCCCTTTATCAGGCCAGTCAACACCTCTATGATACATTCGACAAAGTGCTTGTCCTCTACGAGGGTCGGCAGATCTTCTTTGGCCCCATCGAGTCCGCTCGTGCGTACTTCGAGCGAATGGGATGGTTTTGTCCTCCACGTCAGACTACACCGGATTTCCTAACCTCGATCACTAATCCGCTAGAAAGGCAGCCACGTCCAGATTGTACAGAGAAGGTTCCTAGAACTGCTAGCGACTTTGAGCGATACTGGTTCGAGTCCGAGGAGTACCAGGCCTGCATTGCAGAAATTACCAAGGCTGAAGTTGACGCCAAAGACAACGGTCGCCTCCAAGCCTTACAAGAGGCGCACCGCGCGGCACAAGCTCATCACACGAGAGCAACTTCTCCTTATTTGCTCTCGGTCTGGATGCAGATACGCTTGTGCATGAAGAGATGCGGCCACCTTTTATGGAACGACAAGACTTCCACGGTTTCCCTCGCGGCAGGACGAGTTATCCTCGCCTTGATCATAGGGAGTGTCTACTTTGGGACTCCCAACACAACGGCGAGCCTTCAGTCTCGGGGCGCTGTGATCTTCCTTGCCACCTTGATGAACGCACTTATGGCGGTTACTGAGATCGGTGCCCTATTCGGCAAACGAGGAATTATTCAGAAGCAGGCCAACTTCGCCTTCTACCACCCATCCGCGGATGCACTGGCCGCTTACCTCCTTGATATCCCTGTCAAGTTTGCCATCTCCACCCTGTTCAATGTCGTATACTATTTTCTGTCGGGACTCAGACCCCGGGCGTCGAACTTCTTCATATTCCTACTTTTCAACTTTGTCTGTACGCTGCTGATGTCGGCTATCTTCCGGAGTATCGGGGCAGCCTCAAAGCAAATCACGCGAGCGTACGCAGTCGCCGGCATCGGAGTCCTGATGATGGTTATCTACACAGGCTTCACGCTACAGACGTCCTACATGCATCCCTGGTTTCGCTGGATCAATTACATTAACCCGATTGCTTATATTTTCGAATCATTGCTCGTCAACGAAGTCCACGGCCGTCGTTTTCCTTGTGCTCCACAGAGCCTCGTTCCCCCGTACGCCAGAGGGAACTCGAACTTTGCTTGCGCGGTCATTGGCGCCCAACAAGGCGAGCGCACAGTTTCAGGAGATTTATGGGTCAAATCAGGGTATCAATACAGTTATGGCCACATTTGGCGGAACTTGGGGATTGCGTTCGCGTACATGATCTGTTTCCTTGCTATCCACCTCGCCGCCGTGGAGTTCTTGTCTACCGCAGATGCACAGCCACAGAGGCTGATCTTCCGCGACCGCGAAGCAGCGCAGGCAACGAAGAAAGACGTTGAATCGGATTTGCATCAGGAAACGGCGCTCTCTCTGAATTTGGCAACTAACAACAAGGATCAAGGTGCCAGTCCTGGCACCGGACGACAAGTGGACAAAGAAGACTCTGACAACGTGGCTGGTGCGGCCGGCGTTCTCACTTGGGAAGATGTTACTTTGGATATCATGATGCAGGACAAACCCAGACGTCTCCTGGACAATGTTACCGGATGGGTCGATCACGGGACGCTTACATGTTTGATGGGGGTCTCAGGCGCCGGGAAGACGACGCTCCTGGATACGTTGGCCCAGCGCCAGATCACAACCGGGAAACGTTCCGGTCATATCCTGGTGGACGGAATGCCATTGCAACCGTCTTTCCAGCGCAGAACGGGATACGTTCAGCAGCAGGATCTCCACCTCCCGACAAGCACTGTTCGTGAAGCCTTGCGATTCTCTGCCCTCCTTCGGCAGCCTCGTTCGACGCCCAAGGAAGAAAAACTCGCCTTTGTCGAGCATGTCATCGAGATTCTGAACATGGAGCAATTCAGCGACGCCATTATCGGCCGACCAGGCGAAGGCCTCAATATCGAGCAGAGAAAGCTCCTCACTATTGGCGTGGAGCTCGCAGCAAAGCCTCCCATCCTGTTCCTGGACGAACCCACTTCTGGGCTCGACTCGCAGAGCGCGTGGACAATTGTCTCGCTGCTGCGTAGACTGGCGGACAACGGCCAAGCCGTGCTGGCGACCATTCATCAGCCCTCGGCTATGCTGTTCCAGCAATTCGATTCCATCTTGCTGCTGGCGAAAGGTGGGCGGACCAGCTACTTCGGGCCCCTTGGCACGGATTGCCAAACTCTGATCCAATACTTCGAGACGCACGGCGCTGCACCCTGCGCGCCAGAGGAGAATCCCGCGGAATATATCCTCAACACCATCGGCAGTGCATCTTCCCACGATTGGCCGCAGATCTGGCTGTCAAGCCAACAGTGCGCCGCAACCAAGGAAGAGCTCCGCACCATGGTCGCAAGACCTGCGCGAGTAGAGAACGGAACTGTCCACCACGACGGCGAGTTTGCAGTCCCTTTCGCGATTCAGTTCCGGCATGTCGTCCAGCGGTTGTTCCAGAACTACTGGCGCAGTCCCGGCTACATCTACGCAAAGCTCCAGTTCGCACTGCTCTCGGCCCTGTTCATCGGCTTCACTTTCTATTTGCAGAACTCGTCTCAGACAGGGATGCAAAACGTCATCTTCGCCATCTACATGTTGAATGCAACGTTCTCGACCATGGTCAATCAGGTACTATTCATGCCCCGTTCTATGTTTCCTCCACCACCGGAATTCGCCGAGTGTTGCTAACATTATCAACACAGGTCATGTCGCGGTTTCTCCCTCAACGCGCGCTGTTCGAAGTCCGCGAGGCCCCCTCCAAGATGTACAGCTGGCTTGTGTTCGTGCTGGCCAACATCCTAGTCGAGATCCCCTACCAGATCTTCCTGTCCGTGGTCATCTGGGCGTGCTGGTACTTTCCCGTCTTCGGCCTCCACCACGACGCATCTACCCGAGCGATGATGTGGGCGTTTTGCATGCAATTTATGCTCTTCGCCGCGACGTGGGCGCAGATGCTCATCTTCATCATGCCGAGCACCGAAACCGCCGGCGCGCTGTCCACCATCCTGTTTACGCTGACGCTCCAATTCAACGGCGTTCTGCAGCCACCCTCGGCACTGCCCGGGTTCTGGATCTTCATGTACCGCGTCAGCCCGTTCACATACCTCATCGGCGGCTGGGCTGGGACCGGCCTGGCGGATCGACCGGTAGTCTGCGCCAAGAACGAACTGGCCATCTTCGATCCCCCGGCTGGCCAGACCTGCAAGGCATATCTGTCGGCGTACCTCGACGGCGGGGCGCCAGGCTCTCTGCTCAACCCGTCTGCCCTGTCGGAATGCAAATACTGCCCCTTGCGCAACGCCAATCAGTTCCTCGCCGGTTCGTGGATCCATCCCTCCGACAAGTACCAGAACCTAGGGATCGTGTTCGCGTACATTGCCTTTAACATGTTCGCGGCCGTGGCGTTGTACTACATTTTCCGAGTCAGGCGCTTCAGCGTCAAAAGCCTGTGGAAAACAAAACCCGAGGGTGAACGCCATGAACGCCATGGAAAGGGGCATGCGGGACAACACCGCAAGGACAGTCTGTTATTCTATCTGGAGTTCTATTATCACTTCGCCTTGGCTGTGTTGAGGAACGTTGTCCGATAGTTGTAGTTTAGGTATGTCCATAGCCCCAGAGACAGCAATTGCCTCGAAAGGATTCACGATTTGTTCCCCCCATGCATGAGCACCCTTGGTCGTTTTCTGCTTCGAGGAGTTTACACAAAGAAGGGTATCTTGCACCAGCACGAGCCGACCACGAGAATGGATCTCGACCAGTTCGTGTAGCCACTTCAGCATTCTATTTCTCCTTTTGCCCGGTCGCTCTTCACACTATCTCATGACCAGAAGTACATGACGACTAATCAGTTTCCCGAAGGGTATCTTCCCATTCACAATCTGTACCAGTATTCTTGCGTGTCTTTCAAGGTGGACGATACCTATCCCGTCTCAGGTTTCGCTTCCAACAAGAATTGCAAGCGAGATACTTAAACCGGACAATGGTCTTTGAATTGCCGCTGTGTTCGCTGGGAGGCATCCTGTACGAGGTATCTAGGTCGTAATGGATTTTGCTCCAAGCACGGACAGGCCAACTTGAACGCGCCGGCGATCTACAAATGTGCATAGGAATATTCTTGCTAGATGTGAAAGTCATCACCAGCTAGCCTTGTGGACGCAATCAACGAAGTGCGAGAGTATGATCGGAAGCTCCTTTTCTCAGTCGCAAAGTTTATACTTCAGGCCGCACGGCAGCGTTCTGGCCTAAGGCAAGCCGTGTTCGTCTTCAGGTGGCCTTGGCTGATTCAACATCAAAACTAGGCAAGCGTCAGGGACGCGAAAGGGGAATGTCTTAGCCTTACAGAGTCGTATGGTTGACGCGAGCAATACGAGTAACAGGGGTGTTTGTAGCGGGATTGTCCGGTAATGCGTAGCTGTTGAGCCTCTTATAAAGCCGATGTTAAGTAATTCGGGTCGGCTTCGATATC
The DNA here is from genome assembly GCA_016109585.1 of Phialophora expanda. Classification (NCBI taxonomy): domain Eukaryota; kingdom Fungi; phylum Ascomycota; class Eurotiomycetes; order Chaetothyriales; family Herpotrichiellaceae; genus Phialophora; species Phialophora expanda. Next base: position 35,640 of record JADWPR010000010.1, read on the forward strand.
GACATAACAGGTATTCAGACCACCGCAAAGATGAATTCGGCGATGGTCGCTTCGCAGGCTGGAGTTTCCACCGGGACGCCCACCCTCCCGGACCGATATTCCAAGCCGTTCCTAGAGGTGAACGGCAAGCAAGCAATACAGCGAGGCTTTTTATCACCTACGCCTGATCGCAACTTTGAATGCTGTAGCGGGAGAATGAGCAAATACAGCGCCCAGCTAGTCAACATTTGCAGTCCCAAATTCCGCTTGACTTCTCTAGAACTACCAGCACGGGACGCACGGTATTCACCCGAGACGAGCTTAGGGACGACATCCCTGACCGGGAAACCATGCTCATGGGCACATGAAGCACCGTGCAATGGCTGCAATAGGCGTCCAAACGGACGAAGACCGCAGAGGTTTCCGAAGATCAAGAGGAGAAGCGATTTCAATCGAGAAACTAACATGGATCCCGAATCATGGCACCGTGCCGCGGACCAAGCATTGAAAGCAGGATGCAACGTTGTGGGAAGAGCTTGGAAGGTACAATTGCACGACAACCAAGAACCGATCAGTGCAGGACTTGGCGACGGATGCTTCGAAATCCTAACCGTTCCAGACATGTTGGCGGAGGGGTTGTTCAATGAGGCTGCTGAGTGGATGTCTCCAACCTCCGGTACTCGATGCTGACGTTGTAGGAGTCTTCGACATTGCTCAAGTAGTATTGTCTTCTTTCTGGAACGTCGTGAAACGACTCGTGGTATTGCTGGATTTCTCGATGCGTTGGGGCTGCGTGAAATAAATCCTCAGTCGAGACCGATGTACTCACGTCTTTTCCCCCGCCTTGCAAAGTACAACTGCTGAGTCTCAAACACCAGATCGACTGTAAACAATGGGACGAAGCTGCGATCGAACCAGCTTATGCCCCGCCGAGTTGGCTGCAGGATTGCCTGGATTCCTTCCACGCTGCAGGTTAAGTAAAAAGGGAAAGCGGTGTTCGAAATTCAATGGTGACAGAGAGCCGAACTTGGCCTTCAGAGCTGGTCAGCTCCATTATCCGAAATTCAGTAGTAGCCGACTGACAAGGCGGAAGCTTCCGACTGTAATCTTCAGCAGGATGCTTGACAGCACTCATCAAGGATTTCAGAGCATCATAACATGGCTGAATGACTTGTTCATTGGCCAAGTCAGCATCCAGCCATTTATTCCTCTTTATAACTCTGGTCAGTAAGCACCGACCGCGATCGGTGTTCCTTGTGGACACCCAAGATGTTGCTCGTCTTCACCTGACAGCCTTGATCAATCCTTCGGCCAAGGGAGAGCGCATCTTTGCACTCGATCATCCATGCACGTGGAATGGGCTTCTCGGTTTATTGCGAGAGTTGTTCCCATATTCCAAGTTTGTGGATGACAACGCCGGTCAAGTTGTCGACGTGAGCGTGGCAAAAGCGCGGCGCGAGATGTTTTAGAGGATGAGCACGAATGGTCCCACGGGACTGCGGCGTCAATTCAATGGACCCTGGAGGGTGTTGTTATGAGCTTAATTGAGAACTGAGATGGCAACATTTCGGAATAGGTCAATCGAGGTCCTCTCGGCCTGTTGTGTTGTGATCAACAGTCAACAAGTGTTGCTCGGCGCAGCTTCGACGTACCTTCGGCGGTCGAACTCCGGAGAGCGTGGAGGCAAGGCAGAAGACGTGGTAACTGTGCTGCGTAGAGACACGAGGGTTGTCAGCAATGTAATAAGAAACACCCACTCAGCTACCACCCTGCTGCACTCTTGCTGAACCACTCGTAATTCGTAAGTCGCATTGGGGATGCCGTCTTCGCCGCTGACCTGATCGACATCTGGTTACTTCAGCCTCTACCAGTATCGGTCACGAAGCTTATTTCGAGAGCAAAGCGTCGTTCCAGCTGACTGCAGATGAGACGAAACAAGACCGAGAAGTGTATTGGAGAGCGTGTCGTTGGCGCAGGCTGCCCTTTCGAGAAGGCTCAATCAGCAGACGTCATGCTCCATAGTGGCCCAAGGAAATGCGCGCACGCTCAATTCAACGGCACGGCCATCTTACAGTAAGTGCAATGCTCACAGGTTGCAAGACTCGGTACAGCTTCACCAAAACTCCAACGCACACGAAGTTGGCTGCTGTCCGACCTCGCGTTCGCCTGCACATCGCTTTTCGGGCGATGGTGGCTCCCGGCTTCCAGCAGCGCCACCGCAGGCTGAAAACGGGCTCAGCAACGCCATTTCCGGGGAAAGAGCCAGATCTAGGGGGAGCCGGGAGCGGCTGTGCTCCAGCGATCCCAACGGCTTGGTTACACTCATATCCGAAAGCCTTGGTAATCTTGCGACTATGCCCGTTGCAGAAACCGTTCTCCCGTTGATGAGCCGGCCGCTTCAAGCCGCCTGCTCTGGTCGCCACCTGACAGCCTCCCGCTTACAGAGCCTTCTTGGCCATCAAGTCGAAAACCCCGGACGCCCCTACATGTTTGGCGGTCTTCCGGCCAATGGGAACCACCTCGCAGGTTGGCTCCTGGAAGCGAACCCAAGGCTGCAGCGGGCGTGCTGATAATTCGATGCAAAATGTTGGGTTAGATGTCAGTTCCAGCAAGGGTATCCGGTCAGCGTGACTGCGGGTTTTCAAGGTAAACTGAGGTATTGTGAGTGAACACGAACTGGAAAGTGATCCGGAGCCGCTCCACTGTCCCTTGATGTCTGAACTTATATAAGATCGAAGAGTATGCTGTCAGAACGTGAGGATCAACAAAGTGTCAATCTTCATTTCACCTGGCAAGCCGATCATCAAACACTAGCACCGTGCAATGTTCACCGCGTACCAACAATTCACTTCCAACATGTCCCTTCGCAACGCCCTTCAAGAGTTGGCTCGGGATTCTTCCTCCAGCAGCAGTCGCTCGTCATCTTCAACCAGGAGTGCAGGACGAAGCGATTCATGCTCCTCGACAACGAGACTCCCTCCCGCGCCAGCATACCAGCACATATGCTCAGACCCAACACAGCAAGAAGCATCATCTCTCTCGACTTCATCCCGCGAATTCCTTGAGCAAACACTAGAATGCGAGCACGGATGCGAAGAAGCGCCACCGCCGTACATGCTTCTGTGCAATGGCGACAAGAAGCCCCAATACTCAGAGCGCCAATCGACTGCGACCCTCGACGCCAATATGACACGAATGGATGGTGCTCTTTGCCTGCGATGCAATGCCAGAAAAGCAAAGGCTTGGTACATGCGGCAGAAGGAGCGCTCGGGCCGATGAAGCAGATCTATGCACTCAGGTGATAACGAGGTCCTACGAGATTTGTCCACTAGCGAGGCGCTGTGGTCGTGTCATGGCGTCAAAGGGCTCGGAGCTCCCCAGAGGCTGGGTGTCATGTTTGGGGGATTATGTTTCTGGAGCCCCGGTGTACAAGAGACGTTGTGCCACGCCTGAATATAATATGTATCAATGAGATGTTTCCTCCGTCCTCGCCCTTGCTTTCCAATATACCTTTGCTCGCGATTTCTTCTTGATCACTGAGTGTAACACCCCTTGGCCCATGAATGCTCCTCGTAAGGCCTGAAGATGCTCCGCAAACCCAAGAGCACGACAATAGAAGGTATTCGCGGATCGAACCTGCGTAAATCCTTACGCTCAGCCCTAGTTTTATACCAATCTTTTGTATTGCTCACACTCCACTAGGACACGATCTTACCATTTAATACGGACCGTAAGCAAACTGGCCAGAAAGATGGGATTCTGCGTTTCCCTCCTTGAGCAAGCTGCTTGCCCAGTGCTGAAGGGTTCTTTGTCTGACCACCCTGCCTTCATTGCAAGTAGGGTAGGATGCCGAGAGCAGTTTGAAACTCACCAGACTTACCGGAACACAGGTCCTTCTCCGCGGCTCGCGGCAGCCAATGACAGCCTGTCTAAGACATCTTTCTTCCTTTATACCAGCAGCCAGAGCATTCTCCCCAGAAGTGTTCTGCATTGAGCTCGACGGCGTCCTGATGCTGGCGTGGAGAACATGTCTCAGCCTACTCGGCTGATCTGACGGATATGCCCCAGAAATGAGCGCTCCTGCAGCAAACGCGTGGATCTCAAGGCATTTGTCGCCATGGCCTTGCAACAAGGATCGATGCGACTTGGAGCCGCCACCTTTCGGAACTGGTTGTGTCCCCGAGGTTGGTCAGAACGCGGCTACTGTCTTCGAAGCAAAGAAACCCGTTCCTCACTTTGGCCATCTGCGATTCCTCGACAAGAGTGAGTCAAAGACAGGCCCTCATTGGGAAAACGCTGCAGGGCCGCCATTGGCGGGGATTCATGCTGTCGGGCGGCAAGAGTTCAAAATCGTGCAATAGCAGAGTCCGATTGCCCTTGACCAGGAGTACCATCGAGCTGAGGGTTATCGTCGAAACGGCTTGGAATCGTGGCAAATTCCTCGCTTCTCATGTGATAGAAGGTCATTTCCAGCCACTGTCCCAATTGACCTAGGCAACAGAGGCATATTTGAAATATCTTTGACGTGATGGAGCCTACCTCGCATCAGTCCGACAGTTTTCGGAGACCATGCATTCCATTAGCAAGAGTTATTGGGAGAACTCCTCGGGCATGGGATCTGTTCGAGGGATTTTATAGCTAAACATGCCAGTTGAGGCAGTGGCATGAAAGGATCCACACCCTCATCCGTTCTTGACATGTTCCGGTCCGAATACGCATGACCTAAAGCTGAAGTTGTGGCAGGATTGATGCACCAGGAGACATGCGACTTTTAACAGTGGCATGATATCGGATGCGGCATGAGCTTCTGAGGCTCGCGATTTTGAATCCCACAGCAGTGGTGACTCCACAAGTGCTTTCGTTTGAACGGACGTGGAACGGGTTGTTAATTCGGGGCAACTGGTTGGTCAATTGGGGAGAGCCGCGGAGATGTACACGGCCAGGAACAGGAAAGCCACAATACCGTGGCCGCGATCGCAGATATCGAGCCCACTCGCATGCAAAGCACGACTCCAACAGCCGATTTCCGATATCTGGTTGGACAAGGTGAGCTAAGCAAGGCATCGCCGATCATGGGGTATCTTTCCTCACACCAGCAAATCGTCTGTACTGTATCATATCCTTGCCGCGGAAATATCTACTGGGACCGGCTGACTCGCGAGCAACCGCATTGTAACTGTATATAATCCCGCCGGCTGCATCCCGCATACGTGAACACTTGCCGGCCTGATAAGCAATCAGGTAGCCACGTTGAAGGCCGAAAACCACAATCACAATGGAGCACGTCGACGGAACCGTTATCAACCAAGACCTGTCCGCGCGGATGAGGTATATCCAATCCTTCCTGCAATGGGACCCGGCCAAGGATGGACAGCTCATCGAAGCGTGCAAACCCGTCCTGGCGCCAATCGTCACCAACGTCGTCGATGCAGTCTACGACCACCTCCTAAAGTACGACATCACGGCCGCCGCATTCGCACCGAAACAGTCGCAGGAAGGAGAGACCAAAGACGCAGACGTCCGAGAACTCCACCGGGACCATGAGAACATCAAGTTCCGCAAGGACTTTCTGAAGGGTTACCTTGTCCGTCTGGTCTCAAACCACGACTGGGCGCCAGAGAGCAAATTCTGGGAATACATCGACATGGTTGGCAAAGTTCACACTGGGGTCACCGACTCTGGCTTGAAACACCGAAAGAACCGACCAGCCCTCTTCGTCGAGTATCGCGAGATCAACCTTCTGCTGGGCTGGGTTGAGAACGCCGTGACGGACATTGTCATGGGCGTCGAAGGACTTGAAGTCCAGACAAAGGTCGACATCCTGAAGGCTCTGAACAAGTTCTGGTGGATACAGAACGATTTGTTTGCCAGACATTATCTCCCAGGTTTGAGAACGCCCCCGACTGTGCAGAATGAGCGTCCTCTAACCTGGATCGAAAAGTTCAAGGCTGATCCAGTCTTTCCAATCGTGTCGGCGGTGGTGCTTATCGCGGCTATCTGGAGCATTCCGTTCTGAGCAATACAACGGCGAACGAAGAGCGTGCAACGAGCGAATACACTCAGCTTTTGGAAACGTCGGACATAGATGCTGGGCTTCTACGGACCAAAGGTGGCAGTAGTTGACAGAGTGCTATGGTTCATGAAATACACGCCGAATAGATAGATGCGCTAGATGGAGAGAGCTCAACGGCTCTGACTGGGCTTTGACGTCTGGGCATTTTGGCATCGAGAGGTTCACACAACGTGCTGGAAGGTATCGGAGGCTGAATCGTTCTCCTCCCAGGGCAGCACGAGACCGAGTTCAATGTCATCGATACCGCCAACTTTGATTCCCTGATCCAGTGATGATGACCGTGATGATGCTCTGGACTGCTACCCTAGCCTTTTGAAGTGGTGACAGAAGGCTCATGCGTGTTTCTAAATGGTTGCCCGTGTCAGATCGAAGCACATTGTATCTTCGCCGTCACGTATCACAAACGGCCTTGCCGGACGCTGGCTCCTCCTCCGGGAGGGCACATCACTCCCGCAATGTCTTCGAGAGGCCAGTACTGATCGACCTAGTGTGTGAATGTGGTCAGCAGAGCGGCCGGCATAGAATACGGGCGTGGGTTTCTTTTGGTCTCTCTTACATCCTTTTCAACTCGATAGCCCAACAACTGCGGTGCCAACACCGAATCTCTCCAGACCAAGGCCTCGCCCGGCTCCTTGGCCCGGATTTTCCGGTCTCTTTCCTCCTGCTCGGGCCCGTCATGCAGATGATAGAGGTACTGTTGCAGGTTCCCCCGTTCCACGAGCATCTGGGTCCGTTCCTTTCGACACGCTTCATAGATACCGAGCAGCTGCTTCTTCACAAGGGCCGACGTAGGGTCCGACGCCCTCGAGAAGACCTCGCCCAACACGGCCGCATCCTCCAGACACATTCCCGCCCCGGAGGCCAGATAGGGTAGGGTAGCGTGCACCGCGTCGCCTAGCATCGTGAACGCGCCGGACGGGTGAGTCCACGAATCCATGCCGACGCGATACTGCAGGCGCCATTTGGACACGGACTTGCAGAGCGCCAGGAGCTTGGAGATCCGGGGATCCCAGTGTTGGAAGAACGTCCGTACCTCGGCAATGTCGGCTTCCATGGTGTTGGCGCCGCCGACGGGCATGTCGTCGGGCGCCAGCAAGACCATGTTGAACAGCTCGCCGCCCCGGAGCACGTAATTGACCACATGAGCGTCGGGCCCGATCCAGTAGTTGACCTGTTTCTTGGTGATGAAGGCTGCGAGCTCTGGGTCGTGGAGCATGTCGGCTGTGGAGAGCAGGATGCGGTAAGCCAGATCCCCCGTCGGCGTCGGAGGGTCTGGGTGGCGGAGCATGACCTCTCGAAGGGTGGAGTTGACTCCGTCGGCCCCGACCACCAGATCGGCGACGTACTCTTCGCCCGATTGTAAGACCACGGTGGCGGTGTTGGCGTCGTCGCTGGCGATCCGAACGTCCGTCACCCTCGATCGCACTTTGATCTCGGCGCCCAGTTCGACCGCTCGCTCCAGCATGCATCGATGCAGGTCCGCTCGGTGAAAGTCCCAGTAACACGTGCCGGGATACGAGGCGGCGCTCTCGTAAAAGTCCAGCGACGAAATCAGGTTGCCTCGCCAGCCGAGCATGTTGGCCTGCGAGGGTCGAGTGGCATACCGCTCCAGACGTTCTCGCAAGCCCCACGACTGCAGAACGCGTGACGAGTTGGGCAGGATCTGGATCCCGGCCCCGACCTCGCCGATCTCTTCCGCGCCCTCCAAGACGGTGACTCGATGGCCGGCGAGCAGGAGGGCGATGGCGGCCCCGATGCCTCCTAGGCCGCCGCCGACGACGATGATATGGAGCTGCGTCGAAGGGGAGCGACTTCGGAGCGACTTGACGGGAATGGCTGGGGACGACATATTGGCGACTGGTGCACCGGGCAAGTACTCACGGATGACTCTCCTGATGAAGTCAGGACCATTTACACTTCTTCATGACAATTGTGCTGATGGATGCAAAAGCCGATCGTTCGGCAAAGGAGGTTGAGTTCTCAGTATGACAGTAAGGACTAGTGATTGAGACTGCCCCGGCGAGCGCATACGGGGGATTCCCTGGGCGAAAACGGAGTATACTATGGCGGCAACTCGTGCGCGGCTATCACAGGGCTTTATCGCCGACTGTGATTGGAAACCATGCGACGGCTCCCGATTCGGCAATCCGGTTCCCATCAAGAGTGGAGGAACTCCATCTCGAGCATGGGGTGGCTGACGTTAACATAAGGCCAAGATCAAGAATGGGGGCATCCACCTGATCGACGAACGGACATGAGCTGCTGTATCTCTGAGGAGTATTACTGACTACTGGCTTATCGTCCTTGTAACTCGATCAAGAATGGCTTCGTTGCTTCCCACGTGTTCGTTTCTTGTGGGTGGCTGCTTACAATGGTCCGGGGCGTTGAACCAACAGTAGTCAATCACAGTTGTCGTTGATAATGATCTGTGTGCGGTAAAGAGGCAGATAAAGGTCTGGCTCGCTGGTTGCGTCCTCTGCTAACGTGGTTCACGTGGATTGACCACATGGCGGCTGCCGACACGGGGTCCTCTAGTTAAAGCAAGGTACATGCAGACACCAAATTAGATGCACGACGACACCCGATATACTAGTACTATCCGATTTGAGATGCTATGTACCTAGAGGTGACTATCTGCCTCCGTAACGCATGCCGGTCTCCTCCTCACCTCATCCGAGCCAGTACCAGATTTGATTACACCGCGATCGGGGTCGGCCCAGCCTGGTACTTTGGCGCCAGCTCAATGGTCTCGTAGGTGGTGACGGGCAATTCAGCCTTGGGATACACGCCCGCCAGCCGCATACGCACGTACTCGCCGTTGGTCATGGCTTTGTACTTCTTGGGACATTCGTCCGAAATACATGAAGGGAGTGTGTCCATGACGGCGTCGTAGTTTGCTAGTTATTTCCCCAACATTTTAGCCGTGGAACTCAGCTGGGGGATGGGACAAAACTTCCGAGAAAGGGGGGGTAAGGGCTGCTGTGGAAAGGGAAAATCTTACCTCCAAAGAAGAAAGGAATAGAGTATCTCGTACGCGCCTCGCGATTCACGGCACGGTGCAGCGTGGAGACGAACAGATCGTTGGTCCACACGGACATGGCGTCGCCGATGTTGACCACGAACGTGCCCGGAATCGGGTCGACGGGGATCCAGGTCCCGTTCTTCGACACCACCTCCAGCGATTTGTGGTCGTCCTGGAGCAGGATGGTGAAGAGCTCGTAGTCCGTGTGTGGCTGGATCGACGAGCGCACGTCCGGCTTCTGCAGTTTGCCCGGGTAGTGGTTCAGAGTCATGATGGTGCCCGGCTGCGTGCACATGGGCTCAAAAAACTCCTCGTCCAGGTCCAAACCCAGCGCGAATAGACGCAGCAGCGACCGGGACAACAAAAGCATTTGGCCCATGTACCGCTCCATTGCGGCTCGCCATCCAGGGAGCTTCTCCTCCGGCGGCCAGAAGTTGTCGCCGTTGTTGTTGGGCGAATGAGTCGGGCTAGGATCACAGCCTGGTTCATACCCGATGTTGTGGGCCTCCAACATCTCTGCCAGACAATAGATGTTTGAGTCAGCGACATCGACCTTGTTTTCAGTGCGCACACATGGGGGAGAAAAGGGGGGGGGGGGGGTCAATTCATACTGGCACCTCCAGCGATGGTCTCGTCCAAGTCGATCTTCTTGTAGCCGTAAAACTCCTTGTTGTTGGTGATGTCGAGCTTCATCTTCTCCTCGAACGGCAGCTCGTGGAAGAAGCGGGCCGTCTCGCGGAAACACATGTCGACATCTTCTTGCGACACGCCGTGGTTGGAGATGTAGAAGAAGCCCGCCGTCACGCAGACGTCGTAGATCTTCTTGGCCACCGCTCGTCGTGCATTGATGTCGGGATTGCGCATGTCGGACAGGTCAATCACCGGCACTTCGGTGAAGGATCCCGCATTCTGGGAGTCCTTGGCCGGCGACACCTTGCGCCAGCCAATGCCGGTGTTGATGAGTTCTTCCTGGGCCGACATGGTGTACAGATGAAGTGTTGATCGTTTGTTCGGTCGTAGCTGTGAATTCACGTGTCGTGGCGTAGTATGTCCCTCCACGTCTGTCTCGTCGCGTTTCTACTGTTCCTGATATATTCAATCTTCGGCTATTCCACAAGTGGGGGACTCCCGGGTTGCCACACGAACAGTGGGGGGTCCTTATTGATGTCTTCCGCCATTTCCCATAGAAGCCTTGGCCGTCCGAGCCCATGCGGAGGAAATACTGTGGTCACCAGGTACTAGTGATCAGAATTGGATCAGAGATAAGCACCGTTCGATGCTCCCTTATCACCACCAAGCCGCGGACCCAACGTTAAATGGTCGGTTCGAGACCACGGCGAACTTTACCAGTATTCTCTCCCCATTCCGGTCTACGCCAGACTCTACCAAATCCACTTCTCCTCCGCCCGGGCCCGACTTTAGTTGGCCGGGCTGGACCTGCGGACTCCTCAACCACCAGCTACCTGCTCGCAATTCAGCCATCCGCTGCCCACTCTCGGACTGCGACTGCCTGCCATGGCCCAGATGGACCTGGTCGGTATCTCCTATCGACCACTGCGTCGGTATCCTTCCAGCTGCACCCCACCCTTGAAGGGGATAGTGGCGAACCTATCACGTTTGGCACGTCCTGGTCGGCCTTAGGAAGTCTAGACATCCCTCTAAGCCCTGGATACTGATAGCCAAGTATCTTCAGCCGGGGATCAATAATGGTTTCATAAAGGTGATCCATCCATCAATCAGTGCCCTGACAGGAGGGTCACCAGATCTTTTGAATTTTTTCACAGTGCGGCAGTCAAGGCAAGATGAAGAACAACGTGGATTTCGGCACGTGGAAGATGCCGTCAAAGGCCGAGCTCAAGGCTCGGATGACGACCTTGCAAGCCTGGCAGTTGGAGAAGCAGCCTTCGACGTTTGCTCCGGATGGTGTCTGGTCCAACAGAGGTGGGTCGACATCAATTCTTGACGAGATCTAGTCTGATGGTCGGATTGAACAGACACGGACCCTCTGCCCAGGGAACGACAGACCTGGGGTCTCTGGACTTGGTTTGGATACTGGTGCTCGGATGGTCAGGACCACCCCTTCGTGATGTCGACCAGGGAGCTTACAGTGGAGCAGCCGTCAATGTCACCACCTGGCAAGCAGCGGGAACAGTCATTGCCCTAGGGTTGTCCTGGCATGAGGTATGTGAGAACCACAAGCGCTGGCAGACATTTGTAAACTGACACTTCTCCAGGCCATTCCGACGTAAGTCGAACACAGCGCCCGGCCCCAGATGGCAAAGGGGGGAGGCAGGACTGACTTCTCTAGGGTTTTCGTGGGAAACACGCTCGTGGCCATCCCCATCGTTTTGACCGGTTATATCGGTGCCAAACATCACATTCCCTTCCCTGTCATCGTCCGTGCGAGTTTCGGATACTACTTCTCCTACTTTGCCGTCGTCTCCCGTGCCATCACGGCCATGTTCTGGTTCTCCATTGTCTCGTACAGTGGCTCGTTGGCCATGCAGCAGATGATCAATGCCATCTGGCCGTCCTTCCGTGACCTCCCCAACGGCCTTCCGGCGAATGCGAACAGTAAGTCACTCCTCTCTTCTCGAGGATACTGGGGTACTGACTCTCGGTAGTCACATCTCAAGGCCTCATCAGCTATTTCCTCTACTGGCTGATGCAGTTCCCCTTTCTGATGATCAATCCCGAAAAGCTGGGCTGGTTCTTCTTGTTCAAAATCATCACCACCCCGCTCGTCGGGTTGGCCACCATGGGCTGGATCGTGCACCAGGCTAATGGCGTGGGTGGGTTGTGGAACGTCAAAGCCACAGTTTCCGGGGAACAGTTGACTTGGCTTTGGATCGCGGCGTGAGTCACCAACGATACAGGTCACTGACTGAACCGCACTGACCCGGTGGTACTAGCATGAACGCGGCCGCGGCAGGAAACGCGACGATCGCCGTAAACAGCGCCGACTTCAGCCGCTATGCTCGAAAACCCTGGTTCCAGTGGGTGCAGTTTCCGCTGGTGCCCATCTTCACTACCACGTTCGCTGTGTTGGGTCTGGTGTCGACCAACGCAGCAAAAGTGGTATATGGGAGAGACGACATGTGGTCTCCCTTGGCCATCACGGACATGTGGAGGAGCCCCGGAGGTCGAGCAGCCGCTTTCTTTGCTTCGTTCTGCTGGACCATCTCGCAAATTGGAACCAACATCTCTTGCGACACCATCTCGGCGGCCAACGACCTTACCACCTTGAACCCGAAGTACATCAACATCCGGCGTGGAGTCATTTTCGTCTCCTTTCTTGTAAGTCATCATCGTTGCCGGCCCCAGCACCTACTCCCACTAACGACTTCGTAGGGCGGCTGGGCGCTTGTCCCGTGGAAGATGGTGTCGGCCGCATCAGGATTCTTGAACTTCATGTCTTCGTATTCCGTTTTCCTCTCTCCCATCTCCGGCATCATGGTGGGTGATTACTGGATTATCCGCCGGCGTCAACTCGACATTCCCAGCTTGTACCGACCCCATGCTCGATATAATTACTGGGTAAGTGAACCAGGCTCGACGGCTCAGGTGCAGGAGACTGATGATGAGACAGAAAGGAATTAACTGGCGCGCATTGCTGACTATGTTGATCATTGTCATTCCCAACCTTCCTGGAATTGCGAAGGCGGTCAACAGCAGCGTCAACATACCTGAGACCTCAGTGAAATTCTACCGAGTAAGAGCGATGTGATCTTTTCTCCCTGCTCCGACGGCTGACTCGGTTCTAGCTCAACTTCATCTGGGGCTTCTTCGGCGGCTGCCTCCTCTACTCCGCCCTACATTTCATTGTCCCGGCCAAGGAGACATATATTCCCAAGACCATTGAAACCGATGACGATGCTTCGATCAATGATGTGACCACGGTCATTGTCGGTGTAGAAGGAGACAAAGGGATGGGGTCGGAGGCGCCCAGCATGGAGGACAAGAAGACGATAGAGGTTTGAGACTCGGTGGTTCTGTCAGGTCAATAATAAAGGATCATCTAAGGGGAAGAGAATGATGATGCAGAGGGATATATTGAATTGATGGTGGTGGATGAATTGAGCCTGAGCTGGTCAAGTGGCAGCACTTTAAGAGTGAATACAGGAATGGATGCGAGTGTGCAATAGTCCTCATTTCTGAATCTCTTTCCAATCTCACCGTGACTAAGTGGTACCATTGGCTTGAAGCATGTCCTAGATTCGTGTGATGACAACAAGTGGTGATTCGCAGATGAACTGCGCCCGGAATATTCCAAAATGGAAAAATCGACCAACCTCCACCTCTTCTTCCATACTCATCCCACCAGTAGTCTCTATCCATTCATCTCCGCCCTCAAATCCATAAATCAACGTCCTCGTCAAGGTGACTACACCGATTGACGAGCCGAGTGTGCTGAGAAAGCAATCCATATTCCCACGTGGATGACTTCCATGCCCCCTAACCATACGGCCGCATCGACCAACAGACAAACAGAAACATGGCAACTTTGAACTAGGAATCACCTTCATCACATCGTTTTGGACCGATATCGACAGTCTAATGGGCCAATGAGCGCATCTAATACCTACAAAGGCGGTTGACGTTGAGCAGTGATCTGCCGAATTGAGAAGAATGGAGGAAGAATTCAAAGATATGCGAATATCAACCTTTTGTCGTGATCATGCCACGCATTGCGATAGGACGCCTGAGGTCAGATGACCCACACCCCCTCCCCGTCTTCTGAGTGTCTCTGTCTCCGCCGCTCTCGCTCTCGTGGGATGTGTTTGACTAAGTGGATTATAGGTGTCCCCCTTGTCTGGACGGCCCTCTCCATTCTCTCCTATGAGAGGTTGTCCTCCAATTCCTAACACTGTGGCCGCATATATTGCCAAAAATGGGGGATTTTCGTATGGACGGCTATGTATCCTCCACCTTTTTGCTTCATTGCCCACCCCCGACACTTGCGACGGGCACGGATCAAAAGGGGGCGAGGTTAGGTATCCTGAGAATGTCCTTGCCAGCCCTGAACGACCTGCCTGGCCGCGATTCGCCTCAAGTAATTGACAGCCATTCGAGAATACCTTTTCCGGCCCGATGAAAATAACTGTCTTCTCTCAATTGGGAGACGTGCGGGTCGAAGGCCATGTCAATCCCCAAACCCAAGTGGCCAACTATCTAGGTATCCAATACGCAACCATCCCTGCTCGATTCCGTCAGGCCCAACTCCTCGACCCAACAGATATCGCTGTAGACGGAATTCTGCACGCCACCCAATATGGCCCACGCTGTCCCCAGACGGACCGTCGACCTCGAGGGGACGAGCATCTGTTCGGAGACATTCCTCGCAGCTTTGACTTCCCCAGGGACGAGTTTGGCTGTTTGAGACTCAATGTGTACACCCCGGTGCACACTCCCTCCGACAAACTGCTACCGGTTCTCGTCTGGATTCATGGCGGTGGGTTCACTTTTGGCGATGGCGGTGCCGATTTTGACGGCAACTATCTGGTGCAGCACTCGGTCCACTCAGGGAAGCCCATTGTGTACATCGGCCTGAACTATCGGCTGGGGTATTTTGGGTTCTTGACGTCGAAGGAACTCCAGGCCGAAGCTATCAGGAATGGTGAGAAGGGTTTTGCAAACATGGGACTTTATGATCAACGGATCGCACTTGAATGGGTACGTATGTCAGTCACCATACCTTGTGAGATGGATACTTGTACTCACAGTCCGTAGATTCGGAAGTATATTCACCACTTCGGAGGTGATGCCTCCAATGTGACTCTCGCAGGTGAATCTGCCGGTGCATGGTGCGTGCTCGCGCACCTACGCTCCGAGGAGCCGGTGTGTAAAAGAGGATTCGTCATGTCCTGTCCAGACGTCGACTTTCCGCGACCGGAAGAGGCCCAGGCAACCTTTGACCAGCTCGCCGGTAGTGCTGGGGCATCTCCCACGGATTCAGATGAGGTCAAATTAGCCGCCTTGAGAGCGCTGCCCGTGGAAGAGCTCGAACGACTCCTGGCCGGTCAGATGGCGACTCCCCTGTGGGATGAGTCGTGGTTCATCTATCACGGAGGGCGGCGACCGATCAGGGGTCCCGCGCCTTTTGCTCCTTGGGCCTCCGGACTCGTGGCAGGCCACACTAAAGACGAAGTAGCCCCGTGGGTGATGCGGTCGCGAGCCTGGGAATATGAGCAGTACCACGAGCGCATCCATGCTGCAGTGCCCCACGAGCCTACAGCGACAAATTTGTTGGCCGCATATGGAATTGCAGCGGACGCACCTCCAATGGCAAACTTCAAGGCTTACTTCGAGATGGCCACCGACGCCTTCTTTTCGCACCTGACTCTGATGCTCGCGCGCGATGCTGACATCCCCGTCAGTCTCTATCGATTCGACCAAGTCGACGCGCTGCCTCAGAGCTTACTGAAAGGGATGGCATACCACTCTCTTGATAATGCCTTCTTCTGTCGACTGCCCCCTGTGGCGGGGCCACAGGCAGATCCCAACTTACGAGAAACCGCCGACCGGCTTTCCCGCTCCGTGCTTGAGTTTGCGTATGGGTCAGAGCCCTGGGAAGACTTTCACCTGCAGAACAAGATCATGAGCTTCAATGGGAAAGAGAGTCAGCTTGTCGACTCCACTGCTCCGACCCGTTGGACGCGGATCATCGAGGATGCCCTGCCAATTTTGGGTCCAGCGGCATGGAGGGCAGCGCTGAAGCTCGTCGGGCTCCATCATAGTTCTGTCAATTGATTCCAACCAGACCAATGTACCTCGAAGTTGTCAACGAGCCTTGTACGGCTCTTCTTCGAGGTGGGCGGGCAGTTCTGGGCTACCACGTGACGAACTGAACTCCTCGAACGTAGGTGCCTTCTTCGCCTTAAGAGACATACTTATACCCTCCACGGACCTAATTAACCTCCATATACGTTCCTCTCGCGTACCTACTTATCTCTACTTGAGTCCAATAGTTTATCTACGGCAGCCTTAGGCCCGTCTATATCGGGAGGAAGAGGCGAGGAGGAGCAGGGGGGGATCGTCGAAGATGGCCAGGATGTGGAACGGGAACGAGCGACTTCGTAGGCATAGAGGATGATTCGAGGAGGAGGGTTATATATATGGTCGGACAGATAGCTGGGCTCGGTTTAGACTCGATCTTCTACCCTATAAGAATAAAACTAAAGGGGGTAATTTAGAAGAATGGGACGGTGCCCTCAGCGGCAGGTAAAGAAGGAGGGCAGGACATGGTCCCAGGGAGGCCAGAAACGAGCCACATCCACAGCCCGGCATGCAGACATGACGGCAGACGAGGGCGACGTGGAGGGTAAGTCGGCTGGTGAAAAGAGGGTGAGAAGAGGAGTAGGTTTTACGAGTACTCTGCTTGAGTGGCTAAGCTTCCAGAAACAGTTTTGGAGAAGTAGATTCGTCCTCCACCTCCCAAGAAGAATTCCGTCCTTCAATAGCAGGGACACTTTGCGACGTTGCAATCAATCAATCCAGCATCCTCGGCTACTTCTCGTCTTCCCCTCTACCATAGCTTGTTCAACGACTGACTGTCTGCGACATGATCTGCTCAAGCTGCCGACGATCGCTGGTCTCCCGATTGCGCACTCTCGCCCTCAATTCTAATGCCTCATTGTCGCCGAGTACCAGCCTTCGCTATGCATCCACCATTCCCGCAACTCCCAATGCTGGCCCAGTCCCAGCTCCAGTATCGATATCGATAGACCATCCCAATGTTTCGCAGTCGTCAAACACCTCTGGCATCTCACAGCCCCTTTCCGAACCACATACTCCCTCAACATCAAGCGCGAAGACGTCTGGTCCTACTTCCACGAAAGATGGGAAGACTGCCGTGAAGCCGAGGAGCTCGGTACCCGGTGGCAAAGAGTTGAGAGGACTGGGTTACACGAAAGCAAAACCGAAAATTCTTGCGATGGAGGATGATGAGTACCCGGAATGGTTGTGGACATTACTCGATGAGAAGAGACCCGGCGCAATGGCCGAAAAGGTCGACCTGGCCGGTACTAAACTCCTCTGCCGCTATTGATCATTGACCTTGCTAACAAGAACAGCTATGACCAAGAAACAACGCCTACGCTACGAAAAGAAACAAGAACGACTCTTGAAGGATATCCCCAAACAGATCCCTGTACACGAGCAGAGCAAAGATTTGACCGGTCCGGGAGATGACGCCCTGACGAGTTTGCAACGCAGGCAGGAGATAACGAAGAGCGCGAGAGCGGCACGAAGGAGAGGCATTCGGGAAAGCAACTTCTTGAAGTCCATGTAAGACTTGGGAAATGGACTGTACAATATGCTCGATAGCGATGCTGCCCAAAAATATGTATATGTTATGGTCCCGTTTGAGGGCCCTGGTATTCAGTGTCTATGTTATCCAACGCCTCAGCTCTCCAACGCCAGCCGTTCGAGCAACGCCGTGAAATACCATGCATCGTGTATTTCATGCAACGTAGCTCGCGTCCAATCGTTTGCCCAAAACTGGTGTTCATCATTTGTCTCCGCCGGGGTATCATCACGTCTCATTCGTCCCTGGCCATGAGCAGAATTTGTGCTCTGTGAAGCCTTTTCTAGTTCCCTGACATGCATGTCCAAACGCCGCAAAGCAATGTATCAGGCGCGGATACTACTCGCGGCGGTGCTCCACCTCAACCTTCTCAGTCCACCTGCACTCGATTTCATTGCTTCTTGACCACAGTTCCCACCGGGGAGGCCCATCTCCCCTTCGATCCTGCCGACTTCACGGCCCCAAGCATATCCCGCACTGAAACTGATGGCGGAGAAGACCAGAACCACGCCAGCAGAAATGATCCAGGAAGCCAACGTCGGGCTAATTGAGTCATCATTCGTGGTCGCTGTCTTGCTCGCGGCACGGACTTTCTTTGCCAGGCGGTCTTTGCTGGATTCACGGGACTTTCGTTTACTCTGTTTTGGAGACGAACTTCTCCTTTGCCGTGCCGGATTTTGTAGCTCTGATTCTGGGATGAGACGTAAGGCGGTCGGTTGTGTTGATGCTCGTGGAGGGGAAGGTCTGGTTTCGGAGCCTTTGGGTCGGACAGCGGCAGCACAAGAAAGCAACGTCGTCAAAGAGGCCCGGAGAGCAGCATCGTGGTCTGGCTGGTATGATGAAGAAGCAGGGCGATTCCGTGACTGCAGATGGCGTTGGTAACTCCGCTGTGTGACTGTCCGATCCGCATGGGACTCCGTAGGGACGGCTGGGAAGTATGAATCTGCCGCCGGTGGATTGTGGCCAGTAGAGGTAGGAGGGTGAGAGAAAGCATTCGGTTGAGGAGTGAAGGCCTTTCCCAAACTCCCCACACCCAGCGCGGTAGAGGTATCATCATCGTCGGCTGCTTCATTTTGATAGATGTCTTCGTTAGAGCTGCTCATAACTCGATCACTATCGCTCTCGCTCTCTTCATACTCGTCTTGGCTGCTTCCAGCAGCACTTGCCGACCGTTGTTGAGGCGGTATAAGCTGGGAAGAGGCTCGGAGTTGGCGAGAACGGCGTTCGTCTCGCGATCGGACTTCAAGTCCGGTAGTGATTATATCATTGTTAGCGGACGATAGAGAGGCCGATGAGGCGCCCGAGGATATTTCAATCCATGAGTCTGATAAGATGTGAGCGACATATATCGGGGCACAAGATCGATGCAAGGAAGAAGCCTGCCTACCTTCGGAGTGCATTCCTCGCACGCTGGTATTTATGGGAAGGGATGGCGAATCTGCGGTCCAGAGAGTCCGAGATTCGGCTCGCTCACTTCTGTGTGAGCCAAAGGGCTCGGTTTGAGATGGTCGCATCCTATGGGGAGAGCCTTATCGACTGTAGGTTCGATCGAAGTCGAAGTCGTGACACGCTCTGGTCGTCGCCTGCGCTGTGTCGCCTTCAAACTGCGGTGGTGGGACGGCGATGACTAGGGAACTCCTTGCAATGTGAAATGCGATTCGAAGTTGTTGAATGAGCGAAATGTAGAGACTAATCACACGGCACGCGGTGCAGCTGTCAGGTCGCAGACGGCGGTCCTTGGGCTTGGGTCTCACCGCTGACGATGGTGGGGGAGTGGTGATGCGGTGGGATTACGCGACTTTGACGATCCGCGCCACAAGGGCCTTTTGTGAGGAGCGGGGTATGGCTGGATGACCTTCACGCTGGCACGAGATGTGGCGAAGATAATATCCAAGAAGAGTGCGTGAGATTGACGAAGGAAGACCGCTGCGGAAGAGTTTAAGGGCCCGTATTCAATGGAGTTGTTGTACCAGTATCCTGCTGCCAGCTATGCAAGGCCTGGGAATGATGGGTTTCTAGAACGGGCTTGACTAGTCACCATTGCCCAGGGCCACTCAGCTGGTTTTCCTGGCACCGAATCGAACGGCCGATTCTGATTTGGCGCGCAGGGTCAGGCGTAAGGGATGGATGATGGAAATGCATCACGCGGGCAAGGGGCTACGGTGCATGATGGCGGCATCAGATGAGGCCAATCAGTACTGCAGTCATCTGTTTCCGGGCCCCGACATCGGCATAGCGGGAAGTAAGACACGTTGGAGAAAACCTGGACCATGAAATTCAATTGTGTTCGGTTGTGATCAATTCCCTTCTATTAACTCCATTTACAAGGACAAAAAGCATTTCAACTTTTGTGGCGTTTATGTTGTGCGCCCATCACGACCAGGTATCTCGGTGTACGTGTACATGGAGGATATTCCCAAGGCACAACGATGATCGGACACAGCGCAATCCCCACCAGAACGCCATATCCAGGACTTCGCAGAATCCCAGGTTCAGGATAGTACTCACCGAGTTCCGTTCATTCAGAAGGTAACCTTGGTGCCGGAGAAGTCTCCAAAGCCGCCGCGGTTGGTGGTGCCACCTCGACCGCCACGAGGAGCTCCTCGACCGCGACCACCTCCTCTGCCACCTCCTCTACCGCCTCGACCACCAAAGTCACCCCGGCCACCTCCACGACCACCTCGTCCACCGAATCCTCCGCGCCCGCCGCGACCACCAAAGCCACCGCGGGCAGGAGAATCACCGCCATTTTGGCGGCGGGACGAAGCGTAATCGATTCGGACCGGACGGTTCTTGATAAAGGAACCCTGAGCACCCTCCAATGCAGCTTTGGCTTCATCGACAGACGCGAATGTGACGTATCCGAATCCCTTCACGGAGCCATCTTCAGGGTTCGTGGGAATGCGGACGCCGGTAGCAGTGCCGAAAGGAGAGAAGATGTCGTACACATCGTCCTCGGTGGCCTCGAAAGACAAATTTCCGAGGAACAATGTGTCGGACGGCTCACTAAGCTGGTCCCCAAAGCGCTCGCCACGGACCTGTTGCTTCTCCCTCGCATCCTTCTTCGCATTGGCATAGTCAATGTTGAGAGGGCGGCCGTCTAGGTCGGTACCCTTCTTCGCATTGTAGGCATTGGTAGCATCGGCGACATTGACAAACTCGACGTAGCCGTAACTAGATCTCGTTAGACAAGTGATGAAGATCGGTGAAGGACGACACTTACCCTTTAGAGCGGCCGTCGTCGCGGTTGGTGATCAAGCGCACACCAGCGATCTCACCAAACTCTTCGAATTCGGACTTCAGCCATTCTTCATCGACGTTCCAGGAGAGGTTGCCGACGAAGAGGTTCGCGCTGGCCCCCTTCTCTTCTGCCTCCACTCGGGTCTTTTTAAACGCAGGCTCCTCAGCGTCTTCAGCTTTACGCTTGGTGGGCTTCACTTCGGCCCCTCCGTCATTCTCGGTCTCATCAGAAGTGGAAGAAGCGTCGCTGTCTTCGTCAGAGTCGGCGTCCTCGTCGCTCTCGTCGCTGCTTGCCTCAGCTCCGATGTTGGTTTTCTGTTTTGCTGGGGTCTCCTCTTCGTCGCTGTCGGACTCTTCAGAGCTGCCGTCTTCGGACTCGTCATCGTCCTCGGCGACACCTTTGGCGGCACCGTTGAGCGCAGGCTTCTCGTCCTCGGAATCCTCATCGCTGCCGGATTCGTCGCTGTCATCGTCATCGCTATCAGATGTAGCAGCCGGTGCAGCCTTGGTTTTGGGAGCGGAACTGATCGTTTTGGGCGTCTCGTCTTCAGAGGAATCGGAATCAGAGTCAGAGTCGTCGCTGGGCTCATCTCTGGCAGCGACTTTGACACCGTTGGCTCCATTTGTCTTGACCTCGACCTCACTCTCGGACTCTTCCTCAGAGGAGCTTTCGGACTCCTCGGATTCGGACTCTGGCTCAGGAGTTGGCTCCTTAACAGGAACCTTTTTGGTCTTCTTATCTTTCTTCTGGGACTTCGCAGCAACCTCTTTGGCAACTTCCTTGCTCTTCGCTTTTGTGCTCTGAGCAGGTTTCGTCACCGAAGCACCTTTGACCTTCGACAGGACATCGGGCTTGGAGGATTTGATGGCGCTAGGCGCGGACTTCTTGGAGACTTTCGACATGGTGTGATCTGCATAAGAGGAGTCAATTGTCAGTTTGATGCGATGAAGGTGATGAGGATTGTAGACAAACTGGTAATCTGGTTGAAATTTTCAGGCAGACGAATTTTGAGCCCTCAGAAACCACTGTGGAAACTTCGTGCGGCGAGACCCTCAACCCCCTAGGTGAATTTTGAGCCCTCAGATCCCACTGGTCACTTGGCAAAGCAAGTAAGTGGCAGAAATGTGAATTTCTGCTGAATGCGCAACGGAGCGGACTTAAGTAGAACTCGACAGCAGGACGAGAAACTCAAGAACCTGCGACGAGCCTATGTGCAAACCCTCAGTGGCAACAGACCCTCAGAGCCCTCGATGAACCTCAATAATGATGCCCTCGGAAAAAAGCCCACGGTGCAGATATTGTCAGTAAAACGTATGGGAGACGCAAACTGAAGAAAAGTTGAAACTTAAAAGCCTGGGGATGGCTTTGAAATTTTCTTGAGGTGACCGCCACTCCACCGAAAAGCTTATCTTATCAAATCCGATGGCTGGGTCCAAGCCTGCATCACTTGCTCCACTGGAGCGGATGCAATTTCCATTGGCCCAGCATGACCCTCCGCCTGAAAGCTCATCTGGACAGCATTGCAGCTGGAATTCCTTTCTTGGAAGGATTTCACCGCGCACAATGTCTTCACCGAGCTCACATAGACCGCGAAAGAAGCGAAAACATGGTTCAACTCTGCTTCGAAGCAACACCATCACCGACATCGTCAAGGTCAGCCCCGATGATACCGATGCCATCAGACCAGAATTTCCCCTGGTGGCCTTCCTGTGGCCAGCTCGAGGAACGACATCTCAATGGATCTTGCTGCCTCTGATCTTGATGGTGGTTGGTCTATTCAGATGGAGCGTGGGTCTTTGGGGCCACTCTGGCTATATGTCACCTCCCATGTACGGGGATTTCGAGGCACAAAGACATTGGATGGAGATCACGACGCATTTGCCGGTATCGAAATGGTACTTCTACGACCTCCAGTACTGGGGTCTTGACTATCCACCGTTGACGGCCTATCATTCATGGCTTTGTGGCAAGGTGTAAGTGCTACCACATTGGAGTAAGGCTTTATGCTGACGATGGAAGCGGATCGTTGTTCAATCCAGCCTGGTTCGCGTTTGAGAAGTCTCGAGGCATGGAGGAGCAGAATCTCAAGGTCTTTATGCGCGCAACAGTCATCCTATCCGAATATTTCATCTACGTTCCAGCCTTGATCGTCTTCCTTCGCCATTACAGCCGGACCCATGGCACTGGAATCACATCCATGTCCATTGCCCTCGTCGCCATTCTTTTGCAACCTTCGACGATGCTCATCGACCACGGCCACTTCCAATACAACACTGTGATGCTCGGCTTTGTCGTTGCGACACTATCAAGCATTTATGCAGGTCGGCTGCTCTGGTCTTGCATTTTTTTTGTCGCCGCTCTCGGGTTCAAGCAGATGGCGCTCTACTACTCTCCTGTGATCTTCGCTTATCTCCTGGGATCTTGTCTGACTCCGCAGATTCGCCCTGGACGACTCGTCTCGATCTCAATCATCACCATCGCCGCATTTGCCACGTTATTTGCTCCCCTACTTCTCGGATCACTTTATGACAGCTACCGACGGATTTCTTTCGATGCAATGCCGCCCCCTCCCTTTCTTGCGGAAAGAAGAATTTCTCTCAAGCCCCACAACCCTTACGACATGGCCATTCTGCAGATCAGCCAGGCTATCCATCGGATCTTCCCCTTTGCTCGTGGTCTGTTTGAAGACAAAGTCGCCAATTTCTGGTGCTTCTCCAACACCTTCTACAAGCTCCGCAAACTGCAAGGGATCGTCGACCTTCCTCGTCTCTCGGCTGTCGCCACATTGGCCTCCATTCTCCCACCGATGCTTGTGGTCTGCGCGGTTCCAAAGAAGACGCTGCTCCCCTACGCCTTGGCCACCTCCGCTTGGGGGTTCTTTCTCTTCTCGTTTCAAGTGCACGAGAAGTCGGTTCTCCTGCCATTACTACCCATGACACTTCTTCTTGCTAGTAAGCAGGGCCTTAGTAAGGAGTATCGAGCGTGGATCGGATGGGCAAATGCAGTGGGTGTTTGGACAATGTTCCCGCTGTTGAAGAGAGATCAGCTCGCGACCCCGTATGTCGTGGTATCACTCCTTTGGGCCTACTTGCTCGGTCTCCCGCCCACAAGTGTCAGTGCATACTACGATCCTGAACGTGAGAATGTCATCGGCCGACCACTTGCACCGGACGAGCTATCAACGCTGACCAAGATCCTCCACTTCCAGACGTATGTCGTAATGGCGTTCTGGCACGTGCTTGCGGCCTTTGCAATTCCACCTGAGGATAAGCCGGATCTCTGGGTTGTGGTCAACGCATGCATTGGCGCTGTTTGTTTCGGCATCTGTTACCTCTGGTGCCTTTGGAAGCTTGTATTGGAGAGCGGACTGCTGGACGGATATTTCGAGGATCGATCAGCGGTTGAAGAGCAGAGAGAGTCCTCGACGGTGCCAGATAAGAAGAGCAAGTGAATTGTTCATCAGCGGGCTCGCTGAGCCCATCATACCATTATCGAGTGCCATCGTTCGATACCAAAAACACAATGTACAAGAAATCGTCTCTCATGCGGATAGCTTGAACCCATTGTCATCAGATATACCTTCCTTCTCATTCTAGGCGTAGTTGACCACTCCCTTTACAGCCCAGATCTCCCCATTGCCCACCCTACCGACAACACCATCAACCACCAAATTCCCAGGTTGGATGATTCTCTTTCCGTCGCTATCCTCTTCCCACCACAGTTCTTGCCCGCCCAAAGTCTTCTTCCTCTCCCCTTCCTTCCAAGGACTCACGGGAACAACGTGCTCTTCGACGAACCTTTGGAGATTCTGCGCTGCTTTGTCCTCATTGTATTGCGCACTCACTCCCTCATCTCCTGGCCTGTCTTCCCATGGTTTTCGGGGTAGAGCCTGCATCGCGCTATTCAAGGGAGCAAGGAGCGTTGTGTTGTCTTCTGGCTTCGTCGATTCCAGGCGGCCGGTCACGCTGGAGATGTCTCGTGTAAGAGAGGCAAAAATGTTGATTTTCCGGGTTTGGGGGAGAATGTCTGAGATTGATAGCGTGTTGTCACCAGCATCGCCGCTGCCACTGGGCCTTTCTGGCTCGACACCGTCTTGTACCGGACCTGGATTCATTGGGTTTTGATATTGTTCCGGATGGAGGGGCAGGGCTGCGGATCGCGAGGAAGGGATGCCGCGGAGGAGACCCAGCGGCGAGACAGCGGCGGCAAGGGAGATTGAAGAGTAAAGAGAGGCGAGGAGGATTGTGCGACGCATCTTGGTGCTCTGGTTTGTTGTAAAAGTCTGTCCGTTGATGGTCCAAGTGTTGGAACAGCGTTGTGGTTGCCAGTGGCCGATAAGTGACGTCGGTGCCGAGAAGGAAGAGCCACGATTCCTGCTGATCCCGGCCGCTCCTCTGCTCACTTCCGTGTCACTTACTTACATGTCCACCTGGCCTCGCTCTGACGGGCAAAGATCACACCGCAGGGGGCGGCCAGCACAAATCTTTAGGAGCAGGGACAGAACTTTCGAAGGGGAAATGCCACAGATGATTCTTCCATTGATCCATACTCTATCTAACATTCGATCTTCAGTACTCGAACTTCTGACCAGCGAGTTCCTCGCTCTTCGCCCACAGCTTCTCCGCCAGTGCTCCATCCACCGCCCAGTCGGCGGCTTTTGCGGGCTGACAATCACTCCAGTACACGCCCCGGTACTTGCCCTGCTCCTCTTCCGGTGCCCCAATCTCTGGGTCCAAGGCACATCTCAGCGTCGTTGAACTGCCTTGCCCCAGAGTCTTCAGTTCGCCGAGGCCAAGCTCTCTCCATTTCTCAAACAATCCCTTCAATACTGCAGGATCCATGTCGCGGGTCAGCTCTGTGCCGACAGCACCCGGGTGAAGCGCCAGACTCAAAATGCCGTAACGCTGGTAAAGGCGTCGGTTCAATCCAATGGAGAAGAGCACGTTTGCGGTCTTTGACTGGCCATAACCTGGCCTTGGATTGTACGTCTCGCCTGGGTCCGTGTATGCATTAGGGATCAACCTACGAATGGCCTCGATTTTGGGTTGCTCGGAAGTGGGCAGCTCAGAGGGTGGCTTGACAAAGTTGATATCCGAGAACCGCACCCCGCTGTACATGTGGCCCTCGCTCGAGACGTTGATGATCCTCGTCGACCCGGCTTTGGTGTTGCGCGAAGCAGCCACCAGCTTTGGAAGAACTAAATTTGTGAACAAGAATGGCGCTAGGTGATT
The DNA here is from genome assembly GCA_016109585.1 of Phialophora expanda. Classification (NCBI taxonomy): domain Eukaryota; kingdom Fungi; phylum Ascomycota; class Eurotiomycetes; order Chaetothyriales; family Herpotrichiellaceae; genus Phialophora; species Phialophora expanda. Next base: position 61,491 of record JADWPR010000010.1, read on the forward strand.
CACAGCAAAATGATTTTCAATCCCATCGGGCGACAGCTTGACATTGGGACTCGACTCCGCAATGCCTGCGTTGTTGACCAGTATGTCGATATGCGGCACGTCATCGTTTGACAAAAGTGCTTCGGCTGCTGAGCGTGCCCCCGCGAGGCTGGAGAGGTCGAGCTTCAGGTACACGTACTTTGTTGCTGGGTACTGGGTCGAGAGCTTCGAGATTGACTCTTGGATCTTCGATTCGGTGCGCCCAGCAAGAATGAGAACCCGAGCACCTTGCGAGGCGAATGCTTTAGCTGTGCTATACCCCAGGCCCAACGGGTTGACTCCCGTTACGACGATAATTCGGTCCTTGATCTGCGGAGCAAAGTGTACAGCGACATCAAGTGCTTCAGTCGTAGCGCCGAAAGTGGTATGTTTCGAATCCATTTCGAATGCCGTTGTTCTGTTCCGTTGGATGTGTGGCATCTGATTTCGGCAGCCTCAGACACACGAGGTCACTACTTTATATCAATAACTGCCCCCTCCTGCTGAAGCGAATCGAGTCTTGCGACGCACCCTTCCTGCAATACTGACGTATTGTTTCATCCCCGGCATGTTGACTATTGAGGGTCTCTCCCACTGGTGTCAGCACGAGCGCGGACCAAATGCACGAATGTCGCTATCTCCACTGGATCTCCGTGGACCTGCATCGTCCAAACATGGCTAATTTACTGCAAATGACCATCTCTTGGGGTCTCTCTGGCAGAGAAATGCTTAGTCCTGCAGCGCATTGTGACTTTCTTAAGACCGTGTCAGTGACGGGCGCCACATGGCTCTATCGATTATAGTCGAGGCGCTACGTTTTCCACCAAGTTCAGCCCGTCTTCCTGAGCTGGGCTAGGTGTGAACCGCACACCGCTGTTCGGTCTCGCTCGACATATATGACCGCTCTCATAACGCCGAGCGAGGTCTGGCGACAGTTTCCCTCCCATGCATTGTTGCAAGCATCTAGTCCTCTATTCCCTGAGCGAGAAGCTGGCCAGGGAAGGGGGTCCGCGCGATACCTTGCACCACAGATCACTGGAATTTCTCTCCTGCTACCTGTCAGAGAAGCTGACTGGGACTCAGAGGGCCCAAGTGTGTGGAGAATGCCGTAAGCTTGGGAGTGATATAGTCAAATGGTACCTAATGTTCCGTCAACATTCCCTGATAGCGTCAACTCGCCCTTCGCTCCTCAACCTTCGATCTGCCAGAGCCTTAAAAGTGGCTCCCATCTTACTTCGGGCTTCAGGTGTCACCGGAGTCTGTGCCCTAGAAGCCACACATCAACGCATGTATCAAAGCTCGACAAGACGCACCATTGGGCAACATCCATTGCCGATGGACCGGTTAAGGCATCAACGTTCCGACCATGGATCTCAGGCAATTGGTGAAGCGCGCGACCAAATCGGGACCCAGTCTATCACGAATGACCGCAAGAATGCCTGAGTCCAGGCCCACCCCGTCACGGATATGAATGTCGGCACACTGCACAATGGCGATGTCTTCCTCGAGTTTCGACACACCAGCCCCTGACGGAAGCTGGAATTTCAACCCCGGAAACCACCGAACTCTTGCCCAAGAGAAAATGGAGGAATAGCGCAATGACGACCGTCTCTGGGAAAAGAACCTAGGCGGAGTCGAATACCTCCCAATACGGGGTAATCAATCTGGATCCAGCCAACTAAAATCACTGCATCAGCCCAACAAGCCCTGGCCGCGGCGGAAGCGCCCACCGAATTGGGGCAAAGGGCACTGCAGGGCCACAGGTCGACCGGGAGGAAGCAGAACAACGACATTATTTATTTGAGCCAATACGCCCGAGGGGCCGGGTCTGTAGGAGGCCAGCAAGGGAGTGTTTCCCCACGGGCTGATTAGGTATTTTGGGGGTTTTATATAATTTCACACATTGTACCAGGCCCGCTCATTCTGTTGATATCTCCCCATCGGAGTTCAAGTGTTATGTTCTCGTGGAAGGTCACATGGAACCGTCTAGGCCTCCATCAGAGGCACCGACGCTTCCCGCCCCGGCTGGGTATCTTTGTACATCAGACCACTGAGAGGACTCGTTTGGCTGAGCCGGATCGCCCGTCCCTCTCGGAACCAAAGCCAGGCAGCAACGGATATAACCAGAGCAGCCAGACAACCCACCCCAATCACAACAGTCCAGTACCTCGGCCTGGTCAACTCCGGCTGGCCCACGGGCGGGGCGACGTACACGAGCATGATGCCCATGACGGGCTCCAGCGACCCATCCATCAGTGCCATCGGCTCGTGCGCCGTCGTGTCGTAGTACGCGTTGATGAACCATCCGTCTCCGGGAGTCGTCTCTCCGAGCATCGTGCAGGTCTCGATGCCGGAGATGTGTTCCGTGGTGCCGTCGTCGTCGAGATTCCGGTAGGCGTCGTACGTGGCGCTGGCCCCGCAACTGAGCTTCCCGTTCTTGATGAGATTGATGTGCGTGCCCCCGTCGTGGAGATGCCCGGCCACAAAGGTGATGGTGCCCGGTTGTGTCCCCAGCAGGACCGGACTGGTGTAGATGAACGTCGAGTCCCGATACGCGGGCTGGTCGGACGTGCTGCAGCCACCCACGTCAAGCCAGTAGGGAACGATGGGGGAGAAGCCCTGGGCGTCCCGTCCCTTGACGTACTCGTACGTGACGGTGAAGACGATGTCGTCCTGCGCCCGGTCTGGGTGTATGTTCATCAAGTCCACCACGAGGGAGACTTCGTCCCCGGCGCCAATGTAATAGCCGGCTTTGAACGTGCTGGGAAGGGCAAGAGGAGGAGGTCAGCGCACGCTCAAATGAAATCCGTCCGTCTTGTCTCGCTTCGTGGATGGGAAGGGAAGGGAAGGGACGGCCAGAGAACATAATGTAACACCGCTTGCCACCGCTACCGCCACCAATACGACGGACTCACTTACCCAGCAGCCGAAATTTCGATCGCCGTCCTCTCGTTCCCGGAGGCCGCAAACCTCTGGCCTACGTTCCCGCACACGGCATCGGTCTGGTTGCGGTTGACCAACACACCATGGTGCAGCCACATGCCGGTGTCGGCGTCGGCGGTCCTGCCGTCCGCGTGCTCGAGACCCATGCGGAGGTACGTGATGAAACAGTCCTGGCAGGGGAGAGTGGTCGCGCGGTGGAAGAACTGGGCCATGCCGTCGTTGTCCGTCATCGGCGGGACCGTGACGGCGCCGTATTTGATGGTGACTCTCTCCGAATCATGGTCGCGGAAGTACGCGGCTTTGGTGGAGATCCTTGTGGTTTCTAAGCAGGTGAGGAACACATAGTCAGTACTGTTGCAGGAGTGGTGGAGGACGCTTCGTCAATTATGCACCGATATAGATACATGGTACAGGAGTGTGTATGTGGAAGAGTACGAGTACATACCTGCCGGGAGGGCCTCCCCGCGGCCATGTCCGCCGCTGGCGCTGGCTACGGGCACAAACAGAGAAAGTGGGAGAGACAACAGAGTCGCCAAGAGCGCGAACAGCGCCATGGTCCGCTGTGGCGTGTGGGGATCAACACATGTAAGATGCTCGCCGAGGTCCTAGAGTCGGGGGGTGCAGTTGGGGGTCAATACTCGTCCTGCGACTATAGACAGGACAAGATTCTGCAGGATTGCATCAAAAGATAAACATACAAATTCAGGAGGACGGCGTTAGGCTGCCGGCAAAGTGAGAACCGAGAAACTAGTGGAAATGCGTATCCGGGTCAGCGATACGAGGCCTAACCCCCCCCTCCGGGGCCTTCGGCTCTTGGCCCACGACATACACAATTAATTATACCGTCCTCGACTAACTGGATGTATACCACGGCTGCGAGCGGGCACAAAGTCTCGCAAGATGATCAGATAACCGGCACAGTCAACGGCGCGCAATCGCACTCCAGGAGAGCGGGACTCGTTCAAGGCTTCCTGCACTGCGCTTGCAGTACTGTACTGTACCTCAGCATCCTCACCTGCGAGTCATGCTCCATGTTTTGCAGTGCTGACTCCGTCCCGTACCATAGCCAAGACAACACAGCGTTGGACTATATCGGTTCATTTCCTACGCAAGCAAGCCCATCGGCGAGTCTTCCAGCAATTAATTCTTTGGGCTTTTGCATCCAGTGGCACTGAGCTAGTCGTCTGCTGCATGCGAATCCGCCCTCCCTATTGCTGCTTGCCAGGGCTGGAATCAGGCACCCGCCATTCTTGATACATACCCCGTATCGTAGCCCGTGCAGCACCGGGGGTTCTAACGTCCTCTGTCCATTCATGTTCCGTAGAGATGCGGCCACTGACCGACCAACAACTGGCTGTTTGTCAAAGTTCAGGTAGAGCCCGGTTACCCGACCACAGAGCGGGAGGAGAAGCGGTTCCCTCGTCGGTCTGTTTCCCCCCTTCAAGCACGCAACCCTGGTGGCTGAGAGGAAGACTTATGCAGGAGAAAATGTTTCTGCCTGCTATTCGCGAAGATGAATGAATAGCTCTGTAGGACTGCGTGGACCCTCAAATACAAGCTGCGCGGCATCAGGCACTCCTTCTCATTGCCACCTCCCCAAAGAACCCAACACTGGTGCCTGCTTGCGGCGTAGAAGAGCAGAAGCCACGGCACAATGTACGACGTAGAGACCAAAGGTTTGGCTCATCCCTCATACTCAGGCGGCCTGAGGAATGCAGCTGACGAAGAGAAGCGTGTCCACCGTATGAAGGCACGGCATCGACGGGCAGCCGTGCTCCACCCAACATGTCGGTATCGCCTCGTCTGGTGTGCCTGACGGATTGGCTGACCTGTTATCAAAAGGCAATACCAAATCCCCGCTCCGCCAGCCAGGATTGTGTACAGAACAGAGGTATTCCCAGCCGCACAGTCGGAGCTATACCCGAATCCCACCCCGATCCATGATCTCGGGCACGTCGAAGCCGTAGTTGACTGCCCATATTGTGGTATAAGAGGCAAGACAAAGACAAACCTGACGAGCGGGAACATGAACCAGTCAGTGAGCCTTTCCCCGTCAGTCAATGTGTGATACTGACACTCCTCGGCCACAGTGCATGGGCGGGCTGTCTGTTCTTCACGACGATCGTATTCACTTTCGCCCCATACATGTGTAGCAGCCTCAAGAATGTTACGCACCGATGCAGGAGTTGCGGGAAGAGGCTTGCAATCTGGCATCGGAGTGGCCATACTCAGCTCAAGTAGGGGTGGTGCTTTCGATGCTGAGGTCAGATACCCGTCGGGACCGTCCCGCATTGAGAATTTGATATACCTACCTACCATTGGGTTTCGCCTCATATTTGACCAAAGACCTCCCGGGTCGGCCTCGGTGTCATTGAAGGCTGGAATTCAAGAAAGACTCCCAGTCCTCGTCCAGGTTTGCCATGAGATCCAACGAGTCTGGCAATGCGTACAGCTCATCCTGCGTCCAATCCATCGCGTAGTCAGAGCTGTATAGTCCCTGATACGCAATTGTGGGCATGCCTCCCTCTTGGCAATCACGAAAATCTTCGTCCTGACTGGTCACAATTGTAGCATCCTCTGTCCTACCCAGGACGTGTGGTGAAGGTAGCTGCTGTTCGGTTGCAGCAAAATTGGAAGACTCAGATTCTCTTGGAGAACAGACTCGCAGAACCCCAAAGTACGGTATGCGAATCTCGGGCGGTATTGGGGATTCTTGCCGTCTGCTAGGTAGGCACAAGGCAAGCAGTGTGCCGAGCGTGTTCCCACACTGCAGCGCAAGCTGGTTGGTCCTGACGGCTCCGAGTTGCAGCAAGATCCGGATGGTCTTGTCAACGAGGTCGACATCCCTAGGCGATGGAAGTCCCGGACCTCGCCTTGTCCCAATCAGCAACACCACTGCGGCCATGAATCCAATGAAATCAACCGTTTGACAGTCGAAGACGGGTGCGCCATGGATGTAAGACCTCAGGGCATGGTATCGTGATACCAATTCTCTTGCGGAATCAATAGCTATGGTGTTGCTGCTCCTGTAGAGATGAGATGATGCTGCCTTTAGGAGATACGGCAAATGCAGGTAAACTTTGGTGAGAAAGTATTGCGTATGGCAGATGAGGCGTTCACGTAGGTCGTTCATGACACTATAGTCGGCGACCGATGGGATGGAATGGCTCCACCACGACCTTGGCTTACTGCTCGCCAACGACTCTAGCTGGTCTTCAATGTCAAGGATCTCAGACAACTTCGGACCATCGTGTCGCTGGACCTGATCAATGACCCGACCCATGGCCACGGCCAAGTGGATAACAAAAGATCGAGACGCATGGCCAACTTGATTCGGATCATGGGTCAGCGTGATTGTAAAATGGTTGTCGGAGATGGTATACGGTAATCCGAGCAAGAGGGACAAAAAGCGATCACCAAGGTACAAGGTCCACCACACAATGCTTCGTTTGGTGGACTTTGCATAGTTGCGGTGAAGATTCTGCAAGACATTAGAACTTTGGCTTTAGACCGGAGCCGGAAAATCACCATGGATTGCGCCAACGAGATGCCACGCCGATTGCACAGGAACCCTCGATGCGGCTGACCAACGTCAAGGTACACCTTTGCGTGGAAAACTGCTAGCAGGAGTCCGTCAAGAGTGCCTGCGTATCGATCATTTGCGAGAATCAAGCGCTCGACAAGTGGAAGATACCGTGTAGCTTTGTCAGGATCCTGGCGGCCTAGGGCTGACATCAGGAAGCCCAACTCAACGACGGTGCCACGTTGGTAGGCACGTTCAAGGAATTGTGAAAGTGTCTCCGAAGGTTCGTTAGTTCCAAAAGTCTTCATGTGCCATGTGTCCCACCAACTGGTGTCTTGAGAGAAGATCCCTCTCAATTCCACGGCCGAAGGCATGGCAGATCTAAGCTCGTCACAGAGGCGAGAGTCATCTTCGGGAGTTGTGACGATGCCGCAAAAGTGTCGATCTTCGCAATTATCTCGTCGAGAATAATGTCCATGCCACTGGGGATCGTGCTGGCTATCCGCGTCGTGTATTGAGAGAAGCTGGCTGAAGTTAGCGAGAACTTCAGTGCGGAACAGAGCAGGAAGGGAAGACTAGTGTTGCCTCGTACTTGCGACGCTTCCAGCGCGGCAACCAGTGGAGCACCACGAGCAACCTCTGATAAAGGGTCGTCTGATTCTGGGCCTTCGATTCCCTGAGCAGCGACCTCCACAGCCGACTTCTCACCACCCACGTCTCTCGGCTCAAGAAGTGTTTCAACCAATGACTCCAACTTTGATACTCGTTCCCTCAGAGTCCGTTTCTCGGTGTCTGCATCGTCTACACCGTGTTGCTTCGGTACGACGCACGGGATACCGCGGAGAAGACATCGCGTGCATTCAATGGCAGAATCCGGGCCATACGTGCAGCGAATCTTCCTGCGCCTGCCTAGGGGCAGTCAGATACACTCCAGTCAGGCTTCATTACAGTATTGAAGCCGGGCTTCCGCGTGGCGGCGCGTCAAGGAGCTTACACTCAGCACAGGTGCGCTGTGCACCACGCATTCGAATTGTAGGGCTTGACATTCCAGTTACTTCGAGGACATGCCGGGCCAGATGCACAGCTGTCCCTAGCAATGGGTCACAGGTACTGACCGAAGTAGGGCTGCGAGCAAGAGAGTTGAGACAGGAGCAGAGATGGTGGATGCACGACTCGGAGATTAGGCCACAGAAGTCCGACAGGTCAAACGTGACTCATGTACGTGCCCCAGGCTCGTGAGATTCTTCTAAGGTTCGCTTACGGTAGTGTGCCGTATCACTTCACTCATGCAATTGCCTGTTCGGCAAGCGGTTGCTGTCAGCTTCTGAAGATGCAATCGAGGGTGAGAACTAACCTTTGGTTCCTCGACTCCCTCATAGCCACCCCACCACATCTCAATCTTCGTGGGATTCATCGGCCCGACATGCTTGTCCTTCTGGCCAGACAGGAAGGAGTGAGGGTAGCCCAGATCCACCGGTGCCGCTTCCTCAATCTCTCGAATGTCGTCTTCGGAGAGCTGGATGCTCAGGTTGTCAATGTTGGCGTCGTATTGCTCGATCTTTCGGCCGCCAATGATTGGGAACACGTAAGGAGCCTGTCGGTGTCATTGATACCCTTGTCTCTCACGAAGCGGTGCTCGTACCTTCAGCATAATGTACCTCAGTGCAATACCCGGACCATTCGTGCCTTTCCTCTTCCCGATCCGTTCCAAGGCATCCGCAGCACGCTCGTACGCATGAAGTCCTTTTCCGGACAGGTCGTACGTTGCTCGATTTCCCTGTTCGGCTTTCTCGGCTCTGCTCTTCAACTTTCCAGCCCCCATCGCTTCCCAGACCGTGATCGCCATACCCTCCGCCTTGCACATAGGGACGACATCTCGCTCGATGTCCCGGGCCACGACATTCCACAAACCTTGGTAGACTACAAACGGAGTCAAGCAGTGCTGCCGGGCGTAGTCGTTTGCTTTGACTACCAACCAAGCCGGCCAATTGGATATTCCCAGATACAGCACCTTTCCTTGCTTCACAACATCATCCAGAGACCTCATCAGCTCGGGAATGCTGGTCACGCCATCCCAGGCATGCACGTAGAGGATGTCAATGTAGTCCGTCTTCAATCTCTTCAGGCTCTCTGACAGCGACAGCCGCAAGCTCTTCTTGTTTGACCCGCCGATGTTGGATGTGATACTGCCTTCTGGGAAATGGTCGGGGACATTGTATGGCAGCGTGTACTTGGTCGCGATGACCATCTGGTCTCTCAGGTGGCGGGCGTCCATCCAGTCACCGAGCCATTCTTCAGACTCTCCGTTCATGTAGAAGTTTGCAGTATCAATGAAGTTGCCGCCGGCAGCATGGAAGTGATCGAGGATCGCATAAGTGCTATCCTTGTTGCACTCTCCCATCGACGAGCTCCTGGTCTTGGATCAGTATGTCTCGGCACTCCGTAACACGTGAACAAGTCAAGGTGTCACTCACCATATCTTACCAAACCCCATGGCGCCGAGACAAAGAGGAGAGACGAGTATGGATGCATTGGGACAGAGAAGGCGATGATGGCCGAGTTTGGTCTTTGGTGGTGGTGCAAGGATGTTCGGCATTGGAGGCGGTTTCGGGACAGCAATGTCCAACTGTTCCTGAAAGTGTGAGTAGCATGGCACAACCGTTCGGTCCAAGGTTGCCTATTTATGATGGGAATCTCCTACGATCCGGAATGACAACGCGGACAGAAACGGGCCGCAGGAACCCAACATGTTCGACAAGTTGTCGATGGCATGGCTCTCGATTTGGTCGCGGCGTAGCAGCGTGAAGCCTGAGCAAAGCCGGCGGGCCGCTTTTGCTCCGCGACCAGTCCATTGATGATGAATTATAGATCGTGCAATGCTGTGAATGAGCTTCTGCTTCACGACGGAGAAAACCGGCTTTAGCAGAGTGCCTTTCGTCGCGACCGGAAGGGACTGAAAGCGAGAGGCTTTGGTCTCACGGTCGTATCGAAGTGTGGAGGAGGTGCTGATCAAGTGCAGCGGCGCGGTTTTGCCCAGCCGCAGCTGCTCATCGCTACGCTGCGTTGTAGAGCCCTATAAGAGCCGAAACATTTTGATCAACACCATAGGTGATATGCGATCTCAGCAATGCAGAAGTTGACAGATTTGTCTTGTAAGTACAACAAGGCGGTCGAGAAATCACTGTTTTCGATACATTCAGTCCAGATGGAGGAGTGCGCATGTCACTCGCTTGCGGCCCGGAATTGGAATTGGCAGCACAGTGAAAGTCTGACTCAGTCGGCCCAGAAACCCACCAGGTGTGGGAAAACAGCTCGAAGCTCACCCCGATTCATACGACGAGGGAGAGATGGAGATGGCCTTGGTGATAGCAGACGTTGTCTAGAATTACTCCAAAAGTACTCCGAAGGCTATGAGTACCGAGTACTTCGCATTCGGAAATCTCCACAGCCGTCATTTGCTAAGCTGAAAACCACATGGCGAAGCGACGCTGGGGGCCAATCTGGGTGGCTTTAATTTCCACCTCTCCTTATTTGGTCTCGATTCTTTCGCCACTGCGTCTGGCTTTTGAGACTCGACCAACGTGGATTTAGCTGCGGTACGCATCTGTACTGATAGGGTTCTCGTCGTCAGGTGGAATACTGAAGGGAGATGTGACTCGTTCAATCGCCCTCTTCACGCCGTCGCTGACTTCCGATCTAAGCGACTCGGTTGTGCAATGCAAGGCTTGAAACGAGCATCGCCAATTCCACGGCACGAACATGCCGATAACGAAGCCACGAGCGTGGCGTCGCTGAACGTGCAAGCCACTGCGTCTGGAACGGGCCTGATGGGCGCTCTAGGCACAGGACATCGCTTCCGGAAGCTTCTCGTCCTGATCCCGCAAGCTTCGTCCTCCACCATGTCTCGCGTGGTGGAGTTGACGTTCAATAGTCAACCAGCAAAGTTCCCGCTTGTGTTCACCATGCGAAATGTCCGGAGACGCCAGAAGACCACATCACGGTGGCACCGAGAGCAAGGTACAGACGCGTTTGCTGGGGGAGTTCCCTCTTAATGAGTAGGTATGTATTCTCGCTGAACGCCACAAAGGTGAGCCTCTTCCTCTGGTTTCTGTTCCAAGTGCACAGTCGCAGTTGCTACAACGATGGATCAAGCAGCAAGCTTCACAAGTGGCACAGGTGCAACCATCGCGTCAGTCCTTCAACACTGGCAGCACAGGGCAGCTCCCCAACGAGCAGGAGTCCAACCTCTACCAGATGAGCTGTCACGAGAGCGCAAGGGCATGAACATTCAGATCTCCGAGCTACAGCCCGCCCACCTGAATGGAAGTGCACCGTCTACACCACGGACGCCGAATAAACAATTCTCTGAACCACAATTGCGGAGGTGGCCTCATGAACCACGGCCGATCACCAACGACCCAGTGGTCGAGAGATGCCTTGACACGGTCGATATCATAATATGTCTGCTTCCGTGCATCCTCATCATGAAGGCTGGGCTTTGCGTCCTCGCACATGAGATCGACAAGACACACGTCGGGCCCTCGATCGACAAGGCCAGCCAACTGACCCTCCGTCTGATCGAGTTCAACAGCCAGCTCACCACCATCTTCACCATCATCTTTATTGTGATCGTCTCTACGACCGTCAGGCGGTACGCACTGTGGAAAGCCGAGAAAGGAGCCACGATCGGAGAGATCGAGCAACTGCACGCATCGATAAGCTTGACGGCGACCCTCAAGGCGATCTGGTCGCTCCGGAGATTCACCTTCACCGGCCTCGCACTGATCTTCGTCTGGTCTTGGTACTACGTGGGATCGCAGGCGACCACAAGAGAATATTCCTACCGCGATTCTGACGCCCATACCACACAATTGGTTGCATTCCTCGACTCGAAAGCGATCTCTCCATTCATCGGCGACGAGATCAACAAACAACATACTTCGCCCGTCAAGATCACCGACATGACGGCTCGGTATCACATGTACAACTCTTTCACCGCGGGGACTCAGAAGACAAACGTCCAGGGCGCGAAGTCCGTGCAGGGCGCCGACATCTACGGAGCAACGCTCACTCCATGGTATGGACCCCCTCGCGGCCATCCGGACGGCTGGAGGGACCTCGATTTGGATGACGACGACTGGCTCAAGATATCACACATGTCCGACCAACCGGTCATGTCCTCCATCGGCACATCGCTGTACTGGAGGAACCTTTCGACATCGAACCTGAACGCGTGGACGCCTCAGAAGATGGTCGGCTCCTTCTACTACGAAGTGTCCAACTTCCAGGCCAACTGCACAGCGCCCTTCCTCTCGATCAAAGCGAAACCTCAGGGCGCAGTGGCCGCATTGTCCACGACCATGAACATGACGACCATGCCCTCCGATCCCAGCAGTCCCCGCGAACTATACTTCTGGAACTGGGTCAACGACACGCACAGCCTGACGTCCACCTGCGCGATGACCAACGTAACACTGCAGATCGACGCCTTGTGCACGGCCGCCACCTGCAAGCCGACGCGGGTGAAGCACATCTCGACCTCCCCGCGCACGCTGCTCGACTCGGACGTCTTTGCCAACTCGTTCTTCAACTCCATGCTCCTGGCCTGTGGCATGCCGCAGCACGAAGGGGACTTCTCCACCTTCGACAACGACAACGGACTGGTCGACCTGAAGAACCAATTGGAGGAGAACCAACTCAACGACCCGGCGGCTCTTTCGAGTGCAGTGGCCGAGGCGCAGTTCCCGCTCTCAATGGCCATCACGCGGTTCATGAACACGTACTTCCGATCGTCGCAAATGCTGCGCTACGAGCATGATTTCCAGACCGACCTGTCTGTCAGCGGGTCGATCGAGCTGAACGACAACCCGGACTTCACATTCCTGGCCATGGACGGCGCCATCTACAACCCGCAGTACTCGCTCTCGTGGCCGTGGCTGGCCATGGACATCGTCTCCAACATCGTGCTCCTCCTGGCAGCCATGTGCGCTTTCTGGCTCCGCAAGCATACCCTCGCGCCGGACATTTTTGGATTCGTGTCCAGCCTGACAAGAGATAATCCACACCTGCATCTGCCGGACGGGGGCAGTACCCTGAGCGGGGCTGAACGGAGTAGGGCGATGGGCCTGGTGAGGGTGAAGATCGCGGATGTTGGCGAGAACGCCCGGGTGGGCCGAGTCGCGCTGACGCAGGTCGATGGCCCCGAGGACGTCAAAGACCTGGAGAAGGGCAGGACCTACTACTGATTCTGTAGTTGGGGTGAAGGTCTCCTTCTTTCGGACAGTAGATATTACGATATATTAACGACATCTAATTGTTTCATCCAACCATTCATAATGTCTGCTCCAGCCTGCTCCGTCTCAAGATGTCCTTGTGGAGACGCATGCTCTGTTATTAATGCCGAACGAACATCACGAGCATATACTGTGTATGTGGGCAAGGATGCCGTCAATCCTACTAACGGTTGTCTCGAAACACACAGAAAACGGAACGGCACAGAACACACATCGAAGCGAACAGACATATCTGTGGCCTCTTAACCCGTCCTTCTGCCGAACAATCATATATGTGACCTCTTGAACCGTCCATCTACCGAGGACATCCAGAAGGTAAACTAGCGTATAGTGAACCCGCCATCAACACGGACATCAGCCCCGTTAATCATACCACTGTCGTCCCTGCACAGGAACTCAATCGCGGCAGCGACCTCGTCCGGCACGGCGAACCGGCCCGTCGGAATCTCACTCAGATGCTTCGCCTTCTTCTCCTCGTCCGCCCACGCCTTGGCCGCCAGCGCCGTCCACGTCACCGTCGGGGAGACCGTGTTGGCCGTGATGCCCTTGGGCCCCCACTCGCTGGCCTGACACCGCGTCAGTCCGAGCAGGCCGGCCTTGGAGGCGCAGTACGCGCCGTGCCCGTCCAGGGCCACATGCGCCGCTTGCGACGCGATGGAAACGATGCGGCCCGGCGGCGGCGGCGGCGGCTGCGCTTCCGCTTCGCTGACCTCCTTCATCCCGGACGCCCTGCTCTGATAGAGGTGGAAAAAGGCGTTACTGCAGTTCAGCGGCCCCAGCACGTTGGGCAGGAAATTCTTCAACGCCTCCTCGGCGGACGTCTCTTCGAGTGGTTGCACGGACACGTAGCCCGCGGCATTGACTAGGATGCTTGGAAAGGCGGCTGTCTTCAAGTCGCCGATCTGGTTGAAGACCTCTTTGACCGAGGCTTCAGACGTGATGTCGGTCTCGAACATGTAGACCCCCTTGCGTGGCTCCTTGCCGAATACTCGCGTCACGGTCTCTTGGACGCGGTCTCGCTCGAAGGGAGCATACAAGAGCACCACCTCGGCGCCCTGAGCGTGCAACCGGTGAGCTGTCGTAGAGCCCAGCCCCCCTGGTTGCCATGTGAGCGTGCTGGTTAAGTACGACGGTTGGCCGCTAGTCGAGGGGGAATATGGGCACGGACTTACTTACCGATGCCACCGGCTATCACCGCGAGTCGTCCGGAGTATTGGTGTGCCATAGTCACAGAGACAACGGGTAGGTTGCTCTCAGTTGTACAGGTTCTCCACTGGGAGAATCTGGATGGTTTTATACTTCGTTCATGCGCACGTCACTTCCCCGCATGTTCATTCTGATCTGCCGCGATTCGCATGGGGAATTGATGGTTGTGGGCAGTCCACATGAGCGGATTGCCAGGATAGGTAAACCGACGGATTGGTCAACCACAGGACCACGCTCGAACCGATGTTGTGAAGGGCTCTCAAACGGAATGCCAGGTTGGATCAATCTCATGTCATTAAATTTGGCGCCAAATATATACCCGATACTTGCAAGCACTCCGAGCTCTCTGTACTTTGAGTCTTGCCGCCTCCGGTCCTCAGAACGCTAAGTACATAGCTCGCTATGACAATGTCTGGACAACCGTCCAGTCGCACCTCAACAACGATCCATCTGCCCGCTTCTCGACAGAGAACTGAATAATAAACAGAGACATTCGTAGTGACCGCTAAAGACAGACCTTCGCAACTTGATGCATGGGCGAGATCAAAAGCCGAATGGATTTGCAGCAGCTAGGTTTCGTCAGTTTCAGTCCATCAACCCCCAGCCCAAAGAGTTCAAACTTACATGCGTTGGCAAGATTGGCCCGTCTTCCAGTAGGCTGAGGCACCAATTTCTTTGGCTGGCTACCGAACTTGACGTCAGGAGCAGGACCAGTCTTTTGTGGCTGTAGAGGCGCCAGCGTTGGCAACTGGGGCATAGGCGGCAAGGGAGGAACAGGCGGCACCGACGACTGCTGGAAGTTTCCAAATCCATTCTGCTGAGGGGGTTGTCCAAATCCGGTGGCTTGTTGCTGAAGCGGCTGCGGTTGGAAAGCAGTCAGTTGAGGTTGGAATGGCTGGGGTTGAGGGAAACCGGTTTGTTGTGGCTGAATGCCTTGTCCGAAACCATTTAGCTGCGGTTGGGGAGGCGGTGATGCAAATCCTGTCCTTTGCGGCTGAAGTGCCGGCGGCAGAATCGAGTTTATACCGCCAGTTGGTGGACTTTGGAATCCAGTAGGCTGGGGTTGGAAAGATGAACGAGGATCTGCGAAGGGACTTCCTGCAGCATTTCCATTGAGATAAGGTTGCTGGAATTGGCCAAATTGCTGTGGTTGCTGGAAGCCTGTGGGCTGAGGAGCCAGACCGAATTGTCCTACGCTCTGGGTTGCTGGAGCAAAACCAGTGGGTTGTGACTGTAGCTGCAACTGCTGGAATTGCTGCTGCAGTCGTTGTTGAGACAGATCGTTCAAGCTCTGGCCTGGAGCCGCCAGTGGGGCTGCTGCCGTTGATGGGAAGCCCGTTAGCTGCGGTTGTAGCGGCCGCAGACCGAACTGGTTCTGGTTCGGATTCTGAGGAGCAGATGTGGGTCGAGGCGGAGGGGAAAGAAGCGCAAGGCCAGTAGATGCCTGCTGAGGCGGCAGTGGTCGCTGTCTGGGGACGTTGAGCTGTGGTTGAGGTTGGTAGGCAGTGACTTGAGGCTGTAGCTGCAGCTGAGGCTGAGGGAGCGGTTGGAAACCCGTTTGCTGCGGGGGCAGTTGCGAGAAGAACGCCGGATTCGCGCCTGTCTGCTGAGGTTGCTGTACGGGTGCCGGCAGAGCAGGGGTAGGAACCTGTTGTGGTTGAGGGGGAGCTTGGAGTTGCGGTGGCGGCTGCTGGACCGGTGCTGGCGCCGGCTGGAGCGGAGCCGGCAACGGTCCATCCAGCAACGCTGTCAAGTCTTTCGCTGCCCCTGTTGGCTGTTTGGGCATCGGGGGAGCGGAGGGAGCAACCGCTGATTGCGATGCCGCGGATGCCGCGCGAGGTCGGGCAGGCTGGGTCGGGGCTTTGACTGTCCAGGCATCGTCATCAAAGCCGCTTTGAACTGGGTCCCTTGGAGCAACCTGAGTGAGCGGCGTGGCTTTTGCTTCAGGAGGTGGCCCCTTCTTTTCTTCCTTCGAAGCAAATGCGTCCGCATCGACAGTATCGCTCGTCGTCCGGGTAGCCTCTGGTCTGCCCCTGCGCGTGTTGTTACGCAGTTCTCCACCCGCCCCAGAGAACAATCCTCCTTGTGCCTGTTCTCCATTGGTCCCGGTGCCATTCGTGCTGGGGGCTCTGGCTCGACTGAACTTCTGATCCAAGAACTTCATGATCTTAAGGATATCGCCCTCTTTAATACCTAACGTCCGGAGGGTTTCCGCCGTTATGTCAGGGAGGACGGACTCGTCCATCGAATCTCGGATCATGGCTTGGGAGTACCGCTCGCATTGATGAGGACCAACACCAGCCTTAAGGAAGAAATCAAACCAGTCGTAATCGGGCGCTTTGGGTTGTTCTGGAGCCTTGGGTTGCACGCTGGCTCCGCTTCGAGAGGACTGGGATGGATCTTGGCTTCGGCGTTTCATCTTGATCAGATCAGCCACTGGAATGTGCTCTTCGATCGATTCGTTGGTTACCTTTTCAATGTATTCAAGATCTTCCGGCGACATTTTCGTTATGGGAACGGCAATCTTGACGCCATTGACCTTGTGCAAGTGAATCTTGCCGTCCGAGACGGCCAAAAACTGAGCTTCGACTTTGAAAGTGCCAGAGTGATCTGTCCAGGTTCTGACTTTAGCAGAGTCTGGCTTGGACCGGCTCTTTTTGCGATCGTCCCTGTCTCTCCGATCCCTTCGATGCTGTGGTTGGTCGTCGGCGAGACTGCTCCCACGCTTAGGGATTTCACTGCGGGATCTAGCCGCCTCTGCTTCTTGACGAGCTCTGTCAGCCCTCGCTGCCTCTTTTGCCAGCCTCTCTTCCTCGATCCGATTCTGCTCAACCACGGACAAGCCTGCATTAAGTCCTGTACGTGATGGCGGCTCAATCGTCGCAAATCCTGTAATCTCGATGTAGCTGCTGGGCACAACACCTTCTTTGCCGTTCTTGAGGCGTCGCACATTCCACCACTCCTCGGATTTCGTGTCGTCGAGGACGATCACTTCGTCTCCCACGGCAACCGTGACCTCGTCGTCTCCTTGAGCCATGAAGTCGTACAGCACTTGTCCCTTCTTGTGACTCCCGCCACCACTAGCAGCGCTGATCACCTCCCTGAGACCTTCTGATCGCTGAGCTCCGGCAATTTCACCCAATGCTGATACAATCTCCTGTGCAGTATCCTTTGCGCCGGCATGCAGATCCAAACTCTTGCTCGGCCGGACCAGTTCGATAAAGACATGCTTGCCTTCGATTGAATAGTGGGTCATTTTGTCTGCAGTCCATTCCTGTTGAGGCCCATCTCTTGACTTTTCGGGCGCAAGCATTATTGTGCCCGTGGCGATATTAATACCCAGTGTCGTCGGCATCTTCTTCCTCCTCCCCATGGCCGACACCATTTCGCTAATGTTGTACAGGTGATAACCACCGGGCGACCGTAGTTGGCTTGCTTCGTCTTCCAGCGGAGGTACAGCTCTATTGTAGGGCGGAGAAGGGAGAGGTCCTTGTGAATGTTCTTGAGATGTAGGCCTGCGTGGGAGCGCCGGTGCAGGCTCGTCCTCGTCAGATGCCTCTGGGGTATACTGCTGGCGAGGAGCCGGTGGTGGGGAGGAGATTGCTCGAACGGCAGTCGGTGATGTAGGGGCTCCTCCACCGAGAACGCGGGCCAAGTTTGCAGCAGGGCTGTGAATTGATCTTGCCGGAGACACCGGACTGGCAGGAGCGTCCGGTTCAGCTGCTGTCGGATTCGAGTACCCACGCGATCGAACGGAAGGAGAGCGCGGTGGTAGGCCCGGGGCCGCGGGGGCAGCAGGAGCAGCACTTGAGAGCTCGATGTAGTTGGCTGGTACGAAACCATAGTCGTCGCCTACGCCGACCAAGGTCCAGTCTGGGTCTGACACGTCGTATACCTTCAGTTCGGCATCCTCGGTGAAAGAGACCTCCTCATCGGTCTGGCGAGAATAATCATAGAGAGCTTTGGCAGTAGTAATGGGCTTGGCCTCTTCGACGTAGTTGTTCGGGATCAGACCTTCGGGTTCGTCGTCATCATCGCCGGCAGCTTTCTTTTTGGCCTTCCACCAGTCATCTTCGGTGCTCTTTTCGAGGATATAGAGTAGCTCTCCCTCCTTGATTTCTAGCTCGCCTGCACTCTGTGGGTGGTAATCGTAGACGGCGGTGCATATTGCGACGAAGCCCATAGTGGGTGAGGGCACAGGCTAGGGCCAAAGACAGACGCAGTTACGACAGGCAAGTGGAGGAATATGCCATCAAAGTGAGGTGCGTCGATTCGCAATAGGTGAGAGAGGAGAGGATACGCAGTCTGGCGGGTTTCACCACCCAAGGCTAAGCGAACAGTAAGATGGCTGCTAGCGGGTGATGAGACGTGAGAGGCGAGAGGCGAGAGACGAGAGGTGACGCGGTTTGTCGAGGTGGCTATAGTTGTGCCTTCTCACTGAAGCTGGAGGTCGTCACCGTGGCAAGGAGTCAGGTTGGGAGCGGCAAGCAGTGAAACGTATGGTAATTAGACAGAGGCTAGGATGCGTTCGGAGGAGTCGAAGTGTTCGTGGTGCTCGATTCAGATCCAGGGAACCTGCCCGGCGCAACTGGATGCCAAGCCAGCCGGCCTCTTTTCTTCGACTTCCTCGTGCTCCCTTTAGTGAATGCTTACATCAACGTGCATGGAACACCGTTGCTCGTGCTTGTATTAGCTGCACGGACGGAGTACTTCTGTGCCCGCTGCTCTACACGACACCAAAACCGGTGCCACGCTTGTCCCGGCCATCCTGATGTCGAAGGGACAAAGTCCTCTGTTCATTCACACGCCCTCGGCGTATTCCTCTTGACTACCAGTAGCATCGTTATCTTCGTCAGCAACAGCTTTGTCGCCCGCGCCCTGTTGCGCATCCTTATCCTCTTCATCGTCAGAAACCACTCCTCTAAGCTGGACATGCCCGTTCACGTCATCCAGTCGTTCGATCTTCCAGTCCTTCCCCGCAGCGAGTTTCTGGAGCTCCTTTTGAAAGGCTTCAATGTCCTCTTGGCTCAGATCTAGTTTCTTGAGCTGCGCCTTGGACATCCCCGAAATCTGTCCATTCTTCTGCATGATGACCGTCTCGGCCTTTTCATCTTGTGTCAAAACGATACGCCCTCTTTCCAGTCTCTTGCCTTCGCGACCGACCAGCTTCATCCCGCCAACCTCTACACCCCCGAGAATAATCTGCTGGGACTGGCCTTGATCGAGCGTCTGCTGAAAGATTTGCTCCGCTTCCCGGCGTGCTTCCCAGTCATCTACCTCGTTCTCGGGGACTATCTCGCGGCAGGTGATAGGATGAGCACGGCTCTCCTTGGGCGGCTGGAAGGCGACATCGTTGCACAATCGTGGGGTGTAGATAATCATCATGTAGGCACAGGTCGCAGTCTCCTTTATCCAGCCGATTCGGTCCGTAAGTTGCGGGTTGCAATGAAACTGCACCTCGATCTTGCGATCATTCCCCGTCAGATCGCAGGGTGTGCCTCCTCCTAGTCGCTGTACCAAATAGTTTGTCTCTGCTTTTGACTTGACTTCGGTCGAGAGAGAATTGTCCGGATTCGGCTGAGTTTTCGCGTTGTTTGCTTTCGGCGTTTCAAACTTGCCCAATACGTAGCTCGGTGTGGTTGGATCTTCTTGCGGTGGCCATACCCTTCCGTTGGTACCAGGAGGGAGGGCGTGAAATTGTGTCACTTGGGAGTTGTAGCAGAACGAATATGTCCACCAGCCGGTCGAGTAGTATAGGCACTGGTTTGAAGCCATCCCTTGCAGCAACTGAGAAGCTCTGTCCACTGCTCGACTCAACTCCTTCTCACGATCGTCCGCAGATGGCTCAGAAGAGGTGCCATTGCCAGCGGCTGGTTTGGCGTCGGGAATGAAGCAGAGATGAGGGTAGCCGTGTAGTAAGAGGCGCTCGTATGAGCCTGATTGTACCGAGTCTTCTCGTCCCAGGCCGTCGTGGGAATCTGGATTGATGGTTGCGGAGACATCTTTCTGAAGCGGCTGCGATGATTCTGAACCATCTCTCGCCTTGGACTTCAGCAGGGATATGGCATCTGCTTCAGCAATGTACAGGTCCGTGAATTCTATGTTATACTGCAAGCGTTAGAGAGTCTCGCTATCTGAGGAGAGCGACGCCCGCATACCTGGGGGAATGCAAATAGATCATCGTTGACGCTGAAGACAGTCTCGCTGGAGTTGCACAGTGCAATAAGTAGCAAGACCACACCCCCAAGAATACGAAGACTCCCCATCCCTTCAAGACCAAATCACATTATCATGGTTGGTGGATGGACACTACTCAGAAGAACACGTTGAAGGGATCCGCGGCGGCTCAGCCGTGACATGGATTCGGCGCGACTTCGGGCAATTGTCTAGCTAGGGCAAATAAATACCTACGACAGAGCAGTACAGGGCAAGTTGTATTCTTTCCTATTCCTTTTATAAAGTTAAGCATCGATTTACTATCATTTGAAATTGATAGAGAGAAGTCCTCATATGAAGAAGGCAATTCACTCCTGGATATGCGTACCTGAATCTTGAGTTCAGGCCCCATTCCTTCCTCGCGCTCTCCAAGTATGGACATATTGCATTGAAGGGTTTTCGAAGGACGACCAGCACATTCAACTCTTCACCTCAAAGATCCGTCGTGGCGTGGCATTTGATTGTACCGTGAAATACCGCTGATATCATAACACCGAATTTCTTGCACCAGAACTTCATTGCCTAGGCATACTCAACTCTAAGAACTCAACTCAAAAAGTCCACAAAGGACAGAGACGAAGGGCGAAACTCAAGATCAAAGCAGGCTGGCAGATGGACGTGGCCCTTCAAAGTCGTAGTGGCCGCCGTAGGAGAACGAAGAGCAAGCTGGGATGTGCAGATGCACCCCATCACAAGAAGCAGACCGAAACCCCCAGTTCTGAGGAGGCGGGCGCTGCACACGAGGACGATCGCGAGGTGAACAAGTTGAGCTAGGTGAGAGAGTACTTACAAAAGAGGCACCATAGTGAGTTGCACGTGAGCACGGGGTAGGTTCTACTATCTTCCGCTGCCAAGCGAGACCCTCGAGGGCAGGCATCCCGCATCTTTTGTTTTCGATTCTCCCTTCGGCACCAAAGCACGTTCCAAGTTCGCTTTCCACAACAGAGCAGTGGCCAATTCTCAACACACACCGCAACTTGTGCCCCTAATCGCTTACACTCTGCAATCATGGCGAACAGCTCGACCACATTCTCCCTTGCTGGCAAAGGCCTCAAGATCGACACGAAGGAGGACCTTGAAAAGCACATTGAGCCGCTCACATCTTCCTCCACAAAGACCACCCACATCGATCTCTCGGGAAACACGTTAGGAGTCTCAGCGTGTGCCGCTCTTGCGCCCATATTATCGTCACAGTCTGCCCTCGAGTCTGCCGACCTCCACGACATCTTCACATCCCGCCTTCTCGAAGAAATCCCTCCCGCGCTATCGTCACTCCTCACAGCACTCCTCGACTGTCCGAACCTGCACACGATAGACCTCAGTGACAATGCCTTCGGCCTCAACACGAAAGATCCCCTCGTGGACTTCCTCTCGAAACATACTCCGCTCAAACATCTAATCCTGAACAACAATGGCATGGGCCCGATTGCGGGCACCGCCATTGCTGAAGCACTATGCAAATTGGCGGAGAGGAAGGAGGCTGCGCGAAAGGAGGGGAAGGATGTCCCACACCTGGAGAGCATTGTCTGCGGAAGGAACCGACTGGAAAACGGGAGCATGGCTGCGTGGGCCAAGGCGTACGAGGCGCACAAGGTTGGCATCAAGAGCGTGAAGATGACACAGAACGGCATTCGACCTGAAGGTATATCACATTTAATTGTTTCTGGTCTGTCAAAGTGCGAAAATCTAGAGGTCTTCGATCTGCAGGACAATACATTCACTATCAAGGGCGCGCAAGCACTGGCAAGAGCAGTTCAAGGATGGTCGAGTCTCAAAGAACTCGGTGTTGGAGACGATCTTCTCGGCGCTCGAGGATCTATCAAGGTCTTTGAAGCCTTGGCAACTGGGAACAATAAGGACGTCGAGGTCCTCCGGTTGGCGTACAATGACATCAATCCGGCCGGTGTCAAGGCATTACTCCAAGCTGCTAGGGATGGCCTTCCGAAGCTCAGGCGTATTGAGTTGAACGGTAACAAGTTTGAAGAAGACGACGAAAGCATCGAAGAGTTGGTGGCACTTCTGAGCGAGAGGAAGGACGAGAACGCCAAGGATGACGATCCGGACGACCATTGGGGCCTAGACGAACTCGACGAGCTGGAAGGCGAGGATGAGGATGAGGACGAAGCGGAAGCGGAAGAGGAAGAAGAGCAGGAGGAAGAAGAAGAAGTCCGAGAAAGTGTGTTGAGAGACGCAGACGAGGCAGAAAATGCTACCGTGAGCCAGAAGAAGGATGCCGATGTCGACGACCTAGCTTCTGCTCTTGAGAAAACACATGTATGATGGGTAAGTAAGATGATATTGGCGCATCAGCGAGTGTTGGTTAGTATAGCGTGTTGGTTCATTGGCTTGGAGTGATAGCATAGCAATGCAAAGGAAAGACGATACCCCGGTAGACCAGTGTCACGTTACCAATGCAAGGAGTTCTTTGAAAGATTCAGATCCTGTATATTCTTCTCATTGTCTCATAGTGTTGGCCACTTCCCGTCGACTACGCGGGGATGCCAAAACAATGCCCTTTTTTCTATAGGAAGCTGATGCACCCTTGCTCGAAAGCGTGGTGACCCAAAATTCTTCCCACCGTCCTCCTCGCAAGGTTGCACCGGTGAAAGACATTGACCGGCTTGGGCTGTGGGAACAACCATTTCCTGTTCGGAGTCAAATTGGCTTCAGCGAACTCCCTCCGTTGCAAGGCTTGCGGATGGATGCCAACGCTGCGTCGATGTCAGGCTGCGCTCAATGTCGATCTCGGCCGTTTGTACAATTTGGTCTTCTTCGATAACGCAGCTTCGCCGGGATGGGGCCAGAAGGCGTTGGGCATCAGCCAGAGTGAGACCATAGACTGTTCTCTTTCCCCGTATCGGCAGTCTAGCTGCCGTAGATTTTTAGCAAACGATCCTCAGCGCCATCAAGGATGCTCCAGTGGTCAACCACCTCCAGATTCTCCGCCTCGGCCTGGAACATCTTATGCGGCTCCTGGCCTGGGCCGAACGGATTGGCATTGGCTCCTGGATTCATCTGGGCCATCTGCTGAGACATCTGGCTGGCGGCATTCTCGTTTCCAAGGATGAAGATGAAGACGCTCTGCAGGCCGAACAGACACAAGAAGTACCACGACAGACTCGACACCCACCTCACGTCCAGATCCCGCGTCATGACACCGGACTGGAGCATGGACTTGAACCGGATCGTGAGCGGGAAGGGCAGCTTCAGGATGACGAAGCCGGCGAAGAAAGCGTTGATCCAGGACATGATCAGCGTCTGCGGGATCATCATTGCCATGTTGCCCTTCATCATTCCCATCATGCCTTCCATTGCCGCCGGATCGGACATGGGATTCGCTGCGCCCTGGTCTTTTGATTCCGGACCTCCTTTGAGAAACGTCCCCTTGTGGAAGCCATCTACCAGGTATTCCTTTCTGCGATTGAACGACGACGTCGTTATGGCGGCCGGGGAGTTGTTGCGCAGGTTGATGCCGCGCAGAAGCGCCTGCCGTTCGCGAGACTCGGGCAAGCTGTTCGGCGGCTTGGGGGGCGTCTGTAGCAGGACTGTTGCATAGTGTCGGAGCACGCCAGTCAATATCATCACAATCGTGATGGGGAGCAGGATCCAGTAGCTGCCCAGGACATCAGTGCATATTCTGCTGCCATGTTCGGAGAAACACCTACAATAACGCAGGATCCCGATGGATTATCTGCTCTGTGCCTTCGACCGCCATTTTCCTGGCAGTGAAGTCGTCGCAAGAGATGACCGCCCGGCTGTTGGAAGATTGTAGCGCGTATCCTTTTAGCAGCCTTCACTTCGTCTGATTTCAAGTTGGACGGAGTAGTCGACAGCGACTCGGCAATCATGCCGGATACAGCAATTCGGGTGCGGGCAATTGTGTGCCGAGCGGAAACTTCTGTTCTCCTCTGCAGTACATAGCTTGCCATACCCATGCTTCAAGTTGGGCCGGACAGTTTTGAGGTCGAAGAAATTTCTTGTACTTTTTATATTTACCGAGAAGTGGGATAGGAGCCACCAGGGATATGCAATCTGAGGGCTCAGTTGTATCAGCCCGCATGAACATCCACATTCAAGCTCAACCACCAAGACATCAGATCCTCAGGTCCCCTATTGTTGTGCAGTATCTCTGAGTATAGGGGATTATACCGCGGTAATGATTGCCACGAGTGTCATTTGCATCCAAGTTGAATACTGGATTGTCCCATTGCTACGCTGCTGGATTCTCCTTTAGATATTGTGCTCCCGTCTTTGATGCGGAGACGGCCTTCCTGTTCAGGACGTCGCTTGCAGCTGTCAGAATATCCATATCTACCCTAAGCATATGAATGTAGCTCACTTCCGAGAAATCTACCAGCAGTTGGCTCGCTACGGTCGAACTGTCGGGGTGTCCACATGTGCATCTCTGTGCTCGATCGCAGACGAACCAAAATGGTTGATGATCGCCCAATCCTCGTTCGCATCCGCCTCTTCCACCACGTCCCATGACGGATCTTGGGCAGCTACCATTTCAACATCCTCAATGAACTCCGGAGGAGGGCTCAAGCTGACCTCGTCAAACGCTGCAGGTGGCTTGGCGGCTTCCAGAGCTCTTTGAATTCTTTGCATTTGAGCCGTCATCTTCTCAACCACGCTCTCCATCTCTTTCCGGTGTTCAACTCCCTCGCTTCCATGATCTGATACAGAGGCAGATGTGGTTCTCAATCTCGCTTGGCCCTTTGCAGCCGTGGCGCGCTCGGAAGGGGTTCGGTCACAACAACAGCGATCCTCCCAGCAGAGAGGACAGAAGAGTTGATCCTGCGAAGATAGCACCTTCGGGCCCGTTTGCCGCCCTCTCGAACTCTTGCACGCCTCGACAAGCAAGAGGTCGACCATGTAATTGCCCTGCTGCTTCGGTGACCTTTCTTGGCCCCAGCCTTTTGGTTCATTTTCTTTGTCCGCTAGTTTGATCAGGATTTCTTCATCCTCCTTCCCTTTCCCTTTCTTCAGCGCCCGTTGCTCCTGCTTTGTTTGATACTCCTCAAATTGGTTCTTCCGCTCTTCGTCCGCGTCCCTATTGGCCTCTTTACAACGAGCACAGATCTTAAAAACCGCAAAGGTTTTGTAGGTGTGCAAAGACACCGATCCGCCGGGAAGTTTTCTTCGCGGTCTCGGCATCCACTGGATCGCCCAAGCAGAGTCGCAGTCCTTGTTGCAGCAACAGTAGTATTCGATACCGTCTGAATAGCGACCTCTCATATCCCGCGGCAGGTAGTCAGTGCATGTGATGTTTAGCTGCGTGGAATCAATGAAGACAGGCTCCTCGTTCATGTTTGGAGACGAGATATCCCTAGGGGAAGGTCTGGTCGGACAGGGCATTTTCGGGGACGGATACACAATAATTGCTGCAGTCTGCTTGTCGAGTGGTGGCCTGGACGTGGCAGACGGAGGGTTATAGGAGAAGATTTTTGTAAGGTCAGGCTTTGTCGACATGCCTCAGTAGAAAGTCAGTGAAGGCGACCAGAAGAACAACTCAACCGGATGATGGCGTGCTGCCACGTCCGCAAAGATTTAGACTTCTCAAACCCCTGGCTGATTTCCGAAGGAAAATGAAAGCGAAGACAGCTGGGGAACTTCTTCCTTATGACATCGCAGCGTTCCAGATTTTGTGTTTATGAGGGTTGCCGGGGTTTTCAGCTGCCGACAACTTTTGCGCAAGCGCCGATGACTGGTTATCCACCTGTAGATGTCTCCGACTGTTGTCTCAACCATATCAGAATATGCTTTGGTCCACGGGGAAGCAAGACAGGATCAGGCAAGAATCAAAGTAATGTGCAGCCATTATCCAAGCCGAATGTCTCAACCACGAAAGGACACAACAAACTGGAGCCAATAATCCTCGGTTGTCTGTTGGAAGGAAGTCGCCCTCAATGCTGAGGCGCTTGAGTGAGCCCAGACGATCAAAGCCACGTGCCTGCATGCACACTCTTCACGAATTTCTACCGGAGGAGCTGTAGTTGTGCTTTCTGCTGAAGTGTCTTGTCAACGTTGGTTGGTCGTTGAAATAATTTTCCTTTCGTATCCCGCGAGCTTGGCCCACTATAAACAGGACGTGAACGGCGATGTTTGGACCAGCGTGCACTCACTCGGTGATTGTTCACCAAACACCGTGACTGCACAGAATGACTCAACGCATTGTGCACAACCACTGTATATTGACCGAGTCCAATGGATAGTTGCGAGCCATAGATCTGGCACTGAGTCCTGACCGTCAGCCGGGAGCTGGATCGAGTCATTCTGGAGTGAGGCTGTGACGATGACGGTTGCCACATATCACTGAGCGACTGCCTTTGGCACGGAGGCGTTTCATTGTTTCAACATCACTCCGCCTTCCACACAGAGCCCACAGTGATTTTCTGGCCGTCCAGGGATGATTTTCGTGAAGGCTGTGGTAACAGTTGTCACTGAGATCTCATCTCCGCCTCTGTAAACGCGTCAGTCTCAAACGCTGCCCTCGTGTCTTTACCAAACGAGACCTTGTTGAAGGGTATAAAGTCTGGTACTGCCCAGTACCTTGACCCAGCAAGCCACTCGATCGAATATCATATTAAGAGCAATCCCATCCAACCAACGTCGATAGCGCTCGCTCAAGAATAACTCATAGTTGACCTCGGGTTGAACAGCATTGTTTCTCGAAGACCCTCGCACAATCTTGCAGAGATGGCGCTCACCACCACTGTCCAGCCAATTGTCGACCTCGGGCGCGGAGGCTATGATACTACGGGTGTCAAGAAGCGTGGAACCTCCGGCAGGGGATCAACGAAGTGATCCGGCACTTTATCTACGGGTTCGCCAGAAGCCTTTAGCACCATGTGCGTATGCGATATGGTGATCCGTGGGCTTCGCGTCGAAACTAACAGAAACAGGATGCCGACCTCATTTCGGAAAGTATTGATGGCAGTTGCTGATGGAGGGGAAATTTGCTTGGAGGCTAGGCACTAGCTCTTGGAGGGGAGTCGGGGGTCACAGTGATGTTGCTCGGGAGGGAGTCGTAAGATAGGCAGAACATCACATATGGCGAATCGATAATCATCGGAGCTGAAGTCAATCCACCCTCTATGCCATTGTCCGTCTGTTCAAGCTGTAGAAGCATGGCCACGTCGTAGAAAGCTGGTGAGCTCAAAGTGGAGGACTCGGGCTCATCTTTTCGGGGAACCAGGTGACCAGGCTTCGGGCGTCCAGGTCGCTCCAGGATTTGTCGCCGTCTCATTCGCTTTTCTCGACTGGTTCTCAGTGCTGTCAACGTGATGCTTCATCCTCCCTGCCGGAGCTGGGTGCATGGGGTGATTTTCCGCCTCAATCCTGGGATCGCCAGCAAATGCAAGGGTAGCTGCTGGCTTGGGCTTCTCAATGTACTTGGCCTTTGCAGCCCACCTCTCGTCGGCCAGTCTCGCCCCGATCTTCAGCTGGGCCAGTCTCTGGACATCTGCAGCCTGCTCTTGCATTGTGGGGGGGTCAAAACGAGTGTAGCGGAGCCATTGGTGCCACTGAGGCGAGATCTGAACATCCGAGAGCGATGAAAGAGTAGCTCGACGGGTGCCTTTGACTATGCGCCGCCATCGGCCATGATTTATTTGATCTTTGAATTCCCAGAAAGTGTTGCCGTAGAGGTCTTGTCCTGTCGTAATGTCAGTTGACATTCAATTCTCATCATCCTTTCACTTCAAGCGCACGTACCGACCAAGAATCTCTTTCTCCAGGGCAGACGGAGCATCTTCCATCTCAGCCATAGATCTCGAACTGCTCCCATCTTCTCGAGCGCGCAGCGAGCTGCAAGACTGGTGCGCTGGTGTGGGTTCAGTCACAAAGGCGTCAATTGCACAAGCGGGAAAGGTTGCATAATTAATTCTCGGTGATCGACGTCAACCCGCATGCACAGCCCCAGTCACATTCCTCCCATCTCGACCCATCCCCACCGCATCAGTACGGCCATCGTCTTCTCACTCTACGAGTACGCACGCGGTATTCGGCTTGTTCGGTACTGAAGGTACTAGTCGACTGACATCTCTACGTTGCTTCCTATTCACGTCGCCGGCGCCCGGCCCCTATTCGTCTGCGGACACCACCAGCACCAGCAACGATGGCTTCAGTGACGAGTTTGGACCAGGACATGCGCAAATTGCGCTTGGAGCGGTACACTCCAGGTGCTGCCAATGAAGTGCGAAATTGGATAGAAAGCACACTCGGAGAGCGACTGGCTCCGGGTGATTTAATGGAAGCGCTCAAAGACGGTGTGGCCCTATGCAAGTAAGTGTTCCATATGCAAACGGCAGTAGGGTGCTGACCTTGTCCCCCTCAGACTCGCCAACTTGGCTGTCGCACCGAACATATCCGGTGTCAGATACAAGGAGTCCAACATGCCCTTCGTACAAATGGAGAATATCTCACACTTCCTGACTGCTTGCGAGAAGCCGCCGTTGAACCTCCCATCTCACGATCGATTTCTCACCGTCGACCTCTATGATGTCAAAGATCCTGCTCAGGTCCTGCAATGCATCGCTGCATTCAGCCGCCGAGCGAACCAGCTGAATCCATCCAACTTTCCCACCACTTTGGGAGCGAAGAGCAAGTCCGCCATGAGTCCACAAGGAACAGGCTCCAGTGGCCCAAGATCTCCAGCTTACACCACCACCGCAAGTTCGAGACCGCGAGGGACAAGCAACGCAGCCCCTGATAGCCCGTCCATCACCTTCAACCCTCTGAACAAAGCCGCCTACTCCGGCCGCGTAAGCCCGACCAAGAATACTCTCAGCCGAGGGGGCCTTGCGTACGGCGGTTCGGTAAGCAGCTGGAGTTCCAAGGACGATGAAGGCAAGACAGCTCCAGCGTGGAATATCCACCAATACGGCTATATGGGCGGCGCAAGTCAGGGCAATCAAGGCGTTGCATTTGGCGCACGAAGACAAATCACTTCTGCGGCGCCCAACGTACCCAGCCTTGCCGAGAAAGAGAAACGTCTCAGAGAAGAGGCGGAGCGAAAGCGACAAGATCAAGAAGAACAGGAAAGGCGACAACGCGCGCAGCGCGAGGCAGAAGAACAACAAGCCAGACTAGAAGAGGAGCGTAGATGGGCGGAAGAAACTCAACGGCGACGAGAACAAGATGCCGCTGAACAACGAGCTGCGGAACGACAGCGTCTCCAGGAGGAAGAACGAGTGCGCCGGGAAGAACAGCGTAGGAAGGAACTACAGTACGAACGTGAGCGCGAGCGTGAAGCTCAAGATGCCGCTGAACGCGAGGCCCGCATGGCGCAAGCGAGAGGTCAGCAACGGACTGTCAGCGATGCCCGTCTGAACGGGCAATTCCTCAGCCAGTACCAATCCGACCAGGCCAGGGGCACTGCTGATCCACCTCCACCCGCCAAACCCATCATGCAGCAGCAGACGGCCGAGAGCCAACGCATTGCAGAACTGGAGCGACAGCTAGAAGAGATGAAGGCGCAACAAAGACAGCCTCAGTCGACTCGGTCGAGACCAGTTCCGTCTTCAGATTTCGAGCCGGACCCTCCTGCGCCTGCGTTACCAGCTAGACCTCAACCTGGACAGACCAGCCATGAAGATGACTGGTCAGCGTCTGAGCGAGACTACCTGAAGCAAGAATGGCAGAAGAACCAAGATCAAGCTCCTCCGAAGCCACCACGCCCTGAGGCGCCCCAGTCGTCTCGTCCTCTGCCCGATCCAGCAGCATATCAAGCTGGGACGAACCGCACCGACCGATACCTCGCCACGAATGCTGCTCCGCCTGCACCCAACGTCAGCTCCCATCGCCCACAAGACTTCTCGACCACGACTGAAGTCGACCTTGAGAACCAGCGTCGGATACAATCTCAACAACGTACCAAAGCTGGTGGCTGGGCTTCGAAATCGCTTCTTGAACGAGAAATGGAACGCGAGCGAGAACGCCAGCGAGAGTGGGAAGAGTCGCAGCGGGATTTAGCTTCACGTGCACGGAATACCCAAGAAGGAAGCGCGCCGGGTCAGAGTTGGGATGTTCATCAGTACGGCTATATGGGCGGCGATAGTCAGAACCGAGGAGGCCCGGGACTTGGTGTTGGCGGAGCCAGGAGACAAATCATCGGGCCACGACCTCCACCCTAGATGTGCGTGTCCTGGAGGTGTGCTGTGTGAAAGAGGATCTATACGTCCGTTTGTTTAAGCATGGCTTCGAAAAGCATGGTATCCCAACCAACTGTTAGATGGAGGCATCAGTGACCGCATTGAATAACGAGAGGGTCGAGGGAACGCATAGACCCGCAAGTTTGTCGGAGACCCACGGCTGAGCTTTCTGGCGGAGCATCAATGAAACATAACCATCGCTTTGAAGAGTCTAGGAAACGCCCACGATGATGCAAGCCGCCAAGAGGAGGATGTAGCCACCTTCCCTTACCTGCTGACCTGCCTCATCTGTTCACGCGCTTGCCGACGCCTCTACTCCCCTGGAGACACTCCTTCCGACCCTTGCCGTGTCTCCCTGCCCATCCAACCCTTCCACGACCTTAGAAATCCTCGCGCCACTTTCAACGAGCCAGTCCCATGCCACAGCCTCTTCGCCTTGCCTTTTCCTTCCCTTTTCCTTCTTGGTCCCTTTCTGTCCCGCCCGATCCGCAATGTTACTCGCCCGCCGCTCGGCTCCCTCGGCCACAGAGGCGAGCAAACGCGGCGTCTTCTTCAACGCACGCACGCTCGCGAGCGTGCGTGTCAATGACTCCAACAGGATGGAAACCCGGGCGTTCGCGTCGACGCTGTTCTTACTGGCCGCAAACGGGAGATACTCCTCCTCGAGTTTGATTTGTGAGAGGAGCACCATGCTCCGTCGGCTCGGAGCGGAATGTTCCAGCGTGCGCTGGAGGATGGCCTCGCACAGGCTCGTCAACGTCGTGGCATCGAAGGGATGAGACGGAGAGGGAAGGACTAGTCGGGCGAAGACCGGCAGGGGCAAGGGCCGGATGAATTCCACGAAGAGGAGAAAGAGTTCTTCCAGATCCGGGAAGGTGGTCGGGGATGTGGCTGTTAGCGTCTCGTGCGCGGAGACCCACGTCAGGAGACGCAGGAGGCGGAGGCGGAGGAGTACGGCCGACAGGTCGCCAAGTGTCGGCGCCGAGGGGGAAGATGTATCTCCGTCGGCATCGGTGTAGGAGCTTCTTAGACTGCCGTTGCTGCTTCGCGGCGTTACTCTTTTCGATGAGGATGTTGTCGTCCTCGTTCTTGTCCTTAGTCGCTTCGTAGGCCGGCCGCTGCCCGTACTCATGGCATCAACGTTGTCTAGAGCTCCATCGGAGACATCGTCATCTTCCTGACCAAGGTAATCGCCGTAAATGTCCTGATCAATGTTCACATGGTCCTGCTTTTCGAGCTTCTTGGTCGTGCCATCTTCCTGCTTTGGCTCCTTCGATTCCTGGGCGAATATCTCTCGAAACTCTGCAACCGAGCGTGCACTCCCGTCTGCAAATATCGCGCGAATGATCCTTCTCTGCCGTGCGTGTCCACTCGTCGCCAGCTCGATATACTGCCAGATCAAGGACTCCTCCGGGGAAGGATTTTCGCTATTGGTGCGAATGTGCCAGTCCGTCTCAAACACGTCGACTAGAAACTCAAGCAGCAAACGGTAATGGATCCATCGCGATGCGTGGATCCCTGGCAAACACGCACAGTTGAACGCCCAACCGACAAGCTGCCAGAAATCCTCAGCTCGGGCCCAGAGGCTGTTCGAGCGGGCGTAGGTTGTGTTGAGATCTTCCTCGCCCATACCGTTCTCGCTCCCGCCATTCTCGTCGTCGTCGTCGCCGGCTCCATTATCAGTCCGTCGAGAAAAGCGAAGGTCGAATTTGCGGAAGCTGAATGCCGTGGCGAAGTGGGCGTTGACGGGGCCAACGAGAGAGTGGATCAATTTGAGCAATCGTAGAGCTGAATTTGCTTGATTCCACTTTTCACGGTCGTTCGTCCTTGTTGTCGTTCTTGGATGGACGGCAAGTGTGGCTGCCAACGCGAGGTGAGAGGCTGGTGGGATTGTCACCGGTGCTGAGACGTCGGCAGAGGACACGTTGTTGCCAGCAACGGAGAGCAAGGTGTCGAATGCTTGGGTAAAGAGGCCTTCTTCGAGGTACGTCTGAACATGCTGGGCGAGCTCAAACGGAAGTTCTCTAGTCGGTCGATATTGCTTTCCTTCTTGCGAGGCTGAGGCTTCTCTGGAAACGGGCTCGGTCAGTGGAGGTGAGGACAACGGGGACGACCGCGCGGGCACTGCCATTATAGAAGCCTGATCATCAGCTAGCCACCGAGCACGTCACTATTTCGGCAGACCAGAGTCATGATGTTGGCGTCATGCTGTTGATGGGGAGAAAACGGGAAGTTCAGCCTCGTCGCTGGAGATGAAGACGAGCATCGATTGTAGGAAACACTGCAGTAAGGAAAGTCTGCCGAGCCCCTTTTCCAAACAACTGCATTTCTCAAGGTACTCTCTCCCATTCCTCACACTCCGCTCACGCTTTCCAAGTTCCGACACGGACCTCACGTCGCCCAGCACGCAATTGTCTAAGGAATCTCGCAACCAATCTGGCCTCATGATCGGATAAGAGCCGTTGCGGCAGCAGCGCGGGGTGGTAATTCCAGCAGTAACCGTAGGCAAACCCATGACCGACTAACTTCTGGTTGAGTTTGGTCGACTTCGTATTCGGATTCTAAGAACTTGGTCGAGCTTGCTTCCAAACGGCGCTACGTCCTACTGAGAGGAAGCGATGGGTGGGCAACAGAACGCACCCAACAATGCAAGTTGTTAGCCGATCTAGGGTACAGCTATTTTTAGCTGACCACTCGCCTTATGGTCATTGGACATGCGGGGAGTGGTGGCAATCGCCCAACCTCGGAAGAGAGGTATATACGGGTGAGCCAGATCTCTCGGTTTGAATTTCTGGACCACGTCCTCAGGAAAGCATAACATTTCGCCATTTCGGTGTCTGTTGAACTCCCACACTCCCCGCCAAAACAATCGCAATTCGCTCGCAAAAGGCCAGACGCCAACATGGGCTTCCTCGGCGACAAATACAAGGCATTCCAGAACTTCAAAAACGGCCGCAACGCTGACGGCTCCTCCAAAATCTCCGATGAAGACATCAAGAAATACACCGGCAAAGACAGGGTGGAGTTCGACAAGTTCGCAGCCAATACACCAGGTGTGGCGGGCAACCAGAATGCAGGATCGATCACTGCGGGAGGCAATTCCGGATTATACAATGGCGCCTATACCACGTATGACGGCCATAAGATCCCGGGCAAGAAATAGGTCGTCAGGAGAAGGTGGCAGACGAACCATGGGAGTCATATGCTTCAGGAAAGTTCTTCAACGCCAACTGGGAACGACCAAAGACTGAACACTTTGGGACCAATACTCCCCATTGTCTAGCCATTACCGCTTCAGCCTGCTTGCCAGATCTTCTCTGGCTTCCGTACACCATTGCTCCACATCAACATTCGCGATTTTGCCGTTTCTTTCATTGATCTCCCTCTCGATTTTTGCAAAATCCCTGCCTACGCCTTCGGCCCGCCACTCATAACAATCACCGATAAACCTACTGCTCTGCACGAGCCACTGCCCGCGCTCCTTCCGTCGGTCGTTGAACGTGGCGAATACAGTTTCGAGGTCCGAGGGTGACTGAATGTGCTCCGACGCGAGCAGCGAGGCCAATACTGCAGAGTCTTCAATACAGAACCCAGCCCCGGCGCCATGGTGTGGAGAGGTCGCGTGCGCCGCATCTCCGGTTATACATAACCGTCCTTTGTAGAAGGTGGGAACCGGATGGTCGCCTGTGTCGAAGATTGCCCACTTTGAAGGTTATCTATCAGCAACTGCCTGCGTGAATACGAAAGTCTTGAAGGTGACTCACCACGTCCAGATCGGGCTTCGTCAGTTTCAGCAACTTGATCACATTCGACCCGTATTCTGCAAAGTCCCTCAATGCATCTTCTCGCTTTGCCGGCCTCGTGAGTCGATTGAAGTCAGGCCAGTCGTCGGGAGTCGTTCTGAAGGCCACAATATTCAGTGTTTTGCCGTGATTCACAGGGAAAGTCAGGACATGGCCGTCTGGGCCCATCTGTAATCCACACAGGTTAGCAAGGCATGAACTCCCAAGGTTGTCCTGACCACGGAAGCTATCGAGACTTACATGCATGCACGAGTTGACCGCCAGCTCTTCACCAACCGCCTTGATCGCTTCATCCATGGGCGCAAGCCCCCGGTAAGCATACTTGTGCGTATAACTGGGTTTTGCACTCGGATGGTCCTTTCCAACGATGACCTGTCTGACCCTCGACTTGATTCCGTCGCATCCGATCACCGCGTCCGCTTCAGCTGTGGTGCCGTCTTCGAACTTCATCACGATCCTCCCAGTGTCCTTGTTCTCCTCGACATCGGCAAGTTTCTTGCCAAACCGCGCAACGTCGCGCGGCAGCAGCTTGACAATCTCATCCAAGTACGCGGCACGATGCACGCCGTTCTGCCCCAACGAATTCCTGATCGTGAATGCAATTTCCTGCCTCTCTTGACCAGGCTTCGGCCCGGTGTAGCCGTCAAGGTAGTCGAACCAGACCTTCTCCTTCTGGGGCCAGACATTGCGCGTGCACACTTTCTCGAACGCCTCGTAGACCCCCTGGTGGCAGACCTTCATGGCCTGCACGGCGTTGGGAGAGAACGAGACGCCGGCGCCAATCTCGCCGAACTGGGGCGCTTGTTCGTACACTTTCAGCGCCACGCCGCGGTGGTACAATGCGATGGCGAGCGTGAGCCCGGCGATCCCACCGCCGATGATGGCCACTTCAAACTTGCTGGTCGCATTGACCGGTGTTTGCTGGGCAGCAGCTGCCATTTGGTTGTGAATTGCTGAGAGGCGTTCGCCCATCGATTCTCTGGACATGGTCGATCCTGCACAGCTTGAAACAACTCACGAAAATGTTTCGATGTCTACGAGTTAGGCGACAACAGAGGATCCATGGTACAGTAGATATGATATAGAGATATATATTGGCGCAAAGCCGAAAAGCTTCCGCGAAGCCGCCGCCGTCCTTGGGCCACGGATATACGACGAGAGGCGAAAAAGAAATACATCATCGCGACGGCGGGCTGTTCGGGTCGTACATCGTTAGACCGAAGCGACTACCCGCCCCCCATCGCTATCTCCCCTCCCTGTTCTCCGCTCCTTGCGCCCTCTTCCGGGACCCCCGGCCCCCTTCGGCAAGGTACCCCGGAACGACTAGCGGCATGGCGCGCCCTCGACAGCGGAAGCAACAACCTCCGGTTCGCCCACCGTGTGCCATTTCATCCGACGGCCAGAATTGGCCTCTCCAGCCGGAGCAGGGGCAGTTCGTTCACTTAAAGTGAACTGGGATAAATACTGCGGGCGACAGAACAAAGGAGCCGAGTCGAATGAACATTGTTGATCTCCTAGACTGTGCTGTACAACGGAAAGCGCACCGCGAAAGCTCATTCGTGACCTGCATTTCCTTTCCGGTCCGGGACCATAAAAGGGATCAGATAGCATACCGAGTATCCGGTCTGTACAGATTACTGGAACGTGTGCAGCGCGTGTACGAGTACGGGGTCGGTACGATCGCCACAGCCAAGCCAGAGTAGAATACATGCCCACATTCTCGTATGTCAGTATTCGGGCACTCACATCCATCACAGCCCCGAATACCGAAGCAGCGAAGTGAAATCAGTTGCAGACAGACACGGTTTGTGTCTCGTATACATCGGTCATACAGAGACATTCGTTGGTGAAAACCGAAACGACTCCGAAGTCGATTACGGGCGAAGCAATGTTGGGCTTTATGTCTGGAGAACGAGCGCGAGCGCGAACAGAATGACCACAACAACTACAAAGAAGGTAGGGTAGATAACTCACATAACCCCGAGACCGTGTTGAGAGAAGAGACCTCCATGAAGATGCGGCACACCTGCACTGAAATTGGCGTATGCCTGTCCGCGAAGGAGGAGAAGGACATACTGGTCTACCAAGACTGACATGAAGATATAAATGAGGCGTGGGCAAGACGCCCTGTGGAGGGCTCCGCGGCTCATGTGGGCTGCTCGCCTGGACGAAGCTCGCATGGCTGGCACTTTTGATTTGCCTGCAACTTCTCCTCTGCAGTTCCGCTACTGCTGTGTGACCTTGGCGGTCTTTTCGCCTCGACGAGCAGAACAAAGGACATGAACATGTGCTGAAGATTCCACCACATGCGGAGATATATAGCACGAGATGTATCCTCGAAGTTTGATCCGCAGACTCGTGCGGACAACTTACAGATACACAATGCTGCCCTCAAAGGACGTCGTCGAGGTTACGGGTGCCGACGCCCGTGCTGGTACTGTTAACGAGCGAGAGGAAGCCGGGCACACTAATAGCGTCTGGAGTCGAGATAGGTCAGTTGGCTTCTCCGTTGCCACATGTCCGCAAGCTCATATTGGTTCTCAGATTCTGCGGCGCCCTTCTGTACAATTTCGTGGGCTTTGTCCTTCCCGCGCTCTATGGCACACTCTCCAAGCTATGGGTGGCCAACATCGACGCTTCCATGGTCGTCACCGTGGACTCGTACACATATATCGGCGTCGTGGCCGAAGTTATCAACGAGGGTCTCCCTCGAGCCGCATGGGTGATCATCGGTGACAAGGCCTCGCGCTCTCTCGCGTCCCGGATCAACCTCACGCAGACGTTGATCATCTTTCAGAGCGTATTGGGTCTGATCGTCAGTGTCATCATTCTGGGCGCCGCCAAACAATTTGCTGCGGGGTTCGTCCCTGAGCAAGTCCGTACCGCAAGCTTGACATACGTCCGCATCAGTTCATTCTCTGTCTTCAGCGCGGCGCTAGAGACTGCCGTCAGCAATGCCACGAGGGCCCTTGATCATCCCGACGTGCCCTTCCTCATCGCCGCGACACGCTTCGCCATCAACATACTCCTAGACTTACTGATTATTTCAAAATTCCACGTCGGCACCTTCACGCCATCGGTGAACACTCAGGCAGGTATCCGCCTCGGATGTGACTTTGCCGCTGCCTTTGCTGGCTTGGCGTACTTCACCTTGATTGTCTGGAGACTCCGGCGCAAACATGGTCTCATTGAGGACATGCCGCGTCCCAGCCTAAGGGCATTGAAGGTGCTTCTCAAACCTGGTATCCTCACGTTCGCAGAGTCCGCCGTCCGGAATACGCTCTACCTGTGGCTCGTCAGCAACATTGTGTCCATGGGTTCTGACTACGCGACGGCATGGGGAATTTTCAACACCATCCGTTGGGGTCTTGTAATGGTCCCCGTTCAGACGCTCGAGGCAACTTCGAATGCCTTCACCGGGCACCGATGGGGTGAATGGCGGAGGGAAGTCGGCATCGAGGTACAGAAGGCCAGAGCCAGCTGGAAGCAGATCAGAGGTCCGTGCGTCTCAGTTCGGGTTGGGATCGAAACTGACTGACACCTTCGTTGGCAGGCATTGCAACCCCTGCTCTGACCTCCGCAATCATTGTCCTCACGATCGAGGTGCCTCTGTGTATCTTCCTCTCCGTCTTCGGCTGCAAACCCTTCGCACATTACCTCTCCGACTCGGACACTGTGGCCTCGATCACCGCCCACATGTGGCGCACCATAGATTGGTGCTACATCTTCTATGCGCTGAGTACGGAGCTTGCGACAATCCTTTTGTCAACGGTACCGCGGTGGTATCTGTACCAGTCGCTCGTGTCGAACATCTTCTACGTCCTGCCGTGGGCGATCGTGTGCCAGGTGGCGAATCTGAATGCCAGCGATGCCTGGAGTTATCATGCTTTCGTCTTTGGAGGTTCGCTTGTATTTAGCTTCTTTGACGTGATGTTGTTTGTCGGGCTGTGGGGCTGGAAGCTGAGTCGCGGGACATTAAACGTTGACAGGGTGCGACTGGTTGACGGCAAATGACACATGAGTATCTAGAACTGCAGTGGCATGGGAGCGGGAATTATTCGAAACAGCAGTGACCGATGGCGTCAAGCATAACTTGCCACCTCGCAATAGGAGACGGCGCTATTGGGGCTCGCCGTGGTCAGCAGAACGCATGTGCCAGAGCCACGTAGAACACATCGAGTAAAGATATGATAGCGAAAGAGGGCTAAAAACGATATGCGAGGTTGATTGGAGAGTGATTGGGGGTGCTAAACATGTTTAATGAAAACGAAGCCCACCTGTCGGGCCATCCCATTCTCGGCGGATCCCTGCCAAGCTGTTAGCGGCGTCCTTTGTTTACATAGTACATCTTCACAGCATCACCTCGCCAGCTCAAACTCGAACAACATAACATCCAACACTTTTTGAGATTTCGGGATCAGATTCGCAGCTCAGAACATCCTAAGTAACCCAGTATCCAACATGGCACCAGCAATGACGCGAAAAAGAAAATCGGAGGAGATGGAGGACGAGCCTGCCGGTGCTGTCACCCCGACAGGGAGCCCAGAGCGCAAGAAGATGAGAATCACACAACAGCAGAAGCAAGCATTGATGGACAACCTCCAGCTTGAAAGTATGACGACGCCACACGGAAGTTGCATCACAGCTGATATGTCTCCAGTTACCGAACGAGCGCGACAACTTCGAGCAGGATATGCTCTCCAATGCGCCGACCTAAGAGCTCGAATTGAGAGACGCGTTAATCGCATTCCTCTCACCCTCCGCAATATGACCATGGGGGAACTTATGGCACAGCACCAAGCTTCGAGGGCGGCCAAGGATGCTCCTCGAGCATCGCCACCCAAACAAACAATACCGATCGACATCCCTGCGCCCAAACCCAAACCCCTGCCTCCTCTCCCCAGAGAAGAACATACCTCAACCAAGCTACCCTCTCCGGCTCGCCAACAAGCGCAGCTAGCACCCGCTCGAGGCAAGAAGCGCACGAGTTCCGAGTTCCAAATCACTTCAGACAAAGAGAACGAAGGCTACGCCGACAACCTGCCCGTGGTGAAGAACACGAAGCGCGCCAAAACCACAACTGCACAGCCAACCCGCACCACTTCCCGTACAGGCAAACACACAACCACCTCAGTGCTGTCCCCTCGTTCCCATAATTCGCGCACCCTGCCACGTTCACCAATCAAAGACTTCTACCTTCCCACATCGCCGGCAAAGAGCATGATCGCCCGCCCAACCACAGCAATGTCTCCAGTGCGGCCAACTTCCCCTTTGAAGTCGGCCGCCACCGCGGCGACATCCGCAATTTCCGCCAGCGTGCACGGGATGATCGAACAAGCCAGACGCGGCGGAACAGCCACGGCTGCGAAACTTTCGCGGACGGCGTCGAAAGAGAAGAAAGAAACCGCACCCGCGGTAAGGGGCCAAATGCTCCCTCCGCCTAAGCCAAAGCCAAGCGCTCCAGCATCTCCGCAACGCGCATTCTCACAAGCAAGCACGCACAGCAACTCGACGGATATTTCCACTACGTCGAGCGGGACCACTGTTGTGAAGCCCAAGCGTGGTGGTCGGACGGCTGCCACGTCGAAGACAACAAAGGTGGCGGCCGAACCAAGTAGCCCAGCGGAGAGGAAGAAGGGAGGGGTGGCACGAGCGGCGTCTGCTGCGAAGACCGCGCTCAAGAGAAATGCAGGCCCTGCCGCCGCCGCAACAAGTAAGAAGGTCGTGGTCGCAGAACCGGCAGCTGGAAGGAGGGTGCTCAGGAAAAGGACTTGAATCCCGCCGGATCGGGACAGAATATGAAGGAGGAAGTCGAGTCGTAGTATGGTATCGGTCTGAACGCTGTTGGCTTGTCTGAATGGCGCGTTTTGCCCTCCAAGCATGTCACGCACTGTTTGTTTACTCGCAGCATGAATACAGAGTATGGTGCTTGGGCCGTCTACGATGGATACTGAATACAACCTACTCTCCGCATACTGTGGTACATGGTTTAAACAAACCGAAGAGGCAATACG
The DNA here is from genome assembly GCA_016109585.1 of Phialophora expanda. Taxonomy (NCBI): domain Eukaryota; kingdom Fungi; phylum Ascomycota; class Eurotiomycetes; order Chaetothyriales; family Herpotrichiellaceae; genus Phialophora; species Phialophora expanda. Next base: position 101,661 of record JADWPR010000010.1, read on the forward strand.
CAAATCCAAGGGCTCGCGGTTGTAGACATTGATTTCAGTGTTGTCTGCATTTTTGGCCAATTTCAAGCACCTGTTGACTCCATCCCGTAACTTGGTATTTGCAACAGTTCAAACACAAGTCGATAAAGGTATCTGTTGTAGCAAGCCTCCCCGAGTCTGATCGCTGGTCGACGACCGCAGCAACCCAACCCACTCACCCGTTGAGTCTTCTGGTAAGACATGTCCAGCTCAACATATGTAATTCTCCTTCCCACCCAATGCACATACTGCCGCGCCGGAATGCCTCACGCCCTTTTCGCCAGCTCAAGCCTAGTAGTCCAGCTCCGCACCACTTCCAGCTTGAGCTGCTGCCGCCGCCCCTGCACTACCTCCACCACCGCTAGGCTGAGCATCAAGGTCCTCGTAGCTCTTGATACTCCGTCCTTGGGTGGCCTCTCTTGGTCCCATGGCGTTCATACCACCACCGGCACCGTCACCCCACTTCCCACCTCCTCCACCTCCGCCTTGAGCAATGAATGCTTGAGTCATACCAGGCACGAGACCTCGGATGATCCCTCCCATATTGTTGTATCCACGCTGGCTGCCTCGCTGGTTACGGTCGTAGGGTCCTGGTCGATGGCCGTATCTGCCTCCACCACGACGAATAGGTCCACCAGTATGGGCACCATTGCCGTTCATACCATCTGGGTTGAAGTTGACGCCAGGTACGAGAGGTGAAATGATATTGCCCATGTTCATCATGGCATTCTGACCAAAGCCCATCGTGTTTATGCCCATATTCTGAAGGCTGAACCCACGAGGAGTGCCATTGTTCAAATGATGATTCTGAGGCAGAGGGAAGTGGCCATTCGAGTTTGCGTCTGAACGTGATGGCGCAATATGAGACGGATCGAGAACATATGTGTTGACGAGTTCCAGCTACAGAAGGTCAGCACAGGTGCAGGAGAGGATGGGTCTGTACTCACGTCTTTCTTGAGGGCCGAGAACCATTCGTCGTGTCTCTTTTCCACATGCTTCCGCCAGAAGTGATCGGCCTTGAACAACTTGGTACACTCGGGCACCTTGCATCGATACTTGGCTTCGTCTTCCTGCTTTACATACTTCGCAAGTTCCTCGTCTAACGCTTCTTCAACTGGCTTGCCTCCGATTTTCTTCAAGTCCACGTACTCAGGCTCGAGAATCTGCAGGATCTTCTCTTCGAAAGTCTTGACCCAGTTGAACGCTCGAACAAGTTGTTGGTCATTCTTGTTGTATTTCTGAGGTCGCTTCTCTTGAATAGGGCTGAGTGCTTCGTCGTCTGCACCGTTCTCTTTCTTCTTGCCTGGGAAGGGTTCGCCAAGTGCGCTGGCTCTGGCGGCCGCCTTAGCCGCCGTGCTCAAGCCAGCTCGCGGTCTCCGAAGATGCCCCCCAGGACACTTGCGGACCAACTCGTGGACGGAATCCGATTCAAAGACGCAGAATAGACAGAAGTTGAAGACACGGCGAAGATACTCGACCATGAGGTCAAGCTTCTTCTTAATGACCAGCAATTCTTCATCATCCTGCTCATCTTCGTCCTCTTCGCCTTCTTCACCTTCTTCATCGAATTTGATCTCGTCATCATTGTCTTCGAAAGTCGGCTTCTTGGGCTTGGGAGGAGGTTGCAGGAGACCCTGGCTTCTCATCTGCTCCACTCGAGCATCGATCCTGGCTAAGCCGCCTGATGTCTCGTCCTTCCCAAATTCAGTCTCGAGCTTGGTGACCAGTCGTCTTGCGAGTTCGTAGTCCCGCTCGACTCTTTCCGGTGCAGAGAAGAGATCCCAAAGGGCTTTCTTTCGAGGTGCACTAGGCGCATTGTGGATACCGACGTGGCAGATGAAATCGCCTCTGACGGCATCGGTGATAGTCTTGCCATTGATGAGATCAAGAGCTTTCTGAACAGGACTGACTTTATCGACTGGGGGCTTCTCTTCACCTTCCTCGCCGTCCTCCTCACGACCATCGCCGCGTTCGACATCTTGCATTGCGTCGCCATCCTCTTCCGGGGCAGGGTTCAACATGATCCAGCCAATGCGGTGGAATTTCTTGGCAGGGTTTGGGTCACTAAGCGAAAGACCTTTGAAACCACCAGCCTCTTCGCCAAGGTGTTCTTTGCAGAACTCCTCAATGCGTTCCCTGCCCACGTTTGGCGCAAGGGTCTTGATGAGTAGGGCTGGTTGCTGGGCGGATTCATCTCGCAGATCACCACCTTTGGCAGGCACAAGGTCAAGAACGCCCAGCACTTCAGCGCCACCAACGGCTTCGCCCTCTTCTTTCTCCACCATGCCACCGGCACCGTCGCTATCGTTTTTATAGATACCCTCGAGGGTGAATTCGTCGAACACGCCTGTCTCGATGTCTTTGATCCACTGGTCGAAAGCAGCTTCTCTAGACTCCATGAGACGCTTTCGAATAGGATCGCGTATTTCCGGAAGGTATCGCTCTTTGAACCATTCCTCGCCTTTATGAAGCTGGACAAATTGTCTTGCCATCTTCATCTGGAATTCTTGTTTGTACTGATTGTAAGCCTGCTGGATTTGTGCACGCTCTTTGTCGCGGTCTTCCTTGGCTTCCCGTTCACCTTTGACACGGTCCGACGGTCGTCTTCCGCCAAGCTTGATGCGCTCTTTCTCGTCTTTGACTTGCTGCTCGAATCGCCACCAGTCTGCAAAAAAACTGAAGCCAGCCTGCGTGTCCAGCGCAAGGGGATCTGCTAGGGGATTAACCTTGACAATTTGCTTGTTCGGCTCTTGGCCTGGAACGTAGCGATCAATATTGGCGGCGGTAGGAGATGGTGCTCTTCTGCGGTCGTCTCGTTCTCTTGGGTCCCGTATATCTCTTGCATCCCGTCCATCTCTGGGATCTCTCGCATCTCTTGTCTCTCTGGGATCTCTTGCAGCAGGTCTAGGAGCATCGTAGTAGTCATCGCGTGTGGTCCGATCTCGTTCGCGATCTCGATCTCGGTCTGGTTGGTATCGGTCGATGGCTACTGGGGAACGTGAACGATTGCGAGGACCAGGTCGACGTCTGTCATTGACTAGGTACCAACTTGTTAGTCATCGGTCACGGCGGTTGCATGGCTTGGATCAGGCTTACCAGGAGATCTCCGTCTGTACGAATCGTTGCGGTCGCGGTCTTCATCGCGACCACGGTATCTGGGGGGCGATCTGTCGTTGGTGGGCGACCCATAGGCCTCGTATGGATTCATGTCGAGAGCGCGCGTTCAGGAACCGGCAGGGAAATGTTCTTGATCTCTTAGAATGGCCAAGTGACCTTGTCCACACCCAATCACGCGCTATGTCATTTGAGAATTCGCGACCCAGCGGAGGGCGCAATTACCTCGGTTCAGGTGTTGTCGCTTTCGAACCGTTGACACGTCGAGGGAGGGTAGCTAAGAACAAACATGGCAGAGGTTAGACTTGAGTGAAATCGCGATGAACCGAGGGGCAGCTTCGAAGAGTAACGAAGGGTCATGGCCAAAGACAGAAGAAGTATCGCAGGCATAGATGCCGCTATTTGAGAGTAGAATGCAGCCAACAAATAGTAACAGTGTCGACTGGTCTGAGGCAACCAGGGGAATGAGAGGTTGAAGTGAGCGCCCGCTGAGTGGTGGCGGCAAGATGAATGAGCGACAGAGACAAGGTAGTGAGCTTACAATATTCGAAGCAAGAGAGTTGGTTGCACACTGGTATCGCAACGGAGCAACAGTGTTGATGATAGATATGAGCAGGTGGAGGATTGAAATCCGCGGCGTGAAGCCCTCGCCCGACGATGCTGAGGCGCTCGGCGAAGCACAGCGCAGCTTCAGGTAAAGAGCCTGATTGGTGGTTGCGCGGGGGGCAACTCTGCCGGACGGCGCTGGCTTGGCAGCTATTGTTTGTTTGTTTGGCCGCCCGCCACTGGTCGCTACAGAGGACAGAACAACTCTGAAGACAAGTAGAAGAAATAACTCGTGGGTACTTTCATATTGTTATGAATGGCTTCGTCACACTCTCAGAGCACTGAAGTATCACTCAGTCTGTCTTCACTGTCGCCTCATCGCTGAACATGTTGGCCCACGGGCATGCCCTTATCATTCCACTCCTTGAGCAGCTCCCAATCCCTCTCATCCAAAGCTGGATTATCAGTGCCGTACCCCGCAATGAGGAGTCCTGACAAACTACCACTCTTCCTGGCTGCCGTCATGCCAGGTCGTTCGCCAGGAGGGTCGACCCAGCCGTTTTCCTCGAGGATCTTGTTACGGTTCTCGATCGAGATGTCGTCTGTAAAGCGCTTGAGGAGATCCAGATTGGCTTGGTCAAATACACCATCTTCGGTGCCGTGCAAGTTGATGACTGAGCAGGCGAGTTTGTGCTCGCGAATCTGTTCGCCGGTATCCCCTGGGCAATCAGTCAGTCAGAAGTAAGATTTCTGCGAGGTTTGAGGCAACTTGCAAGTTCCTTTGGTGTACGACATTGTGCTCACGTAGATTTACTGAGCCCGGAGATATGGACTGCGACCCTATCTATATATGTTCTCAGCTTCCGCCTGTTTCATCGTCGCCTGAGAGACCGTCGCTCTGCCAATCACAAGCATGCAGCTGCAAGTTCTTATGCAGGGTCCAAGGCCAGAAGCGAATATTGCACCGCTGCCTCCCATAGACTCGTCCGTCTCTCGAATCCCCCATGTTTGCATCTGTGCTGAGAACCCCTGATATTGTACCGACGAAGGACTCCCGATGCCGCCATCGTGGCTCAAGTGGGCGATAGTGGTTATGTATGGGTGTCCATTACAGATGGCTGTGACCACGACATCCGATTTGAGTCCAGTGAGGTAGATGGTAGCCTCAGACATCCAAGTGGAATGATGCCTTCAATGGCCTGGGCCTTTCATCCCCCAGAGATCATAATCGAGAGCTCCTCAGCCCAATGTGTTCTCCTTGCTTCACGTCTTGTTATATCTCACCTTACGACATCAATGCACCATAGCCCGGTGGCAGGATCTTCCCGATAGTCGTTCCGACTCTTTGTTCTGGACCCTGGTGGATTTTTGGGGACCCTACTGTTGATGAGTTCCTTCAAACCAATGTGCGGGAACGGCGGATCCAGCACGACTCTATGACGCTGCCCTATACCTGTGAGTCGCACAAAGACATCCGTACTGTCACATGAAAAGCGAATGCAACGTACCCTAGCTGCTGCATCCTGATCAGCAATCTTCTTTCTGTCACTCTGGGGGTAGAAAACGCTTGGATAAAGAAAGCCGTGTTCAGGAGATGAAAGCCACATCTCTGTCGATACCGAGGAAAGCTCCAAGCAGTTGAGCACTTCCTATTGTCTGTCACTCACTGGTCGAGGATACAAAAGCTCCGCTGGTCTCCTCGGCCTGGAGCCAGTTCCGCGCAGCCTGGCGACGAGGTGTGGCTTCTCAACGGATGTCGACCTGTCATCGTACAGTACTCGTGGGCCGCGTCTGTGGCTCAATGGGCCCGGACACAGGTTGTGGGGGAGGTGGGACCGCAATCTTGACCAGGGGAGCGACCGTATGAATATGTGGGCGAGGGCTTCATTCGAAGGTCATGGATGGCGAGGTGATCGATATCCCCAGGTCACAGCCAAATTAAGAGCGCCCCCCCCCCCCCCCCGGAGGTTGGCTGGTACTGTGTGGACACAGAATTTCGGAAGATTGGACTGATTGAAGCCTTTCTACCTTTCTACAACTGAGTACAGCGAAGCGAATTGCACGACGGGGAAGACTGCACAGACCAGATCGTGAGAATATGTGTGATAGAGGTTTATTTGACGTGCTCTTCCAGGATCCGCCCTCCTGTGGACTGACATTCCCGCTTACGCACGGAGTGCTTCGAAAGTTTCCATTGTCGTAGCCAGTCTACTTCGTGCACACCCATCCAAAACCTGTAGAGGCAATATGCTCCACCGCCTCTTTGGGCCCAGCGCCCGCAATCCCAAGCAGTAGAACCACCCGTCGTGCCCACCAAGCAGCTTTACCACCCGTCAGAAAAGTAGTCCTTACGCTCTCGTCACCCGCCAGACCAAAACTGATCGCGTCGTCCACCAAACACCGATACTCGCGTATCATGCTGGGTACTAACTGAAGGCACTGCCCGAAATACTTCTTCATCCGGGGGTGTGCCTGTCGTTTTGTACTGTAAGTTTGTGAAACCGCCATGCAGCAGATGCAGACACTGTTGCTGTTGCGGTGTCCTACTCCTTTGGATCAGGCTCTTGTTGGCTCTGTGGCTTTTGCTTGATGGTCCAACCGTTCAGGTGGCCAGTGCCAGCCGTTAGATAGGTCGCAAATGACAACCACGCAAGGTATGGCGCCATCAGGTACGCGGCTGTCCGGTCGACCTTGCTCCAGACATAAGTCATGTAGCCGACCGTGCCGGTCAAGGCCACAACATCGAGCATCGCCTCGATGGGTCTGCCCAAACCAAAGAACAACGGCATCCACACGAGGTTCAACCCCAGCTGGAGCGTGTAGAGTGTTGCCCCTCTTCTAGTATTCTCGACGATCTGGGGGTTCATGCTTGCCATACCGGTTGTCCAGACTCTATGGGCTGCATATCCCATCAGCAGATAAAGGGTGGACCAAGCCGGGGCAAAAACCCAAGGTGGTGGTCTGAAGGGAGGTTGTTTCAATGCCTTGTATTGTTCTTGTGTGCTTCTGAACGTCCCTAGCTCTTTTGCAGCTGGGTCTGAGAGTTTCTTTGGGCGGAGCTTTCCAGGTTGCGAGACCAAGCCTGAACCAAGGCCCAGTCCGAGGGGAAGGAGGATCGAGACGGGAGCATTGGAGAAGATGGACGCAGGTAGCGTCAGGCCGGGAACATAAGCCATCGCGATATTCAGTCTGATTCCTGAGCGGTTGATCGCGAAAGTTGGAGGGAATTCCGATCTTCTACACTGGGAGGAGACTCGCTGTTGATCTGCGCCTAATGTAGGATTGATGAGAACGGTCAGAAGATCATCTGGAGACACGAATAGTTGGGATCAGATGAGCCGCGCAGTATGGTGGTCCATCAGGTGATATCTCGGTCGCGAGATCAAGAGATGCCACGGATGCCAACCAGATGCAGCTGCAGGATGACGCAGTTGCCGGCCGCGGGGCAGCCTCGCCGTCTCAGCCTCGTCACACCTTGTGCATATTTCCACCTGTACCGAGTACGGAGTAGTCCGATGTCAATGAATGATCCAGCGCTCAAAGTCAACAAACGCGGTGAAGGTGCTTACGCAAGTTGAGAAGAATTAAATGATTTCGAAATTTCAAACGTCTATCGCCCATCCCCTCCTACGCCCAGGCTCCTACCGCACTCATCAACAGACCCCCGAGGGTTACTGCTAAGCATGCCTCAATTCTCCGTCTGCCTTTCAAAGTTTCATAGCTCTTCTCGCTGAGAAAATCTTCAGCAATCAGTTGCACCAGTCCCGCAAAGAGCAACAGCCCGCTGCTGATTGCATTTGTAATGCCCACCATTAACAGCCCAACCTTGCTTGCCGGATCGTACAGCGAATGCAGAAAAATCCCCAATGCCTGACCCACTGGCGTGGTTATGCCATAGGCCAGGGACATCAGCCATGGCTTGGGTGAGCCAGCGTCGAAAAGCACAGGAATTAGCGCCGCTATGCGCGAGCCCAGTGCAAAACCCTCAAAGGTTTGGTGAAAGCAGATTGCAATGAGCAAGACGACAAACTGCGTACCCTGCGCGACGGAAACGGCCATACCGATGAAGATACTGTGGAAGAGGATCCCGGCCTCTAGGAGAAGGCATTGGAGAAAGAGTCGCCGTGGGTTCTGCTCATCACGGCCGTGAGAGTGGTGGTGGATATCATTTTCGTGCTGGGAGATCTTGCGCCTGTGCGGATTGCTCAATGTTGCAGATTCGTCGGCCACAGGATCGAGATCGTCCAGGTCCAGGTCCGAATCGCTGTCGGTAGAATTGCGAGGTTTCGGTGACGCGTCTGTGTATGGCACTGTCGGGGCATGTAGGCTATGCAGGGGAACGTGCCCATTTGCATGACTTGAGGATTCTGTTCGATTGTGTGACGCCTCCGGTATCGTCTCCCATTCAGTCGAATGGCTGTGGGAGGCGCCTTGGCTCGCAAACCACATTTCAATCCCTACCACCATGAATACAGCAAGCATTGCGATCAGGCCCGGCATTTGAGGATATGTCTGTGTCCAGAAGTCGGGGAGACATGGGTCGGTCATGGATATGAACGCGGTGGGGAGCAGATGTATAAATGCGGTCGCGAGGAGGACACCTGTGCCGAAGTGTCGGGAGAGGAAGAGAAAGCGATGCGGGATTGGAAGCTCAGGAAAGCGGCGGGCGATGACGGGAAAGGAGCATGCTATCGAACCATTAATATATAGTCGCTCAGTCCTCGCTCGTTGGCGTACCCAAGGTGCTCAGGGTGAGTATGAGGAAGAGCGCAAAGACGTGAATTCCCAGATTGTACGCGCCGTGTCTTCCCACCGTGCCGCATGCTGGCTTCGCCGGAGCATCTTGCCGTCGCTGGAGTTCCGCTTGGAGAACGTCGAGGGAGAGTCGGCTCAAGAGTAGCCCATGGTCATCTGTGCATAGCCGTCAGTTGCTGGTCTGGTTGGAGATCCCTTGACAGATCTTGACATACCTCGAGTGGAGAGCCCAGGGGACTCCGGATGCATCACTCGTGCGTTGTTCCTGTTCTATGATCGACCAATCCATAAACAATGCGCGAATAGCTCCTGTTAAGCTAGCATCCAATGCATTGGGATGAACATCTGCCATTTACACAGCCATATCTCACTCCGAACAATTGGTAAATCCCCGGCCGGCGAACCCCGCTTCGGGACTAGGGTATTGCCGCCCTGTGCTCACTCGAGATGTCTCACTGCGCAGCACGGCGGCAGAGACGTTTTACGTAGAACCGGTGTGGCTACGCCGCTTGACTTCAGCGAAAAGGTCTTGTTGTGTACTCGCCGCCCACGACGGTTCAGTCCGTCTGGCTGTATACCATGACTTCTGCCTCGTCCGAGGGTACATAGAGGAGATTCCCGCCCTCGCCGCTTTCACGGCCATCTACAACCCTACCCATCTTTCACAACTACCGTGTCTCCCTGACCTCTGTCGGGTTTCCCTAGAGTGTGGGCTCGAGCTGATCATCACACAGTTGTCACGGTGCGAATCATGCTGTGCCTCGACGGCACTTCTCGAGGTAGGCCAAGATGTTTGCGCTACTAATTGCGCCCACGTTGGGAACCCGTTGTCCTCTCAAGCCTCTCTCCCGGCATTGGCGAGGCGAATATACCTCCTTCCGTGTCGTCGTCGGCGGCTTGCTCAACTGTCCACGTTCACCCAAAGTACATCTCGCCAGACATCCCCGTGAACGAAAACTCGCCCGAACTCCCCTACCTCCCAAAGCTCCCTGTCGACTGACGCGCTCAGCTACTATAGAGGGCAGGAATGCCGGTCGAAACTTGTGGTCAGCCGCCCAACCTGGTCGTGCGCCCGCGAGGTTCCTCACCCGTAGTATAGGCGGTTGTACTGTCCCTCGTGCGTCTTGCGAGCCCTCGCAGAAAGTCTTTCTCCGAGACGGCAGGAGACTGAGGAGAGACCGAGCTGACTGCATGCCCTAGGAGATTCGAACGCCCAACTAGTTTTCCGTCCTTTTCGCCGTTACATTGCGGCTTCCCCGAGGCTCTTATCGACCGCCCATGCGATTGCTCGTGCCCTCGGTCTCGGAATCCAGGGGTCGAACTGCTCTCGACTCGACACTTGATTTCGGCTGCTGCGACGATCCTTTGGCCCATTTTGCGACTCCTCGGACGATCTCGGCCTCAATCATGAAGGTGCTCGTCGACCCGGCAACTAGTTCCTTGACGAACTTACCACCTGCCACTTCCGCCCCGAAGAACAAGATCAAAAATGTCATCCTCTATAAATGTGGACATGGTTGCTGCGACGAGTGCATGGAGAAATGGGTGCGTGCTCCTAACGGCGTGTTTCTCGAGGCCCCGAGGCAAGGAAGCTGCCCGATGTGCCGGGTGGGAGCGAATTGGGATCACGATATCCGACCTATCCACCTCGCAGGCGAGAATCGTGCGGTCGTGTAGATCGATAGTGACACCGAGTGACGAGACAGTCTGGCATGGCTTGGAAGGGGCCGGAAAAAATTTGGTCAGGCTTGTATCATATTGCCTTGGAACTCTTTCTCAGCATGAAATTCTAGTGATGGACGAAAATTAGCCCTTGGCTTCATCTGATCCTGCCGCCACCGGCTCGTTTACAGCCAGCCGGGGTCTTCGTCTCTCATTCTGTTCATCTGTCCTCTTCCCGAAGCACGTATTGGGAGAAAGCTTCTGATGTGCTGGGATTGACCCTCGAGTAAGCTGGTTAATGGGCGGATCGAAATTCCCTTGAATAATCCCTCTACATCCAAAATAGATCATGTCAACAATGTGAGCTTTCCTGGTCCCGTATCACTGTTCTTGGGCGGTTTGCAAAGCTGCGGCAAGTTTATGGCTACTTTGAAAGCGACCCTTCCTCTAAATTACTCAATGATTGCACCGAGCCAAATGGGTTGTATACCAGGGAGATCCTCTCTTCAAGGCCAGATCGATTTAGCAGGTCCCTGAGGTTGACCTTTCAAAAGGTCGAAGTCATGTTAATCACCAGTGCTGATCTCATACACAACAGCCCGTAATTGCCCAACATCTCTGTGGATCGAATAGCCGTTATCGTTCACATCCTGAATATCACGATCAGGCTCCAGTAGGTAGATCCCGAGAAGGCTGAAAATAAAGTTGACATGTCTTCGGCGACAAGAAAGTTCCGAGGATTAATGATATCTGCGACATTACTCAACGGTCGTGAATGGCGGCGAGGGTGAATCGAAGTGGTCTCGGGAATCGATGATGTTTGCTGAGAAAGTCGTATAGAATTCCTTTATGAATACGATACTGCGCATATAGTCCAATTCATGTATAATAGCACTAAGGACTACGGAACCCTGTTAGTAGCTCCTCGGAGATCTTGCCGGTCAAGCTGTCTAACTAGCGAGATCAATGCCTTTAGACCTATAGAGTGTTTGCCGCTTTCCGTCTGCCGCCTAACCGAATAGAGACCGTTTAAATAAGCTTTAGTCGAATAGCGCCTCTTGATACGTCCGTCCGGCGAGTAAGCGGTATACAAATACTAGCTTCCTCTAGCTTAAACAGTTATACTCTACCGATAGCTTATTCTTCCTGCGACAATTCAAGCTAAAGTTGTAGATCATGATGCAAGACGCACGCTAAATACTTAGAGTCAAGGGCACTGCTCTTATCATCTCTCGTATCTCCCCGCCGTGCGGGTGTTCGCCGACGACTTCTTCGGCATGAGTCTTTGGCTCGCTGCTATCGCTCATGGCCTCTTCCCCTCCCATGGCCGGGGTTTCCATGCCGAGGCATACACCTCGAACAGGTTGACTCTGAAGTCCTACACTCGCTGCGTTGAGAGTTGCACGATTGCTCCTCCGCAGACCATGTTCACCGTGTCATTACCCTCGAGTGCCGATCCTCTTATCTTCCACCAGGCGCAATGCGCGACAGACGTTCGCGGGGAGGTGTGACGCGCCGAGTTGACCCGATTCGGGGACCTGGATGCTGACCCTACGGCTAGGCTGTCTGCAATGTCGACAACAGCACCGCAAATGCGACGAGCATCGACCAAGGTGCACTCGCTGTGTGCGTCGCGGCGTGGACTGCGACTTTGGAGGCCAACTACGGTGGAATCCTATTGGTCGGTCGGCTCGTGGAAAGACCTCGACTTCACCGCAGGAGCATCAATGGTCCGCGGACCAAAGCTACTCCAAGCATGAGGCCCCTGTTTCGTCTGTCTCACCTGACTGGACCATCCAACCCTCAGTGTCAGGGGATATCGCGGAATCCCCTATTGAGATGGACGAGCCAGATGCTCAGCTGAACGTTCTCACCGGATCCGAAGATTGGCTCCTGGATCTGCAGCATTTGATTCCCACGGAGACGAGCGATGAGGAGGGAGACACGACGCCAGCAGAAGGAACTGTTTCAGAGCAGCTGGCCTTGGCTTCCCAACCTCCGGCCGAGTCATCAGAGTTGTGGGTTTATAATACTGACCTGCTTGGGAACCTTTGTCTCGACGAGGGTCAGTCGCCCGCGGACCGCCTGGCATTCACTTTCTGTGAGTCTAAGGACACGGGGATCAGATCCACCGCATTGTCTCCTTCGTACTAACCTCCTTGTCCTCCGGTACAAGTCATGCAATTCGTATCACGGATTATTCCAGCGTACGACGGCCCGAGAAGCGGGTACCGCGAGCTTGCCACATATGCATTGACGTCTCCCGTGCTTGTGAGTCTCCTGCCACCAAACAATAAAAGGTCGCACATGAGAATGATGTTCATGCAAATGACCTTCTTTTCTCCTGACAGGAAGTCTTCCTTCACGACTGATGTGATTGCATGCAGATGGACACTGTGCTCTCAGTAGCAACAGGATACATGTCCCGAAGAGGCGGCGCGCCCATGGTCCTCGCACATGCACGCCAGTCGCGGGCTCTGAAAACGCTTCGAGAGACTTTGCTTTCACCCTCGGCCGGCACTTCTGACCCAGGTGACTACCTAACCCTCATTCCCAAGAAGAGCTGGACTGCCTCGGTCAAGCAGGAGATCTTGGCGACGATAGCGCTGCAGATGACCATCGAGATGTTAAACGGCGGACCTGGAGTGAAGACACATTTACAATATGGAGTGAACCTCATCGACGACCTCGGGTGGATCGAGCACCGCGAGGACTCATTCATTGGCCGAGTGCTTCTTTACCGGATCGCTTTCATCGACATCGTGACCTCGTTTCTCTGGCATCGGCGGCCGCTCCTGCCCCCTACATTCTGGCTTTTCAAGCCGGAAGCCGACTCTGGCGAGGGCCCGGGTCCATCGCTCCAAGAGATGACCGGATGTCCGCATCGAGTTTTCAGTTTTCTCGCCGAAATCTCTCACCTGGCATCGGACTCTGATCGCCGTGACAATGACACCGGCACTGGCACAGAAGCCAACGATCAAGCGGACGTCATGACCAAGGCGTACAGTCTCGAGACCCATTTACGGAACTATGGCTCGACAGCCCACCTTGATTTGGACAGGGAAGTCGAACCGGAGGACGAAGACGAGCGCGCCGGACCCGACCAATCCACGCGGCACCTGCACACCCTGAGTCGGTGCTACTACTGGACAACGCATCTGCTCCTGCAACGTCGCGTGTGCCGCGACCCGCGGGCCTCACGCCGCGTGCAGTTCTCGGTCAACCGGCTCATCGACCTGATGGATTCGCTGCCGATCGGGTGCGGGCCGGACTCGTCCCTGTCCCTGCCCCTGTACATGGCCGCGTACGAAGCCGTGGACCAGGACCAGCGGCGCCGGATCCTGCGCAAGAGCAGACAGCTGGCGGAAGAGTACCCGTCGAAGACGCGGGAGGCGATGAACGATTCCTTCAAGGCCATCTGGGCAGCTCGCGACGACTCGCAGGCCGTCGACCAAGAGAACGCCATGACAGCAGACACATCGCCTGACGTGGTCAGATCCGAAACATTATTGTTGATCTAGAACCAAAAGTGCAAAACGGAAAAGAAAAAGTCTTCGGTTCGCCAGGGCCGCCGCAAATTCTTAAATTTATTTAATTTTTTGGCTTGTTGATCTTTCATCCGGCTATCTTCTCAATGCCTCCTCTCCTTGACCGGCTTGACCACGGCCAACACATCCCCCGCGTTCACCATCTCACCTTCCCGCACCATTAGCTCCACCACTTCGTAGCTCGCACAGTCCGTCGGTGCCGCGACAGTGATCTCCATTTTCATCGCTTCGAGGATCAGGATGGGCGACCCGGCCTCGACCTCGGTCCCGACCTCGGCGACGACTTTCCAGACCCGGGCATTCAGCGTGGCGATGACCTTCTTGAGGCTGGGATCTGGGTATTGTGCATCATTATCAGTATAGTCATTATCAGTATAGTTACAACCAGCGTTTGTGCGTCGTTGCTGTTTTTGGGATTACCAAAGTTCAATATTGATCCCCCCCCTACCCCCACCTCAACAAATCAGGGAGCATATTTGTAAGAGTGAGCACGGGAAGGAGAAAGGGAGGGTGTTGGATGTGTTTGCTAGTGTGACCATACCATCATGTTTGACCGCCTTGCTACTCTTCTCCGCGGCCAGTCGAACGCGCTCGGCTTCTTTCTCCGCCGCCCAGCGCCGCAGGAGCTCGTTCTCTCTGTATATAAGTTTGTCGTTAGCCTTTTGTACGAGAAGATTGAACGTTGTCGGCAATCCTCCGATCTCCTATGGGGTGGGCATTCATTGACGACAAGGTAAAGTGGCGGAGGAGCCACGTGGAGTGTGCTACAGCAAAGGGGACAATCGCACTTCTTCAGTTCCACGGCCGTGCATTGCCTCTGCCGTCCGCGGAGCTGGGCGACCGTGTCCCTTGTCCTCTCCACGAGATCGTTGTAGGCGCCGAGATCGAAGACGCCGTCCTCGACGGCGACGCGGTACAGACCGGCCTGGAACCGGCGCGCGATGTCGTCGAACTGGTCGCGCGGCACGCTCTCGAAGACGACCCGGTCGAAGGCCTCGAACAGCCACGGCTTCTCCGGAGTGTACCCCGGCTTACGCCCGAAAGTGTCGAAGGGCACACCGGGGATCGTGATGCCCCAGAGCCTAATCACATGTGAAAGCGTAGTTAGCGTTGATGATCCATCACACTTCCGCACGGAATATCCAATGTGTAGTGGAAGTGGGCTGGTGCTGGTGCAGGTGCGTGCACTGGGAATTGGGAATGGGAATGGGAATATCATCCTTTCTTTTATTTCTCTCTTTCTTTCTTGTCTAGTAGGGGGGTCAAAAAAACTCACAGGTAACCTCCCGGCCTGGGTTGTGATAGATTTTAAGGTTAGCGAATGCTTTGCACGTTTCTCTCCCCTCCTTCCCTCCCCTCTCATGTATATATATATATATCGGAGTGCGGTCTGTACTTACGATACAACGGGATAAATGGAGGACGTGTTCCCGCCGGTCCCCAAGGCGCCGGCCGGCGTGGCCGTCCGTGACGGGTTCGCTTTCGGCACGGTCAACCGCAGCCGCGGGTCGATCTGGATGCAGATCGGCAGGCCCATCAAGCCGCCGGCCGTGAGGACCAGGAACGGCACGCCGGCGACGGCCTTGAACACGTCCTGGCGCGCCCCCAGCGCGTTGTTTCGCCGGATAAAGTCGATGTTGTCGGGCAGATAGGTCGCGTACGGCCGCTGGGTCTGCATGTAGCGTGCGGTCGACTCGGCGCACTCGCGCGCGTCGAAGACGAAGGGGAGCCGGAAGATGCGGCTGGGGACCTTGAGCTGGCGGATGTCCTCGATGGCCGCCTCGAGGGTGACCAGCGTCGCCACGGCTTCTTGCTGGTCGATCACGCTCGGGTCAAACAGGATCAGCACGCTGTTGGTGTGCGGGCGCGACGTCTTGATGAACCTGCGGGGCGTCCGGTCGCGGATGTCCAACAGCAGGCGCTGCGCGCGGGCGCGGAAGTTCAAGTCGAACACTTGCCGTCCGTAGTCGCATAGCAGGCCGCGGTCGCCGCTTTGGCGGATCACGAATCGAGGTAAGCCGCCTGCTGCTGCTGCTGCTCCTCCATCGACGGTGTCGGTGTTGGATTCAGGCCGTTCATAGAGGACCGATGTTCCTAGATTCCGCGGAATGGTTGCTGTTGTTGTGCGCGCGGCTGTCGTTTCTCCTTCCGCATGATTGGAAATTTGTTGTTTCTGTGATGGTGCATTAGTCCTTGTGTTTTTTAGTGATTGGCGGATCGCGTCCAGCGAGGCTTCGAGACGTCTTTCGTAGGCTTGCGCGTCTTCCCACGAACAAGGGGAGAACTTGACCTCGTCGCCGGGCGCGAGTTGGCCCAGTTTCCACAGTTGGCTTGTGATGACGGTCTGGATGCAAATGAAGCCACTCTGGCCGGGAGCATCGGCGGTGAAAACAACAGCAGAGTCGCCCGTGAAGCTGAGCCCGCCGATCGGGTAGCCGAATCCCAACATGTTGCTGGGGTGGCTGCCTCCTTCTCCGCCGTCGCTGCGGGACCATTGCGGCGGAGACCCGTCCAGGCGAATGCCTGTGCGAGTGGAATTGAACGCGACTTTCCATACTGACTCATAGAAGTCCTGTCTGCCGGCTGGAGCGAGGAACTCTTCTGAGTCGTACGGCCCCGGAAGTGTATTGATCGTATATATCTGGTCAAACTTCGGCCTGTGCTCGGCCGCCAATCTATACGTCGACGCGTTTGCAAGTGTGCTTGGACTCGGACTGTCGAGGCGCAGATAGTCCCCGGCGCGAATCGTCCGGCCCTGTTTGTTGGGTTACGGTTCGTCAGCACGCAAGATATCCTGCTGCCGATTAGGGGCCCAAGTATTCTTCATCCATACCTGGAAACCACCCCAGTTCAGGGACGGTGTTGTGCTCTTTGAACCAAGATATCGTCCACTAGATAGGCTGCGTTAGATAATCCGATGCATGTAGAGACAACCCACGCATAGAAGAGGCAGGGAACAGATCACTCACACGTCCGGAAACCCGCCTCGAATGGCCAGGTAAGCACGGCAGCCAGACCCTTTGCGGCTGCCAATGGTCACTGTCGACCCCGACTCAACAATGTGTGTCGTCCACATGGAGGCCGGGCAGCGGTCGATCTCAAAGTCAAAGTCCGCGCCACACAGCGCAAGGATCGTTTTCCCGTGGACCTTGAATTTAGGACCGGCATGCGTAATCTCCAGCCCTTCGGTCTGTTCATCGTTGCCGACCAGCATGTTTGCGACTGCAATGGATGTCGTTGTCAGTTCGGGGCAGCTCGTTCTCATTGGAAGCCTGCCGGTGGCCTGTTGCACACTTACTGCGCAGAGAAACGCTGTCCATGGGTCCAGAAACAGGGATGCCGCAGGAATAGCCCTTACGACCAGGAAGGTCCTGCACGGTTGTATACACCCCGCCATCCTCGAACTCAATTGCACTCTGCTCGTATGAGAAGCGGGTTTCGAGCAGATTTGTCGTCGTATAGCCTGATTGGACATCTAAGAGCCAGAGAGTACGGGCAGTCGTTAACACATTTACCTTCATTGATCAAGCCGGAAATGAAAGACTCTACCTTTGTGTGCAATAATCGCTTGCAGAAAGTGCAGGTTCGTCGGCGGTCCACACAATACTGTGCTCGACAAGGCATTGGAAATGCGATCAAGCGCCTCCTGGCGTGTGGTGGCATGCACCATCACTTTAGCCAGGAGGGGGTCTTAATGAGACAGTAGACTCGGTGAGCTTCATGTAGACGTAGCAATTGGGAGAGAAGTAAAAGGACTGACCAAATGAAGGTGTTATCACCGTCCCGCTCTCCACCCACGAATCCACGCGGATTCCAGGCCCCGTGGGGAATTCAACATTGGTCAATGTACCCGGCGCAGGCTGGAAGTCGTTGGCAGGATTCTCTGCGTAAACTCGCACCTCGATAGCATGGCCAGACGGACCGGACGTCCTGACAAAGCGTTCCAGGGCAGGGCCAGTGAGTCCTCCGGACGACGACAGTTCCGCCTGTGCCTGCAACAACATCAACTGGACAAGATCCACGTTGTAGACCAGTTCTGTAACCCCGTGCTCGACCTGTTGACGCGATACAGAAACAAAAGGTCAGTCCAGGCCAACTTCATACTCGTACATCGAGCAGATGTGCTCGAGGTCCCCTTTTCGCGGCATTTACCTGTAGTCTAGTGTTCATTTCGAGGAAATAGAAAGCACCTGTCTCGTCGTCCACCAGGAACTCAACGGTTCCGACAGACTTGTAGCTGACCGACGCGGCCAGTGCCACCGAGGCTTCTTTTAACTTCTCTCTGAGTTCCGGTCTTCGGACGACAAAAGGACTCGGCGATTCTTCCAGCACCTTTTGGTGTCGGCGTTGGACCGAACACTCTCGTTCGCCAAACCACAAGACCTGGCCAAGCCCATTGCCGAAGATTTGGCCTTCGATGTGTCTGCAGCAGCGGCCTTTGGTCAGAGAAACGATCTCAAAATGCACACGTCCTTGCCAAAGGAGGTTTCACGTCGGCTGGGTGGAGAGTTGAATTTACCTGCCATGCTCGACGTATTTCTCGATGAAAAGACCAGAGTCTTTGAAGAGTGCTTCGCCGCGGCTACGCACCATAGCAATTGCGCCTTCTAGTTCTGATGGCGAACGGCAGACCTGAAGCCCCATTCCTCCACCCCCAGCGGTCGCCTTGACCATGACCTGCATGCTCCCACGATTAAAACTTATATCCCCTGCACACAGGGTTGATCGACAGATGGCTGAAATGCAAGGCTAGTGGGAAGCGACTCACCGGATATCGCAGTCGGTCGGCCTCCCGGAACGCCTCATCTATTGTTGAGATGATCCCGGTTCCAGGAACAACAGGAACCTGATCAACGAACTGCATAAGTCACAGTCTAAAACGCGTCTTTAGGGTAACAGTGGAATCATCCGGCTTACCTTGGCACGCACGGCAAGCTCTCTGGCACTGTGCTTGAGTCCAAAGGCACGAATCGCCTCTGAAGTCGGACCCACGAAGACGATCTTTGCGTCTTGCAGGAGTTGCACAAATTCGCTGTTCTCACTCAGGAACCCTAGTGCACAAGTGTCAGCTTCCGCGAGAAGTGATAGCAGACTATCTCGAGATTACCATATCCGGGAATAACAGCTTCAATTCCCTGTTCTCGGCAGATGCGCAAGATGTTTTGACTGTGAAAACATTGGATTAGCTCCATCCCATCGGTTTCGACAACCTCGGGGAGATCTATCATCCTACCTATCAAGATAAGCTCTTGACCCTTGATCGTTCAGAGCTATGGCCTTGTCCGCCAGTCTCACATGTGGCGCGGATGCTGAGAATCCATGAGCATCACCGTGCTTGTATAGAAAGCCTGCAGCGGCCAAGTGTCCACACTTACCATCTTCGTCAGAGTAAATAGCAGTCGAATGAAAGTCTAGCTGTTTTGCATCTTCTGTGAGCCCTCTTCTCTCGAGCGGAAGACAGCACGAGTGCCCATTCTAGATAGTTGGGGCTGAATGCTTACCTCTTTGCATGCTTTGATCAAGCGCACCGCGATCTCGCCGCGGTTGGCAACGAGGACCTTCATCGCGGCCTTGTCACCAAAGGAAAGGCGATGACCACGGAACCCTTGAAGGTATGGAAGGCCTAGGGTGTCAACAGATCAAGGATATGATATGGACTGCTGACGCTGCGCCGTTTCGCATCAAGACCAGTCGCCTCGTCTGCTCCGATCCGCGGTGCGAGACCGTTTGAAGATTAGACCAAGACGAACTTAGGCCTTGCCCGCTGCCGGATCGAAGTCCGCAAACTGGTATCGATTGCCAAGGGACCAGAGACGACTCTATATCCCCATCTGGAAGGACGGCTCGCTAGCGCCACGAACCAAGAGATCCACCCGCCGGAATTCAGAAAGGGAGGGTGGGGAGGCAACGCCATCGTCGGCCTCGGGTCAACATAAACCTCATGAGTTCTATCTCTTGCCGTAGACACGACAGATTGTCCAAAGTCCGGTGCTGCAAAAATGCCGTCCAAAGTTCTCGTCAATTGTGACATGGGGGAGGGATTTGGGAATTGGAGCATGGTATGATTGGTCACTTCCCGATATCACGGACGTGGAAGCGGGAGGGGGGAACAAAGCTGCTAAGGATGAGAAACAGGGGCCCGACGAGGAGCTGATGCCTCTGACAGACCAGGCGAACATCGCATGCGGCTTTCACGCTGGAGATGCGATGACGATGATGAAGACAGTCCGACTCGCCAAAAAGTACAACAAGTCCATCGGCGCCCACCCCGGGCTCCCTGACAAGGAAGGCTTCGGAAGGCGTCTGATGGACATCCCCCCCGAGGTCTTATACTGTCAGATGCTGTATCAGGTCGGCGCGCTCCAGGCAATGCTGAACGCCGAAGGCATGCAACTCAGCCACATCAAACCTCACGGCAAGCTGTACCGGATGATCAAGGACGACGAGAAGATTGGCCACGCGTGTTTCCGCGCCATCAAGACGTTCAACGTTCCATTTATCGGCCTGCCTGGCACCACACACGAGGCTCTCTGCAAAGAGTACGGCGTCGAGTTCGTGCCCGAGTTCTTCCCGGATCTTTGGTACGATGACCATGGCCAAACAGTGCCAATCCTGTAAGTCGATCTGACGTTCGCCCTCGCCCACTTCGAGGCCGCTAAATCGTGTCCAGGACGGCCGGAAGAGTTCCCCTGGATGATGTGAGGCCCAAAATGGACAAGGTCATTGCCACAGAAAAGGTAACTTCCATTCATGGCAACGAGGCCATCGTCCCATTCGCTGGCCGGGGCTTCACCTGCTGCGTCCACAGTGACCTTCCGGGTAAGAGAGCCAGTCCTACCTGACTTTCCAACTAGAGGACCTTCAGCTGACACCTGTCCAAAGGTTCTCTTGAGTGTATGAGGTCGGTTCGCGCAGCCGTGGATGAGGCGAATCAGTCGTAGTCTCAGTCGGAAATTGAACGCCAAAGGTGGCTCAGGTATTTGATAGTGGCCAGAGATTTCTAACAATTTCAGGTCTTTTGCGTGCGGAGGTCATGAGAGGACATATATTGTCAATTACACGCCGCGTCTTCGAGTGCAAATTTTGCTTCGATTGTTTGTTTTATCTATTGAACTTTTAGTGCTGTGACCGTCCATTTCACTCCTTTCACGTCGTTCACGCCGTCCACTTCATCGACTCCGTTCTGGAACGCAGCCGGGTTTGATCGAGCTGCAGACAATGCTTGTGATCGTTTTTGCAATACCACGGCCAACCCTTTCACAAACGCTTCAGCTAACTCGTAGACTTGGGCTTCTGAGATGGTAAAAGGAGGAGCAAACAGGTTGGCATCAACCGCACTTGAGCAAGTATACACCGCCGCACCTTGGTTGAAAGTCTCAGCGGCCACTTGAACAGCGAGCTGTCCTCCCAGGGAATCGCCCAGGTCCCCAAAATCAATGGTGCGGAAAAGGCCTAACCCACGGAAGCTGCCTCCCGACTCGAAGAAGATAGGAGGCAATCTCTCTCGCAATGCTGTCTCCAGCAAGTCACCCATCTTGACGACGTTGCTCAGAAGCTCATCACGATGAACGATTTGTTGGACTGCCAGCGCGGCCGCGCAACCGATGGCGTGGCCTTGGTAGGTATGTCCGCTCACAAAAGCACCCAAGCCTTCCTTTGAGCTCGCGAGGAAGGTATCATAGATGCTTTGTCCGACTAGGACAGCCGAGATGGGCTGATACCCGGCGCCGAGCCCTTTGCCAATGGTCTGGAGATCCGGGGCAACACCACCCAGTTGCTGCCATGCGTGATACGTTCCCGTTCGACCCATGCCGCACATGACCTCGTCAAAGATGACGAGGGCGCCATGACGGTGACACAGTTCCTTCAGACGAGGCAGATACGTCCTCGTCGCAGGCACAGCTCCCAGTGTGGCTCCGCTGACCGGCTCCACGATCACGGCCGCGACGGTTTCGACTCCGAGTTCGTTGAATTTGGCTTCAAACTCGGCAATCAGCTTGTCTTCGTATGCCATCTCGTCCAGCTCCGGTGCATCTTTCGAGTGGAAGCATCGGCTGACATGGTGGAATGCCGGAGACAGCAAGGGAGCAAACACCTTTCGTCGTGGCGGGTTATTGCCAGCGGCCAACGCCCCGAGTGTGTTGCCGTGATAGGAATGCATTCGCCCGATGATGTTCACACGCTGGGGCTGCTGGTTGAAAACATGGTATTGTCGTGCTAGTTTGATTGCCGATTCCACTGCCTCAGATCCCGACGACAGAAACATGACCTTTGCGAACGACGCCCCTTTGCTTGACCCGATCAGCTTCTCGGCCAGCTGTTCCGCTGGGTTGGAGGTGAAAAAGGAGGTGTGAGCAAAGCTGAGTGATTGAGCTTGAGCAATGATTGCGCTGATAACCTCCTGGTTGCCGTGACCGAGGCTGGAGACCGCCGCGCCGCTGCTGCCATCTAGCACCTTCTTCCCTTCTCCGGTGACAATGTAGCAGCCTGAACCTCCAACAGCGCAAGGATACGCCTTTTCCAAGGATCGATGAAATATCTTGGTCGACATTTTTTGTTTCAAAGGTGTCTTACCACCAAAGTATAGCTGGGATGACGACAGTCCGTTCAATGCGGCCTGTCTTCTTCTCGTACCACTGCGAGGGAGAGAAGTGTTATCTCTCTTATCCTGACGACAGATTGAGGTTGCGCTATTTTGTCGTAGGGCGCACAATCGTGATGATCGAAAAACTGTCTCAACCATGCGCGCGAAGAGACCGGGCGTCAGCAAGGTCTGCGACAAATTTGAGCTCTAGCAAGTCGCGATCCTCTGCTGTTCTCGGATAGAGAGGCCAAGAGATCGCCGACAATTAGCTGATTGATATGCGTATAGATTGTCCCATTTCGGACGTGCCTGTGGGTTGAGTTTTAAAGATAGGCTTTGACCGACCACGAAAGCCTACACACCATCTTTCGAGGACTCAAATCCGCCATTTGCCCACGCGATTGCCTCCATGAAGGGCGTGGCTATGTTAGCTTCTGTAGAGAAAGTGACTATCTCGTGAGCACCCAGGACCACGTGCTTCTGCGAGCCGAGATACCGGAATCGGTAGGGGTGGAGCCTGGATAACGGGCAGTTCCTGATAGCGAGCCGTCCTGCCCAAAGCGGTTCAAGCGGTGATAGTCGAAAGCCAACGTGTATGGCAATATAGACCTGTGAAGCCTTAGCCCTCATCCCTGGATTCTCTTGGAAAGGATGTCTAGAGACTCTGCCATTGTAGGGTCCTGAAGCCAACACTTGACATAAATGCCTTTGTATGCGTCTGCTTGCCACGACAACTTGATCAGTCTTGAATGAAGCAACATGCCGAAAATTACCCTCGCCGAACTGATCGATAAAGTCCGGGTCCACGATACTGAAGATGGCCGCCCGACCGATCGTTGGACCAATGCAGACATTCTCCCTGTTCTGACAGCAAATGCCAACTACTCAACAAGGCACTATCTTGGATTCTGGTAAGCCTTCTGCTTTGTCTGGGTTGCTCCCCAGGTTGACAGAGTCTTGTTCAGGGTGTCCGCCGGTATAGCGGCAACATACTGGACGATGGGTTCGACTGCCATCGCAGCAGGGTTGACGGTCGGGACGGCCATCCCAGCGCTGTTGATCGGAGCCATCGTCTCTGCCATTGTTACCTGTGGATGCGCCGAATTCGGCATCAAATACCGCCTTGGTTTCCCCATGCTGAGCCGTGCTTCTTTCGGAATGTACGGCAGCTACTTCGTGGTGATCGTCAAGTGCTTCTCAAACATAGTCTAGTGAGTTAGCAGGTTCCCCGGTCTTGCCAACCCACCACCCTGTTTACTGACGTCGGGCGCAACAGCTGCGGAATCCAGGGGTACTGGGGCGGCATCGCCATGCGCGTCATGCTGTCTGCCATCTTTCCCTCTTTTTATCGGTTGAAGAACACTATCCCGGAAAGGTGTGTAACCGTCGAAAACCCCCTTTCGTCCCTTTCGTCAGTCCCACGCTGACAGTGGCCTCCACCTTAGTGCCAACGTGACGACAAAGGACCTCATTGGAACACTCATTTACTTTGTCGTCTTCTTCGCCCTTATTTACGTGAGGCCGTACAAGCTGCAACCGTTCTTCCTGGTTAGCTTTATCGGCGTGACCTTGACAATATTGGGAATGTTCATCTGGGCCATGGCAAGATCTGGAGGAGTCGGCGACATCGTCGCCCCCACCGTCAAATTGAGTACTGGGTACGTTTGCAACACTGCGCACAGAAGGTGGATGGGGCGCTGATTCTCGCTGGCTGGCGGTACAGAACCACCGTTTTTACCTTCTTTCAGACCATCTGCACGCTGGCCACCACTTTTACCGGTGTCGGCATCAGACATTCCGACTGGACCAGATATGCGAAGACTCCACGAGCGGCGCGAATCGGGTTTTGGATCGCCTGTCCCTTGACGGTGTCGGTTGCGGCCATTTTCGGTGTCTTGGTCACCAGCGCTGTCCGAAACATCTACGGCGAGCTCATCTGGCAACCAATGACCATCCTGGCGTACATCCAGTCGGTCGATTATAGCGCGACGACGCGGGCGGGGACATTCTTCGCCGGTCTCGGGTGGTTCAACAGTCAGATTGCGGTGAGTGTCCACAAGACCTGACCAGATGACGACCGAGGCTGATCTTCGACTTGACAGGTCAATGTGGCATCGAATGCTGTCGCGACCGGCATGGACTTGAGCTCGGTTATTCCCTCATGGATCAACCAGCGGCGAGGCAGTCTGCTGCTTGGAGTCATTGGCATTGTCATTTGCCCTTGGAACATGGTGAATTCTCCGGGAACCTTCGTCACCGTCATTGGATCGCTCGGTATCTTCGTGGCCCCGCTGATTGGGATCATCACGGCCGACTACTGGGTGGTCCGTCGACAGGCCTATAAGGTGACTGATCTATACGTCGGCGACAAATCCGGCATCTATTGGTATCACTACGGCCTCCACTGGAGGGCATTTGTGACATGGGTCTCGGTCGTCTGGGTGTCAATGCGTAAGATGACCCATGACTCGCCAGCTTGGCCGTTGTTCAGGGCTTTGACTGACTTCTACTGCCTCTCACAGCTGGATTGGTGGGCTCCGCCCGTGATCACCCTATCAGCATCTACTGGAAACGAATTTTCCAACTCGCTTTCTTGATCGGTAAGTCTTCTTTGGATATGCATTGGCGACTGCCCGCTGGGACAATACTGACCGAAGACGTGATCTAGGCCTTGTTGGTGGTTTCACCATCTACAACATCCTCTGCTACTTCTGGCCTGTACCTGGTGCTCGCGAGTACGTACCCTATGATTATGCCACCGAGAACACCGTGGAACACAAGGGATCCGTGGACGTGGAAAGATTCGAGAGCGCGGAAGAAATAGTGGAGATGCCCAAGGTTTAGATGGACAGACCAAGATAATCAGAGGCTGCTGACTTTGTTATATGCGCGGGTATCGATTGAATGTAGAAGTTGATGAAGACTTAAAGCGAAAGTGAGCCGAAATCACGGACAGAAAGATTCCCCGAGAGCCTGTAAGACAACGCCAAGGTGTCACGGGGGCGTATTCATCCTTGCGATGCACTCGTAAGATTGCCGCCGTAACTATGGTCAGGCGTCGACCGAAGGAGTCACATCAACGGCATCGTAAGCGGCCTGGTTCTCTGGCGCTCGTAGTAGCCGATATGCATCAACCTACATTCCAGAGTTAAGTGGCCGATGAATTACCAAAGCTCCAGCGGGCATTGTGATCATACAATCACATATTTGACTCTTCCAGGTTCCGGGTTCCAATCTTCCCTCTCAGCAACAGCTGGACATGGAATATTCGTCCCCTCATCTATTTTACAGCATCCGTCTCCTCGCTCAACATCGTAGCCCTGATCGAATCAGCGAAGTATTCAATGCGAGAAAAAATCCAATACTATCTCTTGTCTCTTGCTCCGCTGAACGATCTGTCATCTTATTACTGTAACCAGAACGCGCTACATACATCTGCCACCAAACAACATTCGATAATACTATGGATAACAGAGTTACGAGAAAAATGTGTGAGATGGAAGGAAAGGAGGAAGTCTTCTGTCCTACAAGTCTGTCTACGAAGCCTCGTATTTTCGACGCAAGACTGTGGACCAGGGTGAATTGGGGTTTGGTCCGTTCGCTTTACTTCGGCCTCACCAAGCTCTCTCTCTACTCTCATGTATCAAGTATCATTTCGAACAAATGGGTTAAGGCGTCAACCCCGGTCCCAGTCCATCTCCACCCCTAGTAACCCTCAAGACAACTACTAACCTCAAAGCACTGCCATTCTTGCTTGTCACGATGCTACTCGATCAATCAACATCAATGACCACTTTCCCAACATGCTTCCCATCCATCTGGAATTCCGTTAGGGCACTGAGTGGGGGCATTCTTCTCAGACAATTTACTCACAAGGTACTGGTACGCGTCTCTGAGCTGCTCGAACCCGAATGTGGACTCGTCGACAACAGGTCTGAGCTGAAGACCCTCAATCGCCCTGTTCATCTCCTCGAACTGCACTCTGCTGCCGACGACCACACTCTTCAGGTTGCACATCGCCTGTCTAGCCTGCCAGATGGTGGCTTGTGGATTCTGCTCAACACCGCCGAGGAATCCGATCCAGTGGATATCTCCCCCGGGCTTGACGGCCTTCAGACTCTCGCCGATGGTGTTGGGACCGCCGACTTCAAGGATGGTGTCGAAGCCCTCCCCGTTCGGCGTCAGCTTCCTGGCAGCGAGTCCCCAGTCGGGTTCCTCCTTGTAGTTCACGACGTGGCGGGCACCGAGGCGTTTCAGAAGGTCGAATTTCTCCTTCGACGAGGTAGTTGCAACAACGGTGGCTCCGGCGGCGACAGCAAACTGTGAGGCCAGGCGTTGTCAGCTGCGTGGGCACTTCCTGTGGCCATCCCCTGCGCCTACATACCTGCACACCAAACAAGCTGACTCCGCCGGTGCCCTGAGTCAAGACCGTGTCGCCAGGCATGACTTGCCTTTCGCCGTAAAGACAACCCCACGCCGTCAAAGCCGCGCAGGGAAGCGTGCTGGCCTCCCTCCAGCCCAGATGTAGCGGGATTCTCACCAATCCATGCGCAGGAAAGACTCCATACTGGCGGAACACACCGTCTCTGTCCGCGCCCAGAGACGACAGCAAACGTGGGAGGCTCATCCGGCCGCCGATGAAGTCTTGAAAGAAACACGGGGTGACTCTGTCCCCGACAGCAAATTCCGTGACGCCGGATCCAACAGCAATGACCTCCCCTGCGCCATCAGAGCCGGGTACGAGCCCCGTGTTCATTGGACGTGGGTATTTCCCCTATGTGTTGAGAGGCCTGTCAGTCTAGATCCACCGCACCGAGACTCGGAAATGGAGGGAAGGCACAGCGACTCGCAATTTCCGTGGCCAGCAGAGCGTACCAGCACCATAGCTATGTCCCGATAGTTGAGCGAGGCAGCCTTGAGCTTTACCAGGACATCCTGTCGACCAAGTTCGGGCAGTCCACCATCGACTAGCTTCAGGACGTCAAGTTTGCCAGTTCCAGTGAGCGTCCATTTTTTATGCATTGACATCTTGCCCAGTTTTTTGCGAGTAGACGCGTACTTGTTCCTCTTGTTCTTGAAAGGGGAAGTCTTTGTTCAGAACGATCTGCCCTTAGAAGAGAAGCCAGGGAGAACCGTGCTGAGTACTGGGGTTGGGCTTGAGAGAGGAGTTCCCTGCATTGCGCCAGGTGACTCGCAAGGCCGTCACAGGCGAGCAGGCGAGTAGATATTCTGCAAATATCTCCATAGCATGGTGTAGTCAAAGCGCAGTGCTTCGGACGAAAGACCGGCCGAGCCGGCCAGGTGTCAGTCCGCAATATAAAGTCCTGGGCCAGATTCTTGGAGTTGAGGTCCGAGCCCGGAAATCCGAAATCGGACCTATTACCAGCAGCCTTCTTTGTTACCCTCCTGGTCGCACGTCGCCTTCGAACTGCCCTCCAAGTGACATGGTCCGGGAACAAGCTTGCATCCGCAACTCTTAATCTTCCAACGCTTCCAGTCTCCGCCCATGTCGAGCTTCCTCCTCGTGCACAACGGCTCCAGGGGCGGTAATGCAACTCACTGTTCTATGACATGCTCCCGTCAATCTTCGCAGTGCGTATGACGCGCGACCGTATCCTTCCGCGAGGGCAGTTCAACCAGCTTCTGGATGGACTCGTTCATTGTCGATGACAGCCGGCCGCCTCAGCATGTCCTAACTGACCTCAGGCCGCGCGCGTGACACGCGCAATCAGCCTTGGCCGTTTAAACATACTGCGATTTATATTGCAGCGCCGAGATCGTGCAGAGTTCATTTCCCAGTGGCGGTATGGCACATCCCAGACTGGTACAGGAGCCAGAGTTCGCTTATGCGGCAGCCTTCGCTATCGTTTGAGTAATCCAGTCGTTGATGAACCGGTGAATCTCCTTGTTGTTCTTCTCAATTGCCAAAAGATGGCCATTGCCGCGAATGCCTTTGTCGGCAAGGTACACATGCTCGACAGGCACGCCGGCATCCTGCAAGAACAGCACTGTGAGATGGTCGTATGCCGCATGATAGGAAGCTTCCGCCGTCACCACCAAGGTGGGCACAGCAGCCAGGTGAGGCAGCTTGGGTGCTGGCGCCTTGAGCCGCGCGCCGTCGAAAAGACCATCCTCCCCGATCTTGCTCGAGCCTCGCGTAAACTCGAGGCGTTTCGCACCGTCTGGCAGTGGAGGATCGTAGGTCAACGGAGTCGAGGTGATGCCAAATGGACGCACGAAAGTGCCAGCTTTTGTCCCTTGCGTTCGCACGTAGAATAGAGGCAAGCCGGGGTATATGAAGGGAGGCCCGTTCGGCTCCAGAGCCACAATGCCGCGCACCATCTCCGGACACTCGTCTGCAACGTGCCAGCCAATAGGGCCTGACTGGGAGTGTGTGACCAGGAAGGCCGGTCCGGTACGAGCAAAGAGGTCTTTTGCGAGGGGACGAAAAGCCCTTTCAACATCCTTGTACTTCGCCAGGTGGCCGACTTGGCTGGCGTAAAAGGCATCGAAGACGGGATCGCCTCTCTTTCCTGAGCCTGGCCACTGCGTAAGGAGATTCGCCTGTGGGTATGAGTCATGCGGCGGCGAGGTGAAGCATTCTTCCAGTTCTTCTACCGTGTAGTGGGTGAGGTCGCCCAGGTCGCCGGCATGGTAGCGAGATCTGCCGACGCCGGGCTGGTCGACGACATAGCATTCCCATCCCTCTTGTGCCTGCAGCAGGGCCAGCCCCGGTCGGCCGTCTGGCGTGGCTTCCCAGTGAGTGCCTGTCTGCGCTGCTCCGTGGATATAGATGATTGCGGGGCGGTTGTCAACCTTCCTGCCGTACCGACGCACGCAGATTTGGCCGGTCATGTGTGTCCCTCGATCATCTTGGATGTACTTCCCACCGACATAGAAAACGTCACACATGTCGCTGAGCCGCGCGCTGGGTTCCATGGCCGAAGGAAAGTGTGGAAATGGAAGAAACCCAGTCTCGCTTTGAGGCTTTTCAACTCCAAGAACGACTTTAACCACCTTGCTTTCGGCGACTTTCCGGCGGGGAGAGAGTTCTTTACTTGGTTCACGCCCGATGCCATTGTCTTGCACGCATGATCGTAGGTGGAGAAATCAATGCCCAATTATAAGGAATATATGGATTATCTGTTGTTCAAACGAAACAGGAGACATAGCTTCCCCACTGGAGGAGCTGTTCTCCCCATTTCTACATATCGTCAACTTGTCACTCTTGCTTCGGGACCCCAATTTTATTCCTTGATTGATTGAATATCGAACCGTGGCACCCGCTCACTATCTATTCCCTTGCCCAGGCCTGGTTACTGGATCTCTTCGAGAGGATCCGAATCCATTGCGTTGCGGTGTCTGGATTGGACTCTTGCTCTTGGCGATCTATGGCGTCCTTGACGTCTGAGCCCTGCACTTGATGCGCACCCACATGCACACTTTCAGCCGCGAACACTCTGGGCCTGTGCGCGATCGACTACACATACCGCACTTGTTTCGGTCGATGTCAAGAGTGGGCGCCGCAGGAGACCGGGCGCGGAATGCAGCCGTCCGAAACTATTGAAGTTCATCTTGTCGGGGTAATTTGTTTCAGGAATGCAATTATTTATTTTGAATGCCTCGCGGATTCGGCTGGCGGTGCCTCGCAGTTCGGTTGGACTATCATACCGCGCAAAGGTTCGAAGCGGTTCGGATCGCTGCCCTCAGACTGACGAACCCGGTGTGTTGGAGAGGAGTTGTCCATGGGATGGAGGGTAGTGCATTCATCCTTCGTGGACGCCGAGCCGAATCATCTATCCAGTCGTCAGGTGATCCAATGCCTTGTCAATAGGAGGAGGTCATGTCACACTGGGCGATGGTGTAGTACTTTTTTTCCTGGCGCTTTGTTCACAGACGGAAGGGCAGAGTCTAGGCTGTTGGCGGACCCTGATGAAGGTCTGTTCATCTTGAAAACTTGTTAAACTGCGCCATAAGAGTGCAGGTGATAATGTAATATTCAGCGTAAGAGACGCGTGTTCGAAGGACTCCGAACTCGCACTTGAGGTTGACTGGATCTGATTCAATTCGTGTCTCCATCCTGCGTCTACCCGTGGCTTTTACTATTCCTAAGCTCAGACCGTTGCCGTTCCGTTCCTCTCGTTACACCTGTGCCATGGTCATTCGTTTCCAGCAGGTTACGCTGTTTCTACTGTAGGTGACGCTTCATTTTGTGGGGACACCCTCAGCCTGCTTGGCCACATCACTCGCGATCTGCTCCTGCTCCTTGTCACCAAGCTCCTCTCGTCCCTCGGCGAAGACTTTGTCAAAGTCGTACTCGCCCCATCTGATCGTAGGGTTCAATCCCGCGAACTTCCACTCTCCATCGATCTTCTTGTACCAATGCTGGTTGCTACTGTGGGCGTGTCCCTTGACTAGGACCTTGCTCCTCGTCTCATCGGTGTACTTCTGGTGGGGAACTCGGAGTTGATGGTATCCGATGATTTCCGTGTCGGAGACCTTCTCCCAGGTGGAGGCGCCGCAGAAGTGCTGGGTCATCAATCGGGGGTCACCCAGAACCTTGGGGTCGGAGATCATGGCGATGAAGTCGTCGGCAGGCATGGCCTCCCAGAGTTTGTTCAGGAAAGAGCGGTAATCGATGCGGACGGTGGGGGCCACGATCTTGCGTAGGCGAGGCCAGTCCTGCAGGGCACATTCGCGGTGAGTTGACGGTGAAATGGAGGTTCAGGTCTGTGCGAAAACGTACCTTGGAGTCGTAGCTCTCGGCCCATTCCCAGTACGCTCTGAGACAGCCTTGGTAGTCTGTGCATCGTTGCAAAAGAGCGCAGGTCAGCTTCAAGGCATGCGAAATGAATGTTGAAGGAAGCCGGACGCCAATTGACAAGCACAAGAACACTGACCTTCCCACGAGATGAGTTTGTCCTTTGACGCCATGATGTGTGAGCAGCAACGAACGGATCAATTCCAACGAGAGAGAAAGACTGCGTGCAGGTGAAGAAAGAGAGAAGAGAGGGTGGTGGAGGTCTAAGGTGCTCGTCGTGTCTAAATAAATTGTCGAGTTGCACACCGCCCCTTATCGACGGCACGCAACACCCCCGCCCACACATGGCCCAGAGCAATAGTGAACCATCTCTAGGGCTTTTCGGAACCTAGCGCGTGCTACTCTAGCTGCTCGCCCTATCTTGTTGCAGCGTCCGCAGCTGTTGCTCAGGAACAGCTGCAAGAGGCGGACGCTAAAGCGGGCACGCAGCGGGGCAATGACGGCGCGGGGTCCGACCCCTAATCGGAGTGGGGGATGAACCATTTTTGGAGCACGCACTTCCGCTTGACGTGACGAGCAGAAGCGGTTGTGGATGTGTTAAAACGCGGCGATTGTTCAGCATTGCGATTAGCAGCCTAACAGTTGACAAATGAGACTCGACTTTTGGGGTGAGAGAAGGATGCCTGCCACGACATCACACGCGTGAAAACCTCCATCCACGTGCCTCGTCAGCTATTATCCCGTGTAGCCTCATCGATCTCACAACCAATATCGACGCTCGCCAGGATTCAGGATGCTCTTTGAGCCGCTCGCCCTCCATTGCTGTGTGTTCACACAAGGCACCTCGCTCTCAAGCTCTTTCTGAACCCTCTTGCAACACGCTTGGCAGCCGCAGGTGGTGCGAATCCACCAGCCAGGCCGGTCATCGCCGTTCTCACCATCCCGCCACATCGCAGATGTTGGTTCTGGTCCATGGGCAGCCGAAGCGAAGACGCAGCCACGCGGCGATAGCTGCCAAAGAATGGATGTGCACGAACATCGTGCTTGCTCTGACTTTGACTGACAAGACCATGACCCAGCGTGACGCAGACTTGACCCCCAATCTCAATAGCGTGACCGTCCGGATATCGAAATGGTGTGAGGAGGATCGAATAGACGCTGCCCTTCAAGGAAACGCTCCGCGTAGCAACTTGAGTAGGGAACACCCACTGCCCGTCGTGTTTGATAGGATGCCATGGCGTGACCAGCAACTGTCCGACACGACACAGTGTCTGCTTCTGGCCGCGGATTCTGGTTCTCAAGATCGCAGCGATGGCTCGTGCACCCGTGGGCGTCCAGACCAGCATGCCAGGCCGGAGGCTTTTGATCGGCTTCGAGTCCCCGTCGCCCATCTTGACGAGGCAATTTCCTTCGAAGCAAGGTGCGGAGCTCGAGTTGTAGCTTGCCATACTCACTTTCTTGTGTCCTACGACCCGACTTCCCGTCACCATCCCATGTGCATTGTAGGAATACACGATCCTTGGCGGGAGGGATGGCTTCGGGGCCGGGAGACTGTCAAAAGCAGCGTCGAGCTCAGTCCGACACTGGACGAACAGCAGGCTGTCCTTGCCATAGAGCAATGGGCCAGGATCTTTGAAAGTATTGCACATCTGGCGCTGGTGGGCGTGAAGCAAGCTGGGAAGGTAATGACGGCCCCATTTCTGCCAGTAGTTCTTGTCCTTCGTCGAGACGAGGGCTTTTGAGACCTGCCCGTAAGGCTCGTCGCCGACCAAGTCGTCGAGAAGGGATCTGACTTCGAGAGTGGCTTCAAATGGCGACGACTGGATGGCCTTGACGATATTGTCCAAGTGATTCTGAGCATCGGCCAAGGCGTCTTTGCCTTTGACTGCCGTATGCTCGCCGTTCTTGTTCAGCGGGAAAAGGGTCGATAAAAACTCGCAAATCTGTGCTCTGTGCATGTGGTAGTGGATCAGGTGCGGAGGGAGGGCTGGCCTCTCCGAGAACGTCGCACGGGCCTGGAATTCACGGGCGGAGCCATCTGCGACTCTGTAACTAAGCGTCGCAGTGATCGCACAGTCTTCCTGTGTGGACGTCGGGCAAATGAAAACCAGATCTCGAGATTGACCATATTGGATGTTGCCAAGTTCCAGCAGATGGCCGCGTTCCCCCTGCACCAGGGTCATGCCGCCGGTAGACTCCAGGGTGATGTCTTGGGAGAGTTGAATCTCGAGCGATGCGGATGTCCCAGCTGTTGTATACAGGTTGGCTACAGAATGGACAAACGCGGTGCCAATCATGCCAGCATCAGGGATAAATGCGTAACTCCCTTTTCCTACCTCCGCAATCGACTGCATCAGCTCAGAGCGGATCTGATATCCAAATCCAAACGTATGAATTGTGGGTACGGAGGCTCTCTTGCTGGCTGCGTCTTTCAGCATGGGTCCCAGCTTGTTGATATACCTGGTACCCTTGTCAGCAAATGGCAGGCATAACTCGAGCAGGTATCGTATCATACCCTTGCTTCGGGCACATGTGGTTTGGCATGCCATCCGTTAGAACGTAAAGACCTTGAACATTGTCGACAAGCGTGGTTCTTGAAAACAGCTCCAAGCCACAACGAATACCAGCCCATAGATTCGTGCTAGAGTCCTCCCGGAGCGATTCGATCCTCTGTACTGTTTCCTTCTTTTCACTCTCTGACATGAAGGTAAGTTCCTGCACGACCTGTAAAGGCGCGACATAATGTTACTAAACTGTCTCCATTGAGGTCGAGGGACTCACCGTTGCGTCGTCTGAGAATGTCACGATTCCGAGCCGATCGCCAGGTCCCAGGGTCTCCAAGATAGTTCTCGCAGCATGCTTCACGAGGTCCAGCACACTGAGCCCAGCCGCTTCTTTATCATTGTCGCCCGTGGCTTCGGGTAGCGGCGCCGCAGCAGCCATGCTTCCAGAGACATCGATGACGAGGACGATATCACACGAGGCGCGCCGGAGCCCGTATTCCGGGACTTTGGGTGTTTGGACAGACACAATAAACGCATCGCTCTCCCGCAAGGGGTGAATCTCAATGATAGCTTGATCTCCCTGTGGTCTTTGTCGTTGTGGCAGTGCAAGTCCGGCGGGATTCTCCACCATGATGAAATCTTCTTGGGGTCTGTTCAGAGAATTGGCGCCAGTAGTGGTAGGAGACTGAAGGTGCTTGTTGATTGCCTTGGCTCTGAGGACCATGTTGGAAGGTCGGTACCGGAAAAGCTGTTCCGAGTAGAGACGTCGTTCTTGGATAGTCGATCCCTTTGAAGCAGAGAGGAGCAAGCACGATCTGGAAATGTGAAGACAGATGCTTCTTGGTCTGAGAGAATGCAGATATCCCGA
Source organism: Phialophora expanda (assembly GCA_016109585.1). Taxonomy (NCBI): domain Eukaryota; kingdom Fungi; phylum Ascomycota; class Eurotiomycetes; order Chaetothyriales; family Herpotrichiellaceae; genus Phialophora; species Phialophora expanda. Next base: position 136,021 of record JADWPR010000010.1, read on the forward strand.
AGCCAAAGCAGATCCATCACTTTATAGTTGACCGTCGTCTTCCGCTGCCTCCTCGGGCAGACAGGAACGTCCAACATACTTTTGCATCGCCCGCAAGGCTTCTTCGCGGTGGACATCAAGAAATCCTTCTGCACAATCTGTCTCGACTTCCCCGGTGAGTTCGGCAGACTCTGGGACACAAGTGTTCATCTTACCGCCTACTAGTCTTACCGGTTGTGGAGGCGGTGACATTGTCGCCATCAGGGACTTTGTCGAAAGGCGAAGCTTATGAGGCTGTCGACGGCTGGAATATGGAATGCTAAAACGCTTCTTGTCCAAGCGCGGCAGCGGAATCAAGCAGGGTGAAGCAGCACCTGATCCCTCGTGATAGGTCTTGAGTCATATGCTGGATGGTCGGCCCGTGACCAAGCCTCATCCAATCTCCGCGCCTGCAGTGTAGAGTGAGGGGGATTTGTGCATCTGTTCTTTCGCACCAGCACAGAAGCGTATTGAGGCTGAATGTCAGAACTCTGCCTTGGGGAGTCCGTCAACGCGGCTGAGGCGCTAACTTCGGGGCCCTTGTGGGACGTTTCCCCAAGCGGACCAATCATCGGGCAGGGCGTCTGGCGGAACTTGGCGCTAATTTGCTGCGCAAGCGGTAGTGTGTACGATGCAAGGGATCTGAGAAACAATGTCAACCCGGGGCCTTTGGAAAGATTTCCTGAATGATGTTCGCCAAAGTTCTCGTCTGCTGGGTTCAATGTGCATCCACAAGATAGACTTTCAAAAATGTTGGCTTGTGTGGGCCTAGAGGCAGCCCTGAGGCAGCGCTGTTGCAGCCGCATCTCCGTGCCTCTCTTAAGTCCTTTTCGAAGAGTGCCAAGGTAGGCATGGAAAGCATTGGCGTCCTCCGCCTCGAGGAAGCATTGATATGGGCGGTATCCAAATATGCGTCGTGCTCATCCGCCCAATGATCAAATACCGCGCGCATGGGTGCGGGTTCGCGGCCGCCCGCGCCGCCCGCTCGTCTTAGTCATCAGGCGGTGGTGATAGTACGGTGATGTTTGCCTCGGGACTGTGTGCTGATTATCCTTGGCTCGACCTCTTTTGACAGGAGTCGGTTCTATCCTAGTTGGCCGGCTCTTTCGGCCAAGAAATGCAATACTCTTAGTTAATCAAGCGGCCGCAGTCTTGGATATGAACACCACGAATAACTGACTCGATGTACCATAGCAACGTGTGACGCAATGGAAGGTCGTGGTTCAAGGCAAATAAGTGAGGTCGCGGAAATCCTCCCACCGGCGGAGGGGGGCGTGCGAGGGCATAAAAGACCTCGTGGTCCCAAGGACAACGCCTGTTGAAATCTTCCAAAGAAGCACGAGATCTTCCAGCACAGAATTCACACCTTAGAGAACTCAACCAAAACAATCACCGAAATCCTTGCATCCACTCCCTCCTCCAACATGGGCTCGCTTTCTCCGAAAACCGAGACAATTCTCATTACCGGCGTGTCAGGTTTTGTTGCGTCTTGGATTGCACATTCATTTCTGGAGGCCGGATACAGTGTTCGTGGGACGGTTCGATCTGAACGTTCCATTGATCATATCAAGAAGACACACGGGGAACATGGCGATCGATTGTCATTTGTCGTGGTCCCAGACATTGCGGCGCCCAATGCCCTCAACGAAGCTGTCAAAGGAGTGGCAGGTGTCATCCATACAGCCAACCCCTTCTTCCTCAATCCCAAAGACAACGAGGAAGAACTTTTGAAGCCGTCGATTTCCGGGGTCATCAACGTTCTCAAAGCCGCAGCCAACGAAGGTCCAACGCTGCATCGTGTTGTTTTAACCGCTTCTTTTGCTTGCAACCTGGATCTTACCAAAGGTCTCCGTCCTGGCTTCACATATGACGAGTCAGCCTGGAATCCCGCGACGTATGAGGAAGCTAAAGCTTCGTCCCACGGTGGTTTCACTTACTGTGCGGCAAAGGCTCTGGCCGAGAAGGCGGCTTGGGACTGGATTGAGAACAACAAGCCGTCTTTCTCATTCTCCGCCATCAACCCCCCTTGGATCTTCGGTCCAACTCTTGGAGGAGTTCAATCCCTGGACCACCTGAATGAATCGACCGAGGCAATTTGGAAGCTCGTCAATGGTTCCGCCAAAGAAGTGCCGCCCGTTGACTTTGCAGGCTTCTGCGATGTAAGGGATGTCGCACTGGCCCACCTCAGGGCGTATGAGCTCGAAGAGGCTGGAGGTCAGCGATTCCTCACCGGATCCCATTTTGACTACCAAATGGCGGTGGACTCTTTGAGGGCAGACTTCCCACAAATTAGAGACCGTATACCCGAAGGCACTCCGGGTCGATCAGAGCCGACGTACGAGATCGACAATAGCAAAGCGGAGAAGGTGTTGGGCATCAAGTTCACCCCGTTGAATGTGACATTGAAGGACACGGTTGAAGATCTCCTCAGAGCAGAAGGGAAATAGGCGTCACGAGAGCCTACCACGTGCAACAAGAGGGCTCGCTCAAGCCCGGACTGTTTTTAAGAGCTATGGATATGTCAAAAAGCACCCCTCATAGTCAGTGAAAAGCCTCATTGACAGAGTTGAGATACGAGATCATCCAACGTGCCTTTTCTGTCCCGCACAAGCGAGCACTCGTGTCGAGTAACTTACCGCAACTGTGATGTACATATACCACTCGCCACCAGGATAAACGGTCTTGTTGTATGTATTCGCAGGCGAAAATATCGTCTTGAAAGCAACATCCTGTTGACGAACGCGTCTCTCGACACCCTGAGACTGTAGACCTCTCTAAGCAACGATTTCAGTACTTTCTTTCGAGATTACCATGGCAGCCCAGAAGCGGGACTCCAGCTCGAGCCCGTGCGGACATATACCCAGTCTTGCTAGAGTTAATGCCAATCTTGTCGACAGAATGCAGGACATCGTCAGACAGCGAAGTGCGAACTGTGATGCTCCTGAGCATAAGGAGGAGTTCCTGCTACATCCACATTGACCACTTGCTGCTGCGTTCTGTCTCTCTTTGGATGGAACTTGCTCTGAAGACCACTTCAAGAATCTGGGACGTATTCTGACGAAATCCATGGAGATAAAGCTGTCTTGCTCAGTTCTCCGGCTAGGATTTGGCATGGTTAAATTTCCCATGTTATCCAAGTGCAAGGAGAAGATTAGCATAATGACTTTAGCTGACTAGCCAGCCATGCTCATTGAATCTAGTTGAAGACGGAAGTGTTTGCCAGAGCCCGTCGTGTGTACAATTGGATGTCGGTGCCATCCACTCCGAATCCCTGTCCCGTCGTGGCGCGATCAACTGCGATCCCGGATTTTCGGCAGTTTGTACGAGGTACCTCGTACTCCGCACCAGTATTCGATCCATAGTGAGAACGGTCGCGCAACCATGGACCGTACTTTCAGCCTGTGGGTTCCGGCCATCAATAGTCGCAGCGAAGTGAGGCTGGAAACGAATTGAAATATGGAAATGGCAAAGATCGACAAGCGCGAATGAGGTGATAGAACATTGCCAGCAACTTGCAGGATTTGATAGGCCATCGGCGCCATCTAGGTCGGAGAATGTTCGCCGAGTTAGAAGCCCGCTTTGCCAGGATGCGAGCCGTCCCTTTAGGGGCAGCGAGAAGGGGGCAGATGCCTCATCGTGTTCGGCGACCAGGCCCCAAAGCAGCATAGTTTCATCAATGTCGGGCAGTCGACTAGCAGGTGGCTACCACCACGACATGCTTGGCTTGACCTATCGGATGTGTAAGAGATTCCTGCTGGTTCCTGGCCGGGGGTGATGGACACTGCACAGGAGCACCCGGACTCGTACGAGCAGAGATGAGCTGAGAAGAAGGCGGATCTTGTTTTCACGCAGGTTTCGGTCGCACGGAGAGAGGCAAAATGGACCGGCCATGAGGGGACGATCAGTCAAATCGCGCGATGGCCACGAGTGGAATGGATGGCACCGTCCGACAATGATGGAAGGGGTAGGGGCCAGGATTGGAGGGCTGTGGGCACTTCTACCCGTAGCAGTTAGGTTGGGGGACAGGCTGAAAGCCTGCAGGTGACGGCGCACGTGGCTGATGCCCATCGTATCTTCGACCCCAGATGCTTGGACACAGATAAAGGGTCCAGCACTGCTGCGATTCGCGACCCTGGGCAAAGTTCAAGGGAGGGTTCTGGTCTATGTACGAGTAGCAAATTGGCATGTGGACTTTGGGCCAGTTGGGTGCGCTGACAGGCTGGGATCGAAGAGGTGCTTCATCTTTGACAGGAGGGGAGGGGCAAAATCGCAATGGTCGACCAGTCGCTCCGCATCCTCGCATCTCTCGCACCGCTCGGTCACAGGTGCCTCCTTCCCACGTTTTCACGTTTCTGTGCTCAAACCAGATCCGCAGTGGCCAATGCGAGTCCCGACCATGTGAAACACCAGCGGCCTGTGCTTTGTACACAGTTCGAGGTCTGTGTACACTGCAGAAATGGTCTCCTCCGACACCACGGGGCTGATGTTGCTTGGGCCTTGGAGGAGCCGGTACTCGGTGCTGTATATCTAGATGACCCTGCTTTACGTATGGCTTTATCAGAGCAGCCAGATCCGTCGCTGCTGTGTGATAGATGGTGCCCAAATTGACCATCGTTGGCGTGATATAACCTAAGTGCTAAGTAACTTTCATGCCCACAGCAAATCCTTAAGACAGCTTAGTCGAAGCATGAAAGAGGAATGGAGGGTCCGGGAGGGAAAGATGGCAACCGGGATTAGGCATGGGTCCCCCAGCAGATGCGGTACCCAGTTAGCCCATTCCGGCCTCTGCCATGTCGACTCGACACTTGTCCACGCAGAGCCCGCAGCAATTGGCATCTCCACGTTTGAGCGTCGTTCGGGGGTCTTGAGTCCCCAACTGTCTTGTATCTGTATCTCTTGCCTTCCAAACTGGAATTTCAGCACCTTGCCTCTGTTTGTTGCATCCTGGACTTACGTTCGGCGTCTCTTCTTCCTCTCCTCACTCCCACTGCAGGAGACTGCTATTTGGCACATGCTCCGGAAAGGGCATCACTATCTTTCGCATCCGATCGCATCTCCGATCTAGCACCTTGCACCTGCACCCTGGCTTCTGGGCACAGCAGCGCCCGCGCATTCTTACATACTCCAGTTTTGACTGCGCTCTGGATATTTGACTGCTGCAGTACATCCCACCTCCTATCTTCGCTCCGCAACCGACGTCTCCCTGGGTTCGACCTGCGCTGTGCTGCTAGCCTTTCAACATCCGGCCTACTTGACTGCAGCCATTATTTCCTCAGGAATCGTGATACCTGGATCCCGGCTTTGCGCTCTCCCGGGGCTCGCTCAAATCATTACCCTGCCGTCTACCGACGACCGGTCCTTGTACGACTATTGCTCCCGCAATTCCACCCACTCGAACCACACTCCCTTTCGTTATTATTCTCTGGAAAGCCGCATCGCGTCGATCCTGCTCCACGATCTCCCGCACCACGTTTTGGGCGAACACATATCGAACGACGTGCCTTCTTGGAAGAAAGAGCAATCAGTTTGGCGCATACTGATTTGACCGGTGCTGACCTGGTTCCTGCTCTCAATATCACCCACGGCGACTAGCCCACACGAGAGTCTTCCGGTGAAGAGGTCTGCGAGAGTACCGTTGAAGCGAGGGGCGCAGACATTTCCATTCGTGTGGTCTCCTACCGGCACGAGTTGAGCTGGATCTCGGCATATTTTCTCGACAAGCTCTGTACCACTGAAAGCTGCGGTGTCAGCTTCCTTAAACCACCTGTTCGAACGGGTACCTTTCACGTTTCATCCTCCGGAAGCTACGGGCCAATAAGTTGCTCCATCGCTGGAGTCTTGGACAACGGGCCCAGGGACTTTCGATCCGCGTTGGAACAAGCCATATGCGCGACAGCGCCGTCTTGCTCGCTATCTGAGCTAGTCAAATCGACACATCAACGATTTCCTCATGATGGAAACCACGAGCCACCGTCCGTGGGAGTCAAATCCCCCTCCCACTCTTCCCCAAACAAATCAAACTCTGCCCTCAATAGCTTCTTTGACCTCAAAGATGCCTGCCCAACCACTTGATAGACCCCCCTCAGACCTTTCGATCCTTCCACCGCAAAGAGATTCGGGGAGCTGGATGACCCCTGGGACACGTTAGTATATCCCATGTTACCTAAACTGGGGATGAGAGACTGACCATTGCACACCAAGTATCAGGGTCATCCACGAATTCTATGCCGTACCTGAACTCTGCCCACTCCCCGACCGGCCCAGGTCTGTCGCCCTACACCCCGGACAACCCTTCCGCTCCTCCAGCACCTTTCAACGGTGGTATCCACCAACCCTCGAATGGCCTCACAGCCCCTACGTCAGACCCATCTACGCATCCAAACCGGGGAAGTGGCGATTTCAACGACTCCCGAAGGAGCAGCGTTGCTTCGAACGGTATCCACGCCGGAATGAACAATCTGGTGTTGGGGCCGACTTCTCCGTATACCAGCAACAATGCATCCCAGACCTCGCTCGTCTCTGGTTTGCAAAGAGAACGAGGCATACAAACAAACGGATATCCCGGAGGGGCTGGTCGGTACTCGACGATGAGTGGTGGCTCGATCTCGTCTTTCGGCTCCGCTCGAGGCGGAAGAGGCGGTTTTGCCGCTGGTCGAGTGGCACCTCCCATTCTGGAAAATCCCAAACAAGAGGTCTACAGTGCGGAAGCGCCGACTCGTGGTCAAGCCTATGCTTTTCCGGACCCAGACGCGCCGCGGCCACCAGGACGGCCGCCTTCAGAGTTTTCGCGCAGGAACAGTTTTGCCGAGTCGTTTACCAGCAGTATTCTAACCGTCGAGTCATCCAGACTGCCACCGGGGCAGCATGGTACGCATTCAGCTGTCTAGTTGTTGTCGCTAAAGCTAACGCCACCAGAACTTCCCGAGGCTCACCATCACAGCCTACAGCACAAGCAGATCGATAGTCTCCGAGGCGACCCAGATTCGCCCAATGGGACCACTCCATACAGTCGCACACCGGAGCTCCGAGTTACTCACAAGCTAGCGGAGCGCAAAAGGAGGAGCGAGATGAAGGATTGCTTTGAACAGCTACGGACTCGACTACCATCCAGCCAGAACAACAAGTCGAGTAAATGGGAAACTCTATCGAGAGGTGAGGATTTACCGTGAACACTGCAGGAGGGGCACTAATCAGCGATAGCCATCGATTATATCACCCACCTAGAAATGCAAAACAAGCAACAGCGTGCCGAGTCCGAAGGTCAGCGGCTAAAGATGGCAGAATTGGAGGCCAAAATGATGGAGATGAGTCGCCAGATGCAGAGCATTCAACAATCACAAGGCTCCTTCCCTCCACCACCTAACGTCCTGCCGCAGAGCCCACTAGAATATGGCTCTCATTATAACAACCACCTCAACGGCGCGAATGAGCCTGCACGCACTCTCCCGCCGATCATGAACAACAACTCCATGCAAGGCATACAATATGATGACAGACGATAACCGCATTCTAGGACTGTCGGCTTGAAGATTTCGGCGCCTTCCGGGTTGCAATCCAATTTTGACTTCTGACGCCAACTTTTCCGTTCATCACCTTCCGAGTTTGTGCTCTTGAGCAAAAGCTAGAGCCTTCAGCGGGAGGCCTCATTTTTTTTTCGGGGACGGTGGGATTGGATTGATTTATGATACCACGCGCACGGCGATACGCTCACAAGAACAGAGCAAACTACGGCACTGGACAGTGCCAGGACTTTGGAGTTGCAGTTGTATGATTGCAAAACTATTATGTGCCATAGCTAGGGACAGCTTCTCGACTGTTAGATAATCTGGCGCTCTTTAAGCTGTGGAAACCGAGACAGTCTTTGTATATGACGAGCATTGAAACAAAGCCGCGTGGTCGGAGATGACCGTGTCACAGCCTCGCCAGCCTTTGGTGCAGCCTTGTGAGACGCCCAGCAGTGATTGGCCATGAGCTCTTCATCTCTTGCCAGGTGACCGCGCGCTTAATTTCAACTTGTTCCCATTTCAACCTCCAGTCATCATCTCTCTGTGCGACCTCTGAATCATTTTCGCGACCGGGATGCTTGCCAGCCAAACACATGCGAGGCTCGCGTGAGAAAGCTATGTTTAGGACTACCACGAGGCCCATCGAGCCGCAAGCTCGAGTCCAAAGAATCGCGTCCCAAGTCAGAGCCTCAAACACCAATGGCTCGGGCTCCAGGATGCCTGCCTCTGAGAATAAACTCATCAGATCGTGGCTTGCTCTTCTGTACAAGAATTGTTTCCAAGCGCGATCTGAAGTCGCTCTCTCTGCCAGACCAGTATCCACTTTTGATTCAGGGCAGTTGATCATATCATTCACCTGTCTTTCGCAAGTCTCACCTTTTCTATTTTTCTTTCTTTTTCACTGTATCTCCTACACAGCAGTTGATTCACTTCCATTTGCGCTATCCATACTTGCATCCAAGACAGGGTAACATCACTTGAAACGATCTCACTTGTTTTCCCCAGCAACAAAGATGGTTCTAATAGACACGAGGCGGTATAATTGAATCCGGGCTGCACAGTTGGACCAGTGTCATAATAAACGAAGGCATGCGAGCTTTTCTCCCAATCCACCACAGCACTGCGCTATTATCTCAACACCCTCAGCTCACCGACGATGGTCGCCAGTTTTGAGCCGCCCAGCGTTCAAACCACAATAACTCAAAATTGGACTCCGGGTCCAGCGTTCCCCCTATCATCACCTCATCATGAAACCCTCACGAAATTCAAGCCTGTTAATGGCGGTGCCGCGCTGGCCGCAAACGAAGCCTTTTTCTCGCCGAATCCTTTTGCGTCAAGCTCTTCAGAGGACGATAGTGGTTCTTCGAGTGGACAAGATGAGTTTCATCTAGAACGATACAGCCAAGAAACCAGCCGCACGACACAAACTTCAGAGCTGAATCGCAAACAGTCTCGTCGACGAAACCAGCAACACTCAGCTCAACCAGCTGCCGACAAGAAGGTTCGTCCAGGGCTAAACATCGTCACCAACTTCTCTGCGACAGCTAAAAGATCCAAAACCGATGGGCTGGTCATTGATCAGGTGCAGTCCCAAAGACCCCGACTCGGTCCGAGATACGCCACTTCCATTAAGTCGGCTAAAGCTGAGCACATAAGCCATACCTTCTTCGAACCCCTTCCCAAAGCTAGCATAGATCACGACGGAGAGAAGGCGAGAGTCTCCAAGAGGGCCATTGCTCGGCAAGCTGTGTCGAAATTGCAGGAATCGCAGGCGGCCAGAAGGAGGGCGGCAAAAGGGCCAAGGACCAAGGAGCCAACCTTCCCGGGCGACCAGAGCCACCAGGACCACGACACAAGCCACCTCCCCAACCCAGTAAGTGCTACCAGTGGATACTCTCCAGGAGCTCGGTCGATCGTTATCGGCATGAGCGTTCCGGAGGATGAAGTCGACGCGCATCGATCTGCAGGTGGAGGTGACAACGCCCACTCGGCAGACACGCCCAACACCCCGGCGATTATGATCACCCCGGCGGACGAGACGGAATCCGGGAAACCGGCCATTTTCAATCAGCAGCAGCCTTCCGCCAAGGTGAATTCACCTCACGCCCGGATCGGGTTCCAGATGCGACCGAGCGACCTACCTTCTGTACCAAGAATACCTCCACGTTTTGGGCAACACGATAGCGAAGATCGAACAGTGGCAGGTGCAAGTATAATTCGCTCAGGGGGAGAATCCTACCCGAGGCATCCAGAGCGCTTGGAAGGTTACGACGAGAGCGACCACCAGTCTCTGGGGGACGTTTCGAGAGTTTCGACAGACAGTCAGGAGCGCATCCTACCCTCTGACCTTGAGAGCAACCGTCACAAATCGCAGGGTTGGTGGAACTTGATGCTTTCGCCCATGCTGTCCCGAAAAGGTACGGTAGTCGAAAAGGGAATAAATAGGGGTCCTGGGACGCCTCCTGTGCCTTCAATCCCGGCCGACATCAGACTCTCCAAGACAGACGTGGTATCTCCTTTGACTTCCGAATCTCCAGAAACCCCACGACGGGCTGGACTTGCCAGCGCAAGAGCCAGCGTGTGGTCCAGGTGGACGACTTGGGAAAGACAGAGGGATGATGATAAAAGAGCCGATGCAAGAGAGCACAGCAATGAGGAAACCGGACGGCGCGGGGAGTTGGTAGAGGACTCGAACAAGATGCCCCCGCTTTCATTTGTCGACTTCGGCAAAGGACTCGCCGCGGAATACTATCATGCTTGTGCTGTCGAGCAGTTAACTGGCAAGCCCTATTTCGAGTGCGAAAATCATTCTTGTGCAGAGAAATTGCCTCGGCTTCAGTCCGTATTCGACAAGGATGTGAGCATGCGGCCGTCACTAGATGCCGTGGAGACACAGGGCAAGAACCTTGAGGAAGCCTCCGACGTACCTACAGTAAGCAGTGTCGTGTCGGTTCGTGGCATTTCTAGCCCATCGGAACCAGAGGAGCTGTCACCGAATGTCAGACAAGCAAATACAGCCACCGTTGTCCGGCCACGTGCCGTCGAGACGCCCGATCTTGCACAAGAGCCACGACGAGAACAGTCTGAGACCCCAAACGACCAGGCAGAGGCAGATGCAGCAACCGAATCGCGTTCAACCCTCAGAACAGAAACATCTCGTCATGAACCTCAGTATCCTAATATCGCCACTATCGCATCACCAAGTCTCCAACCACCCGTTCCATCACCTGGCCCTGTATCGCCTGCTATGCAACACACAATGGCACTCCAGGGTGCAGTCCCCATGACCGAAATCGGCCATCAGCCGAATCAATCACGTTTGCTTGAGCAATCACCAGTTTCGGCTGACCAACAAACTTTTGGAGCAACGCAGCCACCAGGAGTGACCATACATAATCATGCCTTCTACAGCGACAGATTTGCGTTTGGAAATAATTCTGTTGTCGAAGAGGCAAGGAAGGAGGCCATGGAACGACTAGAGTCTGCCCACATTAACCGCGAGGTTGAACAAACTCCGAAAGCAGCGAGAGAAGAGCCCCCGGTGATCCAGGACCCAGAGCCTGCCGAAAAGCAGGAAAAGAAAAGCCTGTGGTCGAGAATTAAGAGCCTCCTTCCGAAGAAGAAGCCAGAAGACGGTGTCGAGCCTAACAAAAAGAAACGCCGGTGGACACTCATTGTTTCCATTGTCTTGTTCTTGATCGTGCTTGCGTGCATTCTCCTGGCTACGCTTCTCACACGAGCAGGCGACGGCACACCTGTTCAGAGTCAGTGGCTGAATCTTACCGGCTATCCACCCATTCCCACAGGTATATCCACGATAGCGAGACCAGATGTCGTCAAGCAGCAACCCAAATGTGTGGCACCAAACACCATGTGGAGCTGTGCGCTACCGAAGGAAGACCAGTTCGAAGTCGCACCGAATTCTCCAGATCAGCCCAATTTCAGATTTCAGATCACATTTCGAAATGGCACAGTGCCTGCGAATATGACTATTCCAATACAGGTTCTGACGAGAAGATCACCGACGAGTCTAACAGAGAGAGCGGACGATCCCTTCACGAACGACCTCTTCACGCCGAATCCGGCTCCACCAAGTCGGGCGGACCAGATCTTTATAGGCAACACGACAGATAACATCACACGACCTTTCGACGGAGAGCAGACGCCGTTCTTCATCAGTTTCATCCCTGTCTTTCCCATCGATCCTTCGAACGCGACTGCCGGTTCTGGAACCGCCGCCTCAAGACTCCGCAAGCGTCAGTCTAGCAACTCTGCCGACGATATTATTCCTGATCCCGATGTCTTGGGCGACGGCAGTGCCGCGCCCGCAAATCTCCTGCCAACCGAGCCCTATCCAACGTCGCAACCAATCAAACTCTACAACCGGGGTCAAGTCGACGAGCACTATGGCTTCTACATGTACTACGACAAAGCCATCTTCCTGCATTCCACCGCACCTCTAAACACGTCCGAATTTGCCGACAACGGTGGGATTGACCCTCTTGATGCCAACGGCGGGTCAACCCGTGATCAGTCTCAGCTGCGTTGCACGTTCAGTCAAACGAGATTTCTCGTGAGGATGTGGACAAATCCTGCTTTTGGGGCGACTCTTCTGCCTCCAATCGCCGGCAATGGTACCAATGCCACAAACGCGGAAGACAGCAACTCCGCCACAGATTTCAGCCGCCCAGGGTCGTTTCCTTACCCAACGACGATTAGCATTGACCGGCACGGAGGAAACATCAACAAGAAGGCGGTGTACTGCTATGGAGTTGATCAGTTGCAAGTCATACAGAAGGATATCAAGACAGTGGTGGCAGAGTTCAGGGCAGTCGAAGGGACGCTGGTTAATGCGGCGCCTGCGCTGGTGAATGGCACAGCGAGTGATGATAACGGATTTGATCAGGAAGCAGGTGGGATTGACGGAGGGACTGGAGGCTGCGAGTGCGTCTGGCAGAACTGGAACTAAGCATATCGATCATTCTGTACTCGCATCTGAAGTACCAAAAGTAACAGACCGGGAGTCTGGAATATGGGCGTGGAGTATGGAGTTTGGTATGTGTGCGCTGTATAGCCTGCTCTGGAAGGCATGGACAAGCTCCCAAAAGCGTGAACAAAAGAAAGAACGTAGACATAAACATTAATATTCAAATATAAGAAGTGTAGCCGGCTCAGCACAACCTCATGATGAAAGGCTCCGGAGGTGAATTCCGAAAGTGGCGCAGGTCATCGCGCTCGACGAATGCAGGTCAGTCCTTGTTAACGTTCATTCACTTCGCCCTCACATCATGCTGGATCCCACCTAAACAAAAGACGTAAAGTGAGAGTGAAGTTGGATCGAGTGCGGGACTTAGACCGGATAGTGACGTATGAGGATTTACGGTGACGATTACGCAAGTGAACTGATAGTGCGATCAGCAAATCCTGAAAGCCGCCAACCTGACCGTACCGCGACGCTTGTCATCCATATCGAAAATACCGGGAGCCAAGAAGAGGTTAACACCAAGAGAGAAAGGACGAGGCAGACAACCACGATGAAGCACGAGGAGAACATCCCAGCGGGACATCATTATCACCGGTGTGTATGCATTCTACACCAACGACCAATTCCTCTACATAGCCGGTCAGGACTGACATGTTGAAATTGGCAGATTGGGCGAGTGGCTTCCGCACGACCAACGGGCTCACAAGGAATGGCTGGCCGGTGTTATCGACCTGGTCGACCAGCAGCCTCAGCGCCTGCACCCGGTTCTGGTCGAGTTCAAAGACTTGATCGAAAACAACACCCGGGTCTACCTCCTCTTCTCGTCCATGTTCGAGCAGATTCCCAACAAGGAGCCATACGCCAACGACCCACAAGGTGAAGGCCATCCTCAGATCCGCGACTACGTTCATATGCTCCAAGTCATCAACCACATCTTGACCACCGCACCGTCCTGGAACGACAAGTCTGAGCGGGTGGGGTTGGTCGGACTGCCGTTCAATGCCCTTTTTGACTGGCCCATGGGGACCTCCTCTGGGTTTGCCGTCTTTCTGGATCCAGATGTCAACAAGGTCTTGAAGAAGGTGCTGAACGCGTGGGGGGACTACTTGGCTTCGCCAGAGTCTGCATACGTCCTAAAGAGAGATGCAAAGGGCAGCTGGTTCAGTCCGCATGGTGAAGTCGAGCTGACCCACGTGGCAAACGTTGGCAAGACAGATCACAAGTTTGAAGAAATGTTCGAGTGCGACACCAGTGATCCGCACATGGGATATAAATCTTGGGATCACTTTTTCACTCGCTTGTTCAGGGAAGGGGCACGGCCGGTTGCGAGTCCGGATGATGACAACGTGATTGCAAATGCATGCGAGTCCAAGACGTTCAAGGTCGCACGAAATGTGAAAGCTCGAGACCATTTCTGGTTGAAGGGGCAACCTTACTCTGTCATCGACATGCTGGCTCAAGATCCTTGGGCTGAGCAATTCGTCGGTGGCACAGTGTATCAAGCGTTCCTCAGCGCGTTGAGCTATCATCGGTGGCATGCTCCTGTGTCCGGCAAGTTGGTCAAGGCATATGTCGTGGACGGGACGTACTACTCAGAACCCCCGTTCGCTGAATTCAAGGAAAACCAATCAGCAGACCCAGAGGGCCAGGTAACAAGTCAGGGATATCTGACAGCCACGGCTACAAGAGCCATCATGTTCTTCGAGGCAGATAACCCAGCCATTGGGCTGATGGCATTTCTAGGCATCGGCATGTGCGAGGTGTCGACCTGCGAAATGACCGTTCGAGAAGGCCAGCACGTCAACAAAGGAGATCAAATTGGCATGTTCCATTTCGGCGGATCGACTCACTGTCTGATGTTCAGGAAGGGGGTTGAGCTCGAGGGTTTCCCGGAAGCAACGCCGGAGCACAACATCCCCATTCGCAGTGCGTTGGCGACGGTGAAGTCGAGGTAAAGAAGGAAATATAGACGGGTGACTGAAACAAGTCAAGGCCAAAGCGCGTCACATTACAAGGAGCCAAGCACCAACCAAGTTACCGAAGCGGTTAACGCGGCCGCCAGTTTTAACGGGAAATGGTACTGCGGTAAACGTCTCGCTGCTTTGGCCAGGAGGTGACGAGGTGACGAGGCTTGAGCGGTTTTTGACGTCACCGGCGCTCACTGTGGAGGACGTGCTCGCCCCTCAGCAGCGACATTCCCCTGGATCATTCTTCAGGCGGTCAGACACGTTATTCTGGGAGCCACTCTCCACAGCGCCCTCAATAATCATTCTTCCATTCCGGCGTGCACTTGCCATTTTCTCTCCCTGTCTCTACCCCAGATCCACGCGCTAAAGCCCGCGCATTGGCCGCTTAGCGAGCCTTTTCTGGTGTTTCTGGAATTGCGATGACTACAACACACTCCTCCCGACCAGTCATCCTATTTCTCTCATGTAAGACTCTACACGGCCTTCACTTGCCGGGTTTCAACCTTCGAAGGGTAGCGATTCTTTCAGTGCGGGCCTCCCATTCTCGCTGTGGGTGTGCTCTCCACGACTGGGGCCGTGGAAATGTCTTGCTGGATGGAGAGGCCTTCCAATGCCCGTGATGGCGTTCTGAGTTCCATGTCCCATTGTCGCCTGGCTGACACGTTGCACGCGCCTGATCTGTCTCCGGTACGGCTTGATCTTCTTCCAGTGGCTTTGACGCTCTGAGACGGTAAGCGGAGGATGTTCTGAAGCCGAATTACGAGCAAATGCGCTGCTTTCACATTCAGTTGCCGTTTTGATTTCAGAGCCTCATGCCTTGTCGAATCGTTTACCCGCCTCGCTGGGAATTCGGCATCCTATGTCTACTTCATTTCTTTGATGTCCATGATAAAAGCAGTCGGCAGCCCCCTGTTCATTGACCTCCATACAACACACACACATACACCACCAGATCACCGGGCACCATGTCGCAGCAACAATCCTCGCCCAAGGGCCCAGCCAACCCTCAACCGTCTCAACCTCCGGCGAAACCGTTCGACATCGACAACTACTTCAATCCGTTCATCCCGCGCAACCCGCTGCGCTTTCTCCCCACCTACATATCATACTGGTTCGGTTACCGCCACCACGCCGCACAACGACACCCGTATTTCAGCCTCCACTCGTCCATCAGAGACCTCCGACTGCCCCGGTGGTACTATGTCTGGCATGTGCACACTGCATTTCTGTACGCATCGATCTTGATCGGCGCCTTCTGCGGCGTGGCCATCATCGAGAACGTCTTCCTCGCGCTGCCGCAACTCTCGGGACATGCCGTCCCCATCGTGATTGCTTCGTTCGGCGCGGCAGCCATCCTCGAGTACAACACGATTGAGTCGCCACTCGCGCAGCCGCGCAATCTCGTCCTCGGCCATTTCTTCTCCGCCGTCGTGGGCGTGGGCATCACGAAGCTGTTCCTCCACCTGCCGCCGGACCGGTTCGAGGATCTGCGATGGCTGGCGGGCGCGCTCGCCGTGGGCGTGGCCTCGATCGTCATGTCCTTTTCCAAGACGATCCACCCGCCCGCGGGGGCGACCGCGCTCCTTGCCGCGACGAACCTTGAGATCCAGGACCTGGGATGGTGGCTGCTGCCTCTCGTCCTGTTGGCCAGTATGCTCATGCTGGCGACCGCGCTGGTGGTCAACAACGGCCTGGGACGACGATACCCCGTGTATTGGTGGACGCCTGTCGATCTGCAAGCCCTGAGGGACCAGAGGAGGAAGGACAGACTGGCGAGACGGCTGAAGGAGGAAGCGGACGTGGAGAAGGCGGCCGTCGACGCGGAGAGCCGGGGCGGGGCCTTCAGCGAGACGAACACCGAGGCCGGTGGCTCGGAGGAAGATCTGCGCAAGGATATCTCGGCGGAACAGGACCGAGATCGGGACAGCGCCGGCCACATCAGCCGCGCGGTGTCATATTCGTCGGCGGATCGTGTCCCTCGACCAGAGAGACAGCCAAGGCCAGGCTCGGGCTCAGAGTCAGATTCAGAGTCGGAGTCCGAAGACACCGAAATCCCAGAGAAGGCGATCGGCAAGCAAGTCATGGCCGGGCAGAACATTCTCGTCACGAGCCGCAAGATCGTGACGCCCGAGTGGCTGGAGCTGACCGATTGGGAAGACGAAGTGCTGAGGATCCTGATGGAGAGGATCAAGCAGGGCCAACCCCAAGGGAAGTGAAACACAAGCAGCAGTTAAAGGGGGAGTTGTTTTTTTTCGTTGTTTTTTTTTCCTACACCGATTCTTGTACTGTGTACAGTGTGCAGTGTACAGATACACACACGGGGATGCATAGCGCGGCGTTCGTGGACATCATCATCATCATCACCATGGCTTCGGATGGGGTGAAATTCTGGCATCGCAGCATTTAGCGTACATTGGATGGCATGGCGCGGCGTTGCATGGCACGGGGCCTACGTAGGACATACATGGCATTGGACGGACGGATGGACGAAAATTGCACATATTGCATGTTACATATTGGGAAAGCGGGCGGCCGGACGAGCCAGCGAACGAGCCCTTATTCAGAGCACAGTACTACGACAGCACAGCACGTCGGCGCATGGCGATAGAGAGCTAGATCAGCCGTGTCGACAATATACTGTATACAGATGTATACCGAACAGTCGCCCCTCGCTACCCTTCGGCTGGCTAGTCTCTCACTGCGTTGCTCTCCCGCTAACGACTATTTAGTCCACTCGCTCCCTCGTCCGCTCCCTTTTTCTCCCTCATGGCTCTGGCCCGCTCCTGTCGCGCTACTTCACGTGCTAGCGAGGTTCCCGTGTGGGCTCCAGTCCCGCACGCGCGCCCACGTTGCGCACACCCAGCCTTGTGGTAACTTTAACCGATCACCGGATCACATCTATGGTACTGGGGTACGGGACGGGAGGCATCGTGTGGGAGAGACGCGCAAGGCTGGCTAGGGTGGAGCCTCGTAGGGGGGGCACATGCCAAGAGGCGACAGTGTCTGAACTCTCTCTCGAAGCTCTTCTGTGCCCTCTGACCCGCCTTCGACCCTGACAAAAAACAAACAGGCTAACTGGGTGATTCGCTGGCCGCTTGGGCCAAAGCCTTGTGCGCAAGCTTCAGGTAGTGGCGACGTATGGCGCCTTGGGCGCTCTTGTACACATCCACGTAACCTTCTGGAGTGCTGTACCCGAAGTGTTTGTAAGGGTCAGCCCCATCACCAAGCCCGTCAAGAAGAAGACGAAGCACGGCAGGGGATTCAAGCTTCGCAGCCAATCGAACCGAGAGAGGTGGTTCTGGGCTGGATTGGAATTCAACAGAGTGTTCGTTTAATAGACGGTGCACTGCTGGGACATCGTCGAGGTATACGGCCGCCAAAAGTGCCCAGTCGGAGGCGGGCACGTGTTCTCGGAAAAGCACCTTGTCTGGCGTGTTGAAATCATCAGTGAGATGAACTCTGGAAATATAGAAAGAAAGAACCCGTGCTATTTGGTCGATGGCTTGCTAGACCCATCATGGGTCCCTACGGACACTACAATAAGTTCCTATGTCTATCTCATCTACTTCGTCCCGAACAAGTCCTTGGCCACCATACCCCTACAGATCGGGTGGTAAAAGTCCTTGTTCTTCTCAAACGTGTCCACCGCAAGCTGGTAATCCATCTTCATGAGGCCTCTGTAGAGCGGGCGCACAAACTTCATCCGTCCCACCTCGCCCAGGAGTTTGACCACGAAATTCTTGATCGTCCAGTCATTCGCCTTCATGGCGATCTGGTAATACCGGGCCGAGATCTCCACGTTGCGCGTTTCCTTGAGGTTGTAGATGAAGCCCATGTAGTTGACATGCGGCTGTGGCAGCTTGTCGGCAAAAGTGAGCAGCTTCTCGAGGAACACGACGATCTGGTTGGCCGACCAGCCGTCAATGTCGAACTTGCTGGGACCAAAGTCGGGATTTGGATTGTGCGTGAATTTCTCCCATTGGGCGGCCAGGTCGTAGCACTGGTCGACCAGGCTGGTGTCGAAATCCGGTTTGGGCGGGTAGCCGGGCGCGTAGAACCAGGTGTCCCAATCGATGCTGGCAAGTTTCTTGGAGACGCTGTCGTTGGGTTTGAAGAAGTCGAGGAGCGTTGCTTTGAAGTCGTAGCTGTCGAGAGATTTGCCGCGCCAGGTCTCGAAGTAATGCGGGATAAACTTATCGAATTCCTCCTTGGAGATCAATTTCTCAATGTAATAGAGGAAATTGAATCCCTTTTCGTACGGGATGCTGGAGAAGGCATCGTCTGGATCCTTGCCCTTTAGGTCGATGACCAGTTTCGTGAACTCGTGCTCCTCACCGAACTGGTCAATGCTGTCGGCAAGAGCCTTCCAGCCCACTATGGCACTAAAATCGCGCCATTGGTCGCCTCCGTGGACAATGGCTTGGATTCTCCGCTCAAGGTATGTGGTCCAGCCTTCGTTGAGCCAGAAGTGTTCCCATGAGGCGTTGGAGACAAGGTTGCCGGACCACGAGTGGGAGAGCTCGTGGGCAATCACATCGACATTCTGTCTGTCGCCGGAGATGATCGTCGGTGTGGCGAAGGTGAAGACGGGGTTTTCCATGCCGCCATAGGGAAATGAGGGTGGGAGAACGAGGACGTTGTATTCGCCCCATGCGTAGGGATAGACGAGCGACTCGCCTGCCTTGAGGAATTTCTCCGTGTCTTCCTCAAGTTCCCATTTGCATTCTTGGAGCTCGTCAGGGCCAGTTGCCACGACACTTCGAGGGCCGACTTTTGCCGTCGCGATGTCCCCGCTTGCCATGGCAAAGAGGTAGGCTGGGATAGGGACTTTCTGGTGAAACCTGTAGACCTGGCTGGTGCTCCCCTCCGATGCTGGGTTTTCCTTGGCACCGATACCGGATGCAATGACCGGTAAGGGTGACGTGAAGGTGAAATCAAAGGGAGCTTTGACATCTGGCGTGTCCTGACAAGGGAAAATCGATCGAGCGTGGATCGCCTGGCATTGTGAGAACATATATGGATGCTTCTTGTTGGATGTCTGAGCCGGGGCCAGCCATTGCAGTGCTGAGCAAGCATTTGTTGTTTCGATGTCGATGTCGATGTCGATTTTCTCTTTCAGTTTGAGTTTCCGGTTCAGTTTGATCTTCAAGGGATTGCCGTATGGTTCCACTCGGCTGAGCAGCTCCCATTCTGCAGCCTTGCCATCAGCCTTGATGCTGTGGATTTGTACGTGGTTTGAGTCCAGGAGGATTGCATCACTCTCGCCGTCCGTGAGGGATTCAAAACTGTGCGTCACACTGCCTTTCAGTTTCTGCTCGTCAAACAAAATGTCGAAGTTGGTGGAGGTGTGCACCGTCCGCCAATTGTTGTAGTTGGAGAGAGTGTTCGGATCACGGGGGCTGTTGATGGTCGCCATGGTGCGGAGCTTGTTCCACACTGAGTCGGCTTGTCGGTTTCTAGAAAGGGCGGCAGATTTCCGGCCGATCGAGTGTGATAAAGCTCGAGACAATGTGCCTGTCGAGCTGAAAGATAGCCAGGCCCGACTGTTGACCATGCGGTGAGAAGAATATGTCTGCTTGGCTGGCTGAATCTGGATTCACACAGCTGTCTGGTCAGTCAAGGCGCATTAGTGGGCGGTTTGACACATGCACCCTGTCTGCTTGAACGAAGGGGAGAAGACAGACGTGGACAGACCCCCGTCGTCCATTGAGACTGCGGTGAGCGAGCTGTGCTGTTTCTTGGCGCCGGGCTTCGGAAATACTTTCCGCCGGTAAAGCGGTCCGTGCCTCGTACTCGTACTCGTACTCCGTATTCTATTTTTTGTAACTCACCGGCACGTGACCACTTGTGCAGTCACGGTTGACCAAGATCTTCCGTTCTTAGAGTTGATTTGATTATGCAGAAAGGAAGTACCTCGTGGTATCGCTGGCTTCCCATGTACGAGTTACTTGTCTCTTCTAGTTCACGTCCGAGCTTTCGGAGCTGGCTGTGCTTCGTTCTCACGGCTGTTGCTCCGGAGAGGGGGTTGGGATGTATGCAGCCTCATTCCGCCCCCGGAACGATCCACCAAGGATTTCATCACGGTGACAGATCTTTACGCCTCGCCGGCGGTGTGTTTCAGAGACCAGCAGCTGCTCAGCTGTCAGATGGGCTGGCAAATGCGCTGGATTCAATGCCGTGCACGGTCCGAAGAGCCAGAGCCCTGGGGCTTTCGGACGAGAGGAGATTGGGGATGTCAAGGTCGCAGTAGTTCCAGGCTATCGCTTCTCCACATGGCTTGCCAACGGAACCCTGCCAGCGCGACGGCGGTTCGAGTAGCCAGTGGCATGACTTGTTGACCGGACTTCGAGACAGGATGATGCTCTCATGAGCGTTGTGCGCCGCCACGGTGGTACGGGGTACAGCAGGAAATCCCCAGCTCTCTGGAACACCTCGACATGTCCTGAATGTTCCGATCTTCTCTCACCGTCTTTACGCTGTAAGACCGGCACAGCCCTATGGTTCTGGAGCTCAAGGTGTCGAGTTTCCTTGACAGAGCCGGCGGCAGGCTATTATCGTTATGCGCTTCACTGTGCACGAGGGCAACTGTGCTAAAGTCCGTAGGAGAAGCGCCACTGTTCTCACATTCATTGATTAAAAGGCATAATTTTGCGCCTTGAAGCGGTCATGGTAACATGCACTCAACCAACTTCGTCGTCGTGACGCTATGCTGACACTGCGGCTGCAGCTCGATGCTGTGCTCTACACATAGCAGTTTTCCATTCCTGTCCCCTCCCTATGCACATTTTTCCTGTTCCTGTCTCATTGTCCTACAAGCCACATCCCCCCATGTACGGCCGCTTCCTTACTCCTCTTTTGCCGACGCTCTTTCGCTGGCACCCTTGATGAACCTGCTGAGGTCGCCCACGGGGAGGTTGAGAGGGAAGTCGACCGAAGCAAGCAGTTGCACGATGAACAGGTACCAGCCCAACAGCGAGGTGACGAACGTGCAGCCGCCTGCGGCATGTTGCAGGGTTAAGTTGGCCTTTCCCTCGCCAATCTGGAAGAAAAATTCGGCCAGACACCCAAAGGCCGCAACGAGCGTTGCAAAGATGAGCACAAAGACAATATTTGTTCGAAGTGCCACAATCAGGTACACAAAGCAGAGGACGCCCATATAGACATGGAAAAAGGCGAATGTAGACGCGAAAACGGGATCCGAGGAAGACGCAGCCGGGTCCGACGGGAGGTAGGCGATCGAGGCGTTGAAGTACGGTGTCAAGGTGGCACCAAAGGCAAGCCAGAAGGCGCCGAAGGAGGAGAAGACGACGAACGGGAAGGTATTGCCCAGGATGAATTCAAGAAATCCACCCAAGACCATGAGTAGACCGCCGAAAAAGTAGTACACACCGCTGAAAGAACCATTAGCATGGACATCCCCTGGGACCTCCTCCGGCGAACTTACGTTTCGGCAGCACCAAGTCCTCCAGAGCCTCGCCATCCCAGCAAAACGTTGGAGAGAGGAGTGAGCGAGATCAGGAAACCGACAATAGCACTGCGCTGGGTCAGCAGATAGTAGTTCATTCACCAGAGCCGACGTACAGTGGAGTCGGGTTACCAAAGGTAGACCGGATGTTGTTGGAGACGCGATTCTTGGGGGAGAGATAGATCTTCTCGAAGAGCTCGGGCGTGATCGAAATGCTTCCGGCGGTCCGAATTCTCCTCAACGCGGACTCTTCGGTGTGGTGGTCGTGATGAAGATCATATTTGCCATTGACCGAGTCACTGCCGGCATGGTCCTTCTCGACGTCGGGCATGTTCGACATGGTGACGGTAGTGAGTGCTGTTTGGAAGTCTTCGCAAGTATAGCTATGGTAGAGGTACCTGAAGGAGGACGATACACAGGTGGACTCGGGCAAGATTTAAATATGATGGACTTGCAGAGCGGCAGTAACGGAACACAAGCACGACAGGTACAAATGACTTGCCCTGCAATGGGCTGGGAGGGCCCAGATAATATAGGACATTGCTTTGGTCGCGCGTCACAGAACCCCCAGGGTAGCTCGACTGAACCTCCTCTCGGTGGAGTGGAGAGCCCCTAACCCGCTCAGCCGAGCCTTGTCTCTGCTGTCGTTGGTGGAGGCAAGTGATGTGTCTGAGCTAGTCGCGAGATTGAGCAAATGCTTGACAAGACGCCAAGGCATGGATCTGGGCTCTGAACCAGCGAGTCGTGGGTCGATCCTGGACGCCATCGTACCTATCCAAGCCCAAGCTCTCCGGCTCAACTTCAGTCGGCCATGGATCTGCACCAATGACACGACGGAGCGTTCTTTCAAGCTCGAGGCTAGTGTGGGAACTAACTGCACTGTCCTGGCTGCGGGGAAATGCTGGGGAAGGAAAGGTCCTACTGACATGATGTGATGTTCGCTAGGGATGGTCTGCTTCTCTGAATCAACGAGTAGCGATCGACATATCTGTGGATCCTGTCGATTTCCGGGAACCAGGGCTCCCGTTCCTGGAAGTCGTGGACTTGACGGCTTTCAAGAGGACGGAGGGGCCCTGCAGCGACAGGACGAGAGGGCCATACCTAAAGGCGCTTTGACGGAATCAGCGAAGGGTTGGCATTCGCAGACGCGGCCTTCTCGGAAGAGCAGAATTTGCGGGGTTGGCGCCAATCCAGTTTCTAGGCTCGATCTCGAGACTCCTGTTCTGCTCCAGCCGGGCGCTGGAATCGGGTATTTGGGCTGCCGGGCTAGCCAGTGACGGTCCAGTCTGGGTTGGCTGAGACGAACGAGGAGCGTAGTGCATTACCTCTATGAGCGGCACAACACCACACCCTAGCGTACCAGTCTTCTGTGAGTGGTCGTCTATGCCTGTCATCGAGCTTCGGATGACACTTATAGTCCGGCTTTTGTCCGGGGGGCGTACCCACCGTCTAAAGAGGGGGTGTTGATCGAAGCCGCAAAAACCAGAATACCGTAACTCGAGAAAGACCTGAAGCGCCAGAGAGCGAATGGCGGTGATTGTCATGCGGATCCGAGGTGCCGTCGTCATCGAAACAGGCCTTCGCAACATTACTTGTAAAGCACTAGTTAGCTTCGTCCGGAATTGCTGCGCGGTCTTGCCTTGGGTCTCCGCCTTTCTCCCTTGGCCGGGCACGGGCCTCTGGGGGCCAGCTGGCAGTCACACGGTTCGAATGGACGGACCACACCAACAAGCAGGATGAGGCGACGTGAACAGGGCTGCTCTAGATAGGAATCCCATACTTCACAGTAACACTAGTCGTTCTGATAGCCGTACCGTGTAGAGACAATTAAGGTCTGACGGTGATTCCGATCGATCGGGCAGACGGGGCGGGTCCTGTTTTCCGTTGGCCCAGCAAGAGCGCCGGGAGGCTGTCGAAGGAGGCCTGAGCGGGAGGATCAGGGGCGCAGTCGCAGCTGTGGTCACGTGATCCTGTGGGCGAACGGCCCGTCGACAGCAGGAGTGCAAAATATTCCCGGAATAGATCCATCCGCGCACGGCAATGGTCGTCGCTGGGAGGAACCAAAAGCATGTGCCGGGTCTCAATGCGGAGTGTTGCTGCACCCGCGCTGACAACGACATCCCGTCCAGCCAGTCTTCAGTGGCACGCTTGACACATGGCTCTTTTCCTTCCTGGCATCGGTTGGGCCATTTGGTGTCTGTAACCAGCGACACGCGGGCCCGACTCCGGCCGACACGGTGACAATTTCTATGTAAATTCAACATGTTCCCTGCAGCCAATAAATCATGCTTCTGGCGCTAACCAGGAACAAACTTGCTCGGACGAGACAGATAGCTCTGCTGCTGGACGAAATGGGATGCATTGCAGCTTTAACCACAGATCCTTCCAGGCAAAGAACACAGATCGAAGGTGTTTCTGACCCTGTCTTGGTGCGTCTGGCTGTCGACCAATGAGTCTGCAGGAAACTGAACATCAAACGTTGGTGTTTGTCAAGAGAGTCAGAGCTTCTATTAGAAGGAGGTGCATTCTGTCTTCCAAAACTTGTCCGAGGTCGAAGTTCATGTCAAATGGATCATGATTTTACAGGTGAGGGCACCGCCTTCCACTTCCCAGTATGTACAAGTTGTATGCGAGTCGCCTGTGATTTTCCTTGCTTTGAACATGGCAATCCGCCATGGTTGAGACCAAACCGCACGGGTATCAACTCGACTCAACGCCGTATCTATTCGCCCTTCCCAGGCTTTTTGGACATGTCGCCCGGTCTCGTCCAGGTTTGTCTTGCATCCGCTGTCAGCATCGTCCCTCAACTCTCAGCCTGGAGCTTCGTAAGGTATGCCTCGAGGTCGAAATTCTTGTCGTTCGGATCCGTTATAACTGCACTTCAAGTCAGTCCAAGCTCTCCAAGTCCAGCCAAGATCGTAGAGGATAGCACATACTATCACCACTCGCGGTTTTTGACTGAGGAGGGAGATTCTTCTTTGCCCATTCCGCCTTCGCTTTCGATATTAACTCTGCTTTGTGGTCGTATTCGGCCTTTTGGTGTGCGGCTGCGTTGCGCGCGTAAATGGTTCGTTGGTGGGTGAAGCCGTAGAATATGCCAGCCACTAATGCTGACCACCGGAGGACCTGCAAGAACTCAGTGCCGAGCTCAGATATGGGGCAGAAGCTTGGAAGCGAGTATTTCATACATTGACTCCTTGGGATGTCGACATGGCGAAGAAGTGTGTGCAGTCGCGTGAGCTCCTCCTCAAAGCGATATCGAGCTCAGGAATGCGACACCAATTTCGGGCTTCGGACCGCCTTTTCCGACTACGATTGCGTTGGGGGTGGTATAATGTGATTGCGGGAAGTCGAAGCTGCGAAATGTTTCTCAAAATCGGAGCTTATCCCTGCCTCCTACGCTTCTCCGACGACTCAGGCTGCCACGTGATCACGCGAATTCTGACTCGCGCCAGCGTCCGCGCTCAACTCCTGACTACATCGTCCGCGACATACACCAAGCCCACGTCACTCCCAACATGTCGTCGCTGAAGGAGGAATTAGCGGCCAAGAGGGCTCGCCTGGCGGAACTCAAGCGGCAGAGGGAACTGCGCCAGGAGCAGTACACAACAAAGCGGCAGAGCATTGGAGAGGTGTGCAATTACCACCGGCATCCCAGCACGGCCGTACTAATGATTCCTAGGCTCCATCACCAGGCAGGAATACAGAAGAACGTCGTCAGGAAATCGACAACCTGGTTGCCACGCTCATAGAACGCCAACGAGACCGAGACCGAGACCGAGACTCCATTCTACCCTCTCCAAGCAGAAAAGGAAGTCGTCCAAGTTCAATTCAAGGGACAGGAACCGGACATATCAGCCCCCAACAGGACGGTGAACCGTCTCCCCGAAGGGCTGTCCGGGAGATCGCGACCCAGACGGAGAGCACAGACACTTCGTACCCCCTCCACGTGGTTGCGTCTGCCCGCGAGCCAGCACCGTCGAAGGAATACATCACATACACCAAAGGCGTACAGACTGAGTCATACCTGGAAGAACCGATAAAGCCGCAAGAACTATCCGAAGAAGAAGACCAGTCGCTCCGTCATAGAAAACGACTCAGCCGGCGCGACCTAGAGAAAGAGGAAGAGATCAGACAAGCCCTGCGGAGGGAGATCGAAGAAGAATTGCGGGCGACCGAGAATCGGGATTCAACAGCATCCACCGTCTCCCAGAATCAGCAACAACTACGCTTTCCTTTGCGGACCCTTACCAACAACGAACTCAACGCTGTAGTCGCCTCCGCGGAATTTGTGTCGTTCGTTGAACGATCGTCCAAAGTAATTGAGCGCGCACTCGACATCGACGACGAGTACGACCTGCTAGCTGACTACACTCGCACCTCTACGCTGGACGATGACGACGACGATGATGCCGCCCCCTATTCGCGAACCAGTAGAAAATCCCAATCACTGCGGGAGGCATTCCAATTGTTTTCTGATCGGTATACCCGAAGACGAATTGTCTCGGATATCCAGTTTTCACCACATTTTAATGAATTGCTTCTATCTTCGTACACCAAGAATCCTTCTGCTCCACATGAGCCAGCTGGCCTGGTTCTGCTCTGGAACTCACATGCTCCGTCACGGCCAGAGTATACATTTACCGCATCATCGGATGTCCTCTCTGCTCGTTTCTCACCATTCCACCCCAACCTCGTCATTGGCGGCTGCTACTCCGGCCAAATCTGCTTATGGGACACGAGAACATCTGGCCGAACAGGACAACCCGTCCAGAAAACTCCGCAGTCTGGTTCTCACCTCGGCCACACCCATCCGGTCTACAGTATCAGCGTGGTCGGAACCCCCAATGCCCACAATATCCTGACCGCGTCGATGGACGGTGTCGTTTGCTCGTGGTCCGTTGACATGCTCACTCAAGCTCAGGAATACCTGGTTCTCAACACCCCTCCGCCTGCAAGGACTGACGATCTTGCTCCCACAAGCATGTCTTTCCCTGCTGCAGATCCTACCTTTTTTGTCGTCGGTACCGAGGAAGGAACCGTTTATCCCTGCCATAGGTACGACCGAGCTGGCGCACAGGCAGGTGTGGATAACCGCATTGCATACAAAGGCCACACTGCGCCTGTCATGTCGTCACAATTCCATCCAGCGCGTGGTCCGGTCGACCTGGGTGATCTGCTCTTGACTTCATCCTCCGACTGGTCTGTCAAGCTCTGGCGCGTGAAGCCAGCCGCAATCTCCAGTGCCAGTGCCTCGAGCATGGTGGCCGGGGGCACGGCCCCAACCGTCGTCAAGCCCATCTTGAACCTTGGCCGGGAAGATCTCGTGTACGATGCGAAATGGGCGCCTCACAAGCCTTCTGTGTTTGCCTGTGCGACTGGCTCGGGTGAGGTGGAGGTGTTCGACCTCGGCTATGACCTTGAAGTGCCGATTGCGAATGCGTCTCCGACGAGAGGGAAGAACGGCATAGTGCCATTCAAAGGCTTGAATAAGGTGACCTGGGAGGAGAGGAGGGGCAGTCAACTTGCTGTCGGAGGCCTGGATGGTGTGGTGACCGTGTTTGACGTTGGTAAGGGCTTGCAGTGTGGAAATGGTGAGGCGAGCATGGATGAGTGGGTTGGCATGAAGAGGCTGGTGACCAAACTAGAGGGAGGGATGTGAAGCGTCGTCGGCCGCTATCTGCCGGGCTTGACGTTAGATAACATGGCCCTGGCTCCTAAAAGTCAGATCGAGCCCGAGTCAATCGTTGGTTTTGGCTGTCGGCCCGGGCGAAGGTCTTGCTTCGAATTGTCAAATGATACCCTATTGAGTGTTTCGTGCCGGGACACAAGAATATTCCACCTGACGACTGACCTGTCAACCTCCACTCCTATATCGCCTCTCCCATCTGTCAGATTGCCCGATGACTCCTACCGTTACAACTTTGCACCCCCACCCTTCTCATCCTGCAGTCTCAGCCCCTTCAGGTCTACGCGCACACTATTGCTCCCCAGCAGCACCTCCTGGCAATCATCCTCAGCTACCCCATTCACAAACTGCGTGACGAGGAAGTCGACCCTCTTCTGGCCCAACACGACCATCGGTGCGTGCCACGTCCCCGGACCGTACGTGACCGCTTGATCTCCCCTCGCGACAAAAGCACGCAGTCGCGATAGAGCGGGCGGGTTGGTGATGATTTTCGATGATCCGTCAGGGAATGTCGCTGTGATCGAGCCCGGGAGAGACGGCGCCACAATAACCAGGAACATAGTCCCGACATCGCTTGCGGAGAGACCCAACGGAGCGAATGTCTGCGTCGTATAAGGATGCCGCTCCAGGATCTCGACTTTGAATCCCAGCCACCCGGAACTAGGGGATGTGTCGATGCCAATCCCACTCAAGTTCCGCGGAAAACATGAGAACATGCTCATTTGAGGCGTCGACGGCCGGTTGGTCGGTGAGTGGGCGTAGTTGTTGACGAACTGCGAGATCGGTGACGTTTTGAGGGCGGAGTTCTGGTTTGCTAGCACCGCGGGGGGTTGATGAGGACGGTGGAGAGGGTCCGGGATTGTGTGGGCTGCTCTGGGAGGACGGGTGAGAGTGGGCGGGAAGGGAGGGGATACGGCTGTGCCGAAGTCGGCGAAGGAGGCAGGCGTCAGGGGTTCGAGGCTTAGATGCTCGAGGTGAGCGTGAGGCGAAGGGCCCGAGGGCGGTGGGAGAGTCGGAGGCGTCATTGTCATTGCGGAGGGCGTGACTGGAGATTGAGTGCCTCTGGAGGATGTTCCTTTCTTTCCGATTAACCGACTCGTAGGCCCATCACCCTTAAAACCGCTCCCCTATTCTGCAGATGGCCAGATATCACAAGACGCTGACTTGGGAGTGTGACCCAGACCAGACAAGGCTGACGCTCGTCCTTCTCGCAGACCCGGTCTTCCGATACAGTGATTGATGCCAGACGTCTGTCACTTCAGCCACACCTTGATCCAAACGACATCTCAGTCTCTTCTTGTTCGACCGGCTTTACTGTGCGCAAGGTGCTTCTTGTCTTCAGATGACCGATCAGGAGTCATCAAACGCAATGGGTAGTACGAGGCCCGGTGAGTTGAGCGACGAGGTCCGAAGCGAATTCGCTTGGGTGGATGTCGGCCAATCAGAGCACGCGTCGGTGCATGACTCAGCTTTCTCGGCAAAGTATCCGAGGGGCCCACCGAGTCTCCGTTCATGTTTTGACACATGACCCTATCCACACTATGGGTGTTTGTTCTCTGACTCGATATGTTACAATCACTGAGCGTCTCCGGCCTGCTCGAGCCTCGAATGCTTCTTCCGCGGACACCGTCATGTATGCGCCTTTCATGCGACGGCCGGCTCACTTGCTCCTCTGCCGTCATTTCTCTTACGAAACGCGATGCGATCTAGCAATGGCTGTCCAACAGCAACAAGGTGATTATGCTTCGGTCTCACTTCTATGTTCCGGATATCCATGGAGTGCCTGAGGCCATGGAGACGCGTCACGTCGGTGTTGACCCGTTAATTACCTCGCTGTCTTGCTTATATCTGTGTGACTCCCGTTGCCAACGTGAGTACCCTATCAATGACGCCCGTTATTGTTCGCCGGAATGGAGACATATCGACAATACCGCCGGATAGGCCGCTCCTTACAGAGCCAACTCGAGCGCAAGGTCGAGGGGGTCCGCACTTTACCATGTCTTTCCCACCAGCAGACCCGAATCGCCAACGGCCGCGCCGTCCTCGTTGTCGACTGGGATAGCCCCGATGACCCCTTGAACCCCAGGAATTGGCCTTTCCCCAAACGCCTGAGAGCGACCCTGGTCATCTGCTTGATAGGAGGGCTGATGGGCGTCGCCTCTTCTCTCGACAGCGCAGTCCTTCCTCAAGCGGCACGCGGTTTGGGCGTCAGCGAGGTTACTGAAAGCTTCGGGGCTATCGGCAGCTTCCTGCTCGGCTTTGGTCCTGGTGCCCTGGTGGCGGGCCCCTTCTCCGAAGTCGTTGGGCGGAACCAAATCTACCTGCCCGCGCTTACCCTGTTTTGCCTGTTCATCATGGCTGCAGCACTCGCTCCGGACATTGGCAGCCAGATTGTCTTCCGCTTCGTGGCCTGCGTGGTGGGGGCAGCGCCCTCGGTCTGTGTTGGTGGAAGCATTTCCGACATGTTCACCCCCATGGAGAAGACGTACATGTTTCCCTTCTTCAGTCTTTTCGGGTTCGGAAGTGCGGCACTCGGTCCGGTCATGGGTGCTTGGATTGCAGAGTCGCCGGTACTGCATTCCTGGCGGTGGGCAGAATGGGTCACGTTGATGCTAGCCGGAGTTGCCTTGGCGATAACGTTCCTCTTCCAGCCGGAGACATATGCCCCGGTCTTGTTGAGCTGGAAGGCACGGCAGCTCCGCAAGATCACGGGCGATGACAGATACTACGCAGAGCATGAGATTGAACGGATACCGCTGTCCACGCGTCTGAAGACAGCTCTTCGCCGGCCCTTCGTCCTGGCTTTGCACGAGCCAATCATCCTGCTCATTTCACTATACATGTCTCTGGTTTACGTCATTCTGTTCACATTCCTCACTGGCTACGACTTCATCTTCCGAAGGACATACAACATCTCTCAGGGGTTGACAAACACAATCTTTGTGGCGATGCTGGTCGGCATCTGGTTGACCTACTTGGCAATTCCCTGGATCTACAAAAGGACAGTCCGGGCTCAACGGGAAGCCGAGTCTCGGCGCAGGAAACAATTCGATCCCGAATTACGACTTTGGTACGCCATGCTGGGTGCTCCGGTGGTAAGCTTGCCCCCGCCCCGAGTTCGTCTCAGCGCTCCTAGGCCCAAAGCCCGCTTAACACAATGTGAGCCAGTGGACATTTATCTCGACCGATACTGACTTGGCGGGATCAATAGATGCCCATCTCCTTGTTCTGGATGGCATGGACCTCCTATTCCAGCATCTCGATCTGGTCCCCCATCCTAGCTTCCGTCTTCTTCGGATACTCCGCCGACATGATCTTCATCACCAGTTACATGTACCTCATCGACGTGTATGAGACATATGCTGCCAGTGCGCTTGTGTTCACAACGTTGTCCCGTTATTTGTTTGCCGGCCCGATGGTCGTCGTGGCGATTCCCTTCTATGAAAATGTTGGACGCCATTGGACAGTTACAATCCTCGGATGCTTCAGTCTCTTGCTTGCACCGATACCGTTCGTCTTTTACCGGTATGGTCCTATCATCCGGAGAAAGAGCCGATTTGCGGTCACCAGCAAGGAGGACTCCGATCCCAGAGATGTTCGGCGTCCATCTGAAGGTAGTTCGAGTACAGATATTCCCGACACTGAAGACAAGGAAGAGCGGCCTTAGGGGTGAGCAGAAGCGCACCGCCGGGATCAGAGTGCCAATCATACCCTCCACAAGGTCAGGCCTTTGCTAACGAGATATTTACAGTTGGTGGATCGGAAGTGACCGGGGTCTTGTCATGCCATTGACGACGTCGTTTGTGTCTATCAACAATCCAAAGCTGTCACATAATATGACATTTACAGAGGCACTCATCGACACGCGCCTATCAATATGCATCACCCTGGGTTCCCGCGATTGACGCCAGAAACACATCCGTGCCCACCCTATTGCAGTCGAGGAGGACTGGCATGTCGTGCGCCAGAACCATCCAAACTGGAGTCCGGTAGGCGACTTTTCCAGCTTTGCTTTTGGGCTGGTGAAGTGGGATGCACATGAGATCGAAGCGGCAGATGCCTTCGACCATACTGGAGGGGTTGATTGGTGAAGTAACTGATTCCGCGACTCTGGCGGTCCCGGCAACCCTAGTATATATGTATATATATAAACCAGCAAAGTACAAAGTAGTCAAAGATATATCCTTGTTCTCTTGCACAGGTCGAACGTCGCGGTAGATTTTCCGAACTTGGGGTTCGTCGATTCGTCCTTCGTAGTTGGAAGTCAATTTGCTTGCGGACAACATTGCGACACGGCTGACTCTGGTCCGCTGTGCTTGACAAGGTCCGCTCATGTGAAGATGTATCATGTACACGCCCACAGGATGCAATTTGAAAGAAGCGATACCATCACCTGAAAATTGGGCCAGCTTGCATTCAATTAGTGAAACGTGGATGGGTGGCTAGCGGTAGAAACACCACGCCGGAGCGAGAAAACTCATTTCTTCTCCCTTGCGAATAGACTAGCTGAGTAGCTGAGCAGCTTGAATAGAACCCGGTGCGATGTGATGCTGGTACTTCGTACAGAGCAAAATTCAAGAAAAAGGTTGTACCCAAATACTCATACATTCAGTCAATCAGTCAGTCTCAAATCCATGACTCGTGCAACAACGCCAAAAAGTTTTGCTGGAAGTGTATCAGCTACAAGTGTGACTTTGACACGAGTAACGACTATAGTCCGACACAGACACTACTCGAGACTTTTGAGCCATCGCAAAGTCATATTACGACAAGGCAGCAACCAAAAAAAAGAAAAGGAAAAGGAAAATGAATCCAAAAAAGAGAAAAATATTGGCGGCACCCAGAGTCGAACTGGGATCGGATCGGAATAGGTCCACCTGGCAGATGTTGAGCCACAACGATACATGCTAACCCTTACACCATGCCACCCTGATGATTGTGGGCTTAAATTGGGGCGTCTGAAATATGTACTTTCATTTCACGTTGCCGAGGTTAGGCATTCGGTTAGGCGTCAGCTCCCGTGGCAAAGCGGTCACGTGGCGCGCATCATCCCGGACTGGGTGAGGCCTGAGAACTGTCATGGATGAACATATTACCGGATGGATGATGCACCTTATGGTCTTGTTATGTGCAAGGACAGAATACCAAGTCCAGAGTATTTGTTTCAAGAAGCTGTCGCGGAGGTTTATAATGTTGCTGGCGTCAGAAGATGCGAACCATAGCAATGGGAAGGGGAGCATGGCGCTTCAGGGCGTTGCAGCCTAGCCAAGTTGAAGCCCCGCCGCAAGCTACAGTAATGTAACGCTGGCTACCTGCCCTAAGTCAAACGCTTGGAAAGCCCTTATGAGTCAGGAAGTCGAGGCCCTCTCATCTGACAAAATCTATATACCTTGTTATCGTGCTCCTACGCCAACACACACAGATCTGAAAGAGCCATGGTCAGTCAGAAGGTCACCGTGGCGAATGAGGGCGAAGAATTGCAACAAATATCTCTCGCCGATGGCGAGAACCAGCAAGACAGTGCGCTTCCCCAGCAGGAGCAAACCTATCCGACTGGGTTGCGATTCGTCCTTTTGACTGCCGGACTGATATTCACCATCTTCCTGTCGGCCCTGGACACGTCGATCCTTTCGACCGCCATACCCCGAATCACAGACCAATTTGGAACCGTCAAGGATGTCGGCTGGTATGGATCGGCCTACACGATCACCAATGCCGCCTTCCAGTCGACCTGGGGCAAAGCTGTAAGTTGGCGGCTCGCCTCGACTGTGGCTGTCGCTGTGGCAGAAGAAGGATGAGAGCGTCTGAGGCTGACCGGCATCGCTACGCACAGTACAAGCACTTCCCCCTCAAGAGGGTATTCTTGCTTACAGTGTTTATCTTCGAACTCGGCAACACAATATGCGCCGTCGCTCCGAGTAGCTCCATCCTGATTCTGGGGAGGATTGTTGCGGGGATGGGAGGTGGAGGCGCCATGACGGGAGCGTTCATTACCATCGCCATCAGCGTCAAACCTCAATACAGAGCCGCGTATATGGGAGTGCTGGGAGTGACGTTCGGAACCGCCAGCGTTGTAGGCCCGCTCCTGGGCGGTGTGCTGACCGATGGCCCGGGGTGGCAGTGGTGCTTTTGGTGAGGAAACATGCCATCCACAGCTTCTGATCCAGATCCAGATCAAGGACTCATGATTGCGTAGGATCAGTCTTCCCTTGGGCGCTCTGGCAGCTTCCATCATGGTCCTGACCGTCAAGACCCTTCCGTCTACCGAGTCGGTACGAGTCCCTTTGAAAGAGAAGGTTGTCTCCCTAGACCTGGCTGGGAGCCTGCTTGTCCTGGGTAAGTGCCACGATGTATGATTTGACGAAGTTTCTCAGAAGAGTGACTGATCTCCCGCTCTGCATAGGGTCAATGGCTTGTCTCGTCCTCGCACTAGAGAAGGGAGGAGTTTCGTCGTCGTGGCGAAATTGGCGAGTCGTTGCCAGCCTGACATCCTCTGCCGTGCTCCTCATCATTTTCGTCATCAACGAATGGCTAATGGGTAATCGAGCCATGATCCAGCGCCATCTGCTCCAGAAACGCTCCATTGTCCTCAACCTGGTCTATCAATTGTTCCTCGCAGGGTTGTTTTTCCCGCTAGTATACGCCCTACCAATTCAATTTCAGTCGGTCGGTAATCACTCTGCGTCGGAGAGCGGTCTACGTCTGATACCGCTGGTAGCGGGCGTTTCGGTCTTCACCATGGTCGCCAATGGAGTCCTCACCTTCTGGCGACATTATACCCCGTTTCTCGTCGTCGGCGCCATTGTCGGGACGATTGGGGTCACCATGGTTCATACTCTGGGTGCTGACGCGAGTCTGGGCTCCTGGATTGGCTTTGAGGTTGTCACCGCCATGGGCGTGGGCCTTGCACTCCAAGTCCCTATGATCGCTAACCAGGCAGCTGTGGGCGCCGAGGATATCGCTGCGGTGACAGCTTTGACGCTTTTCTCGGAGAACATCGGCACGTCTGTCTTCATCCCTGCGACGGAAGCCGCGTTTACCAACAGCTTGATCTCGAGTCTGGGGCACCACGTTCCGAAGCTCCAACCCGAGGCAGTGGTCAATGC
The DNA here is from genome assembly GCA_016109585.1 of Phialophora expanda. Lineage (NCBI taxonomy): Eukaryota > Fungi > Ascomycota > Eurotiomycetes > Chaetothyriales > Herpotrichiellaceae > Phialophora > Phialophora expanda. The sequence goes on from JADWPR010000010.1 coordinate 170,755, forward strand.
CGGAGTAACAGAAATCAGAAGGTTGTTCGCGAAAGACCAGGTCCGGGGGATACTGGCCGCGTATCTACAAGGCTGCAAGGATAGCCAGCTGGTTCCTGTGGCCTGCGGGGGAGTGGCGGCAGCGGTGTCGATGCTCCTGGCCGTTCCCGCGGTTGTTCAGTCATGGGACAGTTGGAAGCACAAACCGCACGCCCACTGAGGCAGGCAAGGCATAGCACGGGTTCTCGATTCAACATCTTTCGGGAGGCTGGCAGGCGTGTCGTAGTTCAGATGACCTTCAACCCATCGCGAGCCATCACAAACTAATCACACAGACGTGGTCCGTGTTGTCGTTGCTCGAGCCCACTGGCGCGCCAAAGGCGGTCAGGAGACGACGCGCCAGCGAGACGCACACAGCATCCTCCTTTATCCAGTTTCTGCCCATCGGGCCTCTGTCCGTATTCATGCCAGAAAAGGGTCATACGTATGGATATGCGGCAAGCATGGTCGGTCACCGAGGGCTTTTGATTGGACGAGTTTGGCGGTGTACAGGTCGAGGTGCAGGGTGCCACTGTCCCCCCTCCACCAAGACCCCGTTCAGCCCCCCCTCAACCCCCCCATCAAGCCTCCATCAAGACTCCATCGCGCTTGGCCGCCGCACTTGGGACCTTTGTTACCAATCCATCCTTCAACACGCCTTCTCTCTGCGTCTCTAGCTCGTCCACCAGACCGCCGACATTGGCTCTGGTCGCACACGGTCGGCTTCGCAATCCTCTTGTCAAGTCGCCTGATCGTCACATGGCCCCTCGACCTTTCGGGCAACTGTGCTGCCCAGCGTGATTGATAATGTCGGAGATCTGGCAGCCGACGTGTCCACTCAGGCGCCTGGTCCATGCAGCGCTTCATCAACCGCCCTTGCAGCCATTTGCACCGTCGCTTCTCAACCAATCTCTCGTACAGACGAGCACGCCAGCTGGCGGCAAAGTCCCTCGCCTTCGAGGCTTAGACGTGCAGCAGCGTTTGTTGATGAGCGCTATCATTGCTAATAGTGCTTTTTCCAAAATTGGTTTGTTCTCGCTAGTTGGCCCATTTTTCCAGATGGCAATTGCTCGACCACCGCGCATTCTTGGTCCTCAGCCATTTTTTGTTTCAACGCTTGCTCTGACTCCTCCATCGTGTTTCAAAATGCCTTGAAGACGCAGGATCGTGGTGGAAAGATTCGATGCGACATGGGATCATTTACGCTCTGCGACGCTTAGGGTTGCCACCACTGATGATGATCGCCTCTCACTGAGCCCCTCCACCACCGCCGTGTGCCAGTCACTGTGTCTTATCTCTTTTGTTTGGCATTTTCAAACGGCCCAGCGGTTGCACGGCTTGCGCCCATTACGACACCAGGAGACCAGGCCACATCCGAGACCAGTTGCGGCTATTTCTACGTCGAGATCTATGCATGATATAATGACGATACGAATCATGAGCTACCAGTATGAAACGAAATCTACAATGGCTGATCGGATTGACGAATCAGACGCCGAGTCGTTCCACTCAGCCATCTCAACTGTAACGAAGGACAGCTCCAAAGGCCAGCAGCAGAGCTGCAAGCGGAACGAGCAACCCGTGCGTACGGATCCTCCTATATTAAAACCAGAAAATGCCCCAACCAGGCCGCGGTCGAAGACGGCATGTTCTCAAAGATCCGGCTCTTCACAAAAATCACACTCTAGATCACGCCCGAATTCTTTGCGACAGGATTCCATCCCGATACCACGCCGACGAACGAGCTTGCCCAGGCAGAAGCAGCGAGCTCGCCGAGATTCGGCAACCCTCCATCTTCAGAGCTGCCAGTTGTTCTCCTCACTGAACGGCATGTTGGCCATGAGCAGCGACACCACTCCTCTGCCGAGCCTGTCGAGTTCCAGAACAACCACCCGCCACGCCTCGCTCGTTCCCGACGGCGCCTTTGACGCAGACGGCATCAAGCGCGTGTGTGAGAAAATCGACGCCAGGTTAGCGACAGCAGCCGACCCTGACGACCATTCCCGGGCCACGGATCCTTTCGCTCGCGGGTACTCGTACGCCCTGCCGGCAGACAGCGGGGAGAATTCACCAACGTTGTCCTCTGGGTTCCACGCACCTGTCGACGAGCACAGCTCCCTGCTGTCCCGCGCGATGACGGCCCCACCGGCCAAAACGCCACAAAGACCACAGCTCAACACGGTGATATCCTGGACGTCCAACGCCACCCGACGCACCGAGTACGAGAAGATCGACCGTGCACACCACGGCGTCCGAGGGTTCGTGCGGCGCGTGTGGCCCCATTGTCTGCGGAAGAAGAACGGGAGGAGAGGATTCTTCACCGGTGACTGCGACGGGGACAGCGTGCGGCGGTTCCGCATGGACGTTGGCGACGATGACGACGACAACGACAGTGACGCCGAGAATGAGAATGAGATTGGGCGGCAGGACCTTGATCATGGACGACTGGACGAGAAGACGGCACTGGAGCTTGAAATTCCGGCCGCCTCCAAGGGTAATGCAACCAGCAACGAGACGCCGAGGGGGAAGGAGGCGAAAACGAGGAAACCCTGGTTGTCGTGCTTCGACTTATGACACATTCCGGTTGACGACTGTCACGAAAAAAACTAAAAAAGCTGTAAAGGGTTAACGATGGGAAACTGTTCGTGTTTGTGCAGTCGGCTTCTGCATTCCCATGATGCCAGCCTTTTGCTTCCTGATACCACCAAATGCGATGGAATTTGACCAGCTCTCGCTGGGCAGTTAACATGTCGGCTCAGCCGCCTGATGTACCAGCTATTTACATAGCCTCCCTTGGACATACTCCCATACAAGTACCGAGTACCGAGTACATATGCCACATAAATCTAGCTTCTGAAAGCTCTTTCGGAGAGCACGCCCCCTCTTGTTGCGCAAGTGCTTGTCGCGAAGGCTCTTGACGCTTCGAGAATATGAAACTGAGGTGCGCGTTCTTCGTGGGGGCCAGGCCTGCCTCGTGGGTGGGGAGGGACCGACAAAACCGCTTCACAGACCCAGGGAAGCACAACACTTCAAACAGCGCCGCACCGTGCGGTGTATGCTGCTGCTTCGTTTCCTGGATGGTGAGTGCATGCATGCATGCGTGGACCTGACTTGTCGACAACGCACCGAATTGCTTGTAGCAGCTCCAAGGAGGATCATACCTCCGAACTGGAAGGCCCAGTCATGCATGGGTGTTTAGAGGTGAATGTCCCGGTCAGACCACAGCGGGCAATCGCGAGTGTGTCCTGCGGCTCTGGGAACACCTCTTCCGCTGCAGTCATCAGGCAAAGTCCTCCGTTGGGAAGTCGAGAATTCTCTCTACCACCTGAGCCGTTTTGTGTTGTCAACTCTCGTTGTCTTTTGTTTGTGGGCGTGGTTTTCCTCCAGTCACGCCTCTGTCACCGCCCCTCACAGCAGATCGAAATCATCCAACTTCTCTCTGTACTGCAAAACCTGTCTCTTCACCTTACTGCCATCCACCCAGGTGATGAAGTCTTCCATGCCCCTCGACACCAGAAACGCCGGATCCGTCACAACTTCAGTCCCCACTCTCACATGGCCCTGCTCCACGAACTTGTGCGCCGTAGCAACATGCTCGACCATGGCGTTCCGCACCATGACGATCCCGAGCCGGCGGCGACAGAACGCAGAGACTGTCACATCCTTCTCTACGCTCGACAGACCGGCGCCCTGGCTGCGGCTCTGCTTGAGAATTCCCATTTGGTAAAGTTTCTCCAGCATGGTGCCTTCCATCTCGACTCTATATGGGTCCGTCGGGTCTAGATTGCTCAGCATGTGGGCAAGCTGCCTCAGTCGGCCGCACAGGGCGTTGTACTTCGAGTAGTCTAGCGGGTGGGTGAGGTGGTAGCGCCGCCGGACTGCGGCTTCGCGGTGGGAGGGACCATCGGACTTGTAGGTGAGGAAGTCGACTTTGCGGAGGAGGCGGGATTCGTGGTGTTTGAGTTTGCGCACCATGGTGAGACGGGAGTTCGATGAAGCAGACGGAGGGGGACAAGAGGAATGAAACGTGCACTGGCCGAGTCAGTACGTGAGTGAGGTCGCGAGAGTGCTGAGGATTGTGAAGGGTTGACTGTCCCAGATCCACCCTACGAAAAAAGTTCTGAGCAAGGCTGCACAGACGGGCACGAGGCTGTGCTAGGCCCATCGTGGCCGATAAGGATTGGGTGCGGGGCAACTGCCGTCGGTTATCCTCGGATCCGAATACTCGAGTTCCAGAGGACGCAGTCGATGTTGATTCTTAATTCACATAGAAAGTACTAGACGCTTCTCCCATGGCTTCTTACGGCCGCAGCGGAGGCATTAGTATAGTACTCCAGAGCATAGAAGTTATCTACACTACAGACAGGACCAGCTTATCACCCAATTGTCGTGCACAAATCGACGCCACTTACTGCGACAAGCCAATCTGTGTGGAGAAGTCTCATAATCGTCCGTCCGGTCGACTGGCTCATCGGTTATTCCCTCGGTCGACCGAACAAGTTTCCTCCATATTGCGATCATCGCCACCGGCCAGGAGGACACCACGTACGCCAATAGGCTGGTGTCGAGATATTACTGGAACTGGTACCCCACTAGGCTGGTGTCGAGATATTACTAGAACTGGTACCCCACTCGGAGCTATGGTTATCCGATGGGGTCTGTAGGTTGGGTGACTAAGGTTCACTTTGATGATGAAGTCGTTGAAGTAATGTACCCGAGTTTCGTCCAATGTCGTTGTTTTTGAGAGCGAAGGGATTTAAATGTCTCCAGTCGATAACGAAACGCCAAGTGTAACTAGAAATCCGTCCTCGAAGACATAAATTCTGCGGTTCCCCCTCCTTTGCGCGGGCATATTCCAGTCCGAAGCAAACATCCCATCTTTCATCGTCTTAGGCTCTAGATTATACAACACCCTCAATATGAAGGCACTTGTGATGGACGGCGAGCCTGGCAAGGCGTCTCTGATCACTGACCGGCCTTACCCCAAGCTCAGACCGGGTTATATGCTGGTCGATGTCAAGGCCGTCGCACTGAACCCCACAGACTGGAAGCACATTGACTACATCAACACGAAAGGGACCCTGGTAGGATGTGACTTTGCCGGCGTGGTGGCAGAAACAGGCACGGGATATGAGACACCTTGGAAGGTTGGAGATCGAGTTGCCGGGTTTACGCACGGCGGCAACTCGCTGCAATCGGAGGACGGGGCTTTTGCAGAGAGAATCGCAGTCAAGGCCGATGTACAACTACATATCCCGCCACATCTGTCGTTCGAAGAGGCCGCAACGCTAGGCGTGGGCGTCGTCACTTGCGGACAGGGGCTGTTTCAAAAGCTCGGCTTGAACTGGCCGACGGATCCGTCGACAAAGGGGGAATTCGTGTTCATATATGGTGGAAGCTCGGCAACAGGCACTCTCGGCATTCAATTCGCGAAGCTGTAAGTCAGTTCGGCACGGTTTCACTCTTGAAGTACTGACGATTCTAGGGCGGGATATCGTGTCATTACCACTTGCTCGCCGCGAAACTTCGACCTGGTCAAGTCTCTAGGAGCCGAGGCCGCCTTCGACTACAATGATCCCGAAGTCACAGCCAAGATCAACGAGTATACCGGAGGGAACATTAACTATGTGTGGGACACAATCGCTCTGCCCCCGACTGCAAAGATTTGTTCCGAGGTGATCTCGCCAGGCGGCAGATACGGCGCTATCTTGAACGTCGAATTTCCGCGAAAGGACGTCACGACGACAGTATCCTTGGGCTACACCGCGCTCGGGGAGCCTACAGATAAACCCTTTTTCAAAAGCATGCACAATGAGGGAGATTTCGAGTTCATGAAGAAGTGGATTAAGGCTGTTGATCCTATCCTTGCGGCAGGCAAGTTGAAGGTTCATCCTCCCAAGGTGGGCAAGGGCCTAGAAGGAATCCCTGAAGGTCTCGATCTTATGAGAAAGGACAAGGTGAGCGGGCAGAAGCTGGTGTACACCCTTGACAAGGTGCTGTGACGGGGACGAGGGTAAATATTTTCATAGCTGAGGTTGCAATCACCAAAGCTCTTCGGGCCCTTCGCGGACAAACTTTGAGAGAAAGAGAAATGTGTACACTTCTTGTCCACAATATAAACATAGTCAAGCCGTACGACGCGAGCTGATGGGGATTGATTCACAATCCAACAAGCCTCAGCCATCACACTTGGCTGGCCGCTGCACCGCCGGCCCTGCCAAGTGGCGGGGGCTCGTTCCTGCCGCCGCCCCAATGACGCAGTCATCCTGCAACCTCCATGGCCGCCGCCAAAAAGTTGAAACGTGGACGCTCAGCCATGACAGCAACAGCTGTGGCTGTGACACCGGATGGACGATCCAGTCATCCCTGCCGTTTCGTAGTTCTCGGTCACCTAGAACTAGCTTGTTCAAAGCCACGAGTGATGATGATCATCTGTCAACAGACAAGCTTTGACCCATGACCTGGGAATGAGTGCATCTCCAAGCCAGGCCACGTAACAGCGCGGACTCTTGAATTTTCCAACTTTTATGGGAATATATGCTACGGAGTGAGCCCGTACATTCAGCTGAGGACAACATCGTGCTCCCTCGACCATCTGTGCCCCTCCCTTTTTCCTTGCATGGCCATCATGTCCACCTCCGATGCGGTCGCAAACGGCACCTCGATGGCGGCAGCCGCTGCTGCTCCCGCAGTCAATGGAGACGTGAAAGCACCCCAGATCAGGATCGAGACGCCTAGCGATCCTTCAACTTCATCTCCGGGCTCAACACCACCGCCGGGACAGTTGCTGACGGGCAAGCAAGAACACTATCTCAAGCGGGAACTCATCTCTCGTCAGGTCGCGGATGAGATCGCAGAACTCAGCAGTCCCACTGCCCTCCAACGATTCGGGGCACCCTTCCGCTCACAATATGGCGAAGTCTCACCCATGGACTCGGAGCTGCCCATCCTGCGGTATATCTTCGTCAACCATGTGCGCAAATTCCCCTTCCTCAACCAGGCACAAGAGAAGGAGTTCTGGCAGGACAAACTACAGACCTTCCTCGAGTCCTTTGCCAGCAAATACATATCATCTTCGGAAGACAGGCTGGAAGAAACCAAGAGAAAAAAGCTGGCGAAAAAGTCGGAGAAGCTGGTCGAGCTGATGATGGTGTCTGGACTGCCAACCGCCTCAGGCTATGAAGAAAGAATACGTTTTGCCGAGATGGAGGTTGTTGACCGCGGCGCCAACGAGCAAGGCCTAGTTGTGAACATACCGGAGGGAAACTACATCAATGACTGGGATGTCAATGTCGCAGGCGTTAGAATCACTTCGGTCAAGCGAACGGTCCGATACCATCAGCATGCTGAATTTCTGATACGAGTCAAGAGGCCCGATCAGCCGGAAATCTACATCGGTAGACGGTATGGAGAGTTTGCGAGACTGCATAAGAAGCTACGCACTGAGATGCCTGGCAAGATCCTTCCTCCTCTGCCCAGAAAGAACAAGTCCTCCACCTTCGCCTCGGTCTTGCCGTCTGGGGATAACGATGCAGAGTCAATATCCTCCGTGTCTACTGAAGCGAGCCTCGAAGACTCTGGAAGGAATTTCTTACCCATGCATCGACGGCTGAAGTCGGGCAATTCCCTCAGCCCTAACCCAGGAGGTGGCTCACCCAAATCGAGAGAAAGAAGTCCCAGCCCGAGTCCGCAAGCCATTCGGTTACACCGTGAAGACCAGAGAGTGTCGTTGAGAGCATTCTTGCGAACTCTCTTGCAGAATCCGAACATCGCACAGTCGAAATCTATGGTCGATTTCCTGACACTTCAACCCGTGCAGCTGAATGAGGAAGAACAAGAGGATATCCAACGGCGGAAAGAAATGGATGCTCGACGCCTCGAAGAGCAAAGGAAATTCTACGATATCGCCAGAAAACGTGCGGCAGAGCTTGACACGTACATGGAGACGTTCCGCAGGAACATTGTCGAGGCCAATGGACTTACTAAACTCTTCTCCGAGATACGTGAGAAAGAAAAAATTGAGGATCTAAGCCCGGAGTATCAGAAGTTCGCAGAATGGTTGAGGATAGAGGTGGCCGCAACAATCTACCACTTATTCCTGGCTGAGGACAACTCTCCTGAACTGTTTGCGCAAGCGAAACGGATTCATTCTCTGGTGCCATATACGGTGCTGAAGAATGCAATACGGATAGCGAATCCCGCCGCAGTCATGTCAGCCGTTCTGGATCTCTTCCTTGCTCAGCCGTTTGGCACGAGATCATTATTGCAACGCATATTCTCACAGACGCTCAATGACGGGATACGGCAATTCCAAAAGCCCATTGACGACATGGTCGCCAAAGTGGGAGACCAGGTACTGACGAACAAGATCAAGGCTTTTGTTGACAGTCCCGAGGATGTGAAGACTGACGTACGGAACGAGGCGCAGAAGGAGGACGTCGATATTGTTGTCGCTATCCTTCGATCAGACCAGTTCCAACCAGAGCTCACGCCGCCACAAATCCAGCGCGTCTACAATGCGTGGGTTGCTTGGAACAGCGCGGTTGAGAATGATGACGAGGAACTCCAGCAAGGCGCAGAGATGTTTTCTCACCTCAAACAACTTCTGAAGTTGATGACACGCCAGCGCGACAAGGCCATGATGGCTGCCATGATCGAAGAGCCTAACACCTTACAACTATTCCGCGACCTGTTCACGATATTCTACGAGCCCCTCGTCCGAGTTTACAAGTCGGCCAACGTGTACAGCAGCATTACAGACTTCGCAGTGTTTGCCGATGACACCATCAAGACGGTAGAGATTGCCCAGAGGCAAGATGTTTCGGCAGATCCAAACCAAACAGTGCAATCATTCATCGACCTCTGTGCTCGCCATCAGCACAATCTGTACAAATTCATCCACGAAGTTCATACGCATGATAACGGCCTCTTCACTGCATTGATGGCCTGGATTGAAGGTATCCTCGAGTTCCTCCGCAAGGGACCCACGTCGGGTGTCAAGCTGGATATGAACGCCATTCTTCAAGGAGCACTGGATATGGGCACTGTGGATCGGGAAATCGTCATTCGAGAGGTTAATGAGCTGGTCGCGTGGCAGGCGGCGAGAAAGAAGTGGCACAGTGACAAGACAAGGCAGAAGATGGCGGCCGAGGGGACGAATTCGTCAGAAGATTCAACTGGGATGCCAGGAGCTAACTTTAAGAGCAGCGATTTCGGGCTACACGAGGTGAGCAGCTTCCTCTTTTCGTTGCCTGGCAAATATTGCTTCTAGATACTGGACGCTGTGTAGACTGACATATTTTCAGGGCGATCTGATGGACCTCCGCATCTCAGAAGACGAAGACGAATTCGACTCTGAAGATGAATCCGCAGAAGACGACCTTGACCCGATTTCAGCAGAACGTCGCCGTCGGAAGAAGGCCCAAGATAGGCTCAGAAGGAGCGCTGGTGAGCCTGTCAAGCCCGAGGTCCGCGAGGTCCTAAAATTGAGGGAGCCCTTCTTAGCCATGTTGAGAGCTGTGTTGAGCGACTAAGCACATGCTCGAAAGGGAAAGCGGTTCGATATTTCAGGCTATTGTCCTCACGGGAAGCATTATCGTTATCGCATGCAGAAGCGTAGAACGTGCAGGGGAATCGCGACACATCCATATCACACGGAGGCGCACTTGACCAGGTCACAGCTTACGAGCGTATGCCTATAGCACCGCTGAATACTCCGTACTTTGCAAGCAAAAGATCTGGCTCTGACATGTGTGAAACATTCGAGCATGTGAATTTGCGGCGCGTGTCCACGTCCTCGGCTGGCGCCTCGAGTGTCTGCGATCCAACCAGCCCTTTGCTCCCAAGCGGTCGCATGTACACGATCGGACAGAAGCTCTAAACACTGTGTTCTGCTCGATGCAGGATGTCTTCTGATACTTAGCACGGTGAAGGAACCTGTTGAATTTCGGTTCTGAGGACGAATCAAAAAACTTGCACGGCAAAATGAGGCGGTTAGCGGATTTGATTGGGCAGGAGGAAGAAAGTAGGCAGCATCAAGTTACGCGGATTGCCAGTCTAATTGGTTGAACCGATATATTCCGCGAAACGAGAGGCGCTGATTGGGGCTCAACGAATGCCTCGAGGCAGAGAGGTGTGGTCTGAGCAGGCTTCCAGCAGCTTGCGACGCAAGCAGTCGTGCGGGAGAATGAGCATGAGAAGGCATACCATGCCCAGTCCTGGTTGCCTTCAAGACGAGCATGCTACGTATGGCGGAGAGTGTAACCTGATTGGGAGAGGAGCTGGCATCCCGGCACGTCATACTGGCCGTTAAGCGATGGTCGAAGCATGCTACGCTGTTGCTGACACATAAGGCATGTCCTCTTCTCATCGATCCGTGGCAGGGTTGCTGGGGCGGCAGGCTAAGTTGCGGGAAAAAGAGGAAGCGTCTCTGACCAGGAACGAGCACAGCGAGACAGGAATGGCGGCGGTCACATGACGGGCGCATTCCTTCTGCTTGCCCACCACGTCAGCCCTGCAGCCAGCGCACGGGTCAACACAACAACAACAACTTCGGTTATGACTGTTATCGCCAGGGATCATTCACACGCTCCGCGCAGCCATGAACGTTCGTACTCGTACTCGTCCGGCGTCCTGTGTAAACCTCGACTCTCGCGTAGCCGTCGGCAGTAATACCCAATCCTGTGATGCTCAAAATTGCATGTGCGGTCCCAGGCCCAGAGCGGCATAGCGCGCCAGTGGATCAGCATGGTCACGAGATGAAATGATGGTTGGCTCTTGCCTCAACCAGACATCGCAAGCGACCGCAGAGCGGGGCTGGAGTCGCTCCCGAACAGAGTTTTGCAGGTCGCCGATGCCGACGAGTGCCGGAGGAGAGCGAGGCGTGAGAGGTCTCCCACTTTCCGCCGTCCAGCCAATATTCTCTCCTCTTCTTCCCTCCCTCATTATCGCCCAATAGCCCTCGTTTCATCCTCCGCCTTCACCCAATCAAACCCACGTTGCTCTCTTCCTTCGTCCACTCATCACATCAAAAAATACCGTTTCTCGCTACGGCAGCACGCAACACGCAAGACATCAGACCTGTCCTTTCACGTGGGTCCCAGCTTAGGGCTGGCGTGTCACAAGAGAGAGCGACAAGTGATCAGAGAAAAGGCCGAACCAACCCCAGGCCTGGCGGCTCTCAGCCTACACTCGTCGCCGGTCGTCACTGGTTCACCGCATCACAATTTGATTCGACTGGCCTCTCCACGATCCACGTTCCTGGTAAACAACAACCACCTATCATCATTCAGCGTCGAGTATAGCTGTAGAGCCTTGCGCGCATCGAGTATATCAAACATATCAAACAGTGTCGAGCAAAGCCGCCCGAGACCGAGGGTTTGTGCGCCTGCCGAGCTGTGATCTCATCAGCCCGAAGCAAAGCGAGCAATCAAGCCATCCATCAGCCCGACAGCCATCACCCCAGTCACCCCAGCCAGCTCTGCAATCTGCAAGCCCGCCCACTCTCGCACAGTACGCTACTACTACTGCTACTCTCCCATTACTCACCGCGGGAAACAACCCGCGCTCACCGCTGGCACTCTTTCCATCACCAGTGCAACACAAAACACAACTTGCCTGACACCATCACCGACAACTGACGGGCCGACCGCCATTCCGGTCCCCAAAAATCAAACTCCATCGTTTTCCCGGCCTCCTCCACCACCGCGCACTGCCGAACTGCTATCGCCCGCACAGCGCTTGCAACCCAAACGGCATTCTTGAACTTGACTTCGCTGTCGCCATCACCAACAACGCGTCAGGTCTTGCCTTGATCATCGCCGACGTCGCGCACGAATAGTTGCGACCAGCGCGACGAGATTCGTAGAACCTGACAGCTTCATTGTGGGCAGCAACCCCAACTCCAGCAGCTGTCGCATCACGTTTTGGGCAGCAACCGCGGCTGACCCGAGAAAAGAACAAATCGCAAACCCCTCCGCAGACGCGACCGGAAATTTCATCATTCATACAGGAATAGAATCCCAGCTGCCCAGCGTCGGGATCGCCTTGACTGTGGGACACGGAAACTAAGAGGTGAGTTGCATGGACTTGCCAACACATCACTGCAGGCGCGCTCTCCAATCGATTGCTACATAACCATTCCCACCCAGCCCCGTCCTCCAATAATCGCTGCTGCGCTCTACCAGAGCCAATACTGACCCGTGGTGTGCTCAGTACGTAGTCTAGCAACCGAATCGCAGCTTACCTTCCTTCCGCGCGCCCTCGAATCATCCATCGCAGTCGCCGCGATCACAACAATCCAATCTAGACTGCGCGGCGCGTCATATCCGAGCTTCTGGAAAGCTGAAGGACTGCCAGACCGGGTCGGCGACAAACACAACAGCAATCGCGCCAGCGGGAGTGAGGCAAGAGCTGGAATCGACGGCGACAGCGTGACGTCCGGGCCAGCCATCGTCATCCACCCCGCGCCACACTCGTCGTGCCTCGAGCAGAAGTGACAACTCATCAAAGCGCTAGACCCCAGCTTTCCTGCAACGAAGCCCAATCTGAGGCGAATTCAGCCGGCCATCCTGGACCTAACCCGCCTCATTTGTCGACCTTGTCTTTCGTCAATATAGTGAGTGGACCGCTGGGTTCAGACCACTTTTGACACCTCGAGAGCAAGTCTCCATCACCTGCTCTGCCAACGATTAGGTGTGTGATCCAGTGACTGGCGGGAGCTGCGCTAGCAACTAACGCAAGGGACCAGGCTCCAACTTACCGCTGCTAGACCCTCCTATCAGAGAGTCGAGTTGCCTTCGCAGCAACATTTCAAGGCACAACGGCCCCAGAGAGCGTGTCTCAGCCATCCAGCTATCACCTTTGCGCCTCTCTGGACCTCTTGTCTGCCCAGCTTAGCCTTCGGAGACCTGCGTCTTCCCGTACGCGCGACAGCTGAGGCGATCATCAAGTCACCGTTCGCGGGCCGAGAACCTTCCTTCTGCAGCCCTGCACTCAAGTATCAGAGCGAGCCATTCAAGCATTATCTCTGATCCGTGTTCACCATGGAGTACCCGCCGCAGTATCAGCAACATACTCAACATCCTCATATGCAGGGAGGCTATCAGACATCGCCACAGAGCGCCGGCCCGGGGTCCCTCCAGTCACCATCGGGTCCTCAATCGCATATGCAACAACACAATCCAAACCAAGCGTCTCCCATCCTCCCATCGCAGACTCAGAATCACTATCAACCACAGCCGGCCGCCGGGGTCCATCAATCAATGGGCTACCCTCAATATGGAGTCAATGCGGGAATGTCACAAGGCTATGGCATATCGCCCACTCAGGCTGCGGCTATGGCCACAGCAGCGGCATCCGGTAAGTTCACGCCTCGTCCTGCGGCACTCGAGAAACACTCATCGACTAACGTTAAATCTGTAGGGCAAATGCCGCCTCTTCCATCCACTGTGAGCATGCCTCAGGCAGGACAGATGAATGCGCAAAGACGCATGAGCCAGCATATCACGAGCCCTCATGGTCAGGTGTCGCAGCCTGTCATGAACCATACCTTGCCCCGACAGTCAGTTCCACCCGCCATGCCTCCCCCTCAGCAACCTGTGCAGGCGCAAGAAGAGATCTCTGGGGGAGGTGCGGAGGAATCTCCCCTGTATGTCAATGCGAAGCAGTTTCATCGCATACTCAAACGGCGCGTTGCCCGGCAGAAGCTTGAGGAGCAGCTCAGACTTACCTCGAAGGGTCGGAAACCTTATCTGCATGAGTCAAGACATAACCATGCCATGCGCAGACCCCGTGGTCCCGGTGGTCGATTCTTGACTGCAGACGAAGTTGCCGCCCTGGAGAAGGGCGAAGGTACCGAGAATGGTACTCCAGCGACCAGTAAGCCCGACAAGGCGGCGTCAGGTACGAAGAGAAAGGCCGGGGCCAGCAATAATGAGACACCCAGCAAGAGGTCCAAGGTTGCCAGTGAAAGTGCAGAAGACGATGATGACGATGATGGCGAGGAGGATACCGGCTGAGCCTGGGCCTCCGATCCGCATCGGACGTTCTTTTGCTTGTGTTTCCTTTGTCTCTGCATATCGAGGAACTGCCAGTTTAGCAAGCGTTGTCTTTGGCCTGATGATGGGGGAAGGGGCATGGTCTTGTCGGGCTGGGGATCTTTTCGATTTCACTCAGGCTTGCTGGTCTTGCTGGAATAGCCATCTGGTTTATCCTCACTTTTCCTTTGTCCTTCAACATTGAACATTACAGAGAGACGGGCTCACGCCAGGACACGCCAATTACCGTCACAAGCTACGACACTGACTCTTGCGCCCACTCAATCCTCGCTGCAGAGCAGTTTCCTCTTCTCCTCCTTTATATCTGCCAGTCTGCTACCGGAGGGAGCTCATTCGGGCTACCCGAGCCATTTTGGATCACGACTGTCGTTTCCGATTGCTTCTTTTTCCCGATTATGGAGTGCAGATTTTGAGCCTCTCTTCAGCCGTGGGGGAGTCCGAGCCCGGCATTCTGCATAGGGCGCTACCTTTCGACGCAATCCCCGAGAAATTGGCCGCGGGCTGCTTGCTTCTTGTGGCATGATTCACCTGCCTGCACTGGCCATGCTTCTCAGAACGCAACTCTATCAACCACCTCTCCAGATCTTAGAGTCATGGGTTCACCTCACAGTACAAGGGAACATTGGAAAGCGCAAGCAACAACGACGACAGCATGGGTTTACAGGAGGATATTTGATACTTTTGCACAGCGGCAACACTGGAGGACACATTAGGCAAACGAGAACGACCCACGTGCACGCGCACATATCACGGACAGCATGTTTTCACTTCTGGTTCATCGACTGAACCTTACACTTTTCAAGTCAACAATCGTTTAACTATTTCCCACCCCACTTTCTCATCGACGACAATCGTTGAACGAACCACTCTGACGAATCCCCTTATGCATGTCTGTGCTTTTGCGTTCCAAGTCGTGTTTTGAACAAATTGAGTTATGCATCGCAAGGGACCGGAAGCAAAGGAATGGGGAAGGGATTGGTGGGGAGATGAAGGGTGCGGCAGGGCTGGATGAACCTGGGCAGAATGAAAGCGAGTGCGCACTGAAGGACTGGGCTGGCCTGGGCTTGACGAGCAAGCAAGGCTTCCCAATGCAGTTGCCGTCGGTCTGTTCCTCTACTTTGTCCATCACGATTACTTCCGCCGCCGACGTGATTACTGTCTCCTGAGGAGGCATCTCACTGGGGCCGACGAGGTCACGAGGGTCTTGAGGGTCTTGGACAAACGGAGGACAGGTTGAACAGATCATGCCGGCCAGCTAGTTATTGTACAGATCAGACAGGGCTGGATGCTCGAGATAGTGTCTTTTCCTTTCTAGCTGAGCTATGAGACTTTGAATCGATATGCTTTTTAATAGCCAAGCCAGACTCACAGCATCCGCTGTCGCCTCCGCTATGCTGCTGGGCCGACCTTGCCTGCTCACATATCCCGCCAGATATCGTCGAGTGGGAAATCGCCTGATCGTATTCGATATGGCGCACACGGGAATATGAGGGAGCATCCATTGAGAACAAGGATCTGTTGACAGTAGCAAGCAGTCAAGTATCAAGGGGATGATGTAGAACGTCAAGCTCAGTTGCTATGCAATAATGCTGCACTGATGAATGCATGCTCATTCTTTGGTGTTCTAGCTCTAGATTTCGCTGTCTTGATGCCTGCTCTGGCTCTGTAACTATGTATGCTGAAATGCGCCATGCTACCAATGCCACAGAAAGTGCAATGTCAAGCTCTCAGAGTCTCCAAAAAAAACGGCTGTCATTGATCGGAAAGGACGGAGCGTAGGGGAGCAAGTGCCCTACTGTATGATCGCCGTGAAGATGATCTGCTCAACTCATATCAGGTCTCCACCATCGTCAGTCGTTCGCTTGGTTGCTGGCTTGGTCCGTGCTCATCACCGTCAAGGTTTGATTGTGTGAAGTCGTCCAAGCCTCAATAATACTCGTACTCGAAGGTGGCTCAATTGACGTGCTCCAAGGCCTGGCACTCCTTTAGACGCTTGAGTCTGCGTACTGTGCCACGTTAAAGTCGTCTCATCAATGATCATGTTTATATGGCAGTTGAAGGTTGGTGGACAAGTTCATGCCACTCGTTGCGTCACTAGATTGCTGATATTCGGGGAAGAAGCAGCTGTTTGCGTGGTTACGTCGAGCTCTGGTGTGAGACTTCGGTTAGAAACTGGACTTGCTGGTCACCCAGTGTGCCTAGAAAGTCCAGTTCTCATCGACGGACTTGAGAGCCCACTCAAACTTTTCCCGCAGGGTCTTCGAAAAGAACTTCTCGATGGGCACGTTGAACTTCTTACTGAACACGACCGTCAACCTCGGATCAATGTAGTTCTGCGCATCGATCAGTCAGTAGATGGTCTCAAGCTGAATCACAGGATTGACCTGAACTTACAATCTTCGAAGTGCCCAATGCCACCTCTTTATTGTTTTCTTTGTCCTCTGCCTGGATCGCCATGGTAGCAATCCTCGTGTCCAGCTTCTTGATTTGCTCTTCGTACTTGTCGACTGCTGGGGACTTGCCTTCGGCTTCGACCTTCTTGGTTTTGTTTTCCTTCTTGAACTTTTTCTCCAGCTCTGTGGCGACCTTGAGGCGTTCCTCAAGTTCCTTATGTTTCATCTCTTTCTCGCCTTCAGCCTTCAGCTTCTCGTTCTCTTTCTCGAACTTCTTGGTAATCTTGGTCTTTTCTTGGTCAACCAGGAAGGCCTGGTGTTCCAGGATCCATGTCTCATCGATATCCTCGGGCAGTTCAAAGTATTCGGCACCCTTTTTCTTCTTGATCTTAGGGTCCACATCGATCATCATCTGTTTGATACGCCACTGCTGGTACTTGAGGCCTTTGATCCGGTCGCCCAACTTTTCCATTTGACCTGCATGTCCGGCTCCTACGGTACGCTTGTGATTGCAGAGAATGGCGACCCTGCGGTTTGCGTCATTATAGTCCTTGACTCTTTCGGCGATAGAACCTTCGGACTTCATTTCCGAAAGCAGTTTGGACATAGTGTACGATGCGTTGTAGGTACGGAAGACCTTGGCCGTCAGTCCATCCATATAACTCTTGAGATGCTTGTTGAGCGCGCTGGTGCTCAAGCGGTCGAAGAGGGCATCTCCTTCCTGTTTGGGTGGCCTCTTGAAGATCTTCAGGTTCTTGAAGACTTGCGGATCTACCTCGAATTCTTCGTGGAATCGAATGCTGTCCTTGCCCAAAAAGTCAAAGATGACAATGTTGGGCGGCCGCAGGGTAACGTTCTCGTACTTCAACGAACAACAACCGACGGTGTCAGCCTCGTCGTCCCCTTTCTCGTTACCCGCTCTCAGCGCAAATCGGTCAATGAGATACATGGCAGTTGCCCTCTGGCGATCGACGGTCGGCTCTGCCTTCAAATCTTTCTGGTAGTCTTTGCGGATACGGTCGATGTGCTTCTTCAACTCGCGGGCCTTTTCAAACTTCTTGTAATCACTTTGACCCTTGATGTCCGAGTTTGCCGCCAGCATAACATACTTGTAGTTGCCGTTGATGTTTTCTTGCCACATAGCTAGCCAAGTACCTTGCTTGTCATGCTTGACCTCCTTCCACGCGTGCCCTTCGGGTGGGACAGGAACTGTTGCCTCCTTACCGATGTTGATGGTGATCTGTTCAGGCATGACCCTGGTCTTGACGTGGCCAGTTTTGGGATGGTCGCCACGGCCACGGAACAGGCCAGGAGGTTCAACACGAAAGTTTCCCACCTTTTGCTTCTTACCATCCCATATGCAGTACATGTATGGGGCCTCAGCTTCGTCTTTTTCTTGTTTAAGGGCTTTCTTCTCCTCTTTGGACAGTGCCTTCTTGGCCACCCTCTCAGCCTCGTAGTGATCAAAGATCGGCCTGAAGTCGCATTTGGCGAATTCTTTGATCTCCACCTTTTCACCACTTCTGTTCTTGGCACCGCCGGTCTTCTTGAGGATCTCCTTGAAGTCACTGAAGAAGTTCTTTTGAAAGGTTGGATTCTCGACATTGTGGGTGGAGTTCAGCATCGTGCCGAAGAAACCGGCGACTTCTTCTGCGTCCGGGTGGAGTGTAACGGGCTCCCCGTCGTATTTCATCTTGACGTTCTTGGGCAGCGGCTTGTAAGGCGGGGGAAAAACAACACCATTGTGCTGCAAAGTTTCCCATTTGTTCGTGCCGTCACCCTTGGTCGGATCCTCCCACCATTTGACGTCGTCCTCGTCTTCCTCTTCGTCTTCAGGATCAGCACTCTCTTCCTTCTTGACGGATTTGGACGTGCCCGCTGTCTTTTTGGTGTGTGAGACAGGTTCGGGTTTGACTTTTTTGACGGGTCCGGAGGACTCGGCTTTGGCGCTCTTGGTGGGTGCACGCTTCGACAGAGGTTGGTCGTCATCGCTGGACTCCTCTTTCTTGACCCTTTTCGCGGGCACAGCTTTCTTTGGGGCCTTTCCGGTTTCCTGTTTCTCCTCCTTTCGAATTTGCTTGGCCTCCTTCTCGGCAGCCTTCTCGATTTTCTGTTTCTGCTTGGCAAGTTTTTGGCCCAGAGGTACGTCCGAGTCAGAATCCTCGCCGATCTGATGGGCGGAGAGTCGCGGAGGCATCTTCACCACTTGGCCATTTGCCTTTGCCTTTGCCTTGGCCATGAGCGGCGCGTCGTCCGAGTCGGACTCAACAACGGCCGACGTCCTTCTCTTCTTGCTCTACTTCCATATCAGTCCATGTAGTCTTTTGCAAAGGTGTTCAGTTTATCAGGATCGCATACCAGTGGTATATCGTCATCACTGCTTTCTGCATCGGCGTAGTCCGGGCGCGTGAGACTCTCCCTGAACTTCCTCTTTGCAGCTCCAGCGCCATTGGCGAGGTCGCCCTTGTTGTCTGACGGTGATGCGTTTTCCACCTTGACCTCGCCATGGGCTATCGAGATACCAGGCATAACAGTGCCATTGGAAGGAATTTGGCGGTCCAACGCAGCATCGACGGAAGAAGGGATTTTGTCCGCAGACACATGCGGAGTGACTGTTCGCATGGTTAGTTGTACGATACAAAAATGAGATAGGAATGAGTCCAGCTTCAGGCAGGCAACACAAACGCAGCTGCCTGGAGCTGGTGAGAGTGGTGTATCAGAGAGAGCATACCTCCGTTTGTACCATTTGGCTTTCTCTTGCCCGCAAGCGGGATGTCATCGTCCGAGGAAGACATGATGCGCGTGAGGGATGAGACGTAACGTGGTGGTTTGGCGCCAGTAGGTGGGTGGTGTTGAAAGGACCTTAATATAGCAGGAGAGGGAGGGGGGTGAAAGGCAAAGGATTGAAGAGACCTCCAGAACGCGCCTCGGATAGTCGGAATGACGGGCGGAACTATTAGGGACGACGGGTCTCTGAGCTGAGTTGCGTGAATAGAAGTGGTTGGCGGATGTCGAGGGTGCAAAGTGAAGGAAAGAGAAGAGAGTGACGAGGCGAGATAGAGAGAGAGAGAGAAGTGAAGGAATGGGCGAAGCCGAGAGGCAGAGCAGAAGCCAGCCAGTCGTGTCGTTTCGTGAGGCTAAACCGAGCCTGAGTTCCCACTCCTGGCCTCTCAGAACGGGACTCGCAGGGCCTCGCCGTCAAATTCCACCGTGTCGAAAGCCGACTAGCCGATATCGGCCTAGCGCAACTCAATCAGCGAGCTCTCATCGGAACCTCAGTTTTCGACGTTGATGCGCAACAAGCGAATCTCCTCTCTTCGTTCCATCCCTCGTCATCACCCATTGACAGCTCGGTGGCCAGCAGTCCTCACCATGATGCTGTCCAGAGCTGTACGACCTGCCCTTGCCGCCGGCAACGCTGCCGTCGCAAGGTGAGCTCCCCGTCGACCCTGCCTTCAGGAGCTTGCCTGGGTGCTAACCTGTGGACAGGACCGCTGTTCCCCAAGTCGCCGGCTATGCCACGCTACGCGAAATCGAGGGTACGATGCACAGAATGAATGGTAGCTTCACTTTCTGACAGCCTGCAGGCCGCCTCAAATCCATTCGCAACATTGAGAAAATCACCAAGACAATGAAGATCGTTGCGTCGACCAAGCTCACCCGCGCTCAAAAGGCCATGTCTGACTCTCGACGTTATGGCCAAACCTCGAACCAGGTGTTTGAAGAGGCCGAGACCAAGCCGTTGGAGGAGAAGAAGACACTGCTGGTGGTTGCCAGCTCGGACAAGGGTCTCTGCGGTGGTATCCATTCCGGTCTCTCGCGCGCCACTCGCCGCATGCTCGAAGAGGACTCCAGCCTCGACATCGCCATCGTCGGCGAAAAGTGCAAGGCTCAAATTGGACGTTCCAATCCCAAGAATGTCGTCCTCAGCTTTGCGGGTATCGGCAGAGATGTTCCCACCTTTGCCGATGCGCAGGCCATCGCCGACCAACTGGTCTTGCTCACAGAAGACTACGCGAGTATCAAGATCCTCTACAACAAGTTCCTCAACGCTCAGAGCTATGAACCAACCATTGTCGAGGCGTACTCAGAGGAGGCCATCACCCAATCTCCGAAATTCGCCGAATTCGAAATTGACGACGAGGTGCTCGCTAACTTGAGGGAGTATTCTTTGGCCAACTCTCTCTACTGGGCTCTTGCCGAGGGGCATGCTTGCGAACAATCTGCCAGACGGAACGCTATGGATGTGAGTGGATACGCAACTCCCGCTGCGGTGATAATACTGACGTGGATTTTCCAGAACGCCTCCAAGAACGCCGGAGACATGATCGGCAAGTTCACGATCCTGTACAACAGAACCCGACAGGCTGTCATTACCGGAGAACTGGTCGAGATTATCACAGGTGCTACTGCCTCGGAAGATATGTAGGCTTCGTTTCAGAAAAGAGAAAGTTGTACATAAAACCCGACTTCAATTTCCCTGGCGCAATCGAGGCTTTTGAGGGTTCAAAAAATCACATCCTGCGTGACTCAGTTCTCTTGCAAGGCTTACATGTGAAGTTGTCACCTGCTTGTCCTGCCGCAGTGTCTTTGTTTCGTGCGGCGAACAGTCATCACTGCCCTGATCAGTTGTGGTAACAACGCAGCTCTATGACTGCCACTGCCTGAGCCACCGTGCACCCCATCTCATGGACTTCGTCTTCTCCACTACAGTTCGCTTTGCTCTCTTCATTATCCATATCATCGCCAATACTGCAAACACCTTATCGGTCTTCGACCATGTCGACCTCCTCGGAATCCACCGAACTCGAATCCCAAGATATGGCTCAGGCCAAGGTTGACCCATCACCAAGAACACTCTTCAAAAAGAGAGGTAATGTCCACCACCGAAAATCAAGCCTTCATGGTAAGAGCAGCAGCACTGACTGTGGTTTGCGACGCAGAGCCGGGAGTCGCCGAAGTGCCGCGACTGGAACTCATCCTGATCGCCGTCGGTGTGTCAACATGCATGCTGTTCGCTCTGGACACTCGCCAGTTCGTTGACATTGTTCTCGTCACCCTCCTCCTTGCAGCCTACCCACCGCTCGTTCGCAGATGCAGATGGTTCCTCCTTATTGCGCTACTCTCGACAAATCTGCGGTGGAAAGTGAAATGTGCGGTAGTGTTCGCTTGCTTGCATGCAATGACGGCAATCGATTGGGACTGTGCAATGGAGAAGGTCAAGCACGCCAGGGGGGTCACAGCATGAACCAGCCCGCGCCGGTAGGATGCGAATCATCGAAGTTCAAGACGGCGATAGAGCTTTTCGAGTACCCAACTTCGGAGGCAAAGAGGTTTACCAGAGCTGTCGATGCCATTAGGCGAGGGACCGAGTGTCAGAAGGACGATCGAGCAAGCTGAGTGGAGGAGACCGTGCATGGCGCTACAAACCAGAAGAACTCAGTGGCTTCGCCTGATAGGATTATCAGCGTGGAGTAGCTCTGTTAGAGGAGGTAGTCACAACTCCCGTGCACGCGGGTCCCCTCCAGAACGGTCGATGACTATCCTCCTTCTCCGCCTGTACTGTATTCCTCTCATGTAGCTGATAAGAATGCTTGGCCGAGTCTGGATGTGCCTCTCAGCCATTTGCCCATTTCTCTATCCACTCGCTGAATTGACTGATCTATATTTTGACAATAGAGGGATCGGTCTCGATTGGAACCTGTTAATGGCGCAAGGTCACGAAAGGTTTCCGAGCAAGTCCGACCAACACGCTGGAGCAACCATCCACATCGAGGGAGTCGGACACAACAGTTGTGACTCTTTGAAGATAATATGAGGGATAGAGCTTCCATTTCTTGCATGTTTGACAAAGACGATTGTGTACGGGACGGAAATGTACTCCCCCCTCTGCAGCAACACGGTCCAGCTCGGCCACCTGCTTCTTCAAGCACAAATGGAACCTGTTAACTCCAAATTCATGCTCCTCTCTTTTCAACCTTTGTTCCAGGTCTTATTCCAGCTCTGCGTAAGTCTTAATCACTGTACAGGCAATAGAGGTAGGACGGTCGGTTGTGATCACGTGCTTCGCCCCTTTCGCAGCGAGCCTCGTGAGCCTCACCCCGGGACCCAGTATACAATTTTGCAGGGTTTAGTGCCAGGATGGAGTGTCTTGCTTGGGACAATCGACAATGATTCCGTGCATAAGCCATTGTAGATAAAGGCTGTTAGCTGCAGAACAGCTTCTGGCCCTTGTTTGAACCCCTCTGCACCTGTTTTTGTGTGTATTGGCAACTGACAGGGCGCGCCCGCGCCCTGTCCTCTGTGGTTGATGTGCTGAAATGTCTTCAGACTCTTCAAAACGACATCCTGTAGATATGTTCAGAGATTCTGACCGACCTGATTCTGTATCCATCTTGTATGAACTGCCTAGAGGTGTCATAGAGGCTTGTATTTGTTCGGGGCAAACTCGCAAGCGGTCTCTTGCCCTCTGATCACTGCGGGTATTCGTAATTTATACACCACCCGTGTGTCTTTCTGCCGCAGCAGCTTGGTAAGCCAGCGCGCCCTTTTTAGAACAAACTGGTGCTACACAGTCTCTCGCCTTGTCACTGTCCAAATCTCTTTATTCCAGCTTGGGAGTACGCGGATCTGTACAGCAAACACTGCTCTTTCTGGGGTATATATCCAGCTCAATCCTGGACTCCAGCTTCCATTCTCCTTTATCTCTCATCCTTCAGATCACAGTGTCTCTTCCAGCAGCTCTCTCAACCTTCAAACTCGTCCCTTGCAACTGTTCCTCATGGCTGACGGAAGCTTCGAAGCTGCTGTTGGCGGCAGATACGTTCCTCCATTTCAACGCAATCACCATTCTTCTGGTAATGACCCCCTTGCTTGCTTCGTCTCTTTACCAAGCTAACAGCTCCCATATAGCCGATCCACAGATGACTACTACACCGGTCAGTCGAAAAGGGTACAGCAATGACGAAAGCCCATTCAGTCTAGGCCCAAATGCTTCCGGCAGCGCCCAAGGCCCTCGTCATGCCATTCCAGACGCCCTGAGACAGCAGAGCCCGATCCTTCAGTTCAAGAGAGAGTTGCCACAATCTCTGAAGGAGATCGACCCCGACTACCTCCTCATAATCTTCCGCAAAGAGCTCTTGGAGCAGCTTGGCCAGATGAACACCCAGGCTGTGCGCAAGGCTGCCTGGAAGCCCCAGTATGTCCTCGATACCGGTGCTTCAATCGCCTTCATCAAAGCCCTGGCATACACCGTCGATCGCGTCAAGACCCAAACTACCCGTGTCAGCGGCTCCGTTCGACGTGCACAGATTGAGAAGCTTCTGGGCTCTTGGGAGGAAGAACATGCTGCAATGACTGAGGGTGATGCTGGCTACGCCGCAACGTTGCAAGAGCATCGTGACATTCAAACTACGATCCTTCAGTCTCTCGACACCCTGCGCCAACAATTGCATCAGCTGAAGGAATCCTTTGATGATGCTACCATCCCGGTTGAGACTCAAGAGCCAGCTCAAGATTCTGAGGGCAGATCCATCAGCAAGATGCTAGTCTTCGAGGCCATGGTGATGCTGTTGGCGGGAGTTCTGTTCTGCGTCTGGTACGGGAAATAGTCGATCACCTGGGCTGGCATGGTTCGTTTGCGGCCTTGGACATGAGCTTGGAAAGTCTCATCGTGCTTGTGCCTGGTTCTCGTGCTTGGGTGCTCGTGCTTGGATAGGCGATGTTGTGGTTGGCGAAGCAATGGCACGAACAGCAAGCATGGTGGCTATCTGGGCGAGGAGCATTGGTGGTGATTCTAGTGTTCCAGTTGCGAGAACTCAGACCGCTGGAACAGAGCTTTGGTGGAGCAGAGAATGTGAGCATCGGCTGGCGAGCCTGAAGACCCGGACGTCTCGGTCCTGCTTGACAATTCAGGCCATTTCATTTCCACACTGCAGCGTGCCGATAGCCAATGAAATAACATCAGACAATTGAAATGGCTTTCAATGCTACTGGCACTCACAAGTTCCTCTTACTGTATCACAGACAGCCCTTACGTTTCTACAGCCTTCATGGATTGACCCATGTTGGTATAGAGGTCGTTGAGCAGCTACATAGGTCGACATTATCCCCACACCAAGACCCTAAATTCAAGAACATTTCGTCCACAGGAATCCGGGCATCGATGCCATTTCTTTGAAAGATACGATAACTTCAGCCTGCAAGCTTCTACATTGTGACTGTGCAAATGCCTACCCGCTGCTGAGTGGCAGAAGTTGGAGCAAGATGCAATACTACCCTCGACTTGACAATTCGCCACTCGTGTTTGCTGTTTGTGTTCGTTTGGAAAGATATGCGGTAAGTACACGTGTTTGTGCATTTACAATCTATGTGAGTATCCTTCGGGGCGGTCGATGGGATATCCGATGGGCAACTTATCGTAAAGCCGCGCTACTCTTCCAGTATTCGCACATCACACCCTGCAGAGCTTCAGCAAGTCAAAGGATCTTGCAGGAGAGAAGTTTACAAGGACACCTTATGAGCGCCAACCCTTCGGACGAGGCAAGGCAAAGCTACCATGATAAGTGCAGTATACCATCCCACCACAAAAGCTGCGCACCGGCTTGTTGTTTCCCTCACTGGGTAGCCGCCAACCCCCTAACAAGCAGTGTGTGGCTTTCACTTGCTCAAGGCAGCAAGCTGGACGATCAAGCATAGCAAAGACAAGCTGCCTGCTCCTGTGCTACAGTTTCCAAACATGAAGAGGGATTCCCGACCTATATCAGACCTCTAATCTCTGGGTTTGGAACGGATATCTTCATCTCCATCCTCATTGTCTCACCATTCTAACAGCCTCTCAACAACGAGCCCAACTTTTCAAAGTACCACCCTCAACTATCCTCAAGGACCTTCCTCCAACGCTACCTTCAGAATGGCTAGCCGGGACGGCAAGAACTCCATGCCAATCTATGAACCCATGCCTGAATGTGTCCACCGTCATATCTCCGACCGGTTGAAGGACAAGCTGTCCGACTATTTCAGATGCGTCAAAAGCCCTCTCGAGAAATTCGAGAACGCGACTTACAGCGACATCACCGTCCTTCTTGCGGAACCCGTGGGAGCAAGTATGCCGCTCGACAAGTGGATCCGGGAATCGGTCGGTCTGCCACTGCTCAATCTCCAATACCAAACCGAAGACAATCCAGCTGTTCTCAAGTTCCTGCACCCGTGGCCCGAGAGATCCGAACTGAGTCTCTCCACCTCCAATACTGAGGACGGCACTGCAGAGGAAGTGGACGCAACCATCTTCTTGTTCTCCCCATATGCCGAAGTCATTCTCAAAGTCTGGAAGTCCGAAATCGATTTCCATGCATACAGAACCGAACAGATTGACCGAGGGCTCATGACCATGCTCGGCAAGATCATCAGCCCACACGGACTCACTTACAAGCCCGATGGCCTGTACCTGCGAATCCAAGATGTCGAACAAGCGGACAAACGATTGTCGTGCGTCAAGATCGCCACCAACAAAGATGACATTCGCAAGTACCTTGGCTTGGAGAGGAGGTCTCCCCAGACATTTCACACGTGGACTGACTTGATGGACCATGCGGTGACCTGTCGGTTCTACAATCCATCAAGCTTCAGAGTGGAAGCGAACGGACCATCCAACGGAACCCGAGACGGTGACGGTCAGGGCCCAGACCCCAACAGACTGAATATGATCAACTACTTCATCAACATCTATCTTCCTACCCATGCCGCGAATGCTGGTGGTAAGGACGCTGCCCTGAGCCACAAGAAGATCCGCTGCGATGTCAAGGACTATTTCGGAGCGGGATTCGCTCTGAGATTCGAGCGGCTGAGGACCAAGGCCATGTTGAAGCTCGATCGCGCCAAGTTGTTCTGCGAACTACGCAAGGAGATGCCCAAGTACGTCAAGGGTGCCGATCTGACATATGCGATCAAAGGCTTCAAGAGACTAGTTGGGCTCTACGACGCGGACTACAAGGATGTGACTGTGGACGCCCCGGAGATCAAGGAGTGGGAGGAAATGAGGGATGCCTTTGAGCAGCGCAGATATCGGGCCTTCCGCAGCCAAGCAAAGAAGAACTGGATCTTCGTTGGCGCATACCAAAAGTGGCTCGACGCCAGACTGAGTGCCCAACGTTACAAGGCCTACAAGACGAAGCAAGAAGCAGAGCAGCAAGAGCGAGGAAAGGTTGACGCCGAGAGCGGCTGATTTCACGCACGAAGGGAGAGAGGACGGTCTGCAATGGCCACCGGTTCGCTAGGGTGAATCCCAGCATGGACTGAGGCGATGGTGGCAGAGGCTGTCGAGGCGTACATTGGGATTCTTGTTGGTTCTGATGTCTTCCTTTCATTCTTTGCTTCATGTCCGTTGTTCGACTTGCTGGTAGAATGCTCGTGTCTTTTCGGGAATTCGGCCCCCTTTCCGCGTTACTTGTAATTTGCTGTACGGTTGTCCTGCTTTCTGATAGATCCAACGCTCTGGTAGTGTTGACAAGAATGATGATGATGCTCGTCACTGACAGGTTGCCTGTGCTGCGTGGACTTCTGGAGTGGAAAGACGCTGTTCCTGTTCACGCTGCCTATATCGCTTCCAACAAAAGGGGAAGCACCCCTTTAGCTCGTCTTCCACGTTCGTCAAAGAACTTTACGCCGTCGTCCCCTGGGAGCACATCTTGAGACCTGCTGCCCATGACAGTCGGTGGCTTTGGTTCCGACCTGTCGTAGTAAATAAGCGTTGAGAGTAAGGAATTAGAATAAAGGCCTTGTTTTGACAGGGCTCTTGCCTTCACCCAGTCCACGTACCAGCTGGTTACTTAGTACGTTCGTTGCCTGGCCATGGAGATTCACTCATAGTGAAAACGCAACTTCATACACCCATCCTTCACTCCAATACGTGCTGCTGATACCACTTGTTGCTGGGGAGCCAATATTCACCAGGCATGTCGAAACTCTCCTCTTCACGACTGGTTGCTGTACCAACCTCCAGAAGCAGTTTGTCGCGTTTACTATTATTTCTCTCCTATATTGCCCTGCTTCAACTCTCCAACCCTTTTCCCACTTTCTCCTCCCCTTCCATACTTGAACTGCTTCAAAAACCACATACATCATTACCGAACCGGTTCTCTTCTTCAAGCCTCCTGGCTTATCCACCAAGACCATGGCTAACATGGCAGGCTTCGACGTGATATGCTTCATCCACTTGATGCGCACACAGACACTTCAAGAACTCGCGAAGCTGAGTGATCCGCCTTTGGAACTTCCAGAGATGCCTTGTATTGTGACGGTATGCGTTTCTCCCCTTCTCCCTCGCTTTCAGTCATCCAAATATTTGCCTTTTGCTGGGGTCTGGCTAATCAAATACCACCGCAGACCGGCGAGCGTCTATACGAGACCAACCTTCGCTCCATGCTTCGATATCTCAAGCATGTCCACAAGGCGTGCAAGAGGCAAGGAGCTGCCAACGCCTCGGTCGAGGTCCTCGCACACCGAGCAATCGTCAAGCAATTCCATGATGTCAACGAGTGGGCGGCCAACCTCCTCATGACACTGGAAATGCCGTTAGGCGTCAAGGGGCTCGTCGATAACGACATCACTGCTCATGCCCTCCGCGAGTTCCTCAACGGGGCCGACTTGCCTTCACCCACTGTCAATGATTCTCAACCGCACCGAGTCTTCAGTCCCAAACCACTCTTGACCGCCGCAGATCCAACCGCAGATGCACACATCAATGCTCAGAACCCAGAGGTTTGTGACGCTGGCAGTTTCGCTCGAATTGAATGCTGGCTAAGTACGAAGACACAGTCATCTGACAACGAGAGCACGATTTTCGAGTTCCACGGAGGAAGCAAGGTTGATGACAGTCCCAAAGTGCGTCCGCCGACCAAGCTGCGGAAATTTGGCTTCAGACACACCTCTCTTCCCCTGCTCCCTACTTTACAACCGACTGTGAGGCAGCTTCAATCTTCCTCCACCAGACGAGTCTCACTGCCCATCTTCGACAAAGACCAGACACCACCTTCCTTCTTAGAAATTTCCGGCGAGACACTGGAAGAATTCATCCGCGGTGTCGAGGTCTCCGAGAACAAGCTCAGTAACAAGAACAAATGGCTCGACCTCATTCAGACGCCGGAGTCTATTGCTTTCCTTGGAAAGTCGCCAACAATTCAGAGACTGAAACAATTCATGGCGTTGCATGGGCTGGAATGGGTTGTCCGAGTCCGGGGCAAATGGAGTTTTCAGTCCAGTTTGCAGACCCTAGAAGAAGAATCTCTTCTACTAGAGTCGCCTGCCCGAGAGTCTGCAATTGTTGACAACATCCCCAGTGGTCGAACATCGACCGAAACATCTCCCGCTGGAAATGCCCTCCAGGCCACAGCCACTCACCCTGCATCCTTTGAGGGAGCATTGTCCGACTCGGACGCTGTTTCTGAGATATCGATTGATGCAGAACCAGCCATGGAAGAACAGAAGATGTGTGAGACCTTCCTGAATACTGATGGTGTTGCGGAGAATAGCCCTGGAGAGTCCGAAGCCATGTCGCCTCCTAAGGAGCTTGTTACTGTGGAGTTGTCCACCGAAGAGCCAGTCGGTGGTCTGGCCCATGTCTTCCCTTGGTTGAGTATAGGCGTTGAGAATGAGACGACGCCACAACCGGCCATCATTGCACCGGTCGCCAGCGAGACGGCTTTCAACAGTGGCGACTATAGTCACAACTTGGTCCACGAGTTTGACTGGCCGACGCCCTGTTACAAAACCTGTACACGGGGACCAGATATCCTGGAATCTGCTACTGCTCCAGCAGAAGATGTCTCCCTTGCCGAAGAGCGGTTGGAAGATCTCGAGCAACCCATTGCGGCCAGCGACAGCCTCACTGTGGTGGGGGAAGAACATACATTTGGCAACCCGGACCACGACTTGACCCTCGAAGAGGCCCGTGCCGCGGACATTCTGGAAAATGCAACTGACGTTCCAGCCATCGACACGTCAGTCATTCAAGAGCCGGTCGCCGAGGAGTCACTCGTTGAACAGCTCCTTCCACCATCCATCTACAGTTCCGTGTACGAGGCAGACTCAATCAAGTCATCGTCAAGCGAAATGTCTGTCCATGAATCACCCAGCGGAAACTTAGACCACGTCTTCGTCTTCCAGAAGTCTCTTCCCGACCAATCTAGCATTGAAGCTAGTGAGGACCGCCCGCTTGGGGAGAAAGTTAATGCCAACGACATGAACGCTCCCGGCGAAGTACAGCTTACAATCAAAGGTGACACCAACGATACGAGCAAAGGCGACCTTCTTACCAACGACGCTCTTCCAGATGAGAATAAGATCACTTCCATGGCCGAAGAGAACGCTCCTGGAGAAGTACAGCTTACAATCCAAGGTGACACCACCAACGACACGAGCGAAGGCGACCTTTTTACCAACGACGCTCCTACAGATGAAAATGAAATCACCTCCATGGCCGAAGAGAACACTCTCATCAGCTCTGAGGTTCAAGGCGAGAATTGCGTCGTTGAGGATGCTCTTCATCCCATGAGCGACCACGAGGGTATTGAACACACCATCACCATCAAGCCAGAGCTTGATCCATACAAGGACCTGGCAACATCTATCATGCCTCCGCCACCAAGCGAGCCCGAGAGCGGTTTGACTGTCCAGGCTTCCTCCGCTCAACCTACCAGCAATGAGGAGGTCCCTGTGCTCTCTCCATGGTCACTCACCCCGATTCTCGCCGGCGCGGCCGTGTCGGCCATTGTGGTCTCTGCTTTCTGCCCAGCACTCACGGCGACGATGCTCTGGGCGAGCGTCATCTACGCGAAGAACAAGCTGAACTCGTGAAGTACATGCGTGCGTGTCGATAGTTTCCTCTCTCTCTCTGCGTGTGTGTGTTCTGGTCTAAGCTAGCGTATATCGACTTGGAATATCGGGGAACGGTTCACCGGTGTCACCTGTACGGATTATGGATACACGGTCGATTGTGTTGGTTATTTTCTCCATGGGGGAATTTGAAGGGAGATTCTTGCCAGGCGTTCGGTATTAGCATGGGTGCGCTTTTTCAGTCATCATGGCAATATTGCATGCCGTCGGTCTCGGGATAGGGTTAGGTGAGATTTCTTGGACTTGCGGGTGGTGGGTGTGCTCCTCCCAAGTTCCAAGTTCCGGTAAAAGTGCTTTCAACAATATCAACTGCGTTCCCACCAGGTGCAGTCTTTTCATAGACAGACCACGGTTTTTCCCACAGTTGTATGACTTTGACTTCGTAATACCAAAGACTTTTGGGTGCCACAGTTACGATAGCGCGGGTATGTACAGGACGTGTGGACTGTACGAGGTACATAAGCAAGGCTGAACGCCCCTGATGCTGTCGCTGGCTTGTGTCGGCCAGCCGTCAAGGTGTCGCCGAAGGGTGTCCATGCGTAATTACTCCATGTATGGAGTACGGAGCACGAACTGCAAACCATCAAATAAGCAGATTTAATTAAGACTTTGGACACCTGAGGATGAAGAAAGAAGAAGAATAGAATGGCATTCCCCGGAGCATACATTAAGGTCCGATTCGTCTAGACTCGAGATCGTAACGATCTAATTGATTGTTTATCTCAATCCAGGTTGAGCTCCATCACGGTTGCTGGCGA
Organism: Phialophora expanda; assembly: GCA_016109585.1. Taxonomy (NCBI): domain Eukaryota; kingdom Fungi; phylum Ascomycota; class Eurotiomycetes; order Chaetothyriales; family Herpotrichiellaceae; genus Phialophora; species Phialophora expanda. The sequence goes on from JADWPR010000010.1 coordinate 201,871, forward strand.
GAGAAAGCTTCGCCCGTCGTTTCGGAGCAAAGCGTCATCTACAGACAGTCAGTACCTCGATTATGTATCAGAGCTCAACCGCGCATGGCGACATATTTGCCGATCGCAGTTTACTCACTCACTCACTCACTGCGTCGGTGAGAATTATATCAGCCCAGTGCCGGAACAAAGCCCCAGCCCAGCACATGCATCCTCACTCGGGTCACACCGCCGCAGTCATGCTGTCTTCGGGAGCTGGGCGTCGTACTCCTTCACCACCCACCGCGACCTGCACGCTCGCCAGTGACTTCATCCTCAACTCCGTCACCATCATCGAATTCACCGCCGCCATATCGCGATCGTCCAGCATCGCCTCGTTCACCACGGCCCCGTCCTCTCGCTCCGCTGAAAGGATCTTCGCCCCAGGTCCTGGAGCCGCGCCGCCCACCAAAGTCGTCGTCGGAGTAGTAGTCTGAGAAATCCAACTCGTCGAACATGGCATCAAACATGTCATCAAAGTCGGGGCCGAAGCGACCAATCCCGACGCCAGGCATACGATCTTCCGGCCCACCACGGGATCTTCTGCCGTGACGACAGTGTCGATGGCCTCGATGGCGTCGCCGATCCCCCAACCCGTCTTCCGGGCTGCCAAACACATCGAAGCCGCCGCCGCCGCCACCGAAATGGATATCTATCCCTCCATCGGGACGTCGGGTTCGGCGAACCCGAGTAGGGCGGGCGGAGCTGGCGACTAATCGACCATTGTTCCAGACTTCGAAGGAGTTGTCGTTCGCGGTCGCCCAGATACTTCCCCCGCTGCTGCCGCCGCCGCTGTTGATGGTCTCGTTGATATCTCCTCCAGGATAGTTGCCTCTTCGGCCACGGCTTCCACGGCTCCTAGGGGGCGTGAAATCATGGTTTTGTCCCGCGTTGACTCGCCCGGTGTAGGGATCAGGGTAGAATTCAGGGCCCCTCATGTCGCCCATGTCCCCGTGGCCGAAGTAGCCCGACTCGCGGCCGGGGACAAGCGCTTCGAGATCCGGGTCCCAGTAGTCACCCCCGTAGTCATCACCGCGGCTATTGTCTCGTGGGCGATTGCGACGGCGCGGACGGCGCGGACGGAACATGATCGCTGCTCGTTGAAGCCGGCAGCGTCAGATTTGAGTTCGGGATGTTGCGTGTTAAAAGACTAAATACACGACCCGGATGTCTTTGGGCCGTGCGCAGGTGTTGTGGCGGGTGTGCGTATTCCGAAGATGGGATTGATTTTTTCCCTTGAAGACCAAAGAAGACGGCCCAGGCAAGAAGAGGGCGTCTCTATATATGGACTGCGCTTGGTGCTGTCACCCTGTCACTGGGCGTGCGTTTACGCCCGTGTAAAAGCCAGTGGGTGAGAGGGTGAGAGACTGTTTCATCAGATGAACAGCTGGCCAGGCAAACCAATCGCGAACGGCGGACAGAGTGCAATCGCCCTTTTCGTATTTAGGAAGACATCCTGCGGCTCTCCGTTTCAATGCCGCATCCGCAAGGCCGAGCTCGAGAAACACAAGGAGGGGAGTAGTAGATACATTCAACAAAGCCATTGCAGGGCAGAGGCATAGCAGTTCAACTCAGTGAAGTCGACTTTAGATAGAACCTTCGGCGGCAGCGCTTGAGGGAGAGAAAACATGACACAGAGACATTTCTCCAGAGCATGAGTTGCGTGTAAGGGGTTCTACTTCTGCAATAAGCAGTCCGGCATTGGTGAGGGACAAGTGAAATCAAACCTGCAGACCAAAATAGTCACAGCTCGAGTAAAATCAAGGCTCACGTCAAGAGGCTCAGGGCGATGGTGTCGCACTTTGCAAGTGTCAGCCGCGGCAATTCGTCCAACTCCTTGACCACAAAGACAAATACGGGTGAAGGTAGACAAGGAGTGACGGATTCTTGCTGCTGTGGAAGCGTGCGCCCAGCCGTCAGGCCACTAACCGCCTTGGGAAGACGCGTTGATTGTTGATGATTGACCCTTCGTTCACGGCATGGTCGTGTTGCTCCGTCCCCAGGCTCCCCAATGTGTGGATAACGTGCAACGCATCAAGCTTCATCAGCTAGGAGGATCAACTTGGGACTACGATACTTGGGAAGGACAATCACAGGACAGTGAAGGAATCAGGGCAGGCTCATTCCCTATGAACTGGCCTGACCTGACCTGACTTCTACCTTACTACAATCTCCCGACGGGCGCTCGACGACAAAGAGACATAGAGGAAACAGCAGAGCCCTGCATATCCTGGACCAGCACGTATGTGTCCTTGTCCTTGTCATCGCAGTTGTATTCCCAGTGAAACGAACCCTTCTTTGTATGTATATTTCCAGTGATGCCACAAAAGGTTTGGCGCAGTGAAGATAAAGTTTCCGATTGGACAGCCAGCCATGCAGCTTACCTGATTGGCGCGGCTGTGGGTTGGCGTCAGCTAGTGCGTTCTTTCACTGCCCACGCGTTACTGTAACAGGCAGTCCTTTGTGCATACTGATGGCTTTGGGAGTGCGCGTAGTATTTAACTTCGCTGAGGCAGTGACAGAAGCTGGACTTCAAACTCCTCAGTTCAATATCTATAGTTCGGAAAGTTAGCACAACACTACCGCTCCACACGTACCAAAGATGGCTTCTCCTCCACGATCTCCGTCACCGTCATCGGCGACTTCTCAAAGTGATCTAGAAGATGCTCTCATTGAGGCCATGGCGAATTTCCTCCTACGGATAGGGCCCAGTGGAATCTCAGGAAACCCCGCAGTAATCTTCCTGAACGGGCTGGACTCCAACGAACCCACCGAAGAAGACGACATCGACTGGGTTCGCGAGGCCATTGGGGAAGGCAATCGGGCTCTTTACCGGGGGCAGCTTGCATGGGACGGCCTTCCAAAATGGTTCGGGCCACGTCGCGGACTCACTCCACCTCCCTGTTGGATGCGCGGACCGCGTCACTCTGAAGGGCAAGAGGACGGGTTAGCCATCTCGAATGAGATCTTCGGCCTTACCAGTATCCAAACCGTGCTCAAATACATCAACGCCAGGCTAATCGCCATCATCCATCTGGAAGGGCCACCCGACTCCCCGGAGAAAAAGGATGCCATGGGATTGCTTCGCGAGAACCACCTCGACTTGAGCTCACTGTCGCCAGGGTGCCGCGAAGAGGCGATCCAGCCGGAAAATGTGCTGCAAACCGATCATGTCGAGATCATTCATCGCATGGAGAGCACCCTCAATCGCGTACGAGAGCGCCTCGCTCGCGCAGAGCAGTATCTTGTGACTCTGGAACAGCAGTGGCTGACAACCGACAACACATTCAAGGCCAAGGCATGTCAATTTGAACGTGCCAAGTGGCAAAATACCTTCAAACAGGTCATTGCTCAGTTGAAGTCGGAACGCTTGAAGCAGATTGACTATACAACAGACGTACTCTGCTCTCGGTCCGCCGCCGCCGATCGACCACCGATTCCGGAGCGAGCTCGTACACAAGGTGCGGAGAACGGCTGTCCCATTTGCCACGAAGACTTCCCACAGCCGGAGGAAGGTCAGGTTGTGCCTACGCCCATCGTCTCAGCTTGCTGCCGCCAGCCGTTTGATTTTGATTGTCTTTGGCCCTGGGTCGTCCAAAAGATTGACACAAATCAGACGGCGGCTTGTCCCTGGTGTCGAACCGAACTTCATCTGGACTTCCTGGGCGAGATGCTGGATGTTCTCATCAAGAACTTGGACAATGTGTAAAGCCAGCCACGCCAAGAAAAGGGAGTCTTGACCGTCGGGATGCACGGTGGGCCAAGAATGACGCTGATGGTCTGGATCATAGAATACGAATCAAGGGTTGGAAATCTGAAATGCGATGATTTGGCTGAACGAATGGTTCTCGTGTCGGCTGGGTGTCACGAGTCAAGCCCCTCCAACAAATACGAGAAGATCTGCCTGGGCTCGAACCCCACGATCGCTCTGGCACTAGAACATTGATAGTTTAGCGAGCTGGCGTTGTATCGAACGAGTTGAAGTCCCAGCCTCACCGATGTGCTCCATCGCCTCCCAATCCGCATGCCATTGTCTCGTGCAATAGTACGCGACCTCTACTGACATCGTCCACAATGAGCTCTATCTTCTCGCACCTGCTTCAGTCTGTGCAAAACCAACTCGCCGCGTCCGGGCCGCCTGCTCAGAACCAGCAATGGCCTGGCGGGCCCTTCCCTCCTGCGCCCGGCTATGCTTCACCGCAATACTCCCAACCTGCACAGTTCAATAATTTCCCTGCTGCTCCCCAGGGCCCCGTATATGGACCCTCTCCTGGTCAGCCGGGACCCTGGCCTTATCAGAATGCAAACCCGTACTCGGCTGGCCAGTATCTTCATCCAATGATGCAGCCTGGCGTTGCTGGGTCCTCGCCCGGGCTGCAGTATCCGCTTCGACCTGTATCGGCACCGCCGGGGGAGGGAGTCTGGTCGACACCGAATGCTCCTCAACCACAGCCTACAGGGAGGCCACCGGGTGTTTTGCGAGATTTCGATTTCGTGACCGACGCGCTGAGGAAAGGTTTCAAGAAGCTGGAAATTGGTGTGCGGCCGCCGGCGTATCCAAGTGGCGAGGCAGAGCCACGGTATCATTCTTTCCGCCTGACACCGCTACCGCCCACAGGTGACTCTTTCCGCTTGATTGAGTTCAATCCGGTTCCGACGCCGCAGAGCCCGATCTCATGTAAAATGCACACGGTCAATCTACAGAACCACCCAGAGTACATTGCCCTGTCGTATCCAGTCAGCGTAAGCAAGGTCTCGGGGCGGTTTCGACGGCTGGAGCAGATCGCATGCAATGACGGCTACATCGAACTTTATGGCGGCATGCTGGACATTCTGCATTCCGTGCTGGATCGATACGACCCCGTGTACCTGTGGATCGACTGCTGCTGCATCTCTCCTCACGACCCGGTCGAGAAGGCCGAACAGATCGCGATGATGAAGCACATCTATCGCAAAGCGAAGGAGACGGTCATCTGGCTGGAAGAGCCGTCGGACAATGCCCAGTGGGTCGGTCAGGCCTTCGAGACGCTCAAAATCGGATACACGCATTTCAACAACATCGACACTCGACAAGCGTTCCTGAGCAAGTGGGCATCGACGTACGCAGTCGTCAACACTCTGGCCTTGAATCAGCTGCTCCAAAAGGTCTACTTCTCCCGCAGCTGGATGTTGCAAGAAGCTGCGCTCTCCTCGCACGCCGTCATCTACTGCTGCACATACCGCATCAAATGGGCCGACTTTTGCGAGCAGCTCGCCTGTCTGATGCGGATAGGTTATATCGAGATGATCATGCTCGGCCACGCCACGTCCCAGACCGCAAGCGACATTGTCCTCTGGGTCGGGAGGCATAAGGCGTTCGTCACGTTGTGGCGGGAGCTGGAGAAGCAGAGACGGCGCCGAATCGCGCCAACAGAACCATTGCCCCTCAAGCTGAAGCAACTGATGCGTCTCACGCGCGGGATGAACGCGACCGATCTCCGAGACAGAGTCTACGCCCTGCTGGGGCTCTGTTCGGACGGCTACGAAATCAAAGTCGATACCCGACCACAACATACGGTGGCGATGCTCTATCACCAGTTAGCCCTGTACTTCACCAAACCGCGGTCTTCACGCTGTGACTGCGACGGCTCCGCATGTCCAGACAACGAACTGAGTTTTCTCGGCGACGCAGGGGTTCGCAGCTGGAGCCACTCGTTCTTCAGGGACTTTGAAGAACGAAACCGGGTCGTCCTCAACACCCTCCCATCGTGGGTGCCGGTATGGGAGTTTCGAGCGCCCCGAACGATGTGGACCGAGGCCCACAGCGCAGGGTACAAAGCGGGTGGCAGAACGAAGCCCTCCGTCTGGCACGACCCAGACACCGCGCTGCCCCCCCACCTCTTCGTCGGGGGCGTCGTCGCGTCTCGAATCCAGTACATCACGAGCCCCTGCCCGACTCTCGCCGACAACTCCGAGTTGGTCGAGCTCAACCCTGCCTCCAAGATAGTCAGGAGCGTGAGGATTCTGGGCGGCTGGCACCAGGAGGCGTTCAATCTCGTCCAGCGACACATCCCTCCACGCCCTTCTCGCACAGAAGACTTCTGCTGCACCCTGTGTGCCAACGTTTCTCACATGGAAGCCGATCTTCTGCCGTCGGAGGCGCCACGCGTGCCAATCTCGAACCCGCGGGAATTGGCGCGGTTTTTCAACGACTTCATGGCGCTGTACCAGTTCGTCGAGTCTCACAAGTACCATCTTGACGTGTTCACGGTCATGCAAAGCGCGGCGCTCAACAACCACGGCGAAGGCGCGAGCAAGTGGTTGGAGCTGACCAGCTTTACGATGCCGTATATTACATTCTTCCTGGCCGACGACGGCAAGATGGGGTTGGGGCCAAGTCTCGCACAGGCCGGCGATCAGATTGCCGTGTTCAACGGGTCACCCATGCCGGCGGTGCTGAGGTCGGCGGACCAAGCGGCAGGACAGCAGTACCAGGTCGTGGGGCCGACCTATGTGCATGGCCTGATGGATGGTGAAGCCTTTGAGCTCTTCCCTGAGAAAGAGGAGTTGATCTGTCTGGTTTGAACGCGCGATACTATCGGCCATTGACATTTGCGACCCCATATACGGAGGATGGTTTGGGAGCTTGCTGTCACCGGACACCTACTCGTACACAGGCCTTCGTATGAGGAGGAGTCCTACGCGATTAGTATGACGTTGAGAAATTGACAGCCGACGTTGATGATTTCCGGACCCCGTCGTTAGGGCATGGGCCGGGCAGGGCTGGCATGGGTCGCCTGATACATAAGCTTGCGAGGGATTGCGGTCCTTTTGCGACTTATGCAGGGGCGTTGGTGTTTCATGTCCGCGCTACCCGTTAGGCGGGATCCTGTCTACGCAGGAACCTCCAAGCGGGAAGTATCGTCCAGTCCCGGCAGGGATATCGTACTGTAGACACAAGTCAGCAAAATATAGAGTTCTTCGCGGTGTGAATTGGTTACAGATGGAACAGGGATACCGTTCGTTTCTGCCCTGGAATGTAATGTGCGCTCTTCAGCAAATCTTTCTCGTCGAATATATACTGTATACTCGTACTTGCTGGTTGTCCCACGCCTCTGGCCCCCCTAGACTCGCTTGCTCGGATGTCGCTGAACCTCTCCGCCGCCACATGGTCGTCCCCAGTTTCCGCAGCTGCGCAGGCCTTGACCCTCAACTGGACGGGTTAGCTCACGGGCGAGGCTCCAGTCTCCCGGCTGGTCGGCAGCCGCTTGGCGAACCGGCAGGAAATCATCACGCCTCTTACTATCTCGATCGGGGAATTGCTTTCAATCCCGGACTGTGTTTCCTGTTTCCTCGGTACTCCTGCGTAACTGCCCACGTTCGTTCGATCAAGGGATATCCCTACCCCATCCTTGCACGTCACCTGTGGGCTACTGTATGTGCAGTATGTATGTACATACGGCACGCATCGCACAGTATCCGCGACGCGAAGGAAGGTTATCATGCGCATCCGCAAAGAGGGCCCAAACTCGGATGCCCGCTGCTGGTGGGAATCTTTTCGCTTCGCTTCAACGTCCATCCCTGAATCTTGCCTCGTCGTCTTCTCTCCGAAGCTTATGTTCGATAGCGTTCCTGATCCGTCAGCATGGGGGATGCTGTATGCCCCTCTGGCCGCCCAGGTTCTGCCTTGCACAGAGCGTGGCCGGAGGGCTGCTTATCGGGTTTCCCGTTCTCTCTTCTTGTTGTCGCTGACTCGCCTATGTACTAGTTCGTTAGTCCAAACAGCTCTGGAACACTTTTGCCATCTCTATTTCTACATGCATGCATACATACATATGCTCCTGCGCCCGATCCGGGACGGGAAGGGCCTTCTAGAATAACCGGGTCGATATGTATGTAGTATTCGACTTTGCGCGGATCGCTCTTCGTTGACTGACGACCGTTACCGTATGCTTTGTCGCTCTGTCGATCGCTCACTCAACCTCTTCTACTGTCCTCGGCCCGTCTAACTGACATTTACATTCTGATATGGCGCTCAAGGGCTTCGTGGTTGCTGTTCTGGCCGTCCTCGTCTGGGCACGCCTTGCCTCCAGCCAGACGCTGACACTGTCGGATTGCGCTGTAAGTGTCTCTCTCTCTCTGCCTGGGACGGCTTCGAACCAGGGGGGATCTGACCTGACATGACCTCTCGATCTGACGCTTCGTGATAATGAAAGGCCAACTGCACCGCCGACATCACCGGGCGATTTTCAGCCTGCAAGTTCGGCGTCCAGTGCTTCTGCACAGATCCGCGGCTGCTCGACCTTGGGAAGCAGTGCTGGGAGTCCAACTGTACCGTCCGCGAGGCGCTGAGTACGTCCCTCTCTCTCTCTCTCTCTCTCTTCCTGTCAGCTGGTCTGGTCGGGCCAGGATTTCTTCGCATTGGTTCAAGACTGACGCCGCCGCCTTCTCAGCCGCTGAGAATGTCACCTCCATCAGCTGCAACTTCCCAAACCGGGACCGCGGACCGGCCAGCAGCGCTGTCACCTTCACTTCTATGGCCGTGGCTCTGTGCCTGGTTGGCACGCGCATCGTGGCCATGTCTCCCGACTTCAGGCTGCTTTGGGGGTGGGACGATGTGCTGGTCGGCTTCGCGACAGTAAGACGCGGCCAGGGACGAGCTGATGATCTTGGGGGCTTCTAGCTAACATTGACCCAGGTCTTGATGATTGGCAATGCGGTCTGCAACCCGATTTGTACGTCTCAGTGGCTATTCGGGCCATCCTTTGCATGCAGAGATGCTAAACTGTCTTGTTAGCGAGACACTACGGCTACGGCCGCGACACGTGGCGTCTGCCCTTCGACGACACCAAGACGGTCGAGATGGTATGCTGCAGTATTTGCTCCCGCGCGAGAGAACAGTGTGAGAGCCCCCCATCAGAGATGTTGACGCTGACTATGTCCCCCCGCGTACGGCAGATCTTCTACATCGGCGGCGTCCTGTACGCTGTCGGCATCGCGTCGACCAAAGTGGCGTTCCTCGTCTTCTACATCAAGCTCTTCCCCTCCAAGACGTTCCGCTGGGTGGCGTTCCCCTTGTTGGCGGCGACTCTCCTCCACGGCCTCACCTTCACCTTCCTCTTCATCTTCCAATGCAGCCCGATCTCCTACGCCTGGACGCAGTGGGACGGCACCGGGCAGGGCAAGTGTCTCAACTTCGACCTCGGCGCCGTCATGCATGCCATCACCAACATCGTGCTCGACCTGCTGATCTTCGCTCTCCCCATCTGGCAGCTCTGGAGCCTGAGCCTCTCCCGGAAGAAGAAGTTCCAGGTCCTGTCCATGTTCTGCGTGGGATTCTTGTAAGTCGCCAAGAATGAATGACACCGGCCGTGGTGCCATGTCATGTCCTCCACTAAGGGGGGCCCTTTGCTAACTTACCGGCGTGCCCTCAAACAGTGTCACTCTCGTCAGCATTCTCCGTCTCTGGAGCATGACCACGCTCGGCGACACCTGGAATCCAACCTGTACGCTCGTCCCCCCTCCCCCCTATATGTTATCAGCAGCAGCAGCAGCAGCAGCGGAGGGAGAAAAGGAATGCAAAATTTGGCTAACAACATGGCACACGCAGGGGATTTCGTACCATTCGGATACTGGTCCGACCTCGAATTCAACGTCGGCATCGCCTGCATCTGCATGCCGTCGCTCCGCGTCGTGCTGCGCCGATATTTCCCTACCTGCGGCCTGGCCAGCACGCACCACGACGGATCGGCTTCCAGGACCGGGCCCGACATGGCTGCGGCGGCCGCGACGGCTCGGCCTGTGACTGTGACAACACTGACGCAGTCGAGCTTCGCCAAAGCGAGCATCAACCTGAAATCCTTCAGATCGTCGACCAGACACGTCAAGGGGGATGATGCCTCCGACCAGGTCGAGCTGTGTGACTACAATACTGTCGCCGAGCCGAAGTGAACGTGGACGCCCAGAAACAGTGCGTTGACTTGCTGCGGCGAGGGTGGTTCAATGCGATTCAGTTCGGTTCGGTTATCATGGCGAATGGTCGTGAAAAGCATCACGAATGCATGAACAGTCATCGGTACGACAGCTGGAATCAGTCGTTCTCGATGCTTTCCTCGTCGAAGATACCTACCTGCCTTCCTAGGAGCGTCGTAAACAGCTCCGTCGCCGCTACTGCCCACTACTCCGTGTCCTCAAGATCCAACACCTAATCCCGGCATTGAACAGACCAGGGAGTTGGAGTGTGCCCCCCCATGCCAGACCGCTCGTGACGAACGGAATCCCCTCGGATGAAGATGAAGATGAAGACGGAGCAATCTGCGCTGGACCCGACACGAAGCGAAGCGATACGCGCCCTCGACGGACGGGCTGGCGTCGACTCCTCCGTGCGGGTACGGACGTATGGACGTATATATGGCTGTATGCTATGCATCATCGCGCAATCCACTGAACAAGCATCACAGCATCTCTTTATCTCCGCGGAGCACAACCTCAGCCCACCCACACGCGACGCCAAATCCAGTGGTGCCGTGCCGAAGGGCTACGTTCCGCTCATGGCCTTGCCTCCCGTCGCAGCAAGTCCTCGGAGCGGGCTCGGAGGAGTCATAGCTGGCGAGGCGAGGCCTTGGCTAGATAAAGGGAGTCAGGTCACGTCAGTCAGGTCAAGACAGGCAAGGCTCGTCCGTGAGACGAATATCAGCAGCAGCAGCCGCGGCAGGGCAAGAATCGCTGGAAGCATGGCTGTCTGCACTACCTCCTGCGCAGGGCCCCGAGGAAACGTAGATAGTCTAACGAAAAAGATGTCGGCAAGAAGAAGAAGGATATCACCGGCTCGTGAACGATTTATCAAAAGTGTGTGAAGCTTCGGGCAAGACAACACATGTAGAATGGATTGATTCAACGTCCCCAACTTTTGATACATATACATAAGGAGCACGCACGGTCTATGCCGCACAGCTCAGCGCTCCGCAAGGTGCTCATCATCCGGCGTGATAGACCTCTCTGGCCAGATGGGTCGGAATACCGAGAGCCAGTGATTCTCCGGTTTGAGCCGGCTCCAATCGACGGCGAGGATGTATTCGGCCTCGGCTTCGACGATGGGAAGAAGAAGCTCCTTCATCTTAGGCGAATCTGGATCGATAGGCACACCCTCGCGCCGCAGATCGTCCATGTAATCCGTGAGCGTGCGGAGGCCGTATTTCAGGCTCCACTGGAAGACCTCGCGCGGCGACAATTTGTCGAAGCCGCCTTCTCGGCGGATCAAGATGGTGTCGCAGAGGACTTCTTCGCAGTGCTTGCGGAGCCGCGGACCGGAGTACACTCTGTGCCACCATTGTCCCAGCACCGACGCAGGGTATGAAGCCGGATTCACATGCAGGCGGTAGGCTTGGATGAATTCCTGCTTCCACTGCATGCTTGCTGTATTCGCGCCGGCCTCAGATTCTTCCGCGAGGAGCCTCTCCTCTTGTGCCCTGTACTTGGGCTGGATCTTGACAGGCCGGAGAAAATCGCCCTGCTCTTGCTTGGGAATGCGGCACGTGTACGGCACCGCGGCCGATCCTATCGCAAGGATGACCAGCGGAGTGAACTCGCCGCAGATGGCAAACACAATCGAGAAGGGCACCAGTTTCCCGACGTCGTGCCTTGTCCGCAAAGCAAGCTGGTAGTCCTTACGTGTGAGGACTGGTACTGACTCGGGGCCGCTGTTGCCGCTGCCATACTTGACCACCTCTTCCAGCCTGCGCCTCCCGACCTTGGCGCGAATCTTCCTCAATTCCTTGTAATTCTGCCAGACGTTCTTGAAACCCGTCTTGTAGAAGGCCAGATATGACTTGCCGAGACGGAAAAGCCATCTTGCCCGGTCGCTGATCGGTATCTGGCCATTGTAGTCTTCTTGTTTCAAGGACGCCGGTGTCTCGAGCTTCGCGGGTGTGGTGCTCGCTAGGTCTCGATCTGAGATCGGTGCCGATGGCACGAAGCCTTCTAGGGGTATAGACGGATATGCAGGCTTTTCCTCGTAGTGTAAAGCCGCAGGGTTCGGAGTTGTTCGCTCAAGGAGCCTTGTTCGACAATTCACACGAACCGAACTGGCTGGGCGCTGAACAAGCCATTTCGCCGGCTCAAGAAACGCAATGCGAGAGATGGTCGTTGAACTCGGCCTGTGTCCACGTGCGCTGAGCAGTCGTGCTTCGAAACCTCTCATCGAAGGCTGGGTGCGCAGTGCTGGTGATTGTTGCGAAGGACCAAGGTGAGAACAGGGACAACATCCATTGCCTGGGAAAGCATTCGCCTACAAAACTTTTGTGTGGAGACGCGGTTGGAGCGCGTCATCGAACTCGTCATTCTCTCAACTTAAACTTATCTCATCATCACGAGAATTTCGACACTCTCTCTTTAACAGCCCTGTTGCACCTCTGCCGCCATATAAAGTCTTTGGCATGGAGACGGATGCGCCAGTGGACAACAGCTGCTGCTACCCGATGAGCCGCCTTGTCCATCTGGCCATCACGAGTCACGGAAGTCACATGTTCGCACTACTCGCTGAACTCCCCGTTGCAATCACCAGATTGTGGCGTGTTACTTGAGCAGGTTCCGAATTAAGAGAAAAGGGTTGTAGGAGGCGGGGAACATGATTAAGGAGACAAATTTATTTCATCGCCAAGGAGACAAACTTGTTTCATCGCTAATCGCTATTAAAACTGTAGATAATATCTCTTGCATCTTCGCCCATATGAAGCTCAATATTTTGTCTCCCTTCTACGACGAGGCCGGAGCCACAGGTCCATTCTTCTCGTACTCCTCAACTTCTTCCTTGTTCAATTTCGCCCGGATCGCCGCCCCGAAGAAATAGAATCCAAAGGGAATAAAGAACATTCCGATGCCAATAAACGCCAACAGCCAGCTGGCCCACTGCAGCCCCAAGGTATGATACATCTGGGTGGTAAACAGTGGGAAAGCTGCGCCACCACCGCTTCTGAGAAACACCTTCGCCGCGAGAGCGCTGGCCGCGTACTTCTGGTAGGAGTCGATGATGTAGTTGTTGACGGAATAGTAGCAGAGCACCATGCCGAAACCGAAAGCAATGCCCGAGCTGGCCGGTCCAACCCAGATGATGTGTTTGAAGGAAGTGGCTCCCAGGATGAAGAGGGAGATTGGAATAAACGGCGCCCCGAACATAGCGCCAACCAGTCGATCCTCGGCGGTAGGAGCCCTCCGTGCACAAGTGCGTTTGAACTGCTTCTCGAATTGTGGGGTCGCAACCAGGGCAAAGGCCGCACCGATAATGATGGGGATGAACATGAGGCCGATTTGCCCGTCATTGTAGCCGTACAGTTCTCCAAAGATGACCGGGTAGGCGAAGAAGAAGGCGTACAACATCGCGTAGATGAGGACAACGTACATGCACATCAAGTCCAGCACCGGCTCTGTCAAGATCATCGTGATCGGCCTGATAAGGCTGGTCCTAACGATTTCGCTGAAGGTGAGCTTCGTCTTTTCCTGTTCGGTGATGATGTTCTCGTCGCCTGTTTCCTTCCGCAGGCGTGCGGCACGGCGCTTCAGAATGACCGGGGCGTACGTTTCCGGGATCAGAGCCATGAGGACGAGCATCAGCCCTGCGAACGCCAGGTTCACCCAGAAAAGCAGCGACAGGCGGTGCGTGCCGACATTGATCCATCCAGCCACGATGGGGCCGATGACGGGGCCCGCGTACGGAGCGGCTGCAAAGTACGCTATAGCCAAGCCACGTTCTTCGATCTCCCAGATATCTGCAATGGTGCCGCCAGCGAGGGACAAGCCTGAGCTAGAGAAAACACCGCAGAGAAAACGGCAGGTGAGGAGACCGCCGATATTGGGAGCCAATGCGCAAGGGATATTGAAGATGGTGTAGAGTGCCAGCGAGATGATATAGACAGGCCGCCGGCCGATAATTTCTGACAAGGGGGACCATAGCAGTGGGCCAACGGCGAATCCGAGGACCATGATCGAGCAGGTCAGAATCGCGACTTCCAAAGAGACATTGTATTTCTCTTCAATGAGGCCAAGGCCACCTGTGACGACCGACGAGCCGAATGCAATGCAGACGACCAGGCCCGACGCCACCAGTGTGATGTACCATCGGTACAACCGGCGCCAGTTGTGCGGGTTCTCTGCATCTCCGATTGTGAATGTGACGAATTCAACGGGTTCTTCAACCCCTTGTTTTTCGAGGTCAGGGCTTACAATAGAGCTTGTGCGTCTTCGAGTCGCGACTGTTGAAGCTCTGGTTCGGATCTGCTCGAGCGTCGCTTGCGGGACGAGACCTGTTGCGGTCTCGAGAGTGTACTCTTCTGGAAAGATGGGGCTCTCCGGGCGGTTGAGTGTCGGGTAGTTGGGATCTAATCGAGGTGATGTTTCTGAGACTCCTAGCTCCTGTAACGTGGCTCTTGTCTCTGTTCGGTGCAGCTGGAGGTTGAGAGTTGGGTGATGCGCCAGTTCGCGATCCGGGCTCCGGCTGTCCCGGGGACTCTCTGGTCTAGGTGAAGCCATTGATTGTAGCGTGAACGAGGTGTATGCGGGCTGGGAGATGATGATATGTCTAGTATCTGCAATACAGATTGAATGTTAGTGTGGGAGACATCAACCTCTCCGGAGCGAGGACCTTCCATCATATATACATTTCCCTTGGCCTTGATAGGCGAGGCTGTGAGGTCGGGGCTTGCTTTGGGTTGCGATGGTAGACCGAACAATGTCCGCCGACGTATCGCCGTGCGCGAATTGTTTCGCTTGCCAGCCAATAAGTTAGCTCCAACGTCATTCATGCCAAGCAGAGTTCGTGAAACAGCCAGCAGCACATGCTGCTTCGCTCGCACATTCTCCCGGATGGGACTTCGTAAAGAGAAACATTTGTCCGGAATCCTATCTTGGTAACATTCGATTGGCAGCAAGTGGAGCGTTTTTGAGTGAGAGTTATCAGTCACGATCCTTTTCCACGACACTTGTCATGGAACGCGGCGTGGGGTGAGTCAGGCTCGCAGTCGAAGCTGGCCATCGAGAGAGCTTCTTCGCGAGACGACAACGAGTCCTGAGTGATTGCGGCCTGGTAGAAGGCAGAGCTGCAATCGGATGCGCTTCCTTGCGATGCAGATCTCATGGCAGGAACATGTCGTTTCCTGGACAGATGAGAGAGAGAGTGCAAAGAAGGCATAGAATGAACGAATAGGGTGCGTCGCTTGTTCCCCTGAAGCATCAGCGCGCGTTTTCTTAGTCAACCGGTGGAAAAGCTTGCAGATGGGCTGCGAGCATGTGACGTCACCTGCCGTAGTAACGCCGCCCACCCACCGCCGTAGGTTGCGACCGGCCTTTGATAGCGGCTCTGACGATGAAGTAAGATGAATAAGGAGCATGCATCTACTTTCCGAAACATCATTGCCTTCAGCATGTGGCATCTCGTTTGCAGGAGGAAGTGCGAAAGGGCAGAACGTCGCTGATGCCAAGTACAGTCACATCCGCCATGAGAGATCACGGCACGAGTCTCAACTTTGTGGGCACCAATACATCTGCAGCTGAGTTTCCCAACTGTCCTAGCGAGATCCAGCGCCGAAAATGGGTCCACAATCACCTGTTCCGGACACCTTCCTATGTATGTTTAGTCGGCCCAATTTCTCCGTACCATCGATAGAGATCACATACCGACTCCTTGGACAACCTCCGGCGCCCCAGTAAATAGAATTCCATAAGTGGATGTCCGTACATTCTGCGTGTCCTGGCGGCAACGAATCGAACACAGTACAAGAAGACAGCGGGAAGAAGCTTTATGAGATTGATCAAGCGCCGACCTGCCTTCAAGGGCACGGCGTCTTCATGTGGCCATACGAAAGTGATGGATGATTTCAATACAGCCCATCTGAGATATTCATCCAATCCAGCCTCACTCTCAGGTCAACTTCACAGATCTTGTTGCACGTTCCGTTTCTTTGCAAGTAGTACCGTGATATGTCTGTTCCCTGCCATTCGCTATGCTTCGAAATTTGTCAGCGATCATACCTCCGTCAGCGCATCCGTACATGCTTGTTTGGCCCTCCCATTATGTGACGGTATTTGTCTTGGGCCAATGCCTCGTGTTTTCGCTGATATCAACGCGATGCAAATGCAGGCATATGCCACTCTTCCAATGCAGATGCTTAGCAGGTCTCCAGCCAACGAATGCGTGGATAATAAAGTCCAAGATACGCCTGGTAATGCTGCATATTCGGTACCCGGGGCCGCTAGAAGATCCCGAATTTCTTCTTCTTCTCCCCTTGAGCTAATATTAAAGTTAGTGCTGCTAGTACTTCAGTCGCAAACGTGGCGGAATGTTCGAGCTCACCCTGAGGTCCAATATTACCGGCACTGTTGCTCGTGGTCAATGCGCCCTTTTTTCCTGCCGCAGCGGCTGTGAGGGGATCTGCTCCCGCCCCTGCGGCTCTGATCGCAGCGATTCGGTGCTTGGCTCTTTCTTCGCCTTGATCGGCAGCCCGGACGTACCAGACGTTGGCCTCTAGTGGATCACGACGACATCCAATGCCCATTTCGGTGAAATAGCCAACGGTGTATTGAGCCTTCGCCAGGCCCTGCTCTGCTGCTTTTTTGGCCCATTCGTATGCTTCTGCCTCGTCTTTGTCTAGGACATTGGGGACTCCCACCATATACCACGCACAAAGCGCCATTTGTGACAGGGCATGGCCACGTTCGGCGGCTCCAGTGTAGAAATGAATGCTGAGTGCGGGATCCCTGGGACAGCCCAGTTGGCCATACTCGTACGCTTCGCCGAGTCTGTAGTTCGCTTCGACGTGACCCAAGTCAGCAGCCTTGGTGTAAAGTTGAGCGGCATAGACTTCGTCTTTGAAGACATCGGGTCCGAAGCCAGTCTCATGCAGGCAGCCCAGATCATAGGGGGCTTGGTTGTACTGAAAGTCAGCAGATTCTGCGGCACGCTTGAGCCACCGTACACCCTCACGGTATCTCTTGGTCAACCCCATATCACCAGTCAGGCAAGCTCGTCCCAGTCGGAGCATGGCACCGGGATGGTTTTTGCTTGCGGCGTGTTGATAGAATTGCACGGCCTTTGCTGCGTCCACCCGTGACCCCCAGCCAAATTCGTAACACAAGGCCGTCCGGTACCCCGCCTCGGCATGGCCGTGTTTTGACGCGGCCAGAAATAGAGGAAACGCGTGTTCCCAATCTTCTTTCCCTTTGTTGAACAGCCCCGAAGCGTAACCATCTGCGAGGTAGTACTGGGCAAACGGGTATGATCGATCTGACAATTTCTGGAGAATGTGCTTCGCCTCTTTCAAGAGATCTTCCCTGACTGACGTGTGTGATTTCTCAGAGACGGCAGCATCGGAGACCGCATCGGACTCCAGACCCTCCTCCTGCGCCGCACTGATCATGAAGACTGCAAATTCATACTGTACCGCTGGATCTTGTGTTTTCTTGACGTTTGCACGGTACATATCCAGAGTTTTGCGCGTGGACAATAGGTTGGCATTGCTCCCAACTACTGTCCGAAGACCTGAATTGACCAGGTGTTCCGCTCCGCTCGGCGCAGGTTGCGGATATGGGACATTCAACAGGTCGACATATGACAGGGGTCTGGTGTCCGGAGACCTTGAACTCCTTGATACTGGCCGTCCAACATGAGAGATATGAGGGGAGTTTGTCCGACCACGGAAGTCCGAAGTGCTTGAGAAACCTGAATCAGGTCGCCGCGTGTTCAACCCATAGGTGCTATTCCGAGCACTGTCACCCGATCCTGTAGTTCCAATCGTGAGCTTCGAGGCCCGCTTGTCCAGAGCTGCGACTTCCGCCTCGTCCATAAACTGATGGTGATAGCGCAAGGGTTCGAAGGACTCGGTCGGGGCCTCCGGGTTGATATCTGAGGTTGAGGCATGACGCATGGATCTCATCTGAAAGGGAGATAATTCAACTGTGCTCTGGGCAAAGTTCTCCGACGAGATTCTTCGGTGGTCACCACCAGCCAGCTCGTGATCACCAAGTCTTCTTCTCATGGCCTGGGGAGTCGGTGAGAGTCTATTTGGGTCGAGTTGAAGAGAAGGTTGAGGGGTCAGCGTCCTGTTCGACGCTACTGGATCACCGATTCTTGACGCGGCAGTCTCGGGAGGGTGTATTTGCACTTCAGCAGCGGCATCTGCAAGGGCATAGACGTCGTCCGTAGGCCTGGTACCCGCTTGGGACATGGATGTTGAAGAATGGCTCAGCTTTCGCTGGTCATGTTGTGGTCTGCCATTTCCTCGCTCTTCCCGAGGTTCGATGATTCGAGGGCTGTCTGTTCGCAAAGGAGGGGAATAGATGGCAGGAGGAGGAGTGGGAGGAAGCGGGTGGTCCGCTACTTGAGCCATTCCGAGGAGCTAAGGTTGAGGTTGTCTTATGATGCAGACATTGGAGCGGTTGTAAGGTTGGGGGTATGTGAGGTTCAGGTGAGGTGCAGTACGGAGTACCGAACAGGTTATCGCCAAGTGAATAAACCTATACTGGAATGTGTGATCTCCCTGATTCAAGGTCAAAACGAAGGGCAGCCCCGGAAGAGGTTCCTTGAGGCCCGCGCTGAGGTTGTCTCGGAAGGAATGCTGTGGCGTCGTTTGAATGTGAATGACGGATCGACGCGGCTTTAAAAGAAAGGAGTTTCCAGCGGCAGGAGCAGCAAAATGACAGAGATCGACCTGTTGCACAGCGTAATATCTACAGCTCGAGCGGATAGGGAAAAGGAGGGTGGTGTACGGAGTAAAGGTGGTCGCAGTGAGGTGAATGAGACTACGACTTAAGAATTTCAGTGGACAGGGTCCTGTACTGGGTAGACGTAGGCTAGAAGAGGCATGGAAGGAGTATCCAGCCAGGCATATCCCCGCATCACATCCATTTCCGACTGATCTCTGCTGAACTATCAAACCCTCTTTGTACTGCAGTTAGAACAGGATAGACGTTTGTCACTTGGACAAAGAAGTCCCTTTGAGCCAACGACAAGAATAGCGTCACGCTTTGTGCCCCAGCTGGCGTGCAAGTTGTGTTCCTTGTGTCGCCTAATGTACGCGCCATGGCGAGGAGGTATCTTAAAACCACCGGTTCAGCCTCCCCAAAGCAAGGGGTCGTGGGTCAACGGTGGTCAACGTACGGGCGTGCCCGAAGTTTAGGCAGCTGATGTGAACTTTGGCGCGGAGGGTCGCCACGAAGGGATCTTGTGGCGCCTGGAGAGGAAACCTTGGGTCCACTGAAAGCAGGGCTTCGGAGGTTCGCGGCAAGCCAAGTGCTATCGAACTCCCGTTAGAGACGTTAGAGAGGGCGCCATTCTGCCTGGTGCAGCGCATGTTTCACCCGCTGCAAATGGGGAAACCAGCCGGCCAAAGCATCCGTGGTCAGACTGGTGATGCGCACAGCTCTTGATGGCTGCCAGAAGCAACCCTCAACAGTACGAATAACGGATAGCCAGATCCTTCCCGTGCTTTTGGGATGACTGCAGCTCGTATCCGATTGACCGAACACGGATAATACCAGTCGGCATGATCGTTGCAAGACATGCGCATTTTAGACTTCTTTCGGAGGGGTGAGACATTGACCCCTCATTAAAGAAACATTTAGTCCAAGTACACAGCGTATATCATGGATCTGACATCAGAAAGTTGTCGCAGCTTAGCATATCTCCAGTCTTGCCCTGCAAGGCTCTCGTCGCAACCTGCTGCAATACTTGTACCGTACCTTGCGTGTTCGCCTCGGCAGTAGTTTCATGTGACGCGGCCGATGATAGGTTGATTTGTTGAAATGACGCGTCGGGTGTCAGGGCAACCATCGACTTGTGGCCAAACGAGTCCAAGTAAAAATAAGACTCTTCGCCACAACCGAGCCTCTCATGTGTTGGCCTTCGCCCCCAGATCTCACCAACGGTAATGACTGTCATCGGTACGAGTACGTTTCCGTGAGCAGTAGTATCTGTCAAGACCTTCCACCGCCTCAGATGTGTATCCTTTCCATCGTCAGGAGCCTTGGTGGACAGATGGTCCACCGCGGTTGAGCGAGCAGGAGCTGGCTCAGGAGAAGAAGACGATTTCATGTCGGAGGATACCCTTCGCCTCTCTGCTGGATCTCTGTTTCTCCTGCATAATCCACTCAGTGAGGCGTAGCCAATCCAGGGCCTTGGTATACATTTGATCGGATGATCAACGAATCGTTTGGCTTGTACGGAGTACGTAGTAGCTGTCGCAAATATATCTCCGTCCGGGTAGGCCATCACCATACACACTGTGTGTGCACATCTTTGGCTTGTCCTTGCCCAGTTCCTGTTTCTGCCCTTGTAACCGCTGCTCACTCACTGCCAACCTTTCGGTACACATACGCTCGCTCACCATTTGATCACTGTCGTTCCTGTCCAGCAATACAACAACCTGCCGTTAGGAATTTTCACAGCGCCACTTGAGTTGAAACAAGATCCTCGTTCTTTGATTTTCACCGGGTCAACCAACTGTACAGTCCCCACCGTCTACTACAGCGGCGACGACAACAGTGTGCTACTCTCGACACAAAGCAGGCGCTTACATACCTGTCAAGATATTCCTTTGTAGAACTTTTCAATTCGGACCAGAGCCAGCGCAGGCGCCGTTCTCAAAAGCAGTCCCTGCACAAGAGAAATAAACAACAACAGGTTGAGGAGGCCATTGAAGTCGCAGTAAGTTCGCAACAATAATATTGTAACTGGCGCCGACCCACTAACATTCTTTCTCCTCGCAGAGTTCACCATGTCAGAGCCACCGCGTAGGCCGCGGCCTGCCACGTCCCCAACTCGTGATAAGTCCCATTCACCGTTTAGAGACTCTCCTTCGCGACGCCTAAGAGATCTCGAAACC
The DNA here is from genome assembly GCA_016109585.1 of Phialophora expanda. Taxonomy (NCBI): domain Eukaryota; kingdom Fungi; phylum Ascomycota; class Eurotiomycetes; order Chaetothyriales; family Herpotrichiellaceae; genus Phialophora; species Phialophora expanda. The sequence goes on from JADWPR010000010.1 coordinate 222,735, forward strand.
GGCAAAGTTAATCAGCGCATCACGCCGTATCCCTCCCAGCACTCTGCAGCCGATCCTTATCCTCCATCTCCCAACTCCAGAGCCGCCGACTGGGAGCCCATCATGTCGAATCCAATAAATCACACCGAACTAGGTCGCAAGAAGTCTCTCATCAGACCAGAACGCAACCGAATAGACCGAGATCATCCGAATTACTACTACCGCAAACATGCCCAGAACATGGAGGTGTTCCCATCGACCACAGGCAATGACCCAATGGTGGAAGAACTGGTAGAGGCACGAACAGTTAGCTCGGAGAGCACCAATGTCAACACGCCCACGGACGATGATGTTACCACGCCTCAGACCCAGCAACAAGCACGCTTACCTGGCAAATTAGAACCTGTGGGCAAGAAGAGACATCCGCGAAAGCTGGTGAGGAAGGACACGCGGGACATGACCACACAGGAGAAGAGGCGGTTCAAGGACACCGAAAAGCTCAAGCCCCCCAGTGCCTGGAACGTATACTGTTCAGTGATCACCTTTTGGGCCCCCGATTTCCTGCTGACTTGCTGCGGAATGCCGAATCGAGCCCAGAAGAGGGCCTGGAGGGAGAAAGTTGGGCTGATCAGTATCATCCTCTTTATCGCCACCTTTGTCGGCTTCCTGACTTTCGGCTTCACACGAGCTGTTTGCCCGGCTCCCGGATTGCGTCTCAAGATCAACCACGTTGACCGCGGGTACATGATCTTCCATGGTGATGCCTACAACCTCGATGGTTCCATGCACCCTGCGGCATTGGGAGTCCCGCTAGACAGCAACGTTCTCTACGATTTGCCCCACAAGTACGGTGGCCAGGATGGAAGTTTCATGTTTCAAAAGGTCAATGGAGAGTGCAAAGGCCTGATTACTCTGGCTCCTGGTTCGGATGTCCCCACAAATGCCGATGGAGATCTTGCTTGGTACTTTCCATGCAACGCCTTTAATCAGGACGGCTCGTCGCCTGTGAACACCACGAACCCGTATTACCTGGGATATGCTTGCCATACGACCGCCAAGGCGAGAACCACTTTTTTCCATGACCTCAAGAAAGCCGGCGAAGTCTTTTTCACCTGGGATGATGTCAAAAACTCCAGCCGGAATCTGGTAGTGTATTCCGGGTCAGTCGTTGATCTGGATTTGCTGAGATGGTTCAACAAAAGCCAAGTGGTCTGGCCCAAACAATTCGACGATATGCGAGAGAGCGATCAGATCCGCGGCACAGACATTACTCACTTGTTGCAATCTGGCCCCGACAAGAAAGTCGGGAAGTGCCTGACCCAAATCGCAAAAGTCGGCTCAGTCGACACCGAAACCGTGGGATGTATAGCCTCAAAGGTCGTTCTTTACGTCTCCTTGGTCTTCATCCTGGCTATTGTTCTGGTTAAATTCTTCCTCGCTCTGGCCTTCCAGTGGTTCCTGGCTCGAAAGTTCGCAGCTGCGAAGACCTCGCAAACAGCAGATCCAAAGAAAAGGGCCCAGCAGATTGAGGACTGGGCAGATGATATTTACAGGCCTGCTCCGAAAATTACAGATCCTGCCAGCACGGTATCTGGATCTGATGGACGGACCAGCAAACGTGGAAGCCAGCTATTCCCTCAGACGTCCCGATTTACCAGTCCGTACGCCGTAGAGCGAGTCGCGAAGACAAATCGGCCACAGCCAACCACTATGACAAGTCAAGCCTCGAATGCAAGGCTCATTCAACCAGGAAGTTCACTTTACAAGACCGGCTATAATAGCAGTCAGAACACTTTGGATCTCAACTCTCGGATGAGTGTCGGCGCGAGCAGGTCCAGCCTACTTCTTTCTGGCCACGAAACCCGCTACTCCGTTGTAATGGACTCGCTCGGCGAAGCAGGTGCTCCTGTGGGCTTCATCCATGAAAACGTCGTGCCTCAGCCGCCTCCTGAGTGGCAACCTTTCGGCTATCCACTTGCTCATTGTATCTGCCTGGTCACCGCGTATTCTGAGGATGCAGCAGGTATCCGCACTACTCTCGACTCTATTGCGACAACCGACTATCCAAACAGCCACAAGGCCATCTTGGTGATCTGTGACGGCCTCATCAAGGGCGCTGGTAACGACATCACAACACCTGAGATTGTACTTTCAATGATGGGTGACTGGGTCGTTATGCCTGAGGATGTCCAAGCTTTCTCCTACGTGGCCGTCTCAAGCGGCTCGAAGCGACACAACATGGCCAAAGTGTATGCTGGATTCTACGACTACGGACGGGAGTCCAAGATCGATCCCAGCAAGCAGCAACGTGTGCCCATGATGGTCGTCGTCAAATGTGGAACACCCGAAGAAGCTGTGGCTAGCAAACCCGGCAACCGAGGCAAGCGTGACAGTCAGATCATCTTGATGTCCTTCCTTCAGAAGGTGATGTTCGACGAAAGAATGACCGAACTCGAATACGAAATGTTCAACGGACTTTGGAAAGTAACCGGCATGTCTCCGGACTTCTACGAGACAGTGCTCATGGTTGATGCCGACACCAAAGTGTACCCAGACAGTCTTACGCACATGATCTCAGCCATGGTGAAGGACCCCGAAATCATGGGCCTTTGCGGCGAAACCAAGATCGCGAACAAAAGCGAGTCGTGGGTGTCCAAGATACAGGTGTTTGAGTACTTCATCTCGCACCATCTGTCGAAGTCGTTCGAGTCTGTCTTTGGTGGTGTGACCTGCTTGCCGGGATGTTTCTGCATGTACCGAATTAAGGCACCTAAAGGTGGACAGAATTACTGGGTCCCCATCCTGGCCAACCCGGACATTGTCGAACATTACTCGGAGAACGTCGTCGACACACTGCATAAGAAGAACCTTCTGCTGCTGGGCGAAGACAGATACCTTTCGACTCTCATGCTGAAGACCTTCCCGAAGCGCAAGCAAGTATTCGTTCCCCAGGCGGTTTGCAAAACGACTGTTCCGAACCAGTTCAAAGTGCTGCTCTCACAGCGCCGTCGTTGGATCAATTCTACTGTGCACAATCTCATGGAACTCGTGCTTGTACGCGACTTGTGCGGCACATTCTGTTTCAGCATGCAGTTTGTCGTGTTTATCGAGTTGATTGGCACACTGGTCTTGCCGGCAGCTATCGCGTTCACATTTTACCTGATCATCATTTCCATTGTGGCCAAACCCGTTCCGGTCATTCCACTCATCCTACTGGGCCTTATCCTCGGTCTGCCCGCTGTTCTCATCGTGTTGACAGCGCATAGCTGGTCCTATGTCGCCTGGATGGGCATCTACCTTCTCTCCCTGCCGATTTGGAACTTCGTCCTCCCAGCTTACGCCTACTGGAAGTTCGATGATTTCAGTTGGGGAGAGACCAGGAAAACCGCCGGGGAAACGAAGAAGACCGGCGGTCATGGGGAAGCAGAAGGCGAATTCGACAGCTCGAAGATTACCATGAGGAGATGGGGCGACTTCGAGAAAGGTATGTTGTTCTATCACTCGGGCTTGTCATCAATATTGCCCGTGTTCGGTTCTGGCAGGTATACTGACTTGAGATTCAGAGCGACGAGCACAAGCCAGCGGAGCCGGATGGGCACAGCACCCTCTTGCGCCTCCATCGAGGGGCGGGGGTGCGATTACGAGCGACTATGCTTCGAGCCAGGGCGGATTCGAACCTTACCACGACTATTGAAAACTTTCGCTTGCATCTGACGACCTCCTGGATCCAAGCTAGTTGGGTGGATCAGGCTGTTTTGACGTGTGATGACTTGAAAAAAAATATAGGCCTTGAAAAGAGGACTGGGCTTGCATCAGGCTCGATGCAGGCTCCTAGCATTTGTGACTACGCCAACCGAGGGACGCAAATGTATTAGAAGAGCGTGCTGTACCCATATCTGCGAGAGGCAGATGTAATGGCTGGCGGTTTGACAAGGCATAGCGTTGTGGTTCTCACCGGCATGGAATTTTCCTCCGTGGTAGAGGAAGGATGGGTCAGTTTGCGAGGCATCCGCCATATTAGACATTAATTGTACTATCATTCACCCTGACCATCCTGATTCTACAAAGTCTGGACATGGGCCATAGTCAAGAAGGGCGTCATGGTTCCGATCTCTAGGAAAGGGGAAGAGCAAGATATGATCTTCGCTGGGATGATTGCTCTCGTCGACGCATTAAAGAAAGGCAAGTGTGGTGACTACATCTGCGCCAAGTAGCCCAGCTAATGTCTCTAAGAGTGATTAGGAATCCGACTTGATGGCAGCAGGGCATACAGATCCTTTGGTCTCGAGGTCCAAATGCCGGGACAGAGTGGTCCCGATACCGTGCAGAATCTTCTCCTCGCCTAGTGGCGGCCGAAAGGTAAGGAGGTTAGGCGTCCGGCCGAATTGGGATCTCCGGGCGTTTGTGGACAATATCTCGTGTATGCACGCAGTAGGCGCCGTGGACAAAGCGGATTGCTGCGTCTAGGAAATCTTCACCGCTTTGACTATCCAGTCTCGCTCCAGTGGGATAGGCGCTTGGATATGGCCCGATAGCACGCGGCCACTAGCCAAGGCAGCTTTCTAAACGCCAAAGAGGGGAGACGATTGCGGTAGTATATAGGCCAACGGGGAGCCCGGATCATGAGCGATCTTGGATCGCTAAGCCGGGGATGTTCGCTGTTGCATGAAATCAAATGTTGAAGCTGAAGCGCAATGGGAAACGAGGCTTCTGACACCACCTCAAACCGGTGTGAGAATATGGCAATTGAATGCCACATCATGGCATGCTGAAGGTAAGGCGATGCTATGGAATGCGTTAATTGATCCCTTGAGCCTCGCCGAGCTCGAGGTCGGCGAGTCCAGAGAAGAGAGAGGAACGAGCATTGACCACACCAGCCTCAGTGCGTCGCCGTATCTAGAAACTACGGCACAGCGTTCAGGGCCAATGGAGCATCCACACCCTTGCATGTGCCGCCTATCTAGACCAATGTCAATCTCGCGGCAACTCACCCACCACTCAGCCGCCACTCACCAGACACTCACCAAGCACTCACCTATGCGCCAACGCGCCATGCCTCCCATTCACACCCATAGTGGCCCGGCAGTTTCCCTTGCGTGACTGCAACTCCACTCCAGAAGCTTTACGCCAATCTGGCGGGCGTGCTTTCCCCGTCCCACGGTCCTCCCCAACTTCAATTCTCCATTCTTTTGATTTTCACTATTGATCACGTCGAGCACACCGAGCCATATGTCGAGCAGCTCGGCGATTCTTGTCATCCGCTAGGTCGTGCTGAGGAGAGGAGTGAGGTGTTCCTCGTCGTCGACCCGGTCGCATGGTGAGCTGCTGGGCGGTTGGTACTCGTCGACCAGTTGGCCGGGGCGTGGTGGTGCCAGCCCTCCCCTTCCCGCGTGTGAAAGCCTCTCGCATGGGCAAGGCCCCGGACCATGTCTCCAGATTCAGCGAGTGACCGGAACAACAGGCCGAAACGCAATAAGACTGAGTTAGCATGCGATATCTGTCGCAAGCGCAAGTCTCGCTGCGATGGGAGGCGACCGGCCTGTTCTCACTGTGAGAATATGGGACTGGAATGTGTTTATCGACCTCCCCTGACTAGTCTCGAGACGTAGGTATCTCGGGCTCGGCTATCAGATGAAGCATTCGTCTAACCCATCTACAGAGACACGTCCGTCCTTGCCCGCCTCTCGCACCTAGAGACACGCATGCAAGCAATTGATCAAGCTCGACTGGACTCGGCCGCGCCGACTCCTACTCCTGAGCATTCGGTCATCAAGTCATGGCCAAAGGTCCCCGGCTTCCATCATGCCGCCGCGCACAAGATGTTTCACTACTGGTCGCAACTCCGAGTCAATTTGAAGTTGAACTTGGCGCCATTGAATTTTCTCCGCCAGCTAGACGACAACGACAAGACGCTGTTTGCTCCGGATGTCGACGTTCGTGTCCCTGCGGAAATACCCGTGTCCATTGTCATCAGAGGGATAGAGTCCATGTTCAGGAACATCCATCGACTGCCGTTCGTGTTGCGACACCTCTTCACCTATGGAGGGTTGACCGACGAAGCTTGCCTTGATCTGTTCAGGAGATACCTCGGGACCTCTCCAGGGCATGACTTGGCTCTAGTGTTTAGCACACAGTCCGCAGAGGAGCTCCTTCTTCAGACAGTTGCTCTCAAACACCTGGCGGCCGCAAACGCGGATCACAACCTCAGTCAGAAAGCAGATCTATCCTTCCGACACGTACTGCAGCACACGTTGGCCATGCAAGTGCAGCAAAGCCCCCAAGCACTGCCTTTCAAGTTCTTATTCGTCATTATCCTCTTGTACCTGTATGGTAGGCCGTTTCATGCTTTGGGTCTTCTACAAAGTTTCGAATCCCTGATCCACAATGCCTCGCCAAACGCTCAAGAAGACCTGTAAGTGTGTCAGAGGACTCGCCTGCTACTTTCGTTGACAACCTGCAGTGCGGCCAAGTCGCAGTATGAAGCATGTCTACACCAATACTTCATTCTTGAAAGGCACGGTCCTATATGTTGACGGCGTGATGACATGCTTACCTATGCGGCAGTGACATCTTGAGCGAAATAGACGGAATTCCATCCGAACGATTGCACAAGATTGCCGTCGCACTGGACCGCAATACAGTCACGACCCCTCCAAACCTCTTCGAAACAGATCCAACCGCGTCAACTGCAGACGACTATCAGTCTCAGGAGCTTCAAGCTCACTTGAGGCTGAGGGGATACATGAACAGTATCTTGGAGAATTTCTATGTTCTAGAGCGTGCCTATTGCCGACCCGAGCATGTTGCCGGGGCCCTGCCTGATATCGCCCGTCGCTTGGACCATTGGTATTGGAGTCTCCCCGCGGAGATGAGATTCCCGCGTCATCCTTCGGCCTTCATCCTTGCGTCAAACAGTATGACAGATCTGATGGTACGTGTGGATGTTGCATCTCTGGAGACCACTGCTTAGGCCTATAGGATGAACTGAAGTTCCGATATTACGCCGCAGTCTTCCTCGTCAACCGTCCCATTTTATACCACGCGCTGTACGCGGAATGCGAGAACGCCGTCACGTCATCCAGCACTGATAGCTCAAGACTGGACCCTTGGGTATATGAGTCTTGCCATAATTGTGTACAAATGGCGATCATGATCATTTTCCTCCATTCGAACCGGCATCAACGCAACCCGCACGGATACTTTGAAAGCTGGTGCAATCTGCAGCACCTTATTGCAGCATATGCAATCATCCTACAGGTTCAGAGTTCCGTTCACATGTCAATCCTGCTTCACGAGGGTTATGAGGCGGATCACCTCCTCGACGCCGCCGAAGCTGTTCTCGAACGTGGATTGAATAGACCTGCAAATATACGCGAGACATTGGCGATGCTCAGAAACGTTCGACAGAATTTTCAGAAGCATACTCCTCGTACCCCTTCAGCAGGGAATACTCATGCGACTTCACCTGTATATTCAGTGACAAGCCATCAGAGTCAGCATGGCCATGATGCTAAGTCCTATATAATGAACTGATTCGAGGCGCTTATGGAACTTGCAGTCTATGCGAGGAGTGTGCTGTCCAGAACGTGTCTGGACATGAGTTGACAATATGCCGAGGACTGATCAGGTCCGTCGTGCATCAGCTTTCTCCATTGGCCAGCACCTCGCCGTCATGCTGGATATGCATGCCTGCCGCAGGTCAGCTTCACGCTGTATGCACGCATTTCCTCGGGGAGCTTAACTTCCAGGAACCAAACCGCCATTCTTAGCAAGTCGGGGTGCAAAACTCAACTTTCCGAGGACCGCAAACGATGACGCCCCGCCGGCAGCAGGAATGTTGTTTGCCAGGCTGTTCTTGCAAGCGAAAGCGAGTGTAGCGAATTTGATGGCTTCTTTGAATGGTGCAGGGAGTCCATATTCGTCGCTTACATGGACTTCGACTCCATGTGGTGCCAATCCCTTGCGAAGATGCCCCATGAGCGTCTCATTCCTGGTACCGCCACCACTAGCTATTACCGTCTTGATCGGTGCTCGCGGAAGAATGAAATCGACGAGCGACTGCTTTATTGAACTTGCAGTGAACAGCGTGAGAGTTGCCATCAAGTCTTCTGTCGAGGTGTCCTTGTAATCCGCCAGGATTTGGTTCGCATACTCGCCGCCGAAGTCCAAACGCCAGGCAGACCGTGGCGGTTTCCGGAGGAAGAAATTATGTGCCCCTAACCTGTCCAAGAGCGCCGGGATAGCTTGCCCTCGAGATGCAAGTCCGCCCCCAGCGTCATATGGCTTGCCTTCGCGAACTTTCATCACGTGGTCAATCATCACATTGCCTGGGCCTGTGTCAAAAGCCATCATCTGGTGCCGGTCTCTATCGGCAAGCTGCAAGTTGGCAATTCCTCCGATGTTTAGTGTCACGACAGGTCCTTCGTTCCGGAACGAGCAAAAGTCGAGATATTGCATCAACGGCGCCCCGGAACCTCCTAACGCATGGTCGATGGGTCGAAACTGGGTCACCGTTGTGATATCTGTCAGAGCAGCAACGACGCCAGACTCGACGATGAAGAGACCACAGGGAAATCCGCCTTTCGTCCACCGATCGACCAAACTTTGGTTCCCGCTTGCGAAGAAATCTCTTTCCTTTTCCCGGTCCGGCGGCTCTTGATATATCGTTTGTCCGTCGTACCCAACGACATCAATCTGCTCAGGTTTCAATCCGGTCTTCTTGAGCAGTTTGTTGGTTATCTCTGCATACGCCGCGCCCCCGGCGTAATTCAACCTGCACAGATCAAAGATGGAGAGCTCATTGGCAAAAGCTTTCAGCACCAACGGTTGGAGCTCTTCGGGCCACTGCTCTGAAATCCCATCAATGTATCTCGGTCTCCCCGGATGGCCATCTTCTGCAATCTCGATGCTGCACAGGACTGCGTCGATCCCATCGAAAGAGGAACCGCTGTTCAGCCCGATGATAAGAGGCATATTGAGCTTGAATCTGGACACTCTCCGATATTGTTACTATTGCCAATCATCGAACAATAATCGAGTCCCACGACGCGGCACTGAGCGCGGCCAACTCCGCTTCTCTTCATGGGAGGGTGAATGATCACAGGTGGGAGAAGTTCGAGTCGAACCAGGGAGGGTATTTGTAAGATTTCAGCGACTACGAATCGCGCCATGCTGGGGACAAGGCAGCACCAGATGGACCGTCGGCACCTGTACTGACGTCTTGAGCCGGATGCAGGTCTGCACCCTTGTCTCAATGATTGATGCACTTCACAGGCCGGATGTGGCTCGACGAATCACAAGTTGGAGACGTATGATGCTGAGATGCCCCGCGCACCACGACTCCCGACGGGGGATGGTCCGAGATGGATGGATTTCATTCTCCTGTCCTCCCGCAAGGGGTCTACTGAGACCTGATTGCTTCCTCTCTCGGTTTATCAGCCAACCGTTCCCAGAGTCTGGTTCCGGGAGCATGGCTGGCTTGGGACCACATCGGAATTTCCACGCCAATGCCCCTTCTCTTCGGAAATGCCGACATTTGGAACTTACCTGGCCCGCAACGTTCCCCGATGCTATTCTGAACCACCACATTGAAACTCCCACTTGATTGATATACCAATAGTACGGAGTAGCATTGTCATACCAGTCGGGCGAAGCCAAGCGAGGCACTGTGCCTTTGGTTGGGCATCGCGCCCTCCAAGAGATCATGGCCACCAGACGAGGAGGGTGACAGTCGTCCGAAAGCACCCCCGGTCGCCAGTCAAACCAACTTCACTATTTTCGTGGACTTCGACTTGTTCGATGAGAGTGCCGCTGGTCCTCCTGCCTCCAATTCCAGGCGAAGAAGCCCCTGTTGTGGACTTGAAATTCATTTATTCAAGAACAGTCTTTCTTGTCGTTCGCCACCTATTGTTCTTTCTTCCACCATTCATAAAGCCAGGCGTAGGTCCTCGTCAAGACAGGAGCACCAGACAGAGAGCGGATAGACTCACCGTGCAAATACGCATCGGCACTAAGATCGCGTCAAACATAATCTGACGGCACTTGCAAATCCGGCTAGGAAAGAGCAGCGGGCAAAGTTCCAGCGTCCCAGCTCTCCTCGTGAAGATTTCGGATCCTGTCTGGTTTCTGGCCCTGCAAGCAATTGCGGAAAGACTCTCAGGCTTCAGATATCGACCGTTCCTTGCCACACCTCAAGGCTTAGGCACGTGCACTCCATCACCTTCAAAAGTGGGTTGGACTGGCACATGCTTGCTTCTATGCCCAATTGAGATGGGCTCCAATGCAAGGCGCACGAAAGGAACGAGTTCAGAGTGCCCTCCCCCGAAAACAGGCAAAGGACGACTTCCGAGGCGCGAGGGTGCTGCACATTAGACAAATGCCAGCCATTAGCGAACATCGTCACCGTCTAATCTTCACCGGTCGTCGTTTTCTAGTCCACGACACCCGAGAAAGGAACTGACTAATAGTCTCTCTGCATGTCTTCGCCCCGCCAGCCGTTCCCTTGTGGCTGTCAGCGACTCCCTGGGGACCGGTCTGAACGTCCCTATCAACGAACGCGCGACCTCATCCAAAGAATGCAACAGCAAGGACGAGATAAACCACCAGCTATCAGCCCAATTAACCGGGAATGTCCCACGGAGTGCAGGTCAGACAGGGGGGTTCTTCTGGCGAGCCAACTGCGTGAGCCCAGTTGCCCTATCTGCAGACTTGCCGTCCGTTGCGCAAAGAATGCATAATCTCCTGATAACCTTGAATCAACTCAAGTGTCTCGTCCCGACGAAGCCCGTGTTTCCCGTCTCGTCCACATGGCCTCCCGTGAGGATCTCTCATCGATTGGAGTTTGATAGAATGCGAACGAATGCAGGAGGGGAATGCTTTCCTGGGCCCGCTCTGCATTCGGGGCAGGACGAGGACCTATTGTCTCTTGTCTAGGCATCGTTCCCACCCGTTCCCCGCGGCCGACTAGTGGCCTAGTGGCATCCTAATCGGCGGCTTTGCAGCTGACCGTTCCGTGTCAACGCCTATCACTGCCGAAAGTCAAACACCACGTCCTCCAATGACGCCACGCTACGCTGGACTCTGCAGATGTCTGGGGTTGGCCAGGCGCGGAATGGCGAGCTGGAAGGAAGCGGTGACTACTTGTAGATCTTGTCTCTGCTTCACCAGCACCCCAGCGATTGGCCCTGCCTACCATATAATTGACGACGATGATCCGCTCGCAGGTTCTCTCCCAACTTGCTCCTGCTTGTCTGTACCGGCCAGTTGAGGAGCTGGGACATCGACCATGAAGATGCAAATGTTCAACATCAACTGGGGCAAGCACCGATGGGCTCTCTTCTTCTGTGCCGTCTCGAGCCTCGGCGCACTTTGCTATGGCTACGATCAGATATACTACACCGGTGTCCTGGGCATGAAGAGATTCGTGCACGACTACGGCACCACCCACGACGATGACGGGAACATTGCGTTGACGACGACCTTCATCTCCCTGACGGCGTCGATCATCTACGTGGGCGAGCTTGTCGGCGCACTCCTCTCCGCCCCTATCAACGAGTACTTTGGCAGAAAGGGAGTCTTCCTGTGTGCCTCGGTGTGCATCATTGCGGGCGCCGTCGCGCAGTGCGCCGACCAGGGCTCAATGGGAGTCATTTGCCTCGGCCGAATACTCATCGGGCTGGGGATCGGCCAGTTCACGGTTACCTGCCTGCTGTACATCGGCGAGGTGGCGCCGCAGGCGATCCGAGGTCCTGCCTTGATGATGTTCCAGTTCATGCAGTCCTGCTCTCAGCTGGTCGGATCTGGCATTACCAAGGGCACGGAATCGATCAGGTCGACAGGCTCCTATCGGATCCCCATGGGACTCCTCGCCCTGCTGCCCCTTCTCATGCTCGTCGGCCTGTGGTTCATCCCCGAATCTCCCGTCTGGTACATCCGACGGGGCCGGCCAGACAGGGCCAGGAGAGCGCTGGTCAAGATCAACCGCAGCCATCCAGGCTATACGCCCGACGATGACATCAAGGCCATGGTGCACATGGTCGAGACCGAGCGACTCCGCGAGGCAAGTTCGTCGTGGCTATCGCTGCTGAAGGACCCGATTGAACGACGAAAACTCATTTACTCGTGCGGTGCAATGGTCGCGCAGCAAATCAACGGCATCCAATTCTTCTACTCGTACGGCGTGGTGTTCGCGCAATCCATCGGCATCAAACAGGCCTTCACCATCTCTCTGATCACCAACACCCTCCAAGTCGTGGCAGTCGGCGTCTCTGTCGTCCTCGGCAACAAGGTCCCTCGCCGCGGGAACCTCCTCGTCACCACCATCATGATGCTCCTCGCATATGTCATCATCGGCGGCCTCGGCGCCGGCCCCTACACCAAAACCAGCTACAGCACGGCCATCGTAGTCATCTCGTACATCATCATCGTGGCATTCAACTTCGGCCACGGGCCCATTGCATTCACCATCGCCTCGGAAATGGCGGTCGGGCGCAACCGCAACAAGATCATGAGTTCGTCTATCGTGTCCTTCTTCTTCACCGTGTGGGTCATCGCCTTCACGAGCCCGTACATCTACTACGACGGCGGATTGGGCCCGATGCTGGGATTCGTGTACGCGGGCACCACATGCATCACGCTGGCGTATGTGTGGTACTGCGTCGGCGAGACGACGGGCCGCAGCCACTTGGAGCTGGAGCTGTTCTTCCAGGAGCGGATTCCCGTGCAGAAGTGGCGGCACCATCAATTCAGCACGCTCGACATCGTGCACCAAGCCGAACGCGAGGGCAGTGGCACTGCCAGTGCCAGTGGCATTGTCGAGGAAGTGAGCAGAGACAGCGGAGGCGCGGAGAAGCAGACCGAGTGGATCAGCCAGCGCAGCACACATGCCAGCGAGGAGAGTGGCACCCAAGAGAAGGAACGCGTCTGAAACCCCGTCCACTGGCCGTCACCTTGGTTGGAAAAGCGGGGCGCCATTATCATCGCGTCGTGAGTATTGGGTGTGATGTCTGTCGTTGGTCGTTGTTGTACAGCGAGCGTACTCACCGCGTGACTACGCCCAACCGGCCCCGATTCTCGGTCCTTTCCACAGTAGCATACAGTAGCACGACAAAAAGCGATGGATTTCACAGTATATAGTATACAGTATACATTATGCATGATCTCATGATATATCCTTTAGGTGATACAGTGGGAAAAAAAGGGCAAAGGGGCAAAGGGCGAATGCCGACGGTTCTGGACGAAACAGGCAGAGAGAAAAAGCGTTCCTAGTATGGTACAGGTGAGTGGGTGGGTGAGTAAGTAAGTAACGAGTGTAGGAAGAATAAAAAGGCAGGAAGGGAACTGATACTTCTATTCTTCCATTCTTTTCATACTTAAGGAGACAAAAACACGGCCACATGAGTATGAGCACGCACACGAGCACGAGAAGCCCATCCTCAAAAAAGGATTCTCTGCAACGAGAACACGATCTATCTGTTCATGCAGACGGTTCAAAAGTCCATCCTCTCCAGAACTCAAGTCATTCATGGCGTACCTGCTAGGATTACTATATCCATGTACTATGTTTCGGTCTATATGTATGGCGTATACTCCGTGTGTAGTCCCGAACCGAGTATCGAGGATTTATCGACCGATTCACTGTGCAGTGCAGGTGATAAATACTATTCTACTACTCGCTGCGCTACTCGTAGTTAATCCTCCGTAGACATTATTAAGGCCCAAGAACAGGCCGACAGACGCAATCAACACCATCCCCGTCAAGTGTTGCAGCACGCCCGCCTACTGAGATCTTGCATTCCGTCGGCTTCACCAGTCCCAATTGTACGCTACCCTACCCTACCTCTCCTTCTCCCACCCGCCCTTTTCTCTAATCTGCCGTTCCTCGTCATCCTTGAACCACTTGACACTCCGCGCAAACCCCTCGTCCAGCTGGACGATCGGCACGTACGCCGTCCTCTCCATCAGCTTCGCACAACTGTAGTACCGGTTGATGGTCGCGTACTTCAACGTCTGCCGGTTGAACTTGCCCTTCCGTCCGGTCATCCAGTTGAACGCCTCGGCCGCGGCGCCGATATAGTACGCAAACCACGTGGGCAGGACGGTCATGCGCGACCGGTCCAAGTCGCGACCATAGCGAGAGTACAGGTAATGGGAGGAGTCCCAGAAAAAGGCGGGCGAATTGTTCGTCACGTTGAAGGCCTCGCCGTCGACTTTCTCAAAGTCCAGCACGCTCCCCATCCCTTGTTGTCGGCGCCTGTATGTCTCGAGGAGGGCGGACGTTGCGCACAAGAGGCCGAAGCACACGTTGTGGACGTACGTATTGTCGAACAGGTTGGCGTTGTCGCCGAGCTGGATGTGCAGTTGCCACGAAGGCGCAACGCTGGCTGTCCTCAGAATGCCACCCGAGAAGCCGCCGCGATCGCCTTCGCCCACGACCCCTGCGGGCCGAATGGCGCAGGTCAACATTTTGCCACCGTCGGAGTATTCCTCGTTCGCGTTTGCCTCGAGCACGATCTTCTCGGCGAAGACTTTGGTCTCGGAGTAGTATTCTCGGGGGTTGGGGCAGACGTAAGGATACGCTTCATTTGCATTGATGAGGTCGGAGTCGCCATCGTGGACGACGCTGGCGCTGGATGTGTGGATGAAGGTCTTGACATGGCCTCCCCAGTCGCCGTGCTTCTTCCCGCCTGCAACTTCCACCAGGATGCGTGTCCCGTCGATATTCACCTTCCTCAGGATGTCCGCAGGCGCCTCCCACGAGGGAGAGGCGGTGTTTATGACCACATCAGGTTTGACCTTTCTAAAGACGTCAAGGACAGCTTCGGGGTTTGTGATGTCTGCCGAATGGTATGTCGCGCCGGGGAAGATATGTTGGGTACATCTCAGGTCGAGGACGTGGACTTGTGTGCTTGCGAGGTTAGTGGGCGGGTAGCGGGAAGCAAGTGACGGGAAGGACGAGGGCAGGAGGGACGAGAGCTGGTATTTTTCAGGGTTCGGCGTCCGGATGGGAGCGGAGGGAGGTGCTTTGGCCGCCGCCGACGCAGAAGCCGGTGGCTGCTCGCTGTGGCCGTTGGTCTTGACCGTGGCAGCGTCCTCTGAGGGAAAGTTGAGCAGTTGGTCGACCAGCCGGGACCCGACAAAGCCACAGCCACCGACGACGAGCACCGTGCCGTACGATCGCGGAGTCATGTCGACCTCTCCGGAGTACTTTTGGCGCTCCATTCTGGCAGAAGACAGTCGTGCGGCTGCGAAGTCGAGAGGGCGGTCAGTTCTCTATAAAATCACTTGGTCCTGACATGCAGGGGATTTGGAGACGCGGATAGTGGAGTGGCACGATTGGTTGGACGGGGAAACAGCGTGACTGGTTCCTGGAAAAGTGGAGCCTTGCCAAATCGGATCATCGTGTTCCTCGTGGCGTGCTGCCAACTTAGCTAATCCTCCACGTGCCTGGTCACGTGGCGCCTAAACTCCATGCTTGCTAACCGGTGGACTCCCATAACTCTGCTTCGCGTGATGCTCCCACCCACGTCGAGTCCGAGGTAATAATGCTTGCAAAGGTGCTCATCGTCTCCCTGTGAGGACCACACTTGGGGCCAACAGTAGTCTCCCAGTAGATATGCTGCATAAACTTCTGAGCAGCACCCTTCTCATGTCTCCATCACATCCTCCGTCGTCCTCTGCGCCGACCTCCTCAGCTGACGGTAGTACTTTTTCTTGTCATCCTCGCTTCCCCACAGCAACTTGGTCGCCTCCGGGTGTACAATCGTTCTCGGATCATACGGAGGGGATTCCTCTTCCAGCGCCTCCACGATACATTGCACGTGATCCCTCAGCATGTGCGACTCCCTGGGGAAATAGCAGAGTACACCATCCTTCGATACTCTGTGATGATATATCGCCGTCTCCACTCGCACTCGAGGCTGCTCCTCCGGGAACCGAGGACTTATCGAGATTCTGACCTTGAAGACTCCACCGTCCAGGTGCGTACCGGGCCTGCCCAAGTAAGTTAGAATCCAGACGTAAGGGTTGTTCTTCTCCAGTTCGACATTGACGTTGTGAAGATTTTTCGGCCGCAAGGAGTCTGCCAGCTGCTCGAACTGTAATTGAACGTTTGCCGCCTTTGAAGATTCCCTAGCCTTCATGGCCAGTCCCTCCACAGCCCAGTTGTCGGTCTCGTCGCGGATCACTTCTTTTATCCTCACCAGTCGCTTGCCCAAGTCGGCGTACTTAAACTTGCCATCCATGCTGTTACCGCCGCCTTCGAATGGCATCTTGGTGAAGTCTGTACCGTCCTTGTTCTTGGAACTATATTGCTCGATTGTCGACATGTAGTGTTCGAAGTACCACATAAACCTTCGTTTGAAAAGGTCATTAAAGGGCGCAAATTTCAGCTTCGGCTGCGTCTCCACCAGACCTGGGCTTTGTTCCTCCTCGTCATCGTCATCGTCTGAAGACCACCGGAGAGAGGCCGCCGGAAGGGCTACCGAGCCATCGGGCTGAATGCCTAGCGCTTCTTCGAGCTTCTGGATGACTGCGATTCGGAGCGTCTCATGACGGATCTGCTACTGGTCAACCCGTGTTCCTCAGGCTACGCCTGAAAAGCCACATACCTTGGCACAGTATAGATCGTTCATCTTCTTATCCTCTGTTCCTTTGGCATTCTCGTATCCAGGCTCATTCTCGTACGGGTTGTTGGACATCAGACTCTGGATCGACCACAATATCGACTCTAGCCCTTGTGCGGAAGACCACTCTTCACCCGGCCTCTCGCCGTGCCACGTTCCTAGGATCGACAAGCAGACCTTCCCACCGGCATAGATATTGGGGTTGAACCGAGTGCGTCCTCCGTTCGTAGTTTTGGCCTCGACTTTGGGAGGTTTACTAGGGTATTCCGTGCCGAAGTTGACGTTGAACTCGAAGAAGCCGTACTCGTACGGGGACCCGTGAGGACCGATGATCAGGGCTCTGACATGGCGGACGTCTCTTTCCTGGCATGCGACAGCGATAGCTGCGGGGTCAGTCAGTTGCACGCCCGTCTACTCTGCTTGTGGTTTGACTTACATAGATCACTGCCTTGCTGGATCTGCCTGATCTCCTGCTCCGTGTTAGCACCTTTTCTCAGCGTGCCGCCGACAGTCGCTTACTCTCGAGATCCTCAAGATGGTCTGATTGGACATGGTGAACGTGAGGGAATTCTGAAGTGCAGCAGACCGTGGGCAGGTGCGAGATCTGGCTCATGGACAAGGCCTGGAACAAGAGTGAAGGTTGGAGAAGGTTTGGCAGAAAGAGGCATCGTATGGTAGGCAGTCCTCTTTGTTTTCACTTCAAGATGAGGCTGGGTTTCACCAGACAGCATGCAGCCCGAAGCCTGATTGCGATTTGAACAGCAGCTGCCCGTGACAGCGTTGACCCTTCACTGGTTGGTCACCCCTCCTGGGGTGCTGGGCCGCAGATCTGCCTGCAGCTAAGTGAACATGCCGCAGCTGCAGCTAACGACAGCATTCGCTTGCACCAGCCTAATCAGCGTACAAAGTATTATTCTGGGCAAGGCTGGATCGAACTTACTGTTAGGCAGCAGTGACCCGGAGGCAACTGCCAGCCGTCGCCTGGTAAGTGCCTGCCTTTTCTGCTATAAGCTATGACGCACTGAGTTTAACACTTCCGCAGGCCGCAGTGCCGCCTTGGGCCCCCGCCTGACAACTCAGCCCGCTTGTTCTCTAGTTACTCGTGCCAAATACACGTGTCCTCTGCCAATGAAGTGGGGTTGAGGATGGGTCAATATGGTAGTCATTCACTCGTCCCATCCTCTACGTCTAACTTCTGCCATTGCCGTTGTTCGCTTTTGCTTTGCGAGGGCGCCAAGCTTCCAGACCGACTGATACCCTGGCCCGATTGTGAATCATGTATAAGGAAAGCCATGGGACCATCCTCTATACCTCTAATACATAATTTTGGTACACCATCCACATACATCGTCATCATCAGGACTTTTCGGGCCGGGCTGTACTCGAGCTCCAATCACTGGCCTGTCGGCTCTCAGGTCCAAGTCCGCCAACATCCCGACGGCTCGGAGACGCCGTTGGTCCCAAGCTATCAGAAGCTGTCATACTCCTCCTCGAACTGGCAGGAACCTGTCCTCTTTCGGGAGTTGAAGAGTCCAAGGCTTCCGTATCGGTACCGGCATCGGCATCAATATGCGTCAAAGTGATGGCAGAAAGGGTGCTCTCGGGCGGCGGGCCAGGTATGTCAGACACGGGATAAGTTAATCCCTGTGATTCAGGACTGGCGGAAGACGTCCCTGTTGTCGGCAAAACACTGTCTTGCGCAGCATTGAGTAAAAGCACGTTCTCCTCTGTCAGAGCCATGGGAGAAGCACCAGCTGTTGATTCGCCTTCCTGCGTGTTGGGCGCCTGGAGACCAGGTGCATAGTCGTTGTCGACTCTCAACACAGGGGCGACGCGGGAGCGCCCATGCGCTATATCTGTCGCTGACAGCAGCTTTGCATCTCTCAGCGCTCGAGCTTGATCCTCGGCTGCGGCGCGTCTTGCTGTGAGATCAGCCTCCGTGTCGCCACCTGGGATCTCGGACTTGAGCAGGGCCCTAGAAATACTCGATCTGCGGGCAACCGCTCGCCCTTCCACGTCTCGCGACTCTCCTACCGGTAATGGCGCGTTATGCTCATCTGCATCCGCTTGCGTACCTGCCCTGCCATTACGGGCAAAAAACTCGGTGGCAATAGCATCGTCTTGTGTGCATGTCGATGAGTGATCAGTGCAAGCTCTCCCAAAGTTTGGCTTCTGGAAGTCTGTGCCGGTGCCCGGTAACTTCTGCCGCTCCCGAATGGCACGGCCCCGCGACACCCACTTCAGTATCGTCTTCTCCAAAAGGGATCGCTTCACAGGCTTAGCCATGTAGTCGTCCATTCCTGCCTTCTCACATTTCTCACGATCGCCTTGAATTGCTGAAGCCGTCATTGCCACAATGGGAATGTGTGGGATGGCCTGTATATCCTTGAAGGGAGCATGATGCCGTAACATATGCGTAGCATGATAGCCATCGAGGACTGGCATCTGCACATCCATGAGAATTAGCGACGGGACTGGATATTCCTTGGCCTGTTCCGGTGAGAGAGCCGGAGACGTTGCATTGAGGAGGTATTCCAACGCCTCCCTGCCGTTCCACACAGCGTTGACCGAAAACTTAAGACTCTGGATGAATTTCAATGCGATTTGCTGATTAACAGGATTGTCTGGTCGAAGTTAGCGCTGGCTCATCTTAGATTTCGCCCCTGTATCTACCTTCAACGACCAATACATGAATCTGGTCTCTAGGGACTTCCAGCTCGATGCTTTGCGTTGCTGACTCGGATGGAATACCTACTGCGCATCGGTCATGTGCATTTGTAGCCGCTGCCGACTGAAGTAGCGGAGCCCCTCTTTCGAATCTTCGACTTTCAGGCCTTGGCGAATCCCCGATTGACATGGACAGGTCGGACTGGAGCCGGTCAGGCATGCTGCCAACCTCGAGGAACGCAGTTGCAGAACCAACTTGGTATTCGGGCCTTTTCAAAGGAAGTGAAAAGGTCGCTTTGGTACCGGCATCTAGTTTGGACTCGAGGCAAATGGTACCATGCATCAGATCAACGAGGTTTTTGCTTATCGTCAATCCCAGCCCGGTACCACCGAACCGTCTTGCCGTGCTCGAGTCGGCTTGACTGAAGGGTCGGAACAGCCTCTTCTTGACCTCTTCCTCGATCCCAATACCACTGTCCTCGACACAAAACTCAACCGTGACGGTGTCATGGTTTTCGCTAAGGATGTCCGCACTGAGTCTGACGTATCCTTCAGACGTGAATTTTATGCTGTTTGTCAGGAGATTGACCAAAATTTGCCGAATCCGTCCGGGATCGCCGAGCAGGACGAGGTCTTCGGAAGGTCCAAGTCGGATATCGCTGCCGAACTGCAGTCCTTTCCGTTGGGCGGCGAACGACAGCATCTTTGCGACATCCCGGAGCACCACCCCCAAACTGAACTGCACTTCTTCGATGTCCAGCCTGCCGGATTCGATCTTGGAAAAGTCCAGAATGTCGTTGATGACTGTCAGAAGAGAATTGGCCGACCGTTGAATGTTCTGTGCAAATTCGCTCTGCTCGGAATCCAGGTTGGTGTCCATGAGCAACTCGCTCATGCCCAAAACGCCAGCAATCGGTGTTCGGATCTCATGGGACATATTGGCAAGAAAACTACTTTTCATCTTGCTGGCTTCTTTCGCCGCAGCCTCGTTCGCAAGCAACTTGATGTTTTCTTGCTCTTTGAGCCGTAATCCAGTGACGTCGGATCCGATCACAATCACGCCGGCGATGTAGTTTTCATCTTCCACCCCATTAGGGCCTGTCTTGCCCTTCATAGGCACCATTTTGGATCGGAACCATCGAGAATTAACTTCATTCTCAAGAATCTCCAGGTCAGATGCCCCTGACAGGAGCCGGGCGAGGGAATCTTTGAATTTGGCGATAGCTCGTGGTTCAAGGTAGTCTCCGACCACGTCAAGTACTTGCGAGCCAATGATTCTGTCTTGAACAGGGTCGCCCATGACGAAGTCTCCCTCGTAGAACGTCACGGTCTGTTCTCGGTCAATGATCCACATGGTCATCTGCGAGTGTTTCAGCACGTCCAGCAATTGCTGTCGAGCTCTCTGTCCGCTGACTTTTGCATCCACGATATCTTGGATGTTTGTACAGGTGCCAAACCACTTGAGGATCTGCCCGGTCTTGTAATCTCGCATGGGCAAAGCTCTGCCCAGCATCCACCTCCATTGGCCGTCAACCCCCTTGCAACGGTATTCCGTGGTATACTCCTCTCCGGTCGCCAACGAATGTAGCCACCTACGACTAGTCTCGGGCATGTCTTCCTCGTGAAACGGCAGTTTCCTTCCTAGGCCCAAGGAATCAGCTGGAGTGAGACCAGTATAGTCGTACCATCGTTGCGACCAATAGGTGACCAAGCCATCGGGTGTCGTGGTGAATATCATTTGCGGCATCATGTCACAGATCAAGCGGAACTGCTCCTCGTTTTCTGCGGTTTGATGGGCGATCTGTTCTGTGTACTCGGTGACATCTTTGAACGCGATCAAGCCAGCCAAGAATTCTCCGGACCGCTCATCATAGACAGGATGCCCGCTCACGTCAAAACTGGACCTTGCCCCGGTTCTTTCGTTCAGCAGCCCTACCTGCCAATTTGTAAAAGCTTGCTGATCGCGACACAGTGCCACGATGGGGTTGTTGTTCTCATCGATTTCTCTGGAGAAATCGGGCGTCCAGGGGCGAAGTCTGGACATAAAATCATAGGAGTGTTCGGACATCGGATCGGCCTTGACTTCCAGCAGCTTCTGCGCCGCCAAGTTCGGGAGCACCACACTTTCGTCCCTCCACATGGCGACTAATGGAATCTCGATGGCGCGGAGCATGGCATTCTTCATCTTTAAGACCTTCTGGAAGTCTGTGAGGGTGGATGGGGTGGTGCATTTTGGAGGAGGGGCAATTGAAGGAAACGAAACGCCATCTGCCTGCTCTGTAGGTACAGGCGACGTGACTTGCGAGTCTGTGGTAGATGATAGGGGCGTTTGCGACTGTGATGACTGTGAGGATCCCGTCGAATCAGCGGATACGTTCCGCGTAGACGAGGGGGAGGATGAATGGTCCGAAGAGGGCCTGGCTGAAGTCGTGAATGTTAGCGTGAAAAATCGGTGGTCCTCGAAATTCCATATGGTGATGATCATTCGGCACGTCGCTTTGATACGCGATCGTTGCTTGTTCTGCCTGTTTCGACGCAGGTGCGAAGGCAGTTGATCGTGGCGACTGGAGATTACCACATCGACCACGGTGTCCTGGGACTTCTCATTTTGATTCCTAACGGGCAACCTCCCCCTCTCCGCCTCTTGTGTGGCAAGGGGCGTTGTCTCTCCGCCTTGCAAATCCGATAATGGCTGTCTGACAGCCACCCTGTCGCGTTGAGCTGGCTGCAAGCTGTCTGCGAGGTTGTCAAGGAATCTCTCCCAACTGACCCAAATAGGGACGCCATCCGAGACCATGTCAATTCCCAACTGTGACAGTGTTTTGCCTTTGAGTAGGTCCGGAGCTCCGGAACCTACATCCTCCTGATCGATCCCCAGTAACCTTCTCACCGCTGCATTGGCGAGGAGGACCGTCTTCGAAGAGGAGAGTACGAGTATTGGTGTGGGAAGGGTCGCGAGAGCGGCTAGGGCGACATCGGCCGCCACGGGGAGGGGAGACGCGGCGTCGACGCCCGCCGAGGGCGTCGACTTGTCATGGTGTCGACCTCTGTGACTGAAGGGAAGCGACGAGGCTCGAGGCTGCACTGGGCGGACTGGGCGCACAATCGCGGGTGCATTCAGTGGTCTATGTGCAGCTTCCGCATCGCCGACAACCATTTCCTGGGGAACCACCGCTGTGTTGGCCGTGGGGTGGTACAAGGGCTGGGTACGCAGGGATTGCGTCTCGAGCTTGAATACCGTCGTTGGTAAGCAACAAAGACGGGCGGTACAGGCGATGCGGGTGGTGCGGGTGGTGCGGGCGGTGCGGGCGGCGCGGGCGACGTGCGGTGACGTAGGCGACAGTCCAGGCTCTCGAGACCCTGAGATCCGCGTCTCGCTCGTGTTGGGGTCGCCCAGATTCCTGGGATTCCTCTGAGATTCCCGGCTGGATCGGGCTAGATCTGTCACAGGCACAGCACGAGCAGAAATAGAACATACACAGTAGAAGTAAGGAGAGCAATGTAGCCGATGCCCCTCCCCGAGGGGATACAAGTCAAGTTCAAGGACAGGGGATCGGATGGCTGGGGAAAATTGCACGACGGCAAGCACAATGGAAGGTTGAACTGGACCTTGATCTTTGAACTGACCGTCGAAGTCTGCTCTCTGTGTGGCTGATGCCATTGAGATTCACCATTCAAGAGCCACAATCCAGTCATCTGGATCGCGGTCGCAACTGTTCGCTTTATAGACAGCGGCGCAGCGGGATTTGTCGCAGCAGGAAAGCGTCAAATACTTGATAAATCAGCCACAGCATCTGACAAGCAAGAGTTACAGATTTGTTCCTGTATGCAGCTGTGCAGAAATCCCATCCCGTAGCTCGCGGTCACGCCACGGCGAGCTGAGATTGAGATTTGCCAAAGTCACGCATCTGTTACAGCCAATCACCCAAGTCCCAGTCAGTCACCCGAGGGCTCTCTATCTCTCTACCATGTAAGCTGGAGGAAACAAGGCACAGAGAGCACATTGTGTTTTCCAGATTGCCAGAGAGTGACGAGCTTTCTCTCCATCAGCAAGAAGCGAGCTTCGAGCGAGCCACCGAGTCTTGTCGGCGTTAAGGATTCGTGATCTCGGCCTCAATTATAGTTGCCGCCCGTCTCGGTCCACAGCTGAGGGTATGACAACCTGGTAAACCCGCCCTCGTATTGCTGCTGTCCACGAGGCGGGACTCTCCGTCCCCAGGGAGCGGGCACGTCTTACCATCCAGTTCGCTTTGAAGGACAGATCGAGTTATTCGCGGGCCTTAGGTATCCCAGAATTTCGGTCGTAACTGTGCTGGCGGCCTGAGATCCGTCTTGCTCATGGCATAAGTAAGCGAACCTTTCAACCAAGGTGTGACTCCCAGGCCGTTGTCATCTTCACTCTCTCCCAACAGACGCACTCCGCAAACATGGTTCAATCGATTGCCCAGCTGCCTCCAGAGACACTGCCTCTTGACCTGTCCAAGTATCCCAAACTATCGGCCGCTCAGGTCGGCCACCTCCGCCACTTCCACAACCTCGCGTTTCAACCTGATGGAGAATGGAGCAAAATGGGTGCACAGGAGCCTCTTCAGGAGTTCCTTGATGCATACCGGTATCAGCTGGCTACCATGGCTTATGCCACCGGAGTTGCTCATTACCACCGCCTGCCCGCAGTGCGCTCCATATTCAAACCACTGCTACGGCAACTGATTCACAAGATGCTCCAACGAGAGGTCTGGGCGTACTGGTTTACCACCAGTCTCGGCGGCATCCGCACCGATCCCAGTCTGCAGAAACTCCGAGAGCCATGGGCCGACCCTGTCGTGAGGGAGAACATCATGTACAGCGGCCATCTTTTGCTGATGACGAGTCTTTACGCTATGCTCTTTGACGACGACGAGTTCGAGAGGCCCGAGTCCCTTGTGTTCAAGTGGAACCCCCTGTTCTTTGGCCTGGGCGACGAGACCTTTTCCTACGATAACCGCAGCCTCCAGGCAGCTATCACGAGAGAGATGGAGCGAAATGGCTGGGTGGGGGTCTGCTGTGAGCCCAACGTAGTATTTGTCGTCTGCAATCAGTTCCCAGTACGTTTCCTGCCCGCCCATTGACCACTCTCCCCTACTGCGTATGTTGGACTGACATCATCTAGATCATCGCCATGAGGTATAATGACTCTCGGGACGGCACCAACAAAGTCGACGAAGTCCTCACCAAGTACAAAGCCGCGTGGGACAAGAAAGGCATGGTCTCCACGAACGGCCTCTTCATCGACATGTGGATGGTCAAGCAGGACTTTATCGTCCCTCCACAGGACGTTGGCTGGACGGCATGGTAAGATCATCTACTGCTCATCATCATCATCCTTGACTCGACACTTTACTTACGCGCTACTCAGGGCCGGCACCTTCATGAATGCATGGAACCACGATCTCGTGACGAGCCTCTACCCGAAACAGATCCCCGGGTTCGTCACGAACATCAACGGCCGCGTACGGCTCCAACCGCCCCTCGTAGCCAACCACTACCGCAAACTGACGGCACAATCGCCATCGACATCCGACGTGGAAAAGCTGTCACAGGCCGTCACCCTCGCAAAGGCTGACATCGCAGCCAAACCTGCACCCCCTATCCCCTACACGAAGCCTTGCTTTGGCTACGTTACGCAATGGCTCTCTGAGCTCGGCCAGACAGACCTCCTCGACGGTCTGCTGGCCTACGCCGACGCGGAACTAGAACCAACATGGGAGAACGGCGGGTTGTACTACCCCCGTAACGACAAGCCTTTTGTCTTCACCGCGAACGAAGACTCCGAGGGCGTGAAGTGGACCCACGTGTCCCCGTTCTGCGGCAACGCCGCCATCGGGTACAGTCGCCTGAACGTCAAAGACGGCCAACGCATCATGTACGACCAGCCATGGACACGCGAGTTCCTCGCCCGCACACCTTACGTGGACGGGCTGGATTTCGCGTCCCAAGAGCACGGCGTGAGCGTCCTCCGCGGGGTATGGGACGCGGAAGACCAGGCCCTCGTCCTCACCGTCAAGGGCTGGGACTTTGAGGGACGCCTGTGCCCGCCGGAAAAGGTGACCATTGAGGCCGTGGCGAAGCAGCTCCCACAGGGGACTTGGGCTGTCTATCTCAACGGAAGGCTCGTGCATACGGCGGAGTTGAAGGGCACGGCTGGGGAGGCTCTCCCTGTCAAGTCCGAGGTCAAGAGAGGGGAGGAGGTTGATGTCGTCTTCATGAAGGTCGGGGGGGTGACCAACGGTCATGCCAATGGACATGCCCACCGGCACGGCTAATTATGTAGTATTTGGTGATGGACAAGCTCCCAGATTCAGAGTTGGAGGTCCTCATTGAGTATCAGAAACCGAGTCGTTACGATCTTCTCTCCCCCGCAGTCTATTCCGTCTACAACAACATGCGC
The DNA here is from genome assembly GCA_016109585.1 of Phialophora expanda. Taxonomy (NCBI): domain Eukaryota; kingdom Fungi; phylum Ascomycota; class Eurotiomycetes; order Chaetothyriales; family Herpotrichiellaceae; genus Phialophora; species Phialophora expanda. Next base: position 248,430 of record JADWPR010000010.1, read on the forward strand.
GCTCTAGCTACTGTAATATATCATGAAAGAGTCCAACGCTGTTACAACTTCGCGGCCCTCCCCTCCGCCTCCTTCTTCTTGCACGGCAACTCCCTCCTCAGAATCTTCCCACTCGGCGTTTTGGGCAAGGGGTTCAGCTCGAACACTCCGCCCCGCAGTTTTTTGTAGCCCGCGACCTGTTGGTCCGCCCACGTGCGGATATCATCTAATAGCTGCTGCTTCTGAGATGCCGGGGTCGCAGACGGGAGGGTCACGTATGCAATCGGTAGCTCGGTGGCTTGTTCGTCCGAGTAGATCGAGGTGACAGCTGCGTCGACGACGGAGGGGTGTTTGAGGAGGAGGTCCTCGAGTTCCGAGGGCGGGACTTGGAAGCTGGGACGCGTTAGTTAGTGGTCACGGGGGTGAGAGCCACAGTCGAAAATATAATGTACCCTTTATATTTGATCAACTGTCCGCCTGGGTTAGTCGGGTTCCTCCAGCGGTGTCAGGTTGGTGCACATACCTCCTTCAACCGGTCGGTGACCCAGAAGTTGCCATTCTCATCGACACGCATGATGTCACCGGTCCGGAGCCAGTCGCCGACATATGTTTCTCGCGTGGCCTCTTCGTTGTTGTAGTATCCTCTGGGCAGGTATAAGGGACACGAGTACCGTCGAGACCTGGAACGTGAACTCACATCATTGTCTGCGGGCCTTTCACCCAGAGTTCCCCTTCTGCACCTGATGCAACGTCTTTGAGTGTTACGGGATCAACGAGTCGGAGTTCACTGTATTCACAAGGGGTGAGTCCTGGCAGAACCAGTTGCGATCTGCCTGATAGGAAATAGGAAAGCTTAGACTTACGTCCCGGCCACTGGCTTTCCCGCTGTTCCAATGTTGTCTTCATCGTCCATGGGACTCTGGAGAAGGACTGTTGGGCTGCATTCTGACATGCCGTAACCTACCAGTGTCAGCTGAATGCGGTCTTCAGGAACTAAATGCTCACCTTGGATGATCTTCGTGTCAGCGCCAAATCTCGCTTTCAACTTCATCTGCAGATCTCTCTTCGTCGGGGCTGCGGAAATGAGAATGAGCTTTAGCGACGACAGGTCATACTTGGCGGCTATGTTCGAGCTGGCAAGTGCAATGGCGACGGGAGGTACTATATGGGCCCATGTCGCTTTGTATTCAGCCATCTTGCGGCAGAAGAGGTCCAAGTCGAATGCCGGTATGGCGCAAGTGAATGACCCAAGCCACATGCCGCAAAGGACTACAACACCAAGTCCGTAAACATGACAGTCTGACGACACCGCGTTAGCACAGGTAGGGATTGGGCGCCAATTGAGCAGGTTCAGCTTACAAGGAGGAAAGAAAACTTCTCGGGAGGCATGATTTGCCAAGGAAGGCATCGATATGCGCGTCTGTATCAGATTGGAAACAATGTTGTAATGCGACAGTTGGACGCCTTTTATCTTTCCGGTCGTCCCAGACGAAAACACAATCATGGCGGTCACAGTTTTCGCGCTCCTCCCCGCCAGGTCGAAGATTGGGAGCCTGGCTTTTGCAGTTTGGCCGGCGATGTCATCGGGGAACTGTGTCGGTTAGGTTGAATGCTCTCGCGAGGATTGGGAATTGTACACACTAGGGCAAGACCTGCGGACCTTTCAAGCACCGTGAAAACTGATGGACGCGCTGTTCCCTCCCAGCCCACCTGCTGTAGTGCTGTATTGACAGCCTCAAGCTTGTTGGGAGAGATTGCAACATGGCTGGGGCTGACTAGTGAAAGTGCATGAGCAATGTCCTTTGCTAGCGAGGCCGGATTGAGGGGCCTGTTCTCGACAGGTCTCTGTCAGGAACGCTTCTCGCTGCGATTTACGAGCATACGTACGAAAAAATAGCCCCCAGCCAGAGTGTCGCGTGAGCAAGAATGACAAAGTCGGTCTACAAGCAAGATGTCAATGAGCACAGGGTTTCCTCTGACGTGGTAACCTTACTGAATTTGGGACGAGGACGAGCAGCTTGTCCCCCTCCTTCATGCCCAATTTATGCTTCAATCCCCACGCGCATTTGGCGGCTTGTTCACGCAGACCACCATAAGTGAGACTCTTGTTTGCAATGGTATCGACATGGACAACTTTGTATGCTGGCACGCTATCCGGGTTGTATTTGGTCATGAGGATCGGTATCGTGATGCTCTCGTCAGGCCCAAATGGGCAGAACGGGCTGGTCATGTTTCGAGAATCCATGCTTCACGGCGACAGCAAGACAACTGGGGCTCGGAAGCCTGGTCAACGTTAATGAATAACGAGCATCTTTAAGGGACTCCAAAGACCATCGAGACTGAACGACGCCAAGTCGCGACGCTGCGAAAAAAACACCGAACAATCGGTGCTAGCTCTTCGACGGCCACTGCGCTTGCCCGAGGTTATCACTGCGAGATATTGGCTCAAGTGTGCATCTCGATGTGAAAGTGGAGCCAACCGTCCGACTTGCTGCAGACCTTGGAACAGGGCTCCGTGGGCTCTCCGCATGGAGATGAGTCGAGGCCGGGGAAGGACCTCGGTAAGCTGAGCTCCCGAGTCAGGAACACTTACCGAGTAAAATGCTGGACCAATACGGAAGGAAACGTCTCCGCCGTCATAGGAGGAATGCTCTGATGGATTCTTCCTTTCGCCAAACATGGAATACATATTTAGGCGTGTGGTGTTGGCGAGGCAAAGCCGGTGCCAGGAAAGGCTGAAAAGTTCCAATGCCACAGGCGCCGGTATCTCAAAGGGATATAGACGACCTTTCATTGTGGTGTCTGCAGGGCAGGCGCAGGCTGTTCGAAGGGAAGCTGGGCAGTTGCCCGCGTCGACTGTCGGTCGTCAATATTACATGACTGCTAGCAGAGCCAGTTACTTGACTGCTGGCAGCTGGCTCTTGGTCAACGCCAGTAGTTGGCAGCGATCGTCACAGATATTGTTCAATTGAAAACATCATCTTCTACAATCGGCATGGGAGCGGCCCGCGGACGGTGAAGCATCAAGCTAGAAAACCAAGCATTGAGGGAAAGTTGATCTAAGCGATCTCTGCCGACACACGGCTCTCAGTAGGAAGTGAAAGGAGAGTGAGAGTGGTGAGTTTGCGGAGTAAAAGCGGGTCAAGGTCGTCAATCCCATGCACTCACCTAGTGCTCTGCTATATTTATCTTCGAGACGAAGCAGGTTGCCTTCTGCTCATTATCGAGCACGTGTATCATCCCCGCGTCCTTGCCTGATGCCCATCACCTGCTGCCGAACTCTGTCGTATTCGGGTGTGCTATTTTCAGCGTAGATGTCCTCCAGAACGAGCCCGTTGTCACATCAACTCTCCTTGTCCCTTATCTGTCGACATGTAAATCTAACAAGATCGGAGTTTGTCAACAGGTGTCTCATCAACCTATACCTTCTGGAAGCCTCAACGTCGTCAGTTGCCCTGAAGATCGTCCAGGCAAACACAGCTGTTGTCCACCGCGTACACTGATTGACCATGTGCTTCTCAAGCCATACAACCGACGACCCAACGCAGCCACCAATGCGCGTCGCGGGACCCTTCAGTCGTAAAATCCCTGACCCCACGCAGCAGCCGATCCACATAACCGAGTCTAACGAGGCTCATTTGAGCGAGTCCCAAGCTCGAGAAACCAAGAAGCGGAAGGGGAGCTACAAAGACCGTGCGGCATTCGTCGACGTGACGGATCAAGAACCTAAGGCAGTGACAAGAAAGATGTCAGATGCGGAAGCCGAAACAGCACATCCAACACCAAAGAAGAATGCGCAGAAGACCTGGCGCGGTCGAAGCACCAACCCGGCAACGTTTGGCTTGGGGTTCGGTGCAGACTTCGCAGCCACACCGATGTGATGCTGGTGGAGTATTCGCCGACGCTTTGTACTGTGTTGCGAGCAGGTACTTGGTGAGAAAGTTGAGATTTGTTCGGTGCAAAGTTCACCCTGCGCGCATGTCGGAGTGTTTGAGACCAGTGGGTCTTGATATGCCTCAAAACGGATGTGTATGAGATGTCCGTATCTTTTCGCGGATTTGGTCCGACCCAAGGCTAGTAGATTATCAATCACTGAACAATAGGATGCTGCCTGGCAGCCAACAAAGGGATGCTACGGCAGATCCTTCATCAAGTACTGTATCCTGTCGTGCCGGTGTGCGGCACCACTGAGCGGCTCTCGCGTCACGTGCTGGTCGGAGGGACTATTCCTCCGCTTGTAACGCACGTTAAGAGACGCCGTGTCAATTTCGCCTTCAAACCCACTTTCCAATGTGGCATGAATCGCCATATTTCGATCGCACCGCATTCACTTCGTCCGCAGCTTTCCGGTCTGCCTAGCGAGGCTACGAAGCCGCTAGTGTTTACGATGCGAAGGCTTGTGTTTTGTAGCAACCGCGCGATTTAGCATGATGAGAGGTGCAACTCGAGAAACTTGGCTCGAGAGCAGAGGACGTCGAGACTCTCAAAGAATCTCAAGACAAAGACCTCAACCTTGTTGGCCGGTCCGGGCGCTCGATGCTCGGACTCGAGCCCGACATCAAATCACCACTTACAGTAGACACGAGATGTAAGGTGATGCGAGTTCGTCGCACGTGCAGCAAGCGATTTGACTCCAAGTCGCTCCATTCCGAGAGCGGCCCAAGACGTATCGAAATCTCTCGCTAGGGTCGCCAAACCCCATTCGGGTGTCCGTGCTGCCATTTGACTTTGGCAAGACTTTGCGACATCGCGCAAAGACACGACAGCAAAGAACGGCGTGATGTTCGTCCGCCGGCCAGTCGACCGCCCACTTCATATACGATTCAGCCAATCAGTCTTCCGTCTATGCTCCCTTCATTTCAGCCTCGTCGAAAGGCACCGAGAAAGGTACCAGTGGTTCGAGATGGCGTCGTTGCACCGGGTACATTCTAGGTTTTGGTCCGAAAGAAGGCAGCATGATTCATGATTTATGATGGCATCTTGTCGAGTTGTGAACTTCGTGAGTATCAAAAGGTATATCATGGACGCCCTGTGACCCGGTCTGCTGCACTCTACAGCCAACAGAGTCCTCCTCCAGAGACCAGTTGCTTTGTTCTTTGTCCTTTTAAAGTTTGCTGGTGTACTCCGTATCTCGAGATCCTCCTACTGCGACTGTTGGCTGGAGTACCATTGCACCTATTCAAGCAAACCGTCCTCTTTCAACCCGAGCCTCCTCTAGCCCGAGCATTAGTCCCAGGATGTCTACGATGTCCGCTCCTGCGACGGACATCCCGCCTCCCACGGCCGCAATAACAAAAGAAACACAGTCTGGAATGGAGGCACAACCATCGCAGACAACTTCCTCATCCTCATCTATCACCTCCCGAGAAGCCAGAGTCAAGGATAATGATGACTCTGCGAAACCGGCCACGGAATTCACAATCTCGACACGCTTCATCTTGGCCTTCGCCGCCCTCGCCGTCTTGACTCTGATGGTCGCGTTAGATGGGACGTCAATCAGCGTGGCCCTTCCCATCATTGCGAAGAAACTCAACGGCACGGCCATTGAAGCCTTCTGGGCAGGCACATCCTTCCTGTTGGCTTCGACCGTCTTCCAACCTAACTTTGCGAGCTTCAGCCATATCTTTGGGCGCATGCCGGTGATCATGGTGAGCATTGCCTTCTTCTTCGTGGGCGTCATGATGGCGGCCTTGGCGAACGACTTCGGCGTTTTGTTGGCAGGGAGGAGTATCCAGGGAATCGGAGGTGGTGGTACGTTCTTCATTTGTCACCTATTCTCTGTCCCTGGCTGGACACAACGAGTTGACTGACATGATGCAGGCATCATCGCCATGACGGAAATCGTGGTCACGGACCTCGTCCCTCTCAGATACCGAGGCCAGTGGGCCGGCATAATCGCTGCGATGTGGTCGATCGGCAGCGTCTCCGGGCCCGTCATCGGCGGCGCCTTCGCCTCGGTGCAATGGCGCTGGATATTCTGGCTCAACTTACCGTTCATTGGCATCGGCGCCGTCATGGTCCCCCTGTTCCTCCGACTCAACGTTATCCCGCAAAGCATCGCCGCCAAGCTCCGTCGCGTCGATTGGATCGGCACCGTCATCTTCGTGGGGAGCATGACCAGCTTCCTGATCCCCCTAACCTGGGGTGGCGTAATGTACAGCTGGTCGTCGTGGCGGACGCTCGTCCCTCTCCTCGTCGGCGCTCTCGGGCTGATTGGATTCTGCTTCTACGAAGCATACCTTGCGCCCGAGCCCTTACTTCGCCTGGCCGTGTTCGGGAACCGGACCGTCAATATCGGGTACGCCACAACCACGATCCACGGCATGATTCTCTGGTGCCTGCTCTACTATCAGCCGTTGTACTTCGAGGCCGTCAAGGGGTACAAGCCGATCATTGCCGGCGTGGCGCTCTTCCCTGCAACCTTCACCGTGGCGCCCATGGCCGTGGTCACGGGTCTGATGATCACGAAGTTCGCGTCCTACCGCTGGGCGATCTGGTTCGGGTGGGCGACGGCGACACTGGGGCTGGGCCTCCTCATCCTGCTGAAAGTAGACACCAGCATCCCACAGTGGATCTTCATCGACCTCGTCTCGGGCATTGGCCTCGGCGTCTTGTTCCCGGGCATGCAATTCCAGGTCCAGGCCGCGAGCCAGAGCAAGGACATGGCCTTCGCGGTCGCCATGTTCGTCTTCTTCCGCTCGTTCGGCCAGGCCCTGGGCGTGGCCATCGGAGGCGTCATCTTCCAGAACGAAATGGTCACCAATCTGAAGGCGTACCCTGCCTACGCGGGCCAGGCTAGCGAACTTGCCAAGGACGCAGCCGCCTTGGTGGAGATCATCAAGCACACCGAGTCGGGACTGGGCAAGCTGCAGCTGAGGACCGCGTACACGGACAGCTTGCGGACCGTGTATATCGTCATGGCTGCGCTGGCGGGGGTATGCTTCGCGGCCAGCCTGCTGATCAAGGGATATGACTTGAATGTCGGCCTGGAGACCGAACAGGGCCTGATTGTCGAGGGGAAGAAGCGGAAGGAGAAGCAGAATGAGGGACAGGCGGAGGCGGAAGTCAAGGTGGATGTATAACTAGATCTGGCTGGTTTTTTTTTTGGGTGGGGGGACGCTCTTCGGATTTGTATAGCCACGGCGTTCACTCTCCTCTCGTCACTTTGCTTGATGCGTGGTTGCGGCGATCTATAGATTAGATGGATAAATACGTAGCTAGATCTCATTTCCGGCCGTTAGACATAGATGTACACATATGATGCTTCGGCAGCCTACTTCGAGTAGTGAAACATAATATCTTGGAGTCGGATAACACCTCCTACCTCCTACCGACTTCAAACACACAAGTCGTCGGGGAAGCAGTGATTGTGAGAGCTCCCAGTGGGGTTTGATGGACGAATGGCAACGAAAGTCAATAGGACAGGACTTGTGGACAATCGTTCCTCGACGGCCATTGGCCATATTCCTGGTTCCGCGGCATCTGTGTCTCTTGAGGACGATCGAGTAGTTCACCCTCTAACAGGTACACGGTTTGGTCTCTGTCAGGAGCAAGGGATCCTTGTCTCCGGCTCTGATGAGAATCGATCGTAGCAGTTGTGTGGAATGTTTATACGCCGCTGTATGGCTGCCAGGCCATACGTGTTATTCTACTAGCTGCAAGATAGGCTGATCGAGGGTATCAGCAGGCTCGCGTACGTAGGAGAGACTCGCCTAGCGTTAGGTCACTTGTGACGCAGCTGTGTCACCATGTTGCAACGCCAGAATGATCACGTGCCTGGCCTTGCACCTGTCGTTGGAAAGTCACAGCGTAGCTCTCTGCTCCTCGTTCGTCATTTGCGGGGGCAGTCTATGCCTTGGGGAACCCTGCTCGTTGATATGAAGAAAATGTTTAACCACACGTAGAACGGAAGGGCCATTGTGTGTCAGAGAGACTACTCCTCAACGCCTTGATGAAACTCGTGCCCAGCAAGTGCAGCCCACCGTTATCTGCAACTTACGGCTCGCTTGAAGTCATCCCCCAGCCGAAAGAAAGCCGGCATCGTCAGCACCGTCAACTATGTTGGTTTGGATTATCTGCCGTCTCTGGAAACAATGTTCGGGATCTCCCGAGACTGCTGTGAGGCCCAGCCGCGCCGGCAGATCAAGTATCGGTCCTGGTAGCGTGGTAGGGAACTGGCTTCCTTCTGCATACACCGAAGTACGCGAAATCCTTTCGCTAAGTCAGTGTACTCTGATAGGTGATCAACTTGACAGAATTATTTGGACTTTTCCCTTATGAAGAGTGGAGCGATGAGGTGCGGGCCATAAGAAGTCTCCTGCACATCCGACAGGGTGGCCCCGTCAGTCTCTTGGAGGTAGCTTGATTTGCCAGGGCGCCCTAGAATGGAGGTTGAATTCCTAGGGACATAACACAGTAAGCAACGTACGAGTTTTCTCCGACGCGGCGACCTGAGTGTTGACAGAGCCAGTACGAGTACTCGTAGCAAGGGATGGCAGATCACACAAGCCACATTTTTTCTCCAAGACTAGGCTTATAAGAGATACCTGGTAGATGGTCAGGGACGTGCATTATTCCTCTCTTGAAGTAGTTGTAAGGCCTGGACTGTCGGCTGAGATCCCATTGGTAGACAGTCGACATGAGTACTTATCTCGAGCCAGGTACGTGCTTGCCTTGTCCGGGGGACTTGAGTTGAAGCACCGTGCTGCGAAAGGGAGAAGCTGTAAGCAGGACGTCTTCAACTTGCTTGTGGAATTCGTGCGCGTGCCGCCAGAAACACGAGGTGAAAATGAAGCCCAAAATACCAGGCGACTTGCGTCCGTGTGTAGAAAGCCGTGTTCAGGCAGGAAAAGATTTCCACGGTTCACATTTCCGATACTCATTGCAAAGGTTTCGACGACGCTTCTAGCGCTGTCACAAAAGGTACTTTCTCTCGGCTTCTGGAAGGACTGGGACAGCTGCCTCAAAAAAGGCTCGAAACACTTTCGATGAACGCAACGAGCACGAGGATTTGGCTGCATGAATGGATGCAAGCGATGTGTTACTCGTGCAGTAGGGCTGCCTTGGGGGAATGAGATGATTGGCGCCCTCTTTGGACTTATTGCGGACCAGGAGGGGTCAGCTGAGGGCTTGGTCACCTCATTCGTGAAGTCAGAGCGGCTTCCTGGATGGGTTTGCAGCTTAATCCGGACTGAAATGTTGATTGAGAAGAGCAAGGTAGAGATGAATGGGTGTAGCGGCAAAGATAGTGAATCGAGCTTGAAGTCGTTGTTGCTGTCCCACAAGGCTTGCCAACGAGGCTCGGTAAAGGAAGAACACACGTTCTCATCGTCCCCCAGGGCTGCATCATCGGGGGCGGTCAGGACATGTTGCAAGGGGAGTCGTGGCCGAACTTCCTGACCCGACAGCTGATTGGGCTGCTTACCGACAATTTGTCTCATCCCGTGTCTGAGGAGCTTGTGCCAGAAAATCCTGGGGTGCACAATGTACTGCCACAACCCCTTCGACAGAGCATGGCACTTGCTTCTGAAGTGGGTTGGGAGACCGCTTGCACTGGCCCAACGCGGCGGTTAAGAATTGTGATCACATCCACATAACTGCCAGAATTCCCAGAGTGACATTTTTTTTCAAGAGCATGATCTGGAGACGTAATGTCATGCGCGACGACGCAATCGAGCCCCTCTCTGAGTTACCCGTCCGCTCTGTTTCTGAGAATCCATGTTCGATGTTAGACTCCCCGTGTGCAGATCAGCAGCTGGCCTATTTGGAGCCGAGCACACGGTTAACAAACAGTCGGATCGCAAAGAGTGGAGAGACAGGAGTGGGAATACGAATTGTCAGCAACAACATGAACGATCCAACCACGAGACGGAGTTTATAATAGAGCCGGCATTAACGACTGGGGTACGGCGTCGAAGCGTCGCAGGTCGCAGGGCAGTCGACATGCTGTAGCAGCGCAGACTGGCCTGCAGTCAGAGTGCGTCGAGGTGAAAGGCCCTGACTTGGTCTTTGTTTAGGGGCTGCTCGATGTGCCGACGAGAAGGGCCGCCTGCTATTGGTGATGGCGTGCATTAGCTAACGCGCGCGCCAGTTAAAAGACTCTTGCCTGTGGTGCCTAGAAAGGGAACTTTGCGTCGATACAGCGGCCGCCCCTCCCGTAAACTTTCGAACCGTAACCCTTCCGACACGCTCTCACGGGCAAGTGCAACTGTTTCCGCCGTGCACCTGCAGCGTTTCTCTCATCGCAGGAACAGCGACGCCCACGCCCCCTCGAGCTGCCACTCAGACCACCAGTCTGCACCCAATACCAGACTATTCTGAAGTCGACCCTCTTTTTCCCTTGAAACTCTGTTCTGCTAGAGCCCTCCTGTCTCCCGCCGCGCAGCATTTCCGCCGATCCGTATACTGCAGCTTTCCACGATACACAGCAGACTTCACTTGTCACTCACATTTCGACCGAAATCAAACACCACTGTTGACGACGGAGTCCTCTCACGACTGCCATTTCCTGGCCTGTTCCCTGTCACGCTCCACCCCTGATGTAGTCGACTTCGTCTTTGTCCCCCAGCAAGACATATCACGCCGCTCTCACCACCCTCACCTTGTCCTCTTCGCCATCACCCCCTCGCTCCACACGGACCACGCTCGTTTCCACAAAGACTCCTCACCGTCTTGACTGCCTCGAAGACGCCTGTAACATCTACTGTCTAGGCCAGAGATGTCGAGATAACGGGCCGATTTTTGGCTCCCATGGTGGGTCAAAAGTCATAGAGAACGCTGCCCTCCCCTCGTCCTCTGCTCCACGACGCTTTTGTCATCGAAGAGTCCTCCTTGTGCGATTGGAGTAATGGCAGAGGATGGCTTTGAACAACAGTATCTCGAGCCACCGGCCATTACGGCCATAAAAGGTGATGCCGGGTTCGGAGGGGACGTCACTCGGCACGCGATGGAGAGATCATTCAGTCAGGATATCCAGGAAGGAACTCAAGAACTGAAAGAGGCGGCTGAGCAAACACGGAACATCATTCTTGATCTGAGTCTAGATGGCCATATACGATGGGTTAGTCCCTCATGGACCGACGTTGTCGGCACTGATCTGGCCCACGTTCAAGGACACAAGATATCGGAATTTATTAGCGACAACCCTGATGTCTTCAATGCGGCCATCGAGGCTTTGAAGGCCAATGACTCGAAGAGTCAAAATGTCAAGTTTGCAGTCAAGTCTGGCCCTTACTCCGACATGGCTTCCATGTTGCAGACCGACGACGGACAAGAACCAAGTGAGGACAATCTTGAAACCGACGAGGCAGGAAAAGCAACTCTGGAGCTGGAAGGTCAAGGTATCATGGTATACGACCGGACCTCAGGGGGAGAGTCACACACCATGTGGATGTTACAGCCGGCCCAAGAACCCATTCGAATCGAGATTGCCCTACCTCGAGCATTGGTCGAAACTCTAGGCGTGGGTGCCGAAATCCTGGCAAAGTACCTCACCGAGCTGGCGGAGGCCGGAGCTAACGACCCCCAGAACCATCCGCCACCGTTGCCTGTTCTATGTCGAGTCTGTGAGCGATCAATTGTCCCCTGGTGGTTTGAGAAACACTCGGATCTTTGCGTCCAAGAACACAAGGCAGAAATGGACGTGCAGATGGTGCAAGAAAACCTCGCTGAGCATAGACACGCTATCGTCAAGGTGCTGGACGCCTTCGAGGCTCGTCAAGGTCGAAGCTCAGCCGCTGAGAACACGCCCTTTGCTCCGCTGCCCGAGTATAAGGGAATGCCAATTGGCCCGTCTCCGACACCATCCACCGGCGTCTCTTCCGCGTCGGGTTCACACAATCCCAGCCCAGTCAGGTCGCGGAGCCCCTCGACAGCCGGCATGGGTCATGCCCGGGCTCGTTCTTTTGTGGTCCGACGGCCTCTAGTCCGCATTGTTGAGCTGATTCTCGACCTATGTGACACGGCCATGGAGATCAATGTCCCTTCCATTAAGGACAGCAAAAGCGAAACCGAGGATGACTTCAAATCACAGTCTCCACAATCCGAATCGAGAATCTCCCAGATCACTCAATGGCAGCCACCAAGCAGCCTGGACAATGAGCCCGGATTGGCTGCTCTGAGCGCCGACACCGAAAAGCTCGCTCGTGCCAAAGTCGACGCGGTCCATCGGTATCAAGACGTGCTCGAATATTCGGAACGTATCCGCCAGGAATACATGAACGAAGTCGATGCTTGCATAAACGAGGCTCTCATCAAGGCAGAGCGGGTTGCGGCCGGAGAGGACTTGTCTTCAAGCGAGAGTGAATCTGAACAAGAGGCCATGTTAGAAGGCATCTTGGAAAGCCCTGGAGAAGACCCGGAGCCGACGACTGTACCACAGCCTACTCTCGAGCAACTTGAACCCGAAGCTACGCGGAGCACATCCTACGTCGGACTAAAATCCATGGCTTCCGCGCTCAGAAATCCCCGTGACCTGCCTCAAATAAGCATGGGAGGGGAACCGAGACGCTCTTCCTCTCAGGCGGTCTCTACTGGTTCTAGCAGTCCGATCGAATGCCCTACTCCAAAGTCACATCGGAGTAATCTCATTTCTCAGCCGCAACCCGTGTCAAACAGACGCTCAATGTACGTTGAGGATGCGAATGATAGCGACGGTAGCTTGCCGTCCACCTCCGTCTTATCCCATTGGCGATCCGACTCCCCTGCCTCAGTGTCTGACCAGGGGCGAGCCGCCCATTCGAGAGACAGGAAGAGACGAAGCATGCATCTCCATGGTCTCAACTCGGCCTCACCCAATCGCCAACACTCGCCCGGGAGATATCCCCCGCCGCCACCTTCACCACTTCGGATGACCAAATCTCGGATTTCCAGCGGCGATATTGCCCACTCCCCTGTGGTGTCGCCATTGTTGACGGCAGGTGAATTTGTGCCTTCAGGCAATGCTCCTATTCTGCACAGAAGGCAATCGTCGATGCATTCGTCTGACCTCAAGACACCCTCGTCGCCGAGACTCAACTCCGTCTCTCATCCGCAGCAACCTCGAGCCCAGCCACCTTCGATCAAGGATTTTGAGGTGATCAAACCGATCAGCAGAGGCGCCTTTGGTAGCGTCTATCTTGCCAAGAAGAAGAGCACCGGTGAATACTTCGCCATCAAAGTGTTACGCAAGTCCGACATGGTTGCCAAAAACCAAGTCACCAATGTCAAAGCTGAGCGTGCCATCATGATGTGGCAAGGCGAGAGTGACTTTGTCGCCAAGCTATACTGGACTTTTTCTAGCAAGGATTACCTCTACCTGGTCATGGAGTACCTGAATGGAGGGGATTGTGCGTCGCTGGTCAAGATTCTGGGTGGACTAAGCGAGGACTGGGCGAAAAAGTACATCGCAGAAGTCGTGCTCGGAGTTGAGCATTTGCACTCTCGGGGGATCGTTCACCGTGACCTGAAGCCGGACAATCTTCTCATCGATTCCAAAGGTCATTTAAAACTCACCGATTTCGGTCTATCTCGGATGGGTCTTGTTGGTCGCCAGAAACGTGCACTGAAACAGCCTGAAGAAGCGGTGCCGGACCTTCTTAAGCACGGCCCCTTCACACAGCCGGGGTCAGGTTCTGGTCCTACGTCTAGGTCGACGTCCTTCGACTACCAAGGGCCTCACTCCCCCGCGCCAACGCCACTCATGACACCTGCTTTCACCGGCGGTCTGGACCAACCTTCCTACTTCAGTTTGAATCGGGACAGCTCTCTCAGCCGAGAAACGTCCCTTATAAATTCAGGCTATCGTAGTGACAGCGGTAGTGGTTCGAGTTTCGACCTCCACCAACTTTTCAAGAAGCTCGGTATGCAGGAAGATAACGAATCTCCACCTCAGCTGTTCCCGCGGAAAATCGAAGAAGAGGCATACAGCCAGGGTAGTGCTTCACCTGACCTTTTCCCTTTGTCACAATCCATGAGCAACATCTCCCAGGCTCCCGCTGCTCCACCTCTGTCTTCTCAGATATTGGGACCGCCACTCTTCGAGCCGGAAGAGAGCGATCGCCGCTTCGTGGGCACTCCAGATTACCTGGCTCCCGAAACAATCAATGGCGCCGTCCAAGACGAAATGTGTGATTGGTGGTCTTTGGGCTGTATCATGTTCGAGTTTCTCTATGGCTTTCCGCCGTTCAATGCAGATACGCCGGAACAGGTGTTTGACAATATCGTCAACCGGAGAATTGCCTGGCCTGAGGACGACGAAGAGGTTGAAGTCAGTCCAGAGGCCAAAGACCTCATCAACAAATTGATCCAACTGGATCCGAGGGAAAGACTGGGCGCCAATAAGGACGAGAAATATCCAAGTGGCGGCTGCGAGATTCAGGCACATCCTTGGTTTACGGACATCAACTGGGAGACACTCCTGGAAGACGAGGCTCAATTCATACCGAACCCCGAACACCCGGAAGATACCGAGTATTTCGACTCGCGTGGCGCCACTCTAACATCCTTTCCTGAGGAGCTGGAGGACCAAATATCTCCATCCGGGGCGACACCAAATGGATCTGACAATTCCAGCCGTCCGCACGATGCACTTTTCCGTGTTAGGACGCAGGGCAGTTCTGCTAAACGCGGCCTCATGCCACTCCACATTCCCCCTCATGTCATGCGGGATTCGCGTAGCAGAAGGCTGAGTGAGCCTGTCCTTGCAGATGACTTTGGCAACTTCAATTTCAAGAACCTGCCGGTACTGGAGAAAGCAAACAAGGACATAGTAGAGAAAATGAGGAAGGAAGCGATGCAAGCACAAGCTAGGGGCTATGCTCATTCGCAGGCAGCAATGTCCGCCGCTAACAGCCCGGCGATCGGCTCTCCTGGACCTTCGCTTGAGGGCAGTCCGATGATGCCAATGCCTGTGAAGCGCGCGCTCTCTCTAAGCAAAGGCCACAGACCCGGCTCGCCATCGAGCTTGGCGACCTCCAACTCATCACCTAGCCGGCCATCCCAGCCATCATCGCCGCTGTTGGTTCAGTTCTCTACCGCCCAACATCATGACCGCCGTAAGACATCTGGGTCATCGCAAGGAAGCAGTTCTCTGGCTCCGAGTAGCTTCTTTGACATCCCCCATGATGCTATCAAATATGGGCAGCAGGCGACTTCTTCTCCCAACAAACCTGTTCGCATGCCGTCAGTCTCACCGGCCAAGGCGATGCCTCCACCACCACGATCTGCAGCAGTCAATGGACGCACCAGATCACAGACTGTTGGCTCGCAGGAAAGTGACGGACAGAGTGTCCAGCGAGAGGCCTTCGTTCCCGGTCATCACAAGCGCAAGAGTCAGTTGCTTGTTCGAGACGTCTCACCTTCATCTTCAGATAATGAGTCGGCCCAAGCTAAGGCGCTGCTGAAAGTGCAACGACGCCGTCAAAGCTCGAGAAGACTTTCACAGATCAATTTTCTGGACGGTCCCACGTACCGGCCCTTGGACGTGTTGATATGTGAGGATCATCCTGTCTCGAGACTGGTAATGGAACGGCTGTTTGAGAAACTGCGGTGCCGCACCATCACCGCGACTAACGGTCCGGACGCTTTGCGACTAGCTGTCAGCCAGATCCAGTTTGATGTTATCTTCATGGAGTTCAAGTTGCCGCTTATTAGCGGCGTCGACGTTGCTCGCATGATCCGAGATACGAAGAGCGCCAATACCGGCACCCCGATTGTCTGCATCACAGGTTACCTGAAAGACCTGCCCGAAGTCCACCATTTTGATACGCTCATGCAAAAGCCTCCAACCACTCAGAAACTGACCGAGATGCTGGCTAAGTACTGTGCCTGGAGACCAGCTCCCAAGGATTTCAAACCTGCCATGCCTTTGACCATCCCCCATCTGAATACGCGGTTAGAGTCTGTGACGACCCAAGACAGCCCTGTTTCTGTCGCGTCAAGCCTTGCGCCAACAATTCCCGACTCGTCCTACCGAGGATCAAGCCGAGGAGACTCCATTAGCAGTGGTGGATTTTTCAGTGATTTGGATTCTCTGAAGAACGATGATATCCCTGTCATTGTTTCTCGAGCCGCCACGGAAGAGTGGGCAAAGGCCGGGCTAGGTATCTCTGACGATATAATCGTCAATCAGCGGCCCTATATCCAGAGCGGTTATCCCCACCTTATCCACACAGAATCCGCACCTGCCAGTGCTTGCGTTGAGGATATGAGTGGGTATGGCCTACGAACGCCACGACGTCAGAAATCGTCAGAGGCTGTAAGGCAGCGACGCGAGTTGCTGGAGAGCAAAATGGACAATCCTAGCGCTGCAGCCGAGGAAGGCGACGACGAAGACGAGGAACTTGGAGACGTACAGGTTCGGGCTCGGTCACCAATGGGGAAACCTCCGAGGCCATCCTCAAAGCTCGGAATTGAAATGATGCGGACCAACAGCCGTGGCAGCGTCATATCTATGGGTGAAGACAGAGTGACAGAGTCTGACAGCCTCCGGAGGTCAATGGAGATATTGGAGGAACGCATGGAGAATCTGAGGATACCCGAGGAACCAAGTGCGGCAGCGTTGACCGAGATCCAACCACGGAAGAGGCTGGAGAGGACCATCTCGCAGCACTCGCATCCAGAACAGGAGACTGTACGTTCAGCGAGTGGCCAAATTACGCCTCCGGTCATTTTCCCACAGAAACCAGGAACAACAGTGGCCGATATCGAGATGCTGACACCTGTACCGACCAAGGTGATCAATCCCGAAGAGGAGCAGACTCCGAAGCCTCAGGGCAGTCCATCAGGACCACAGACGACATCTCAGCGCTGAATTTTATTTTGTTCTTGTCCTTTTACGTGTATATGTGATTATGAGCCAGTTATGGGATTTGCTTCAGCCGAAGCCAAGGTTTTTCTTTTGTACACAATGACTTGCATGGCGCTGGAGGAGAGAAGGGAAACCAATGCTGGGTTAGCAAGGCTTTGTGCTTCTTTTCTGGTGTCCTTATGAGGATTGCCTGGTTCAATACTTCAAATAGTCCGACAATTGATGGTCGCTGACAACAGCGCCGGCCTCAGATACAATAGCGTGTGCCTGTCCTGTTGCTTTCGGGGTGTTATCCGAATTCATCGCCAGGAGCTCAGCCACGACACATTGCGCGACATGAGGTTGCTTCCTCTACTCGCTCTGTACTACAGCGGCGTATACTCCCCTCGCCACTGGCATGGAGGTGCCGGGGAGGGAACCGTAAGCTAATGTCAGCACCATCACTGGGGCGATGCGCGGGTAGTTGGCGGCTTAACCTCGTAGAAGGGGAGCGTTTGTAGGTGCTCGTGGAGGTAGGTCGTTCCAAGCCGGAATGCAGCCGTTGAGGCATTGAGTGCAGAACTTCAACGGATGTAAACTTGAGCGTTGTACGCAAGTCCAGCCCTGCTAGACTCTGGTGTGCTATCCCTGTGGTTCTGTTTTTGGTTCGCATGGGGTGAACTGCTCCTGCTCCTGCTCAGTCTGACAATTTAGCACCGAGCGAGGTCATGATTGTGAGAGATATCAACACACGACGACTGAGTACCGAGCTGTTCGCACTTGGGGTAGTCTGACGTTATGGACGTGACTCAAATCCTCCACGGACAGCGCTGGAATCCCGGACGGAGTACCATCAATTGCTTGCGGTTCAATGAACATCGACACTTGCACCCTCTCTGTTCCGCAAGTCGATGCTCGTTTGGACGACATAAAAGCTCGCATGATCAAGTGATCCCCACCGATGCAGTTAACCTTATTTCTGGACAAGCAAGCGGGCAGCCGGTGGAAGTGCGCAAGCGTCGCCAGCTTGGGGGTGGAGCAAGACTGTGATTCGCGAGGTTGGGGAGGAGCGGGCAGTGGTGAAAGCGCCGTTCCTCTTTGAGGAGAAGTCCGCGCTGAAACTGCAGCGTGGAGTGATGCAAGAGGTTCGAGGATGATGCAGCGGAAGCACCTCACAGCAGATGCAGGGTGCAGGTGCTGAAACTGAAGCAGACAGTACAACGGGATGTGAAGATCAAGGAAACAGCTTTGGCCATGATGCGTACAACATCTACGAGTACAAACGTGGTTTGTGCGGGGGTTCTTGGTGTCGATCCGGCCGTGCCGCGAGGATCGTGTGTAAAGCCTGATTCTGAGCCACCCCAGGCCTAGTTCCTTTAACTAAACCCGGTTTTGGCTGCAGCCTCCCCGAGCCAAAAGCTGGCCGACCACGCCAGCCTCTCTCCTCTGCGGTGTCTTCGTGCGGCCGCCCAATCCATCGGGGTCTGAACCACGGCCACTTCCACTCCAACCTTTCTATCTCGAGAGGTCAACTGAACGGCGGACTGTGGTGCAGAACGTGGTTGACTTTCACTTGCATCCGTCGTCAATCTGTCCGGACCTTCACTTGTATCTTTATCGCTCATCCTGCGCCCTTGATCTCACTTGCGGTCCGCCCTATCACCAATTGCGCTCCCGTTTTCCTGGAAGCAGCGGTCGTTTTCCCCTTGAAACATCTCCTCCATCACCACAAGCCTCATTGCCTCCTGCGAGAGATCCAGACCAGCCGACTCATCGCCGCTCGATCCGCCAGCTGCGCGCCTGAAAAACAACCTTAATCTCACCCTCTCGAGCCCCTTCGGTCATCGCTGTGTCGCAGAGCCGTCAATCCAGATCCAACGCCCCCGATTGCCACTCCCCGTTTTTCACCTTCAGATTGTCACCACCCGTGTGCTTCGGGCGTCCTCCCATGACACCAACAATCAGTGACTGCCTGGAATAAAATCGGTCTTATTGATGTTGGCATCTGCGCCTTGCCGGTTCCGAACTCTCCGCTGACTCCTGCCTGATACCCTTACGGTCATATCTCATCTAAAAATGGCGACTTCATCAGCAACTGCCACGGCGGCGACTCCTACCGCAAGCAGCTCCAACAATGGAGGGTCTGGGCCAAGTTCGCCACTACTATTTTTTGTGGCCTTAGGCTTTGGTGTGGTTTTTACCAACTTATGGTGAGCCGCGAATGACCTTGACCGTGCGTCCGCCAGCTGACCATTTACTTTCTAGGATCATCGTTGGTGTGAAATACTGTTTCCGATACAATCAGCGTAATCGAGCCCGCATGAATGGCGAAGACCCCGATGGCGTCGATCTCACAGCCATGCCTCGACAACACCGACGCAGACGGGAAAAGAAGCTGATGACGATTGAAGAGGTCAATGAAAAATTCCCCCTGATCAAATACAAGGCATGGCGCTCCAATCGTGCCGAGGAAGGCCTGCCTACCGCAGGAGGAATCAATGCCGCATCACGACCGGCCAGCGTGCACAATGTCCAGCGGGATTCCAAGGACTCGAAAGAGATCGAGGCTCGAGAGCTGGCTCCCATGCCGACAAACACGACGGACGGGGAGAAATCGGCTGAACACGGAGTTCCAGAAGTAGTGGGAGGAGAGAAAAGTACTCCGGACAGTCGGCCAACGACACCGGTCCGGCCTAAATCCACTCAATCAACTGCCACGCCCGATACTCACCTACAAAAGGTCACTACTGAAGACGAGGACGAGGAAGACGAAGAGCGTATCCAGACCGCCATCCCTGCAGAACAACTCCCCGATCCGGGAGACACTTGCGCGATATGTCTCGACACCATCGATGACGATGACGATATCCGCGGACTGACGTGTGGCCACGCCTTCCATGCCTCTTGTGTTGACCCTTGGTTGACATCGCGGCGGGCCTGTTGTCCTCTGTGCAAGGCCGATTATTACGTCCCCAAACCTCGCACTGAAGGTACCGAAGTCAACCCAACAAACCTTCAGCCACCCCCCACGGCATTCTCGATAATTGGAAATGGTCGACCCGGCCGGAGGCCAGCTATGATCATCCCAGGCAGATTTATGAGCATTGTCTATCACGATCGTGACCGCCACGGGTTTCCACTAGTGGTGCGTGCGGAACGGAGAGGTCAGCAAGAACAAGACCAAGCGCGCCGGCAGCGAGGGGAAAGATTACCCAGCTCCAACGGGGCAGCTAACCAAGACGGGGCAGAGATCCAACAGCAATCCTGGAGATCGAGGTTCGGACTGAGAATACCTGGTCGCAGTCGACAGACAGAGCCGCCACCACAACCGGCGCCGGAAGCCCAGCCCACGCCTTCACAGCTAGAAGCTGGAAGATGACGACCAGAATTTCCCAGGAGCAATGATTTCTTACGAGTTTACGAGATTGGGTATACTTTGAGAGGGGGGATTGAC
This sequence comes from Phialophora expanda, assembly GCA_016109585.1. NCBI lineage: Eukaryota > Fungi > Ascomycota > Eurotiomycetes > Chaetothyriales > Herpotrichiellaceae > Phialophora > Phialophora expanda. The sequence continues at coordinate 268,628 of JADWPR010000010.1, forward strand.
CTCCTTCGTAGAGCTTGGATAGCGACGAGGTGCTCCTTCCCTACTATTCTCCCGGTGCCAGGGCTATCGACAAATGCCAGACGCACTCCGTTGGATCAAGGCTTGGAAAAAATCATACCGCCGTGCTTGGTATCTTGTACATCTATCTAGCTTGAGACCGCTCTTGGACATACCAGGTCAGAATTCAATTTACATTTTCCTGCTGGGGCAGTTTGTTTAACCTGAAGGGGCGCCTCTTGCTTCTCATCCTCCCGCACGAGTACAAGCACGGGTACTCGTAAGAAGGGCGGAAACACATCCACTGGGATGTAATGAGTACACAGTCCGGAGTACAAGGGAGGAAGGACGTACCTAGCGTAGCGACACTCCTCGGTGCACCAGGTAAGCGATGAGGCGATGTGGGCGATCTTGAAGCCCGATCACGGAGCGTGGATGGCTCATCGACCGGCTACAGTACCAAGTTACGAGTACGCAGGGGAGGATGTGAGGATGTGGGTATGTGAGTAGTCGCTACGTATGACGCTGATCGACGTGATCGGAACACGTACGACCGACAATACGAGTACTCGGTCCTATCTACTGCACGCGGTCCTCTACTCCGTATTCTACGGAGTAAGTCTGATTGATCCTGATATGAATGAATACTGTCTCTCCTATCGAGCGAGCTGAGCCGGAACACTCCCCAAGGCATCGTGCTTGAAGTCGGCAGCAAAAGATGTCACAACCTCAATGACCGGTACGAGTAGTACATACTCCCATTCTTCTCTTTAGCCATTCACAATATCGCCTTGGTTTCACTCGTGCCATCAACCCATCACTCATCATCCTCGTTCCCACCCAAGCCCGCATTCTTCTTCATCATCGCCACGTCGTCCTCCAGATCCTGGATCCTCCTGGCCAGCTTCTTCTTCAGGATTGCATTCGTTGTCTTCTTCAGCAACTCTCGTTGTTCTGCAATCTTGTTCGTCATGTCCTCGATCCTCTCGAGCGCTTGACGTTTACTTTCGTCACCTTCTTTCTCGGCATCGTCGCGGTCTTCGTCTTCATCTCCTGCGTCGTCTTCATCTTCATCGGAAGAAGCTTCGCCCGCCGGCGTATGGTCGGCGGTGGCCGACGGGGTGGCGCTTGTACTGGTGACACCGAACGAGGACTCGCCTCCCACCTCTGGAGGATGTAAAGTGTTATTCGGAGCTTGCGCGGCTGGTTCTGTTGCCGGGCCCTTATCCTCATCATAGAACATCCGCTCGAGCGCGGCGAAATCATCTTGGTCAATCTCCTCTTGCACCGGCGTTTCGATAGCCAGTGGTGTTGACACATTATAAGCACCGGGATGGTAGCCGAAGTAGTTGTCGGGTTCAGCTTCTGCATCCTCGTCCTCGTCGTCTTCTTCCTCTTCTTCTTCCAGATCCGTGCTGTATCCATGCTCGTCGAGGCGCGGGTCGTGGTCGAGAAGCTGATACTTCGTGTTGACTGCTGCCTTGTCGGCGTCGAGCAGAGCATGGACCCGTCGTTCGACGGCCTCGATATCATCCACGCGCGCTCTCTTTGTTCGTGCAAAACGTCTCTTCCGAACCCATTTCATCGGTGCGGTGATGCCATGGGCATATTGATATGACTTCGGGTCGACGTCTTCGGGCAATGGATAGTTTCTTGCTTCTTCCTCGTCCTTACACCGTCCCAGCACCAGCAGCATCTGACAAATGTCGATACTCTTGATCCACCCTTTCTTATCCCAAGACTTCATGCCCTCAAGGATGCATGGCAGATCCACCAAAGAGGTGGCATACTTATGATCCTTGATCTGCAAGATGCCTCTCCTTCCCAGCGTATCAAGCATCCTCAAGTTGATAGCCGCCCCTCCTTTTGAAAGAATCTCGCCTGCCTTGCCATCTTCAATCGACTTGCGGAGGTAATCGCAATCGTCACCAGGCTGCATGCGCAGTATGAAGCCCTCGTGGATCACCGGATCCTTTTCTCGACCAACTGTCATCTCCTTCTTGTCATTCTCATACTCGCTCTCGAGTTCCGAGTCGTAACCCACGCCCGGAGTCCGCTTGGGGATTTTGCCCTTGACCTTGAATAGCAGGTTTGCGGGTCCCGTTGCCTTCGGGGCTGGCGCCTGTGCCGTTTGCGATGGGGTTTTGAACTTAAGTGTGCGGATTGTGGGAGTTTTGTTTGGTTGTGACGGAGCAGGTCGACTGCCTTCATCGTCGTCTTGGTCCTTTATGGATTCGCGCTTGCGCTTCTTATTCGAGCCAGGGGCGACTTCAACGCCATCCGCCGCATTCTTCTTCTTCTTTTTGGGCTTGACGCCATCGTCGGCGACCGGGAGAGGAGTGCTTGTGCCTGGGAGTTTGAGCTTGATGCTGGGTGTCCTCGCGGTTGCACTCTGAGGAGCAGGGGTTTGCACAGTCGCAGGCTGTATTCCCCCTGCTTGGACCGAAGGTTTGCGGGAGAAGCTGAGTTTGAGGTTGGGACGCTTCTCCTTTGCAGAAGAAGGGGCGTCAGACATGTTTGCGTCGCCGTCAGAGTCGATCACAGAGTCGATATCAGGGGACTCATTCTCTCCGTTGGAGTTGTGTGAGCTGGGAGTATCGTTGAGGAAGTGGACATGCACCTCCGGGTCGACGGCGACGGACCTGCGCCTGCCTCTAGCGGGAGTCGACTTCCTGATGCCGGCGGAAAGATCAGTCTTAAGGATAGACTTCGCTTCGCGCTGTTGACGATGTGTTGGAGTGTGTAGGCGGCGAGATTTGGGGGTGTCCGCTGCCGGCGTGCGCTTAGGCTTCCCCGCGGCTTTGTTCCTGCCATTTCTGGGCATCTGTTGAGCCTTGGAAGGAGCGCCACCATTGGGCGCCTCAGGCGTCTGGCTGTCGATAGCCGCGGCCTGGAGGGCTTGATTGGCGCGAGTCTCAGCAGCGTTGGGGCTCTGCAGCGCGATAGGCGCCCGATGGTCCGGCGCGCCACTCGCGACACCAGGGATGGCATCTTCTTCCACGCCATCTTGCCGATCTGTATCGGTCTCAGATTCTTTCTCTGTCGACGCCTTGGGGTATGGAATCGTTGCTCTAGAGGTCGTAGGCCATTGAAGCAACCCCTCAGGCCGCAGCTTGAGTGTCAGGAAGGATGTGCACGGCGTCGCTCGCACAGGATAAAACTCGTACTTCTTACGATTCACTGTAATCGACCAATTTTTCCCAGGCCCCAGCAATTGAGACCGGGCCATCGTTGGTCGTGGCGTCTTGGCTGCTTGCGATCTTCTGAACCGTCTTCTTCTTCTCCCTTCCTGAAAGGGCAGACACAATGACTTCCGCCGACTTGCACACCGCGCTCTTACGCCCAGCAGTCATTCAAATCCTGCGCGCCGCGGGCTTCAGCTACGCGAAACCTGCCGTGATCGACACGGTTACCGATCTCGCAGCGCGGTATCTTTTGCTACTGGCCTCTTCAACGGCTCATAACGCTTTCAACCTTCACAACACCTTTGTGCCGACGATTCAGGATGTGAGACTCGCACTGAGCCAGGCGGGCGCGCTCTACCCGCAGATGAGCACCGCGGAGGAGAGCCTGAGGGACGATGTGCAGATCTCGGAGGGAGTGTGGGTGCCGTTCGAGGATCTTCGCGGCGTTGAAGCGTTTGTGAACTGGGCGCATGGGCCGGTAAACAAGGAGATTAGACGGATCGCAGGGTTTGGCGATGAGGCGAATGTCGAGGAAATTGCAGCAGGGTTGGATGATCAGGAGGATTATCTCGCAGGTAAGTCTTGAGGATTTTCGCGGTTTGTCTTTGTGAGGCTTTGGTGAGAGAGAAGGCAGTTTGAACTCGAAGTGACAAGTGACTGACGGAACGCGTGTTGCTGAGCAGCTCTCAAGAAGCGCCACAGCAAGACAGGCGAAGAGTCTCGATATCAAGGGACAGTTCTCGGAAAGGATGGTGAACCACAGTCCGTTACAATTGTTGGTGGCCCAGCAGCTTCGATCGCTGAATGGACAAATCAATCTCTCGCCAGCATGAAATCCTCAGGCCTGCGCTCGGGCGACTACGCTGCCACACCTGCAACATCGGGCATCAGTAGTGCTCCTCTTACGCCTATTGAGTCAGAATGAAGGTGGCTGGGGTATTGTTCTTCTCCCTTAATGGCCTATCCTTCCAATAAGGGCGGAAACGGTCCGGCAGAAAAGTCTGCAGCAACAATGCGAGCTCTCCTTGCAACCGCCCTACCCCGAAACCGAGCTGGGCGTCCACTTGCCTGGAGGTGCGCAATCGAAACTCGAAGCAAGCCATGAACTACCGGGGCAGCACAGACTTGAGTACTGCTGTAGGAACGACAGACGCAATCGAAGACTACGGACAAAACCGTGAAGCCGCCTGCTCAAATCCCGTCTGTTTTCTAGCATGTTCATGAATGCAACCCTCGCAAGAGCCAAGATGAAGATTTGGAAATAGTTCAGCGACAAACCGCAGGTGGCTACCACCGACACTTCGGCCCAACGTGACTGAGATCAGCCACGAAGACACTTAAATACCAGCTAACTGAGCGAACTCGGACATTAAGGGAACAGACAGGCGGACATCTGCAAGAGCTCCTTGTGGCAGCGCGAATGGACACCGAATCCTCAGATCATTCAATGCTTGGTATTACCTAGTCCTTACACACTTCCCGCTAGACAAGAAGTACATGGTACAAGTCCAGGAAGTAGATTTTATCCGAGCGACATCACATAGTATTAGCGTGTCCACACTGTCCCTTAAAGTGGGCAGCTCATCGTCGTGCAAATTCGAGCCTTCCTGTCCTGTCTTGGTACGCGACCCGCGCCTCACACAGCAGACACCCATCTAGCTTGCCTCCTAGGCGGAATCACAATATGGTGGTCCGCTACGGCGAGGGAAGTACTGGTACCAGCACTGGCACCATTCCCGCCGTGACCTGGATCACTCGGGCCCCCATCGGAGGCCACGGGCGCCGTTCCGAATTGTGTCGAGAAGGTGGTGGCCACGCTTCCGTTACTTAGCGTCGTCACTGCAAACCAAGTCCCGGTGGATGGCGTCGCTGTGTTGTTCAGCGTTTCGGAGGCAGTGGCGCTAGTGACGCCGGAGGGAGAGAGAGAGGGAAAGGGAAAAGAAGTGACGCTAAAGGTGTCTACTGGGCCCAGAGGACTGGAAGGGGCCGTGAATGGCGCACCGGTGGGGATCGTCCAGTTCCAATCTTGCCAGAGGTTCGAAGGTGTCAGTGAACATGGCGTGGGATGTGTGCCGTTGGGCCAGAGCAGCGACGTCGGGACACCAGCAGGTATACCGCCTGGAATCCCACTTGCTGCTGATGTTATCGTTATCGCGGTGTTGCTTGCTGCTGTCGATGTCGAGTTGTCAGTTCTTGTGCTGGTGCCGAATGCTGTGGCGTTGGTCAAAGTTGACGAAGCTGATTCGGAAAGAGACGACGTGGTTGACTCGCTGGCCGACGAGGTCGTGGATGATGGAGATGAGTCTGCGGTCGTGTTATTGGCTGGCTGTTGAGTCGAGCTGTCCGTTGGGATTGCATTGGAGACCGCTGAGACGAGAGACGAATTGGACCAGCCGGTGAACGATGCTGAAGTTTCGCTGGGCGAGAAGACCCTGGTCGTGTTGCTTTCGACCACAATGGTCATAGTGAGTGACCCTGACTGCGGTGAGATTGGCCCAGTCGCTGCACCTGTATTGTTTGAAAGTACTGGCCCCGTGTTGGAGCTTCCAGGAAGCGTGTGGTTTCTTCTCTCAGGTAATGTGGCCGTCACTGTAAATTCTTCAGGCGATGGAGTTACAGGCGAGGGGGTGATTGGGGCGGGCGTGTAGTCGATGGTGACCGTAATGACGGTGTTCTCAAACTCGGGCGAAGTGTCAGTTTCTGAGGGTGATGTGTAGCCCGAAGGTGGCGATGATGTATTGGTCCACAATGGTCCGTTCGTAGATCTGCCAGTGCCCCAGGGAGGGCTGGTGCCATTGTAGGGGAAAGTTGAACCGGGAATGGACCAAATTGTGGTTGTTGATCTCATTGTTATGACAGTTATCGACAAGACGCTGGGAGCATCTGATGCTGTCGTTCCGTTCGACGAAGCAGAATTCGATTCGGGGGAAACCGCAGACCCAGTGCTTTCGGCAGAGGCGATTGTCGCATTTCCAGTTGACGAAGTAATTTCCGATGCCACCGCGTTGCTGTCAGTCGACGTACTGTTGGCGAATGGCGCTGAGGTGACTGTAGGGCTGGGGGTCTGACCGGTGCCTTGGACAGCGGTCGTATTCGACCAAGACGGCGGCGTCCCAAGCGAGGTTTGCTCTGGACTGAAAGTGAATTGTGGGGAACTGTTGTTACCAGCAGTTGGATTCGGTCCGCCCTCTGGCCGGCATGAATCACTTCCGCAAGGGAAAGGGAGTGGATTTTCTGTCGGCTGCGGTGGTTCGGAGGTGCGATAGTCGGTGCCCCAAGCTGGCTCGGGATTGGTTTCGTTCCCATAGAACCAGGGGTGAGTCTCGTTGTCACAACGACGAACAAGTCGATTGTGCACACCTTGCTGTTCGTCAGCGAATGACCCAGCTTGCAACAGCTGAAGGACCAACCCGGATGCTGCTCTGCAAATGTCAGGCCAAGGCCTGCAAGGCTGACGAAAAGAGTGACCAGAACGCTCCCCATTGTGTACAGAACCATTTCACTCCAAGCCCTTACCCTAAAGCTGCCTCGAGAGAAAACTCTCTGTCAAACTTCTGCACACCGTCTTATATCTCTTGCGCGCCACATTCATAGAGGGTCATTGAAACAATGTTGAGCGCGCCTCATATGCACTAGTCCTCCATTCCCGTCCGTTGCAAAATCTTGCATCGTGAGAGACGCAGTCACGCTCTACCGCAATTTCAAGCGGAAGCTGTAGCCCGCTCCCCTGGTGGATGTATTTCAAATTGCCACGCTTCATCGCTGTCATATTCGAGAAGGCGACTTGCTTGATGCCGTAGTCGAAAGGAAGCGGGTATCAGTTGATACGCCGCATGGTCAAGGCGGGAGCGGCTGCGTAGGACCGCTCGCAGCTCCTGATCCTGAATCGGTTGGCGTTTAGATTGGCTTTGACCATAGATCAGCCCTGTTGGCAACCATCTTCATTCCCTGCAACGGTGGTGTCCACAAAGGACTCGAGTTTACACTGACATGGCAATGTTCCTGGTTGACATGGGGCCTCAAGTTCTGCTCGAAATTAGATTTTGATATCGGAGAAATGCATGTAGATGCGGATGAGACGCGGATGGCGCCGGTCCCTCGCAGCGGCGAGGTGTGGTGCACCCCTGCGCCAAATCAAGGCTACACAAGATGATACCAACTCAGAGTCCGAGGTCCAAGCCAACAACCTTGGTTTCTTTGCGGCCATTTTCAGTTATTGCTGCTGCGGTTGAGGGAGGCTCTGACATAGCAATATTTCTTTGAAGGGTCCAAAACCAGAGGGAGACACGCAAGTGCCTGAGGGTTGGACGTCGAAGAATGCTGAGTTTAAGAAGTTGACCAAAACCATCCCTCCCGATCTGTACCACACGAAGCGGAGGCTCATCCTGCAGGTACGCTGCAATGCAGCTCCCCGTCTGCAGCTTTGACAGATCATGATATTGACAAGCAAAGTCAACGGCGTTCGTGAATTTTGTGTCCAGTCACGGCATGACTACCGGATGTCCACCAGCTGAAGTTGCCGCTCTCAAACAAGCCTTGGAATGAGCAGCGATAAGCTGATTCGGCAACCAAGAGGATGAGGACGGTAACGAGTCATTGCTAATGTCCTTCGGCGACTTCGTACATGAAAACCGTTGTTCTCGTGGTCGTGTGGGTTTGCACCGGGGACGATCTCGTGCGTGAATTAGTCCTGGAACCCTGGCAGGTACAGAAGAACGACGACATTGTGCTAGGATATTGCCAGCACACTTTCTTGCATTGGGGCCTGTGACGCAAGGATCAACAAATTACCAGGCCGCCACAACATATCGGCAAGGGCACCGGCCACCGTATCAGCGATGAGGTCCGCCAGAGGCCTCGTGGCAACTCCATCCGGTCCACCGTTGTTGCCACTCCTCTTTGCGCCTTCGTAACAGTGTAATGCAAAGGAATAGCGCTTACGCTGAAGAAACCACTGCGCAAGGGCCATTTTCAGCGGAGATTGGTCTCCGACTCGGAGATGGTTGGCTGCCTTGTCTGTAAACTTATTCGAGTATATTCCGGCCATTATCTCAACCCTTAGCATTGCGTTGTTGGCCTGAGCCTCCAGCGCCGGTTCTGGATTTGAAGAGCTTTGCAGCCGCACCAGACAAAGCTCAAGCTCTGCTAGCCGGGCCAGAGCGGAGTCTGTTCCGTACTGATGCTTCCATTGCTCCTGTATCTCGGCGATCAGCTTCTGCGCCTCTTTGCTGCGGCCGGTACGAGCATATAATTGTGACCGCCCCATCTGCTGGACCAGTGTCTGATAAGCGATCTTACCAAAAGTCTTCGACATGGCGTCGATAATGCACTTGAACACGAGTTCGGTGACGTGGGTCTGCAATACAACATCGAACTCGGATCTCAACAAGATCGTGAGCGGGTGCGTTTTCCCCATGATTGTCGAAGCTAACTCGGCGACGTGCGGCCTGATTTGCGCGTGGAGGTCAGTTGCTCCGGCCATGTTGATTCCATAGGCAAGCTCCACAAGGGTGAACAGCAACTCCGGATGTGGATCTCGAAAGACAGCTGGAATAGAATCGAGGGTATGTTTGAGGACTGTAAATGCAGCAGCCGTCTTCCGCACTTCCAGGAGGTCGGTAACAACGTAGAACGCTTCCCTTAGGATTTCCACTTCACCATTGAGGTCAAAGACTTTTGGGTCGCGCTGAATCAATGAGGACCAAGAACTGGTGTATTGACCCATCATCCAGTTGAAGGATTCACTGAGTACAAACTCGATCTTCAGGTCGTCCGTAGGAGGCTTGATCGCGGTCGGGTTGCCAGCCCGCCAACGAAGCGTCAGGGCGGCCTTTGGATCTCGCACCTGCCTGGTCTTTCGTGCTGGTGGTTGGTAGGCCTGTCGATCAGGTGGCGCATCCTGCGCCATCTGGAGCTTGTCCCCAGTCTCATCCTCCACGGTCGTGTCAGCCTGCCCTGATTTCCGTGGCTGTACAGAAGGTCGAAAACTCAGGGGCTTCTGGCGAGCTACTTGGGTTTGATGACAGGACACATCGGTCATGCGCTTTTTGCGATGAGCGTCTTCGGCAGCATGACGCCGGATGATATTTCGATTGAGTCCGGATTTGTCTTGTACGTCGATGAATAGGATTTCAGGCATGTTTGATCACGGTGAACTAGTCGCTCGCTCGAATTCTCACTACCTTATCAGCAACACCATCAGATTGATCCGGTAGCTGCCGCATCGTTTCCGGTGCACATGTCAGTCAAAGCATCCTCTGGTAGGTCGAGGGTGGCAGTCTGGAGCTATACAAGCTGAGCGCGACTCTCACAGGTAGGTATGTCCTTGCTGCGAGCTGATGAGCGAATTTGCGCAGGCTATTCTACCAGAGACACCCGATTAGAGGTAAAGATGGATGATAGTCGTAGATTATTAGATCACCCTGAAGAATCAACATCTTAACATTGAAAGATGAGTGAAACGAGGAGTACGAGTCCCTCAGGTCATTTGCGCCCCACGGACCTCGTAATGACGCCACTTTAATTTGACTCGCCTTTACAACCACCCTTCACCCATCACTCACCTACTACTCACTTTCACTCACCTGCACTCAGATACTAATGAACGAGACGGAATAGCCCCGGATCTTTCGGTAGGATGACAGCAAGGAGCCACCAATTCCCGAAGGCAACGACAAGACAAAACTTCCCAAGAAAACATCGGTCAGATACGCAGGGTACGACCACGCCACAAGATGATCATTATCCAGGTACCCCAGACCAAACTGTAGAGTGTCAGCTGGATATGAAGGCGAGAAACACTTCCACTGCAACATTATTTGCTTCACCTTACTTCAAAGTTTGCATCTTCAACCACTGCTCCACGTTATCGTCCTTCATCCCGGATTGTTTCTGAATCCGGGTATCATGTTTGTCCATGTTCTCCAAATACACATCTTCCCTCGCAACAATCCTGAGTTTGTTCGGGTCCGTCGCGGCTCCCCCATTTTTGAGCGGCAAGATGTGATCGGTGCTAACCGTCCCCGCTCTGCCTCGTCCCACAGCGGTGATGAATGGTGCCGCAGTGTTGCGCTGGGGGAAGATGCCGCCCGCGAACCCGAGGGCTTGGCTGGCCACGGGACCCGATTCACGGCAGTCCGGGATACCGTCACGGTACCTCTCGAAGATGTTGCGGCGTGCATGCCTTTGGTGTTGTTGGGCTTCACCGTCGCGTTCTACAGGCGGAGCAGGTCCGACAACTCGCTGATCCGGGTCCCGAGGACTGTGATGGTCGCCTGGAGCCAGACTTCCGAGGAGGAGGAGGAAGTGGCGCCGTTGGCGGGAGTGGATGCCGCGGACGGACGGTGGCGCTCGCTTGGGGCGCAGCTTTCGAGGCTCCGCTGGTTTGGCGGGCGGCGCCGTAGGGGCTGTCGCAGCTTGCGGAGGCGCAATGGGCGGGCCGGCGAGTCGAAGCACCCGTGTTTCCAGTGGGCGACTGACTGCAGCATATGTTTGGTGAAGCGGTGTACTCTACTGTGGTCGATGGTATTTCGGAGGCCGGAATCCATACTATTCTGGTAAAGATTAATGCCGAGCATGCCATATTCAAAACTGGCAACCTACTGGCCCTTGCCGTCCAGAATCTGCCACTCGTTACCCGCAGCTTCTGTAACTAATATCACATTTTGGATAAATTATGAAGCTGGCATATTGGGACTGTTATTATTGCCGTACTTATATCTGCCATGATCCAGGCTGATGAAGTCCTGAACGGGACCGTTGAGGAAAATACTTCCTGGGAGTACCGGGGTGCAGAGATTACAGTACAAAGCGTTGGTCAACGGCAGCCGAGGCTTGATATGCAGAAACAAGTCGCAGTAAAAACGTGTTGTGCATGAATTCCCACCCTCGTGGTTTATGCATACAGAGTCCTTCTTCCCCCTACCAACCTAGGTGGTTGCACTGGCTAATCCTGAGGGTTCAGCAGATTCCGGTCCTCCTTAAACTCCTTGGCGCCACCAGCAAGCCCTCGTGAATACTCATGTATCTTTGATCGTATCAACTTCAGGTACCAAGAGGAACAGGCAGAGGTCCGGCCAGCGTTGCCTTGGTCAGATCGTTAATGTTTGTTGCTGTGTTCTGGTTTGTCAAAGCGGCATATGCAACTCCAAACATGCCCGGGTGGACGTCGGCGTGCAATTCATTGCCTTGCACGGTCACTGGAGTGTAGGCGGGGAGGTTGTCCTGGTTGACCCACGCCATATACAGTGGTCCTGAGTTCCATCCCTGGGGCAGCATGTTGGGTTGTCCGACCTGGAAGATCAGCTTGCCAGGGCTGTTGGGAGTTGCGAAAGATGGACCTCCGTAGCCAATAATGCCCAAGTCGGGGAATATGGGTAGGGACGTGATGAAAGAAGGCAAGTCTTGGCAGGAGCCCGGGACGATGAAATCCAAAGCCAGATTGAAAGCCCAGATGCCGCTGATTCTGGTCTCAAAGGTGGTGGGATTCGGTACCTCCTTTGCGAAGAGGCGGAAGAAGGCATCGTGTCTCGATTCCACGGGGATGATGGACGCGACGGTCGCTTCGAGTCCGGGGTCGGTGGTGGAAAGGCCGTCCGCAAGATCCTGCAGGGCACCGATACCGACATTTGTAATTATGCTGGCGAGCGCCAGAAAGCTTGTCTCATCTGTGATTGGGAAATTGTATTCGCAAGGTGCGACGCCCGGGGCACCGTTTCCTTCCAGCAGACCAACAATGGACGCGACGTGAACTTCCTCTTGAGCGGCAATGCGAGATACGACTGCCATGTTGCTGACCCCGTTCACCTGATCGCCAGTTCCCCATTGTGTATAATTCATCAAACCCTCCTGGAAGAAATTCGATTCGAGGTTCTCCAGGAAGTTTGCCAAGTGAAAGAGGTTGATGGCATTGAGGGAGATCTTGGGCGTGCCAGGTTGGTTCGGCAGTCCACCACCGGCCTGCTGCGCGATATTAGGAGGCAGGGCTGTGCCAGTGACGACTGCAACTGGAGATGCAACGACGGAGCTGGCAAGCAAGGAAAGAGCGACGGGAAGAAAAAGGGAAGACATGGCTGCGATTGTGCAGGAAAGGAAACTTCGTCGCTCGAAAAAAAACTGAGTCGTAGCGCGGAGAGGGTGCTAGTGAGAGACAGAAGGGAAGGTGAATCAGTTATACAAACTCCATCAGCCTGCCCGGGGAGAGGCTGTTCACTTCGCAATCTGCTGAAGCCGTAAGCACTACCCAGAACGAGATGGCTAGACCCCGGTCGAGCATCTTTCTCAGCCACATGCCACCGAGAAAGGTTAACCTGGAGTACCTCGTACCGCCTCGTCAGGAATTCGGCAGGCAAAAGAGCTTGCGCCACCGGTACTCTTGATTGACACAGTTGATTGACATATCGCCAACGTGTCTACCCTCTCAGAAGACTCACACCATGGTGCCGACGATACTTTGGATCAGCGAACGAGCGGACACCAGAAAGGGGGAATCCAAGCACGGGCACCGATGTTGGGGGCGCAGACAGGTTAGATTTCAGCTGGGGCGGCGAGCGTTAAGCGATTGAATCGGAGGGCCCCTCAGACCCAAGCTTCGGTAAGCACTTGAGCGTGCAAAGCTTCAGCTGGCAAAAGTGAAACTCGGTCAGCAAATCCATTTTTAGAGCAGTTGCCATCAGGACGAAAAGGGGAAATCAAAACGCACTAAAGAATCCACAAATGTTGCAAACCCGCCAAGCACCTTTGCCATAAGCATCGAGTTTCCAGCTCCGCAGATCCAATGACGCGCTTGATTTTCAATGACGCGAGGACGAAATTCGATATGCCCGAGCGAGACGACGCTGGACGAAGCCTGCTCTAAACTCGTTGCTGTTCCCTTTACAACTGCCAACCAAGATGAGCTCCTTTAATGTCTGCTCGTGCTGTCTTCGCGCGCTGCGACAGACTGCCAAAGCCGAGACATATGTGCGTCCCATAAAACGTAAACGCTGCAGAAACCCCAACTAACCGCGAGGTGCAGGCAGCTCGAGCTCATAGCCAGATTCGTTCGAGGCGGCAGTATCTGTCAACAGCATCAACGAAATGGCAGCAGCACTCGACCAATCAAGCTCCAACGGAGCAGCCAGCTGTCCCTCCCACCACAGCTGCGACCATCACCACCAACGTAACAGCTCCTCCTCCTCCCAACAACGAATTCGAATTTCCCCCGGCGTCACAACCAACAGCGCAACAAGCTCTTCCGACCACGGTTTCGACCGTCACGTCCAACGTGACAGCTCCTCCGCCGCCTTCAGAAACTGAACCGCCGTCACCGCCGTCGCAAGAAGGACACGACAAATCCGCTGCGCAACCATCCCCCGGCACAAGCGTCTCACAAATGCAACGCCAGATCCAATCCTCGCTTTCCTCCCAACCAAGCAAGTTGAACATCCCCGCCCGTCTAGCCCAGACACTCCAGCGCACCGTCCCCGCCGCGACCAAGACCTACACCATCTACGGACAGACTGAGGCGTTATTCAAATCCTGCGCCGCACAGGCTGACTACACCATCCCACAAGACCAACGCATGAACATTCTGACGGGCAAGGGGCCCGCGAAAGAGGCGTCGCAGGAGGGAGCAGAGCTGGGGCATCCTCTCCCGGAGAACAAGCACGCGTGGTGGTTCACGACGTTGAACCTTCCGCCCACCTTCTCCACCTGGTCGCAGATTACGTTTCTGCACCTCTACGTGATCGTGACACAACTGCGCGCGGTGCTGGAATCGGAGTCGGAATTCCAGAATTACCACCGCTATCTGATTGAGCATTTCTCCCGAGAGGCCGAGGACAAGATGGTGATGCTCCACAACCTCAACGCCCAGGGGATCCGCAGTCGGTATCTGAAAGATCTGCTCCTGCAGTGGCGCGGGATTCTGGTCTCGTACGACGAAGGGCTCGTCAAGGGCGACGCGGTGCTCGCGAGCGCCATCTGGAGGAATCTCTTCCGCGCGGACGAGAATGTCGACTGGGTCAAGGTCGCTCAAGTCGTGGCGTTCTTGAGGCTGGCGGTCCGGAAAGTCGGCTCAATGACCATGGACGACCTGATCCGACATCTGAATACTCAGTCCGGGACCAGTATATGGCCTGCCGCTCAGGGGTCTATCGCGGCTCTGGTGGACAAGCAGAGTCGCGGTATCAACGCTCCGCTTGAACAGTAGAGCAAGATGCAAGCGAATGTGAAGGACATTCCCCTCCTTCCTTGTATAACTATAAATAGAGACCGCGCCATCGTAACATGGCATATACGTCCCGCACCTTGTCGATCGGGATAGAACTTCCAGGATTTTCAAACCCCTTCTAGCATCTCATCTTCGCTACTCCATATAGGGATTACCACGACCACGGCGTCATAATTGAAGATCTTCAGCAACGAAGGGCAAGGCACAACACAACGCAAAGTAGACAGTACATACAATAAATCCTGCCACCGGACTGACCGGGCATGAGCTGAAGATCCCGTACTGGGTATTTCGTACACCAGCGCTCGTTGCACTGCGGAACCGCATCACGCCTACTGGTACCATACCGTACTGTACTGCGTCTTTTGAGTTTGGTCTTTGGTGTTTTGCTGCCAAGGGACTCTGTACTATGGATTTGATTGTGGTTGTGATTGTGAGCTTGATGCCCACAAGGCAGGCTCTTGCGAGATCCTAGTGAAGAAAGAAAAATGTAAAAGTACAACTACCTAAACGTACGAGTACAAGTTTGGAGGATTGAATATCTGTTTGGCGCCTGTTATCCTCTCCTCCCGATGAAAGCCGTCCTCCACTCTGGTCGAAAGGGGAGCCCAGAACCGATCAAAACAAACAGTCACAGTAGTCGGTGATCTATCTCGCCATTCGTTCCTTGTCCTCTGCATGCCGGAGGTTGTCTACGAAGCGGTCGTGGCGGTCGTCCGCAAGCGAGCAACGGCGGTGAGCTGATGTGACGACACTCATGCATGGTGGTGACGCCGAGAACGGGAACGGGAGCGGGAAACTGTACTTCGCCAACATCCATCCCGCTTGGTCCAACCCAGAATCTCGGAAACGCAACCAACCTCACTGGATCTTGGTGTTGGAATTGCTGGCGTGCATGCATATACATAGTCCTCGGTCGAGCATGATGTAGCCTGGCTTACACTGGGCCCCAATCCCGCCCGCGCAGGGCTCCATCACCGCTGCCCCGGAGGTCTGTGTGCTGTGGTAGGTGCTCTCGAGAGACTTGAGGCTTTTCGGGATGTCTTCCAGAGCGTCGTCGCGGCGTTGAAGCTCCAGCCACCAGTCGGGAACCGGTGTGGTCGTGGTTTGCGGGACCTGTTGCGTGCATGGTGAGAGAGTGGCGAGAGCGTCTGCTGCGGCAGTAGCGGTGGCGGCAGGAAGTGCCTGTGTCTCAGGTGGAGACACAGCCGCGGAGGCCCTCACCGCCGGGACAAGCTGTTCGTGCGAGCCAATCAATCCGTCAGAGAATCTGGCCAGAAAGGTTAGCCCCCAACTCTGCACTACTCGCGAATGGTATAAGAGATTTACCCTGGCCAGGGGCAGTCCTTCTCGTTGCCATTACAGTCCTCGATGGCAGCGAAGTAGCGCTCAGTATTGATCCTAGTCCACATGTAGTCGAAGACGGGGAGAGCGACAACGAGGAGCTGACAGCCCAGCAAAAGTGCCAGAGCTCCAGCGGTGGTGATTCTGTGAGCGTGCATATTGAAGCCGCGTGGAGAGATTGCTAGTGGATGGGT
The DNA here is from genome assembly GCA_016109585.1 of Phialophora expanda. NCBI lineage: Eukaryota > Fungi > Ascomycota > Eurotiomycetes > Chaetothyriales > Herpotrichiellaceae > Phialophora > Phialophora expanda. The sequence goes on from JADWPR010000010.1 coordinate 284,560, forward strand.
AAAGTCGACGGTTATTGTGTGAAGGGCAGGGTATATGAAGGCTTTCTATGTTCGCCGGAGCCGCGAAGTGGCAAGATGGTAGCGCAGAGCGTTGCGTGGAATTTGTCGCAATGCAGGCTTCTCATATACTTTGACAGCTCTTGTGATCCCACTCGACTGGAGGTAGATGGAGCCTCAGCGGTACCAGGCATGAGCTCGTGTCCCTCGATGGCGCGGTCACCTCATCGACGAAGATGATTCTCAAATTGCGACAACAAACCACGTCTCATCAGGTGTCCGCATTGTTGAGAATGTACAGCAAAAGTAGCCCTGCAGCCGTCTGTGTTGTCACAGTTCTTGAATGTGACGTCTGGCAGGAGTCATATGCCTGGCAGCAGTCAACTCAGGTGTGCAACACACCTATCAAAAATGTTAGTTGGATCCCGGAGCACAGATGGGGGCTTCGACGCCACTGTGGAAAGTACACTTCTCAACTTGGTCATTGCTGCCACCGGATTCCCAAGGCTTCCAATTTTCTTCAAGCAAGCATGTTGTGAGAAAAGCCATGGACCTCCACCGTGTTTAGGCGGTTCCAAAGCCTCTTGACGACTGGTTATCTAGCCCACATGCCTTCAGTGGTGGTGGTCTAGCGGCTAGCTTCCACACCGCTCGTGGCCTTCATCCCTGTGGTGAAAGACTTGCCTTTCACATGAAGACAGCTCTGAGCGAGCGAGCGAGCGAGCATTTCGACAAAAGAAACATTGATAGAACCATGTTCGGTTCACGGTAGCTGCCGCCAGATTAGACAGGGAAGCACTCCTCAGGATCAGCTCGTGAAATGCGGCACACACATATGAGCTTCAGCTGGTCCCGGTCGGCGATGTCTCAATACATTTCTTTGACAAAGAAATGGGATCGGTCTTGGAAATCACGAAGTGCGCTTTCTACTACGGCGAACCATGACGTAATACTACGGTGTGCATTGCGGCCAAATGGCGCTGTCGCGATATTGACATGCTGGCTTGTATCGCACAAGTCGATACCATCGATCTATGAGACCCACTGCAACGAGTCGGCCTTTCTAGTGTAGGGCTTGTTCTCATCGCTTCAATTTCTCATCCACCTGGAACCATGTTCAAGCGCTCCTAGAACCCACTGGAGAGTGAGACCGAATCCTCGTCCATTGCCCCTACAGGGGCGCTCATCGCCCAGCATGCTCCTCCTCCAACTCCTCTCTCATCTCCTCCCCATCTTTGCCTTCCTCACATGCTGCCTCGCTGCCGAAGATCTGTACAAAGTGCTGGGCCTCGACAAGTCCGCGTCAGATCGAGATCTCAAGACCGCGTACCGCAAACTCTCCAAGAAGTACCACCCCGACAAAGCCACGGGGGACGAGAAGAAATTCCTCGAAGTCACGGAAGCGTACGAAGCCCTCTCCGATACGACGACGCGGAAGATCTACGACCAGTACGGGCATGAAGGGCTGGAGAACCACAAACGCGGTGGTGGCGGGGGAGGCCACACGCACGATGCGTTCGACTTGTTCTCACGGTTTTTCGGCGGCTCAGGCCACTTCGGCCGCGCGAACAGCGGCGTCCGTCGAGGCCCAGACATGGAAGTCCGGTTGCAAGTCCCTCTGCGCGACTTCTACACGGGCGTGGAAACCGAGTTCACCATCGAGAAGCAGCAGATCTGCGAGGAGTGTGAAGGCTCGGGCTCGGCCGACGGACAAGTCGAGACGTGCCACAAGTGCCATGGCCACGGGATCATCATGCAGCGATTCCAGCTCGCGCCTGGCATCTTCCAGCAACAGCAGGGCCCATGCGATCAATGCAGCGGCCAGGGCAAGATCATCAAACATAAGTGTAAAGTATGCGGGGGAAACAAAGTCGTTCGCGGGCCCACGACCCTTACGGCCGTCATTGATAAAGGCATCCCCAAGAATCACCGATTAGTCTTCGAGAGCGAGGCAGATGAGCATCCTGACCACGTGGCCGGAAACCTGTACGTCTACGTCACAGAGCTGGAACCCTCGATGAGCGAGAACGAACAAGGACGGACAGACGGGACGTTCTTTCGGCGCAAGGACGACGACCTCTACTGGAAAGAAGTGCTCTCCCTCCGGGAGGCCTGGATGGGCGACTGGACCCGCAACCTGACCCATCTCGACGGGCATGTCGTGCAGCTCTCGCGTCAGCGTGGACAGGTCGTCCAGCCAGGCCAGACCGAGACCGTTAAAGGCGAGGGCATGCCCATTTACCACGACGGGCATGTGCACGAACACGACCACGATGCCCCCGAGTTCGGGAACCTCTACGTCCAGTACGTGGTCGTCCTGCCTGACCAGATGGAAAGCGGCATGGAGAAGGACTTTCATGCCGTGTGGGAGAAGTGGCGGAAGAAGAATAGAGTCGATCTATTAGCAGACAGTGGACGGCCTTTGCAGCCTGATGTACCAACAAGGGATGAGTTATAGATTCGAGATCCTCGGACATAGAGAGAATCTGAGGCCAACGTGGTTCCACGCGTTCATGGCAATGCATTGCAATAGGATAGAGCTGATTTGACGTCTTCTTGTGTATTCTTATGTCTTGTGAGCCTGTGACCTCAGTTGTAGGATTGTATGGTCTGCGCCAGCCGCACAGCACGAGCCATGAGAGTAATAAGTGCGTGTAGTGGATGCGCAAGGTTGACGATGTCCAGCCGCGCAATGACATCATGGCGTGTGCCCAGAAAGCCAGTCGACGTTCTTACATTCCTGAGAGATATTTTTCTTTGAAAGAACCTCTAAACACCAGTTTCGTACCCCAGGCACTTCCTTCTACCACACTACGTATCCCAACATCTCTCCCTCAGTCTCTCTCTGTGTGCCCGTGTCTGCCTGTATGCGCATCACATTTCCAACTCGCCCGGCGCACTTCACACTGATGCATCTCGGCCCGTTCTGGCCCGCAGAGTAGCATGGTATGTATGACAGCTCAAGCAGTGTGTGTTACTCACGCAATACTGGGCGATTTGTAGCGAAGATGAGGGAGGAAATGTTCTCGGACGGTTAAGTGAGGGTGAGGCTCGCACAGGTCGTAACCCTGCCCAAGTCAACCCAATTTCAACCAAAGTCGGACCCAATTCGACCCAAACTCCGGCATGAACGTGAAGGCGAGGATGAACTTGAGCTTGAGCTTAAATCTCTCATTCCTGGGTATCATCCGAGCCAGCCATGGGTCAACTCGTGGGGTATCTATCATCCAATATTCACATACTTCGCAACAGCCCTATCCAATCCACCCAAGATCGCTTGAACCCAACTGTTGCAGGAACTTGGATTTCAATACAGCCCAATCCTGTCCGATCCAATCAAGTCCAGTCCATTCCAGTCCAGTACCAACCTCCCCTCCCCTCACCCTGCGTCTGCGCTGTTTTGCCTTGCTCTGTCTGCGCTGTTTTGCCTCGCTCTGTCTGCGCAAGGCTGGGGCTGGCTGACTGACTCGCCAGATCGGTCTACACTAGCTACATACATCCATAGCTAGTACTGTATCGATCCTGTCGTCTCTCATCTTCGCGACCGCGACTGCGACTCCCCACCCCCCGCCTCGGCCAGGGGATCGTCGCGCTCGTTCCTCGCGGTCCTATAGTCCCTTCGGAGGAGGTTGTTCGACGGGTATCCAAAGTCCTCGGCCACGATACGATTCGATCGACGATCCCGGTCGGCGAGGCGATTGTCTCGCGTCACGTCCTTTCGACTTTGATCTTCGCGGCTCCGGCGGGAAGGGGGGTCGAAGTACCCGGTCCGCTCGGTCCGCAGGTAGCCCTTGAACTCCTTGGAGTCGCCGGACCGCGGCCACAGGTGCTTGTATTCCTTCTTAATGCCCTTTGTCGAGGCACGGTCGAACGTCTCGTCTTTGTCGTTATATTTGGTCCGCTGGTGGGCGCGGTCTTCATGGTAACTGTCGTCGTGGTAGTTCTTCTCCTTGCGGTAGTAATCCGAGTTGTCTCTGGAGACCCGGTCACGGCTCTTGTAGCCGTACTCGTCGTCATACCCGGGATATCTGTCCGACATGGGGCGCTTGAGTGTGCTGTGCCGTCCGACGTCTGCTGTGCGATTGGTTTTCGCGGGGGATTACGGGGTGTGGGTGTGGTATAGCGTGAGATGATACAATAATGTGTGGAAGTCGATGTGGATGGTTTGTGAGATGTATATGCGTAGCAGGAGGAGGGTTTGTGGGACGAGAGCGCAGCCCTGCGAAACAAGCGAGCTTTGTGTGGCATTTTCATGGTTGTCACACATTGCGATGTTTGTATTCACTTCTTCTGCCATGGTGAGATCGAATGGATCGTGCAAGCGAAACGATGCCACCTTACAGAGGCAAGCCTTTGGATGGCCGTCACGGGAGTGTTGTCGACATCACTTCCGGCAGCTTCACCGTCGGCACTTCCTTGACCATGTCTTGGTTGAGAAGGAGGGTGATCCGGCCAGTCACATGGAATACCGTCTAAACAGACGATCTTGGAGCTTCTTTTCACGAGTACGCCATCCTCCGCCAGATCCCTTCCATAGAAGTGATTGACTTGGTTACTGATGTTAGTAGCAACTCTCTCAGCAAGTGACAGGCAAAGGTGAGTAGTGAGATGAGTATGTGAAAGGTAAAGGAACATAACAAAATCAACGCCCGAGCGACCAAGGTGAAGAACACACAAGCACGACAACCTACCTTTCACTGAAGACTTCACCACGGGGGACAGAATCCCAGACAAGGTATTAAAGAACCTCGAGAAGCACAAACACGCCAGGGAAACTGACAAGACCAAGTTATCGAACTCCTTTCTGGAAGTGGAATCATCCCCTTTCCCGGCCCAATTCCTAGAATTCAATGACATCGTCCGCCTCGTCAAGCTTATATGCATTATCTCGACGAAGGACAGACAGGAACACTCCACATCAGCTCAATGTTTCTTGTATTCTCTCCGTGGGTATGTCAAGCTCTATGCTCTGGCTCTGGCTCTAGCTCCAAGCCGAAGCTACATCTATGTATCATGGATTCAAATACAAGCTAGTGGCCAGTGATCTGTTGATCCGCCACGTCCAGATGAGGCATGTTTGCCTAGCAATATGGGCTTGATATGCCCTTCACCCTCTGATTCGTTCTGCTCAAAGCCTGCGGCGGTGACGATTGTTCCTCGTCATTCAACTCAGATATCGCTTACAATGCAGATTCAGATTCAAGAGCACAAAGGGCTGAGGATCTGTCTCCGTGCCTTATTCCCCCGGCCGCCCTTGATGAAAGCTGTTGCGAGATGTTGGTTTCGACTCTGCTTGATTTCACTTGTAGTGGTAAGGATGCCAGGTCGGGTAGGCGAAATCGCGAGCCGCGATCCCCGCTGCGTGACGGTTCTGGGCGGCTGTGCGATTGTCGAGGGTAGCATTTGGTTGAGCAGTGGTTGCGTATGAAGTGGTCGCGCCACTGGGAGCCTGGGAGTGAAGGGTATGATAGTAGAACGAGAGGTGTTGGGGATTGGACATGATGGTTGTGGTTGTGGTTAGATTTTCGGGTATGGTCGCTGGAATCTATTCTTGAAAATGGCGTCTTCAAAGGTATAGAGAAGAAAAAGAGAAGATAAAGAGTACAACGAAGAATGGATCTCTTTATAGTCATCCCGGCTTTGGTACCTGTCTGTCACTCGGTTTTTGGTGAGGCAGAGGCAAGGGCAGCATCACTGGGGTTTGCGAGTGGACATCAACACGGACGACCGTGCAGCTGTCGCTACGGAGAGACTCGCCACAGACGACCGACGAAAGTGACAGGGCGAAGCACGCGCGGCTGGCACTTTTGAAGAGACTCGGAAGAACGGGTATAGCTCACCACGACGTGTTATACTCCTAGCACTATACTCCTAGCACAATGGCTTTAACCTCGACTTGAGGATCGGTTTCAACACTCTACCGCGGCCTCATCTCCCGGTCTTCGAGTCCCAATGCCGCGAACTCTTCGTCGAGTAGGCAAAGTCCTGTCCTGCGGAATGTGCAGCCTCGCGATCCCTCGCAGCCTGGTCATTTATTCTCGGTCCGTGATTCCTCGAACTCTCGTGTCGTGGATCTCTGGTCGAGTATGCGAAATCTCGGCCGGAGCACCGAGCGGCTTCTCGGTCTCGGGCCGCTTGATCGTTAGAATACGAAGCATGGGCTTTGTACGTGCCCGTGTTGGCATCGAATTCAGTGCGGCTTGGGTAGTGGTAGGCCCGGTTGGGATGCTTGCTGATGGGATAGCCTAGAGTGTCCCATTTTTGGAACTCCCACGGTTTCTTTGCATAGGAAGGCATTTCCCAGGATTTGTGGTCGTCTAGGGAAGACGTCGCTCGTATCGGTGTGGGACAGCGACTGTTCCTTCCGGCCTTGTGTATGACACTTCGAACAGGCATGAAGTGAGGATCGGAGGACTGCTCGTATGGGCCCATTGTCCATATCACCTTCCCACTCGTTTGCAGTGCCGGCGTGTCGACTCGCTATACTATAGATACCACTGACATCGGACTGGAGGGGGGCCCCGGTGTTCCAACGGCATGAGCTCCACACTCATGATTGAGATCCATATCACACTGCTGCGTGCCATCGACAGGTGAGACGCAGGGAGTGATTATGTGGCGGCGAGGTGGCACAACGAGGCTGTGTGTATCGTGCTGAGTGTCACAAGCCATGCCGTAGAGTTGGCATTTCCTCAACATCGCCCTCGTCATAAGGGGGCCTGGTCTGAGCAGGTGAAATGAATATGCGCGGTGAGCGTGTTGGAGCGACTCACTCGCACGACCAACATCGCGCGCGGCAGTAGGAAGCTGCCATGGCATGTAGAAGTGTCGAAAGGTTCGCCAAACGCGTCCTCGCGTTTTCCACGCCGATCCTCGAGCTTCATCCAGTTGGTGGACACCCTGAGCCGCATTTCGCATTTCCGCCCTGTGCGAAGTCGCGCATTTTCACCCCGGCTTCTTCACGGTCTTGAGCCGCCCGCGCGTTGACCGCCGTAAAGGCTTTCTTCCCCCCTTCGAGGGCCGCCGCCGCCTTGGCCACCTCCATGCGCTTCTGGACGAGTGCATCCTGGTCTGCAGGATCGGAGCCAGGCAACGGGTACAAGTCCCTGTAGATTGCTTGGATGTTGGACGTCTTGTACTGCAGGTACGAGTCCTCGACGGGTGGCGAGTTGTCTACTGAAGAAAAGGCCGGTTTGTGGTAGCGGAGCAATTTCTCCAGCAGCGATTCCATCGTCTTGTCTTGGACGTGGAAATCGTGACACAATGACTCCTTGGGACTTTGTTGCCAACGAAAACTTTTGGATGTCGTTTACTGTAAGGAACGCCTGGACATTTATTTGATGGGCTGGGGTGCACAGCCACCGTCAGCTCAGCCTCTTTCAGCCCCCGAAGGGGTGACCGCAGGAGTAACGTCACATTGTTTCGTTTACAAGGTTCGAAAGAGGAGATGAAGGAGGACCGAAGCCCTCCAAGGCAGCAACAGGCTCGTGTACTGTACTTCAGATTGCTATCATCTGTACCGAGTACGGAATTCAAATCAATTCTCTACATGCGGATAAACAGATGCCGATCGACAACAAGGCTTCGCCGGAAAAGGGGCTGGGAAAGACATGGATTGCGCAACACCGACAACAAAATACCAGCGACTTGAGTCCAGATCGAGCTTTCCAACACGTCCTTTGTGGTATGGTGCTGCGAACAGTCGCTGTGTTTTCACCATGTATAGTTCTCGAGCGCAAACCAGTCAAACGTGCAATTGGAAAACTGGTATCTGGGCGACGTTGCGGTGGAGTGCTGAAAGTAGTATTGGTGGGCACCCGAAGGAGAGTGACAATGGCTTTTCGATGATAAAGAGACTCCAAAAGAGACATATATTGCAGGAATAGACCTTGCTGTTTTTTTGTGCGGTTTTGGAGGGGAGGGGGAGTTTGACCATTTGAACCATGCGACAAGCCTGGCTTACCAGATTCTAATAAAGCCTTGGTGTCACAAGATCTTGTCCATGAGCAGCAAAAATCGTGAGTGCCTGAATGTTGAGTATGGTGGGTTCCAAAAAACAGACTTGCTTCGTCCGCAGCTAGCCCAGGGTTTCATCGCAAATGGAATGTATACACCGAAATATTGGGAGCCTGTGTCGATGCCGTAGCAAGAATAGTATCGAACATCAACATCCGTCCTCGCTCCTCTACCGAAGAGGGACGAAAAACCAAGGCTAACAACGTTTCCTGTGAAGGCTGGCTCAGAAGCGGATACCCTGGTATCACACGGCAAGGAAGCCTGGAGGGATCAGTTTAGGGTATGCGTGGCTGTAGATGCAAGCCAGGCTGACATTGAAGAAACGTCTGCCCGATAGGGTCAGTCGGGACAAAAAGAGATCGTGTTCCTGCCTCATCTTTCTAACCGCAGCTTTGATCTTGTCATAATCATACGTGGAGTGCTCAAAGTCGTTATATAGCTCAGAGAGCATTCCTGTGCTGTGGGCCATCAACTCCGCGTCGTGATTCTTCTGGCGGAGCTCTCGGACGTGCCGAGCTTGAGGAAAAATCGAGGCGAGACTTGAGAGAGCTCCATCACTAAACACAGGTGAGTTATCAGTCTTCGCTGTCTCTGAAGAAGGCTGCGACAAAGCGGGAGTCGACCACGGGTTTTCATCCTGGATCCTGGTGTTGTTGAATTTGAGACGCCTCTGACGGGATATGCTTGCATTCGGATGGCTCGCGAGAGCACCGGAGTTTCTTCTTCCAACACTGATCGCATGCATGTCGACTAAGCATCTTCTCATCCGCCATTCCAAGCAAACGTACAATTTGTCTCAACTAGGAGGGCGGAGGCGAGAAAGTGCGATGAATACTGTCGCATCAAAGGCGTTATAGTGGTGGAGACGGACCCTGGGGATAAAGCCCCTAGACACCCAGCAGGTACGTACACTGCCTGATAACTGTCAGTAGTCGAGCCCTCGGGCTGCAGGATTCCTTTCTGATCTGGTCTTGAACTATTGGGCGGGAAGCGCGTCAAGAGCAACGAGAGGGGAAGGTCTGGCGAGGGAATTTTCCGAATTGGCGGGGCACCAGTGACAGCCGTGCAATTAGTGATCTGGAATTCGTTTTGTAGACGGGTTTGAAGCTACAGGGACCAACATGTATCATGGCGCTGTCCGACACGCGGAATTACGTGCATGCGGTCGAAAGCGACAAGCAGGAAGCCGCCAAGATCGCCAAATCGACAGCCCAGAGTAAGCCTGCAAATCCGCCATCGGAATTGTTTCGAGTACTGACGAGGAAGAACTCGAGACCCGCCAGACCACGTTGATCGAGCTGGTCCAGTCTCTGGGCGAGTACATCAACGATGACGACGAGAAGATTCGCGCCCGAGCCGTGTCGTACCTAGTCGCTGTGATAGCCGCCCTCTCTCCGAAGTACCTCTCTCGTCAACAGATCCAAGTTTTGTGTCAGTTCTTGTGCGATCGCATTGAAGATGGAGGAGCAATCGAGGGCCTGTCGAAGCTTCAGGGCTTGGACCGGTTTACCTCGGACATGGCTCAAACAGTTGTGAGAGCGTGAGTGCGGACCGACCACCACGCGACAGCTGTCCAGGGACTTGCCTGCACATGGTTCAAGGTGGTCTGGCAGCAGGTCATGAGCATGGGCTTGGCTGATTTGGCGCAGAATTTTCGAACACTTTGCCGACTTGCAGTCTCGCAATCAGGCTGGCAGATATCGTGTTCTACAGCTGTTGAATGAGCTATTGGATCATCATCGTAAAGGTAAGGAGTCTCTGGGAACCACACGGACAAGCCACTTACTTCGATAGCCGTAAGGGAAATGAAGGATGAGTCCCTCACTGGGATCACCGATTTGGTCGCAGGGGAGAAAGATCCGCGAAATTTGATGCTGATCTTCTCTATGCTCAGAGTTCTGATGGTGGAATGGGATATTGAGGGCCACGAACAGACCATGTTCGACTCTGTGTACGCCTATTTCCCCATCACATTCCGACCACCTCCGAACGATCCCTATGGCATCACCGCTCAAGATCTAAAAGATCGTCTGCGCGAGTGTCTAGCATCTACCGGAGCACTGGCACCATACACGTTTCCTAATATGTTGGACCGTCTTGATTCCACCTCTTCCACCGTCAAGAGGGATTGCCTGCAGGTCCTGGCTGCATGTGCCAACAACTACGACCCGGACCGGCTCAGCCCATTCTCAATACCACTCTGGGACGCAGTCAAGTTCGAAGTGCTACAAGCTCAGGAGCCCGAACTGGCCGAAGAAGCACTGCGTGTTCTCAAAGCTATTGCAGCCTGTTTGAGCACGAGTCCCAAAAGCATACACAACGCCCCTTCTTCGCCTCTCCTTCAATATCTGAAGCCTGTGAATAAAGAATGCTTGGAGCACCTTCAAGAGCCCGCAGCACGCCAGGCAAAGGCGTCCGGTGACATCCTCAAGGCTGTATCATCAGCCTCATTCCTGGCGTTTGAGATCGTGATCAAGGCTATTGGGCCATCACTCCTCACCATCTATCAGTCCTCGCAGGGTCTTGTCCAGCAACGGGCAATTCTGGAGATTGCAAACCAGCTGTTCGAGGCTTCCATCGAAGTATATGGGTCGTGGTCGGCCCCTAGTCAAAAAAATACCGAAGGACGAGAAAATTTGGTGGGCCAATTCAAGGACAGCTTTGTGTCTCTGTATAGCCAAGCCCTGATGGGGACTGTCAAAGAAGAGGTGTCGTTTCGGTTGACCGCGGCCACAGGACTGCTCCTAGTCTCAAAGATGAACTCGGTCCTCTCCGACGATGAAATTGGGCTGATTGTCCAATACTTCGATGACATTGTTCTCAAAGAGGAGTCACACGGTCGAGACGAACTGAAAAAGAAGGCCATGACTGCACTGGCTGAGATATCTCAGTTCAAGCCTGCCCTGATCTCCGACATCACCTTCCCTGCGTTCATGGCCCGATTACCAGACTCTGAAAATGAAGCACGCTCTGGCGATTATGGCTCCGTTCTCGAAGGCCTGGCCGAAATCAGCCTCGAAAGACAATTATTAGAAACGCTGATGAGACGCCTGCTCAACAAGCTAGAACTCCTCTTTGCCTCCAGCCAGCCCTCACCGTTTCCCTACACCCGCGCTATCCTCGGAGCAATCCTGTATGTGCTTAATCGGACAGTCTCAAAGCAGAAAGTGAGTCTAGAAGCATACTTTGACCGCGTGGTGGTCGGGCTCTCTCAGAGAATATCGCAGACAACGACAGGACCTCTGGCAGACGAGAGTGTCCTTGATCTACTAGGTCGAATCATGAATTTGATTGTCCGACATTCTTCAGCCGAGTCGATTCAGAAGACAGCTGATGGCTTATACTTTTTATTCGCTGGAGCACCAGGTGGCGCTGAGCCCGGAATACTGTCAAAAATGGTCGAACAGCCCCAGAGGACGGTCTTCATAACATGGCTGCTGGCGGCATTACCCAGAAACACTCGGTCGTCAATTCTGGCAAAGGACCAAGTGCCTCGAAACATAAACGATCTGCTATCATTCGCGACAACATCCCAGAACCCTGCAGTAACACAGAGTCTGCTGGCCCAGGTGGCTCTTTATATCAATAAGCATATACAGACACCTGATCTTGGATTTGTTGAAGATATCCTGTCACAAAAGCTGTCAAGTCTCAAGGACGAACCGATGGACGTAACTGAGCTACCCGACTTCGACGTCCGTCTTGTTTTCGTGCTATTCAAAGCACTCATATTGCGACTTTCTCCGAAGACGAACGAATACCTCAGCCAGCTTGTTGAGCTGCTCAGTCCCGGCCAATACCCTCGCTCGGTCTCTCAGAAAGCAGCCCTGGGATTCGCAACTATCTTGTCACCAGACGATATATTATCGAAGGAAAATGGGGCCCAAATCCGGCTGCTCGTCCCGCAACGCGTTTTTCAGACTTTGACACCACTGATCGCCGAGAAGTTCAGAACGTCGGATTCACCGCTTGAAAAGGAAAACTACTTGATAGCTCTGAGCGGCATCTTGGCGTCTGTCCCGTCCGAGATCGTCATGCCAGAGCTGCCTACTATATTGCCTCTCCTGCTACAGTCTCTGGACATAACAGACCAAACAGTCAAGGTAGCGACACTGGAGACACTTGCTGTGGTCATATCAAGCAATCCTTCGGCATTAGTCGATAGCGGTCACATCCCTGCTCTCGTCAAACGGCTTATCACCGTCGCAACGGCGAAGAAGAGCAAGACGAGTAACGCAGCGACAGAGAAAGGAGGAGAGTACTCGATACAGGAAAACCACCCCAGGAGCCGCCGGCTCGCTACTCGGTGTCTCACATTGATGCCCAAGTATATTTCCGCCAGCGGGCCACGGGCAAATCCTCTTCTTGCGTTGAAGCGTGAGGTCTTGCACGGCCTAAGGAATATATTGGACGACACGAAGCGTGATGTGAGAAAGGAAGCTGTCGATGCGCGATCGGCATGGTTAAGAGGCGTTGATGACGTGATTGACGATGAATAATAGATGTGATATCTAGCTTGATGTTGAATGGGCCCGTAGAACTAGCCCATCACTGCCACTAGAAATACAAGCCAATTACCGAGTACTATCGCAGCCACCGACATTCTCCAACTGATTTCAGCCTCGTCGGTGTCGTAGCCTTGTTGCTTATGTAACCAACCCCCTCAAGTTCACCACAGTCGGCGCGGAGAAACTTTCATCTTCATTGCAGGCGACAGTCTCAACTTCGGCGGACTCGATTCCAACGGTGATTTGGTCATGGGATCTTCATACACTCAATTCATAAATTTCAATCACGGACGGTGAGACCAGCGAAGCAGGAGTGCCAGCGCAGGACCATCCGTGCAACTCTGAGCATCAGGTGAATTCCTGTTCGTCGCACCCACTCAATCTTCCTCGACATGTCTGAACAGTCCAGCGAACCACGGATAAAGTCGCACAAGAGGAGCGCTGCCCACCGTCGCCGCCGCGATGACAACGATTTCGAGGACCGCTGGGGCGACGAAGAGGTCGTCGAGGAGGACGACGCGGACGGAGACCAGGATGCGCAGGCGGATTTCCCAGAGTCCTCGTCAAAACGGGTGAAACTGGCTGATGGATCAGCGTTGCATCGGGCTAAAAGTCCCACACCGCCACCAGAAACAGAAGAGGAGAAAGCACAGAGGGACCGAGAACGCGATGCAAAAGAGCGAGACGAATTTGCAAAGCGGCTGGCAAAGAAGGATGAAGAGAGGGCAAAGAAAATCGTTGAAGACAGATCCGCTGCCAAGGACAGTGCGACGGCGCAACGGCGGGCATTGGCAGACGATACGTCCGCGAGAGATGCTGCCATGCCGGACCTGAGACTTCGGTCCCGACAGGATTATCTCAAGAAGCGGGAGGCCGAGAGATTGGCTCTGCTGCGCAAACAGGTCGCCGAGGAGCAGCAGGAATTGAGGGAGAACCCGGACCTGTCGCGGCGAGAGAAGGAAGAATTCGCGCGCAATATGGAGATTCTGCGCATCGCCGAGGAGAGACTGGCCATTGATGATCACCTGGACGGCTATGCCTTGCCGGAAGACTACATTACGGAGAAGGGGAAAATAGACAGGCGGAAGAAGGAGCAAGCACTGTACCAACGCTATGTCGACCGCGACGAGGCCGGTCGAGAACGATATGTCACCGAGCACGAAGAATGGGAACGGGAGCAAACTAAACGAGCCGAGGCCCAGATCAAGAAGACCGAATACGTCGACGAAGGCGACTATGGCTACGTGTTTGACGAAAGCCAGCAAATGAAGTTCATCCTGGCGGACAAGCTGGAAGGGGACAAGGGGATGACCAAGGAGCGGAGGGAAATGGAACAGCGGCTCAACGCCGCGGAAGCGAAAGCCAAGAGCATCGAAGAGACGAGGAAGAGCCTGCCCATTTACCAATTCCGAGACGAGATCATTCAGGCGGTGAAAGACCATCAAGTTTTGATCATAGTCGGCGAGACTGGTAGTGGAAAGACTACCCAGCTGCCCCAGTACCTGCACGAAGCGGGCTTCACGAAGGGCGGCATGAAGATCGGGTGTACCCAACCGCGCAGAGTGGCCGCGATGTCCGTCGCAGCCAGAGTAGCAGAAGAGATGGGCAAGCGGCTGGGGAATGAAGTTGGCTATGCTATCCGCTTTGAAGACAATACCAGCGAAAAGACGGTCCTGAAGTACATGACCGACGGCATGCTCTTGCGAGAACTCCTTACCGACCCGGAACTCTCGCAATACTCGGCGCTCATGATCGACGAGGCCCACGAACGCACCGTCTCGACCGACATAGCGTGCGGCCTGCTCAAGGACATCGCCCGCGCTAGACCAGACCTCAAGCTTCTCATTTCGTCGGCGACCATGGATGCCCGCAAGTTCCAGAAGTACTTTGACGACGCACCTATCTTCAACATCCCCGGGAGGAGATACGCTGTCGATGTGCATTACACGGCCCAGCCGGAGGCCAATTACCTTGCGGCGGCCATCACGACGGTTTTTCAAATCCACATCACGCAAGGCGCAGGCGACATCCTCGTGTTCCTAACGGGCCAAGAGGAGATCGAAGCCATGGAAGCCAGCCTGCAAGAAACGGCCCGCAAACTTGGCAGCAAGGTTAAAGAGATGATCATCTGTCCCATCTACGCCAACCTCCCGACCGATCTACAGGCCAAGATCTTCGAGCCCACGCCCGCTGGCGCCAGGAAGGTCGTCCTCGCCACCAATATTGCAGAAACGTCCCTGACCATTGACGGCATCGTCTACGTCATCGATCCCGGCTTCGTCAAGGAAAACCAATACAACCCGCGCACGGGGATGGAGTCTCTCGTCGTGGTGCCGTGCTCGCGCGCCTCAGCGGGCCAGCGTGCCGGTCGTGCCGGCCGCGTTGGCCCTGGCAAATGCTTCCGTCTGTACACGTCGCAGGCATACAAGAACGAACTCGACGAGAACACCACGCCGGAGATCCAGCGGACGAACCTTTCAGGCGTTATCCTGCTGCTCAAGTCCCTGGGCATCAACGACCTGCTAGACTTTGACTTTATGGACCCGCCCTCGACCGACACGATCGTGCGCGCCGTGGAACAGCTGTACGCGCTCGGCGCGCTCAACAACGCTGGCGAGTTGACCAAGATCGGCCGGCAGATGGCGGAGTTCCCGACCGATCCCATGCTCGCGCGCGCCATCCTCGCGGCGGACAAGTACGGGTGCGTGGACGAAGTACTGTCCATCATCGCGATGTTGGGCGAGGCGTCGGCGCTGTTCTTCCGCCCCAAGGACAAGAAAATCCACGCGGACAGCGCCCGCGCGCGCTTCACCAACAAAGACGGCGGCGACCACCTGTCGCTGCTGAACATCTTCAACGAGTGGGTCGACAGCGACTACAGTTTCGTATGGGCCAAGGAGAACTTCCTGCAACAGCGCAGTCTGACACGCGCTCGGGACGTGCGCGATCAACTCGCCCGGCTGTGCGATCGCGTGGAAGTCGACGCGTCCAAATCGTGCGGCGGGGCCAGCAACATCGAGCCGATCCAGAAGGCCATCACAGCCGGGTTCTTCCCTCATTCGGCGCGCCTGCAGAGAGACGGGCAGAGTTATCGCACGGTCAAGAACGGGCAGGTCGTCTACATCCACCCGTCGAGCGTGCTGATCGAGTCGCGGCCCAAGTGGGTCATCTACCATGAATTGGTGCTCACGAGCAAAGAGTACATGCGCAGTTGCATGCCGCTGAAGCCGGAATGGCTGATCGAGGTGGCGCCGCATTATTACAAGAAGAAGGACCTGGAGAGCCTGGGCGTGGAGAGGAAGGTGCCGAGAGGGGAGGGCAAGGGGCAGAGTAAGATCTGAGATCGGCGCGGATGCGTCGCTAAGGAGCTACCTATCTATCTACCTGTGTACACAAGCCCGTGTCTTGCTCTCATGCTCCATCCGTGCTGTCCTGTATCCCTTCGCGGTCGGTCGTCAGTTGTCACGGCCTCGCCGATGCCGCACAGTATCACTATGAATGATTGATGGTCCGGAGATCCGTTGTCCTACTGACGGCGTGTCAAGAAGGAGGAGGAGCGTCGAGAAGAGGAGAGCGCGTCTCTGATGTCCCTGGGCTGGGATGAGAATACCGCCTCCTTCTTGCTTGGAAGGAACATGAACTTGCGTCCTCTTCCACGAGTCGCCACGCGATTTCGTGTTCAGCCGACATAGACATCCGGGAAGCCCTGCAAATATTTCACCTTGATAGTCTGTACGGGAAACATTCAGATCTGGCGGCTGAAGGAGCGAGAACATTGTATCCGGGCTCTTCTGCCATCA
Source organism: Phialophora expanda (assembly GCA_016109585.1). NCBI lineage: Eukaryota > Fungi > Ascomycota > Eurotiomycetes > Chaetothyriales > Herpotrichiellaceae > Phialophora > Phialophora expanda. Next base: position 300,881 of record JADWPR010000010.1, read on the forward strand.
CATTTCCTTCACCGGGATCATCGTCGTATGAAGACTCGTCATCCGACCAGACTTGCTCCGTGGTGATGCCTGTCACGTTCTGACTACCAGAAATTTATTCAAGTCAAGATCAACCATGAGCTTGGCTTGACTTGACTTCCTTTTCGTCCGAGCTGGAAGTATTACAATGCCAAAGCCCAGTTTGTCCACGTCCATGTCCACGTCCATGTCCACGTCCATGTCCACGTCCATGTCCATATCGTTGTCTGGCGACCTGGGCCAAAGCCAATCTTCATATCTCATCCATTTTCGACAAGAGGCAGGAGAGGGCCGACCGTTGAATTTGACGAGGTTGCCCGCTCCGGAGCAGGACAGGACACAGGACTCATTTCTCGTCTTGACTCGAGAGGGGCTTTCGGTCTGAGATGGCGACTGATGCGGGCGAAGGGCAGACAATCACGTCCCCTTCCCAATGCTTCCCTCCCTCTGAGGCATGAATCGATATTTGGTAAACAGACATGGAGTAATCGCGCCTTCGTCTTGGCTTCTTATTATGGTGTCAATTAGCGTACGAGTCTGAGTACTCACTCACTTAGCAGTGGGTGACGTGCATCCCGCGACCCCGGACCCATGGCTGCGACGACTGGACGTCAGTGAACCCGAGGTCTTTCTGTGTCGGGGATAGCTCTCGCGATGCATGCATAATGCAACGAGACGGACAGCACGACCTTATGTAAGTCCGCACAGTCAAGCACTCGGCTAGACTTTTCCTTTTATTATAGTTCTACACGGCACTGTTCTGTGACTGTGTGGGTGGGCGTTTGTGAAAAGCGGGATGATTTCTTCGCCTAATCAACACCTCGTGACTCTCGTGTGCCCCGTCACGAAAACCTTTGAGTTCGGCCAAACCTTCCCGTTAAGGCCGCCGTGCCTGCCCTCGTCTGCTTATCAGGATTTGGAAAGTTATGCTTTTCACCCCTTCTCCTTCTTCTGCACGTGCCTGTGCCTGCCCAATGGGCTGAAGGCGATGGCGCGACTGTTTGGGAATAAGGTCAAAGGGGCTGAGGAAGGAAGAGAGCCAGACAACATGCCAAGGCAAGACATGGTGTGTCCGTCTCGGTACGAGGTACTAATAGTAGTTTCTTGCAATTGTTTCGTCGGAGGTGTACTGTAAGGCCAAGGTCCAACCAGGAAATTCGAATCGCCGACTTGAGCGCGCAAACTCTCGCCAATTTCTCCTTTGGGTAGTCCAATCGATCGACAGGGCTGGCCGACATTAGCAGCAGGCTGAGCTGCGTGTCAACTCGTTACAATACGACGACACAGGAACGGAACCGAGTACTCCATAAGTTACTCCATAATGAGCAGGATTTTCACCAAGTAGTCAGTCCCATTGCGGATACTTAGTCGTCCGGAGAGAATTAAGTAAGTGATTACTGAGAGGGACATGGCACATGCCCGCCCGCCCGCTGGCCCGTCCGGCCCCATCGCATGTGACGGGCATGTGAAGTGTATGTGAAGAAGCCACTAATCTGGCCAAGCCCAGGATGTGTATGTGGTGTACTGTACCGATTACCTCCTCAGGACTGGTCCTGTAGCGAATTCCTCGATTGGGAAAATGGGACCCTTGGCCCCTTGGCCCCCAATGCAAGGCCATGCTGAACCCAACACGAGCCCAATACGCAGATGAAATCGGTCGGTTAGGGCTGAAATTTTTCAAGACGAAGGACGGGTGGGGGGGGCACAAGTCGTATTATGTGAAGTACCGAATATTCCATGTCCCTAACGCCTTCGTTCGAAACATGTCCTAATACGAGGTATGTATTTGTGATTACCGAGTACCTCGTAATAGCGATGCGCATTCATTTTGCAAAAGAAAAAACCAGACCCAGCCAGGAACCCGCATCACACGTCCAAGGTGACGAGGTACTTAGTCTTACTCACTCATCACTCAACAGCAAAGAAAGTATGATTCTCGGGGGGGGGGCTCCCTTGCGGAAAACAGTCTGCTCGCGGGCATGCGTGCGTGCGTTTGGGGCGGTCATGTCTGGGTCTGGTTCTGGGAGAGGGAAGAGTAGTAGCACTATTCTGACCCTGCCCGCCACAGACAGCGTCAGTATAGAGTACAGAGTATACAATAAGGTAGGTAGGCAGGTAAGTAAGTAGGCACGTAGGTGGGTACTGACTACAGTAACTACGTAGGATACTCGGTCCTGTGGGTAATTCCGCACACAGTACCGAGTACCGAGTACCCGTACTGCGCACTCGGTACTCCGCGTGATGAATTACAACCCAGCGATGGTACGTAGTATAAAAAAGCCCCCACCGAGTACCTCGTAGTTAATCACCCGGTACCGAGTCCTGGACATATGTAAGCGACATTGCAATCGGGGACGCCGAACATACTGTACATTACGTCCCAGACCGGAGCAGGAGCAGGAGCAGGACCAATGTCCGAGCCCGCGCGGATGCCTTTGTCGGGCGATGGGCGATGGGCCATGCCAAAGTCAAATAGTCAATGCCAGAGTTAGGGTCAGAGTCGGATTCAACTTAAACCTTCAGCCGGGAGAAGGGAGACGAATTCCACTATAGGGAGTACGAGTACTAGTACTACCATGTACTGTAAACTGTACCGAGCACTCGTAGGTAGAGGGGCCGGCCGCCCGCGCGCCGCGAGGCTGGGATTTCCAGAACATGATTCTCTCTCTCTGGCCCCCTGGTGCTGAAGTCCGCGCGCCTACGAATCTCGGTACCGACGGGAAATAAAATTAAGAAGAGAGGAAAAAAAAGAAGCGATGCCAGAGAGATGAATGAATAGTCTACATAAGCATGACATGATGCATGTATTACTGGTCGGTGACTGGATGCCATGCCATGCAATGCATGCATTTTGCGCTTAGAGTTGTTCTTTTCGGGGGGCCACGCAGAGGTGTGTATGTATGTACAGTACATAACGGGCGAGGAGTACGAGTACTCGGTACAGAGTTGATTAGGTACTGTGTACCTCGTAGTAACTTACCACTAGGAGTGCGGTGAGCAGTAGTGAGACAAGGTTCAGTGACGTCTGTCGCGTTCGTTCGGTGCCCACTGCACTGTCGTGGATTGGATTGGATTGATAACCGCATGTCACCCATCCATGAGTGACAGATGTTCGACATCGACTTGTCCATCTGCGTCTGCATCTGCATCTGCGTTTGCGTTGCGCCTATATCAAGACAAGTTAGCTGCTCTGGGTAATATTAGCTACCCTGCTACTGTAGCTAGTCAGAATAAGGCAGCCCGGTGGTTGTGGCGGCTCTGGCGGCTCTTGGGGGTGACAGGCTCGAACGGCTACATGCGTTTCTAGAAGCCGCGCGCGCGTGTGGTGTGCATGCAGGTGGTTGAGGTGTTCAGTTCGGCCGAGGTTCTCCCATGGACACTGTCGAGCTCGAGCAGAGTCAACGGTCGTCTCTCGACTCGTCAGGGTCCGGATTCACATTCTGGGAACGTTGGGCGCACGACGTGACGACCGGTGACCGGCGGCGGGGCTATACCGTTCATACTCGGTACTGGATCCTTACAATCTCGAGTCCCATGCTGATGCTGGGGCTGGGGCTGCATTAGCAGGTGTGCGCGGTGGAGTCAGAGTTAAGATCAGAGTAGTCGCTGGGTCCTTGCCTGGCTGCTTACAGTACCGTGAACACAGTCCTGTACTCCCGACCCGGTACCTTCGCGCCGCCTAACGATGAGTAGCCGGTTAGTTCGTCATGAGAACACCAGCAATGACAATTAATGTCTCGCCGTGGACACTTCTTCGATGCCAAGCACGAGGCCTTCGAGGTTTGTCACCGTGGGCAAGTCGTGGCTGTGAGCCCACCAACCCGTTTTGCCCTGCATGAACAGCTAGCACGCCGACGTTGCGGCGCGATCTGAAGCTATTCCACATGCAGCATTACACAGCGGCCCTGTGATTCGTGCTCGCGACGGCCAAGACCTGGGCAGCAGCTGTCTCAGCGGCGGGCCCGAGCACGCACATGGCTTGCAGGGCCATGGGGGCGCCCTGGCGGCGCCCTGCCCAGCGTTCCGCGGAGGGGTGGTAACTGTGTACGACGGGGTGCTTGCGACAACCAGAACTTCAGGCACACGGATTCTTATGTAAAAGCACAATCGGCCATTGTCTCGATCTCAAAGCATTTCCTCGATCTTCAAAACCTCTGGCCGGCTCGAACAAGCAAGTGGCAAGTAACCACCGGCTCTTTACCCACACCGACCAAAATGAATGTCCCACTTGTTGATAATAATACCCTGGATGGATCGCTCTTCGAGCCGTCGGGCATGTATTTCGAGGATCTGGCAGGATTCGACGACTTCCACGTAAGTCGGCGTGGAGCAATTGGGATATGCAACACCGGCCTGTGCTGATCGTCGGTGATGCCTAGATCTTGCAGGCTTTCCAGCACGAGCACCACAGTATGCCCGGCTCGTACTCTCATGCCATGAGCCTGGGCGGGAGTGTCTCCACCGACGGATCTATATTTGACGACGTCGCCATGTCGCCAACCCACCAACCAGTGACATCGACGTCCACAGACTCGGAGCCGTCGCCCAAATTAAATACGAAGATGGTACGTTGAGCATCTCCCTCTCCTTCTGCACACACCTCTGTACTAGGCTCTTCCTAACTCGGGGCCTGGATGCAGCGACGGCGTGCACAGAACCGCGCCTCTCAACGGGCGTTTCGCGAGCGCAAAGAACGACACCTCCGGAATCTCAAGGCAACTCTGGAGACCATTGGCGACAAGCATCGCAAGCTGCTGGAGTCGTACTCTCAGCAGTCCGAAGCGGTGACCAAGCTGAAGAGCCGAATTGCGGAGCTGAACGCACAAATCGCGGCATTGTCCACCCGCTCCGACGGAGACCTTGACAGCAGCCTCAATTTCCAACTCCAGAGGGGCAGCCAGGCAGAGTTCGACCAATTTGACGCGTTTTCGTTCCCCTTGGAGCCATCCAGCCGTGCAAATACCATGTTTTGGGGGAGTCAGGGTCAGATTCCGAATCCACATCCTGACGCCACGCTCGTCAACATGTTTCAGTTGCCAGCGTGCGAGAATCTCCCCGAGTTCGAAGATTTGCTCACGTCGCCTTGAGCTGAAGTATGTTCCAGCAGTTTTTATGTCCGTTCACGGTCTCCGCAGGCGAAGGCGGCGTTGAGTTCCAGTCCTGTTATGAATGACGAATCTGGCTGCGAGTCGCGCATGTGTATTATACCATGAGAGGAGTTGGATGGCAGTCTGCCAGCATCTTGCTTGCTGTTTGGGGGTGGACATTGAGGAGTCAAGGGCACGCAATCCAAGCCCGGGTGAGGAAAAGGATCATTCTTTACCAGGGAGAATAGGGATACTCAATCTTTATAGCCCAGACCAACTGTTCAGTCTGTTGACTGCGTAAAAACCCCCCACGTCCAGCCCTCCTAGCAGTAACCCGTGCTGAGCGAGAGTGCATCGGCCGCATCCTTGGGTGTGTCTGGATTGTCCCAGAGAGCCGACTTCAAAGGTGTATTCCTCCAGCAGCATGTATAGCTTGTTGAGGACCTGGAAATGGTGGCTCAGAGCCGCTTGAAAGCATGCTTTGGCTTCTGGAAGTCGTACCTCACATGCGAGATCTTGAACACCCCGATAGATCCACAGCATTTAAGTACCCGGTAAGGGCAGGTGACTAAGCTGTTGTCGCCCTTCACTCGCCCTTGCAACGTGCCGATTTGACGATTGGATGTGGCCGAATCTGATTTTCCCCCACAGGGCTCGGGCTCTAGGTTGTGTGTTCCCTCTTGAGAAATCAAGGGAGTGAGTTGCACCAACGGCGTTGCTCGAGCATTAGCCTGGAAGGGAAGTTGGTCCATCCACGAGAGGAAAAGAGAGGCTTGGTGTCCGTATGGGCCTAGAACTGAAATGCCACGAGTCTCGCAGAGCCTGCAGTTAGTCCGGTGGCTGGTCCTTGAACTCGGGCTCATGCTCATGCCTGGGGGACGGTCGTACATCGACGCATTTCCCATTGCCCTGTCCGGCAGTCACTCGTTGTTTCAGGCAGTTGCTCAAGGTGATCGGCCAGCCAGCGTCGCACTTGCATATCCGCTTTCCCGTCGACATCCTTCCGACATCCCTTCACACGCGGCCACTCCTACACACTATCGCCTGGCCCTGCTGGATCGCAGCTGAGAGGAGTCTTCGCCGCTCCCCGATCATGTCCTCTGATCTGGTCTTCCAGGGTGACTTTTCCTTCGTCAATGTCGACGCCAGCAGTCTTAGTACGCTGCCCCACCGCCAGCAGGTGACGCGCCATGTCCACGGCTACCGCCGCTGGAAGAAAGGGCAGGAGGCTCGCCGACTACGCGAATCCTCCAAGTTCCATGACGCTGCAGACCGGAGTTCAGGATCTCGGCCGCCAGCGTCCCGGCCTGCCCTTCACGGGGCCGAACGCACGCTTCAGCCAGCCGCCTCCGCCGCCGGTCAGTCGAGCACAGTCCGAACCCTTCCGCCGCTCATCGACGTCGTCCTCCTGAACGGCAATTCGGACCCGTTCGCCGCGCTCCCCGTGCACCTGACAGCCACGGTCCATTCTCTGCTTGGCTTCCAGAGGGATTGCGTAGTCCCGTTCATCAGAGAGATGGAGCTGCGCATGACGCCGAAAGAGAACGCTGCTGCCAGGGACGCCGGCTTCACCACCACATGGATCAACGAGAGCAAGGCCTATCTGTACGACAGTATCGCGATACATAGCTACCTGGCACGCATCGCCGCCAGCCGATACGTCTTCACGTTGCAGCCAGAGTTCCTCCATGCCGCACACCAGTTCCGCCACCAAGGGATCGCCTCACTCAGACAATACATGACCTCGTCCTCCATCGACGTCGTCCGCCTGTACCGCGCCCTGTTGATCCTCCTCTGGCCGGACAGCGCCCTAGGAGATCGGGTCGCCTTCCAGCACCACGTGGCCGTGTTGAAGGATATTTTCCAGTCTCACCATGAAGTCCTCTCCGCAGCGTCGTCCTTCAACCTCCATTATTTTAGCAGTGTGGTATACTTTGAAGTCCAGTATGCTGTCATGGGGCTGTCGACCACGTCGCTGGACCTGGGCCACAATGAATGGGTTGAACAACAGTTTTTGCCGCTCTGGAAGCAGGTCTCGCCCAGTGTTCCGTCCTCAAGACCCGACGCACAGCGCAATCTCGATCCTTGGCTGCTGGGGGATATTCGCATGCTCTACCTCGATGCACAGGAGATCTTGGACCTTATAATGCTGATGCGCATGCACGGCTCTGTGAATACCTCCTTGACGTGGTTCTACACCATCTCAAAGACAATACTCACTGTAGGAAGACTGATCAATCTTTACGTGCAGCTTGACATCGACGACCTTCTCCACCATCCCCATGGTTTGGACATGACGGCATCGGCGATGCAGAGACTTGAGACGGCCGCGGCCAGCTTGTGCGCCGTCTACTGGCTTCGGGAACTCGCTGGGATCGAGAGCGTTGCCATAACTGAGAATATGAGGCTATTTACGTGGAATCCGATCATGCTTGGGAAACTCAAGCAATTGACCATGGTGTACACCACCAGCGTACAGATGAATGCAGCGCAGCATCTAGATAGTGATGGTCCTTCCCGACTTCTGTTGTGGGTGGTTTGGACCGGTGCCATGGCCGAGCACTCAATTTCCCCTTGTGAAGCAGGAGCGAGAGACGATCAAAATTGGTTCACAGGGCAATTTTGCCATTTCTCCAGAAGAGCAAATGTGAACTCGGTGTCGCGGTGTCAAGGAATCCTGGATCGGTTTCTCCAGCTTCATGGTATGAGACCAGGCAATGATGACGCGTGGTATGCAAGTTGTTTCCCGCCGATGGGAGAGCTTCTTACCTCGACCAGTGCTGGTTTGATGGGAGGAGACGCCGACACGATGACGACTTAAGACTGATTAAGAGGTAGGGAAAACTGGACGAGATGATCCTTTTTCGACTTGCCGGTGAATATCCTTGCAGTTCTAATCGCCCGACCTGACCCAATCCAACTTATCCAGCGCTCTCATCCGTGCGCCACTCTCGCTAGTGTGAGTTGCCTATTCTTCAACGCCCAGAGACGGCGCGAGGGCTACCTGCTATGTCGCATCGTAGTTGGTCGCACGTAGCTTAGCACGACTGACGGTGGTTGCCTGGGATGAACTTGAAGGCTGTAGCTTGGGCACGGCCAATACCATTCGCTTGTGCAAAGGTCGTCACGGTCCGAAATTCCGTCAATGCTCGACAACGACTCTGGGAGCTCCGTTATGCACAATGGCGCATACGAGGGCTATTAGGTGTCAGCGTTGCAGGAGCTCGCTTACGAACAACGGCGCATGCGAGAGTTATCAAGCGTTGCGCTGCAGGTCACGAAGCCGCCCCGTTCATCGTTGCGGTTGGCGGATCCGTTGCCGCATGTGTAACCTCCTGTTGCTTCTGTGCTTTCGCATTCGGAAGTAAGTAAGACCCCCCATCAGAGGTGGCCGCCTGACCCTCGATCCGCTGTGTCAATTCATTCTGTTGTTGTGCTTGCCGATTCTGTACGATGCGGAGTAAATTGCGCAGCAGGACGACGATGGTGACTTTGCCAATCGCCGGGACGTAGATGGATGCTTTTTCCTTGACTTCGGGGGGGAAGTTCTAGCCCAGAAAGTCAGTTCAGGAGGGGTGGGGGAGAAAAATCGAACGAGCGAAGCAGCGCGATCTACACGGGACAGTACAGGAGAGCATAGGACGCTACACAACACAAACACGAGGTGGGTGATGACCATACCTTCTCACTCGAAAAGTTGATACACACAGCCCCTTCTTTCAACAGATGACACGGAAACTTATACGCCTCGCCCGGGACGCCCGTGATCACAACGTCACAGAGGGGGGCGCAGTCGTCGATGGTCCACCCTTCCATGTCCACGACCTCGTGCTTGCGTTTCCGGATGCCCTCGCCGCGCGTGAACTGCTGTACGCCCGACACGTCGACGCTGTAAACACAGGCGCCATCATTGGCGAGCAAGGCCGCGAGAGGGCGCCCGACGACCTCAGACCTGTTAACCACGCAGATGGTGCGCCCGAACAGACGGTTCCCGTACGGCAGGATGGGGTTGTAGATGTGCAGATACTCGAGGATCTTGATCACCGCGAGGGGCGTGCAGGGGAGGATACTCTTCCTGGGGGGACCCAGTCCGTCCGGCGGCGAAGCGTCCAGGAACCGCACGTTCTGATACATGTTGAAGATATACAGGTGCGACAGGCCTTCGACGTCCTTGTCCACGGAGACCACGTTCTGGAGGTACTGGTCCTGCCGCCCGCCGTAGATGGGGTAGTAGACGATGAGGCCGTCGTAGCGCGGGTCGGCGTTCGCGGCCAGGATGGTCTCCTCGACCGAATCCCTCTCCACCTGGAGCAGCGTGTACGCGAAGCCAAGGTCGTGGCACGTCTTCTCCGTCCAGCGGGCGTAGGTTTGCGCGGCCGGGTCGGCATTTGCCAAGATTCCTAGGAGATGAGGCGGTTGTGGTGGTGGTTGAGGTACATCTTGGTGTTGGTGTTGCTGTTGGTGCTGGCGTTGGTCGTACAGCGCCGCTAGTCCGGCTTGGATCTCGGACACCAGGACTTTGGCGATGGTGTTGGCGAGGATGACCTTGCAGCTGTGTGACGGCGCCGCCGCCGCGGGGGGTGGGGCATTGGACATGTCGTTGTAGGCGTTGTTTGTTCGGGATCCGTACGGAGTAGAGCCTGGTAATTGGTCACCTGCGAGCCGGACAGGACTACACTGGAACGTAGAGCAGCCGACCGCACGAATCCATCTGGTGGGTGGTGGAAGGAATAATGAACGGTGGGATCGCGGAAGGAAAAATTTCAGAACGACAGACGCGACGGAGGCTTGGCGCGGTGGGCAGGACGCTCGCTCTGGTCAGACTGTCCGGTTGCGATTCTACGCCATGGCATCGTCAGTGTGCGTCTATTGGAGGTGTATGTGTATGTATGTACTGTCGCGCCTCAACACATCGTCAGCCAGCGAGGCCGTCGCAACACGGCGAGTCAGGTCCGGGAATTCACTCTTCTACCAGCCATCCACGGACTATCGCCCGCCTTTGCTCTTCGCGGTGGACTCTGCACAGTATCGATCACCACCCTTCTCCGGCAAATCATCTTTCTTGATAGCTGGTCGCGCGGGCCCCATTAGGATGGGGCCTCTTCTTCTGTCTTCTAGTGTAGGTCTTCTTTTATCCCATTCTTACTCGTTGCTGCAAAACAGCCCCCTCCCCCCCAAAAACCCGAGGGCAGTCCTACAACTTCGCCTTCTCGCCGATCGTGCCAATCTTCAGCTTGGGCGCATACTTTTTGAGGACGGACTCGTTGTGGTACTGTATGGGGCCGGGTCAGCTCAGTCAGCCGCTTCAATGACATCCTGGCAGAGAGCCCGCTCCCTGGTCGCTGGTCCCTTACCTTCCAGAATTGTTTGCTCGCGTCCTTGCCGCAGACTCTTTTCAAGATCTTCGCCCCGCCAGGGTGCTCATCGATGAAGTTCGTCACGTCGTACACCGTGCTGTCGATGATGATGTACTGGCCGTCGCTGGCCGTGGCGGTGTGCTTCGCCACGTCGGCGGGGGTGAACGTCTTGGACATGCTGTGTCAAGGGAGTGAGGTAGGAGGTATGAGAAGCGGGGTGTGTCCTTCTACCACAGTGTTGGAGAAGGCGCCCGGGACAAAGGTCGTGTGCCGTTGGCGTCTGTCGCTGAAGTGGAGGATTGGAGGCGGGGGGAGGTTCGGGCGAGCTGCGTAGAGGTGAATACCTATGTATATGTATATCCAGTCCTGCACACGGCTGAGACCGAGCAGTGAATCACGCTATACACAATACACAAAGGAACAAATGAGACCACGGTCGAAACGGATTACGGTCAAGATAAATTAATTGATTAGAGGCCCGACGAGCCGTCGCTGTTGCTATTCGAACCGACGGCGGAGATGCCGAGGTTCAGCGCAGCAGCCGGGCCGGTCAGCCAACATCCAGGGGGCGTGATTGGACAGCCCGGACTGCTGAGAGAGCCTCACTTGGGGGATCAAGCCACAGAGGCTGCGTTTACGTCCAGCAGCTAACGATGACTTGGCGCTTCACCCTCGAGAGAGACCATCGAGTCGTACGGAGGATTTTACGGAGAGGTTCAAAGGCTCTGTTTACACTGCGATCCTTGGGGCCTCGAGCAACCGATACAGGGATGTGCGGCAGTTCAAACCCGCAGCCCTGGTCGACCACACCTTCGAACCGAATGTACCCATAGAGGTTCGACTTCCAATCCGGCGCGATGCTGAAGAGTATCAACATCCAGGGAGTACAGGGGGATGAGCCTCAGCTCATAGATACGCCATTAGGAGATATCAACCGATTGGGAAGCCCTCTTTCTTCCAGCCAAAGACCGCACTGGCCGCAACCGTTGCGGGCGTGGCAGCCTGGTAGATCGAGCAACAGAGCCGGCGCGAGACTAGCTGAGGTGTCTCTCGAGTGCGTCGAACAACCCGAAACCTGTTGATTCAAGCAGCTGGACGGTCCGGTCCGGATCGAGTCTGTTCGAGAGCAATCGCAAGAAAAGACCCAACGCCAGCCGCCTCGCCCCCTCAGCCCCGGTCCACATCTTGGCTTGCGAGTGCGATCGACGTGAAGACCGCAACGCCAGACCAGAAAATTCTGGGTCTGATATCGATTTGGGGGCGGCTGCATGGTCCTGCCGTGTGCCCACGCGGTTCTTCGGCCACGGTAGTCCATATCGAAAGACGACATACTGTCCTAGTAGGCACGGGCGGAAGCCCCTTCGCGAGGGCGACTGCCACCATAATGTAGTCTGCCATGCCGCGTATTGAGATGTCGCGGTGAGACTCCGCAGGCCTATGTGTCTTGTTCTTATCAGGAGTCAGGAGGTCGTCTTGGCCCGTGAGTCTCGGTGTCGTGCTCTCCATGTGCTCCCCAAGGAGGACCTGGACCCACTGATCGGGTCGGATGACGGCAAGAATTTCGCTTTCGGCATCATTGCGCGAGCCGGGGATGATATACGGTCATCTTGAACAGATAATCTTAGAGTATTGAGGCCTTGATCACTTCTAATCGGACCCGGGAAGACCCTACCCATTGCATCCGGGGGCCTGGACCAGCTCCTTCCCGCCCCCCCTCATGGGTGTATAATTCCTCAGGCTGCCGGCAAGTCCCGCGAACCGTGGGCTGATCATGATGTTCGCTGCTTCTGAATGGCCGTGGCTCAGAGACTGTAGACAACAGGCTGGAGTTGTGCAGCGAGGGGGCCGTCTTACAACGATTTACTTAAGTCTGTCGGATGGGAGGGCGCCACAGAACGTGCGCGATTACATCGTGCAGACACCCCTGCACGAGCCTGCCAATCAACTTCAGTGCCGTTAGACGCTGGGGGACAGCCGCAAATGCCTTGCAGCGCCGCGGATCAGTGGCTTGGAGCCATCCTCACTTGGGAACCTGCACCATCTCAAAGAGGAGTCCTAAGCGAGAGTGCATGAATGCTTCTATCGAGTCGGCGGGGATCCCGTTCGCTGTTGGGATGGTATGAGAGGCGACTTGCCCTTGCGCCTACCTGGTAATGGAGTGCGAGATATAGTGATTTGAGGGCTAGGGCAGGTATGGGCGCCACTTTGAACTCAGAAACTCCTTCCCTGACGCTGTAGTCTCTCTTGTCAAGGTCCAACGCCACGGATAAAGCCATGAGCTCCCAGCATGAACGATTACAAACAAGCAGCACGAGCTTGGCGACGGCATGGTCAAAATCTGTAAGATCATGTACACCCTTCCTTCGTTCTGTTGCCATCTCACGGGCTGACCATGCACCAAGCAACAGATGGATTGGACTACGTTTGACGGCTATTTGTCTCAGGACATTCTCCAGTATGCAAAGACGGCCTCGGTATCAGGTCAATCGGAGCTAGATACGGCGACGAGCGGTGGAGTCGAGGATGGCGTACTCTGGGGAGCCGAGGACGACTCCCTGTCATCGCAACGAAGACGCAAGGCTCGCATGAGCGAGGTCGACGAGGCCACCCAATTGGTGAGTAACCCGGTCAGGTCCCATGTAGACCGAGTAGTCATCTTACCACATCCAGCGTCGACGAGCGCAAAACCGCGAATCTCAGCAGGCCTACCGGCAGCGTAAGGAGGAATACATCCAGGGGCTCCAAAACCAGATTGTGGCGCTCCACCTCCAACACCGAGATCTGTGGCAGTCGTATCTATCTCAGGGTAGACGGGTGGGCTTGCTCAAGGAAGTGGTTGCGGACCTCGCCTCAGAAATCGCGGTCTTAAAAGAACGACAGGGACGCGGAGCACCACTGGCACCCAATAATGAGAAGCTCCTTTTGCAGGGTGGCCAGGAATGTATGCTGACGGCGCGCGACTCGAGCCTTGCACAGCAAACAAACTCGTGTGCCGACATCATTGATGGGACCATGCTCAGCAGCAGTGGTGCGCAGGGACCTGCCACACTGCCTTGAATGGAAACTGCATTAATGGAAGCGGCCTCGCTCATAGGCGGCCCTTGCACGAAGCCCTTGCAGGCACGAGTCTCGGGTGGCGCCTCGCTTGTGGAGCCGGCCACTGTAACTGATGTCCACCTTGCAAGGACGCTGGCCAGGGTTGCGTGGACTGGCTTACTAAAGGAGCTGCCTGGCGCCTTGCAAAAGCTGTGGACGTCTTAGTCTTTCTCTAGATCCACAGATCAGCAGTTGTGCATGTCGCGGGGTTTGGCGGGAGAGCTGCGACACACCTGTTTCTCGGCAAACTAATGGCTGCATTCATTTTCATCCTTCAATGAACCTCTGAATACGCTTCACAGAGCCGTGCGGATTTTCCTCGGAGGCATCATGTCCGGAATCCTTCACCACGCCTATAGTCAGGTCTCCGTAGAGTTCCCCGGCCACATGACCAGTCCCTGCTATGCTTATGATGCTATTCGCGCACGTCAGTGTCATATTTCTGACTTGGACCTTTCTCTTTTCCTCTCTCCGCTGGCGGCTGTGGTCGAATGCACAACTCAAGGGTGTCTGGCACGCCGAAATGGTCAGCGAAAGGTCTATGACGTCCGGAGGGATGCAGCTTGAACGTTCTAGGTCAGATGGTCGACAAAGTGCATGAGGTATTTCGTTCGTTGCCCTGCCCTAGTGATACTGCCAGATCTGTCAAAGCAAGCGGTGTTATAACCTGGCGGAGCTGGTAGGATGTCCGGGAAGCCGTGGATTGGCAAGATGGTGCCTTTGTTCTCTTCCGGGTGATGTGCAAGTGCTCGAAATAGACGATCCTGGCTAACTCACCCGGGGTTAAGCGACTCGATTGGATACCTGGACTGTCTTAGACGGGTCTGAGGTGGCCGAAAGATGTTGCAATTTGCTGTCTTGCTCAACTGAAAGCAAGCGGAAGAAGCTGGATGAAATTCCAGTGCAAACAAAAAAACAGTTGCTTTTCATGCGATCATGTATATAACTTTGGTGCTGGCTTGGGGACACGGATCGCAACAATGTCGAGAGGCAGTCATGCTTATTAATCGACATTAAATTGAACATGCGATCAAAGAGTACCCAAGCACACACAACGCATGCTCAGCCTCATAGAACAGGTGGAGGCATCGAGGGAAGGCCGAAATGCATATCGGAGATCCCCATGCTGCATCAGAAATACGCACTGGCCGATCGCAAAGCGGAGAACCGGCAGAAGGAAGTCCAAACAATCAAATGTTAGTATACTGCATGCCTTACATTACCAGGTGCGACAGGGATGCCGTTGGTTACAAGCCGGAGGGGGCCGGCATCATTTAGCGATTCCATTCGGATCATTTTCCTCACCATAGACGAAACCCTCACCCAGATAGATGGTAGACCCCCCACCGTACCACAATGTGCCATTTCGAAAGTCAAGGCCTTTCTCTTCGCCAACTACCCACAGGCCTCCGGGTTTGATTGGTTGGCCTTCCTGCGGCCAGTATTCAGCTTCCAACCACTGGTTGATCATTTCGAGCTCCTTGATCCAATGCGTGCGCTTCTTGAGGTCGAGGGCGGCACTCTCATCCAGAGGGTTGCCACCGAAGACGTTGGGTGAATTGAATCGTGCAATGGTGAGATGCGCGGAAGGTATCACGTATCTGGAGCCGACCTCGATACCGGCATCTGAAATGGTGGCATAGGTGTCTCGGCGGAGATGGTGGTATGTATATTTGTCGTCCTCAACAGTTCGGCCGTTCGAGGGTGCTTCTCCCGCGGCAGGAACCCAACTTAATGCCAGGGCTGCTGAGTCATAGCTCAGAAGAGGCTTGATAAGTCTTGCGCGATGGGAACATGTATGATCGGCTATTGATTTGCAGTGGTCCTTCAGTTTCTTGATCTGACCATCAATTTCCTCTTCAGATTTTGAGTGAGCAACCTCCATGACCGTAATGTGCAGATTTTCGAGCGGCATCAGCCAAAGGTCTAGATTGTGAGCGGCGAAGACCCAGAGAGGAAGCGCGTGCGGAATTACCTGGAGCGGCATCCTTCAGTTTGGACTGTATGACATCTATCAACGTCTTGACTTTCTGAGGCGGTCTTCCCCAGAATACAAGGCAGTGCCGAGGATCTATGTACGAAGCATCCTTTTGTGGGCCGTCAAGCTTGACAAGATGCTCGTCAAGGATCCAGCCTTTGAAGTCATCGCCAAGTATCTTCTCTTTTTGTTGCGCATTCCTAGTTAGCCGATGAGTCGCATAGCGTTCTTGAATCAATTGCTGCCCGGGTAGTTAGCTGCGAGATACTGGACGAACAGCGGCACAGCTAACCGGGTCACCATGGCACGCAATGATCAAACCATCATAAGGATTTGATGTGACCGGGGTGGAAGTGCCGGAAAGGTCTTCAAACGCGACCTTTGCCATTTCTTGATGTATCACTTGCGTTCGATGACCGGCCTGACCTCAATGCGAGGCCGAAGCTGAAGGATGTCGCCCAGGGAGGTGCCGCGTAGTCTTTTAAGAGCTTCCAGTGGCTCAAGATACGAGTTCGGTCGGGCATAGGCGCCTCAGAGGCAAATTCGACCCGCTGAAGTGGGTTGGGCTCGGAGCACCTGCCCAAAGCAACCGCCCACATTTTCGCACTGTGCGTCTTGGCATTTGGCTGCGGCTCAATCTCGTCGAACTGCGAGACGATAGTTCGTCAACGACAATTATCATTCTTCTTGCAAGAACATTGCCAGCAAACCGTCAAGATGGTAAGTCATTCAGCCGCCCTCTCCTTGAAATCTGCGCAGGACCCAGGTAGACAGCACGAACGGGAGGGAAAGCGAGGGAAGAAATGGCCGACCCACGGATGGAGTGATATGCCTTGAAGAATTGAGCGGCGCAGCAGGAGGATTTGCCAGATGCAGGGTCGACTTGAAACCTGGACGCTGAATCGTGGGACTTCTGTTCGTGGTAGAAAAGGAGGAAGCTGTTCAAAGACATATTTCCGGGCAACGAACAACTTCAAGGTGTCCCAGATGCGCTGACTGGATTTCTACTTACCAGGTCAACGTCCCAAAGACCCGTCGCACCTATTGCAAGGGCAAGGCTTGCAAGAAGCACACTCAACACAAAGTCACCCAATACAAGGCCGGCAAAGTACGATAATTCCCTCCACTCGATCACAAGACTCCGTTGTCTGAATACTCACACATTCTCTCTTCAGGCCTCGCTATTCGCCCAAGGAAAGCGCCGATACGACCGCAAGCAGTCCGGTTATGGTGGTCAAACGAAGCCTGTGTTCCACAAGAAGGCCAAGACAACCAAGAAGGTGGTGTTGAGATTGGAGTGCACGGTTTGCAAGACCAAGGCACAGTTATCGCTCAAGCGATGCAAGCACTTCGAGTTGGGGTATGTTCATATCACGACTCCCACTTCGGCCAAGAGGTTCGGGAACTGACTTTGATTTCTTTGCAGTGGTGACAAGAAGACGAAGGGTGCGGCTCTTGTGTTCTAGACGTGGAGAAGACTTGCAATTTCTCATTGGGATGCGATGGCAAAAAGGAAGGCTGCAGTTGCGAGAGAGCAGCGACGATGATCCGCGCTGCGTCAAGCTGATCCGAATTTATGGCATGCATGGACCTCAGACGGATCTGCGCTTGTGGAATTCAGCGACCACTTGAGTCTACTTAAGAATATGCTGCAGAAGCTTTCTCCTCCCGATCTGTTCTCGTCCTCTTTTTGTTTGTGTATCTACAACTGCCCCTCGGTGTTTCTGTCTCTGGCAGTCAGCACGCAATCTCTCCTTGGCCACCAAAGCCGGACTCGTTCACCTTCTACATTTTTGGCGTTGTCATTCCGGATGATCGGCGAGCTTTGACAAAGGACTCACAGAGAGATCGGCCGGTATTAACAAACACCTTATAGAGGAGCAGGGTCAAAGATCATGTGAAAGTGTGCCGTTCGACGATGGGAGCCAACTTCGCAAGGCTAACAGACTGACAGGCAAACGATGCCAGCGGGAGACCCCAAATCCATGTGGTCCAACTTGGAAATACAGAAAAGATGCAAATGAGCTTGATCCTAGGACCATACACCCTCTGGAGCCCCTTGACCATTGCAGGGAAACACAGGAAGCCTTGATTATCCATCAGGGAGAAACCACTTTACTTGTGTATCGTAGCACCATGTATTCTCACCAAGCCAATCAATCAATCATCAGCCAATACGTATGCGAACCATCCACCGGCATCTCGGCACGCCCAATACGTCGGCAATACGAAGACGCAAGTTTCCATAGCCAGAAGAGGGATTTGGATTTTTCAAGGTTCGTGAGCCCGTCTTACCCCGCGAAATCGAACGCAACCAGTGACCACGGGGCTCATGATCGACATCAAGTTACCGAGCACAGCACCACACAGTACGGAGTGCGTAGCATTTACGAAGTATCCGTGGTACCATTGCTATGTTCTATTAATATCACACTGCCAGAACTCATTGTCAAAAGGCCTCATCCCGTCGAGAATCGCAGCCGTCATTTAAGGCTGACTTACTCTTCTCGGTTTGCTTGTTTGCGAAAGGAAGAGAACATCTCGATCTTCACTCATGATACATAGCAGCAAGCATACCAAGAAACTATCGCCCTAAGTCTCCTGGGGTAGGTCACTTGACTTTTAGCGACACGGAGTTGCCGGTTGACCCTTCTGCCTGACCTTGCCTTACCTTTCCTTGAACCAACACCTTGACTTAAGTCGAAGTTGAATCATACTTCAAATCAAAACTCATCGCCCTTTGTCATCTGTCAACTATCACTGGCCCATCTCCAGCACGCCGACCCGCCTGCTCACCAACATCCTCCCTCCTCTCAATCCAATTATCGCGCGCGATGCCCTCCCTCTTCTCCAACGAATACTCCCGCGGCCCACTCTACCAGTACTGGAAGGAGCGAGGCCAGGAAGAAAGATCCCTCCGTGAGTAAGTAGGACTATATTCTACCCTCACTCCCCTTCCCGGAGTTTCGGGTTCTTTCACTTAAATGTACTTCTCATGACATGCCCACGCCAGCGGCCAATACCGATACTGATACCAATACTAACGAACCGCATAGCCAACGCGTGGACGAAGCAAAACTCCGCGCCAAGGGCTTTAACCCCCTAGACGCGGCATACGGACCCAGTTCCTCAGAAAGTTACGCAAGCAGGGAAGGCAGAGGCCCGCCTGGCTATGCGTCTGTCTCCGCGGCTGAGGCGCCCGCAGAGGGAAGCAGGAGCAACGGTCCAGCTGGCGATGAACTCCCTCCCTATGTCGACATTGATGCACGCTCTGACTCTGGCTCTCGCTCCCACCCCCGCTCGCACGAGGATGGTGCTCTTCTTTCCGCAGAGGAGGAGAAAGCCCGACTCCGCGCGCTGGAGGAACAGAACCAGCAGACTCGATCTGACGAAGCCGTCGCGAGGGCTCTGTCCGATGAAGGGCCGGAGGAGGAGGACGGCAAGGGCAAGGGGCCACCACGGAAGAAAAGCACGGCGGGGAAAGTGGGACGGTGGCTGGCGGACGCGGCGAGCGGGTATACGAAGAGGCAGGAACGGTGGTAGGCCTGGGGCTGCGTGACCCGCTGGCTCCGGTGCTCGGGCGAGAGAGGCGATCGAGGAATGAGGTTCTACCATGACGCGATGTTGACCACGACAACGATGACGACGGTAATTGTAGTACGCAGTGATATAATTGTACTGATTAGCAAGCGCGTGTCATGAGCGTGTTGATTCCATGGAGATCAGGAGCGCCCGTGGTTCCAGTCGGCCCCGCCAGTCTGATATGCTAGGTTAATTCACACTGCCGGGTCGGTAAGCCAGATCCCCCGACCACTTTGAGGTGGTTGATGACGTGGTCGGTAGTCTCGTGCTTGATATCTACTCTCCCATTCCTCTCGAGATCTTCACGCAAAGTCCGCGTCAAGTGACCCCTTCTTCCGGCTGTCTTGAGGCTTCCGGCCAAGTTGAGGAATGTCTCTATCAGTGTGACTCGATTCGGAGGACATGATGAAATCAGAAGGTTTGCGAGCGACGCCTTACATAGTTACGAAGGTCGACGGTATTATTATGTACCGAGTACAACTTGACCGTGTCTTAAACCAGCATGACGCGCTTGGCTGCGTCATTACCGTACAGAGCCACGGGGAACCTTCCCAGTCACAGCAGTCATGTTACAGAATAAGCGTACTGCAATCCTTACAACTTATAATTAGTCCTTGTTGACACCGATTCGGAGTTCAGAGATGCAAGTCTGGCAGTCGAGCGCGGTCTGAAAAATCCCACTCAAACAAAGCATCTTCCGGAGACGGCTGCGTACGACCACAGTCTTCAGCTCAAGGTGAAATGGAGGTACCCGACCGAACAACTTACCACCGAGGGCTCCCACGATGACTGCGTCAGGCTGCCCCGGAATGTTTGGCTCGGAAACAAAATCCACTATTGTCTGTGTTCATGTTATATAATTACGCCCCTATCCAGGAAGAAGATATTGTGGATGACCTTTGATAGAATTGCTGGGGTATTGACAACACCTTCAACTCCAAGATGCCCGAAGCTCCTGGTATCAAGGTCGGAGAGGTCCCGATACTGTTTCGCCCATTGAAGCACCCCGAGTTCGGGATCTTTGGCTATGACGGGCCGGAGCATTCGGTGACTCTCCTTCCCGCGGGCCATAGGAGGAGAGATGGTGTCAAAGCTTTCGATGTCGACACCATCTGGGAAAAGGATGTTGAAATCCGAATGCGTGACGATGTCGTCCTCCGGGCTGATATATTCCGCCCGGCAGCGTCTGATTCGACACCCGTACCAGCGATACTTCCCTGGAGCCCTTACGGCAAAACCGGTAGAGGTGGGTCATAGTTGTCTTTCTGAGTGTTTGCCTCAACCGCATTTTTGCTGATCCGATGAGCCTCAGGACTGTCTCTGGATGTCATGCCCGGGAGGATGGGTGTGCCCTCCGACGTCACATCTGGATATGAGAAGTTTGAGGCCCCAGACCCAGCAGAGTGGACTGCTCGTGGCTACGCAGTGGTAAATGTTGACTCTCGGGGCGCCTGGGATTCAGAAGGCTATCTTTGGTTAGTGATCAAATGGCACCGCTCCTGTCTTTGTCTCCCTCTCTGATGTCTACGGGTATAGTTGGGCAGGCACTCAGGAGGGTCGAGACGGCTATGATGCCATCGAATGGATTGCTAAGCTTCCGTGGTGCAATGGAAGCGTAGCCACCGCGGGAAACTCGTGGCTTGGCCGAGCACAGTGGTATATTGCTGCTGAGCGTCCACCTTCGCTGAAGTGCATTGCCCCACTGGAAGGCTCAGGCGATCTCTACCGAGAAATCCATGTCCGCGGAGGGATTGCCTGCACGCCATTCTTAGACTGGATGATGAACAACCTGAGAGGTACGTTCCACGGCTGGTGACCTTTATCGACTTTCCTGATTAACCTTTGGCTAAAGGCCGAGGCTTTATGGAGGACCCAGTTCAGATGCTGAAACGGTATCCTCTGATGAACGGCTACTGGCGAGATAAGCGTGCAGAAGTGTCACGCATCCAAGTCCCGGCGTACATTCTAGCCAGCTATTCGACCTTCCTCCATCTGCCGGGGAGCCTGCGCGGTTACGAAGAGCTGCCTCACAATAAGAAGTGGTAAGTTTGATATGGGTCATCGCACAATCAAGGTGGCCATGATGCAGTCGACCCGAGAGACTAATCTATTGGTTCTACAGGCTAAGAGTGCATGAAAGCCAGGAATGGCACGATCTTTACCAGAAGGAAACCAGTGATGAGCTACAGGCGTTCTTCGACCGCTACTTGAAAGGCATGGATAACGGATGGGAGACCAAGACGCCCCAAGTTCGCGTCTCGCTGTTGGGCTACAATGTCGCCAACATCAAGAACCGAATCTTCCCAGCTTGGCCGATCCCAGAAACATCATACCAGACCCTGTACATTGGTCCAGAACAGCAACTCGTTGTTGAACCGACAAGCTCGGAAGGGATCATGACGTATCAATCCGATGTTGACAGTCAACAGGTTGACAATGACAACGAGGAGCTAGTGTTCCGAGTCAAATTGCCCGAAAGGACGTTTCTCATCGGAAGCGTCAAGGCCGTTTTGTACATCTCCTGCGATGACTTGGACGACATGGACATCTTTCTTCAAGTCCGGAAGGCAGACGCGGCGGGTAACATCCTTCGCAGCTACAATGTGCCGGAGCAAGACATGGCGAGACAGGGAGTACCCAGGGAGAAGGTGCCATTGATCAACCCGCTGGTGTACCTGGGGCCGCACGGTCAAATCCGGGCAAGCCATCGTGCCATCGACACCAAGATCTCCAAACCACACTACATCTCGCACAGTCATCTGGTTGAGGAGCCCGTGCCGGCGGGGCAAGTCGTCCGCGTGGAGACCAGTATCTGGCCAGGCGGCATCATCTTCGAGAAGGACGAGTACCTGGTGATCAAGATCAGCGGGCACCCGATGTATCTGGCCGAGTTTCCGACTCTGAGAGGGGCATTCAAGGCACGCAACAAGGGCCTGCACAAGGTCAAGTATGGTGGCAAGGACGGCAGTCATTTTGTAGTTCCCTTCGTGCAGCCTTGAGGAGTGAAAGTGACGGTTGACGAAGAACGGTAGAGAAGAAAAGAGCCATTGAGCCAAAAGGGGGCTCGTCCAGAACAATGGCTGGATCGACCGGCACGAAACCCGAGACCGGGCGAGGGACAACAACCACAACGACGACGACGACAAAAAGCCATTTTCTCCATTTGAAAAACCTTGTCTACGGAGTATTCTATTTGACCTCAAAAGTCATGTGCGTCTTTAACTCGACCCCATTAATGACCGGCGGCTTTGCCGGTGCCAGCACGCACAAGATCCTCGCCCACTCATCCGTATCATTATCCCACCCGTGCATCGTGGCGCGCTGAACCACCACGCCCCCCTCCGCCACGGGCGTCTTGGACCCATCGTCCAACGTCAAGGACAGCGTCCCCTTCAACACGACCACATAGTCCTGCGAAATCGTGCGGTGCAGCTTCCCCTGTGACCGGGGAGGGAAGTCGACGACGCGGAGCACGCTGCCGCTGTTGACGATGCCCGTGGCGACCTGGCTCTTGTCGTCCGTGGTCATGACGTCCGCGGGGAACGTGTCGCTCGACCAGAGCAGCGTGGCGATGTTGCCGTGCGCTTGGGGCTCGTCGAGGAGAAGGTCGTCCCGGCTAACGTACGCCTTGGCTTGGTCGTTGTGGCTGGTAACGATGCGCCGGATGGGCTGGGGAGACGGTGCGTGTGAGTTGGCCGACATGATTGCGGTCGTTGATCAGCTATCTCGACAAGAGTGGCTGGCTGGCTGGCGACAGGAATTCAATGGATCAGTGGTTTGGATTCTGATTCGGTGTGAGCAGCACAGAAAGCATGGGAAGAAGCCGGTCCATGATTCAATGTATCTCCACGTTAAGTAGCCTTGAAATGTCACGACCACTACTGCCGGCTGGAGCAGAGTGTAGATACAGGAATTAACACTGCGAGTTGTCCCCAGGGCCTCGAAACCTGGCTGGACGAGCCTTTCTCTGCAAGCACTCTGGAGTCTGGGACTCTGGAGCCGTGGAGCCGAAGTGAGCAAGAGGAAAGCAGCAGTCTCGACGCGGGCCCGCTCAAAAACATATGTCCCGTCAATGTAGTCCGTCTCCATTTCCCCACAAAAGTAATCGGTTAGCGGAGGGGGGCACAGTGGAACTGGTGTATTCCGGACCTGATGCGATCAGAACCATGGTCCCGTCGGCTCCAGCACGGAGTACAGTTCGTGCAACAAATCACACATCAAAGGTCCGACCGTTACGGAGCTGGACGAGACGGCATTCGGCCGTGCAATGCAATGCAATGCAACGCAATTCGAATCTACTCGGACTCGACTCAGCCGACGTCGGCACCACCGAATGGATTGGAGTGGGATACTTCCCTCTCCTCATGTGACAAAGGAGATATTGATCAAGGTTGCTGGAAGCTGGAATTGCGACTGTAGTTAGTTGACCCAAGGCTCCCAATCAATACTGCTCCTGCACGAAGATTCTTGCCAATTAGAGCCGAGCAATCATCAATCATGCCCTCGTACTACGCCGGTCCTGCTAGAGAAACAGACACTTAAATTAGGCCCTACGGAATAACTAATGCCACCACTTCCCATGAGGCCGGCCAAGGATGAGCCACGCACCACCTGCACTGAACCCCACAATCGTCGTGAGCGCCATCCCCAGGCCCAGGAAAATGGCTTGTCCGAAGAAATTGAGCTGGTGGCCACTCCGCTGCACAATGGGCGGGAGTGGCTCGAGAGCCTTGTCCAGCAGATCTGCGGGCTTCAGCGTCGAGCGCGGCGTATTGGCTTTCCTCGGGGGCAGGTATTGGGGCGCGGGCGTCTTGAACATCGCGGGCGAGTACCGCGGCGAGGGCGAGCTGGGGTGGTAGAGGTGCGCCGGCGCGACGGGACCGACCAGTAACTCGGCGGGGATGTGGTTGATGGTGTACATGTGCGCTGTCGTAAAGCGGGAGAGGTAGTTTGCTTCCTTGAGCCTCGCGAACAGCGAACATGCCGCCAGCGTGTGCCTGATATTCGGAAGAAGAAATTGAATTAGCTGGTCAATCCCGACGTTGGCGCCAGTCATAATCACTTACCCTTTCAAGACATTGAGTGCGTCGTCGAGACTGCCGATGCGACACACCACGATGGTCCGCTCTCCGGGCTTCGCGGACAAGGGCGATGTTGTCCTGTGCACGCTTCTCAGCACTGCTGTTCTATCGTGTGGCCCGCGGGTCGCGCACTCTCAAACTCACCGGTCCACAAGCTCGACAACGGATCCGTAGGATCCAGCCACCACGGGTTTGATATTTCCCACGTTTGCGCTACCGTTGGTAGTTCTCCTGTCCTCGCGAGGCTGGCCGTTTGGTCCGTTTGCATGCGTCCCGGGCGACCTTTCAACGACGATTGCGACGAGTCGAGCAATCAGTTCCTCGGCCACGAACTCGTTGACAAGGACAGCTTGAGGAGCATATGCAGATCTGCCCTGGAACCCGAAACTGGCTTCTGCGAGGGCCAGAGCGGCTTGATCGAGGTCGGCGGTGCGATCCACAACTGCCACGGCCCGAGAAGAAGCAGCAGGGGACGACAAAACGTGCAGCCAGTCGTTGGGTTCAACGACCTCGTCCGTCTGGTTGACAAGCATGCATTTCCTCGTAAAGTCAGGCGGTGGTCTCGACTTGGCGATCGCGAAGGTATCGGCATCCAACGCTCCAGTCAACACTTTCCTCAGCACGGCCGAGGTCTGTGTCAGCGTCTCCGGAAGCTGTGTGCCACGACATGTTAGGAGGAGGAGGAGGGAACAAGAGGCAGTCAATCCGGAATTTGGCTCACCTCCACGACGACACACGAGCCTGCTGCGACCGCCGCACCCAGTGCCGAGAGAACAGAGAAGGTGAGCGTCCATCTCGAGGGGACCACGTACACAATGCCGACCGGTTTGGCATTCTGGACATTCTCCACGCCCGTCTCGACCTGGTGCACTGCTTTCAGGTCTCGCTGTAAGTCCAGAGCCTCATAGTGCGTCCGAAGCTCGGAAAGCGCCCGGGCGAGTTCGAAATCGACTTCGGCCGAGGTGAAGAACGAATCAGTCTGTATGGCCAGCTTGATCGTGCTAGCTGCTCCGATCAATGCCTCGTACAGACGATGTAGTTGTGTTTGTCTGTAACGAAACGGCTCTGCGCGACCATCGAGCCGGGAGCTCTGGATGCGCGGGAAAGCGATGGAAGTCGTGGACATGTCGTTCACAGCTCGCAGCACCCCGCTTCTCCAGATCAGCAGGCCCCAAGGTAAGCTGTATCAGGACTATATGTTAGCAGACGGGTCTCCAGGTTGTGCAATCCCGGCGGAGGAACATTTCCAAGGGGGTAAATTGGGACGGGATAAGGGATGCCGGCCGCCTCTCTGAGCTCCCGGACCTCGATCCTGCTCTAGCTGGAGTTGAGGCTTCCGCTCCCGATACTCCTGTAGAGCCAGAGTCGACCCCTCTGGGAGAAGGGACTTGCTCCCCCATCCTGTTCCGGAGCTGGAGTCGAGACACGGCCCTCCCTTCGCTTGTCTTCTGGCTCCCGGAACTCCATTCCCACCCAACCTCCACGCTCCTCGGATTGGCCACACTTCTTACTCCTTATGTGCCTTCATCTCTACGCACCCCGAGCCTGCCACTCTGCCTGAGCTTTGCCGCAGCGAATTCCTGCAGGTTCTCAGAGACATTAGCCCGTCATGTCACAGACCCAGACGGCCACGGACGTCACATACTTCCCGACCAGCGTCCGGGAAGTCCTTCAGGTGTACGAGATCCACCAGACCGGAGGCGCCACCTCCTCTGCCTCGGAGACGTCGGGTTGGAGCGAAGACGCACCATGGCCCGACCAGCCTCCTCGCCGCCAGGGCTGGGTGGCCGACTATAACAGGGTGCCGCCTTACCGCGAGCCGGCTCGGTCTCATCGATTGTCCAGTCGCCCTGCCGGACGGGATAACGGAGAAGCGACGTTCGTGGTCATGATGTTCTCGGGAGTTTACATGGTTTCGGTAAGTCGTGTCAGGTTGTTGTTCCGCGTTCTATCGGTCGAGTGTGCGTGGCTCTCGGACTGACATCTTGCTTGCGGCACAGGCAATGAGCAAGCTCTGGAGACGGACGGTGGGACGGTGGATGGAATGGCCTTGGGGATATCCAGTGGGTGGGGAGTGGTGATTAACCAACCTGCTCCGTGGATTCCGTGTGTCCAAGTACGAAATAGCTTGTGACAAGTGAATGAGTCTTGCATCGTGGGCACAAAGATAAAACAGAGCCTTGATACGATCGCTGTACTTTGGCTGTTGAGATAGTGCGTGAGAAGACAACCACGGCGATGATACTATGTGACCTAGTGTGATTGTGTGTTTCAATAGTGGCCGAGAAAATAAAACAGAACTCTGATACTACCGGGTGTGGCTGTCTACCTAATTGGTGGCAGCATCCTCCTCCTTGGGAACCACAGGCAGGAGCACGTAGTTTTCCAAACCCTCCCCAAAGTGAATGTGGTTGAGACCATGGAACTTCTCGAACGGTCGGTCGACTGGCGAGTTGTGCTCGAATCGTCCAGCCCCCTGGGTGTCACCGGATGACACTTCGAAGACCAGGGTCGCTTTGGGGGAAACAACGACGCTGGTAGGCCAGAGCTCGACGTCGACGCCGTATACCTCCCCCGGCACGACGGGGAGTTGATCGACGGATCGGTACTCCCGGTGCGGATGCCAGGGAGTGTGCCGGCTGCTTTGGTCATTGACCTTTCGCAGGCTGACGCGGAGCCAACCTTTGCAGACGGGCACAGCGTCCCCGTCCGCACCGGTGTAAAAGACTTCTTGCCCGTCCGCTGCAAGGTGGCGTAGAGTGACGAACAGATCGATCTCCCTTGGCGGAGCGCTCGTCGCGTCGAAAGCGGTCGCGGACACGTTGAGATGGGCAACGATGTGGCCCGTAAATTCGACCGAGCGTTCGAACGGCTCGGTGCGGAACTGCAGCTTGTGTTGCTCCTTCAGTTTCGCGGGCGCTTGGTATGAGAGCTCGATGGCAGCAGTGGT
The DNA here is from genome assembly GCA_016109585.1 of Phialophora expanda. Taxonomy (NCBI): domain Eukaryota; kingdom Fungi; phylum Ascomycota; class Eurotiomycetes; order Chaetothyriales; family Herpotrichiellaceae; genus Phialophora; species Phialophora expanda. The sequence continues at coordinate 328,030 of JADWPR010000010.1, forward strand.
CGAGGGATGCTCTTCTGCTAGAGTGTGATCCGGTCCGAGGTGATATTTCGTGTACACGGTCCGAGGAATGGGCCACGTCGTCTCGGTTCGTGTTGGGAAGGCTCTTTCAGCTTCCGGATCGTTGACGCCGGGATTTCCCTCTCGGACAATCAGTTCCACTCGGTGGGCTCGCCCTGTAGACCATCCCACGGGATCGATTCCCTTCAGGAAAGCATCGAGAAAGCTCTTTTGGAGGGCCACGCCTTCTTTTGTGTAAAAAGGAAGATCATGACGCCCCGTTGCAAATCGGAGGTATTTCAGCTCCGACCCGGCATTCATGAAACCTGAATGCAAGATGGTGTCAGCTTGGGTAACAGAACCCTCGATGAAAGCGTACCTTCAATGTTACCACGGAGATGCAGGTGGATTCCACCCCAGTTCGCCACTGAAAGGAGTGGCACTCGGATATCCGCTAGGTTGAAGTCTCTTGATGCGTAGTACTCGTCGTCGAGGAAGTGGTTATGAGCGTTATCCAGAGTTTGATCATGACAATTGTTCTTCAGCTCCTCGGCCGACAGGTCGCCCTCGAGTGTGTCTGGCCCCCAGTTGCGTGCGGCTCTGCCCGGTCGACCATATTGATTTGTTATCACCTGGCGAGAATTCAGACTAGGACAGGGGAAAATAGCATTAATCCGTAATAGAAGACCACTTACCTGACGATTCCACCAAAAGTCGATGAACGCATTAGAAAGAATACCCCCGTGCCGGCATCGATCGCGGTAGTAGTCTGACATGCCCTCCCACGGAATGATGCAGGTGAGACCTTTGGGTTGTCTCGCCGCTACTCTCCACTGACTGCCTGCATAGTAGCTTACGCCCAGGAGACCGACCTTGCCGGACGACCATGGCTGGCTAGCAGCCCATTCGATAACGTCGGCAAAGGCCAAACTCGTGTCCCGGGACATGGTGTTGAGTACGCCTGGCGACTGTCCGAGACCGACCTCGTCCCCTCGTACGACTGCATAACCGTTTCGGGTCCAGAAGCCCGGATCAGGAGTCTCCCAAGCAGAGTGAGGCGAGTGCTGCTCTTCAGGCACATCCTTGAACGAGGCTGCGTGGAAGCTGATGGCAATGAGTACTTGCTTGCACCGGAGAAAGTAGGGAATGAGGACCACGTACTCTTTGTAATGAATGTCCTTCCCATAGGGGCCGTAAGTGACCAACACAGGAAACGTTTCCGTCGTAGATTTGGGTCGGTACACATTGCATCGAACAAGGCCACGGCCATCTTTCAATTCAATGGAAGCATTCTCCTCGAACACGTAGTCGAACGATGTCTCGTCCACGCGATAGATCTCGGGACGAATCTTGTTCGGCATTTTGAGTCTGTAGTAACGATACTGAGTTGTGTCGCGTCTACTATCGACACGATGTCTCAATTAATGAGGGACCTGAGGCTCATATGCTGGAGATGTGGATTCAGGACCACTCCCCAATATGGCAATGACTCTTGGACCTTTTGCTTGGAGAGCCGAATGGTCGGGAGCTGAGCAGCCCGAGCCCTTTGCAGTGGGTCACGAGCGTCCGGACCTCCAGGGTCAGTCACTTCGGATGCACCACTTGGGTTCGTGGAGGAAGCCAAGTAAAATGTTGAGAGGGGAGTGGTAATGTGATGGCAGGAATCAATAACAAAACCCACGATATGTTCATCTCTATCGCCCACTCTTCGAATTAGTTGCCCAGGTCATTGGAACAATACCGACGGTGACAATATGGTGGAAAGCAATCTTCCGCCAGAGGCAGCGTCCGTAGCAAATGGTTCGCCGGATCACCCCCAGCTGAAAGTGTTGATCGTGGGCGCCGGGATCGCTGGACTTGTTGCGGCAATTGGCTTGCGAAATCAACATCATGAAGTGCATGTAAGACAGTGACCCGCCTGCGACTTCAACAGGCTGATATTGTGCGGCAGCTGTACGAACAGTCGCAATTCGCAGATGAGGTCGGAGCCGCGATCCACATGGGCCCCAACGCAAACAGCGTGCTACGAAGACTGGGCGTTGACATCGCAGAACGAGGGGCTCCCAAGCTTCTGCAGGTGAGTGATTGAGCCGATCATCAAGGCAAAGACACCCGGGAAATGACGGCATGGGAAAGACCAGGTATTACAACTCATCCTGCACCCTCCTCAGCATTGTCGACAACGACGCCCAAAGCCATAGATGGCAAGATGTGAGAGCTTAGGACCCTGTGTGTTTTTGTGCTTGTCTCTGATCGTGCTTAGAGTTGGCGTCAAGCACACCGTGGCCATCTACACACACAGTTGAAGGATCGAGCAACATCGGACAAGCATGAAGGCGCTCCAGCCATCCTTCACACCGCCTCGCGTGTCACGCACATCGATACACAGAATGCAACCATTACCCTGGAAAATGGCGACATCATCCAGGGCGACGTTGTCATCGGTGCTGATGGTGTCCGTTCTGCCACGAGAAGAGCCATCGGGGGGCCCGAGTATGACAGCTTCGGAATTGGAAAGAGTGCCATTCGGTTCATGGTCCCTCGAGACAAGGTCCTTGCAGACCCGGAGACTCGAGAGCTGGCCGAAGTCATAGGCGCGATGGATTTGATCTTTGCACGGGAGCACAAAGTCATCATCTATCAGTGCGTCAACAACACGCTGCTGAACATCGTGTGCATTCATCCTGCGCATCAATCCAGCGCATCGGCCGAGACATACAACAAAAGCGTGTCCAAAGAGCGACTTCTGGACATTTTCCATGAATTTGCCCCGAAGTTATTGAAGCTGTTCGAGAAGTGTGACAGCGACACGTTGAAGGTGTACCCGCTCTTCGATGCCAAAACAATGCCAACATTTGTCAAGGGCCGTTTGGCATTGATTGGTGACGCTGCACACCCCTTTACCCCATTCATCGGCCAAGGCGGTGCGACCGCTATTGAGGATGCCGTGTCCATCGGCGTCGTCCTGTCACAGGGGACGACCGTGGCGGAAGTTCCGGCGAAGCTGGAGCTGTACAACAAAGCGCGATATGAGCGCGCGACCAAGATCCAGGGATACAGCCGTATGGCCGGCGGTGACGGAGTCAAACCTGGCGAGGAAAAGGCAGCTCAAATGAAGGGTGAGTTTCGATCACTCTCAGCGTCATCGTACTCCGTCTGCTGCCGTTGTGCTGACCAGCTCAGGTCGTGAGCATGCGTTCTACGCACTCAGCCATGACGAACATCATGCTTCTATCCGGCTTTTGCGCGAGTATGAATGGTCCAAACTCAAGGGAGTGAGTTGGAGACAACCTACCATCTTTGGACCTGCGCCAGGTCCACGACGAGATGGAGCGATCTCGGTGGCAAAGAAGCTCAAGGTGGTGACCGCGAGCATCAAGTTCAAAACGAGCGGCACGTTGCTGCGAAACATGCTGCCCAACGACTCGTACAGCTTCGGCTCCAAAGACACCGTCCTTCTGGCGAGCTTGACGGTGGAATCTCATCGGAATGTCGAGTGGCTAGGCTTCCACGGGTTTGATCGTGTACTCCTGTCAGTCCATGGCGTCAACTACACCAAATCGGACGGATCAGTGCTTTCCGCCAGCTATGTCCCCGTCCTGTTTGAGAATTCGGCCGACGTCATAAGCGCCGGACGTGAGCAGATGGGATACCCGAGTGTTTATTCTGATATTGAAGTGGACAGCAACCCAGGATCCTTTTCTGCCCGGCTTTCTTGGAAAGGCTTTACATGGGCCACGATATGGATGAAGGATCTGACGCCGATTTCAGGCCCGGAGCCAGCTTGCAAAGCAATATTTGTCAACCGGTCCATACCCTCGACCGGTGATGGGCTGACCCCAAAGGACATGGTTGTGGAAGAAGACGTTCTGATTGAGGGAGATGGCGACTCTGACACCGGTCATGATACCAACGGCACCGGCGCACCGGTGAGCGGAGTATTGTCTTCCAAGAGCTCCTCAAACGCTGGTTTCGACATTCTTCCTCACAGCCAACAGGAGATCCCAACATTACATCACATCGCGGCACGCATTGGTGAACTCCCTGTTTTCGAAGTCGTGAGCGCCACTATGACGGAGGAGGAAGGCCCGCAGAGGGTGGAGAAGGCTTGCAGAATCAGTTAAAATTCTATACATGGTTCGACAAACACCATTTTCGATACTTGGGAGCATCTCGTAGGTGTTGTCGAGTCGTCAAGCCCCGGACTCGTATCTGAATCCTGCCCGATGTCCCCGGTTGGCATTTTCGTTCGTAGGTTGACCCATGAGACCGTCCAGTGTGCGACACATTTCCACACAACACGGCCAAGGCAAGTGGGATAACTCGTCCTTAAAGATCTTCAAGGTTCTCATCGTCCCCGTGCGAGAATTCAGGGACGAGCCTTGGGGTCGGAGATGGCACCAGATCGTAAGTCCAGCATAGAATAGAACAACCGGAAGCCATATCGCGATGTTGGGGCCTGATGCATCCCCCGGAGCATCTGAGTTGTCCAGGATGCGCCATGCACAATTTACAGCCTCGTCTGACACTTCCATCAAGCCTGGATCAGTTGAATCGGGTGCTGTTGAAGTTGAATCGGTGTTCGGAGGATATCCGACAAGCTGTGGTAACTTGAGAACGTCTGGGAAACACAGAAGCAGTTTGCAGAAATAGAAAAATGCAAGTACATCCTGTCTCGCGACATCTCCAAAGTGGTGATGCCATCGCGAGAGAGCTGCCTTTAGTATATACTGATGTCGTAGTGCCTCTGCTGGGGACGAAAGCGGCGCATGAGGATTTCGCGAGGACTGGGCAAGTAGCTCTTCCGCGCATGCTGATACGCTCGAAAACGAATAGTGAATGTACAGGATGTCGGCACAGATCCCGGTCAGTAACAGCAAACTGTCTGTATCCATTTTGAGGTCAGACGGCAAAGGTCGAGCGCCCGATATCAGACAGTTGTACATGTTGTGGAAGTTGTAGGGCGAGGACGGCATAAGAATGAAGAGCTCCTTTGTCGAGATGCAGGGGACTTGTCCGCAGTGGATTGCGCGAGTGACATCGGTCAGGAAGAGATAGGAAAGGAGAAGACTTTGTGACCCGAGTTGGTAAATGCCCGCTAATGCGTGGATGGCAAGGGACGTACCTTCTAGTGTTTGTATTGTGCTCGAGATAAAGTGTTTCCGTGAGGGGAAATGGCTCGTCCAAGTGCATTCGAACACGCCTCGCCATCGTTGCAGTGCCACCGATGGTTGCGGAGGAAAGATGCCAGTATTCCTGGTCCGCGCAGAGCATTCCGTATGTGGCAAAGAGAGATCCCTGGAGAGAGCCCGTGGAATCAGAACCAGTCGAGCAGAGAAGGCAATATCGGGCAGGACTCGATACTTGCCGTCAAGATAGATTCCAGTAAGCGAGCCTCACGGTTGTCAACTTCCATCATCACCCCCCACAGCGCATCGCCAGCGAGAAACAGGTCGCATGCCGAAAGCTGGGTGGGAGGTCCGCTATGGCCCCGCGGGTCTCGCCTGTCCGATGTGCTGTTGGACGCCGCGATGCCCACACAGGCGATCGCCATCTGTAGATAGGGCGGAATGACGGAACTCGATGATGGCGCCGGTAGTTGAATGGCATCCAGGAAGATGTGGCGCTTGCATGAGATAGAGAATTGATGTTGTGCTTGTTCTAGAGCTTGACTGTCGGGTGGTGACGGCAGGTCGGACAAGACAGCCAGAGGATAGGTATACTGCCGCTCCAGGCCCTGGTGGTAGAGTATTAGTGTCGTCCTTTCAGTCGACAATCCATAGGTGATGAATCTCCTACCATTGCTGCCCTGCCCAAGTTCAGATTCGCACTCACTGGTCCGGCGAGATACTGGTGGCAATCATAGGCATCTTCACTCAGAAGAACAGCTGCCTTGAAGCGACGTTGGAAAGCGACCTCTGGGATTTGATGCGCATCATGCACATCCCACTGGTTCGGGTGTCGCTCGCCCGGCCATTCGTGCGTTTCCCCAGATTCTTCTGCGCTGCGGGCTACTGGCGACGTCATTGGGCGAGCCAGGTGCCCTCATCCAGCGGTGCTCAGAGAAGCATGAAGTGAGCTAAGTAGAGAACATGTTGAACTAACTCATCGCCGTCAGATGGAGCATTTTCTGTTAATGCGGACAGGCAGGATGCAGGATGAAGGGCTGGCAGCGTCCTTGCCAAGCCTTGAGCACGTGACCGCCGCCTCGGAAACCTGGATTCGGTTGGCTTGGAGACTTCCGAGGCAGTCTCGACTTTATCTCGATAGGGCAAGCCTCGCAGACAAGGCGGGGAGGGCGGGTATTGGGGTTCTGGAGGTATCCGAATGCCTGCAAGCCTTCAAACCTCGTTCAGTGGCTGATGCGGAGCCCCGGAATTGTGATTTTGCGGAGACGCCCTCCAGGGCCCTTACATGTCGACTACTTACAGTACATTCGTCTAGAGCCGCGTGTTCCTTTAAGCCAGAGTCACGACGATGACCGGAAGTCCAGATACACAGGTGCCTATCGCTCCTCCAAGAATCAGAGTGAGTCCCCCCAATTCCACGTCCGCCTGATCGATCGAGTCTCTCTGACCAACAATCAATGCAGTGCAATGTCTGCAACAAGACATTCGTCCGATCTGAGCACCTTGAAAGACACAAGAGAATCCGTAAGTCGAAGCAATCAAGACCAAGACGGATAATTCGGTGGCTGAGCAACACATTGGCCAGATACCAACGAGAAACCATTTCCTTGCCCTTGCTGTGATCAGTCATTTCCGCGCTCCGATGTACGCGCATTGCACGTCAAAAAGAGCCATGGCATCGACTTCGCCACCATTGATCCGGCGATCCACGGCAAGACCGGCCCCAAGCGAAGGCGAGTGAAAAAGGCCTGTGATCTCTGCCGGAAGCGCAAGCTGCGCTGTGACGGCGAGGCGCCATGTCGACAGTGCCGACTTGGACCTTCTGACTGTCAATACCAATCGGCGGCTTCGAAATCACGACCACCCGCTGCGCTTGGGCAGGATCACGGCTGCGTTGGTGACGACTCGGTGGCTATCGGTAGCGAAATGGAGCCTCAATATCAGGTCCTTGAAGCAGACGATGACACTCTAACTGCCTCCGGTAGCTCGGCCTCGTTGAACGGTCGTAGCCTGCAACAAGGTGCGATGTCGACGCCTATTGAGCTCGAGTTCTACCCTGAGCAGCCCCATGTGACGGGTGAGATGACCTTGATGATGCAGACGTCTACCGCTGGTGTCGACATCGGCAGCACGTTACACCTCGAAGCCGAGAATGGACTCTTGCCTGATTTCTGGCAAATGCCTCTCCTTGTAAGGTCAATCAATCCCAGCGTGCCATATCATAAAATGCTGATCTGTGGCTACCTAGAACGGCGAAGCATGGTGGGATGGCCTCAGCTTTGAGATGGACGATTTCAGTACAGTTCTCCCGAGTCATCCCTTAGACTCTTCACCCACGAATGCATTCTCCCAACTCATGCAAGAGTATTTCGACCGACGGTCGCGTGCGCTGTCTCCTTCTCCTAACAAAGCTGCTTCCATGTGGTACTCGGCGCCAGCCTGCTTATGGGACCATGACCTCGAGATAGTGAATATCTTCCTGAACCTCTTTTCACGCAACGTACCCGGGTTTTGCCCACTGTTCGAGAATTTTACCATCACCGCAGAAACGCGGCCGGATTATGTTCTCGCAGCTGCAGCAGTCGGAGGTTTATACTGCACCACTCCGGGCAGTTTCGAGTTTTCAAAGGCAATGTATAACAGTTCACGGAGACTGCTCTTGACTTCGGTAGGAGTTGTGATGATGTTGACTGGGTAAACCTAGGCTGACGCCTCGAAGACAAAATCTACCGGCTGGTACAGTCGCACGCAGCCTGCCTACGAAGAAGTGATGACTATCATCAAGACTGTATGGACGTCTGCAGTCGTTGACATTCCTTAAGGGCTGACATAGCTCCCAGTATATCTTGAATGAGCTCTTTGGCCTTTGCAGCGGAGACAAAAGAAGCTACGAGTTTGTCGAGGTGTTCCACCAAGACCTGGCCAGGGTCAGTCCGGGCATTCTTACCCATGTCCAGTTCGACCATGCGGACGAACTCACTGACATCCCTTCCATGGCAGGCACTACAAGTACTCGGGACGCTACAGGCGGTGGATGCATTTTCTGCGAAAGACAATGAAATCATCCGGTACGGCCACACGTTAAAACTATATCGAGCAGTATGCTGACCAGCGCGGATGTTCTGCGCAAAGCTTGCGCGAGAGCCTTCACATCCTGGACTGCTACAGAGTGTGTATTTTACAAATACCGCCGTCGCTCCTCTGGCGCCTCCTCGACACGATGCCGGAACCTACATCAGGAAAAGAACCATTCAGGCACAACCACAACTCAGTTGCCCAAGTAATCAACCCCGGCTTGGCCATAGACCCAGAAACCGTCGGAGAGTCGACCTTGTCAAGCCTTTCTCCTTTCCTATGGCTTGCAACGCGGTTGGCCGTGGCAGACGACGACTGCATGGATGTCTTGTCCAAGCCCGATTTCGTGGAGCTGGCCGCTGACCGATGGTTGCGGTCATTCCCAAGGGACAAACCCGCTGGGCATGCGTCGGTCATCCTGTACCACCTGATGAATATCGTCATGCACGCCAACCTCCTCATCATCCAACGATACGCCCACTGGTGGCCCTCGCGGGACAAGGCAGCCGACAAAGATCGGGACCACTGGCAAGGTTGTATTCTACGGTGGGTTCAAGGAAGACATTATAAGATTGCACAATGGCATGCGCAAAGAGTCCTCGACTGCGTCGGCGCAACGAGCAATGTCGGCCTGAAAGGAGATGCCAAGGTGGGCCGATATAACATCGGGGGTCTGGACCGGACCAAGGCCTCGCCCGCGACTCCGATTGGAACGATCGATGTCACTCACGTTCCCTACGCCATCTACTATGCCACGCTCATCCTGTGGTGCGAGGCAGCAGCAGACGACAAGCATGCATTGACGGGATTGTCGCACCTGGCACGCGGGAAAGATCTGCTTTCACGACAGAAACTGCGCATCGCGTGGCTTCTCGAACGTGTGCTGAGAAAGGTGGAGGCATAGCGAGCTATATACAACAGGCAGCGACTTGTAACGATTGAAAGCGATGGGACAAGCTCGAACCGATTCCCCACGCAGCTCATTAGATGTTTAATGCTTGCCACCCACGCAGGCCTTCAGGGTTCTGACAAGCGTTTCAACAACACCCCAAGCCGTGGTTGTTGTCTCTGTCCTCCTAGGCATGCTGTCCGTGAGCTCTTTGGAAAAGGACAGCCTCCGGTTCTGCAGGGGCGTCAATATGAGCGTTGAACTCCTTCGTCGGATCCCGGATGAACCAAGCGGCGATCATGGCCGCGAAGGCAAACCCGCCTGCCGTGACCCAGATATATCGAAACGCAAGGACGAACGACTGGGAAACCGCCAGGCCTGCCGCTTGGATGATGGGCGGCGTAACGCCGGGGATCTGGGAAAGGCCATCAACATCACCGGAGCTCAGCGCGCCGATCAGGGCGCCGATGGAAGTTGGCGGCAACCCGAGGGGCAGGACCGCCGCAGGGACCCTGGAGGACAGATTGGTCGAGAGCTGATGCGTGAACAGCGCGGTATAGATGGCCAGCGCGATGCTGCCGCCCACGCTGCGTGTGCTGATTAGCAGGCCGGATGCCGATGCGATGAGCTCCGGTGGCGTGCCGAGTTGGGCCGTGGTCATCAAGGTGTTGAGCAAGATGCCCAGGCCACAGCCGAAGAGCACGGCGTAGCCCAGGACGGCAAGGTTGCTGCCCACCCCTGCAGTGGCCATGCAGACCATGAAGATGACAAAGAAGCCGAAGCCGACCATGGTAGGATACCGGAGGACCTTGTACCGGGTGCAGAAGAGGCCGGTGAGGGCGGTCGAGATGGAGAAGGTAAGGAAGCAGACGCTGAACCTCAATCCTACCAGAAGCGAATCAGGCTCGTATAAGACGCTGGTCTCGAACGCGTAGTAGTTGTTGAGGCCGAAGAAGACGAGTCCCTCGACGAAAATGCAGCAGATGGCCAGTCCGAAGTTGCGGCCTCGCTGGAACAGCGCGTGGTGGAACATGCCATCCTTCTTCATCAGGACCTCGTACAAGACCAGCGCCACGAGCAACACACCCCCGATGGCGAAGGTCGCGATGATGTGGACGTCACTCCAGGGGTATGGATTCTGGGACCACACCAGCGCCATGCAGAACAAAGTCAGCCCGCCCGAGAGCAGGAGGAGGCCGACCCAGTCGAGCCTTGCCAGCTTCTGCCGCTGCGTCAACCGCGTCTGCATCTCTCGCAATGGCGGGTTGTACAGGAGAGCAATGACCACGGTTGCCACGCCAAAAATACCCGCGTTGATGTAAAAGAGGACGCGGAAGCCCGCGTAATGGTCGTGCCGGACGAGCGCACCACCAGCGAGTAGCACGATAATAGACGACAGCGCGATGGAGATGTTGACCCCGGCCTGGGCGATGGATCTGTAGCGTCGCGGAATGACTTCGGACGGAATGGCGTGGCAGAGAGGTTGCGAGGAACAAGCAATGCCGGAGATGACTTGCCCTGCCAGCGCCATGGTCATGGAGTTTGCGGCTCCGGTAATGACACATCCAACCTGGGATCCATGAGCATAAGAACGGAATGCATTGGACTGGATTTCGGATGACGAATGAGGAACATCGAAACTTACAACTCCCAAGCCGGTCAAAATAACGAGGATCCATTTCCGTCCCCAGAGATCAGCGGCATCGCTGATGGGCGGGCTGAGCACGGCGATGACGATGGTGACGATTTGGACCAGCCATGTCGTCTTGTCCGCTCCTCCAAGTGCAAGCCCGACTTGTCTGGCATATGCACCGGCCACGACGATGTTATATCCCCCCGCCAGGTAGACCAGATACACAGCCTGTTCGTGTCAGTAAGCAGTCCCAGCGCCGAGGGAGTTCAAGCTGACAAAGATCAAGGTGATGGTTTTGGCGTGAATGTGAGGGTTTTCACCTTCGTGAGCAAGCTCGGCCGAAGGAGAGCTCAACCGTGACTCCGTATGCTCAATCTGAGCGTCGGTGTTCTTCTCGACGGGTCGGTCGACTGAGTCCATGATGCCCAGAGGTGCATTCATCAGGATGAGGCTCTTCCGGCCGGTGCGAGGTCGAAAGAACATATACGTTGAGAAGTTGGATTTTCGAGCAACAAGGGAGCCGTTACGAGAAATGGCACACGGGTCCAACTTGGCTTCAATCCGGGGACTGGGGGTCCCACGTCCCCGGATTTCGATGGACGCCAGATTTAAGACCGAGAGTCAGGCAGATGGCGGAAAGGGCCAGCATCGGGGATTCAACTTGAAGGCTTTCGCTCAGGGGTGGGCAGATAATTACCGCTTGTTTGGATTTGGGACCCGCGCGGCTGTTGGCCCGGGGTCAGCTGGTTTCTGGGGCCATCCGAGCTATGCTTCCGGCAGAGAAACATCCCGTACCCAGTGCAAGATGGCCGAGCAACACAGAGACCGTCAGGACAGGCAGACAAGGCTGAATCGTGGGGTGTGCACGCTCTCGGCTAACCCCAGACACAGCAGATCACTGCTCGTCGATCCAGATGCCAGCTTAAAGACGGGGAGGCCTGACTCGAGGACATCGCAAGCAACGAGCAATCGACAGAACCTATGACCCCGCCAACATGAGTAAGTGGCCAAGCCATTATTATCCCTGGTGACCATGTGCTTACAGACTTACCACCAGGTCTCACGCCCGTACATTTCTTCTCCCACGGCTCGACACGCATGCTGTCGGCAGACACGACCTCGGGCAAGTACTGGAGGAAGTGCGGCGAGGAGGCCCTCAGACACAAGGTCAAGGGGATCGTCATCATCGGCGCGCACTGGGAGTGTCTCGGCGACAAGCTCCAGGTGGCCACGAATCCGACGCCGGACAAGACGCCCTGCCCCTTTTCCGACCCCGAAGACTGGATCCATTGGAGGCCCAACCCGGACGTCGCGGGGGCGAAGCGCTGCATCGACCTCCTCGCCGCCGAAGGCTACAACGTCGAAGGCAACCCCACGGCGGAATGGCACCACGACGTGTTCATGCCGTTGATCCGCATGTTCCCGGACGCCTCGCAGTGCCCGCCGACCGTGGTCCTTTCGTCCAATGCCCGCTACGACCCGCACTACCACATGAAGATTGGAGCCACGCTCCGCCGCCTCCGCCACGAGGGATACCTGTTCATCGGCACCGGCGGAGCCGTGCACAATCTCTACCGCAACCGCTGGAGCGACATGATCCGCTATCGCGAGTCGCTGGGCCAACGACAGCCGCCAGAGCCCTGGGCGCTCGAGTTCCGTCAGGCCACCGAGGACGCCATCACCAAGAACTCCGGCCCGGACCTGAGGGCAGCCCTGGTCCGACTGATGAAGCATCCGGCTTACCGGGAGGCGCACGCGACCGATGAGCATTTCATGCCCGCGCTTTTCTGTGCCGGCGCTGCTGGGGATTGGGAAGATTATGGGAGTAAGAATGTGCTTGGAGCAGAGAGCTGGGAATTGACAAACATGTGCAACTCGCAATACACGCTGGGGGAATATGGATACGGTGGGCCGCGAGGACGAGGCACTGCTGTTCCAACTGCCGGTTGAGTGGATGATAGTTATCGATTGAGTCCTAGAGGAGCGAATGAGCTCCATAACCAACAATGCCTGTGTTGGTATTAGCCGATGGTGTCAGGTCAATCATCTCTGGTAATCATTCATGGGGCCCCGTTCAAGATTCAACATCCAAGCACCATCTACGCGTCCGTTCTCTTGTCTCCGCTCCTACACCCCCTCCTCCGTCTGTAGATCGGATACCTCCACGCGGGGGTCCCACATGGAGACTGTCACCGGCGCCGGGTCTGAGACGAGTAATTCGACCAACCGACATGGTTTTTTAATTAGTTATCACCACCACCAGCGCCACCATATAGATTCATTTGTGAAACCTCGACCAGCAGACAGCCACGCGAACTGCGCTGCAAAAAGAAAAATTCCAAGCTCAGCGATGTTGTTCATCTCGGCCTCGATAGCGCTCGCGGCGCTGTGGATCACATGGCGGGTTGGTCCATCACCCCCCTGGACATGAACACGAGCGTGAACGTGAACATGGATGGCACACTTCGAGAGCGAGACAGACTGACCACCCTTGACCTCCGCACAGATCATATACAACGTCTTCTTCCACCCGCTGCGTTCCATCGCGGGCCCGTTCTGGGCCAAAGTGACGACTCAGTGGCTCGTCTTGCGCGACATAGCCGGGGACCGCACATCCACCATCCACGAGCTCCACCAGAGATACGGCGCGTGTGTCCGCATCGGGCCGGACGAGGTGTCGTATTCCAACGTCGAGGTCGTCAGGGAGCTGTACGGCCAGCAGACCCAGTTCATGAAGGCGCCCATCTACGATGCTTTCGTCGTCCCCCCGGCGGGGATTTTCAGCATGCGCGGCAAGGCGGCGCATGGCCAACGACGACGGCTCCTCAGCCACGCGTTTTCACTGTCGAATCTGCTCGAGGCCGAGCCGATCATCCGATCGGTCGTGGCGGAACTGGTGTCGCGGATCCTGGAGAACCTGACCGAACCGACAGACATGCTGCTCCTGTTCCGACTGACGGCCTTTGATATTGTCGGTAGTCATTGCTACCCACCCCACCGTGTGTCAAGGTGGTCGTTGATCAGCTGATGAGGTCCTTCGCAGGCGAGTTGTTTCTAGGCCAGTCTTTCGGCGGGCTGAGGACCCTCAAGACGCCCGCGCTGCTCGAGGATATAGATCGCTTCTTCATCCTGGGCGGCATCAGGAGCGTGTACCCCTGGCTACCGTGGCTTCTGCAGTACGCCCGGATTGCTGCGCTCCGACCGTTCTTTGACGCGGGCCAAAACATCAGAGCGGTCAGTATCATTCATTTGTACCCATACAAACCATTTGTTTCTTTTCCCCCCCTTCTCCTTTTTACCGAGTCAGCGTTTTCTTAACGGAACAATCGATCTTCTAACAGTACGGTCGAACCGCCCTGGAAGACTACATCTCACGTTACGGCCACGATTCGGGCCGTCGTGACCTCCTGACCAAGATCGTCAGCCGCAAGACGGCTGAAGAGGCTCCCATGTCCGCCGCGGAGACGCATATTGAAATTTCGAACCTCGTGTTCGCCGGCACCGGTAGGAACATCCTCTCACCTTCCTATATTTTACCGGCCCCCCCTCGGCTTGCTCTCCATGCCCATGATGGAAATCCTTCGGCAATGTAGTGTTATTATCACTGAACCGCCCTTTCTCCCAGACACCACCAGCACGACGCTGACATACCTCTTCTGGGAACTGGCCCGCCACCCGAAATGGCAGGCTCAGGTGCGCCAGGAGCTGTCTGAGACGTCCAAGGCCTGGGAATCCGGCCTCCCCTCGTTCAAAGACATTGCCGAGCTCCCCGTGCTCGAAGCAGTCATCAACGAAGCGCTTCGTCTCCACCCCGCCGCCCCGGCCAGCTTACCGCGCGAGACGCCGGCGGGAGGCTGGACGCTGAACGGCGTCCACATCCCCGCGAAGGTGAGTGAAACGCCGCCTGGTTTTCAGAGTCCCGGTCCATCTAATCACTTCTAGACCGTGGTCTCGATGCAATGCTACACCACGCACCGCGATCCCCAGTTCTTCCCGAACCCGGACCTCTTTCTGCCCGAGCGCTGGCTCGCCGCGCCGCCCGGCGCCATGCCCCCGCAGGCGAAGGCCATGTTCATGCCCTTCTCGTCCGGTCCTCGGGCCTGTCTGGGCAAAACGCTGGCGATGATGGAGCTCAAGCTCATCACCGCGACGCTGCTTCGGCGGTTCCAAGTCCGACCAGCGCCCGAGACCACCGAGCAGAGCATGGCGATGAAAGACCACTTCATCGCGGTGCCGAAGAGCGGGAAGTGTGAGCTAGTTTTCTCAGAGGTGTCATGATCGACGAGCAGAGTGGCAGAGGTACAGTATCCTGCGCCAACAACATGAGAACATTCCGTGTCGGGAGACGGGGAACCTGTAACGCATGGACTTTGACCTGTTCTCAAGATATTTAGTGTCTTGCTAACACTGCGTCTCTCGCCGAAAAATCTCTCACGCAAAAACTTTATTGTCACGAAGGATCCAATGGTTCCCTGGCCCTGCTCCTCAAAACTTTATGCTCTCGTAAGGGCCGACCAGGTAATACTGATTGGTACCCTCGGCTGCGTGATAGCAGCAACGTTCACCAACAGTCCTCCGACCAGGAGTGAGACTGTCCCGTAATGTTGGCCTGGCTGTGATATGTGCGGTGGTGAGCGCGGCGTGGGATTTAATGCCCATATCTTGAGCCGCGAAGACATAAAGACCGTTCAAGGGCCTGGCTAAGCGTATCCCCCGGGTGAGAGCACAGCTCCACCGGCGCGAACAGCCAAAATCCGGCGTCGCTAACTGCGTGTTTGCTAATTCTCGGAACTGGTCAGTCAAGTGGACAGGGCTTTCTGGATCGCAGTTTAATGTCTGCAGGTGCGCTGTCCGCCGATAATCAACGTCTGGATCTGACGGACAAGGATGATAGCTCCAGGTGTTTGATCTGTGTAACAAGTAGACGAGCTTCATCAATTCAACCATCACTCTATCTTGATCCGGCTTCTGCTAATGGGAATCCTCGTGATACGCCGGTCGTAAATATTCATCATCATGACCAGTCGGCATCCCTTTCTACAGTTGTGATAGGATCCAAATCAGCACATGTCACATAAACCCTCCTTTGATATCCAAGGAAACTCGTAACAGTGTCATATGGCGTTCGCGTTCTTCGTAATGTGTTCTTCGTCAGATTCATTTCGAAAATATCGCTCTCAGACTGGCCCTCCTCTTCGTCGGTCTATCTCCCCCTGTTCTTCCTCCCCTCCGGCCCAAAAATCCCGTCCAAGAAATTCCCAAATATCTTGCCCGCGGCACCCTTTCCGGCAAGGATTTCTTCTAACCGATCTGCCAGGGGATCGTCACTTGTGTCAGTCTTTCTGCGACCCTTCTCGTCGAACCTAGGCGGCAACTCGATGGTTGCGTCCGAGTCAGCTGGACTTGCTACTCGTTCGAGTTCTGGACCTTTGGAGCTGGAACTCAGCCCGCCACGAGACGACGGCGGCTCATATGAGCGTCGGCGCCTGTGTCTTCGCCTTTCGGGATCAGCCGAATCAGGATGCAGCGAACGCGATGACGACTCCCGGTTTCCACGTCGTAGCTCATCTGGTGTTGAGTCTGTGTCGTCTCCCGCTTCGTAACCACGGGAATGTGAATGCTTGGGTCTACGGTGGTGGAGCTCAGGACTTGATGCCTCCGATTCTAAGTGCGCACCATCAGAGAATTCGGGTTTGTCGGCGAATTGTACACTCTTTCGGGATGTCGACGGTGGTTGAGATTGGGAGCGCGGAGGAGACATATTCCGAGTCGACAGTGGAGGATATGTCTCTTGACGTGATGGGTTAATGGGAGGAGACGGTCCAGGAACAGGGGGTTCATAGGAAGAAGTTGGAGGTATGGGCGGTTCAGGGTAGGAGGATTGTTGGGCGTTGGGGAATGGTGGCGGCGGGACAGGAACGGGACCGGGAGCTGCTCGATTTAGACCTGTACAAGCATATCTGGTGTCAGCCAGTGGGAAAGAGACCGTAGGCGGGATCATTCGGAGCTACACGACTATGACATACCATCTGGGACATGGTTCTGGTCATTGATGGGAGTGGTAGGTGCAAAAGGATTGCCAAATACAGGACTCGGCTCAGCACTCACATTTTCAGGACCACGTGGTGCGTAAGGGTTGGCACCAGACGCATAAGCATCATAGGGTTGACCTGGCGCTGGCGGAGCGCCTGGTGGAGGTGGAGGAGGCGGGTAGCCTTGTTGAGCGTACGGGGCCGTGCCTGGCCCAGGAGGCGCCATACCCGGCGCAGCTTGTGGAGGGTATTGTTGTGGGATAGAACCGGGTGGCGGTGGGAACTGGCTTGATTGCGGATAGAATCCTTGCTGCGTAGCGTAAGGGTCGTTGACCGGTGGCGGTGGTGTTGGGGCATATTGAGCGCCTGGGTTGTAGTTGTTGTCCTCATATGGATCACGGCCGTACCCTTCTTCTTGTTGACCTAAGATGTGTTAGCCGGAATCATAGATTACCCTGGTCATAGCTCACGTCTTCGTGCTCTGCGGTCGCGCCTCTCCTGTTTCCTTCTCTCAGCTTCACTAGCTCCGATAGCACCAGCTGCGGCGGCGGCTGTCATCTTAGCGGCGTCTCTCGAATGTCTACGCCCACCGCGATCTGGGGAGGAGCTGGAGCTACGGTCCCTACGTCCACCACGATCACGGCTCAGGCTGCGGCTCCTGCTTCTCGTCCCCCGTTGAGCACCATAGCCTGCTGCACCGCCGGCAGCAGCCGGAACAACCGCGTTGGAGTAGTAGCCATCTTGCGGCGGAGGTCTGCCATAATAGTCTGGACCGAAGTTATTGCCGTACATGGGCGTATTTCCGTATTCGACCAAGCTTTGCTCATTTGTCGGAGGCGCGGGTGGACCGTCATAGTAAGCAGTGTGTTCAGACCTGGCTCGGCTTCTGGATCGGGAGCGGGCACGGCGGTTTTTCTCCACAATCTCCTCGGCTTCCTTCTTCGCTTTGTGCTTTTCATACACTCCAGCGACCGCTGCACTGCCGAGGCCAGCAGCGATGACAGGTAGGGCCTGCCTAATACGACTCCGAGAACGCTCCTTCCCGTCTCTGGCTCGAGACTTGCTTCTGGCATGCTCGATCAAGGCTGCGACAACGGCACCACCGGCACCAGCCTTAGCAATGGTGTTCCGGCGATGTTTCGGGTTGCGAGCATCATCGGAAGGAGCATCTGGATCATTTTCAAGGCTTGAGACGGATTCAGCCCTGCGTCGCGATCGAGAGCGGCTGTGAGAGCGGCCACGCTTGTCATCGTCATCATTATTCTTGTTCTTGTTCATGCGCTTGGATGCAATGGTGGCGGCAGCTGCTAGCGCAGCAGCCCCAAGGCCGACGGCGCCAAGAGTCTTCAACTTGGATGGCGACTCTGACCGAGACCTGCTCCGGCGGCGGCGAGAACGCGAGTCGGAGCGAGATCTTGAGCGGCGGCGTCGACTTCGACTGCGGTGCATAGACCTTGCTCGATGGATACCCTCGGCGGCAAGAGCCCCAAGGGCCCCGGCACCGATATCACGCCCAACACGGCCAACGCCATGCGACACGTCTTGGCCTTCCTTTCTTTTATGGTTCCGGAGCAGCTCGGCGGCACCCACTCCAGCAAGAACACCAGCAGCAAGGCCCCTCTTGCGGTCGGGGCTGGGGCTCTCCTCACGGACCTCTTTGCGGACATACACCATGCTGTCATCGCTGCTGTAATCACGTCCTCTTTGAGAGACGGAATCGTGGGGGCTCACAGAGCGACGCCGGCTTCGTCGATCATAGTAGTCATCGTCGTCTCGTCGATCGTCAATGCGTTCCCTGACTTTCTTCTCGTAGAAGAAGTCTTCCTCTCCACGAGGCGACCGCGGCGGTGGATCTCTGCTGCGGACAATGCTTCGCTCCTCATCGATGTCGGACTTGCGAACGATTTGGTAGTCGTCGTCCCGCACTCGCTCCCGGATGATGATGGGCTCCTGACGGATGATGATGGTCTGGGGAGGTGGCGGAGGAGCGAAGTAGTCTGTAGTGCGACTATACCGTTGAACATCGCGGTCATCATAGCCACGAGGAGAAAGCACCTCGTAATCGTCCCGATACCGGGTGTCGACGACTTTCCGCTCATCATAACGGGCGACTTCAAAGTCGTCTCGACGGGGCTCCTCCCGCTCAGTGGTGCGTCTGATGACGAGCTCTCTTTCCTGCACAGGTTCCTCTCGTCTTGCATCATAGATGACAGATCTCGCTCGAGGAGGAGACTCATCTCGTTCCCGCCTGATCACCAGTTCGCGTTCCTGGATGCGGGCTGGTTCCTCTCGGCGAACTTCGCGGACAGGTTCATCAATTTCACGACGGACGATGCGTGTTTCTTCGACTCTTTCTCCGGCTCGTTCGGGGACGAAAGTCCGAGCGCGGCCCACTGAGGATCGGCTGTCACGGTCATCTTCCTTGACTATATACCGCTTCACGGTTGTGTATCCGCCATCACGTCGAGCAGACGAAACGGATGTGCGGGAATCGTCATAGCGATCCCGATAAACCGAGCCCATCCTGACCTCGTGCCGGAGGCGATAGGCACTGCGGCGGGGTGGACGGAAGGAAGCGCCGGCAGGTGGTTTTCAGGTGCGCTATAAGCCAATCGTGATCAATGAGGCAACGTTAGTTGAGCAGCGGTTCGTGTTCGGTCTGGTCGCCCATCAAAATAATGTCTGGGGATGGAAAGATGGAGGATGGGTAAGATGAAGAGAAGAGCGGTCGGTGTGAGTTGGCAGCAGATGATGTTCCAAAAGAGGGTGGGAAGGATCAGATGGTGCATGCAGCTGGGCGGAAGTCAAGACGGGGCGACTCGTACCTTCCAGCCTGATGCATGCGCCCGGATGTGCTGAGGTGCGTTGAAATAAGAACCAGTGGCAAAGAGCGGCTCCCTTGTGCTGGACAACTGGGAAACTCAGCCGTCCAAGTATTGCAAAGCTGGCTTGGGCAGCGGCTGGAGAGGTGCAAAAGTGGGCTAGGGTTGGGTAGAGAGAGGGGAAGAAGCTGAAGATGGAGGGGCAATTCGGAAGAACAGCGCACAAGGCTCGGGTACGAAAATGACGCACAGGTGATGCCTGGGTTGCAGAATTATTTCTGTCTGGCCGGTCGAAATACAATGACCTACGGCGGAGCAAGCACAAAAGATGAACATAAAGACATCGTCATTCTAGTTGTCCGGCCTCGCTGTAGCCTGATTTTGCGATCCCAATCATCGTGAGGCGCGTGCGTAACCGGTGAGAAAGTACTCGTACCGTGTGCTCTGAACGAGGGGTCAATTGAATGGTATGTTATCAAGCGCAGAGGGCAGCATGATCTGGCACGGCTCTGGCATCAACTGTTCTCTGCCGCCTTCTAACTCGTTGGCATCGAATTGCCCTATCAAAACAATGTGCTAAGAAAGATATTGCAACTGATAGTTGCCCGACTCGAGGCTCACCAGGAATCACATCAAGGTGCGCCTCTTTCCCAAATTTTCCGGGGACTTCCCAGCCTGTCCTTCCCCTTTGCTGCTTTCTTTCGCCATTCTTCGCCGACCGTTGTATGGCCAAGTATACGTTGCAATTCCCAATGCTTTTGTCTTTTCCGGACTTTGGTCCTGTGGGTATCTGGGTCGTTGGGTCGTTAGATGCCTCCCCGAACAACGGAGCAGGACTTGTTCATTCATGAACAAATGAAATTCGTTCCAATCATAATTTCAAACTTTCTTTCCCCAGATGAAAATTCATCTGCTTTCAATCTCAGCCCAGTTCGATGCAGGACACGCTCCCCGCCAGATAAAGCGGTGACGGGTCGTTGGTACCGCATCAGCCTCCCTCAACAACACACCTACCACTCCTCAACGCCCCTGTTTCTTCGTTGACACCCCAACCGTGCCTCATTGTGATTATTAGCTGCAACGCCTGGGCCCGTCAACCCAAGAGCCCTCTCCGTCACCAACAATGATCCTTCGATAGTCTAATACTTGGAATCTTGCGGGCTGTCACCCTGGTCGTCTCCAGAGCCATCGTCGGTAGGTAATACCTTGATGCGGCTACCGATCTTAGCGGACCGTGTCTTTGAGCTCAGGGGCAGCTGGTACTGGATCACCCCCCTGACTATAAGATCAAACGGATGTTGTAGCACTCTTTCCCATCTTGCAGACCCTCCTACTTCAGTCTTGTTACCTGGTCTTGCCAGCCGGATCTCTCCCACAGAGGAATGATAGCTGTGGCGGAGCGGTGACGACTCAAATACCAACGGCGAGTCGAATTCGAGAACTCTGCCCAGCAACATCTTCTGCGTGCCCGACTCAGGATCGTCTATTGGATCAGTGCCCTCGTCGACTCCGTCATTGGATTGCCACGGAGGCCAGTCAAATCCAAAGCTCTTTTTATCTTGACGATTGACCCATCGGAGCCGACTTTTCTGTGCTGACCGGTCCCAGTGAGACGTGGAACCCACATAAGGACTTTCGGCAAATAGGTTGACGTCCAACTCGTTCACTGTAATCGCAAACAGATTCGTGTTGAGCGCTTCAACATCCAGGTCCAGCATCAATTCCTGCTCTGACGCAAGCACGTTCTGAAGATGTTTGATGGAAACATCCAACAATGGTCTGTTCAGAGCCACGACAAACGTGCTAACTCCGACACAGACGACGAGGATCACAAGAGCGAGGCAAATACAACTCAGCCATCCGCCACAGTAACCCCGGTCGAGTGGTTCGTTATAATCGAGATGCCGGAAGGTTGCGCTGTGAGGGCGACGGCTGTGTCGAGCGCGATTGATTCGAACAGAACCAATCAAAGGGGCTCTTTCATCGTCGGCTGCGTCATATGGATCGAATCCCTCGCCTTTGCGCGGAGTTGCTGGAAGCCTGCCATTTGAGTTTCTCGGACTGTTGGGTCGAGAAAACCGTGACAAGTTGTTCGTGGAAGATCGTGGAGAATTAGGCTTGTTTGCCTGAGTGAAGGTTGAATCTGCGTCCAAGATTGAGGCGTGGTGAGGTCGGCTGTGACGAGTGATATGGTGGTGACGAGGAGTCGAACTGGCGGCGCGCTGACTTCCCCGTCCCTCTGGTCCTGACTCGCTATCAAGATGGTTACTGTAGGCGCTGTTGGAAAATTTCATGCTCTTTTTTCCAGGTATCGCCTGACTGCCACTGCGTAAACCATGCTTGCTACGGTTGCCAAACTGCTCTTGACTGGCCAGCGAGGTGGCACTTGGCGTTCGAGAATGATGGCGAGCTGGCCTGTTGTCGGGCGGGTTGGATTCATAGACAAAGGTCTCATCTGAATCGTCCGATTCGGCTTCATCAACGGCGCTGGCAACCCTTGCCTCAAACAAATCAGCCTTCGAAGTGATCGTCCCAGCATGGATTGATGGTGTTTTGCGAGACTTCTCCTTTTTCTTCTTCGGGCGGATGGTCTCATTGCTCGGTTTAGTCCTTACACTACCATTGCCGTCCCTATCCCGTCCGCTTCTGTCGGGACCGAGTAATTGAGGCATGGAAGTGACTGTCTCTGTTTCCACAGTCATAGTCCTGGGAGGATCGGGCTGCTTCGGTTTAGAACCGGTGAGGCTGGTAAACGAGCGTTTTGCTAGGTCCGAGGCCGGGCGGGAACTACTAGGAGCTCGCGATCTTCGACCGCCTTCGACTTTAGCTGCTGCCACCTTCGAAGAGCCTTCACCAGCACTTCCTTCACCATCTTTTGCTACAGATTGTTCCGGCCGAGGCTCAACCTTCTGATCGAGAGAGGAGACATCCAACTTCTGGTCTGACGGCGAGGTCACCACAGGGCCAATCGAGGGAGTGGTTGGGACACTGTTCTCTGCTACCGTCTCGAGGATACTTGTACCTGTACTTGCACCGCGAGCTGATGTTCTTGTGGTTGGTGGTCCCGTGTGTTCTTGAGAGTCTGGAACATGCATTGCAGCAGTCTGGTCTGGATTGGAGGCAGGTGACAGTCGTTTCAGTGACGTGTTTGACGGGGTCTGGTCCGCCTCATTTCTCTTGGTCGATGATGCTCTTTGCGCATTCTTGGACGGTGGAGGAGACTTCAGTCGGGGCGAAGTGGGCCACGAGGGGGCACCTTGTGCAGGTTTCATTTGTCTCTCCGATGAGCGACCACCTTCGAGGACGGAATCGACGCTTGGGGGCTGTAAAATCGGCCTCTGGGAAGATAAGGCACGTTGGACCGCGGCAGCAGAAGGTACCGTGGACAAGGACCCGGTTATCGTCGAACTCCGAGTCGGGCTGAATTCCTGGCTGCCCTTGCGCGATCTTGATAACTGAGGTATACTGGATACACTGCGCGAACTGCGGACGGGGGAGGTCTCGCGCGATGTCTTCGTCTCATCACCGGCTCCCAGAGGAGGGATATTATCTGCGGGTGGTCCTAACATGATGCAAGGCAGGCAGTCACGTAGGCGGGTCGGCCTTTGTGTTGCTCCTCCGTCCGGCTACGATCCGGACAGGCTATCTATGGTTGAGAAGTGGATTCGGAGTGTGCAGGATCATCGCGGCAACATGCGCCGAATCGGAAAAGGGCAGGATGACAGTGAGGTTCGGTTTGGTGCTCGTCGCTGGAGGGTTTCGGACACAACAGAAAAGCGAGGCGAGTAACGGCGGGAAATGGATTGCGTGAGAATGACAGGAGTCGAGAGTTGTAAATGGTGGTGAGAAGCAAGGGAAGACCAGCAGGATGGGGATCGAGGATGAAGGGATGAACCAACAACAATACTGAGGCCAAAATGGACAAATGGCGGATGGGAGAAAGAAACGGGGAAGCCACTTGCCGGTTGAAGCTGATGGATTCCCCGTCTGCATCGCCGTCATGGTTTGCTGCTACCGTAGGCGACCCCCCCAACTGTGGCTAGGCGCCGTTTGATAGGTAGCTTGCCCCCGTTTTAGACTTTCTTTAGGCCCTTGCACCTGCAGACTGCAACGTGGACATTGTGCTCGCCAGGTGGCCTCCCGCTGCAAGCCTCCAGGCCCAGGAAGGCTTCGATCATAACGTTCTGCCGCCACTTGCTCATCATTTCTCAGCGTCGGGAGTTTTCTGCACTCCAACCATTGACCCACTCAAACTAGATTAGCGTCTGTATCGCTCGACGGAGCCGCCAAGGTTGAATAATTTGTTAGATACATAAGTCCCTATCCTGGCACGGTGAGACCAAAAAAACCGGACCACCAGCACAAACCTCACCAAAACATGCTATTTTCAAGGCCGCACATATGCCTCCACACCACGAATAATTAATTAATGATAAGGGGCTATGTAAATAACTACTTGACATTATCTGCAGCCAAATTTGAATTTGTGCATCCATGTTATCAGGCAGTTACGCTGTGGAGTTCTGAGGAACTGAGCATCTACAGAGAGATTTTGCGGTGATGTAGTGTTCATGATGATACATAGCAGCACTATAGCTAAAGAAGTCAGTGTAAAAGTTCAAGATCTTGAATAGGTGTAGTATAATGCCCAATCTAATTAGCAGTGTAATTATATTAATTCATTTGCAGTGTGAAGGCATGGTGCTGGTGGTCCGGTTTTTGGTCTCACCGTGCCTGAGAACACCTGTCACAACGTTCGGAAGACTGGGACAGGCTGCAGTTAGGCACCGAGACGATCGCCGTTTTAGGATTAGCTTTGTTTTGCTTGGCTCTCGTGCCCGACGCGTCCGAGTCGAAATCTTTGCGCCCAACTTTCATCGACGTGTCAGCGAGGCTTGCTGGCCTAAGAATCTTTTGCACGAAGGGACAAACTGAAACTCAGACACAGAAAACATCTCGGACTTGGGCCCTTCAGCAAGCGCTTTTGTCCCTCGTGCAGAGACTCTGGGACTTGCCTTGACAACAACAAATCACGGTTGCGACGGACACCTCTCCTTTCGCCACAAACACCCGTCACTGCCACCAGTAGCGCTTTCCGCGCACGCGATCATCCGGACCCTTACGAAGACCAACACACCACCAGCATCAGCAGTTGCGACCTAATTGAGCCGGCCGTTTCCACGACCCGACGATCAGGGCCCTCATTGCTGCCTGCCGCAACCATTATCAGACAAGTCTTGCCGATTTGCTCCCACTGTCATCATTCTACGTCTCGACCTCTCGTCCTCCGATTGTCCCCCCTCCATATCACTCTGACAGCCAGCCACAGTCGCTCAAGCGAGCCCTCCGACACCGTGATATCGTGTCAATCAGCTACCATCACTGCTGTTTTCGCGCTAACTTATCCCTCATCGTCATTCAGACATTGTCACCAATTCTCGTGAGTGCGGTCGAGACCCATCTTTATCTCATCTGGGCGCCTCATTGTCTGCCATCACGCCATCTTGGGCGCGTCAATGATGCGAGAAGCTTAGGAGACTGCTGTAGAGCGTTGCCCTCCGCGCTATCTCCCGGACAACGAAGAGTTGGGTCACAAAAGGTCTTGTTTTAGTGCGGTGCTGGAGTTCATGGCAGAGGTTGGGACGGGAATCGTCTAAAGTGCTGGGTTGAAAGAGAAAGAGAGCCGGGGCCAGTCATGATGAAAACATATTCTCCTCATCACGAGGAGCATTCGCCAAAGGGCATTATCTCCCACTTCGACCCCCAGTCTGCCATCCGAGAGATCCGTCGTTCGTTGTCACGCTCTCCCTCCAAGAACTCAGAGTTCCGCCATCAACATTCATTACGGTCTCCGGGGCCCGGCAATGCACCCTTTTCCCCATCGCCACTGTCGCCCTCGAGGAACGCAGTTTCAGAGAGCAACCTACTCTTTGCAAGCATGGGGACTCCTCACTCAAATCGACCTGCTTCAACCTCCCGATTCCAACGCCCTGCGCTTCGAAGAACAAACCAATCCCATGGAGTGACTCGACTGCGAACATCACCAAGAAGCCCAACCAAGCGAACTCTAGCAGATTCGAGCGATAGCGGTAACGCGTCTCCAATGCCACTACGCAAAAGAAGCTCAGCCGAGGCCGAGCGTGAACTTGCTCTAAAATGCTTGACTGGAGAAGAGAAAGAAAACGACAAGTCTTCAGACGAGCCATTGAGCTGGAAGACTGCGCATACCCGGCAGGAAAAGAGACGAAGCGGCGGTACACTTATCACTGCCGTCGCTCCTTTGAGCCCCATGAAGCGGTCAGAAGGCTCGAGATCGGACGAGACACCAGCTTTTGAGAGTCCTTCGGCCAAGCGAAGAAGCCTTCATGGCCCAGGCCTTGATTTCAGCATCTTTGAGTCCGACAGTGGAGATGGAGGTTTGTTTGGTGATCGGCGAGCACAAGACGATAACGACTGGTTTGGCGGCAGTTCCTTGCTATCGTCGACTCGATTCTCAACGATTCCCAAGCGCTCTTCGTCCCTCCGGAAATCGACCATCCAGCAACGACAACTTGACCGGTCAATTAATTTGAAGTTCAATCAGTTCATGGATATCGACAAATCTTTGTTTGATACAACGCCAGCTACCCACTCCAAGAAAGAAACGCGTATGTCTCTGGACAACCATGTCGAACCCTTGCCTCGAGACAGTCCGTTCTCCAGTCAAGGCCAACTTCTGAGCGCATCAGTACATCCTGTGACTACACAACCCCGTCATCCTCTTGCACGAACCATGACTCAGTCAGCACAACAAAATGATGATCAAGATGATTCGCCAACCCATGAACCAATCCATCGGCCCAACAGACCTCGTTCACATGACTTCTCGAAGTCTTTGCCGGTCGGTTCATCGAGGCCAATACCATCTTCCAACGACCATGATCTCTCCTCCCAGGCATCTTTTGCCACCCCGAGCAATTACAAAGCCGCCAAACCATTACCCGCTGCGTTCATGTCTACTGGTCTGATCTCCAAGAAAAATCGCAATGCGGAAGACCCGAATGCTGGTTTACCCAAAGCTCACATGCCAGATACACCGTGCAAGAGACAACCTCCGCTCTTTCAGAAGGACGAACAGTTCGCACCTGCCAAGAGCGCTGTCAACAGACTCACTCGACAGTCGTTTGGTGTCCCAGCAAGTCCCCTCGAGATGAGCCATGGTCCTTCGAAGGTCTCGGCGTTTCCCTTCTCAAGGAGCCTCGGAATTTTCAGTGCTCGTTCATCCAAGCACAATCTGCTCAAAGAGGGAAGCTTTGCATCTATCGAAGCTGACGAGAAGTCATCGGGTCGTTCGCCTCTCAGCCGTGCCAATAGTCAGTCGACAGACTCAGACTACCCTCCGACACCCACCAAGCACATCAATGAAACCGAAAATCGGAATTCAGTGTCTCCGTCTCCGCATCATCCCGCCATGGGCACCCGTCGAACGGTTCTTTCTTCAGGTCATGGACATCGTCTGTCAAGCAGTAAGTTGTCTCCCATCATGGCATCGCCAGGAAGCGTAGACCGGGACAGTGATAGCGTGATGGAGGACTCTCCATCGGCCAACCTGAGACCAAAGTCATCGCTGAACGTCGCTTCTATTTCAACTTCATTCATGAAAGGTCGTACTTCGAGAAGTGTTGGGCTTCCAACTCCTTCGGCGAGAAAGACACTTTCAATTCCAATTCTTGATTCGCCCGCTTTGAAACGTGCTAAGATGAATTCTGTGCCACCAGTCAGCCCAAGAATGGAGAAGGTTGATCGCGATTCGCCCCATACACCTCTCGACGGCTTCTTCCCACCCGACCCGAGCGGCCTCACGATTTCTGGCCGTGCCGAACGTCCACCTACCAGACAGAACAACTTACCACCCATGATTCCAGCAACGCCTACTGGTCCGAGAGAATACTTTCCGAACTTCTCCAATCGACCCAGCCTGAATCTTGCTTCAGCAGACGCCACGAATATCGACGGCAGCTTGACCTCACGGTTTGAAAAGGTTGATCTGATCGGCTCTGGAGAGTTCTCCCAGGTCTATCGAGTGTCTCAACCACCAGAAACATCCCCTTACCACAAGATCTACTCTGTGTCGGCAAATCGCCCGTCATCCAGGAACTCTGTGCCTGAAAAGGTTTGGGCTGTCAAAAGATCTCGATATCCTTACGCTGGCGTTAGAGACCGTCAAAGAAAGATACACGAGGTTGACGTGCTAAAAGCTCTTGGACATTCGGACCATATTGTGACGTTCGTTGATAGTTGGGAGGAGAATGGACATCTCTACATTCAAACCGAGTTTTGTGAAGAAGGTACGCTTGACGTCTTTCTCGCACAGGTCGGCTTGAAAGCGAGACTGGACGACTTCCGCATCTGGAAGATCCTCCTAGAACTGTCACAAGTGAGTTTTTGGTGCGACTGTTGGTTAGAGACCGAGACTGACAATCTGTAGGGCTTGAAGCACATTCACGACACCGGCTTTATTCATCTCGACCTCAAACCAGCGAATGTCCTTATTACATTCGAGGGCGTTCTCAAGATCGCCGACTTTGGAATGGCGACTCGTTGGCCGGCCAAAGCAGGAATCGAAGGCGAAGGCGACCGTGAATACATTGGCCCCGAAATATTGATGGGCAGATACGACAAACCTGCGGACATTTTTGCCCTCGGTCTAATTATGTTGGAAACTGCTGGAAACGTCGAGCTGCCTGACAATGGTGTTTCTTGGCAGAAGCTACGGAACGGTGATATGAGTGATGTCCCGAGCTTGACCTGGAGTTCCGCAACCAGTGGCATCCTGAGGGATGCCTCCGGCAATCCTGTCTCCCGGGGAAATTCACTCGATATCACGTATGATGCATACGAAAGAGACGTGGAGGTTCTCGACCCTGATGACCACGATGGCTTCACGGCTCAACCTGAAGAAAAGCCCACACGCTTCGTACGAAGTGGCGAGCTCGTCGACCCACCTCAGTTCATGGTTGATCCTTCACATGAACAAGCATTGGAGCGAGTTGTGCGATGGATGATCTCTCCAGACCCGACCGACCGTCCTGTTGCCCAGGATGTACTCGACACTGAGGGAGTCAGATGGGCTGAAGCCAGACGCCGTGCAGGAGCAACTGTGTTCGAAGGCAATTGGGGCCCCGCAGATGACATTCTGGCAGAGGATGCGGAGATGATCGATGTTTAAGCTATCTAGGCCGGTGATTGTAGGCCCTGGATAGCGGAACAAACATCGTTTCTTGGACACGACGGGGAGATTATCGGGATCACTTGACCGTATGGTTTCTGGCAAAGCGTTGTGTCTACGATCGGAGGACATTCCAACAGTCAGCTCAGAGCGTGCTATCTGGTTCTGACTACTTTTCACTCGTTCCGCCCGCGAATCAGGGATATTTTGGATGGCATCACGTCACTTTGTGGTTGTCTGAGATGCAACTGGAGTTACGACATTACCATCATGTCGACCACGTTCGTTTTTGCATGATGAAAGAACTTCCAAGACGGAGAGACAGAACTTTTTGGTTAGTCAGGAACACAAGCTATCTCTCTTAGGTGGATCGGCATAAGGAGGAACAGCACAAGTTTTGGTGGCATGAACGGCATGGTCTCTACGCACGGTGGTAATACGGCACCATCCGCAGCAGATCTCTATGTAACTGGGACAGAGGAGAAAGCGAGATACAGGACAGGGCAGGGCAGGGCAGGGCAGGGCAGGGTAAGAGTCAGGGAATCAGCCCGCCTATGTAAGATTTTTGAGCTGCAGTTTGTTGAAAGCATATACTACTGCATGCATTTCCCGGGATGGAATGAAATGAAATGACATGATGATACCACTCTGAACCAGCGACGAATGATTGTGATTACGTCCCTTTCATTATCGTCCTCCACTTCGTATGTATGTATGTGTGCGCGAATGCGATCCAAAAGAAGAAGGGGAAGAGGGGGGGGGGGGGGGGGATGTCGACTGTCCGAGCTGCCTGGAAGCTCCCAATCGCAGCCTCATAGATCAGAGGACCCGTCCACGTGAATTCGGTTCGTTGCAAAGTCCCGAGGATTTTATCGAATCGTCCGTTGGTGGGGAGAGTTGAGAGGGAAAGCGAAGGGAAACGAGAGGGCCCACACGCCTTGTGGGCTGGTACACTAAAGTTATGTGTGTCCGTTTCTCACAGTATCGGAAGGGGCGTAGAAGATTGATAAGCACGCTCTGTGTATCTCTGGCTTTCGCGAGGGACAGGCCATGACACTATACTCTCTGCCAAATGGTCGACTCCCCCTTCCAAGAAGGTACAACGGTCTAGCTGATTGATTACGCGTAGTGGTGGTGGTATCTCAAAGTACAAATGAAACCTCTCCAAGCGAAGGACTAACTCCAGTGGCAGATGCACACACAATCTCCTCCAATACCCTAAACTCCGTCGATAACTCAAGTCAAAATATTTCGTTCGCTGCGCAGCTCTGTTCCACCCATCATCGCTGGTGCGCTCTCCCCGTAGTCACACATCTTTGTCCTCGCTGCTTTGCGTG
The DNA here is from genome assembly GCA_016109585.1 of Phialophora expanda. NCBI lineage: Eukaryota > Fungi > Ascomycota > Eurotiomycetes > Chaetothyriales > Herpotrichiellaceae > Phialophora > Phialophora expanda. The sequence goes on from JADWPR010000010.1 coordinate 358,152, forward strand.
TCTTGGGCAGCCGCAATTGCAGAATCTGTCTTTGCTTCCTGATGGGCGCCGGCGACGTGATCCGTGCGATTCTATTGCTTGACCATCCTCTTCCTGTCCGAGCCTTCCAGGTGGCCGTTCGTCTGGGGTGCGTCCTTGGGAGGCATCTGGATCATCCAGTTCGGCAGAGCGATACCAGTCTGCTCTTGGACTGTCGACAGCAAAGGGGGCAGTGACTGCATGATGTTCTTGATCGGGGCGATACCTTGGCCCATACCGCCGGCGCCCTCTCCATCGGCACCGGTGTTCCATACAGTGACCTTGGGTTGCAGACCCTGGATGGCCTTTGCGTTGGCCATGGCGAGTTTCTCGTAGGTATTCTCCTTCAGCATCATGTACTGAAGCAAGCCTTGCGGTCCACCAAATGCTTCGGCGAGAGCTTTGTATGCCTGGGCCTGTGCCTGGGTGGCTTCTGCCTCGCGCATCTTGGCATGATACATTGCGTCGGCCTCCTTCATTTGACGCTCAACACTGGCTTGGATTTGCTTTTGCTGTTTAAAGAGCTGGGCTTCGGCGTCCTGCTTCTCGGCATACGCCTTGGCATCAGCCGCCTTGACTTGCCTGTATTGTTCAGCATCGGTTTCTTGTTGAGCTGTCTCTCTGGCAATTTGCGCTCGAACAAGGTCTTTGGCACGTAGACGCTCCAGCTCGGTAGCTGCTTTCCTGGTCTCAACATCTTTCTGGAGTTCGGCGTCGCGGGCTTCGGCAGTTCGGCGAGCTTGGATCTGGGCCATCTGAATGCCCATGTCCAGTTCGGTCTGCCGGTTCGTGAGTTCAGCGTCGGCCTGCGCCTTCTCGGCTGTGGATGTTTGTCAATGTCTATCGCAGTTAAGAAGCACTGGGGGACTCGCCTCTCCGCTTTGTCTCCAGAACGGCTGTCTCTGCCTCGATTTTGGAAATCTCCTGTTTCGTTTGACCTTTTCTTCCTGCTTCACCGACCTCACCACGCATGCGAGCTTCCGCAACATCGATACGCGCTTGGTTGGATGCTCCTTCGTGAGCTTTCCGCGAGAGGAAGGCAAAGTACTCAGAGCCGGGAGTGTCCTGGAGCTCCTTGACATTGGCGTTGTAGATGCGTAGACCGAACTGATCGAGCTCATTTTGGACGTTTTCAATGACCTTTGGAGTGGTTAGCAGGTGGCTTGTGGATTCCACAACTATACAGTACCTTTTGCTTGAAGACTTGTCGCTCCTTGAAAATTTCTTCCATGGTCATACTTGAGACTATAACACGAGTCTCACCCTCGATGATACCCTTGACGATGTCCTGAACATGGTGTCGCTGAGTCGGTACGATAGCTGTGCCAGGCCGGTGTGCGTTGACGGCTGTCCCGTCGGGATTACCGCTGAGGAGTAGAGCATACTTCTTGAGTGCTTCGGGCTTGTTGTCGGGACCGATGGTGAACACGGCAGGCAGGGCAAATTGAAGCTTCTCGATCGTCATGGCCTGCAGGTTGAGGGAAAAGTCGAAGGGCGACACCGAGATGCGAGCAACTCGCTGCCATGGGTAGACAAAAGCCTTCTTGACGATGCGAACATCGTCGACGCCAGCACCCGTGACAACGAGGTACTCGTTGGCATCAGAGATGTGGTACCACATGCCGGGCATAAATGTTGAGGTAACTGGAAAAGAGTGTTTCTGATGATAAACAAGGAATGAAGGTGTGGAAGCAGGAAGACTGCTGTGATATCAAGAATGTGAGTTGCTATGAAGGAGACAAAGCAGTGACACAACCTTTCACTTGGGAAGTCCGTGGGTGAGGTGAAGCAGGAGCAAACAACTCAAGGAAAGTGTCAACATGATATATACCACGGCGCTTTAGCAAGCACGGCCCCAACATAGTATTTGCCAATAAGGAGATCTGTTGCAACCGGTGGATGTTGATTCTTCGTAACGTCAACGAGCTGTGCAGAGCCTTTCCTTGCAGGCTACAGAACAGCCGTGTTCCGGTAGGCCTGAACCCTCGTGCCCGGCATATGCGTACCAACTGGAGGATATCAATGAGTTTGACTCTCGGTTTCCACTCTGTGACTGTCCGGTCGAAAGGCTAAGCAGGAAGGTGTCGCGCTGATATGGAACCAGACCGAAAGCAGGCTTGATGCGCACAAGCAGAACGCCTTGCAGGCTTCTGGAAGCAAGAGACGGAAGTATCACGCCGGGGCCAGTGTATCACATGGACAACCGCCGAGGATCCTAATTTCATCTGGTTCCTGTGGGCAGAAGAAAGAACCGGGCAGCCTCTCATGTAGCGCAGGCGTTGCGGCTGGGCGCCAGGATTTAATTGGCTCGGTGGCTGTGCAGGGCACACGGTGGGCAAGGCAGACATTTGCCTTGGTATCGCGTGACGTCCCAAATCGCGTCAGACCAGCTGCTTAGCTCTGTCCGATACTCGTACGAGTACCGACAGCAAGATCGGCCAGACATTAGACATTTCGGAAAGCTGAAGCCGATAAGGAGAGGTGCGGTACGTTCGATGGAACTGGCTCTGAGGGCGCGGGGTTCGGCGACCCGAAGCCGACGTATACAGATACGAGATGGACATTGAAAGGCAGTGCGCCCAGCTACTAGGGACAGATAAAGATGACTTTACAGTTGCATTGTCGTGGTGAGGTGAAAGTGAATCAAGGGTCAGTGGAGAGTGATTCGCCTGGAATGTGCCTCGTACATAGCTTTTGTGGGTAGCTTTACAGGCGTGGGGGTTAAAGCAGCAGTGCCGCATCAGCCTAGGGCTACTGGATGTGATGCCGTTCTACCTCCGTCCTTATGGTAGCAAATGAAAGAAGTTCTTGTGCAGGGTAAAGTTCTGGAAGGCCTCTAGAAGGATTCGCAGTTTCAGCCGCGCACCCGTATTCGCTCTGTTCGCCCGACCACCCGACGGACTTGCTTGCGCCTTGAGCCGCAAATGTGCTCGTTTCCACACTCACTCTTATCTTTCAGGGCATCGTACCTGACCGAAGTATATGGTGTACGCCCTAAGGCACACCGGTTTCAAGGACTGCGCCGGTAAGAGTCGGCCGGGAGCAATTCGCCTGTCATTCTCAGGGCGGGGAGGACTATCGCAAGCTCCGCTAATACTAGTCACCATCCATTAATGCGGTGATTTGCAGACGATGCATGACGTCCTCACTCTGTGCTCGTGACTCTCTCCGAATCTAGGGGTCATTTGAGGGTGAGCAGTTCCCTTAGCACGAACGGCTTCCGCAAGCTATTCTTCCGCACTTTCGAAGATCACCAACTCGAGCAACCAAAGTGGAACGGTACCAGAAGATGTCCAAATCAGACCTGGACCCCTCGCTTTCAACCGACCGCATCCCTACATACGAAGAAGCGCTGGCCTCGTCCAGCAGTCGCGACCCGAATTGGCCGAGGAGGATGACATCAAACGCGAGTAGCATCCGTGACGAACGCACCCGGCGAGTTTTCGAGGTTGTAACCACAGCCATCATCCCCAGCTTTGCAAGCCACGTCTCGAATCTATGCAACCACATCACCATTATTCTTGTCCCCGCTGATTCCTTTCCAGCGTCCAGGACAGTCACGGAGCAGAATGTTGTCTCCCCATCACTGCACAGCTACAGAACCACTGGTACTGTGGTGGCACTCACCGGAAACGAGAACCGCGCTTCGTTCTGGACACAGCAGTCTGCGGTGCAAGAACTCGACCAAATAATGAGGAGGGAACTCTGGGGCCCCTCACCAGCCGCGCCAGCCAAGGTTGTGGATGAAAAGTCCCAATCCATACCGTTACCGCCACTCCAAGTCCAGCCAGAACCAGGCTCTCAGCTCCCCCCTCGACCAAGCAAGCAGTCATGGCTCAAACGCACCTTCGCCTTGCCCGGCGAGGATCACGATCCAACAGGGGAGACAGGCAAATGGAATCTCGGCTGGCGGAGCCCTGAATCATCTGAGACGAATCCAGACCACTATAAATGGACATCACAACAAAATGATCGCATCAAAACACTATCAACCGACGAAGTGGCAGTTCAGACCAAGCTTCAAGACGTGAGCTTCCGGACAGAGAGTGAGATGGGGCTTCTCGAGACCACAACCGTTAAGTGCATATGGATTGAAATCGAAGTCGGTGTTTAGCCCCGAGAGAGATGAACCCAAGTCACCCATTCCAAACCATGAGGATAAGGGGGCTCTTGGGCCGACTTTACATTCTAGCCTTGAGACTCAGGCTCGCCTCATCATCATCACCATCATGGCTAGCAGGTAGTCACGGCACAAAAACAGTCCTCTCCTTCTTGTTCCCCCACGCAGCGGTCACCTCTTCCAACTTTCTTGTGGTAAGCTGCATGTCCGGCAACTTGGCCACCGCTTCAAGCAAACCTGGCAACTCCTTGGCGAACTGGCTCATCGCCCAAGAACCGGGCCCGGCCCCCCTAAGTGTGATATTCTTACTGCGCAATACTGCCCCCGGAAGCGCGATGTCATTGCCCGCCACCGTGCCGATCTGCACGAACTGTGTCGGCACCGAGGACTTCAACTGGTTCAACAGCGCCACAACGGCCGGCCCATACAGATAATCCAGGATCAAGTCGACATCACCCAGGGACGAGAAATCGGTCTCCCCAGGATCAGTTGCAAGGGTGATCCGCTCGTCCAGATCCGCAATCGCAGCTAGTTCCTTTGCATTCCTCGCGACGCCGACAATCTTGCCCGCGCCCTTGGCCCGCGCGAAGTGGACGGCAACTTTGGCCGAGATGGCCGTCACGCCGGTGATGACGACGGTAAACCCCTTTGGCAGCTCCGGGTCCACCCGTCCGGCGAACGCCATCCAGCTGCTCATGCCTGGGTTCGTGAGGCCGGCGATGACCACAGGATCCGCGCCCTCGGGGATGGGCGTGACGCTCTGCTTGGGCACGGCAATAGACTCGGCAAACCCGCCGCCGGTGGTGATGCTGTTGAAATAGACACGCTTGCCGTCGGGGGTTTCGCCGACGCCGTCCGCGCCGGGGATGTACGGCATGGTGGTATTTTTTGTGGTGTAGTGCGTTCCTGCTGCTTGGGCGCGGACGAGCTGGTGCAGGCCCGAGGCCAACACTTTCAATGTGACGGTGTCATCTGACGATGACGGCTCGGGATGCGAAGATGTGAACTCGGGGGTCGCGCCCCAAGAGGAGACTGTGATGGCACGCATTGTGGTGTAGAGGTACAGCAGCTAGTTGTGCAGACCTTATGGCGAGAATTGGGCGTGAGCGTGAATGTCTGTGTCAGTTTTGAGTTTCAGCGTCCGTGTCAATGGAAGGAAGTGTGGTCCAGTCGATGGACAGTATGAAGCAGACTGTCCCGTATGAGTAAATAGGAGGTTTGGACACCTGCCGACGAAGTACTTACATGCTATTTATTTATATTACCGTCTCCCCGGCTGGATACGGTATACCTATTCCGTAATTACTGGGTCCTTCGCTGGCTTGAATAAGTCTCTGCTCATCAATCAACAAATGGGCGCATCAGTCCACCCCTTGTCCTCAATGCACGCATGGACCCACGGATCGATGCAGTGCTGTACGTAACCGGCCAGTAAGTCACTATCCGCTGGCGATCCCCGTCGACGGAGCGCGCGCAAGCTTATGTAATGTCGGCCGACTCACGCTAGGCACGACCAGCCCGGCCACCTGATTGGCCAGACACCGGAAAGGGAAGCCGCGGCCACGTGCTGGCTGGCTGGGCCGCTGCCGAGTGTGAGTGTTCCGACTAAGTCTTTGTCATCGCGGGGTTTCTTTCCATGAAATTTCGGCTGGACGGTCACTCAGACGGAAGGGGGAAAGAACGGCCCTGGTCTCAATTAGGCCATCGGCCTTAAATGACGTGTGAGCGCATACATGCATACTGATGTGTTTGCTTTGCTTACGTTGATTGTCTACTCTGAGGTCGAGGTGCGGAAATGCATACAGTACGTACTGTAGATGGGGCCGGCCAAAGTGATGAAATACACGAACTGGGCCTTATTGCCCAAATCCACAGCATAGACTCTCACTCACACTAACTCCCAGATGCACGATGGGTTTATCCGCGGTAGGTACTGTATACGATCATCAGTCCGCCATCAGCATGAGGTTGGCTCGGATTTTACGTTGGGGTCGAGGTGGTGCATGTTCGCCGTGAAAGGAGATTGGAAGAAGCAGAGATCCTAATATGGAGCAATATCGCATGGCGGCCTCAGTACTGCTCACTTTCCTCTGTGTTTCCCATCAGACTGCCCATACTCGTTTACGCCGGTGGAACCCTGGGAAACAGCTATCCTCTGATGCAAGGCACTTTTCTACTTTGGCTTTCGGGAGCAGGTCTCGTCACGAGAATGGCATTGGAGAGTTGCCAGGGTCGTACAGCATCAGGAATTCGGCGATTGATAGAGGCGACGGTTCGTCAGTGAGTTAAATCACTCTTCGTGTCGTAAGGAGATATGCGACGCTGCAAAGGCGATGGCCTCCCGCAGGAACGGTCGTGATATCTTCTGAACCTTCTTGAACCGGATCTTCAGCTGAGGCACTCGCCGTGCAAGAAATCGTGGACCGCATGTATGCGACCGGAGAGGACATCCACGGGCGCGTCGGAGCCAATTCTTGAGCTTCTCAAGTGTTTTCACGACATGTATGTCTTCTTTGTCGTCTACCGAGGGATTTCGCTTGCCAGGTTCCTAGGTCTCTAGACCTGGGGCAACACATGGCAAGACGGTCGTTGAAAGCCTGGTTGACGGCCTGCTCTGGACAATCATATTCCCTCCTCCATCAATCCACCCTCCGCCCCCTTTTCAGGAGCAGCGTAAACCCCCAAAATTGTCGCCGGATTCTAACCCCGTGTTGTCGCATCATGACCTTTCTTTTCCATTAAGTCCAGTCTGTCAGAAGTGCTTGATACTTCCTCAGCAATGCCTACGTTGTTGGTCACGACTTCATCTCCAAATTGAGCCGCAATCTCCTCGAGTGGAAGACCTTTCGTTTCTGCGAGGAAACGCACAAAGCAGGCAATGGCGACCACACAGGTTGAGCCAAGGATGACATAGAACCTCCACGCGATATTCGCAAACGCAGTCGGGGCTGACACTGAGAGGACCAGTGACCCGAGGAATAACCCGGAGCATGATATTCCAAGGCCCTTTGCTCGGAGATGGGTGGGCCATATCTCGGATGCGTAAACATACGTGGTAGCGTCGATGGTGCTGGCATAGATGGCGATGTGTAGGTAGAGGAAGAAGACCCCTGCAATGTTGCCCCCACGGTTTGTAGTGCCCTGGAACAAGGCCTGGATGACGGAAATGCCCACGAGTGCAATGATGCAGCCACTCAGGCCAGCTATCATCAGCCATTTCCTGCCGACTCGGTCAAGTAGGTAGGCGTTGATGACGTTCCCGAGAGCTCCGATGACCATGTAGAAGCCAGAGAACATGAGACTGGTGGACCCTGAAAAGCCAAGGCCCGTATAGTATGAAGCTTGATAATAACCGACGACTATGGTGCCGGTAAGTTGTCCTGCCAACAAAACACCGAAGCCGAGAAGAGCCCTCTTCCGGTAGTGAGGGAGGGAAAAGATTGACGCCCATGACGAGGGGAGGGTACGTTCGAGTGAGAGCTGCGAAACAATGAGACCGAACTCGTCGTCTGCGACAGTGTCCGCTGGATCGCTTGAATCGTGGTAGATCTTCTCCAGCGTGGATTTTGCGCGTTCTTCCTGGCCATTCTCGACAAGCCACCGGGGGGATTCTGGAATCACGTACACGCCAAGGGCAAGCACCAACGGCGGGATACATTGGAGGGCCAGCGGCACACGCCAGGAGATGACAGGGTCGCTGACAAAGTAGAAGCCATACCCGACCCAGCTGGAAAGGTTGTAGCCGATCATAATTGACACTCCGTGAAGTCCGACCAACAGCCCTCGGGCATGGGGCGGCGCTACTTCGCTCTGCCACAGCGGGACAACCATGACCAGACCGCCGATGCCGTAGCCAGTGATGAAACGGGCGACAAGGTACATGGCGATATGCACAGAGCCTGCTTGCAAAGCGCCGCCTGCGACACACACGACGCAAGCGATGAACATTCCTTTGCATCGTCCGAGTTTGTCCGACATGATACCAGTCCCAAGGGCTCCAAAGAACCCGCCGGCTTGAAAGAGGCCATTGAGCGCACCCGTGATCGCGGCAGCGTTGGAGTCGGTATCAAGCCGAAAGTAGGTGATAAACGAGGGTGTGCCGAGGGCCGCAATGACGATGCCTCCACAATAACCGTATGTGATGCTTCCAAATGTCGCGAAGGCGATAATCTGAAATGGTATGTTAGCCCCGTGTCCCCATGAGACCCGATACTATACTCTATGGGAGTTGGTAGATTTACCAGGAGGTTGTAGCCACTGATGAGTTTGCCTTGGATTTGAAGCCCCATTGTCGAACTTGCAACACTGTATCTTTTCTAGGTGTGATGGATTTTCTCGTCGTGAGGGCTCAGTTGTTGGAGGTGATTGAGGAACACGTCCTGGGAGGGCGATGTCGCCCTATTTATCTTCCTTCGCAGCAAGCATGTTGTAGTATTGTTTGATGGGAAGTACTCTGAGCCCGAACGAGATGTGATAACCGCGTATCAAATAGACGCTGCTGCTGGATTTCCATGGCTGTGGATATCAATACATATGGACAAGATAGAGCCGAGTCGGCCTCTATCAAAAGATAATCAGGTCCCCACATATCTAGACAGCATGGTGCAAGAAACTTTGAATCTCGCTCGGCAAGGCTCGTCTAGACTTGGGATGGACCAAATGGACAAAAGAGTTTATGGCTATAGAAGATTGAGACTAGTTTGCAACGTGATCACGTTTCTTATCGGCGGAAGACGCTCCAGACGCCCTAGACGCCAGCGCGGCAGACGCCGGGCTATCTTACAACTTGAAGTGCTAGGGCGATCTGGAAGAAATTCCTGAATTGTTAGAAGAAAAATATGTTCATCGTATGTCCAACGGGTATAAGATAGGCTGAAATTGGTCTGGTGGTAGCGGTCTCAGCGCTAGACTCGGTCCAGCCGCTCCGATGGACTTGCGAAGTACGGGCTACTTAGGCATGGATTGGTACTTAAGGGCGCACCTGCACGTTGCACCTTGAACCGCCTCATCCAGACATGTCTCAAAAGCTGCGCGTTGCCGCTGTTCAGGCTGAACCAGTCTGGAACGACTTGGATGGCTCCGTTCGGAAAACGATCGACCTCATCCTGGAGGCGGGTCAGAACGGAGCGAAGGTCTTGGGCTTCCCAGAAGTCTTCATCCCTGGATATCCCTGGTGAGTTGAGAATAAAGCAGAGTACTCAATCAACTTTGCTAAAGGATGGCTCGAGCAGGAGCATGTACGCCAAGTCTCCATACGACAATGGCCCTTTCATGGACGAATACCTCCATAACTCATTGGCAAGAGACTCGGTGGAGATGAAGAGAATTTGTGCGGCCGTCAAAGAGGCTGGCTTGTTTTGTGTGCTTGGATACAGCGAAAGAGATAAGCACTCTCTATACATCTCTCAGGTACGACACCTGTCCTCGAGCGGACTTTGTTGCTAACGACGACTAGTCGTATATCAATCATGACGGGTTGATCGTCCACCACCGACGCAAGATCAAGCCAACCCATGTGGAACGCGCGTACTGGGGTACAGGCGAGGGTGGCGACTTGAAGAATGTCGTAGATACTCCTTTCGGCCGAATTGGCGCCCTGAACTGCTGGGAGCACACGCAGCCTCTGCTCAAGTTCTATGAGTACTCACAAGACGTGGATATTCACATTGCCAGTTGGCCGTCCCAGTTCAAAGCTCATCCCAAGTGGATATATTCGTCTACGGGAACAATGAGCCAGCGTCTCTCGCAGGCCATGGCTTTTGAGGGCTCATGTTTTGTCTTGGTCTGCTCACAAGTCGTGAGCAAAGAAAGTGAGGAGAGGAACGGTATCAAGGGCTGGGAAATAACCACGACTCAGTTACCGGGAGGTGGCTTTAGTCAGATTTTCGGTCCTGGAGGAAAGCCTCTGTGCCTGGAGCTGGCTGCTGATGAAGAGGGCATTCTGTACGCTGACATTGACCTGGAGGAGAAGTGTGCAAACAAGCAGTTCCTGGACCTCGTCGGCCATTACTCACGCCCAGATCTTCTCAGTCTGCGCGCCAACCCGTACCCTTCTCGTCCTGTCCATCTCGCCTCCGAGTCGGCTGAGGTCGAGCAGACGGAACCTGGTTGCTAGTGGTGTACTCCATGCGTACATAGAGAAAGAGGCCAGATTCAGTTGATTTTAATATATATATTTTCCCACTCTTCTATAGCAATAGCCCATCCGACTTCTTCCACTGACACACGTTGCCAGGGACGGTTACCCTTGTGACTCCTTTTGGAGGACATGATGGATTCAAAGGGGCCTGACTATATAGTCACGAAGGCCTTTAATAATCTACGAGCGGGTCCCAATACACGTACCCTCCTTGTGACGGCTTTACAGACCCTCGGGTAACCTTCCCGGTCACACCCGAAGTCTATATCTTGGGAGACATTCCCTATATCCCGCCATGCGCACCTTATCTCTTCTGAGATCTTCCAGCTTTGGGTCGACAAGTCAACACGCACCTATGAATATGTGAATATGTACTACTTCGCACACGCTCCCCGATATCCCAAATCCCTGGCAGAAGGCACAGACGAGTCCAGAGTCCAAATGGAACCAATTTGAGATGATGAACGACCACGAAGGATGCTGAGACAAAAGAGATTCACCAATCGCTCTAGAAGCGGCTGCACTACATGTCGGAGACGGCGGAAGAAGTGTCCTGGCGGTGCGCCCGAGTGCGACACGTGTCTGAGGCTCAACCTGCAGTGCATATGGGAAAATAAGCATCGGATCACCGGAAAGGACAAACTTCAGCATGCAAGCATTGAAGAAGACAACTTTCCGCGTCGTACTCTGTCGAGCGAAGACACAATATCGACAGGGTTGTGGCAACTATGCTCCGAACCCCCATACTTCGACCCTCTCGACTCCGACCGAGCGATGCTGGTATCTTACTTCGTGCACTCTTTCGTTCCCAGCAACTCCGTCATCCCGACCACTGCCAACTTCTACCTGACCGTCTATCTTCCGATGTCATTCGTTTGCCCATCAGTAGCAGAAGCCATTCAAGCTTGTGCTGCCATTCACCTTGCTAAGACATGCCTCGATCCCGATCGCCAAAAACAGCTTGTCGACATTTCAAAAAGGCACCAAGCTCGGTGTCATGTCTTTCTCAAGGAAAGAGTAACGCTCTCAGGACGCTTGCAACGAGACATTCTCGAAGCCTGCTCGATCATTCTTTTGCTGGTCGATTTCGAAATCATCAATGGCTCGGACCTATCGTTGTGGATTTCTCAATTGGACTGTGTCCGCAAGATCATCCAACAAGCCGGCGGCAGAACTAAGTTTTGTGGGAAGTCCTACTCGGCAAGCTCCATTTACCTTCACTTCCTCTATTATGATGTGAGAAGTCTGATAATGGAACGCGTCACTGGCAAAGCTTCTCCAGGTCACGAGGTGACCCAGGACCACCTCGTTCGCCCAAGAGGTCCTCAGAATTCATGGATAGATTACCTCGCACCAGGACTCCGAACAGGAGAGAAGGCTCCCAAGAGAGGCAGTCCAGACGGGACTGCCTCAATCCATCCGTATCTTGGCATTTATACGGACCTTTTTCTGGCTTTCCAGAGGCTCCGCTCTGTGAAGGTTGCCTACGACTCCGATGGGATAATAGATCTCCAAGGCAGCCGTTCATTCTTCGAACTTGAACACCATCTGCTGACCATGCGCTTCGACGAATATCTGAGAGAAGACACCGGGACCTCATTTGATGCTCCCGAGACGCGACTCAGCCTTGTATCGCTCGCCGAGGCATATCGTTTCTCTGCGCTGGTGCTTTTGTACCGGCGTGTGAGGGGCTATGAAGACCATGTGACGGCGCTCGCGAGTCAAATAATATCTCTAACGAAACGCATCCCCAGTGGCAGCGCCGTCGAGAATGGCTTGCCGCATCCTTTATTTCTCGCCGGCACTGAAATCTCTTCGGATGAAGAAATAGCAGTTTGTAGCACGAAGCTCGCCAACATCCGTGAAAGGGTCGGGGTCATGAATATTCTTTTGGTTGAACAGGCCTTGAAAGAAAGGTGGAGAGAGAGACTGAATTAAAACCGGTTACGAACTGCATTTGATGTACTATATACTTCGCCGTATACATCGCGAGTCCTACTACGAGGGCTCAAACCCTTATAGCTGCGGTGAACCTTTCTGGATGAAAAGACTCCTTCCACTTCCACTTGGCAAGGAACCATCCTTGTGAACACGTGTCAGCTTGTGTGGAGTGATTCATAACATGAGGGCAGGGTGAGGTGCGAGTGAGCGGATATAAAAGCGGCGCGCTCCGCGTACATGAGCTGCGCGCAGTTTCCCAATACTTCAGGCGCCAAGCAATGAGATCATTTCTCCCCCTCCAAACTCCCAATACACATAGTACAGTGGAGAGCCGATCCAAGGACTGTTGATTACTATCTTTCCCACCAGTGACCAACATGGCTCCCTCTCAGATCCAGATCGCCATCTCCTCGCTCCAGCGTCTTTTGAAGGAAGAGCAATCGTACTACACAGAACAGGAACAGCAAGAAGCGCGGATCGCCAAGTTGGAGAACGAGGCCAACGGCAATGATGAAAACCATGAGTATCAGTTGAAGCAGGAAGTAAGTCACCGAGTGGCTATGCAGGCTAGATGTTTGACCTTTTTGTCCGAATTCACCGGTTGGACGGTCGCTCGAATCGAGCCGAGACGGTTTGGGATGTTGTGGTTGTCGAACCCATTACTGACACACTTTTTGTCTCCAGCGCAGAGCACTGGAAGAAACCAAGGCCATGATCCCTCAGATGCGCGATCGAATTACTAACGCGCGAGAGAAGCTGGAGAATATGCTGGTAAGCCTCGCAATCTCGCTGGCGCCGGATGGATTTCCGCGCCGGGATATGGGGTGTGGATCATTGACCGTTGCTTAGGACACCGCTACCAACGAACAGGAGCGAGATGCGGCGGTCGAGGTTCTCAAGAAGGCAAAGGACGCGCAGAAGAATGATCCGATCGCTGGAGGGCATGGCACTACTGCCGTCAATGGCTCGTGAAGGTGATAGACGCATCCAAGCAACAACCGCTGTGGGACAGGCTACGATTGTGACGGCTACGACTATGGGTGCGGGAGAGACGTACGTGGACGTGAGAGCAACCAGGCAATGCGATGGGCATCATCTGCGCGCGTTCTGCTCTCTATGCTTTGCGAATCTTCAAAATCCTGATCGGAGATGACGAGGCATGCCGTCGCGGAGGAACTTGAAGGGCCACTGGACCGCGTTTCTCAAGCATAACGAGTCTATATCTTCGGGCATCGTCAGCGTCGATCGCGGTTGCCGATTGGCTCGTCTTTCCGCCATCGAGGCAAATCCACCGCCGCCCAAAGTGGAGGAATTGAGAATATCTGGGTGGCCAGCATAGTGCTGGTTACATGACTCCGCGTAGTTTCCTCGGCCGTTATCCAAACTTTGCTTAGACATTTCTCAGCTCGTGTCCATGTCGTCTCTGTGCTCATTCGCTGGTTTGTCGATATCACCCGCGGCCACGACATTTTCGGTCGGTACGGCCTCTACAGCCCCGCCGTCCATGTCGACATCCTCATCACCCGTAGGCCTGGGTGTAGCGCCCTCTGGAACATGAGACCTGGGGGTCAATGCACCGCTTCCTCTCAACGCGGATGGTCGTGGGGTAGGCGCATCGTCCATGGGTCTGGGTGTGCCCATATTTGATAGGCCGTCTCTCTCCCTCTCACCGTCCTCTCCGTCTTCATCTCCATGGTGCTCGGTCTCTGCGTCCGGCTCCTTTTCATCTCGGATTATCCGCCGCAGCCTCATTCCCTCGCCCATAAGATTCTGTAACTGCTCCCTCCTTTCAGACCACGCGGACTGCAGCTCTCCACTCTCCCGCTCTAATTCCTCAATCTCAGATCTCAACTTCTCGATGTTGGCGTGCTGCTCCGCCCTCGTCACCTTCAGCTTCTCGTCTCTCGTGATCTTCTCCGCTAGCACGTCATACGTCTTTCTGACGGCGAGAGTCTTCTGCGCCTCATCCAGCTGCACTCTCAACTGGCCGAGGTTTTCGCGCACGTCGTTGGCGGTCTGCTCGATCTTGAGCTTTTCCGCAGCATATCGCTCGCGTTCCCGTGTATTTGCAGCGCGGAGGAATTGGATGCGCGCGATGGAGGACTCAAACGCCGCGAAATCGAGGATTATATCCTCGCGGAAGCGAGCGAGGGATTGCAGGAAATGTTCGCGTGGATCGGCGGAATCTGCAGCTTCTGCATCGTCGTCTGAAGGAGAGGGTCGAGAGAGAAAGGAGGTTATGGGCGTAGTAGGCGCGAGAAGTCGCTTCGAGACGCGTTTGTATGGTCGCTCTTCAATACCCAGGAGTCGGGTTGCATGAAGTTTGTCTTCAACATATCAGTCCATTTGATTTCTTTGACAGTTTGTTCAGCGCAAACACGCTCACCTTCTTCGACTTGATCAAGCACGGTGAATGTTGCCATCTTTTGCTACTTAGGAGATATACATACGCCCAATGTGCAGCGCTAGAAAGTTGCGATATATCAATATCACCTCAAGGGCGAACTACTCCACAGCAGAAGGCTGAGCGGACTTTAGACAAGGCTACGCTATTCTAGATACGGCATGACGAGGCTGTGATCGACAGGTCCTCCCCCCGCCTGTCACTTCACTCCTACCGCCCTGCGGCCTCTGGCTGGTTGAATGGCCTATTCACCAACCATGCGCCGAAACAGCCACAACAGTGAAGTCTGGGAATATATCTTCTGGACTCGACCTTCCATCCTGCCCTGCCTTCCTCCATAACACTCCGCCACACACTCACCTACTCCCAACTTCTTACACCATCCTTCTCACTACACAAGCTTTCAACATGCCTGCCGACAGTCTCCTTGACATGGCCCGCCGGGTTGCTGGTCGCAATGTCCACAAGATCACTGACATTGGAGACGTTTCCTACAACGTAATCCGCCCGGTCCTACTGAAGATCGAGAGTCCCGAGCAGCTGGTGAGTCTATTGTGTCCGGACCCTCTGCCGTGCCGTGCTAATCCTCGGGCAGTACCAACTGGAGCTCAACTCGCCGCAACTGGTCGGTAACACTGCCGAACTGTGGCTCAACTTCATGAGGCGAGACATCCCAGACTACGAACTCAAACCACATGTTCCCAAGAACCCCACGAGTTGGTATAAAGTTTACAAGAAACTCAAGAAAGAGGCATCAAAAGCTGCTGCCGATGCTGAAGCCGTCCTCAAAGCTACACTCTCAGGCATCAAGACCATGAAGGAAGAGAACCTTGCCGAGGTAGTCAGCACCGAGAGGGGCAACGCACTATATTCCAGCACCAACGCACCAGGCCCGTCCAGGAGAGGCAGGATCCTGTACAACTACATGTCCGGCAGAACTGGATCTAAAGGCGCAAACAAGATGACGCTGATGGAAAAGATCCGCAAGGAAGCAAGGAGCGCCAAGACCGGCGTGATGGGCCGGCCCATGCATGAACTTCAAAAGAAGCACAACGGCGTCGTCAAGCCGCCGGCGCAATTCGTCGAAGACGTCAAGCGTATGAAGGTCTTACAGCAGGTTGAGGCGAAGAAAGCCCTTACTCCACCTCCCAAGAGACCCTTGTCGACCACCACGTCGGGCGCGGCCACTTCCGCCAGAATCTCAACACCTCCGATGCACGCGCCAGGAAGTCGCCCGAGACCTCAACCCGCAGCCGCCAATGGCCTCGAACCATATGACCTGACCAGCGATCGGGAAGCACGACTCCGAGCCCTGAAAGCGGGGAAGCCAACCCCTTCCAAAGCTACCGTTCCGGATTCGGAGCTTACTCTATCCCCAACATCACGAACTCCGAGATTGGAGTCCACGGGCGACACCCTGACTCTCGACTTCCTCGAGTCAGACTCCGACTCCGAACCCATCAACAGCACCCCCAAGCGCAGCAATGTACGACAACGAGAAGAGGACGATGCACTCTTCGGTCGTTCCACTACTCCCAGCGTCAAACGAAAGCGAGACATCGAGGACGACTCCGACCTTCCGCACAAAGCCATCCGTCCTGTCAGCGACGAGGATATCTCCCCGCCGCCCCGGAAGCTCTCCCGCCCAAGCAGTAGTGACGACACCAGCCCGTCCCACAAACTGCTCAAGCCGACTGTTTCGGATGCGGCCCTTCTCGCCCGGTCTCGGAGTCCCTTGACGTTGTCACCATCGTCGTCTCCGAGGCTCCAACCGGTCAAGAAGCGGCCGGCTCCCAGCTTGTTCATGAAGAGGAAGTAAGGGGCAGTGGCTTTGGAAAAAGTAGCGTGGAACCTGGACACGGTGCGGAGACAGGGACCCAAATGTGGTAGTGAGACACATGATGTGGAGTCATGAAGTCAGAGTGGTGTGCGTAAATGCACAGGACAGAATTGATCAATCATTAGTGAATACCATATTTGGCCAGGGCGGTTCAATCACAAATGATATATGTGACTATTGACGACGAGGACGATAAGTCGAAATCACAGCATGCGAACTGGGAGTCTGGCTGGCTAGCTGGCTAGCTGACTTATGTGCATAGTTTCTTGGGTTAGGTAAATTGGATTGAATATGGTAGAGAGAGTAGAATGGAGTAGACTGGAGATCCTCTTGATCGGGTCATGTCGTGTTGATCGATAAAGCAGGTTCAATGAGCACGGGCAGGCGTCTACCATGTCCTCGTTCTACTGTGTGCTCGTGTGCCCGGCACATGCATCAAGAGATGCATGGCATGGCCTGTGATTATCGTGCCATTGTACCCATGCATTCATGATAGTGACCGAGACCGAGACCGTGACCGTGACGATATATTGACCATACATGCCATTGCTCGTCTACGCCAGTGCGTGGCCGTGGACTGAATATCTGGGACCTGACTACCTGTTGTAGGCGGACAGAATCACACTCACTGTCTGTCTACACTGTCCTCTTTGTTGTAATGCCGTGTCCGTGTCCATGTCCATGTCCACGCCTGTGTCCCATGCCCGGTCCTACACGCCCATGCTCACTTCGCGCAACCATCTTGAATGCGTGCGTCGTGCGTCATTCGTCTCTCGTGCGGAGAGTCAGTCGTGTTGTTGTCGTGTCTCCCTCATGTTTGGCTTGGCTCGGCGACATCCTTGTATGAGTTCCTCAGGCGCAAGGATATGCGCGCTCCTTGCAACCCGCCTATCGTCACAGTTGCAGTCACATCGCCCCAGAGACTCAGCAGTCAGTTTGACACGGTCAGCTGGAGTTGCCTCCCCTCAGCGCGAGCACCAAATGTAATGTGTTGCCGCCTTCGAGGCCGTAGTCGGCGGCTGTTTTCTCGTCGGCCCTATATAATGCACCATGTTCTTAGCACATCACGTCACGTCACTCACACCAGGTCAAAATCAAATGATACCGTCGTTTATCCAATCCCCACCGTCTGATCTTTGTTGTACTCACAAAGTAGCCGTACATGGTGGACGTGGTTGCGTGATGGGGGCAGGGGTGGGAGCAAAGAAGAAGAGGGAAGAGGGTGAGGCAGAGACAGAGACGGGAGGAAGAGGAACGGATTACGCACATCTGCTTTCCACCGTAAATCAACCGCTGCTGGACCGGGGGGATGCCTTCCTTTTCTTCGACCCGCTCTTTGATTCGCGAGACCTAAGCTCCCCGAAGACAGGTCAGCAAGCGACCCCTCGGTTTAAGTTTTCTGGTTGCGGTGGTTGTGGCACGCGGATATTGATAGTGGTAGGGACAGTGTTTCCGCGGCCGTGGCAACTCAATGTACCTTGTAGTCCGGCTCGATGTCCAGCTCGATCTCTTTCCCCGTCAACGTCCGCACTCTGTTCCATTGACGCCATGTTAGCCTATTTTGTTCTCCCTACATCGCTGGCCCTGGCGTGCCAATCGTTGCTTGCCCTCTAGGGTAGAGTGACCGAAGGAGGGGGAAATGGAAGTCGCGGTGGGGAAAAGCATTACTTGATCAGCATCTTTGCGTATGTCTCGCAGCGGCGGTCGGATGAGGACTGCTAACAAGCGATGTCAAGTGTAAGTCGAGCTGTCCCGCGCGGACGAGCAGTAGCAGGGTCTGGCGTGATGGAGGAATTGGCCCTCGCGAGAATGCGGAACAGAGGAGGAGAGTGAGATGTTGGTTCGAGGGACAACTGGGTTGAAAGGTGAGGGCCTTGGAGGGGTGCGACAAGCCGAAGCCGCAGCCTGACGTCGCGGGGCGAGGCTGCTTATGTAATCGAGATTCACCCGGTGTGCGAACCAGCCTCGTTGGTGCCTCGTTTATAGCAACGTTGTGATTCAACAAGTGTAAACAAAGTTGTGGCAATACGTTCATGATATTGGTGAGCTTAGAACGGTCATAGCGACAAGACACTCGCTTGCACGCCAGAGAATATGTGGTACGGCAGAGACGACAAGAACAAAGGGGGTATGTGAGAGACCAGAAATATGTACAAAACTTTGACAGACAGCCGCCATAAGCTTGCGCTCCCCCATTTCAATCCCGTAGATTGCCAGACTTGGTCAAATCTTTCCGGCATGTATCCAAACTGAGATGCCGGAGCCAGAACGCCGCTTTTCCATATCCGCCGCACCGCAAAATAAGAGATTCAAACGAAGCCGCAACAAGATACTGAGCCAGGTTCTGCGTTTCGTCCTGTCGTCCGCTGCTTGCGCAGCAATCCATTTCTTTCCATCATTGTACACATTATGAATAAAATGACTTTTCAATTCTGAGGTTTCGGAGGAACGCAGTCTCAGGTCGGGGCATGTTAGAATCCTCGCCATGGGTCGCGGGATTCATAGCTCCCTCGTGTAGAAGAGCTCGCAGCCATCATCTCGCTATGCAGCAAAGAATCGACGGGACTAATGCTGTCTCGCCCTGGCTCGGCTCCCCAATAGCCCATATCCTTTCTCTTTGGTGCTTGACGCATAAAGTTGAAGGAAGGGCGGCCCGACGATGGGGCCTGTTCATGGTCGATAAATGCGTCCATTCTCATCGTGTTCGTATTGTGGTTGTCCAGGAAGATTGGTGGCACAGGAGGCCTGCCAGAAGCACTTGCTTCACTGCCTCTTCGACTGCTGATCACACTCTGCATTCCCAAACTGGGAGTGTAAAGTCCACGGTCAGACGAATATACTGCGGTGGAATGTACGCTCTGTGAGTAGGTGGAGGACCCTGGTCCCGGAAGACTAGGCGTTACTGCATTGGTCGAAAAGCTTCTGAAGGAGCTCGGTGGCGCTCGAGGTGCAGTGTTGCTCCTTTTGCGGGAGTGTCGTGGGATTGTGGGAGGTAGGGCTGGGTCTGTCAATGGATCGTAGTAGTCACGTGTCGGCGGCCGAGAGTCTTGTACGGGCATTGACCCATCGGTTGTGAATGATCTGGGACCGGGCCCGGCCCTGGCAGCATTCTTGGTGAGTCGGATTGAGTCTCGGATGGGTCGTCTGCGAAGAGACCCTGCGAGTGATGGTGGTGCAGCAGGCATCATATCATGTTCTGGGAGTGGTGGTGGTGGAGGGATTGCAGTCAGCTCATTTACGCTGAGAGGCGAATGCGACAAGAATGACAAAGCCGTCAACCAGACATAGTGCCGTTCTTGAGATGTTGCTGTAAACTTCAGAGCGCGCTGAGGTGTCAAGATGAGAATGGATCTGTTGAAATTCGGTCCGCTGAGTGCACCTTTTGGCATTGGGTTATCGTCCTTCACATCGAGCACGGATTTTATCGTCACTACGTGATGTTAGCATTCAGCTCTGTGTACGTGGCAAGGCTGACTTACACTTTCGACCACTCTTTCCCATCAGTGCGGTTCCAGATGTTGGTTGTTTACTGCTCCACATCACGGCACGCTCGTATGGCGCAAGCCAAACCCACCGCTTATGTCGAACACCGTTGTTGGTGACACTCTGGGAGATTTCTTCCACGCTCTTGTTGGGATCCCAGTCGGCCTTGTCGGTCACCCCGAAGGACTTCCTTCTCCTGACATACTTGAACATCCATTCTCCGACCATGGTCTGTGCAATTGAGTCGACAACGGAGGTTTGATGCATAGACACTGCATCTGAGTTCTGCTTTGTGTGAGCTCGCTGTCGACTGGGTCCAGTGGCAACCGATGGCCGCGGCGCACTTGCTTCTCGAGGGTCACCGTACTGCTCAGGGGGAGCAGGTGGTGCCGTGGGCATAGCAAAACTCGGCATTTCTGGAACAATGGACACCCTTGGCTCTAAAGGTGGTGATCGACTTCGAGACTTGCGAGCTTGAGAGTGAGGCGATATAGCTGGTCCAGATCTCGCCTTTCTCAACATCGGTTTCGGATATTTACCGTTCCTCGGTCGCTTTGTCGGGGAGGCATTGGTGCTGCCAGGAGAGCTACGGCCGCCTTCACTGATTGATTTGCCGATTTTGGCCGAGCTGTACCTCAATGGGACTGGGAAAGGAGGCGGATTGTTGCTCTCGAAAGAGGTAGTGGTGGATTGTGAATGTTGTGATTGGTGAGCTGCAGCTCCGCTTGAGATCAGAGCCGCCCTTCTCATGTTATTGTTCTTCGTAGAAGGCACTCTCTTCAACTTCATGCCCATGTTTTGTCTTTGGGAGCCTCGGCGTGGGCTGGTGCGCGACTGGAAGAGGATCGCCCTCATTTCTGGGGGCAGGCTGTCCTCTGAAAGTCGAAGATTTTCCAGCGCAACTGCTTCGCCTGCTGAGGCTGCTGCACTTTCGCTAACATCCTCCAAACGGTAATCCTGCGAGACCATTTTGCCAGATTTGAGGACGAATTTGGCTGTTGGCCGGCTGAAAATATCATCTTCCGGGAACGTGTCTTCATTGACAAACTCGTCACGGTCCTCGGCCTCGTCGTCAAAACCCGCAAAAAGGCTGCTTGATCTGATAGGTCGTGGCATGCTTGAGCCGAAATCCCTTGTGAGAGGCCCACTGTCGTTCACAGGAGGTATTTTGGAAGGACCCGCCATATTGGAACGCCTGGACGCGAACATGGAGGTACCAGGAGATACTCTTGATCGAGGTATTGGCGGTGGTGCTGCAGTCCTTGATGAAAGTGGCAGCCTATAATGTGTCGACAACGGTGCAGGTGGCATTTCCGAGGGTGGGACAATGGCTCTTATATCGACTCGAATTTCTTCTGTCTGCACCGAGGAGGACTTGTATATTCCAAGTAGTTGATTGGTGACCTGGCTACCTGCGTTCTTGGTTCGGGGTGGTAGCACAACATTAGTTTCAGGTGTGGCAGGTCTTGATCCCGGAGGAATGATCGCAATCAGGGGAACTTTCAGGTCTAGAGTTTCCTCACTTCCCGTGTGCTTGTGGCTGAAGTTTTCGAAGACAGGTAATGTAGGCTCGGTCTGAGTGCCAATGGTGGCGGTTTCGACTCGTTCCAAGGCACTTTCGGGAATTGTGGCCAGTCCAGCATCGCGCTTGTCAGGTGTCAGTGGCGGACTAGGGAGAGCCTCAACTGTCTGGCAGGCCGATGACACCATGATAGGTCGCTGCTTTTCCCATGGGATATCGACACTGTCCACCGGACTGACCGGGCTTGGAGTAACGTTGATCTGTCTAGCGCTTCCAACTGAAATATCTGCGGGCTTGTGTCCATTAACCATGGGCTGCGTTTCCATGATGGGCCATGGTGAAGCTGGAGGGGAGAATTGGATCGCGGTATCCACGTATTTGACACTCGAGCGGCTTCGACCGGTGTCCAGCGAGATAACACCAACACGATCATGCTCGGGGCTGTCATTACGTTCCATATCTCCGAAGTCGACAGGCAGACCCAAGACCTTCCTGGCTTTGATGGACAAACTTGACGCGGGCCGGACGTGTTCCTCTGGCAATGCATCGGGAGAAACACGACCATCTTCATTGTACTGTGCGTTCAGCATGTCCTCTTCCATTTCGTCGAAGGCGAGTTCGTCTGCTAGGTTGACGGAAACACCGTTGTGGAAACTCAACACTGAAACCCGCCCACCGTGCGTATCACTGTTGACAGAGGTAGCACTATGCCGCCTTCCTCTCCGAGTCATGATCGAGCCTTTGCTTGGGCTATCCATCAAGCTATTGCGGCTGTGTGCACGCTCAGTCGGAGACACGGGAGCTGCTGCGTGGTGATGTGCATTGGCGAGCTCACTGAGCACTACTTTCAAGCGACCCTCGGCGATGTGAACCCTCGTCTCCAGTCCACGCTTTTCGGCAAGCCATGTCTCCCTGTCTCTGTCCCATAGAGACTGGGTTCTCTCGGCCGCTTCTTCTTGGCCTTTGGCCTTCTTCTGGTTCTGTTCGAGACGCTTTCGCAGATCCGATACATCGCTCAAAGCATCATCGCGTTCCTTCGCCAGCTCGTTGAGGGCAGAGAGAGTGCCGCCTTCGAGAAGCTGCATTTGCCGTTTGGTCGACCTGGTCTCCTTGTTCGCTTGCAAGAGGTTGCTGTTGAGGACTTCATTTTGGGTCTGGGCAGCATGGAGACTGATTTCCAGTTTCTCGATGTCGTTGGTCCTACTCTCCAGATCCCGCCGCAGTGACAAAATCTCGGAGACTAACGATGCATGTAGCGTAGGTGTAAATCTTCTTGGATCGAGAGGAGATATATTCTCGTCCAGAGCAGGGTTGGAGTGAATTGAGTCATTACTTCGTCTCTTGTTGGCTCGCTCATCGGGCATTGGCGGAGGCGTCGATGAGGGCGACATGTCTTCGTATCGTCGGGACCTAAAGGACTGCGAACTGGACGGCGTTCGATATGGGGTATCGGTCGGTGATGGCAGCGAATAGCTGATCTCGGGGTCCATTACTCCGTATATCTCGACGGGAGCTGTGCCGTTGGCGGCTCACATATACAGGCGACGCTCACAGAGCATGCTCTTCTCGAACAGAGTTGTCTGGTCAATCAGTGTCAACGGATAGTGGCTCAACCCAATACCCAATAGTCATGGCAGTACATGACGCTGGAGCTGAATTGACTGCGACAGGATCCAGTCCGAAGTCGTCAGGATGCCACTACAGGCCCGGGGGTGGTCTCGATAAACAGCGGTCAGGTTGTGAGATGGTCAAATGCAAGAAGTTACGAGAGAAGAGAGCGTCATGCGCAGGCGCGTCCAGGAAGTGGGTGTCAACGATAGGATTGTCAGATAGACAGGAGATGCTGGTTGATCCGAACAAGTCTAGTCTCTAAGTGGTTCGCGATTGACGATGATGCTGGTCGAGGCGAGAGACAAAATGGTCGACGAGGCAAGGCCTGATCCTCTGCCCTGGGATGAATGTCCTGTCCGACTCGATGGAAGCTCACCTCTGTCTGTAGGAAGGATTGGGCCGTGTCGCGTCCGCAGAGGCGGAGCCATAGGTCGATCAGCCAGCATAGGCGCAAAATTGAGGAAAGGAACGATTGGACAGCAGCACCTCAATCGCGGGAAAATCATTGCTCAGGGGCATCGCAGTGGGATAAACGGATGTCGGACGACCAGGGCCTGCAGAAGTGGATTGGGCGAGGTGAAGCGGAGGGCGATTTCCACGCCTGTCGTTGGAGAAAATACTTTCGGGATGAGGACGCCCCAGGGCGCGGGGCTGCCACCGCCCAAGGAAAAGGCCCAGGGTTTAGGGACGAGTTATCCGCGGGCAGTCCTAGCCTAGGAGCAGCACTGGCGGGCTACGGTACCAGATTCCTGGTTCTCCCAACACTATGGCTTCAGC
The DNA here is from genome assembly GCA_016109585.1 of Phialophora expanda. NCBI lineage: Eukaryota > Fungi > Ascomycota > Eurotiomycetes > Chaetothyriales > Herpotrichiellaceae > Phialophora > Phialophora expanda. Next base: position 382,007 of record JADWPR010000010.1, read on the forward strand.
GTCCCACAATCCGAACATGCGGCTGATCTGAAGATATACGATCAGTTATTGTTTTGCACTCGTTACTCAGGCTGTTCACTCATACGCCGTCTATCGAGTTGAGGGGTCACTGTCGATGGCTTTGGCTGTCGAGATCGTGCACCCTGTCAGTGAAGCCGCCCGCTGCAGGTCCGACTGACCTAGCGTGACTAGCCGCGTGAAAGCCAGTTTTAGGCTCCCGGCCCGGTCTGGAGTCAAGTTCCTGGTGGCCTGTCTAGCTCTGACTTGGCAGCCCAGGGCTTGTTTCAGACTCCCCACCATCCGGAGCATTTTGGGACGCCGGCCTTTCCGTCTTGGTGATAAATGAAGCAGCTGGCTTCGAGCTTGCCATTTGCGAGCGTGTCAAATTTACCAATCTCCCGGGAAGAGCTTTTCGTCTCGAAGCCCACTCGACGGCCACGACGTTGAACGGAATGATTATGCACCAAGTGCGATGATGAAAAAGAATTGATGGGGTGCTCGAGAGTCGGAGTGGCCCACGGTCCTCGTGAGACCTTAAAGGCACTTGCGCCGCTATCACAATTGGGCCTTGCTCGCGGCCTCATGCACAGTCCCTGTAGCCGAATCAATTCGCCTCTGCTTGTCGGCATGAGGCATGAACGGTTCCCACCTGTAACTTCGAGCCCTGGTCGGCACACCGGTTTGGGCACCTAGGCCCTTGGGCTGAAGTATGAAGGGTCTGTGCGATGCTTGCTCCCTCACTTCGCTTGCGAGCTGTTATCTTCCTGCTCCCCGTTAGGGATGAACTCAAACAATGTCGAGTCAAGATGGCACCGATCTAGAGATGTGCCCATGAAGTATCGTAGGATCTGTCCGGTTCGCACCTCGTAATTGTGGCTGCCGCTGGCTGCCCCGAGTTCGGTGGACGAGCAATGCCTGCGTCGATCGACTCAATTTTCGTATACACAGTAGCACCCTGGAAAATATCTTGGCAGGTTGAAGTTGAACCATCGATGTCGATGTTTGTACTAGTGTGCAACTTGTCCCCATGTTGCAGGAATTCCCTTCAGAGCTGATGAAGGGGGTGAGAAGTTTTGATCACATTTCTATGTCACCACAGTGGCTCCCTTGTCAACAATCACGGAGGTGTCTTCTGCAAGTCCGGCAATGGTTCATCACATCGACGATGTCGACTCACGGTTGCGAGCACGGCTTCACTCCCACATGCTGAAACATGCCACATGTCGAACCCCTCCTTTGGCTTCTTGTGGCTTGCAACTTGGGGTCGTGTTTGAGTGCTTCTCACGCTCCCTGAACGCAATCTGGGCAACAAGACTGGCCACACCCGTCGCTAACCTTGGCTTAATCAAGATAAATCACCAGCACCGCCCTCGTGTTGATCAACCTGGACCCTATGTATGGGAGAAGCTGGCGTGAGCTTGCTTGTCCTGTGGAAAATGACGGGGACACCCGCAAGAACTATGGCGGGGCGTCGTTAGCCATCATCACCTCTTTACTCCATATCGAGTATGCCCTCGTTCTTTGCCTGCTATGCTCCCTCGTCCGTAATTCGTACGCTGCAGCGATATGGATCATCTCCCGACATGGCCCGTAGAAGTCGGGTATCAACCGGTGAGTAAACGGAGAAGAGCACGCTCGAGATCCCGCATGAGCTCGCGAAGAATAGTAGCGATGTACGGAGGACCCGGTACGCATCTCTTCGTCCCTGCCGAGGTCGAGGATTGTCATCTCCAAACTCAACTGTGACCCCAGCTTCAACTCCACAGGTTTGAGTGACGCGCGTGCTGCGCGCATGCAGCAATGATTGTTAAAGGCGCCATCATTCGCCATTCAAAGACTCCTCCCGGTCGTCCACTCCGCGCGCGGAAGAAGCTTTGACCGTTGCAGGAAACAGCAGCATCGCGATATATCTTCATACCACAATTCAGAGTAGCTAAGTTTATCCATTCCTTACACAGTCCTCTCCTCCATCAGCCATCCAAGCAGGTTGATTATTCAAGACTGCCTACGCTCCCCTTAGTCAGTGTGACGAGTCCCTCACAATGTCCACCACCACTCCCCCGAAAGCCCTCCTAACGGACGTTTTCGGCACGGTCGTCGACTGGCGCAAGACTGTCACCGACTACCTCACCCGCCGCGCCAGTGAAGCCCTCAACTCCCCGACCTCGTCAATACCCAGCGCCGTCCGCACCGCCGCGGCGGGGATATCGTGGCCGGAAGTCGCCCAGCTCTGGCGTACCTCGTACTACAACTTCACGCGCACGTATGACCCGGCCGAGGCGCAGCGGGACCCCTCCAAGTTCAAGACTGTGGACCAACACCACGTCGAAGCCCTGCACAAGATCCTGGTCGATCACGCGCTCGAGGGCCTGTGGACGGACACGGAGATCGAGAAGATCGCTCTCATATGGCACTTTCTCGACCCCTGGCCGGACTCCGCGGCGGGACTGGCCAAGCTAAATGCCCGCTTTGAAACCGCAACCCTGAGTAACGGCAATACCGCCCTACTTCGGGACCTTGCCTCCCACGGCCACTTGCCCTACAAGCATATCCTTAGCGGCGAGGATTTCGGGGCCTACAAGCCACACCCGTCCGTGTATCTCGGCGCGGCGAAGAAACTGGGCTGCAAGCCCGAAGAGTGTGCTCTTGTGGCGGCGCATTTAGCCGATCTCAAGGGCGCGAGAGGGTGTGGGTATCAGACGATATATATTGAACGGGAGAAGGAGGAGGGGTGGAGTGAAGAGGAGACGAAAAAGGCGAAGGAGGAGGGGTGGGTTGACATGTGGGTTGGTCTCAACGACGGGGTTGACGGTGGTGGATTTCTGGAAGTTGCGAAACGGTTTGGCATATAAGACAGAGCACAAGTAAGTAGCAGGCCGTGCATGGTATCACTTTCCCCACGACCGTGTCTGAACTTGCCGGACAGTCCATGCCACTGTAGCAAGTGCTCATCAACGACAGTTGCACTCCCTCGCTCGCCCACTCACTGCATATACATTTTTTAGATCTGCATGTGTACCTGGGAAGAGTGTCTCATTATGGCATGGCATGGCTATCTTTACGGCTTTTGATGTCGTTTGTACAAATTCTCAATCAACTGAACTGCCCGTCATTTTGCTCTCAATCTCACATCCAATCTCACACCAACATCACAATTGCCATACACCACACTGGACATCGGACTCCGGATAGCTTTCACACCCTCACCTTGCTACTTGCCCCCTTCGACGTTGCTCCTCTTTTGCTCGTTGCTTTTCGAACTTCTTGGCCTTCCTTCCACGACCGAATCTGCTCTCTTCTCGTCACTTCAGTTGCTCACAAAGCCAGGTGGATAGGCGGCGCTCCTGCCTTCTTCTCCGCCTTCTTCGCCGCCTTGTACCACTTCGCATTCGCATCACTATACGTAGTCCGCCTCTTGATCATCCTCTTGGGTACAAACTCGCCATTCTCATCAAAGGCGTCTGTATCGTCAATATCATCGCCGCCATTCCTCGTACTGGCGGGACTTCCCACACTAGTCGTCGCGGCTCCGGTCGTGGGCGTCGTCACGTCGTCATCGGGGTTCAGGGGAGAGTCGACGTCCGCACCGAACAGCGCCCCCATACCAGCTTTGTCGCCATGCGCGGAGAATGGATTCCCCGAACTGCTGTTCAACCCGGCAGACATGTCTGCGATGGCCAGCGCGTTCAGTTTGCTGGCACTGCCGTTGATAAGCTCCTTCTCTTCTTCGTCGGTCAAGGGCTCAATGTCCGGGATGGGCCCGCGCGGGAGGATCACAGGCCAGCCGAGATCGGTACCGCCGTGGAGCTGGCGACCCTTGGCCCGTAGGTAGCCGTATTTGTACACCTCGAAGAAGGTGGTCTTCTTGAAGACGCCACCATTCGTGCGGTCCGACGTGTCCCAGTACAGGTTGCGTAGCCATTTCGACAGGCGAGGGTAGTCGTGCCGGATCATCTTGAGGTTGCAGTTGAAGATGTTGTAGTATGCGACGTCGAAGCGGGCGAGTGTGGTGTACAGCCTGATGTCGGCCTCGGTGATGTATTCGCCAAAGAGGTACGGTTGGTGAGCAGGGGCTTTGAGGTGTTCCTCCAGCCGATCGAGGGATTTGAAGAGTGGGTAGACACTCGCGTCGTATGCTTCTTGCGAGGCCGCAAACCCGGTCTTATAGACCCCGTTATTGACAGTGTCATAGACCCACTCGTTCATAGCGTCAATCTCTTTGCGCAGGTGAGGCGGATAGAACCCTCCACCGGGTTTGTTGACTTCTCGCTGGTCGGGCTCCAGGAAGTCATCGAACTGGTCATACAGCATGCGGATGATCTCGGAGGACTCGTTGTTCACAATTGTCTCTGTCTTCTTGTCCCATAGCACAGGGACGGTGTAGCGGCCGGTGTATGTCGGGTCGGCTTTGAGGTACAGTTGCTTCAAGCCGGTGAAGCCATACAGGGGGTCGGCGCCCATGCTGCCATTGCGGCCGGTGAAGGTCCAACCATTCTCGGTGAGGTCGAAATCGGTGGTGATCAGTTGGATGACGGGCTCGAGGGATTTGAGGCCACGGACGAGGATGGTTCGATGGGCCTAGCAGTTATCAGTCTCCCTCTTCGATGAGCTTGTGGGGCAAGCCAGCTTACCCAGGGACAACCATAGTTTGCATAGAGCGCATATCGATCTTTGTCAGGAGTGAACTTCGAACCTGGTTCCTTTGAGATCCAGTTGCGAAACTGGCTGTCTTTCCGTCGAAAGTGGCCGTCGGCATCGGCGTGCTGGTGCGTTGGTCTCTGATGAGTCAAGGTCAACTTGTGCTACAGGGAATAGAGAGGTCCAAAGTTTACCGAATCGCCCATTGTGTTAGTGGGAGCTTGATGCTGTAATCTTTTACCGTGATGAAGGTCAAGAGAGAGGGCCGGGGGAATAGCGGAAGCTGTGCGGACCTTGGTGGGATATGGAGGGGCCGCTCCTGGTCAGTTTCGCTGGAAGTGATTGTCCTGTAGCAGCTGGGACACAAAGTCCAAAACAAGACCTGAACAATATATGCAGTCGAGAAAGCGTTGCACAACTAGGACGGCAGCGACAACGACAGCAACAGTCACAGAAGAGAGAGGAGAGGATTTGAAACTCAACTTGTGTCTTCCGCAGATCAATTGTTCAGCTGAAGACTCGATGTCTCAGCCCTCACAGGCTTCCGTTATGGTGCTTACGCAACTGTCTTTTTGGCTCTCCGCGTCCAGTTCCGCCCCGCAACCGCAGGGCCGCCATGCACGTGAAGGAGGCTGGAAAGAAGCTTCGGAGTCCGGATTTCTCGTTCGAGTCTCCTGGGCAGCGAGCTTCTGGCCATCTTACGAGACGTTTGGGGGCTGAGAGCTTGCCTCTGCTTGGATCTTGGTTGGCCGAGGCGGTGAGATCAGGAAACCCAAAGACGTCATTGCAGAGCGGCCCTCACCGGTAGGTGACCGGAGAACCATCGTTCTCAAATGCTGCCCTTTGTGCTTTCAAAGACCCTGTTTCTCATCAAGCGCGATGCAGCAAGGTCTGGAAGAAGTCGATGAATAATGGGAAGGACGGAAACCAAATATGGCAGATGAAGAATACAATCCCCTTCATCCATGATCTCATTCCTCGTCCGTCCGAAGCTTCGGAACTGTGGGGAAACGTTTCTGGCCAGAACATTTTACGTCAAACAGATCGCTCAACCAGGCTGGACGTTCTGGCGATGAATAATAGAAAGCGGAAGTTCCGCTTCAGTGTCCACAGAGAGACCCGGAAAGTGTGTGCGCAAGTGGCGTGCGGTTTGGACTGATGCTTTCTCTTGCCAGGTCTCATCGGCTTCTTCAGATCTTAAAGTGAAGATGATATCAACGTTCTCTCGCTACTCTCAAAAGCAGTATTCTTGTATCCTCTCAATGTCGCAATTTCTTGGCCCGCGTCGTCGCCTCGAAACACCAAGCAGAGCACGTCTTTCGAGGAAAATTTTGTCAAATACATGTCCCAGCAGGTTGACCTTGAATCTGAATCGGGTGAAATAGATATAGTTGCCATCTTGACGTCAAACACGAGCACACCCGTTCGCTGCAAGGACAAAGAGCCAACTGAAGAATTTCTTCGGGCAGGCAGAGCCCAGACTCAGCCTTGCAGATCCGCATGTCACATTTCTGTCGACCTAAAACGCTGGCCATAAAATCACTTGGCGCGAGTACGAGATACCATACTAGCATCAGCCAGTCGCTGTGTCCGCAGTTCTCGAGCTCTGTCATTCCCTTGCCCACATCTACAAGGTACTCTCCGCTGCGACCTGTTGCACCGCCGGGTTGGGGGTGGCTCGCACGCGATTTGTGCGGGTTCCGGCTACGTGAGGGCGGTGAGGCGAGTGCGCATGCGGCCAGGCACATACTGCGTCCATCGCACTGTAGCTTGGTTTATCTTCTCCTTTGAGTTGCCCAATGTAAAGAGATGTCGTGACAGAGCCTTGAGATTCCAGTCCGCTGATGCTGGTCATTGGAAAGACTGGATAGGCCTGTCCACTCCATCTCTGCATAAAGTCCGCAGCATAATGCTAACGAGGATATTGAACGAAATAGGAAGGTGTAGAGTCGCTGTGCATGAATGAAATTCCCACTATACTCCGTAGAGAGATGCTATCGGTAACGCCTTGCATTACATTTTGGAAATGCTTGCAACAATATCGGCTCAGCTCACCCGAGACCTCTGATCCCACGTTAAACATGATCCACATCTGTCGAGGTGCAGAATGGACAGATCGACGTCTCCTGCGTCGACATAGAGCACAGTACTGGGCATATCCGATATTGTTTCTGCCCACCTGTTTGATATGGATTTGTCAAAGAAACCTCGTTATCGAGCACTGCGCCAACCGATAGAGCGGCTATCTGTTATCCGATAAGGAAACCGACGGCCCGTTAAGGAGATCGCGAGCTTAATTGAGCATCTTGTCCTCGTGCTGTGTCGGCGATCTCCAAATCGCAATTGGGACTGCTTCAGGATTTGTCCCGGTCGGTGTTCCGATGTTGTGTCTCCGCGCCTGCGAGATGTTGGAGGGACATATCTGCAAAGACTTTCTTCGATGAGAATGATCCTCGGCGGGTGAGTAATAGTGTCAACCTTGCATCTTGCTTGCAGGCTCGAGCGATGATTTGTTCGCAGCCAGTATGTGAGGGATCCACCATTCATTCCTATTCGCTGCCCTTTCCCCCTCTTCGCTTCAGGGCAGTCTTGAGCCCTGGCGTTTCGCGTTGCTGTTCAGGCGCTCATCATGTGGCGCCTGCATCATGCAAGACAACCTCCAAGCTGGAAACAGATGCACTTGGGTCCCCCGTATAGGGTTGTTTTGTAGTTGCCAAATCATACTCAAGGGCCTTGCGGCAGTCCTGAGTCGGCTCCCACAACCTCCCATCCCATGAGCCGGAGAGCTCAAAATGAATTAGTTAGTAAAGGGCGGTCATGAAACTCGAGACCGTACTCGTCAATCGTTCAAACTAGGGCATGATCTGCAAAGCATGAAGCACTTGCCCGCAGTTTCAGATGCCGATTTTCGCGTGGCTGAAATGACATGGCTCGGCACAGCTCGGCATCTCTTGAACAAACGCTTTCGGCGCCGACCAAGACGAAGTCGACTCAGTCTTCACGGTTTATCACCGACATCCCCTTTCCTGAGGGGTTCTGCAAATAGATTCGTGGGACAAGCTCGTCTGGCACCCAAACTATCGGGTACCTCCATGCTCCAGATAAAATGATGTAACACCAGCAAGGATCTGGGGCAGGTGGGAGGAGAGCGGCGGCTTGGTGGGGCATGTTACCATAGACTCTCAAAGGTCGAACAGTCGGGCTTCTACGGGTGCCTCCGGTGAGCAGCGAAGCTTCTTCTGCTCGAAAGGAATCGCTACACCGGCAGAGCAGAGAGGAATCAGCTCTTGGGCTGCCGAGTAGTTGTGGGCTTGAAGACTCTAACTCGCTCCAACGGTTACTGTCCACCGGAAACGTGTTTTTGCGTGTCTCCGGTGTCGGTACCTGGGGCGACCAGCCGCCAGCCGCAAAAGAGTAAAGGGATAGTGTAGTATGGAGTACCGGAGAGGCACGCGCGGTTCTCAAGGCTGCACCCTCGCTGTAACACTGAAAAAGAGAGAGTAATTTGAGCAACAGTTACAGTGCCTCCATCTGACTTCCCCAATCTTCAATTCAAAGAACTGCTGGCCACTCGGTACAGAGTAGAGTGAAAACGCTTCTGTCAGAAGAGAGGGCGCATGCCTGGCGCGGGTGCAAGCGCCAACCCTGCACATGCAGGTTACCATGCAGGTGCAGATGTACCTAGGGTGTGTAGTCTTGGGTTGTTCTCCATTTACACCCGCTGCTCCAAAGTAAATGAGACAAGGCGGCGCACGAATGCGTTACTGAAAATTGTCGAGTGTCCAAGTACTTTTTCTCTTCATTTGCTTTTTCTGACTGTTTGAGCAATCACTTGTCTCATGTGAAGCACACGCTCATCTCACCCGCCCCTCGTATGCATCTTACTTCCCGAGAAGACTTTCTTACGGTCTCGTCCTCATTGGCTCGCCCGTCATTGGTTCTCTCCCATCTCATCCTCAGGTCGCCAACAAAGAAGTGATCTTCACGGCTTGGTGATATCTTCGAGGAGAGCAGCGTGGGAGCCCGCGAAAACTGTCCTTCTCACGAAGTCGCTCACAGCCTTTATCCTCCTCGTCTACGATTACCCCGAAAGATCGTCCGTGAGAGCCAACATTGGCATCAGGCAGTCTTTGGCAGACTGGCAAGGTTCGCATGCAATTCCCCTCAAATACCCCGAACTGCAGAGACTGATCTTCGACTTGATCTTCCGAGGGCAGGCCTCCTCACCTAAGAAGCATTGTTCTCCCCTGCATCTCAACCCGCCCATTGATCGACTTCCGAGCATCGAGCATCCTTCATTGAATCCGATCCCTGCTCAACGCCCCCGTGCCTTGCATTACCGCCTGGGAAATATTGTTTGCCGATCCATTCCCTTGGCGGTGCCGCCGCAAAAGACCACCTCTCGCACTGTAATAGTGCTTGTCTCCACTGCTACATCCTGGCTCTGAGGTCCATAATCAATAGGAGGCAAATAAGATCCAGAACATAGTTCAACGGTCTCGTTAGCTGACCGCTTTGAGTTGCCTTGTTTCGACTGGGTCGCTGGTGACACTGCTTCTGTCGAGGTCTAGACGCAACGCACGCTTCGCAGTTTGGGGCTTTCAGCTGCACCGCTTGGTCATTGAACGCATCTGCGCCCGTCCGCACAAGCGGATGTATCAATCTCACTCTCCGGTCTCATCGTCGGCTTTGTGGGACGACTTTTAGGAGCACGAAGTTTCAAGTACCTGTGGCTGACATCGAGGACCGGGGACTCACCATGTCGGGCAAAATGACCTTATATAAATTGGTGGTGCTTGGAGATGGCGGCGTCGGGAAGACAGCTTTGACAATTCAGGTTTGTTACGCCGCACCCCTTGCGTCCGCTGCCTGCTTATTGGCCTGCAGTTATGCTTGAATCACTTTGTCGAGACCTACGATCCTACCATTGAAGACTCTTATCGGAAGCAAGTCATGATCGATCAACAGGCTTGCATGCTCGAAGTTCTTGACACTGCTGGGCAGGAAGAATATACTGCTCTGCGCGACCAGTGGATCCGAGACGGCGAAGGGTTTATCCTTGTCTACAGTATCACTTCCAGAAACTCTTTCACAAGAATTCAGAAGTTCTATTCTCAGGTACAGCGAGTCAAGGAGTCGGGGCATCCAAATTCACCTACTGGCGCAAGCTACCTGCCCGCACAAATGACCGGCCAGCCCATATATACCGGCCCGGTTCCTATTATGTTGGTTGGCAACAAGAGCGACCAGCATCACGAACGTGAGGTCTCCGCCCAAGAAGGCCTAGCTCTCGCGAAAGAACTCGGTTGCGAATTTGTTGAGGCCTCCGCCAAAAATTGTATCAACGTTGAAAAGGCATTTTACGACGTTGTACGGCAGCTGAGAAGGCAACGGCAGTCACCTATGAAGCCCGTCGATCGAAAGGGCACAAACTACGGCCCACAGCCGGGTCCTCGAAACAACTATGACTCGGATCACCAACGAATTTACCGCGAACATAGCAAAAAGCGCAGCAGCAAATGTGTGATTTTATGAACTCGCCAAGCATTCAGCGATATCCGGGACCGCTGCTGGAGATGAATTTATGATCAAAAGGTGTTGCCAGGCGCTAGCGACACTTCTGTGGCTCTAAACTTCGGTCGTCATCGAGCAGGATCTACTCCAGCCGTTCGATGTTACTTCATTATGCACGTGGACTGAACCATCACAATGCAGTTCCGTCTCTTGATACTATCCTCGGCATGTCGACCTTGCGTGTCATTTTCTCGAGCCCTTAACAATCTACCTTGGACAGACTGGCGACTTTCACCGCTCATCTTTGCCGGAACTGTTCTTCCACTCAAGAGAAGTTTAGTTCATCGACAGGAATAGGTTCTCATTGCGGCAAGCAGTGAAGGCTATTACTCTGCAGCACAACACCTACAATGTACGATATGTCAAAGCCGGTATTTCAGAGACCTAGAAGTAGTGTGAAGAAATTTTCTCTTTGCTGCCCGGCCTGAAACGACCTGCAACTCTCGGCAACGGCGGCCCGCATCGTTCTGGGGTAGAGGGGTTGCGGAATGCTACGGTCGGCTACAGATGTGCTCCTCTGGGGTGGACATGAGACTGTGCAACAGCACACCACCGTCATGGTAATTGCACTCAGTACGTGAGCGGATGGGGTCGAGCTACGACAGATGCAGTGCGGCTCCTTGTTACAACACTACGCAATGCACTACGATTGGCAGGTCACGCAGCAGAGCTGTCGCATTAATTCCTATGGGTAGCCTTCAACCTCGGAACTTTTGCTCGGGACTATTTGGGATGGATGGGAACAGTGGACCGGGCTCAATATCAGGGATAGGAGGAACTTTGCTCCAGTCATATCGGCCAGTGGCAGGAATACGCCAGGCGACATGGCGTATCCGCGCCTAGCATGCCCTGGGAGAGCTAGATAAAAGAACTACTAACATGAAATCAGAGTTCTGTAAATAGGGAGAGGCCATGCGTGTTCCAAGTAGACGGGCGCGCACGCCAACACTAACTCAATTACAAGCGACCTGGATTGTTCGATCCCTTGTCTTAAACCATGCTTTCACCTCCTGTTTACTAGGTTCATGACAAGGCAGCCGCCCCAGGAGTGGTGGAGCAGCCATCATCGTGTTTCTTTCAAGCAGAAAAGTGAAGAAGGATGAGGAGAAACGAGCGATTGGCGAGAAAGTCTATCGATGAGACTACTGTCCCTTGAGCTGAACTCGAGATTCGAGACTGGAGTGTACCATTCAAGCTGTCCTCGCCTTTCACATGCCTCTCATTTCCACGTCACTCTCGCCATGGACTGAACCGGATAAGTACCGTTCAACAAGCATTCAGGACCAAGTTGTCAAGAATCAGACATCAAAAGCGTGTACGGAGAAATATCAATTTTGTATGTACGGAGTAATATGCCCCAGTCGGCACTCGTACTCCGGGGAGTACATACGAGGTACATACCTACGGATGACTCGTGTGCCCACCGCGACGCAGGCTTAGGACGGGTTGGAACAGCGGGCGCGGGTGCGGGCACGGGTGTTGGGTCCCAGCCCACTGCTACTGCTCTACTACCTAGCACATAGTTAGTACCTCATACAGTTCTACGTATGTACCTCGTACATAGAGGTGTCCTCGTGCTGCCACAGCACAAGCACGTCCAAGTATTCACTTCCTTGGCGACTTCCCTTAACTTCTTTAATTGATTGCTTTCCTCAGTCGCAGGGAGGAAGAAGCACTGCGTCGTCGCGCAGCCTCGTGTTCGTGCTTGCATTTGCATTTTGGACTTGCACTTGCACTTACATTTCACTTCGCGCTTGAGCTCTCGGCGTTTCGTGTCAGGGTCAGCCTCCTGCATGATTGGGCCCCGTCGCGAATGCTGTGTTAGTGGAGCAAGTCCCCTTTTTCTTTCTCGGAATGAAGAGGTCCTCGTAACTTCCCAGGGCAGTTTTCGAGGATTAGCTTCGAATTGGGTCTGATTTGAGGACTACTACATGGTTCCGGGTGAGATTAAACGACATGGACTGGATCTTCGACTCAATACAATCAAGGACGCGTACTCTGCAAGTCGAAGAGGACAATGGAATGATACTTGTCCTAAGAACCGGAAGTCGCAGTTGCATGTGAGTCTCTTTGCACAGAAGCATTCCGAGGCAATGCCACATTGGTTGGGACGTGGCCTGGAAAATTTAACCGCGCCATGTTTCTCCACGCGGCCCCATATTCCTCGTGTTCACCGTTTGTGTGGGCACCCGGCGTTGTTCAACACGTCGCAAGCCAATTGCGTTATCTTCTTTGGGGAGTAGCTCGTGTGCTCGTGGTGTTGTGCAACTGTCACTCAGGGGGTTGATGGAAGCTGTTGGCTAAATATGAGACATGCGGAAAGAGGATCTGCGTCCATCATGGTGTACGAGCCATGTGGCTCTGATGGCTCTCTGCCGATCTCTGATCCCTTTGACGGAAGGATGAGGGGGACCTGCATACGGATTTTATCCAGGTAGCAGATCGTCATTTGCGAGCATTGGAGGGGCGTTCTGTACATGCCCAATTGGAACTTTTTGGGCAACTTTTGTTCTGTATCCTTGTACTCGTACAGGCGACTTTCCTAGTTGCTGGTCGCGTTCCTCCTCGGATATAAGGCTGTACTCTTTTTGGAGTGCAGGGCGGTGTGATCATTGTCCTAGATGAATATCGGGGAGACATCGGAAGCGATGATTGTGTCACCATTATTGCGGTCGCGAGTTTCAAGGCTGCATCGCCCTTCGCGAGCTCAACGGTGACAGAAGGGGTTGGGAGCAGCGCCCAAGGCTGGTCGGCGGAGATGTACCCTGATCATTGCTCAGCCCTGTCCACGAATCAGAGATTCTTCTCCTCCGCCCGCCATCTCAACGTCGAAACACTTGCAACACTTCCGCGCAAGTCAAAGTGCCAGTAAAATCGAAAGGTTCGGAGTGCGTTGCCATTTGGAGATAAGACTTTGATTCCGCTTGTTAGGACTTCACTTGTTCGGTATGATGCAGCCATTGAACGCCTCTCGCACAATATGCGATCGGGATAAGTTGCCGTGCTCGTGTGAGAAACTCTGCTAGATAAAACATGAAAATGAATGGAGGGCCAGACGGCCTGAATAACTGTTGCCTAAACTCCTGATGAGGAAGTAGAGCAGGCGAGATATCCAACACAGCAGTGTAAGGTGAGAAACACCTTGTTCCGTCCATTGGCAAAATGTAGAAGTTGCAGACCCTCCTATTTCGGAATGCGTTGGCCGCGGACGAAATGAATGCAGGGAAAGTCACTGTAGACGACATTCATGCCGAGCCACGAGTTTGAACTTGTCAAGGTCGCTTCGATGCATGTACAGCATAAGCGAAGTCGGGCACACCACACTGAACTGCCGAACCGGGTGCAGATGGGAGTGGACTGATAGCCACCGATTGTAAACCAAATCTGCTCTTCACGAAAGCGTCCGAAATCCAAGTGAGAATATTGAGAATCTTTGTGAATGAAGAACGCAGGACGGCCTGTACCCGTGACCGAGTACATCAGCCTTGTCCAAATGTCAAGGGATTGCTCGACGGGAGGGTCGTTGCGTCACAACGCAATAGCGACTGGTCCCTTGCTGTGAGCTCCAATGGTCGTAGTGCTAGACTTTTACAGCGGCATCGGTGACAAACTAGGTCAACTTTCGGCTGAAGTCTCGTTTAACCTGGGAGATATTCGTCAAAGTATCGTGCATCGACAACGTCGCGAAGGGACGTGGTCGCCACCACATAATCAAGCATGAAGCTGGGATTCCACCCGCAGCCAGCGGTCAAGATGCTTGCTCGATGTCGGCGTTCTCCATCCTCGAATTCATGGAAAATTCCATATTTGAGTTTGGCACCTAGGTCGAATCAACACCTGAGGGTATAACGGTCACATCCTGTTACTCTTATTCAGGGTTGTGTAATCAAGTATGATTGGTGAAGCCAAGACCGTCAACCTTCCCTTGTCAACAAAGTCCACTGGTACGGCAGCTCCTGACTGCGAAATAGCTTGTCAGGCTTGTTCTGCGTTTTGTCCGCGAAAATAACGCGCAGTAGTTAGTTGATCAAACATCAGCTGCAGGCAGGCACGTCCGAGTAGAGCTGGGGCGTCCAATACGTCCTCTGTTCTTGTTATGCAAGCCATTTGGCGTTGAACGGCCCGAAGCCTGACACGCATTAAGTCAGGCTTTGAGGTTGGCAGGAGGCCGGTGAGGGCTTCCTGACAAGCACTGAGGAACAAATCAGACCTCTGATCGACGTGCAGGCGGCATACTCCTCCCTTTACCCCTCTTCGGCGAAGTAGCGATATCCATTTTCAGGTGAGATATGACTCTCCTGTTCGTTTCCTTTTCTGCCTCAAGTACGGAAATGCGGGCTTGCAGTTCTGCAATCTTTTTGTCCTTGGCCTGGACAGCTAAGCGAGTGATATCCCGGCCCTTGATGATTCCTTGAGTTCGAAGGTCGTACTTGTTGAGAAGGTCCACGAGTTCGTTCTCTACCAAAGAGTTGACTTGCGAGTCTGAGCTTCTCAGTATCCTAAGCGCTTCGGAGGCAAGCGAAGAAGGCTCGACTTCTGGTGGTCCCGTACCGCTCTGCATCGGTCCGGAAGCTGAAGTATTCAGCGGCGAGAGCAATCCGCTGCCATTGAGCCTGTTGGATGTGCTCGGGGTGGTGAACATGTCGTCGCTCAGTGGCCGTTTGTCGTCGACTTTGACCGACGGAGCCAACGATCTAGCCAAAGTCCCCTTGCCGGGAGAGGTGAAGATGTCTGTTCGAGGCGCTTTCTTGGGGGTATCAAAGGGCGCTTTTTGCAGAGCCTCTTGCTCGGCATTGAGCAGTTCCTCGTCATCACTGGAAGACCACTCAAAGCTCTCTTCGGGCTCGAAATACCCAGGGTTCCTTATCTGGGCAGGGGCTTCCGCAGGCTCGGGTTGCACATAGCTGGGCTTCGTCTGCGGTGTAGGAAATGCCGCGATTGAGGTCTGTTTCTGCGGAGTCTTTGGTGTGATAGGACCATTCGGCTCTGAGTGGGTGTTGCTGAGCACGGCAGCTTCTTCACGAATCTTCGCTTGGTCGGTCCACAGGAAGAAGCCGCACCGTTTGTGTTGAGGCTTTTGGCAGGTATAGACTGGCGATTGTCAACAGTAGGGCTATTCTCAATGCGACATACGTACACCACCTTCCATGATTCTTGGTCCCTTTCTTCGTCTGGAACTTGTCCGCGGGGAGTCGCGGCTCGCAGTCGCAGAGCCAGATGCCGTCAGCAAAGAGTCCTCGCTTGGCGGTTCGCCCATTCCTGGTCGTGTATGAGGTGGCCATGTTTGTCTAAATCATACGCCACCTGCAACGGAGCATGTTGGCTCTGGTTCTACGAGATCACGCAGGTCTATCGGTTGACCGTTCTTGCCATCATCATCGTGAGATTGCGTCCTGCTGATCGAGTGCTGAGTCGGAGAATGGGAGGTTGTCACCAGGACTTGTAATAAAGGTCGACGATGGCGAGTGTTTTGATGGGATGGTTTCACCAGTTGATGGATGCAGATGACGCATGCGGAGCGAATCTTGGAAGTGCCCAGGTGGATTTCCTAAGGCTGCATTTTGGGCGCCACGGCCCCCATCCTAGAGTCCGGGGACACCTGGGCTCCCTGCGCGTGCCTGAGCCACATGATTCAAGCCTCCCTGGCTCGGCTTGACTTCCCAACTAGGCATCCCTGGACATCAAGCGCATCCACTTTCACGTCTGCGGCCCCAACGCGACACGCTCCTCAATCAAACATCCTCAACTGCCGCAGCCAGAAACCATAGTACGCCGATGAAAGCTCACCACCGGCAACACTCGTCTTCGAGTATCTTGTCCTGCTTGGCTTCGATCACGCCCCCCACACGACGACGGCGAGCCGCCGAGGCGGTTTATTCCTCCCCCGCCAACTGAAAAACGATGGTGAAAGCACACAGAATACCACACTTATAACATAGGTACAACCATGGCGCCAACGGGCGGTATCGGCGGAGGAGGTGGAGGCGGGGGAGGTGGTAACATCAAAGTCGTAGTTCGAGTGCGACCCTTCAACAACCGCGAGATCGAGCGCCATGCAAAATGCATTGTCCAGATGCAGGACGCCCAGACGGTTCTGCAACCCCCTCCAGAGGCTGAAGACCGGCTTCGAAAGGGTGGAAAAGACAGTGCAAGTGCTCAGCGGACCTTCAAATTCGACAAGTCGTATTGGTCATTCAACAAGGCAGACCCGAACTATGCTGGCCAAGACAATGTGTTTAATGACCTGGGCGTCCCGTTGCTCGACAACGCTTTTCAGGGCTACAACAACTGCATCTTCGCGTATGGCCAGACGGGCTCCGGGAAGTCCTACAGTATGATGGGCTACGGTGAGGAGGCCGGTGTTATCCCCAGGATTTGTCGGGACATGTTCGAACGGATCAATGGGATGCAATCGGATCCTCACCTGACCTGTACTGTCGAAGTCTCCTACCTTGAGATATACAATGAGCGAGTCCGCGATCTGCTTAACCCGAGCACTAAGGGCAATCTGCGGGTCCGAGAACATCCTTCCACGGGTCCTTACGTGGAGGACCTGGCGAAACTGGCAGTGCGATCGTTCAGTGAGATTGAAAACCTCATGGACGAGGGCAATAAAGCCAGGACAGTTGCAGCGACAAACATGAACGAGACATCCAGTCGATCTCACGCCGTCTTCACCCTCACCCTTACGCAGAAACGTCATGATGCTGAAACGAATATGGACACGGAAAAGGTTGCAAAAATCAGTTTGGTCGACTTGGCTGGTTCGGAACGCGCGACTTCAACCGGTGCGACCGGTGCGCGGTTGAAGGAAGGCGCAGAAATCAACAGGTCCCTCTCAACTCTTGGTCGAGTCATTGCAGCACTCGCGGACCTGTCATCCGGCAAGAAAGGCTTAAAGGTCCCGTATCGAGATTCAGTTCTTACCTGGCTCCTGAAGGACTCACTTGGAGGCAACAGTATGACAGCCATGATTGCCGCTATCTCTCCTGCAGATATCAATTTCGAGGAAACTCTAAGCACGCTTCGATATGCTGACTCGGCCAAGAGAATCAAGAACCATGCAGTCATCAATGAGGATCCGAACGCACGCATGATCCGCGAACTCAAAGAAGAGCTTGCTAAACTCAGGAGCCAGCTTGGAGGAAATGCCGCCGCTGGAGGGACGGAGGTGGTGTATCCCGAAGGTACACCACTTGAGAAACAAATGGTCTCAATCGTCCAAACAGACGGCTCGATCAAACGGGTCAGCAAGGCAGAAATCATGGACCAATTGAGTCAGAGTGAGAAATTGTACAGCGACCTCAACCAGACCTGGGAAGAAAAGCTTGCGAAGACTGAAGAGATTCACAAAGAGCGGGAGGCAGCTTTGGAGGAATTGGGAATCAGTATCGAAAAGGGCAATGTGGGTATGAGCACCCCGAAGAAGATGCCTCACCTGGTGAACCTTAGCGACGACCCATTGCTAGCCGAGTGTCTGGTCTATAACCTGAAGCCCGGTATCACCACGGTGGGAAACGTCGATTCCTCCGAAGCTTCTGAGATAAGGCTCAATGGCTCCAAAATCCTCGAGCACCATTGCAAATTAGAAAATGTCGAAAATGTGGTCACGATCATCCCAAACGAGGGAGCTGCTGTCATGGTGAACGGTGTCCGCGTCGACAAACCACGAAGACTGAGGAGCGGTAACCGAATCATCCTGGGAGATTTCCACATCTTCAGATTTAACAACCCTCTTGAAGCAAAGGCTGAACGAGCCGAAAGAAGCCTCCTCCGCCATTCTATCACCCCAGGCCAGCTTGGCTCACCGACACCATCGCCGTTCCGCCCCGGACATGAAAGAAGCTGGAGCGCCGCAGGTTCGGAATGGGATGGTGATTCGAGTCGCGCCCAATCTCCCGGTCTGGGTAGTAACCGGGAATCTGATTGGTTTTTTGCTCGACGGGAAGCGGCAGGGGCGCTTCTTGGTGCTGATCCAAAGATCACCCAACTCACGGACGAGGAGCTGGACAGCCTCTTTGAAAACATCCAACGAGCACGGGAAGAACGACGCGGCCGCACTGACAACAAGCTCCTGGAGCAAGAGGAAGACTCGGACGATCTCAGCTCCTTCCTTGTCAGAGACAAGTACATGTCAAATGGGACCATAGACAACTTTTCGCTTGACACCGCGCTGACGTTGCCTGGGACCCCTTCTGCACATAGTGGCTCTCAGGAGGACGGTGAGCTCACCATGACACAAGATCAATTCGAGCATCAGCAGCAGGAGCAGCAAAAGGCTGAGGAAGAGAAGCGAGAGGCCGAGGAAGAGGCGGCCAAGGAAGCCGAGCGCGAAGCCCAGGCTACGCAGATGCAACAGGAATTAGAGCGAGCAAAGCAAACATTTCAAGAAGAGCTTCGGAAACAGAAAGAAGCGTACGAAGAGCAGATCAAGAAGATGGATCAGGAGGTCAAAATTCGAGAGGCTTCGAGAACTGCTGCTGGCTTCTTACCCCTGGATGCGACTGAGATAGCAATCGCTCGAAACGTTGTCGAGAAATGGCAACAGAGGAACTACATCCTGATAGCGGAGGCAGTCCTACAGAACGCCGGCCTCTTGAAGGAGGCACAGGTCATGAGCAAACTTCTGGATCAAGACACCAATTTTCAATTTGTGATTCTGGACTCCGGCGAAGAACGTGGCTCCTCGTACGATCTCATCCTCCACGATATCTCTGGAGACGACGATGATGCTCTCGCCACTGCTCGAAAGCCATGTCTGGCCGTGAGAGTCATCAGTCACCAGCTCAGCTGCGTCCACTTGTGGTCTTTGGGAAAGCTGAGAGAAAGGGTGGCCAAGATGCGCCAGATGCACCAGTATAAGGACCAGCCCGAATATTTGCAGCATTTCCGAATGGACAACCCCTTTCGCGATTCTGATGAGCCACTGTTCTCGCTGATCGGCGATGGCAGTATCCCCCTTACAGCCGTCTTTGAGACCAGAGTCCAAGACTTTGTGGTCGAAATATCCTCACCGTCGACAAGGCAAATCGTTGGCAAGGTCCGGATGTCCCTGGAGCCCTCTTTGGCTGAATCACCGCCTTCTACTATCAAGTTCAACATCGTCATGCGCGATCTTGCGGGATTCGCGGAACACGAAGGTACTCAAGTACATGCTCAGATGACGGTGCTAGGAACTGAAGACGAGAGCGTTGCGACTACCCAGCCCGTTCATGGCTTCGGTGACGGACCAGTACGGTTCGAAAGCATACATAATTTGAGTGTTCGGCGATCTGGGGAAAAATCGGCCGTGTTGAAGATCGCCATCTTCGCGCAAGTCAGCTCGACACATCTTGACAAACTGATCAGCTGGGATGAGCTTCGGGAAATGAACGAGCAACCCCATGATCAGCAGCCTGCTCCTCGGATATCCGAGGCTGAGTACAGTCTGGAAGAACGGCACGACGTCTTTGCAAAGGTCCAATTTCTTGAGCTGGCCGAAACCGGCCAATATATGCCCGTGGAACTGATACAGAACAACCCCAATGACCTTGGCGCATTCCAACTGCATCAGGGCCTCCAGCGTCGTATCTCCGTCAATCTAACTCACGTACTGACCGAAGGCCTCCCGTGGGACGACCTCAAGAATCTACGGGTTGGGGAAGTACACCTCATTGATGCATCTGGACGCGTTGCCGATATCGGTTCCATCACGCCGGACATACCTCTTAAACAGATTCAAGAACCGATGATCAGGGATAATGCCGATGGCACATCAAATATCACCATCGTCGGACAGTGGGACAGCTCACTGCACAAATCGCTGCTTCTCGACCGCGCCACGAATGAAAACTGCCGAGTCCAAATTTCTCTGCGCTGGGACATCATCTCGAGCCGCCTTGGTCACGACCATCCGATGACCTTTGTCATCGACCAACAACTGCAGATCCTTCCTCGTTCGTATGTCCGTCCACAGTCGATGTTCAAGTCGTTCTGGAACCAAACACGGATCACGCATTCCACAGATGGACTGTTCTCGATTGTGGTACGACCTGTGAGTTCGAAACGCGCCGCTGACCTCTGGCGTCTTGACACGTCGAAGAACTATATCAACGGTGAGGAACATCTCGGCAACTGGCAGCCCAGGGGGATTTCGCTTGTCAAGGACTACTTGATTGCACGCCGGAAGAGGAGACAACTGCAGGACATCGAGTCCGCCAAAGCAGCGCTGGGTCTGCGCAAGTTGAGCGTCAGCAGGGCGCACCGGTCTCGTGCTGCGTCGCCTTCCACATCAGATCCGCGCGAAGAGCAGCTCCTCCGCAAATTCATCACTATCTGGCAGAAACCAAGTCCGGAGATGAAGAATCCGATCTTCGATGACACTGACACCAATCATATTCGGACCTCGCCTCCTCAGCCCACGCCGAGTCCCTCCCACCCACCTTCGACACGCTACCAAGCAACTGTCAGCCACGTGCCCAAGAACCCCATCTCTCTCAAGTCCGGCCATCTACTCATGCCCTCGGAGACCTACGACCCTTCTGCCTCGCACTCGGCAACGATGCAATGGAAGCGCCGGTTCGTCGACCTCCGCCCTCCCTACCTGCACATCCGCTCTGTGCCCGATGGCGAGGGCATCAACGCCATAAACCTCACGCACGCGAGGATCGATCATGACCCGGACTTTAAGCGTCTTCTCGGCGGTGGTGGGTCGAGTATATCCAGTGGTGAGTCCGCGGAGCCGAGGACTCCAGGACATCGACGGACGGGTAGTGAGATCCATGGCTTGGCACATGTCTTCGCTGTTTATGGCGAGCAGAACACGTTTCTGTTCGCGGCGAGAAGTGAGAGTCAGAAGGTGGAGTGGATTTTGAAGATCGACCAGAGCTATTTTGCTGGGGACGAGGCGGGCGACGACGAACGCGTGGATGTCTAACAGAACGAGATTTGGAGGGTGAGCACCCGAAGTGCAATACGCAGCCCGCCGTCGGGAGACATGCTGCAGGTGAAAAGTGAGTACTGTAGATGTGGGGATGTGGTAATGCTTGGTTGAATGGTTAGGATGGTCAGCCTAAAACACGGATCCTAGCTATGGAACCGAGTACAATACCCTGAACCAGAGTCGAGAGGATAGAGATACCCCAAATATATGAAGCAACTAGACATATACCGCACTTCAAGCTGGCAAGCTGAGACTGAATCGTTGCATTGTGTGGTTGCGCATCAATGTTCGGATTCCAATGCAGCCTGTTGAGTGCCCTCAATGTCCACGTAGCATTTTCTCTCCATTGTCGTATACGACCGGTTCTGTGAAACCCGCAGGCAATCCGAAAGTAGACTTATAACGACAGGTTCGCTATGTGGTGGCATTATCAAGTGAAAGACCGAAAGAATGAGTGGGTGTTTCGATCTGATCAGCGTGTGAGATGAGAGTGAAGCGCAGTCGACTCAACGGCGGGACATTGAGTCAGAAGTGCCGATACAGTGATGCAAACAAGCTGCGAGCGTTGCTTATCTCGAGCTCGACTCGCTCTTCAACGACGACGCGTAACAAGTCGATTGACGTGACAGCCCGTGCCCTGCTTGCACTTGGCTACGGCTACGAGTAGGTACTGACCAGTGCCATGTGTGTCATTGGTGTCCGCCCGGGCACCGCTGCCAGGGTCCAACAGGACGGAAGTCACACCCTGTATTGACCGCAGCTCAGGTCTGTGACAGCATCAGGCAAGGGTGATCGACAAGTCCACCACGCCTCATCCATACACGATTGCCATCTCGCTCCACGGCACAGCTGGCGAGCGCCACGAATGTATTGGCTTCCGCCCCTGGGAATTTCGCCCGAGCCTTGCATCAAGGACAACGCAGCAACCAGCCGGCGTGGCTGGATGGCTGGCTATTCTCAAGGTGTCCCGCTTCCGCAACAGTGACAAGAGCTTGAAGCGGAGCAGGACGGGAAATCAAAGGTAAGGGATGCGCCACCCTATCATCAGGCTGAATCATACGACCAGCATTACTCGTAGAGGCCAGAGTCTGGCCATCATGCTTCGCGTCCACCAGTCCAACTCCTCCATTGACATCATGGGCTGCCTGGATCGTTTGTGTGTCCGCTTCTCATGTTTCCCAAAAGCACCGCACCACACACTTCGGATGCCCTACTTACAGTAACGCTCGTCTATCTACACGCATCCAACGTATCCCACCGCAATTCAACCCACCATGCCACGGCATTTCCCGCCCAATTCCCTCCGTCGACAGAACATGGCCTCGTCGACCGCTGCCAACGCCAACGCCGCCTCTCCAGCAGGCGACGCCCAACACCGACACCACCTCCCGCGGAACAATGACCCCGAGCGCGACCTCCTCTCCCGCCGCCAGCGCACGAAGAACCATCTCATCGCCGTAATCGGCGAGTACGCGGGCACCACTCTGTTCCTGTGGTTCTCGTTTGCAGGCACGCAGGCTTGCGCCATCACGGGCGGCGGCGTCGCCAACACGCCCAACCAGGTCGTGCTGACGAGTTTGGCGTTCGGCTTCTCGCTCCTCGTCACGGTGTGGGCTTTCTACAGGATCAGCGGCGGGCTGTTCAATCCAGCGGTATGTTACTCTCCCAGTCGGAAACTATATCCTTGTTTGGCCCCGAGCTCGAAACCACGTCCAGCTCATACACCAGTGCTACACTTATACACAGGACATACCCGCAAAGTGGGCAGAGACTGACGGTCCCTGCAGGTCACGCTGGGCCTTGTCATAACCAAGAACCTCCCCTGGTTCCGCGGCCTGATCCTCCTCCCGGCCCAGCTCCTAGGCGGCATGACCGCCGCAGGCCTCGTGAAATGCATGTTCCCGGGCCCTTTGGTCGTCAGCACGACCCTCAGCAACGGCACGACTCCCTCGCAGGGGGTGTTCATCGAAATGTTCCTCACCTCGCTGCTTGTGTTCACGGTTCTCATGCTCGCGGCGGAGAAACACTACGCGACATTCATGGCCCCCGTGGGGATCGGGCTCGCGCTGTTCGTCGCCATGATGGCCGGGTTACCCTTTACGGGGAGTTCGCTGAACCCGGCGCGCAGTTTCGGCCCGGCGGTCGCGATCCCCTACTTCCCCGGGTATCATTACATTTACTGGTTTGGGCCGATCATGGGGGCTTTGCTGGCGGGCGCCTACTATCACTTCGTCAAGTATTTCAAGTACGAGGAGGTAAATCCGGGGCAGGATGCCGTGTCGCCCGAGGAGATGGAGCGGGAGAAGTCGCAGGATGAGGAGAGGGGATGATGGGTTGAACTGCATACATTCTTACCTACGTACGTATCGATCTACCAATTTTGGATACTTTCATGGGGGAAGGCACTCGTTTGGACATTACGGAGCACTCGACTCGGTACCCATGTACACCACGCACGCACTATCATTGCGGGACATCGAAATGGACCAGGTGGATCGAATAGGGTATGGACAAGCTCAGGAGTCTGAACCGGATGGATGGGAAGGAACGAAGGAAGGGTTTGGCTTCTCGATGGGAAAAGCAAGAGAGTCAATTTGCCTGTGTCAACGTCAATAGCAATGGGCGTTCTCGTTTGCGGTATTCATTTATTAACGCGCGCATGGAAGCAAGCAAACAAGCAATGATTGAATGAAAGAACATGCCCTGAAAGAGATCCTTTTTTTTGACTTCCACGTCTCTGCATCTCGATCATTCACGTTGTCGCGGCAGTTGAGGCGAGGACTTAGGGAATATGAGCGGCGCAATGCCTGGGCAGACCTGAATTATATTCTATGTATTTATTACATATATACTTGAATACTTCCCGTACCGGGTGCGCTGCTTGCTGTACCTTGAATGTCCTCCGTCCTCGAGAAGGATCGGCAGTCCTGCCCACGACCAAACTACGTGTCTCCCTCCATACCTTCCTCCTGGCCGCTCCACTACTTGCCAATGACTATTTCCACCGAGCACGAGAAGGAAGAAATATGATTTGGCGGAAATGTTCAATTTCAACAACAGTTATGTTCAATATACGCCTTGTCTCGCTTTATCGTCATGGCCTTGACTTTTTGTCTTCCTGCACTTACATTCGGAAAGGCAAAGCAGAATACCGCCGTTTGTACATGTGTGCCGGGCAAAGCCCCGAGCCCAATTTGCAGGTTGCATCACTTTGCCGCCGCCGCTCGCTGTCAGTGTCAACAGTCAGAGTGTGTGTTCAGCCCCCTTATTTGTGCCTTTGTCCTTGCCTTGGCCTTTCTTCCCTTTCCGCTGTCTCCCCAGGGCCAACAGCGTACTTGTAACACACCCTCCGACACTCCATAAGACTCTTCGAACGTCTGTACACTCGCTTGGAGATGAAGCCACGGATTGCATCAGCCCACGGCCTCCCTTCCATACCCAAACTCCATCCATCCATTGTATTCATAAAATCTTCAGCGTCATGAACTCATAAGATCATACTGCCACCGATGCGCCACGCGGGCCCCACAGAGCTCTTCAGGCTCTCCGGCCGCTTTTCTATCTTTTCAAGGCCGCTCTGTCTGTGATCTGGGTCGGATCATCAGGCCAATTTCCCGCCTTTTCGAACAGTAATCTTTCACGTCACTAACGCCGTAACCAATCGAACTTTTTCCGGGGGTCAGCCCCAGTCTGCTGCGGTTCAATCTGCACACTACGGTCGTACAATTCACTTCGTGGGTCTGCCGAATCCTCCGATTCCTCTAGGACTTTGGTCTCCAAGATCAATTTGGTGATTTCGTCAGATCGGACAGACCGGGGAGGGAAGTTGTAGGGGTTCTCCAGGCTCCGCTGAATACCGACAATCACGTCTCCCATGATCTCAAACTTCTTCCAGTTGATGTTCGTGCCGATGAAAGTTTGATTTGCTGTAGCCGCCATTGTAAGGTCTTGTCGCACGAGTGGAAGGAAGGGGATTCGCTCTCCAGGAGAGTTGTCCCAGGCCATCCGATACGCGGCGTGAGACCTGGATATCCCCATTAAAATGGTCAGCCTCAAAAATTGCTTCTGAACCTCTGGCGGCGTGAGATCTCGGGTGGCAGTCAGACGAGCGATCTCATGGCCAGTAATTCCCGCCACAATCGCTCCAAGCGAATTGTAATTGTTGAGTTGTCGCACTTTCCAGGCCAACGCCATGAATTTTTCCAAGGCTCTCGCTCGATGCTTTGGCTTATCACGAAAAAGTATCATGCCCGACACGAACAACGCCAGATGGTTGAAGTTTTTCACCATGGCGCCGATGTTGTCGGGGGAGCGGGACTGCCGCCTCTGCGATGTTGACAGGGAAACATGCCGAACGAAGTCTCGAGGTCGTATTGCCGAGTACATGGTCCAATCGATCCTGGTAATTTCCCTTGCCATGTCATCAATCGGTGTCTCCATGTACTGATGCCACTGGAGCTTGCTTAAACGAATGCGAGGTATCGGTTTGAACCGTTCAGCTTCCATTTTGGCATTCTCCAATTGCATGTAATTTGTATAGGATTGGCTGGAAGAGTTGTTTGACCTGATCATGCTCGAAGACATCGAGGCAGTGTTAGATCCACGTCCGGATGAAATCGCACTGTCTTCATCGTCACTGTCGTCATCTTCACGTCGAAATTTGTGATTGGATGCTCTGTTCTTCTCGGTGCTTGACAGCGGCAAGGAGGACGACGATGAGGCATTCTGCTGACCGTTGGTGGTGCCACCCCTTTTACTTGGTGGAGTATCGTCAAAGGCCCAATCCAAATCTTCGTCTGGAACGATGGTGTCCAAATTGTTACTGATCTCTCGCGCAGCGGGCGCGAACACCTTGCTCTTCTCGATACTTTGCACAAAGGGGATTGCAAAATCACGTGCGGGACCGGGAGCGAAGTCTCCGGGGTACGTGGCAGTCCACTGGGCCAGTACTTGAAGATACCGCAGCATCTCGGCGACTTTGGTGAAGTGCACCATCTTGCTGCTTTCGACCTTCATAAACTGATCGATGATTGCGGTCAGAAGTCTCTGGGGGGTTGCGAAAGACCGGTATAAGCACAAGAATGAAGGGACAAACTTTGAATCGGTCTTGCTCGCCGGCAGCAGCAGCAGTTTGTCGACGAGCTCCTGGAAGGGCACACCAGTCTCCGAAGTTGCGTCTCGGCCCGTTTTCACACCGTTCAGAGGGCCCAGTGTCTCCACTTCTGTTTTCGGCGACAGATTGTGCGAGTCGTCGTCCATGTCGAGAAAGGTTTGATTTACCCGGCTGTCCACGGTAGAAGTCGATTCAGGGCGAAGCATTGACTTGACGTAGTAGGAATCCGGTGTTTCGGGCACCACAGTTGTGCTGGCCTCTGGCGACATTAGCTTGCTGGTATAGTCACCTGAGGACACAGGTGTCTGGGGGTCTGCGCGTCGACGTTGTGGTTGAGAAGCAGCAGCAGTGTCCAGTCGTAGTGGTGTTCTCCGGGGAGCAGTAGCTTCTTCCTCTGATTCCGAGGTGCCGCTTTCTTCGTTCTCGGACTCAATGAGTGTCTGGCGTACCGAGAGATTCAGCAAGAACTCTTTCGACTTCGAGACCTGAAGGCGTTGGTTAGACCGGCTCCGGCTTCGACTTGTCTTGGGTGATGGGTCCCTTGATATCACACGCTGGCTGCTGGAAGATTCCGTCGAGCTGTACGAAGACTTGCTTGCTCGGATCGATGCTCGCGGAGCAGCGATGACTCGGTGAATCATCGCAAGGAAACACTGCTTGGTATTCTCCAACGAGCTCGCAGAGACTTCGGCAATTGCAACCTTGGCGAGGGTGCGACGGACTTGCTCATGAAACCGAGGACTGACTTGACGAGCCTTCTCATTGATATCGCATTTGGCAGCAACGAGCATGCAAGGCACACCGGTGTTGATCATGGATGCTATATGGACGTCAGCAGCGTGCATCGCGGGGTGTGAGGGACGGCATAGCTGATGACTGGCAGAAGAAACCATCGACATGTATGCGGGCGGCACTTACTCAGAGCGGCAGGGACGTCGGCGACGCTTTCTTTGTCAGCGACGTCGTAGAGACAGAAGACACCGTCAACTTCTGGGAGGGGAACACCGTTCACATATGCGGGCCATTCGATGCGCCGCTCGCTACTGAAATCGACATCGTCGAACAGCAGCTCGATGAGTTGGATGCGATAGTACTTGTCCTTAATGACAACTTGAGTCGATGTCCGAGACCGCTGACTGCCGATGGCGTTCCGAATGAACGTCGTCTTTCCGGAGTTGCGAGATCCCACAACTACCAAGTTGACGGAAGAGCTGGACTCAAAGTCACTCGCCTGGAGTCACATAGTCAATTCGGATATTCCTCCTTCCAGGGAGCGCGGCCTGCATGGACACAGAGGTCCTGACCTCTGCGGGGGGGATACGTACCTTGGCTGACGGCTTTGCTTCAAGAGTATACTCGGCTACCTGATGCCGTTCCGAGCGTCGTGTGGTCGTCCTGCCGTCTGGAGATGTGAGGGATTCTACTCGACCATGAGATTTCGTGCTTCTATGACTGGAATCCGGGGCCTTGGTAACGGCTGAGGGACGCCTCTGGTGCTGTTCTTTCCGACGATCGACGGAAGGGGCCGAGTTGTGCCGTTCCCTGGTTTTGAGAAGTGGCTCGGCACCTTTTGCATCGAGAGAACGATAGCTCTCGGACCGCGAATTCATGGCGCTGAGGCTGGCGGGAACGTGGACCGCAAATCAGTGCATGGCTCGCGGATGATTGACAAGCTCTGGTTGATCCCTTTCGACGTCGAGAGTTGCAAATGGTGGACAACCAAATGGCTGGAAGAGAGTGGAGGTCATGGATTCCGGATGTCGAGACACCAAGTCAATGGGTCTTTCTGACAAAGTCGGAGGGAGAGCGATCCGGCTAGCAAGCTACCAGAGCTCCGCGTCAAGGAAAGAAACGGACAAGTGGTAGACGAATCGAGCGGGTCTCTGGTCGACTGGGCCCAGTTCCGGCGTCTGGTGAGAGAGAGAGATCCACGACCGAACTTGCGGCGTTGGAACGAGTTTGCAGAGGGAACAGGAGACGAGGATTGAGCGAATGTCGATCTCAGCAGACTTGAGAAGGAAAATTGAGGTCTTGTATTGGTGGATGTGGATATGGCAGGGCCCGAGGCTGGATCGATGTGGAGAGGGTATGTCCGAGCTCTCAATCTAGCGGTACACAGTCGAATGGCCTGGCCCTCGTCGGCTCGATCGACAGCTGGTTCCCACGTGAAGGAAACGGTAGGGGCAGTGGCAGCGAAGGGCAGTCACCGGACAGGACTGGGGAGGAAATACTGAGTCTGAAAAAGAGAATTAGAAATGATGGAACACAGGAAGATAGCGATGTAGCAGAGGAAATTGAACGCGAACTGAAAGTCCCGGACCCTGGCGAGCTCCTGCTAGCAGCTAGCAGCGTGACAGTGGATTTGACGAGAGGTTCGGCCCCATGTGAAGAAGCTGTCTCTGGGGCAGTGGTCGGCTGCGATGGAAGTGGAAAGTCCCCCTGCGGTGTTTGGAAACTTCTGCCGCTCACAGCGTAGCCCACCGTTTTGGCGTGGTGAGCGCGGCCGACTGTCAGGTACCATTCCAAAGGCGACGGTGGGAGC
This sequence comes from Phialophora expanda, assembly GCA_016109585.1. Lineage (NCBI taxonomy): Eukaryota > Fungi > Ascomycota > Eurotiomycetes > Chaetothyriales > Herpotrichiellaceae > Phialophora > Phialophora expanda. The sequence goes on from JADWPR010000010.1 coordinate 410,795, forward strand.
GAGCACGCGAGGGACTGGACGCAGCTTGATGCAGGAACTAACAGCACGCTGCAAAAGGCAGGAAGGCGCAGGGTGGACTTGCCGCCAGTGAAGTTCCGCGGCCATTGGCGAGATTACTGCCCCGATCCTAGTTACAGCCTGAGTATCCTGCTCCCGCCCGCCGCCACCATGCACGATCAGGATGTCCAACGCACTGCGCTGCACGGCACCGCGCTCTAACTGCACTGGTACTGTGCTGCACCTGTGCTCATCAATCGACGAGTCGAGGGAGCTCAGCGAGTGCCCTCACGCACGGGTCGGGCGGGTGATATGACATCCACGGCATCCAGTACAGCATGGACTCGTTCCTTCTCGAGGCTGTGGTCTGTTTACAAGGACCGAGTACCTCGTAGTGTGAACTCGATGCCCCGGGAAAGATCGCCCGCGGACTGGTGCACAGCCTCCAGGAGGCAGACCACGGAGCCGAGCTTGGATTCCAAGTCTGTGGCTTGCATCAACTGCTGCTACCTCCTCTGTATCTCCTTCCAGTCACATCAACTCTGGTTGCATCATTTCTCCATGGCTGCATGTTGTCCAATGACATATTCCTTGTCAGCGAGGACATGTCAACACAGCTGTCTGTCACGATGATTCACGTGTGCTAGAAATTCTGCTGCTTGCAGTAGCCCGGCACAAAGCCCAATCCCAACCCATCCTTGTCAGGGGCCCTTAGACGGTCTCAACGACATCTCCACCGCGCTGCACCCTGCATGCAACCCCGAACTCAAAACGCGGCACCACCAAATCCCTCTTTTCTCGATCCGACGCCTGCTTCTTCGGCGCAAGACACAGCGTGCATGTTCGCTTTGCAACCTTCCATCGAATAGGTCATGGCTGCGCGAACAGAGCGGCTTCTGGAGCTCCTCGTCCCATATGGCATAGCACCGAGGAAGCATGGCAAGCATCGTGGCCAAGGACGCCTGTCTCCACAAACTCGGTCGACGCCATGGCGAAAGCCTTGTACTACTTTGACTGTCTGGATCGGTGTTCCGGTCTTGGGCCGGGATTACTACTGCATGCATCGCTCACTCCTGTCTTCGCGGAGAGACACCCAGTGCCAGTTTGACCCATAGTCGTCAGGAGCCCTGCGACACCAGTTCGTGCCTTCTGATATCCTGTGTATCCGCATGCAAACAGAGTACCTCGTACCTCTATTGGAATGTGTGTCTGTATTTATTCACCATGGTCAAAGTCTTGGTCTTGCTCAATTGCCCCGCGCCACCAGCAGGTCCATAACTCATTTTCCAAGCCACCCGTTCCCCCTTTTAGCATTCAGCTTCCGCCCTCTGGCTGTCTATGGCGCTCCCCATGCCACATTCGGTGTCATGCTCTCGCATTTCTCCTTTCCCGCCTTTTGTGGCACCGCGTTTCCGAGCTGGACTGAGATTTCGCGATCGTTTTGGGGTGAGGCTTTGAGCCTCGTGCCGTCATGACCTCGCCTAAATTCGCTGTGGGAGAAAATGTGGGCGGAAAACGTGGCATTCTGACAGGGCCAACCTCCCTGGCACCCGTCGAGTGCATTGTAATATAAACTGGATGGCCGCCCGTTACTGCAATGCAGTGTTACCCACCTAACGTGTGCTGCATCGACCCGCCCCACGTTCGCTCGCCGTGACTGGCATTTTGGCACAATGTCGTCGATGTATTCGGCTGATCATGGTGATCGTGCCAGCGCAAGAGCGAGCACCGGATCTGTTGGGCAAGCCATACGGCGAACTCGAACCTGGATGGTAGACGGGCAAGACCTATCGACAGCTGCGTCCACCATCTCGTCACTGTCAAACCATAGCGGCAAGGAGGATGATCTAGATCTCGACTCACTATTCAAGCGATTGGACAAATACACGGCCGAGATGCAAGAAGTCGAGGAGCGGTTGAGACGGGCTCGAAGCAATTCTGAAAAGTCCGACGGCATAAACATCAAGCGCTTTTCGTTCGAGGAGAGCTACTCACCGGATATGCACCGAGCCTCGACGCCACCCGAGCCGTCAAGGAGCTCGTCCAGAGAATCCCGGCACCGGCGTGCTTCGTTCGATGGCATGAATGGGGATGAGGGCCAAGCGCCGGTTAAATCACCCTTCTCCAACAGATCCTGCAGCGGATATGCCTCACTTGACATGCCCAAGGAGTCCGAAAAGGCACCGGTCGTTGATGACGCGAGCAAAGAAGCTATTGCCATTTTGCACGACCACGGTCAACGACAAGAAGATCAGGAAAAGCAGGGTGATCCTCGGCCGGGAGTGTTCGGGGACTGGAGGGAATGGGCAGAGCAGCAATTTCCCTCTACACTACCAAAGCAGGAACGTAGCAGTAGCAGATATTCGGACAGGATGGATTCCATCCAAACCTCGCCGGATAGCAAGTTTCTCTGGAAGCGACTATCTCCATCGCCGCCTTTGAAGGAGACTCGCCGGAGCCCGACCCTGCGGGAAGCTCACAGGCCAGGTCCGGCCATGGAGGAGCCAGCCGAAAGCGATTTGGAATACGATGTATACTTGCCCGAGGACGATGAGCCGGGTCCGTCAGTTCCGACATCTTGGTCTCTACCGCCGAGAAGCTCGAGTAAGAGAGTGATGAGCGACGAGTCTCTGCCGCCCAGAACCTCGAGCAGGAGGGTAATTAGTGATGAGGTCGTGCAGGAACGAGAGAGTACGCCACCCAGACCGGCTCCGCGCAGAAGGATGACTACCAGTGACGGACGGCCATCGATCAGAAACGGTGGATTCTGGTCCCATCACAGCGTCGGAGTATTCGACCAAGATGTACCACCCGTTCCTGCGTTGTCCCAATCAAATTCAAATGCGACACTGAAATCAAGCCCGCCGCTTACGCCTCTGACAATTGGCGATCCCAGAGAGGACCAACTCCGTCGAGAGCTGGAGACTTTGTCAATCCAAGATGGTGCAGAGGCGCTTGAGCACCGATACAAGAAGCGACGTCCACCCATGCTCAATCTGCTCGATTCCGATGACGAGAGGGAAGACTCGACACCCATCCCGACCCCGTTAGAGCCAGCTCACTCGAATTCATTGCATGAGGAAGAAGAGGAGGAAAGCGACCGCAGTCTCCGACCAAGATCACGACGGCGAAAAAGCATATTCAGCATATTCCAGAGGAAGTCACCTGTTGAAAAGCTGATTGACATGTACTTCGATGACGAGCCGGAAAAGAAGCCAATTCCCAAGAGGCGGTCGACTCGGTCCAGGAGAGGATCGCCCGTACCGGAAAAGGTGCCGATGAGTCCCGCAATCCCGCCTCAATTCCAAGCCCTCCACGAAAAGCAGACCTCCCTTTAAGGCAAGAAATTCTCGTGCCCTGCATCTCCGCCAGATCTGTTCGGATTCAATTCAGCCACGAACTCTGCAAAGGCCTTGATACCGGATCCCCCTGCGTTTTCTGAATTTAATTGGCAGGCCAGGATCCTCATGGCATGTGTGATACGCTTGTTGGGAGGATTCTGGTATCTTTGGCCCCGAGCATTGGGATTGGACGGTTCATCGCCATGACCGTTACCCGTAGCAGTGTCGAAGATGTACTTGAGTTTGAGGCGCAGATTTGGATATTGGTCGAAGAGTTTTTGCAACCTTGGATCCTGGGTTAAACTGTCGCTGAATGGGACGTCTTCAACTGACGCTGTGCTTGGTTTCGGAGGCGATGTTGGGTTTGCAATAGTTTTGCTGGCTGGATGCGTGCAACGGCTTTTATGGGCTTTGAAACACGGCAAAGAACAGCTATTCATGATATGGGTTAATGATCGCTAACGTAATTCGAATGGACATTTGGACAAACCTCGCGGCCCTGCATGACGGACAGTGGTACTTGGAGGTCTGGTTTGCACAAACGCTACAGACCTGCATTGACACGGGAATTGAAAGAGGCCCTTAAGAAACACCGCGACCACTGTGGACTTTCCTAGAGCAACCAGGTTTTCGAGCCGCTAGAGCAGCTGATAGACCAATCTTTCCCTCTACAGTGATTGGTCTTGGACATATATTGAACGCTGACAAATGAAAACGAGAAATACTGGCTCGCTCCACGTGATCAGCATGGGCGTTGCGTCATTTCTGGGCGCTGGGGAGACATATTTTGGAGTTGGGGGAAAGTCGCCATCAACACCAAATCATTATCTTCAGCTTTCGAAGTGAATGGTAGTTGGGCCTGCGATATCGAAGATTTACATGATGCGCGGCGTCATCCCCTCCCAGTCTTTGCGTTCTCTTGTGCGAACGAGGACGCCGCAGCCTCTGAGCCAGGTGTGTCGCGCTTGCAGTGGTCGAAACTTTCATCAATCTGCTCGAGTACCTGCAATCGCTTCATATGCTCGCCGGCGGCCTCTCTTACAACCTAGCTACCAGAAAGCAACACCAACGGCACCACGCCGGTCAATATACATTCAAACACAGTCGACGCCCAATGCCTCGGCCTTGAAATTCCTCCCCAACCACCCTGTTCTGCCCGAGGGATTTCCTTCCACCTTCTTAGAATATAACTCTCCACGATCGACGCTGGCTGCACCACACCCGTCCCCTCTAGCTGCCAGACTGCTTGACGTTGACGGTGTGTCGTCGGTCTTTTACGGACCTGACTTTATCACCGTGACGAAAGCGGAGGACGTGAATTGGGCGCACGTCAAGCCCGAGATCTTTTCGCTCATTACTGAAGCAATCACATCTGGCGAGCAGCTCGTCAACACGGTGGATAAGTCTACCTCTTCAGAAGATGGCCAAGGCGGCCTAGGAGAAGACTCATTAGCTGCCAATGACGAGGATGACGAAGTGGTGGCCATGATTAAAGAGCTGCTGGAAACACGCATCAGACCGGCCATCCAGGAAGATGGTGGCGACATCGAATATCGCGGTTTTGACAACGGGATTGTGAGCTTGAAACTGCGCGGCGCGTGTCGGACCTGCGATTCGAGCACAGTCACATTGAAGAATGGCATTGAATCTATGTTGATGCACTATATTGAAGAAGTCAAAGGCGTCAACCAGGTGCTGGACGAGGAAGAGGTGATCGCCATGAAGGAGTTTGCCAAGTTCGAAGAAAAGCTACGACAACAGAAAGGACCCGAGGCAGCGCCCTCCACCGTTGGTAAAGGCAGCCTTGACTTTGTCGAGTGACCTACCCGTGTTAAGAACACATGTCCGCAGACACGCCGGGGAATAACAAGTACCTCCAATAGGTGTTTTCAGGGCCTCGCCGAAGCTGTGGAGGCCGTGATCTGTCGGCTGAAGAGAAGCACCCTGCCCGATCAGGTTCACGATCCATCATGGGCGTTTCCAAGAAAAGGGCTGTACTCGTATCTCATGAAGAACACGGGATCAGCGTATCTAGGATACGTGTTAATACCGTAACGTTTGATGGCGAACCAGAAAAGCGTCCGCAGTCGATCGTACATCTACCCAGTATATCAAGGCATGCTGGGCATGCTAGAGACTTCGATGGACCCTTGCATCTTTGTTGGTGAACAGCCGAGTCTAGATTTGGGGACGAACGACGCCAACACGTCAGGTGGCCCCGGATGCCGGAAGAGTCGGAGCCATTTCCTAGGATGAGGGAATGTTCTGATTTGTCCAATGTTTGTTGCATAGTCAGATGAAGAAGCCTGGCCGTATCAACTCGAGAGTCGCCAGCCGAGTGCCAAAGAAGTACCGTACATACACATTCAAGCATCAGTCCATACTCATAGCACTAGGGGCAAGTTTGAGTGCATATTAGAACCAGCGATGACATGGATCAACGCCGAAATCTCGGATACAGCCACGAGAGGTGAGCAACATGTGCCTCAAAGGACTGGACGACAGTTAAGCGCTCGCGCCCGAGGAGGTCTTGACAGCTGTTCCGTCTCAGAAAGACGCACTCTTGTAAACTCAGTTTCCAATATTCTCCCTTCTCGTAATTTCTGTGGCGAACTTCGACTCACGCAGCTAGAGCAACCATTTCAGGCGGACTCACATGTTAGAGATTTTGCCCATGTCCCTGTCAATTTCAAGTCAGCGTTGAAGCCGTGCGCCCAGTGTCTATCCCTTTGACGATCGCGATGGTTACGGACGCCTTGCTTTTCCCCGCAATTTGCTACCCGGTGGCTTGATGCACGTCCGCGTCAATCAACCGATCATCAAGTCAATCACTTTCATACGAGTACTCGTACTATTGTAGTATATTCCCGCTCGATACCTCGTACTTGCACCTGCTTCCCTTCAGGATGTTGTGGCCATCCGTTGATCATCATCGGCTTTTGCTTCATAAGGATCGGGGGAGCTGTTCACTCTCTGCCTTTCTCTTGGTTGCACGAAGTCTGCCAGCGTGAGGCTTCGATCAATTTCTAAACGTTCGCTGATTTCTTCCCGCCTTCTACAATCCTCGGGCGACCTGGTTGGCTAGGTGCCTCGCCTCCTGGTGTTTCTACTGGTTCTTCCGGGTCGTGGTTCATGTGTCTTTGTCCCGTAGCACTAATTGCTGCGATCATTTCAAGATTCAAGCCCCTTTTGCCGCTGGGCAGCCCAGGAGCACCCGACCAATCTCGTGGTTGGCTTGCTGTATGGACTCCACCCCTCCACACGGCATCATGCACACCATTCCCCCTCCGTTTCCCTCTGGACTCGGCCACCCCCTCTTTAGGAGACCCTTGAACCTCGAGTCCCCGAGTCTGTTCGCATGGAAAATGCCATCCCCGCTCCGGCCAACCTCGCGCAACATGGACTGCCTGTTTGCCTGCCTTCGAATTCGTTGGGGTCGTCATCAAGTGAGCATGCCTGGAATACCCATGGTGTGATGACCGTTCCCCTCGCCACTCCACTTCTACCATCGCGCTCAGGCCTTGCTCCGGCCTGACCCTCCTCTCCACGGACAGAAAACACGATGCACGCCATCCTTGAATGCCCACTCCAATTGGCATCCACTATTGCTACCCCAGCTAAAATTGACTAACAGACCTGCCCGAGCAGCAGCCCGAATGTGTTGCTTGAAAGCTCTCCTGTCCCTGAGTAAGCTGCTTGATCTGATTTGCTTCTTGTTGCTAGCGATTTTCTTCCCTTCTTCATCAATCTTCGTATCGCTCCACTGTCGCATTCACCCTTTGTGTCACCTGAGCCCCCGTTCAGTGAGCGGCATATTCTGTCGTGCACCTGCTTGCTCTTCTCCAGGTGTCGAGAAATTCTATTGCGCGCGCACCAGTAGATTATCCAACCACCATCAAAGCAACTGTCAAGTACTCCGTCGATCGATCGAGCCCAGAGTGCCAACTCCTGGACCCCGCTTGGGACTATCATCGTTCCCGTCTCCGGACTCAGGCTTTCACCACTGTTGTGCTACTTGCCTCGGCGTGGTCGCGTGAGAAACTAAGCGAAAAGCGTGTTCATCATAATCCGGGGAAGGCGGGCAGCTTCTGGCAAACCCAGTGACCAGTGACCTGTTTCTCGGATAGCTCCGCCACTGGGAGTAAAAGGGACTCTGACATCCAACCTCAACTCAGCCCGCTTTCACAACGCACACCTTCACACCTTCACTCCACAACTCACATCGTCTCTTTCCAAAGGCCATCCAAATCCCTTTGGACTATTCAGCGTGTTGGTTGTCCGCATCACCTAATTCCATTTATCCTAACTGACTGCTATGTCTAAAGGCTCTTTGTCGATCACCTGACCTTTTCTGGTCATTTGTCCCGGGCGCGGGCGCGGTGGTCGTGTCGCTGGCCAGACCCCGAACTATTCGCTGACAACAATCAAAATTTCCTCCACCACGCCATCACAGATATCGACACAATTCGTAGTTGTCACGGACACAAGCCGATACTCACTTTCGCCTCGTTGAAATCTGCCCCAGAGCCGTCAAAGATAGATTTTTGGGCTTGTGGTGCGGGCGCGATTTCTCAACAACGAACCCAGACGATGCTGAGGCCTAGCGCCCAACACTCCATGGTTCTATAACATCAAGGTGAGTGAAATTTCATTCATCACGCTTCAGCCCTGTTTGAACCGGCTATGTACTTCTCTGGTGTCACTGCTGTGGGTTTTCGCTCCTGTTGATCTTGGGGACCAAGCTGGCTTGTTGGTCTTTTGTCTCACTCCCACAGGACGATGTGGAATTTCACGAGGCTCGCTGCCCCTGTCTTACATCACCAACACAGCAGGTGAAAGGGATTCAGGTCGAATGCACTGCTAACGTCGGCAATAGCAGTGCTACGCAGCTCCGACCCTGATATTGCCACACTCTGCATCATGAGCAACACACCCAGCAAGACGGTTCTCACTACTCGAGCGCCAATGCCGGCTTTTGGTACGTTTGGCGTCCACCAGGGATCTGCTTCACTACTTCTGGAACGATCGAATCCGGACCTGCGTAGATCGACTCCGGACTCGGAGGCTTTGGCATCATCTGACGACGAACCAGATCACACAAAGGCTGTTGCTGCCAGCAACACCAGACCAGGCAAACCCGGAAGGCGGACTTCTTGGCTCAACGATGTCTCCGCGTCCAACGTGAACCGTAAGCCATCAATCACTGGTCCGTATAGCCCTTCCACCTCGCATCCCGGTACTCCCGGTACTGAAAACTCTCCTTGGACAAATGCCAACGCTTCTGGTTCTGCAGCATGGCCTAACCCTGCAGCATCATATCCGTGGAATACGATCTGGAACCAGGACGGCCGCAAGGACCCGCCGACCAGGCTTCAAGAAGTTGTATCTGCAAACGGCGACACTGGCATTCCGTTCTCAATTCCCCTGGAGCCCAGTTTCAAGGTACACCGCTCCCTGTCCTACTCTGTTGGACAGATTGATACTACCAACGCTCCACCTTCCAACCCGATTTCGACGTCTGTTGAAGCCACGCGGAACAGACTAGGAAGTCAGTATCCAGGGGTCCAGAGACGCACCTCGAGACCAAGTGGACTGGGTGGGATTGAGTCAAGTGGACTTGGTCGTGTGCGCGAGGTAGAAGACGACGAAGAATACCAACGCGCCGATGTCATGCGCAACTCTCTTTCCCTCGGACAGACCCACATGGTGCAGAGGTTGGTACAAGAGAACCACCAACTTCGTGAGGAAATTAAGAATCGCGATAGGGCTCTCCCGAGCATCGCTCCGATAGCTCCTGCCCAACCGCCTGGGTTTCGAAACACGCGCCTTCGAACTGCCGTACCCGAGGAATCTGAGACCGCGATCGATGACAGAGATGAAATAACAGCCCTTGGCGGGTTTCCAGGCCGTGACAACAACCCTCGCCGCATGAGCGAACAGACTCTCTCAATCACCGACAGACAGTCACTCTCACCCAGCGAGAACCGTACTTTTGACAGCATGAAGAAAGCACATTGGCAGACTTCGCTTGGGTTTGGTCCTATCCCGGAAGCTCCGCAAAGCCGCCGACATTCTTTTGCTGATGTCCCCACCCGTCACGGGTCCTTCAGCTCAACCGGTGAGATTTTCCAAGGCGTCCGTCTCCCATTGCCAGGGGCTGATCGATTAGGTCGCGACGAAGATGTGACAGCGTATGAAAGTGGTTCCCAGGCATTATCCCAAGGAGACGATCGTAAGTTGGCCCTGGCACTGACCCTGATGCGCCCAAGTGAGGATGATATGAAGATTATGTACTTACGTCTTCGTCGCTATGCAGCGGAATATTTCAACACCAACGAATCTACTCGACGTCGCGCCGACGACCGAGTCCACCAACACCATCGCGAACCCCAGCTCTACGGTCAACACTTCGGCGTCGGTCCGTACCTCGAGCCTGCCGCCCAACCGCTCTTTATCGTCAACTTCAAATGTTGTCGCTCAGAAGTGTTCTACATCCAAGAAGGAACCGGCCTTCACGTCAACGTCGGCGATCTAGTCATTGTTGAAGCCGACAGAGGCACCGACCTGGGTACAGTACAGCATACTAATGTGACGTGGGAGGATGCTCGGCGTTACAAAGATCACTATGCGGAAGAGCACTACAAGTGGTTAATGATGTTTTCTTTGCAGAGCCGAAACGGAGGCCCTAACGTTGTCAATCCAAACGGCGTTCCAGGCAGTCGTGGCAGCGCTGTCGGAGGCATGGGACCTCAGGGCCACCACGGTGCCCACGACTCATCCGGCCCCGACTTGAAACCCAAGATGATCAAGCGACTGGCCCAGAATCACGAGATTCAAGCATTGAAAGACAAAGAAGGCAATGAAGCGAAGGCCAAGCGGGTCTGTCAGCAAAAGGTCCTTGAGCATCGACTGAACATGGAGATCCTCGATGCCGAATTCCAGATGTATGTACAACGCAGTACTTTCGCGCTCAGAATTAACACCACGCAGGGACAGCAAGAAGCTTACATTCTACTACTTCGCTGACAACTACATCAACTTCAATCATCTTGTCACCGATCTCTTCAAGATCTACAAGACCCGCATCTGGATGTCGGCCATAAATCCTGCCTCATTCCAGACCCCTACAGCTTCTCTCGGTATACAGCCTCTCTACACCGCTGCTCCCGGTGACGAGCGTCATCAGAGACGGCAGCAGCAGAGACAGCAAACTCATCTCAGCCCACAGGCTGTCACGACTCCATTTGGAGATACCTTCGACGCCGACCGAAATTACAACAATAACCAGAACCCGGGGATGCGCAATGCTTTTTACAATCAGTTCCAAGATGTTGGGGCTGGCTCTCAACAAATGCCACCTCCCGTCCCACCATTTGCTCCGAACATGCCAAACCAGATGGATCCTTTCATGTCCTACTATGGTCAGCCATACCCAACACTGAATCCCAATGCCCCTAATTTTGCCAGCAACCGGTCTGATTACAGAGGGCGAGCTCCCAACCAAGGCAGTGATCCCAACTGGATGGGTCGCTTTCAAGGCCTCTCACTCGGCTCTTAATCTCAGACCTCATTTCACCTATGCGTCAACAACGGATTACGACACTGCTTCTGATCAAAGACTTCGACAAAATCGACAAAAAGTTCGCATGTGATGACGAAACGACCGGAGTGTAGACATGCTGTTCAGCAAGACGAGACCCAAATATTCACGGGAGGCGACTAGACCACTGCGTCGTGGAGACAAGTGTTACGAGATGAGACATTCTACAATCGGGTTATAGTGCTGGGATGAATGTTTTCAATCCCTTTGAATGTTCATGGGAGATTCTATGGCATCGAAAAGTGTTGGGTATTGCTGGGTTGGACAAGAGAAATTCGCATTCAGATTGTTCATGGGCTTGCTGGATACAGAAAGAGCTACTAATACAAACGACGAACGAGCTATAATGTCCTGGTGAAGATGATTGCAAATTGAGCTGAGGGTTCCGGAGTCAAGAATCTTGTTGAAAGCTGAAGGATCACGGTTGCAATGTCACGGTTCGCATTGGCTGGCTTGTGTACGATACCGACATTGAGCTTCGACTTTAAATGAGCAGATGATGGAGCCCACTCTACGGCGACGCTGACCCTCGGATCATGAGGCGGGTGTGCTTCCGGCTTTTCAATTACGTTCGTGTCTGCTCACTTGGCTCTCACTCACTTCGGCCTCGTTTCTATTGCACCTGTTCTAATCCTGCCACTGCTCTTCGAGACATCCTCTCCGCTCGGCTCTCTGGCTTAATTCGTAGGCAGATATTTGCAGCAATGCCTGTAAAACCTGCAAAAACTGGTGAGGTTTCTCTCTTCACCTCACGTGCCGTCATCTGACAGTCTGGAGTCAGTGACAGCTCCACCTCACGCAGGAGGACCTCAAATCCGAAGAGCAAAATTGCTGAAGTTAACAATGAGGCGGTCCATGTTCTGTCCTCGGATGGACACTGGCAAGAAGAAGCCAACGTGGGTGAGGACGATAAAGCCAATCTGGAGTGCGTCAGAGGACAACCCAAATAGTGGTTGCCGGTGTTGACGTTGAGCAGAGACAACCAAAAGAAGCTGAAGGCTTTCTTTGACCGAGTCAGCAAAACCGATCCATGGCCGGGTCGCTTTGTGAAGGCTGTGCGTTCCAGGCAAGAGGCAGTGCTCACCAAACTGAAGGAGATCCGGGAGAAGAGGTGCACTTCCGGATCCCACGTCGCTAGGGCTGTCGACTAACAGCCTTCAGCATCTCAGACAAGCGAGAATTCGATTCACAGATTGCTCCACTCCTCAATGATGCTCTCGGAGGTCTTACAGACGAACCCTCAGATCCTGCTTCCTTCTCCTTCCCCATGCAGGTTCTATATCTCGGAGCCGAGACCCAGCCATACTGTGAAGCAATGAAGGGTCTTTTGGAACATTCGGGGGCTCTGGTCCTAGCCTACGATGAGCTCGCCGGCCGTCATACGCCCAAGTCACGACTTGGAATGATAGAAACATCGTTGGAAAAGGACAAGGGAGCTACAAAATCTACTATTGACGCTGGCAAAAGGGTGGCAGCGTTTCAGATTGAACAGCTCCTCACAGATAGATATAACGAGGTGAGATTGCCGCATGATCTCACTGCTGAAGAAGAACATCAGGGCAAGGTGCTCTTATCATATGGCACGATTGAGGATGCGCAGGATAAGCAGACTCTTGGATGGGGGAATGTCGCAACGGATATGGAGAGAGCGGTGGGGGCACTTTGCTTTGCCGGTGAGGCGGAGGAGGGAGGACGTTGAAAAGCTCTGACTTGTCCTACATGTGGCATAACGTATGGGTGTACTGTAAGGATAATGTGACAATGATACAGAGTGCGTAGTAGAAAGCTTTCCGCCCGCGCTCGAAAAGATGCCCTTTGAACATGCAATGTTCTGATTGGCTGGTTCAAATGCCACGCCAAGATTTCGGCTTGCCAAGCCTGCGCACCCACTTTCTCGAAAACTCACAGTTCGGACTTTCAGCAGTCAAGTCTCAATTCCTCAGTCCGTTCAAGTCGACAACAGTTCTCCGCGAGGCCCAGCAGTCAAGGTAACCATGCATCGCTCTGATCCATGCGATGACAAACTGACAAAATTCCTCGATAGATGGGTGCCCTCAAATACGTCGAGGAACTTCAAAAGAAGAAGCAATCCGATATCCTTCGATTCCTTCTCCGAGTTCGCTGCTGGGAGGTAAGATAAGAACTCCCTACAATGACGATAGAAGGAGAGCCAGAAGAGGAGGAAAGGCCATACTCACTGGCCCTCCTTTATCATGTGGCACGGTCTCTTGAGACGTGTCTTGCTATACACTCGTTGAACATTTAGCTGAGAGTGCATCAATATAGCTCCGACAATTGAACGTCATCCACCGCGCTTCCCGCCCTTCTCGACCAGACAAGGCTCGTCGTCTCGGCTACAAGGCCAAGCAAGGCTATGTGATCTACCGAGTTCGAGTCCGCCGTGGTGGTCGCAAGCGGCCAGTGCCAAAGGGTGCTACCTACGGTATGATCAGCCAACTACTCCATTACCCTGCGCTATCAGCAGGTATCTTGAAAAAGAACAAAGCCCAGGCTGACAAACGGGACCTTCAGGTAAACCGACCAACCAGGGTGTGAACCAACTCAAGTACCAACGTTCCCTTCGCGCCACCGCCGAAGAGCGAGTCGGCCGTCGCTGCGCCAACCTCCGCGTCCTCAACTCGTACTGGATCAACCAGGATTCCACGTACAAGTACTTCGAAGTCATCCTCGTGGACCCCAGCCACAAGGCTATCCGTCGTGACCCCAGAATCAACTGGATCGTCAACCCTGTTCACAAGGTATGGCTCTTCACCTTCGTCCCTGATGAAAGAACCGCTCCCTCGAGACCAGTAAGCTAACATTTTTTTCTCTCCACCACAGCACCGCGAATCTCGTGGCCTCACCGCTACGGGCAAGAAATCCCGCGGTCTGGGCAAGGGGCACGGATACAACAACTCCACTGCGGGCCGAAGAAAGACCTGGAAGAGACAGAACACCCTCTCGCTCTGGAGATACCGTTAAGCGGGCAGGCGGTTGCTTCAGTTCGCTTTGCTTTGCTTTGCTTTGCTTGGGTCTCGCATTGCGGACTGCAGTACGTCGTGCAACGTGCGACATGCGGTCTGACCTGGATGCATGGAACATATGTGGAAGGGTAGGAAGAGATGACGATTGCCTTGCCTTGCTGTGCCGGTCCAGTCCAGTCCTGCGCCGCATATGCTAGCGATGCTCAGTTGCTGATGCACGACGATTTTTTTTCTGACGAAGTCGATGGAAGAGAAGGCCCGTCAGAATCCGCTCCAATCCTCCCGTCGGTGGAAGATGTCTGCGAACTAAGTCTTTCCGATCAATCAAGCGAGTGAAAAAGGGCCAGAAAAGGAGCATTGAATCGAATGGATTGGAACCGAAAATGGTTCTCTCATCAATCAAGCCACGACAGAACATGATTCGACGTTTTCCCTCACTGTGCGCCCTACCGCGTGCTTCCCTCCCTTGGATTTTTCGCTGCTTCTGCGTCTCGTCCTGCTGTTGCTCCTGCTCCAGCTTCTGCTCCTGCTCCTGCTTTTGCTTCTGCTTCTAGTGATCAAGATCAATCCTCACTTGACATCCCTTCCACGTTCATCATCCCTTCATACCAATTTAGGCGGGCAGGCTCGCGACAGTCCTTAAGAGTCCGGATCTTTGATCCAAGTTTAGCTCTACATATTCGTCCCTCCACCCAACTCACTCGATTCACGCTCGCTCGTTGGCCTTCCCTATCCCAAACATCTAATTGTTGTACTATCTAGTTGCTCGCGCCAGCGACTATGTGCCACCTAGCACAGCCGTGCGGGTCACTCCTCAACCTCACCTCACCTTACTCAACTCGCCGGCAACTTAATCCCCCCGCCGCTCAAATCACCCCAAACCCGCTCAAACAAAAACTTGATCAAGTCCGGCGTCCTCCCCAGGCTTTTATCGAGCGTGTAGTCGAACGCCGACTCGACCACCACGCCCGTGACATGCGCGACCATGGCCTTCCCAGGTCGACCAAGCCCCACAACATGCCCGACAGTTCCACCAGCGTGATGTTCACGAAGTTGCCCACGTGGTTTACCATCCACTGCGAGACGTTTAGCGCCGCGGCCAAGGCATGCCGCCCAGATCAAGAATTGAACGAGCTCTTGATCGGGTCACCGGATTCCCCGAGATTGCCGATCTTGGACTACCGTCCCAGCTGCGGTACGCCAAACCTTTTGACGCGTATGGGTAGGTTTTCTTTTCAACCAGAGGACGGCACGTGGCAGAGATGTAGAGGACATGAATAGTAGCAGATCCCCTGACTGTTTTGGTATTATCGTTGAGATATTTCCTGGTGGCTTGGTCTTCGATAAAGGCGTCTCCCAGTTGCTTTTGCGTCAGGCGGATGTATTTGTCGTTCCGATCCACATATCGTCTGAACTTTTGGTCCACCCGAGACAAGCTGGTGTCATTGAAGGACGGGTTGAGCTTCCATAGAAAAGCCCCATCGGTGTCCTCAAACTGTTCCCACACGACATCATCCTCCTCCTCGCTGTCTTCTTCGAGCGGTGACAGGAGAAGCAGGAGAATTGATCGTTGGAACTGAACGAAACGGAAGACAGTCTCTTCTGACTAGGAGGAAGGTCTGCAGGAACAGCTAGGAGGAAGAATGAATGCAACCGGCAATCCCTCGAATTCTCACCTCGAGAGCCAAAAGCGTCGATTAAGGAGCAAGCCAATGAGGACTCTTTTGGATTCACGAACATGCAGCGCACAGGATAGGAGTGTCGTTTCTGGCTTACCGTATAGTCATCTGGAACTATGTCAACAAGGCTTGACTACAAGCATAAGCACCGATCACCTGGACGTTCAACCCTGGGCTGAAGTCGGCAGATTCCTGGTCATACAATCGTGTTATGTTCTGCGTATTTGTCGAAAGTATTCCAAGGCTGTGCTCCGACAGTGCTCCCATCAGGAGTGTATTCGCCAGATTGTTCTCCACATGATCGGACATTGGGGTCCAGCGAATCCAGAATGGGCAATAAGTGCTCGAACTTCAAAGCGCACATCAGGATGGCGGGTATGAGCATTGTTACGAAAGCATCCGGTCTGACGACAGTGCCAGTGCGACCAATGGGACATGCTATGCACGCTTATTAGGCGCCGATGCCGACATCGAGATCAGAGTCTGCCTGGGCAGGAAGTGAGGATCGAGACGGATGCAGCCCCGTGTAAGCTGCAATCTCAGCGCAGGAAGACGACGACGCAAGAAGCACCAGGGCAGGCATCTTAGGGAAAGTGTTCGATTGGAAAGAATGAAGTTCGATTGTGCTCGAGGAGGCAAGTCAGATCAGCAGCTGTGTTGCATGCGAACCGTGGCCGTGTCAGAGGCAGCAAAAGGACAATTGCCAGTGAAACCCATCATGGGGGTGATGAGGATGCCAAGGCGCTAGTGGAATAAGCCTCACGCACATTCCTCGAGGCTGTTGCACAGGCGCGCCGCAGGGATGCTTGACTGACTGGCTCCCTGCGCTGCTCCTTCGACGTCTCGCGGGATCCGGTGTATGTACGAGGTTGGACGCTCTAGAACTGGGAATATGCACACCGATGCAGCGTGGCACGTCTCGGCAGGTCGTTCCAAAGTCTGACTTCCCGCCAGATCTGGTCAATGGTCTTTGCCTCATTGGGGGAACATCTGCCCCAGCCGCTTCCCCCTTGTCCCATACCGTTACGCGCGACCGCTCGCACGAGCTCCTGAAGGAATGTTGAGATTGTTACAGGAATCGTTTTGCTATCTGACTCTGCGTCCTGAGGGCTAAGTAAGCGAGTAGCACTTTACGCAGAAGGGGCGGCGCTCAGTCCTTCCAGCAGGATGGCATCCACTGTACGGGGAGACGAGACGTGAAATTTGGAGGCGCTCAGTATGATGCAAACGCTACAAGAGACCGATGTCTACTGAATGCGCAGTACGACCTCATCGAATGATATACCGCATCGCCACTAACAAGGATCCTGCTCTTATCCCCCCTCTTTCGTCCTTGTTTCTGGCCTCGACCCGGAGGCCTCTTCACATCCCATCCCAAACATGCCCCATCAAACGGTTTGCTGCGTCGCGAACGTAATTTGGCGTTGCGCCCTGGGGATCATTCATGTCCGCCTGGTTGACGCTCCCGGAGTTGTACTCGCGGAACGCGGCATACCAATTGCCCTGATGTTGGAAAGTTTGCTTCAAACCATCCCCGTCCCTGGTCCCTTCCGTGCCGTCTCGGACCATTTGTAGAATCGATCCAGCAGCATCGCCAGGATTGAATTCAGCCCCGTTGTGCGATTGCATGATGCCGGGGTTTCGCACCCCATTATTCGTAGTCGGGACGCGAACGTTGCCGCCAGATTCTTGCATGATTATGCACAAGATGACGCGGACGTCGACCCCGGACTCGCGAGCGACTTGCTCGATTGATTTCTTGATGAGGGCGATCTCGCTGTCCGAGTCGTTGAACTTCATGAGCCGGACGTTCTGGCTCCAGAGAGTAGAATAGCTTGCCCATTCTGAGGGATCTGGGAAGTTCGACGCCGGTCCGCTGTAGTCGACATAGCCGCCGCCGCCGTGGCTGCCGCCGGTCCCGCCTGGGAGATCACCTCCGCCGGGTTGTCCACCACCCGGGGCTGCTGGGCCTTTGATAGTCTCACCGATAGTGAGGTTGTTTGAGATGCCCGGGTTCGCCGATTGCAAGGCGTCGACAGACACGCCGAGGACGCGGGCCACATCATTCAGGTTGAAGACCAGCCCGGTGCTCTTCGTGGGGAGGTTGATGGCCTGTCCGACTTCGAGCTCTTCGGGCTTGATGCCTGGATTCGCCGCAAGGAGGGCATCAAGATCGAGACCCAGACGGTCGGCCACCGCGCTAAAGGTATCACCGCTTTGAATTGTGTAGGTACCGATCAAGGTCCCGGCTATTTTGTAGGTGGTTTGGCTGTTGCCGAGAAGACTGGCTTGAGCTGGAATTGAGCCCATTTCTGCTGTAGTGGTTGTAGGAGCTGAAAGGGGGGAAGTCAGAGGTCTATGGATGGAAGGGTGTCAGAGCGAAGTGACAGAAGAATAATGGCAGAGGAGTATATGGATATACAGAATCCACACCGGTCAGGGCAGCTCTGAGGCGACTTGTATTCCAACGCTTGGCCACTTCATGGTGATATCAATGGGCGCAGCTTCCGAACAGGCGTCCTCCATGATGCAAATCCTCCACACCGCAACCAACTGTAGTTCATTTGTTTTGGCTGCCACTGGAGTGACTGCAGCACAAAGCGCGTCTCTAGTGATTGGGAACTTTCGCCGTAGGACACGAAATTTCATCTTATGCCTCATGCGCGGCATGGTCTGGCTTCAGCTCTTCCGCTCTAGGCAAGCACCAATAGCCAATTCTTACCATTATTTCGAAGAGGTATGGAAAAATCCGTATCGATAGTGTCACGCTCTCGCGGGTTTGTTCGAATTTGTTTAAGCCCCCAAACACGAGATCTAGACCATAGGGCCTTGCATAGCCCCGGCAGCTCACAACTGATGTCGTCTGTTTCAATCTGTGGGTGAATACTCGGTATAGCATCTTGAGTCAGCAGTACTTACTAAGACACTCGAAACAGGAGAAAAGAAAGACAGTCCATGGGTTGCCGAGTTTCATCCTACCGTGTGCTAAAATGATGGCTTCAGGAGAAGGCGTTGGCCGTAACCGTGACCGGTAAGGCTGACTGCATTGTCACCGTGCATCTGACCTGTATCGGCAAGCTGCATCGACGTCAAAAAGGGAACTGCGAATTATACCTTCTGGCTCAGCATTCCCCTTCGACCATGAGGTCGAGGACGTGGCCAGGATGCGGCAAGCTTGGTTACGGTGGTAGAGCGCAAAGATGAAATGAATTTGTCAGTGAAGCTCCGCTCGAAATGTTTGACGGAGGGCGAAGGAGCCTAACTAGGTTAGGTCGCCTGGGCTTGGCGCGGGCCTAGCCGAGTTAGCCAGCCAATGGACATCCAGATGGTTGCTAAGGCATCTTGCCCCTTTCATCAGTTTCCTTACAGGAGAGGCGCTTGAATCTGACAATCCTACGCGGGATGCAGGACGTGATCTGTATCACACTAAAAAGTACTTCTGGCTGATCTTGGTGCAACTCGTCTGCCTATGGGGAGCTTACGCCCAGCCTGATGCGAGCTTCGTGGTCCCACGTATGAGGCGTGGGCTGAACCTGCCTCCGTGCGACACGGTGAGGTCACAATACTACCACTGCCGTGGCTTTGAGTCGGTGGTCTCTGCTTGGTTGGTGGTCGGGATCGAGGTTGCTTTATAGGGACTGCGGTCCGCTTGACACCTCGGTGGACATCAAGTTGAACAATCATGGCATATTCGAGCGGTGCTTCGGTCCATTTGCTGTCAGCCGTGCTGCTTTGGCTCATCTCGTTAGTGGGAGCGGAGGACTCTGCGGGCAGACTTCCTCACATCCCCAAGCCTGAGGGCAGGTATGACCCGAACTTACAGGCATCGCTTGGGCCACCAAACAGCCTAGTAGCCGGGGATACAAACTCATCCGGCACTTATTGGCTTGGGGCCATCGATCATACTCAAAGCAAGTCGATCTACGATTCTTCGTACGTGGTGTATCGCAATGTCAAGGATTTTGGCGCCAAAGGCGATGGGTTGAGCGACGATACCAAAGCCATCCAAAATGCCATCTCATGTACGTCGGGAGCCCGTTCAAGGAAACTGGACTGACAGCTCTCAGCGGGACATCGATGCGAGGGTTTCGATTGTCAGGGTTCGACCAAAACGCCCGCGTTGGTATATTTTCCTCCTGGAGTCTACATCGTATCCCGCACCCTGAAGATGGGCATGTACACGCAGCTTGCTGGCGATGCGATTGACTGGCCGACGCTGAAAGCGACCTCGAACTTTGGCGCGAATGTGGTTGTCGACGGCTTTCCTCTGTCCGAAGATGGGAAGACGAGGTGGAACACCAACCATGCTGAGCTCAACTTCCACAAATCGATCCGCAATCTCAAGGTCGATGTCACGGCGGTTGATAGCGGCACAGCAGTAAGCTGCATTAACTGGCCCGTGGCCCAGGCTACCTCTCTGAGCTCCATCGTCTTCAACATGAACACGAACAGCAAGCATCTCGGCATCACCTTCAATGCATTCCAAGGTGGCGGGTCTGGAATCTTCATGGGTGACTTGGTACGTCATATCGGGAGTTCGCGACTGTAGTAGCCAGCCTGACCTTTCGCAGTATTTCTTCGGAGGCGATAGAGCACTCACACTATCTAATCAGCAATTCCACTTTCGAAATCTCCATTTCAACGGAGCCCGTACTGCGATAAAGATTGACGCCACTTTTGTCGCGGTTTTCCAAGGAGTCGAATTTGTCACCTGTGGCACAGGCATCGGTGAGTTTCCCTGGCCCCGTCAAGTCCACATCGAGATGCTCGGCTTTGTTCCAGGCCGAACGTCACTCTCCACAGACACGCTGATACTAACTGGACGGGCACAACAGACACGGGAGGCGCCGGCTCTCTCACGCTCCTTGACTCGAGTGCCACCAGCGTTGGTCGTGTGATTGCGACCAGAGAAACAGGAAATGGCGACGGTTCCATTGTCATTGATAACCTCAACGTCACAGGCGTTGGGTCCATTGTCCAGAACTATTCGAATAACCGAGTCATTCTGGCGGGTACTGATGTGCCCATCACAGTCGACACTTGGACCCAGGGTAACGTCTACCTTGGCCTGGATGACGGTCATTACATGCAGCGCACGCTCAGCTCGCCGGTCAAGCCCGCCGTCATGTTGGATGGCGGGGGCAGGTTCTTCACGCGGTCACGACCGGTCTACGTGGACGCCTCACCGGCAGCCATTGTCAACGTGAAGGCCCAAGGTGCCAAGGGTGACGGCTCTACCGACGATACTAGCATTCTCAACGCGATTCTCTTGGAAAATGCAGGATCCGGGAGGATTGTTTATTTCCCTCACGGCTACTACGTTGTCACAGATACACTGTATGTTCCGCCCAATTCGTCCATCGTCGGAGAAGTCTGGTCGACCATCAACGGTGAGTTATGGCGCATTACCCTCCCATTGGCGTTGCCTGACCCTACCTTACAGCTCGGGGAAACAAATTCAAGGACGAGAACAAACCCCGGGCAGTTGTCCAGGTGGGCAGACCCGGGGAGGTAGGCTATGCGGAGATCACGGACATGTTGTTCGAAACGGGCGAGATCCTTCCGGGCGCCATCCTCGTCGAATTCAACCTCAGGCCGGCATGGCAGGGCGCCGTGGGCATGTGGGACTCGGTCGTCCGCGTCGGCGGCGCCGCAAGCACAGGCGAAGTGCTGGACTGCAACCTCTGCAAGGCGGCATTCATGATGATGCACATCACCCAGTCCGGCAGTGGATACTTTGAGAATCTCTGGCTGTGGACCGCCGACCACAGCATCGACCAGCCAGGCATTCCGGACATCAACACCGGGCGTGGCATTCTCGTGGAGTCGACCGACCCGACGTGGCTCGTGGCCATGGGGGTCGAACACAACACCTTGTACGCGTACAATGTAGTGAACGCGCAGAACGTCTTTTTCGGCCTCGCCCAGGTGGAAACGCCGTACTGGGAACCTTCCCCCGCCGCGCCGGTCGGCTGGCTGTAAGTTCCTTCTGTCAAGTTTTCTCCTTCCTCCGCCGCGCTCGGAACTGACGAGTCACAAGCCTTAACTCGGAATACCACGACCCGAATTTCTCCAACTGCAACGGCAGAGCCCAGTGCGCCATGTCGTGGGGCCTGCGCATCGTCGCGGGGAGGGACATTTTCGCGTACGGGACGGGCGTGTGGCTCTTCTTCAACGGCTGGACGGGCGACTGTGCGACAAACGACGGCAACTGCCAGGAAAGTGTGGTCAGCATCGAGGGCATCCCGCAAAACCTGGTCCTGTACAACGTCAACGCCAAGTCGGTACAGAACCTGCTCATGGTGAACGGACAGCTGGTGGCTTCGAGAGTGCCCTGGAACCGCGGCTCCTGGGGCGCTGTGGTGGCTGCGTATCTGAGGTTCTCGGGTAAGAGGAACGCGTAGCTTAGATTGCAGCTTGCGGAAAGATCTGAAAGGTTGGAGAACGATCACGAGAACCCTCAGAAGAACAACCGTGACAGTGTCGCATAGTTGTGTCTCTTGTGGCGGGATGGGTGGAGGAATGAAGTCTGAGTAGCTGGGGTAGAAGCCAGTGCGTGGTATGTAGTGTATACGCACCGAATCGCTGGGGGTACGCAAGGTGGCCCTCACCTGGAAAGATATTCGCCCTCACCTGATAAGATTTCGCAAGTGCTAGTACAACTCATTGGAGCAGATACAACGCACCGTTCGATAGCCTCTACCAATGCCTCAGGATCAGCTTCGCCTCATCGGCTGCAACGCGCAATCGTCGCCATGGAGCGCGGCTTGCTCAAGACGACAATGGTAGACGAGGGCTGGGGCGTCTGGGGGTGATGAAATGCAGAGCCGTGAGAATATCACAATGCAAGCTGCTCTCCTCATCTCTGCAGCGTGGCTAGCCAGTATCGGCATGTTTGAAGTTCCAGTTTGAGTTCAGCTACTGCACCATTCCCCCCGCATTTGCTGAAGTTCGCCTCGACTTCGATTCACTTTCCCCGCAAACATTTTTTCATTTTTCCCTGGCCCGCCAAGACGTCAATCACATAGTCCTGCTGTCTGACCAAACTCGTCGTGGCACGGCCGGCAAGCGGCGGAAAGGCTACACCCCCTTCTAGAGATCACACACACGGGCTTGACCCGAGTTGCCTTCGGCTGTCCTCACAAAGCTATATTCAAGACCGTCGCCCCGTCTCTCTCCTGTTCCACTCTCTTCGTCACCTTTCCTCGAACCCTACGCCCTCAAAATGCCCTCCGCGACCCAAACCGCCGCGGCGGCCTCCTCGATCACTCTCACAGGAGGATCGTCGTCCAAGTCCAAGCAACAACAAGCCGACGACCAGGACATCTACGACGAGATCGAAATCGAGGACATGACGTTCGACCCCAGGCTGCAGATCTACCATTACCCGTGCCCGTGCGGGGATCGGTTCGAGATCTCCCTCCAGAGTCTCAAGGAAGGGGAGACCGACATTGCCATATGCCCGAGTTGTAGTTTGATGATTCGGGTGATTTATGAGGTGGAAGATTTGGAGGATGTGGATGACGAGGAGGAGGGGGAGGAAGAAGATGAGAAAGAGGATGAGAAGAAAACAAGCAGCTGAGTGAGGAAGACAGAGACGAACAATTTTCCCTCGCGCCTAGGTGGTGCGTACCGTGCGGTAGGAATATCCTCCATGTCCGCCGGTCAAAACATGGCTGTGGCGAAAAGCTCGCGTAGTGAGTGAGCGAGCGGGCGTTCCAGCAGGCGTAATATCTCAACTGGGCGGTTACGAACGAACGTATGAACGAACTCGAAGTTCGGACTCGTCATCTACCGCAGTTGACGATGTCGCGAGTGCCTTGCCTGGATCCGCACGGCTCGTGGTCGCACGAAGCCTCCCAGTACACTCCAAGGGGCGACCCAAGGACACTCCCTCCATGCAGCATTTGCTTGGCGATGAGATGTGATATGGGGACGGAAGGATTGTGCCCCAACATATCTTCTTCGTCTGCACGCCTGGAAGCAGTCTGAAGCTGAAGCTGAGGTAAAATGCTCAAACTTCGGTGAATCCACGAACTGCAATGCAATGCGATGCTGTCTCGGATGATAGTCTGAGAATCGACCCAACAGCAATCGCCATGGAGATAGTAGGCGACACTATTGGTCCTGTCCCGGACCATCAGCCAGGACAGCGGACGGCGTTTGCAATGTTGTGCGGACCTTCCGCCGAGGATACTGTAATGGCGTGAGAGGGGTTGGAGGAGGAGAAAACTGGAGCTCACAGGTATGATGAGAAGGGTTTGCTGTTCTGGAGACCCGCTGCAGGAGATCGTCGATGTGTACTGTGTTATACTATGTACCATGACGATAATGTAGATCAGCCACGGGACTGAAGTCTCGGATCCCAAGCTTGGGTGGTTTCCAGAAATATCATGCTGTATAGCTGTTCTACGTAGCTGAAGCCAACATACATGACAACAACGAGCCTGTTCGTCTGTCATTATGTCGCGGCCTCACATTCGATCAGATACCTAGGCGGTTGGTAAGTAGGTAGGTAGGTACATAATCTACATGACAGCACCCCAGTGGTGCATAAACCGCTCCACATCCTCCCATGCTCGACCCCCTCAATCACTCATACCCAGTTCCCAACAGCGTTCTTATACGTATACATGTTAATCCTCCCCGTGTTTCCCTACCGTACAATATCCACGCACAAGCAATGCAACCTGACGTGGTATCTAAGACTCGCAAGCATCACAAATACCTTACCTACGTGTCCCTCGTCTCCGGCTCTAAGGTCTCCTACCCCTGCGTAGAATCCGGCATGAACACCTTCTCGGCCACGGGCCTATACTCGAGCCCCCAGCCCGGGGTGTCCGAGGCCTGGGCCCCCATCTTGCATATCCGGACGGACGTGACGGGGATATCAGTCGCCCAGACGTACGGGATCGAGGGCGTGCTCTGGCGTTGTGGAGGTGAGAGGAGGCCGTGTGATCCTGATGCCCGGGCGTCGTGGTGCTGGCTCTCGCTCTGCGCGGCTGACGTCCCGCGCGTTATATTCTCGGAGTTCGCGCCCGCGTGGCCGCCTCCCTGGTCGTGTCTTCTGGGATCGTCATCCCCGCCGTTGAAATACCGCAACAGCTCCGTGGCAACTACGGTACCGTCTCCTGCGCGCGGTCTTCCCTTCGCGGGCTTCCCTTTGCCAGAGCGCTGATCTTTGCCCCTGACGTAGATCAGGTTCGCGACCGTCGCGTGCAGGACTAATGGTCTTGTCTCGGTGATGAGGCCCGCCTCACGAAAGCGGCGTCGGATCAATTGCCCGAACGTCTGCAGACGATTGCTCGGGTCGTGGGGGTGTGCGAAGAAGACTCGGGCGGCGGTCGGCTTGGGGAACACGCCGAGGGATTGAAGCGATATCGAGAGCGGGGGGACGGCAGGAGAAGATGACGTGGTAGGAAGCGCTGGAGGGGAGATTGACGACGCTTTCATTGGGGGTGGAGAGATTGCTCTGGTCAGAGATTTGGGAGCGTGAAGTTGGGAAGAGGGGACCTCTTTGGTTGTATCGGTCTCTCGCTGGAGTTCGCCTTCATTTTCCATGTGTTGCGTTTCTTCAAGGCCTAGATTGGTCGTTCCTTCCATGAATCCGGCTTCCATTTCGGCTGCGGCGGCACTGCGGGATCCTCGGGCACTCGCTCTCGCATGCCTCACAATCCCATCCCCTCTCTCAGCATCTCTCAGCAAAGCAAGGTAATCGATCTCTTGGAGCAGCGCGAGCGCCTTCTCCATATCCTCCTGCTTCGATAAATTCATTGTCCCAAGCGTCAAGTGGTATGTTCCCGGGGGCCGATGCGCCGCTTCAGGTAGAAGCCTTAGCTTCTGTGCCTCGACGTCTGGCTCGGCGCTGATATTAGAACTTCCCTGGTGATCCTCCGGTTCGGGAGTCGCATCTGGGTCCCGCTCCGGTAATGGCGTAGTGACAGATTTGAAGTAAGCCAACGACTTTGTGAGTTGGCGGACCGATTCGTCCGTGGTCAGCGGAAAGCATAAAAAGTGTGTGGGTGGCAAGTGTCTCCCGTGTTGGTGCTTCCCTTTCCCTTGGGGCTGTGCTCGGTCCTTCTTACTGCCTGTCGGTTCTCCTGGCGGTAATGCTGTGTCCGGGGCTTGTGGCGGAGATGACATTGTGGCTAATGTTCGAATACAGCCAGTGGACCTTGACGATGTTGTGGTAGCAGCGTTGGAGGGCTTCAAGAACGAGAATGGGAATACTGCCGGAGTATAGAATTTAATTGTCTGTACAAGATGCATATCACGCATTGGAGGCTGCCGTGCTTTCCAACCTCAAAGGAGGATGGTGTCCAACGTTGGCGGCGCAAGCACCGACTCGTAATGACTCACTACTATAGTCAGTGGACATTGATCCTGCTAGCGCAACATATGTCGATTGGACATAGGAACTAAGCGCCACGTCGTCTGTGTTGCTGACGGGAAGCCTTCGACCAAGCAAAGTATGTGGCATGAGAGGTGGAAGAAGCAGCTGGTGAGTCGCTAGTTGATGTTATGCACAGAGTAAGCTTCAGCCTAGGCGACCAACCATATCTCACTGACGCCACAGCCTCGTCGAGGTACCCCCTGTACCACAGCCTCATGCACGCCCTCGACGCATCGAGCGGTTGATTGCTCAAGCTTACATTTTTCCTGAATTATGGAACAAATATGTTTGAACATGTCGTTAGTAACGCTATATGACCATCGCGACGAACAGCGTGGACAAAGCAGCAGGGAATACGACGACACTGCGTCCAACGATAATGTCCTACCAATATTCATGGTCTGTCGCTAGCGCCACATGGTCGATACCTTAAAAACCAATGTCCAATACCTGAACGCTCCCGCTTCATCGTCAAGAGACAAACTTGATGACTGGCATACAAAGCCGATCGCCCAATTCGAAAAAATGAAATTGTCAGTCAATACCGGTAGAGTTATTTGTGATCCCCTGAGTTGACACCGCCTTTTCAATACCCGGACCGCCGAGTGAGACGATGCTGGTTGTTGACGTACCGAGAATTGCCTCCTCAGACGGCGATTGATTGCAGCAGTCGCATTCCCTCTCGGGAGCTTTCGAATCTGGAATGCTCTTCGTGGATTTCTCCGTGGGTTCGACAATCGAATTGATCTTAGAATTCCCCCGATCGGGCTCTCCTGAGGGTATATTTAGCCTCAGGGAGTTCGCTAGCCTTAGGGAAACGAAGAATCTTGGGAGAGTCGATAGACTCAGAGGAGTCGGTAGCCTCAGGGGAATCGGTAGCCTCAGGGGGATCGATAGTCCTAGGGGGATCGATAGTCTTAGGGTAAGTCCTGGCTCCTAAACTAGGGTACGTCGGGAGCAGAGAAGCGTCACCAGAAATTGTCCCAGAACGCCCATGATATCCAGAAACACTAGCCCCAGAGCGGCCACCAGATTTGGAATCAATACCAGGTTCGGGACGCCTACCATATCTAAAGTATAGGGTGTTGGCGTCGATTTCGTGATTTACTGATGGCTTTGGGATCCGGTAGTATTCAGGACGTTTGGTAGTCGGCTGAGTACTCGTTGATGTCCTTAGCCGGGGAATTGGCTGATTGCCACGACCTGTCTGCAGCGAGGCACGATAGAGTGGTTTGTATAGGTCTGCTGCGAGAGGATTCGATTCAAATAGCTGCATCTCACAGATGTTGTCGAGGAATTCTTCCGTATGCCGACTACCGTCGTTGCGGAAGTCTCGAAGCATTTCCCTAAGGTCTCTTGCGATTGCACCTTGCAAGTTCCAGAGATCTTCTCGAGATGACCAGCTTCCCACGGCGCTAGTATGGCGAATCAGGAACTTAAGGTATGCGTTATTGACACTCAATCTTGCCACTATCACGTTCTCGTCGGTCATGTCAGCCTGATTTATGCCTTCACAGAAGACTTTGTGGATCTTTTCAGCCTCTCTTGCGCGCACTGTCTTGAAGAGAAGTTTGACAATCTTGCTGGCTTCCCAGTATCTGCTTTTTTTGGCCAAGAAAGCGACTGTCTTTCTATACCCAGCTCCCGGGACATACATGTCACGTACTGCGGAGCGAGGGGACATGCGCGAAAGACGGTCATTCAAGGAAAGATAACACCGCTCCCGGGTCGGGTCCGTGGCTCTGGAGACTGCTAAAATAGCAAGACAGACTTCTAGACATTGAATCTTGATTGATGTTAGCATAAGTGCAGGACCAGTAACGCGGGCATGTTTACATTCGTTTCATCCAAAGGGCGCACGTCGTACATTTCTTGGAGATGCCACCAACGCTCGATCTCAATTACAGGACTTCCTTGCTCCGCGTTCTGTCTCGCACTTGCCAGGGCCTTCAGCAACCTAGCTAAAGCGTACTCAGAATCAGAGAAGCCGCAGTCGTCCCGACACGTTGGCAGGATGGAAAGTAGTTCGTCGTAGGCGCCTTCTGACACGAGGAACTCTGCGTATTCGGCAAACACGGGGAAAAGGCGTAGATGAGTTGAGAGCGTCTGTTGAAAGTACTCGCGAGCCTTTTTGGTAAGACCATACCGCGCGAGTCGGACAAAATGCTCTAGTTCAGCCTCAATGTCCTCTTCTATGTCGAATTCTAGGCGGAATTCGAAGTCTTTGGTGAGGTCGATGGGAGATTCTCCTGTAGGTTGGAGCGCAGGTGACGAGTTCATTTGGTGGTCATGCTCCGTACGCCCTGTCTGACGTACGGGAGGCTGTGATATTCAAGCTGCAAGGGAGACGTCGGTGTTGAGATACCTCCTCAGGAACGCAATATGACCGTAGCAGATAGTCTGAGCGTGTGTCCTCAAGAATCGGGTTGCTATACGAGGGGCCGTCACCGTGAATGAGCGCTTGCAGAACTAAAGGGTTGCAAATGATGGCCCAAGAGCCTTTGGCTGGTGGATGATAGCCTTGTTCTCTAGGGAGAGATCGATGCCCCTTGTGGACGGGCTGCTACCACCTTAATGTGCGATGGTCGTGCTCTCGCAGATTGTGCCGTAGAAGGGAGTAGAGACTGATGTGCTCAAGTTTTGCTGTCGATTCTGCAGAGGTTGAATTGGCGGGGCGAGTCAAGACTACCCCGCGATATGAGTATCAGGCTGCTCTCGGACTGACAATTGAGTAACAGAAGAGCAACACAGCCTTGCTCTCGTTACGTGGTACAGCTGGGGAAGCTCTCTGGCAAAAGTGTTCTGTCAGACGCAGATACAGTTCTAAGCGATCCTGGGCCATGGTTCCAGAATGTGTGCGGCTGAGCTCCTCATGTGCGGCTGAACAGCTCCTGTTAACCATATTCATCCCAAAGAGGCTCATTAAAACATGATGTGGCTGTATCATGGAGCCATCCAAGAAGCGAACTCTGATTAGACACTCCGGCTGGTTCTCGAGACGAAGATCCTGCGAGCCACGTCCGGTGCGGCAAGCTCATCCAGAACGAGATGTCGCAGTCGCCGAGCGGACATTTGGCAAGGCATATGTGAACTGTGCCCTCCGCGGCAATAGCTCGAAATGGGGCAAATTGCGGGATAAAGATGCTGCAGTCCTGCAGTTGTTGATTGATCCGCGTCAGGACGAAGGATTCAAACTGAGGGAACTGGTGTTGGAATTGTCCTTCGCCGAAGCGCTGCCCGCAGACGCGACGTCGACGCTCGCCCCCACAACGGCCCGCACAACAGCATCCACAACTCCGGGAGCAACGATAGGTGCAATGTCAACGGCAGCTTCCGCCGCGCCGACAGAACCGTCCCTTATCATCCTGGAGCCCCCATCGCCAAAATATCTGAAAGGGAAGACGGCCACCCAGCATAGCTCACGGGAAGTGCTATTTCAACCTGAGGTGGGCGCCGGCGGCATTAGTGTTGGTGGAATAGGGACGAGATTCACCAAGGACAAAGACGTCGAACGCTCATGGCGGTTCCAGAGCCATTGGGCAAACAACGAGATGGGCCTCTACACGAACGCCCAGTGGACGTGGAAAGCCGTCGCCGAGAACCCGGACATCGAGGACGTCGGTGCGCTCTTCGCCGGCGTCATCATCCAGCACCCTGGCCAACCGTTCTACTTGACCTGCAAGGTCAGCGGCAAGTTGGTACACCAAGGGAAGCAATTCCGTTATGGAAACGATGACGAGCGGCCCTACCACACGCTCATTCATCCGAAGCCATCGCAGCAAAATCTGGAAGTTGCAGCGGAACGGCTGGAGAAGGATATTGTTGATTTGATCACACAGGCAGCTGCGAGAGTTCTTATCTCTGAAAGTGACGAGCAAAAGAATCCGGCACCAAGTCCTCCGCCTTGAATATGAAGCAAAACATGCATGCTTTGAACAAGGCGCAGGAGTCTTGCATGGACATGCATCCAAGCTTAATCCCGCTGTTAGATGCTGCGCCCTGTCTCTTCTGGCCGCAGACCGTATACTCGCGTGAGTGCTCTGTTCTGAAACCAAGCAGGATGATTCTCCGCGCAAGCATACAGGGTGATCGAAGCTGCTTGTTCGTATGTGTATCGCATATTCTTGAATTCTCATCTACTGGGGTATCTATCTGAAGAAGCTGATGAAGCTTCTTCCGGTCTGTCTGTTGAAGGACGACGACTTTTGATGACCACATCCGATGGGGCCCTTTGTCTCAGCCTTGTGATGGGGCTTCAGAATCCATATCTCATTTCAATCGTTGAGTTTGATAAACCTTCGAGGCCATATTACATGACAGACGCTAAACCCCGCATTTTCTATGCGTTGAGCATTAGAAAGGAGCTTTTCTTCCCATAGAACCGTACAACGCCGATCTTTATGCATGCAGATGAAAGCCGGCACAAAATCCCGCGGCGCGGTTGACCGTCTAGTAGCGGTAGATATCCGACTTGAAGGGACCCTCGACCGCCAAGCCAAGATACTCAGCCTGCACAGGAGTCAACTTGGTCAACTTCGCGTTGACGTGATCCAAGTGCAGCAGGGCAACCTGTTCATCCAAGATCTTGGGCAGGACATAGACACCGATTTCCTTCTTGCCAGTCTTTCCGAACTCGATATATTTCTTCCCGAATGCTTCATCCTCGGCCTTGAACAACATGATCTGTGCAAGCACCTGATTGGAGAAGGAGCAGGACATGACGAAGGAAGAGTGGCCGGTGGCACAGCCTAGGTTAACCAGCCGGCCTTCCGCCAGGAGAATGATATTCCGACCACTGGCCATCGTGTAGCGGTCGACCTGAGGCTTGATGTTTTGAACGCTCTTGGCGTTCTTCTTGAGCCAGGCAACGTCAATCTCGATGTCGAAGTGGCCAATGTTGCAAACAATCGCATCGTTACGCATCTGCTCGAAGTGCTTTCCGACAATGATGTCGCGGCAGCCGGTGGTGGTGACAAAGATCTGACCTTGGGAAGCAGCATCATCCATGGTAACGACTTGGTAGCCTGAGACCGCAGCCTGCAAGGCGTTGATGGGGTCGACCTCGGTGACCAGGACACGGGCACCCATGCTGTGAAGTGCTTGGGCGCAACCTTTGCCGACATCACCAAAGCCTGCCACGACGGCAATCTTTCCTGCAATCATAACATCGGTAGCACGCTTGATGCCGTCCACCAGGGACTCTCTGCAGCCGTAGAGGTTGTCGAATTTCGACTTTGTGACGCTGTCGTTGACATTAACTGCGGGGATAAGGAGTGATTTGCCTTTCAGCATGCGGTAGAGGTGGTGCACTCCAGTAGTGGTCTCCTCCGACACACCATAGCAGTCTTTGAGCATCTCCGGGTATTTGTTGTGGACAAGGGCAGTCAAGTCACCGCCATCATCGAGGATGAGGTTGAGGGACTTTCCTGACGGGAAGGCCTTCAGCTGTTGTTCCAGACACCACTCGTACTCTTCTTCGGTCTCGCCCTTCCATGCAAAGACAGGTGTACCTCCAGCGGCAATGGCTGCGGCGGCATGGTCTTGTGTTGAGAAAATATTGCACGATGACCAGGTGACTTCAGCACCCAGGGCTTTGAGGGTCTCGATGAGGACGGCCGTTTGGATGGTCATGTGAAGGCAGCCTGCGATCCTGGCACCGGCCAGAGGCTGGTCTGCGGCATATTTTGTCCGGATGGCCATCAGACCTGGCATCTCAATCTCTGCGAGCTCGATCTCGCGTCGGCCAAAGGCCGCCAACGAAATGTCGGCGACCTTGAACTTCTGGGCGGGGGCACCACTGGTAGCCATATTGAAGGGACTGAGTGGGAAGGAGAATGGGAAATTGAGGATATGGAATTGTTGGTGTCGGAAAGGTGAGCAGAACTTGAGGACAATCAGAATGTCGGTGATATTTTTTTGAACCTGCGGAACGGAAAAGACCCCTCCGGGCAGCAGCCCATTTTCATCCCACTTTCCCCGGGCGACGCCTGCCAATCATTCTCCAACACCACGGCCTTGATTTGGCAAAAATCTCGGTTGCAGCAATCAGATCTCTGGCAATGACTTGATCACGGAATCATTGCATGCTCATGTGCTCTGCCACAGGTATATAAAGGGGTGGGTTGCCGAGTGTGCATCGGTGACGCGGTTCATCTCCTCTTATCGCTTCACCACAACGCAGCCAGATGAAGGATTGGCCTCGATATGCCACGTCGCAGCCATCGGTGCTGTCCACGAATTAATTCCCCATATGCCATCTGCGTGATATTTTGCCTCAATTAGGAAAGGAAATGGCGGATCGTACTGTCCCTTGTGATGGTGCAGCTGATGTACCTGCAGCTCGTATATCGTTCCGCCCTTCCTCTTGTGCGACTCTATCAGTCCTTCAGGCACCCTTTTGCAGTCACCGAGAGCGCGCCCAAGATCGATAGCTCCTGTGGCAGGGCATCGAAAGACACTATCCACGTGGAGAACCCCGGCCTTATCACCAACGGAGCCTTGTGGAAAGCGCTGATCAAACGGCAAGTGCATCCCAATGCAGTTGGCTTCTAATAAATACGTGACAAAGTCCCAGAATCATCTGACCGCCACATACTCTGACCCGGGCTTAGACGACTTGCGAATCTTCGTTTGCCTCTTGTACTTCTGCTCTTTTGTTATGTTGGTGGCTCTTTCCTTTGCCATCAGGTAAGCTACAATTGCGTGATCGCTTGCGAATTGCACACAATACCGGCCCAGGCAAAAAGTCAACATTCTCTGAGATCCATCCCATCAGTCACTTCAAAAGATTCGGTTTCGCTCTATCACTGCCCAGCAGGTAAAAAAGAATATTGTCGCTATCTGATACGACAGGTTCCGATTTCTCAGACAGAGCACCACTCAGTCCGAAATGACAACGGCGACGGCGGCAGCGGCACGGAAAATGAAGGAGAATATCACTACGACAGCAATCGATGCGTGGAAAGAACCCAAAGGCGAAGAAAATCCTGCAGCAGTGTTCATCCAGAAGGCAGCAGCGCATCCCTTTGGTGAAGGAACCCAGGAACCGACCCGTTGGCTGACAGTCTCGCCCTACCTCGAGCATGAGCATCTCCTGGATCTGAACAGTGTCGACGCGCCGAACCGACTTCTTGCTCTTGCATCGACGGAGTTGGAGCCAGCGACTCCTCAATATGCCACGGTGAAATACGAAGAGGCACTCGACTGGGACAGTTTGATGTTCACATTGAAATCACTTGCAGCCAAAGAAGGATACAGATGGACGCGGCAGGAGTTCTATGTGGTTGAGTTCAGGTCTAAGCTCAAGAAGGACATTGATGTTGAACTTCTATTCAAGCTTGACAAAGAGTCTCATATTGAAGCCACAGCGAGTGGAGGCCTGCTGAAGTACTGGTACGGTGTACCTGACGAGAACAGAAGGAACCTCGCAACGTGTTGGTGAACCCAAATCGACTCTTACTGAAATTTGCACTGAAATTTCTCGCAGGCTTTTGGCGCAGCAAGGAAGACGCAGTCAACGGAGGTCGAGGACCATGGCACAAACAAGCTCGAGCCGCTATTCCCAACATGTATGAGCACATCGACATCAAAGGATTGCATCTGGTCATCGAGGACGATGTGAGGAGTTGGTCCTTCGGGCCACATGCTTGATTTCGGTACACTGCCGAATTCGACTTCTCGGAAGGCGACAAACGGTGCAAAGGTTTTCAAGTGCTGGGAGCTTAGATTTTAGCAAGCGACAGGGAGGAGAAGCTAGATTATCGTAGGCGCGGATCCGGATTTCTCCTCAGAAATTGTCTTCATCTAAGTCCAAGTACGCGAGATCATCTGCCGTCCCCATTTCTAAATATGCACATCACCAGGGAATATCGATACCGGCGGACATTTGTACTCGAAATGACTATGGATCCTGTACGACATGAACACCTGCCTCGGCGTAGGTGACTCGGAGGTCCGTGGAGAGTAAACAAATTCCCTAGCATGGATTGTGGCGGGGTCCGAGGGAACTGGAAACGTACGCTCTTTGTGATCCTTCCATCGCCGGGGTTGAGCATTACCTCGTGTGTACTGAAGCCACCCCTTTCAGTAGTCTGTCATCCGTCTGTTTTGCCGAACGGCGCGCAATGCAATTCTATGTCCAGGTCATATCCGGCTTCATTTTATTCTCGCTGTACCACATTGCCGCACCCCCCCTCGTTCTTTTTGTGCTGCTCATGCACTGCGACTCAAGCTCACACGTCGCTCATACGCTTCCCAACCTGCCTGTTGATACTCCTTAACCATGCTCAAGGGATCTTTAGCGGCATAAATGCCTCGTCCGGCAATAAGGAAATCGGAGCCTCCATCCATAGCAGTTGTGGGTGTTTGATACTGCTGGCCCAGAGCATCTCCTTTGCTGGAAATATTGACACCAGTGGTGAATATCACGAAGTCCTCCTCCGGCGTGGCGCCGGGAGAATGGCTGGATAACTCCCTGGTTGACACGAAGCCCAAGACACTCCGAGGGTACTTTCTTGCGATCTCGACTGATACTCGAGTATATTCACCCACCGCAAGTGACCCCTTGGAGGTCATTTCAGCCAAAATCAGAATGCCTCGTTCGGCGGTCCCCGCTTCACGGATAGTCTGATCGAGAGCCTGAATTATACCTTCTCCGGGAAGAATGGTGGCATTGACAATGTGGGCCCATTGATGGATCATCAGAGCTCCTCCTTTGTACTGTTTCTGGACCGTGTTGCCGATATCAACGAACTTTCTGTCCTCGAAAAGAAGGAAATCATGACGCTGGGCAAGTTCAGTCAAGCCTCTAACAGTAGCCGAACTGAAATCAGAGAGAATATCGATGTGCGTTTTCAGGACTGCGATATGAGGTCCTAGGCCTACGTGATGGGCAACGTGTGTCAGACCCGATTCGAATCAATTTCCACATGAATCACATGAGATGTTTTCCGGACTTTGGCATGACAATCACAGGTGTCTTCCTCCGTACTGTTCATTCACTTTCATCTGGTTGAACTGGGGGGAGAGGGAAGAGGGCGGGGGTTCGAAGCGTGAACTCACTGTCAGCGATAGCCAGAAGTTCATTCGTAGTTGTCAAGTCCGCTGAGAGGACGACATTGGTTTTCTTCCTGTCGGCTATCTGAAATAGCTTTTTGGCCAAAGGATTCGAGTGTTTCGCAGCACGCTGAGCATATGTAAGGGTACTCTTGGAAGCCATGGTGCAGGTGGTGACTTGTGCTGACAATCGGGTCACTTAGTGCCTGGCTTGCGAAAAGTCGGGCCTTTCAAAAGCGTTTAGCTTCACCTCACCAATGTCAGCAGGGTGCAACCAGAAAGATCGAGTCACGCACAGGTACATCAATGCTTTGCTTGACCATTTCAAAGCCAAGAAGTGAATTTGAGATGAAGTGTGCGAAAGCTCTCTATTTGCTTCTCAGGTGGCCTGATCGGGACTAGTGCATTTTCGATTTGAAGCTCCCGAACCTCATCGTCAATTGAAGCTCCAAAACCGTAAAGGACGCAGCCGACTCTCCGCTCTCAGTCGCATTCTTGTCGTTTAGGGATTCCATATTCCATCATCTCCCAACGCGTTGCAAGATGATGTCCGCCAGGCTGATGCGGCCAGCCTTCGCGGCTGCCCGCCGAACAGCTCCTAGAACAGCTATCCGAACATACGCTACTCCCGCCGCCGCAGACACGAAACCCCCGGTCCCGTTGTTTGGTCTTGACGGAACATATGCGAATGCTTTGGTATGCGAGTCGAGTGTATTTTGCAAGAAGAGCGGGGGACGAAGTCCATCTCACACCCGTGTGATCGAGCATTGGGAACACGAACCTTCAACTCAGAGGCTATGAGACTGACGGCTATTCGATTCATAGTACACGGCCGCGGCCAAACAGGGCTCTTTAGACCCCACCGCCAAAGCGATATCCAACCTACTTCAACTCCTCAAGACCGACACGAAACTGCCGCAGATCCTCCTTGCCCCGATGCTGACAGACACGGACAAATCCCAGATTATCGCTGAGCTGGAGAAGCACACGGGAGGTGTCGACAAGAGCGGTACGGTCAAGAACCTCCTGCAGGCATTGGGAGAGAACA
Source organism: Phialophora expanda (assembly GCA_016109585.1). NCBI lineage: Eukaryota > Fungi > Ascomycota > Eurotiomycetes > Chaetothyriales > Herpotrichiellaceae > Phialophora > Phialophora expanda. Next base: position 446,891 of record JADWPR010000010.1, read on the forward strand.
ACCGACTGGGTTTGCTCGAAGGAGTCTGTGAAAAGTTTGGTACTCTTATAAGTGCAGCAAAGGGAGAATTGGAGTTGGTTGTCACGAGTGCTGCGGTACGTCTATGCAAAATTGATCGCTGAAAACCGGACATCGCTCGGGCTGGCACTTCTAGCATTGTTTCCAGTTATATGTGCTGACTTTCCTGGGCCGCAGAAACTCGACGAGAAACTCCTTCGCCGCCTCGAGACCGCCCTCAGCAAATCTGAGTATAGCCAGGGCAAGAAACTCAAAGTTGTCACCAAAGTCAACCCTGATATCCTGGGTGGCCTGATTGTGGAGATCGGCGAGCGTACCATTGATCTGAGCGTGTCGAGCAAGATCTCTCGACTGAACAAGATGCTCACTGAGACCGTGTAAGATTATCCTTCAATTTGCATTACGGTCAGGCCGAGATCAGGTGGTTAGTTGGCTTTGGTCAGGAGATGTGGGCTTGGTGAATAGAGCTCAAATTTCCGGAGCAGGGAACGGGGCCAGCCTGTATATATCACCCAAGCAGCGAGTCCAATATCACTCAGCTTTGCGCTTGGGTCGTCTTGACCGCTTCCCACGTGTTCACCTTCAACTCAAGCTGCCGGGACGTCCATCTCAAATTCTCCGGAGTGCAGACCATGAATAAAGGAAGCCTCGTTATATCCGGAGATAAAACAAAGACAAATCCGCCCAATTTCTGACGCTAACCACTTTTCGTATTTACCCATGCATGAACTTCCATCACTCGGCCAGAAGACATCCCTAGATAGCCAAGGAGCCGACTTTCTTGTGCCTCTGCCCAACTGAACACTCGGCCTCACGATAGCCTTTTCATCGGACCAAGTCGAAGAGATCATGGCTGACAAACTTAATCGGACCAGATCGAGGGATAGGAATGCACAACAGGCCCACTCTCGGCTCGGAGTATCATGATCGAACCGACTCGTTATATCCGGAGATGCAAGGCAGCCTCGATATATGTAAAGGCGAGAGGTACGCACGAGTAGTAATGGCAGCTTTAAAAGGAAGACGTCGCATCAGTTCAATCGAGACGAGTTCCAGAATACTCATCTTCATCGTCATAGTCGTGTACGGAGTATTACAGGACTCAACCGGCGAACCATAATGGCTGCTTCGAACCGGATCGTCAAAGTTGCCCTCGTCGGGGTGAGTACAAGTCCAAGTACGCGACATGCGCGGTACTACGCTAACAAGGGACTTTTCAAAAGGCCGGCGGACACGTGGGCAGACACATCGCCGAAGCACTTCTCCAGACGGGCAAACATCAAGTCACGGCGATTACTCGCGCGGGGAGCACCAGCACCAGCCCCAGCTCGCTCCCCGACGGCATCACCGTTGCGAAGGTAGACTACAACGAGCCGTCGTCGCTGGTCGCCGCGCTGCAGGGCCACGACGCGCTCGTCATCACCATCTCGGTGACGGCGCAGGCGGAGCAAGAGAAGCTGATCCGCGCGGCCGCCGACGCCGACGTGCCCTGGATCCTGCCGAACGAATGGGGCTTCGACTCGGCCAGCGACTCGGCCATGATCGCCGACCTGGGCATGGCGGAGCGGGTCGCGGCGCCGCGAAACCTCATCGCCTCGCTGGGCAAGAGCTCGTGGATCGCCGTGTCGACGGGCTTCTGGTACGAATGGAGCCTGTCGTTCGCCGACGCGTTTGGGTTCGACTTCCCCAACAAGAAACTGACTCTTTTCGACGACGGCGCCGCGCGCCTGACGGTCTGCTCGTGGCCGCAGGTCGGCCGGGCGGTCGCGGGCCTGCTGAGCCTGAAAGTCAATCCCGAGCCTCACAACAGCAACAATAACGATGATGCTGCCCACCGCCAGGAGCAGGGCCAGGGGCAAGTGTCGGAGCCTTATCTCGCCCAATTCCGGAACAGCTTCGTCTATCCGTCGTCCTTCTGCGTCTGCCAGAACGACATGCTGGCCTCGGTGCTGCGCGTCACGCGCACGACGGCCGCCGAGTGGACCGTCACGCGGGAGCCGACGCGCGAGCGATTCGACACGGCCATGCAGGCGCTGAGGACCGGCAACCCGGCCTCGTTCGTCAAGGCCATGTACACGCGGGCCTTCTTCCCGGACGAGCCGGCCAACGTGGAGCGGTGGCGTGGCGGCAACCACAATGCCCTATTGGGCCTGCGTGGCGAGGAGGACAAGATGGACGAATATACCAAGGTGAGCTGTGTTCCTCTTCTCATTGCATTGCATTACATTACATTGTTTGCTTTCGACTTCGTAGAATATTCCTTTTTTGTTTTCCAGAGGGGATATATCACTAACGCAGAGGTATATCATAGGTCGGCATCGACAGGGTCTCGGAGATGACGGCCTGGTTGAAGAGCGTGCATGGATAGACTTGGCTTCCTTGTCTCCTTCCGCCCACGACGGGGTGATAATACATAGCTGCCCGCCTGCCCGCCTGCCTGAACTTCAAGTGGTTTCCTTGTATCCTACCGACAAGACCGAACAGAGGACGAACGATCAAGGTCGACTTTTAAACCACAATTGGGCGTGTTCTGTTGCCACACCGTGGGCGTACGGTATATTGCATTACATAGCCGGTTGAACCTCCTGGCTGCCTGGTCTCTCAATCCACGCACATTTTGGGATCTACTCTGTCTATCCCTTATCATTTCAAGAACAAGAACCGCTAATAACTAATTAATAATCCACAGATGCGATGCCAATCCGGCTGATCTGCCGACCTTCCTTTTCGTGACGTGCTACTATACTTTAGGCTGCTGCGTACCTCGATTTCGATCTCGATCTCGATCTCGATCTGCCTCTTCCTTGACCTCCTCCTCCTCCTCTTCTCCAGGCTTCTTGCTTTTCACGCTCCGCCACTCGATCCCTACGGCCCCAAACACCGTCGCGCAAGCCAAGGCAACGGAAATGTACCACATGAAAGTCAAAGCATCGTTGTATGCGTGCTTCACCACCTCCAGATCCCCTTGTGATACTGCATTTTTCAACTCCGTCGCCCCCACGTGCAACACCAAGTTTGGATCCAGGTTCGGTAGCTCCCGTCTGAGCGACGAGGCAAGTCTATTCAAGTAGACGTTCTGGCCGACCGCGAGGAAGACGGCCCCCGAGAGTGTCTGCAAGAATGTGATGATGGCGGTCCCGATCGCGACGTCACCCTCGGCAAGGACCGTCGAAGCACAAACGAAGGGCAGATTCATCGCGAAGCCGACCCCGAAACCGTAGATGAGCTGAAACCCCACCTGGGTGGCCGTGCTGGTATCGACGGTCCACGTCGTCATTAACCCGGCACCGACCGACTGGAGCACGGTCGAGATGTAGAAGAAGGGAGCGTAGTAGCCTAGCCAGGCCGTGCCGAGTCCAGAAGCGAGCGACATGACGATCACGCCCAAGCAGAGCGGGATGATCAACACACCGGAGCGGACGGCTGACGTGGACTGGATTGCTTGAAACCAGATGGGGACACTGTAGATGAATATGAAGAACGGGCCCGCGAGCGTGACGGTGAAGAAGCTTGCCGCCGCCATCGTCCTCTGCTTCAGAATATGTGGTGGCAGTGTTGCGTTTTGTCCCGGTTGACGAAATTGTACGGATATGAAGAGGACGCCGAGGACGAAAGAGAGCGTAAAGAGCAGCGGGATCCGGAAGTTCGACCATGAATAAGTCGTTCCGCCCCATTGTAAGGCGAGCAGGAGACAGATGATGGCAGGAATGAGGAGTGAGGTGCCAAGGATGTCCAGGTAGCCGATCTTCTGTTTCAATGTCAAAGTCGAGCTACGTGAGGCCTTGCCGGTATGCTTTGACCGAAGAGCAAAGAGAATCACAAAGATGGAAACTCCGCCAAGAGGGAGGTTGATGTAGAAGCACCAGCTGGAGGCAGCAGTTAGCTGTTGATGTTTGGTGACAGATGGGGGCAAACAGCAACCCGTACCGCCAGGACAACTTATCAGTCAGCACTCCTCCGATCAGAGGTCCAACGACAGAAGCGATGCCGTACATGGAGTTAAGAACAGCATTGTCTTCCCACCGTTTAGCAAGCAAGACACGCCATGGAGCAACCACAGGACAGAGAACAACTCACAGACAGCCCGCTTCTCCAAGCTCGCCAGTCCCGCCATGATGATCAGTGCGCCTGAAAACACGCCTGCGGACCCGATACCGGCAATGGTGCGTCCTAGGATCAATGCAACGGAGCTGGGTGCAGCGCCACACACGGCCGAGCCGAGCTCGAAGAGAAAAATGGCGAAGATGAAGACATACTTTGGTGTTGCAAACGTGTAGGCCTTTCCGAAGACGAGCTGGAAGGAGCAGGTAGTGAAGAGGTAGGAAGAACCATACCAGGAAACGTCGTCGAGCGAGTGGAATGTGTCTGTGATGGCGGGGATTGCTGTCGAGATGATGAGGTTGTCCTGGAGGCAAGCAGGTGTTAGTGGGAGAGACAGTGCTATATCTTGACAAGGGGTTTGGTTCAACAAGGCAAAACCTACCAGTGCGACCAAGAAAATGGCCAGACACAGCGCAAGAACTATCGACGCGAACTGGACGTTAGAGGTTGAAAGGGAAGAGTCGATCTGTTCTTGAGCAGCCGCCGTGCTCTGATGTTTCTCTTTGCTCGCTGTGATCGCCGACGTCAACGTCGCTGTCTCTGGCGTCGGCGTTCTCTTTCCTGTAGATTCAAGAGGCTCGTCTTGGACCCCATTGGAGCTGCTTGTTGGCGGCAGAGAAGATTCTGTATACTCCTCTTGAAACGTCTCGATCGTGCTGGGCATGGTGGCTGGCTACGGTAAGGGACCTTTTGTCCGTAACTTTGCTTCGCCTTGCAAAGATGCATAATGAAGCGACCGCGAGGCTGCCTCTAGGAGCTGGATTTCCCAGGACGGTCATCGAGGGCGCAGGAAGCCAGGAATGGCGACCATGGCCAGCTTCAAGCATGTCGTAGGCCTCAGGAAGCTCTGATTGGGTGATGATGCTCCCACTGCCCTACAGACTCACCCAAGGCCAGCAATGCAGGGGCCCAATCGGACCGAGTCTGGGTCTGATACTGTAGCTCGCATCCTTCGTCTTACGCCTCGTGCCACGGGCCGGTGACGAGGCTCACAATATCAGCGATAACGAATTGCGGATGTATAGCAGTTGCCGGAATCGCCATGTTGCGCAGTGGGAATTGAGTTTGGACCCAGTCGCCAGACACCTACCAGACCGCCCTCCCCCCTGCTTACTCATTCCCGAATTTCTCGGTGTCAAGGAGCAGCCGCAAGCCGGTGACAACGTTTGTGCCAAAAGATACCATGCTGCAGCACCAAGTGGTCGAAGGGATACGAGGTACTCGCCTTGGTTGTAAGACGCTTTGTCTTCTTTTCCAGGAGGATTGGGTTCCGCGGGGGCCAGTCTGCCCGGGTCTCTGATTATTGCTGGTTCGGGCAGTGCATTACCTGGTTATCCAAATCAACACGCCTTCAGCCACCCGCGTAAGTGCATGGTCGGTCTGTTGTCCTGACAATGTCTTCGGACGACGCTAACGCCGATGTGGCCTCACGGCGTGGTCATCACCCTTGGACGTCGGGCCTGTATAGTGCACCTGGTTTCGAATGTGTCCACACGGGGTGTCCCGTACTATCCGGTGGCTTGGTGGGGAGCCTAGGCTTTCGATCTCCGTCCAATGCATACTGAACGGCCGAGACAGATCGGGCAGGGGCTTCGCTGAGTTCAGCCTCGCTAGTCTTAGTGCCATGTGAAAATTGGCTCTTCTCGACTCTCCTCCCTGGGCCAGAGGAACCTTTCGTCGAGGCCGTGATGCCATCACTGCGACAGAGTTTCCCGCCTTGACGAGATCGGGCGTTGACGTCTTTCGGAACGCCCCGAACGGTTGGCTTGTTAATATGGAATGGTGATTTTTCAATGTCGAGAAGGATGCGTCAGGCGATGCACTGGCCGCGGCCTGATGCTATCGAGACACTGGCCCGAGCACAAATAATACGGCGTTCAGCGATCCATCAACAGCAGCGCTTCCCGCCCCGTGGTAGCTAGCGGTGTCATCAGCGCCGTGGTGGTCTAGTCGCGTCTCACACGGATCACGGCTTGGGCCCGAAGGCATTGTGCGTGGTGTAGCTGAATCAACTGTTGGTTTCTTCCAAGTATAGTCGAAGGATGACTCGCGGGTGCCGAGAGGAGCCTGATATTGCAGGTCTGATTGTTGACGACCCCGTCAGGCAATCAATAAAAGAAAGGACCTAATCTGGTTGTTCATTCTCAGGTCAGTGCGAGTCAGAGCAACATCGACGCCTGCAGCGGTCTACCTTTGAAAAGTCTTCTTCTTTCTCGCTCCTGTCCGAGTTCACTGCTTTGGCTTTCTTCAACTGCCAACATGACGGCTGACAACAGCAAACCTCTCGTTTTCATTGGAGTCCTTCCCATCTACGGCCATGTCGAACGCTTGCTCCAAGTCGCCAGGGGACTTGTGCAAAGAGGGTTCGCAGTCACCGTGCTGACGGGCTCTGCCTTCAAAACGGCCGTCGAGCTCACGGGATCCAAGTTCGCGCTCACAGGTGGTAAGGCGGACTATCAAGCCAACTCTGTGTTTGATTCCTTCGCACCGGGCCTACAAGGAGCCCACGGGATCCATCGGTCACTCTTGATCGATGTCATCGAGGAACAACACAGGGTCCTGCAAACGCTCTTGGAGCAGGTATACTCGTCAAGTAACCAGCCGGTCGTGTTCCTGCAGTCATGTCTATACTTTGGCAACAGTGCTCTCATACTTGGCGGGCCAGGACGGAAGCCAACGGCCACCATCGGGATCGGGCACACATCTCTGACATGTTCAAGCGTCGATACAGGACCGATGGGCTCTGGTCTGCCACCCGACTCGTCGGTGGAGGGCCGTGCCCGAAATCTGCAAGGCCAGAAGAAGTTTGAAGAGGCCATGGCGCCGGTGCAAAATCGATACGAGGAACTCGTGCGAAGCCTTGGAGCGACCAAGAACAAAGTCCCCTTCTACTTCGATGCGGCAGTGAACCTGCCTGATCTCTTCCTTCAGATGTCGGTGCCATCCCTCGAATATCCACGAAGTGATCTGAGACAAGGTTTTCGGTTCATCGGTGCCATTCCATCGTCAGGCACTGGAACCGAAGGAGACTTGCCGCCATGGTGGGATGAAGTCGTGGAACACCAGAAGAAACTCGTGGTCGTCTCGCAAGGCACGCTCAACATCAACGTCACGGACTTGATCATTCCGACCTTCGAGGCGATGAAGGACAAAGATGTCCTCGTGGTGGCAGTCATTCACCAGATCGACCGAATCGAGAAGTTCAACGTTCCTGCCAATGTGCGCGTGGCCAGGTACCTTCCCTTCAACGAGTTGTTCAAACACACCGACGTCCTTGTCAGCAACGCCGGGTACGGTACGGTTCAGCAGGCACTGTTCTGCGGCGTGCCCATGGTTCTCGCCGGTGTGGGCGAGGACAAGCCGGAGACGTGCGCACGAGCAGCCTGGGCTGGGGTCGCTGTCAACCTCAAGTGTCTGCGCCCGACTGTGGAGCAACTGCGCGAGGCGGTTGACGAGGTCCTGTCGGTGCCCAAGTACCGAATCCGAGGACAGGAGCTCGCGGAGGAGTACCGACGATATGACACAATTGCAGAAATCGAGGCTGCCATTCAGCAAGTCGCGGGCCAGCCTCGGCCACGCACTGCATCGAAGCTGCTCAAGAGACTCCGACTTTCCACACGGGTCCACTAAGACAGTCGTCAGCCGCAGCTCTGTTCGTCCTATGGGTATGGCGACGCTGTTGGATGACCACCGTCTCCTGGACACACAAGTACAGCGTCGTCTCGTCCCTCGGGGAGTCCGATTCGAGAAGCGAGCGGCGTCGGCCATCCTCACACAGTCACGAGTGCGACTGCCCGATCTTCTACTCCTCCCCCTCGGACAACTGCAGGTATGATGGAGATGAATAGAGTATTCAGGGAGACGAAGTTGCAACGGGTAAACCAAAGGAGGCGATAGAATGAGCAATGCTTGCCGCGCATGACCAATTCCCAAAAATCGGAAGACTGGAAAATTGAAGGCTCGAATCCTGCTTCATTCTATTCTAGCTTGTGCTATTCTTGTGCTATTGATGCTCTAACCTTGTCACGCAATCTCCTGTGGACTACTATACAGTCCCTGTCGTGAACGTCTAATGATACCCTCACCTCATATTCATCGAGTCTTCCTCTCGTTCAATGATGGACTTTCCATCTGGCGTCAAGGCTAGTCCAGCTGCGCCTCGAACTCATCCTCGTAGACACCAACGCTCTCTTCCGTCTTGATCTTCGTCAACTGATCATTGACGAATTTCTCGTAGTGACTGTCCGCGACACTCTTCCTGCGCTCTTTCTCCAGTTTGTCCTCTTCGCCCCACTCATCTCCATCAGTGACGGCAGATGCTGTGGCATCAAAATAAGAATTGGCAGCATCGACATCATGTATGACGGCGGGCGTGGCCTGACCTCGAGCGGAATGATCGCCATGTGTGCCATTAGAAACAAACGAGGAGCGACCACCGAGTGAGCGTGACGTGGAAGAGCGACGCATGGGCCCTGGCGTACCAGCAAATGTGTTTTTCCTGGTCAAGCCACTCGAGAATGTGTCGTCGAAGTAGTGAGCCAGGCCAGATGAGGGCGTCCGAGGCGTTTGCGGTAGACGGCAATTGATGCCAGTGTCATGGATCATTTTGGCCATCAAGCCCGTCCAACCGCACTGATGACTTGCACCGAGACCACGGCCAGTGTCACCGTCAAAGAATTCGAAGAACCACAGGTAGTCTTTCCAGTGCGGGTCAAAATCGAGCGTGTCGTTGCCTGCATTGATGGCGCGGCGACCCTCGTTGTCGCGAGCCATGAGGTGCTGGAGTCGATGTTGGATCTCTTCGGCGACGTGACCCAGGTGCATGTATTCGCCAGACCCGGTCGGGCATTCGATCTGCAGCGACGTGCCATAGAACATATAAAAGCGGAGGAGTGATTCGACCAGGAGGAAGTTTACGGCAATCCAGACGGGGCCGCGCCAATTCGAGTTGCCGCCAAAGAGCCCAGAATCAGAGTCCCCAGGGACGTAGCTGACCTTGAACTGTTGGCCGTTGACGTCCATGCTGACGGGGTGTTCCTCATGATACTTGGACAAGCTGCGGATTCCATGCTCGGACAGAAACTCGGTCTCATCCAGCATCCTCTTTAGAATCTGTTCCAGTCTCTCCTTGCTGACCAGAGACAAAAGAAGACGCTCATCTTTTCCCCTCTTGCGCATAGAGGCGATGTTTCGTTCGGCAACATCATGTCGGTTCTGGATGAACCAATCCATTCTGCGTTTGAAGTTGGGGAATTTATTGATCAGTTCAGGCTCCAGAGTCAGCACAGCGTACAAGGGGATGAGGCCGACAAGAGAGCGGACGCGCATTTGCTGGGTCCACGGTCCCCCCCAAGAAATGGCGTCGTAGTAGAAGCCATCCTCCGCATTCCATAGGCTCTGCTCTTTGCCACCGGCACGGAACGACATGGCATCGGATATCAGCAGGAAGTGTTCAAAGAACTTGGATGCGATGTCTTCGTACGTTCTCCGGTGCTTGGCGAGTTCCAAAGCAATATTCAACATGCAGAGGCAGTAGAAAGCCATCCAACCTGTGCTGTCGGCTTGCTCAAGGACACCCCCGGTTGGCAGCGGCTCGGAACGATTGAAGAGACCGATGTTGTCCAATCCAAGGAACCCCCCCTCGAAGACGTTTTTGCCGTCATTGTCCTTGCGGTTCACCCACCAGGTGAAATTGAGCAGCAGTTTCTGGAATACACGCTCCAGGAAATCAAGATCTTGCCTTCCATACATCTTGCGCTCGATTTTGAACGTCCGGAAGACCGACCATGCATGCACCGGCGGGTTGACGTCGCCAAAGTTCCACTCGTAGGCCGGTAGCTGCCCATTGGGATGCATGTACCATTCTCGGGTGAACAAGTCTAGCTGCTTCTTCGCGAATTCAGGGTCAACCATTGCTAGAGGGATACAATGGAAGGCCGAGTCCCAAGCGGCGAAGAATGGGTACTCCCACGAATCTGGCATGGACAAGATGTCGTCCAGATACATGTGTTTCCAATGCTGATTGCGGACATTCTTGCGACTTTCAGGCGGTGGTGGCATGTTGGGATCGCCATTGGCCCACTGATCCCAGATGAAGTAATAATGTTGCTTGCACCACAGCATGCCAGCAAAGGCCTGGCGTTGGATGTTCCTCAGGTCGTCAGCCATCGGCAGAGGGCTGATGCGGTAGTAAAACTCATCGGCATCCTGTCGTCTTTGCTCGATGATGTCGTCCACTAGCTCTTCGTTGAGATAGCCGTCATATTTGCGCGACAGGCGGAATCTAACAACGGCGCATTCCCCAGGAGGGACCCCATCGCCTTGGCCAAAGTCGTACCAAGCAGCGCATTTGGTGCCTGAACAGCGAGGGTTGATAGCACCCTTCTCTTCGTCGACGATCCATCGATGAAAAGCATCTTTGACATAAGGTTGCTTATTTTTAACCCCATAGAGCTTTTCCAGGTTAGTATCATTCTCCGTGAACATGAGCTGAGGATGAACGTCATCAGCGTCAGGGCCGCAACCAGGTGAGGGAGATAGCTGGAAGAAGCGGTGACCGAGCTTGTGGTGCTTCGATTGAGCCGTCATCGGTCCAACCATGCGAATGTTTGGCTTCAGCTTCTCGGGCTCATGCCCCCATGACCAAGTGTTTCTGAACCACATGTGAGGGATGATGTGCAAGGGGGCTGGCTCCGGACCTCGATTGTAGGCAGTGACTCGGAACAAGAGCTCCTCAGGATCGTCCGTCTCTTTCGCACATTCTATGAAGATATCAAAGTAGCGATCGTCCTTGAAAGCGTCCGAGTCAATGATGTTGAACTCGCGCTCGTGCTTGCCCCGCTTTGCATTCTCCTGGATCAGCTGCTCGTAGGGAAACTTTTTCTGAGGGAGCTTGTAGAGGTACTTCATGTATGCTGTAGCTTGGTCAGCGAGCCGAGTCTGGGAGATGACTGCGTGTCGACTTACAATGAGTTGGGGTGTTGTCCAGATGGAAATGAGCCTCCTTCAAGCTTTCGCCATGGTTGCCTTGAGGATTGCTCAACCCGAACAGTCTCTCCTTTAGGAAGTCATCCTTTTCATTCCAGAAGGCAAAGGCAATGTTTTGCAGCCCATGGGTGTCTGATACGCCGGCGATGCCATCTTCACCCCAACGATATGCTCTTGACCGGGACTGGTCGTGGGAAAAGTGACTCCAGGCATCGCCATCGTGGGAGTAATCCTCACGGACAGTTGCCCACTGGCGCTCGGCCACGTAAGGACCCCATTTCTTCCAGTACTTTGTACGTTCACGATCCTCTTTCAGCCGCTTCTCCTCTTCGCACAAATATTCGTGGTGATCGACGATGACCATCCTGGAGGAGGAAGCGTCAACGGGTCGTTATGCCAAAGCCAATGCAAATTAGCACATGTAGGCGGAGAAAAGAGGACAGGCAAGTGGAAGACTGGAAATTTTGGAAGCTGCTCAACTGTGACTGAGGCGGCTGTGAGGAACGAGAGATGGGGTAGAACTCGGCCCAAAGAGAGCGAAAGAAGTGCAGTGTAAGGATAGAAATAATGAAGCGGTAATGCTCTGTAGAAGATGTCCAGCGGCTTGGGTGGCCCAACGTCCTCGAGATCCGAGTGTGTGGATCGTGCCTTGCAGAAGGTCAAGGGAAAAATGGTCGGCAGCTCTGATCTGGATGGGCAGATGGGCAAATTGTGTTTTGGCAGTGGTCGGTCGCCATTTCCGGTACCTTGGAAACAGGGCAATCGTCAGCGGCGCGATAGTGCTTCGCTAGTGGCCGCAATAGGCTGGTTGACAGCGTGTTGGGCAAAGCAGTGGCCCCCGGATGTTCCAAGCCGGGGCTCCAGAGTTTCGCCCACTACTGGACCTAAAAGCTCAACCGGTGTCCGTCGGAGATAATTTTGCCCCCACGTGCACCACTACTTGTACTCGTACGAGTACAAGGATGGAAGTATTGCGTTGGCAGCCAGAAATGTTGTTTCGTCGCCTGAACGTCAACAATCCTGTGTGAGATTCATCTCCAAAGTCCGTCACTGTCTTCAAATGGGAGGGAGTCATGCTGTTGGCTAATTAGTCTGCTGCGCAACCATCTCCCTTTTTGTAGCAGGTGCGCGGCCACGTCTTCAGAGATGGCCGAAGGATTTGCAGCAACAGGTAGCTTCGGTGGTACATAATCATGATCGCTAAAAACGCTGGCGAAAATCCAATATATACACAGTCCGAACTAACATTACCTTTCCCCTCAGCCTCGATCTCCGGCACTTGATATGTTGGACCAGTCTTCTGTCACTGGCTCCGAGGTTGTTGACTTCTGGGTTCTCTGCACCATATCGCCATCGATTTCCACTGGTGGTTGCTCGTAGATACCCTTTTTGTCCATAGACCCCCTCCGATGCCCGCCGCTTTCGAATATCATGGATGAGTCTGCTTCCACCACAGTAGAAACAGGCAGACCACCCAGTTCAGCAGCCGCTTTGTGCTCGCGATCCAGCAAGTCGAGGTTGACAGATCCTTCCTGGCGCCTCCTGCGCCACCACCGGAAGCAGAATACGGCAGCTACCGCCAATATCAAAACGACGGCAACGACGCCAATTGCGATCCCTGCTGTTGCTCCGCCGCTGAGACCGCCACCCGAAGACCCGGCCGGTTCTTGAGCGGACCCAGTTTCGGTCACGTTTGGTATCGCGCTGGGATTGCTCGGGTCAAGGAGGTAGTTGATCACTTGGAGGACGCCATTGGCAGTCAAGTAGTCTTTGGTCGTGATTTGGGCATTGTTGATGAAGGTCTTATTGTCGACCTCGTAGGACGTTATGGAAAGATTGTCGAGTGTGTTGAAGTGCGTATTGTTAGCCAGGTCGGTCGAGTAAAGCACCCGACCCGCCACACAGTGGTAAGAGAATATCTCCAATTTCTGGTCGTCGGTCAGGCCGTCGAAACCCGTGAACGACGCGCCGAACCGGGGATCGTTGGGGCCAAACCTGTGCTCTGTCAGGAAACAGGTCCATTAAGACAGGGCCCTTATCCTTACACAGTGAGGTCCGGCAAAGCAATCGCAGCATCGAAGGCCGGACTCGGCGCCAACCATCCTGCATCGTTCAGAAGGGCCGTTAAATCTTCCAGCCCCGCCTGAGTAATTGTGTTGGACAGGGACAATGGAATGGTCGACACGGCGTCGACCATCTGAATCAGCCCACCGGCATAGAAGATGTCCTGCCAGCATTGAATTGAGTACTCATCACAAGGCTCGTCGAGACCGGGAAGCTTACAGCCTGTACCACCTTCGAAGGATTCTTCAGTCCCGTAAGAACAGTTGCAACACCATTGTGTTCGACGAGTTCCACCCGTTGTCCACCGGTTATGTTTGTATAGGTTGAGTCATTTAGTAAGGTCGGCGCAAAGACAGGCGTGGTACTGAAGGTGCCAGACGGGAAGATGCCTTTGACGATATGATAATTCAACAGTGCGTCCAGCGTCTTGTTATCTATCGTCGAGGGACCCAAGCTAGTAAACGCCTGGTCGTTCGGGACGAGGACTGTGTAATGTTAGCGATGAGACTGCCAGTACGACAGCTGCAGAGCGCCTTACCCGTGAAATTCCCTCCATTAAGCAAGTTGATCAATTGTACGCGGCCCTGGAGATATGACACAAATGTCGAGGCGCCATTTGCGGATCCGAGGATGGTGAGAATGTCGTCGTTCAGATCGTTGGCTCTGCACAGCAACGCAAGTGACAGGATGAGCAACCAGAGCTGTGTTCGCGTCTCATACCACATGGTGTTTATGTCCGCGTACCTCGTGGAGGAACCGCCGGACTGCCCACACAACGCTCTGTCGGCCCAGACACGTGCGAGCAACAGCACAGATGAAGTATTTTACGGGGAATCAACGAGGATTCATCGCACGGCGTCCTTGGCCGACTTCACATGCGGGAGAGGGACCAAAGAGAAGCAGGCATGCGGTGGGTGACGGTCCATATGGAGAATCATCAAGTTTAGCAACTGCTTCATCCAACATCACAAACACTGATGGTGGAGCCGTGAACTGGGGATCGACCCCTTTCGGGCCTTGTCTGGTACTGTACTATTGGGGAAAGCCCGTCCAGAAGCTGGCCCGGAGCTTATATCAAAGCTTGTCAGGTTGTCGTGTAAGCGATGATCCAAGGCACATAATATGATTGCTCAGCCTTGGATTGATCAAACTTGCCGAGTGGAGTTTTGCAACGCGCTATACATGCGGGACTTCCGTGGCGGAGACGCCGTCGCGCAGGGTTTGCGATGGTCAAAGGTGGTTGTGGACGTTGAAAGGATATGTATGTAGTAGTCGTACCAGCGTTTCATTCAAAGAGAAGAGACGGGACAAGAAAATGAAGAGAATGGCGCGCTATCACAACACTTCTTTATCTGTCTGGTGCTCGTACCTGGTTTCATGGTCCCCTTGCCAGGGACTCGTACGCGTCCTACATACTCCGTATGGGGACCCTTTGCCGGCGAGTCAGTTCGACGCCACAGAGGACGGGGTCCGTCGAAGTACCCTACGTATGACGAGAGAGCTATGCTTGCGGCTGAAAAGATATGGAGGGATGTTGCAGTAGCGCATGGCCCTCTACCCTGCCCTCGTTCGCTGAACGCCCGATGAAAGTGCGAGGGATTCTCGCCATTTAGTTGCTTGATGCCACCCCTGTGATCTAAGATTGCTGGTCGCAAAAGTGCGTAAGCAGGAAAGAGTCCCAAGGCCGCTACTATTGGTTGAGCATTGTCCGTAACACCACGAGAAATCCTCCCTATCACGGAATTCCAGCAGCGGCAAAGAACACACTGCAGTCGAGGGCCTAGATTCACCACGGCATAAACAAGGAACAGGTCGGAATCTTGCCGCCGTGAACAGAGCGGAAGTGGTCACGGGAAATGGCCGCTGGTACCAGCGTCTATCACACTCTTGTCTGAACCCATTGCAGTGAGATTTTGGCTTGTGTTGACCTTCCTTCCTGTGTTTAGCGTTTACTGCCTGCTGTGCACATAACTGTGTTGTTTCAGTAACGATGGTATGTAACGTTGGATCTCTGCTGACAAGCACTGATTCTTCGAGTAGCCACGTCTGAGATGCAGCTCCTTATGGGTCAGGTAGTAGACTGCTGTATATGATTGATATTGCTCTGACAAGCCTTCTAGGGAAATGCTATGCACCAACGGGCCAGCACACGGTGCATCCTGCCTTCCATATCTGTCCAGATCTCGCCTCTTAAGAAAGCCGATGCCCAATCGAAAGCCATGTCAAAAACAAATGGTGGCTATGATACCTCGTGTCGGGCTGTATCTCTATGGCCCCAGCCAAACCGGCCAACGACAGACCAGTGGTCCTGTTATCATTTGAAAAGCGCCAAAATCTCCTTCATGTGCGCCTCTCTCACCTCGTGCTTGCTTAGCTGCTTGTAGTTCTGGTTCACCGACACGTCCGCCAACTGCTGCTTCTTCTTCTGCAGATCTACAATCTTGAGTTCGATGCTGTTTTCCATTTGATACCGCTTGATGACTACAGGCCGTTTCTGTCCGATCCGATATATGCGATCGACCGCTTGCGCTTCAGCTGCCGGGTTCCACATCGGTTCCATGATGAATGCACGGGATGCGGCTGTCAGGTTGAGTCCTTGACCTGCTGCCTTGATCGACGCCAGGAGGATGCGGACGTTGTTGTCTGTCGCCAGAGCATCCATGGACTTCTTTCTAGCGTTCAGTGACATGGTGCCGTCGATCCGAACAAAGGAATATCCCCTGTCGGTCAAGGCCCTTTCGATAAGGCTGAGGTGAGATGTGAACTCAGAGAAGACAACGCACTTCAACGGACTTTCCCCCGCAGCCTCCAATGGTGCGCTGGTTCGGTACATCTCCTCGATGTCGGCCAGAAGTGCCCTAGTTTTGGTATGAGGTCCGGTGTAGGTCCGAGTAATCTCCTCCTCTCCTTCCTCCTGATCGATGGTGTCGTCAGGTGCCACAAGAATTTCCTGCGCTGTGGATCCACTAAATCCGACATATTGCGCTGCGATTTCTGCGGCACAGAAAGGGCAAGTGACAGTGTCGTTGTTGGGTGTGCTGTCGAAGTGAGGTTTGACTGAGCTGAAACAATCGCCACAGATGAGGTCGAAGCACGGTAGGACGAAGCATCGAAGAGCTTGTTCCTCATCGGCGTCCGTCTCAGCCTTGACGACATCTTTGCTGATGCTTCTCTCACAATTTCTGCAAACGTCCAGCTCCGCCTCCATCCTCAGATTCAGGGCCTCATATGCCGCCTTCCTCGAAATCGTCGGCGCCGTCGCCTCCTCGTCAATATCGATGGCCTCGTTTGCGCTCATACCCTTGAGCAGTTTGAGATCTTTCTCATTAAGTAATTCGCGGCCATGGGCACAGATCAGCCGAAGAGTCATAATGCCTCTCAGAACATGATGCTGAACGCCGCTATTCTTTTCTTTGGAACGCGCCAACTCTTGAATCTGCACATGAGCGGTCTCCTTGAAAAATTCGTGCAGACGCCTCTCTTGTTCGGAGAAAATGAGTTTCTCGACATAGTCCTTTCTTTCCGGCAGGTCGACGCGGTCTCGCAGTCGGCGTAAGGTGAAAGAGTCAACAAAGACCCGCAACGCTTTTAAGAACGATGGGTCGCCCGACTGAGCTGGGCCTCTGATGTACTGATTGAATCTCGCCGCGGAATCATAAGGGTACAAGCGCAAAAACCGCGTCAGAGACCCCAAATCGTCGAGTCGATTTTGGATTGGCGTTCCAGTCAAGCACCAACGGCGTTGTGCTTCTAAGCTGTAGCAAGCCTGCGACTGAAGGGCCTTCTGCTCTCGGATTGTGTGCGCTTCGTCCAGGACGATCCTGAACCACTTCAACTGTCTCAAAGGGCTCACGGTAGCCTCTTTCTTGTTCGAGAACTCGGAACCAATAATTCCGTAAGTGGTGATGACTATGTCGTATTTCAATAACACAAACGGATTCTTCTCTCGATTCGGTCCGTGGAAGACAGTGTAGGTCATGGCATTTGGATTGACGTGAGAGGCGATCTGATCCTCCCAGTTCTTTACAGTACTGGTCGGACAGACAATAAGGGTCGCTCCTGTGTTTGACAGAATGAGGCTGTGATTCTCATCTTGATTGTCCCTCATCACCTTGTCCTCGGCGAAACTTTTAGCCTCTTCCATTGTGCTGGCAATGAGTGAAAGGGCTTCAAGTGTCTTTCCTAGACCCATAACATCGGCAAGCAGACCTCCGAGTACCTGTTCTGGCTCATCTTTGACAGAGATGCCGGTAATGACTTCGTTGTAGACAACGGCGCCGTTCTTCCGCTGCTTCCTTCTCCACAACGAAGTATTCTCTGACTCGTCATTCCCAAAGGCTCGTGGCTGCTCCTGTCGGAGCATGAACGTGAGCGCTTGTTTTTGATGGCTAAGCAGGGGAGTTTTGATGATATCGGGGGGCGGGTCGATTTCACCAAGGGAGCGAGATGCATTTGCGAACGAATCGAAGACCTTGGACACGGCTTCGGTTGCCTCTTCCAAAGTTCGGGCATCCGACAGTGGTCGAGCCGCTTTGTCGTAACCCTTTGACGCTTGAAAGAGCGGCTTCTTTTGCGCGTGTGGGTTGTAAACCGGGATACCGGCTTCTGATGCCATGGGTGGCCGCAACCAGAAATTGTTCTGACCGAAGAGCTTGCCGACCTTATCAGCATCACCTCGACGACCATAGAGATTGACAACCATTTTGAGCTGCTCGGAACATGGTTGATGAGGCCACTCATTCGGCTTCTTTCTGCGATTGATCAGTCTTGGTTGGGCTCTGAAGCGATTCAAAGCGTCCATAGCAGGCGCAAGTGCGGCCGCAAAGTCGGGATTGACTCTCGCAAAGCTCACGCCCCAAGGATCTAGAATCTCGATCACTGTGTCTTTGCCAGCCTTGCGATCCAGCTCACACCTCATCACGGGCCACTCCCGATCCTGAGCAAACTGGCTGATGCTCTTGGGCTTCGGCACAAGATGGGCATGGGCGGTAGTGGCAATATGGCCGTAGCAGACCTCCTGATCATCGAGGGAGCGCTCGGAGACGATTTTCAGATCATCATCCGACTCATCATCCTCGTTGGTAAGATCCACCAGGCTGTTTTTCACGGCTTCGGCTACTCTCTCCGGATCCGGCCGCATGTATTCACCAACAACCCCGTTGCTGTGATGATATGGAGATGCGGCCTTTGTGTTCAGGGATTGATGGCCGTCGGTGTCTAACTTCACCCTCTTTCTCGGATTGATTGCGCGATTTTCCACATTGTAGAGGCTCTCTACCAACGACTTTGTACTACTGTTTCCGTGGTTGTTGCCATCCGTGGAGGAAAACTTGTTCCCGTCGACAGGTGCTCTCGCCTTGACTGAGTTCTGGTTCCGATATGGTCCTCGTGGGTTCAATAGCGTTGATGGATTCAATGTCGCCGATAACCTTGCAGGATTCTGAGGAACCTGTGGATCCGCGGTCGACGTCTTCCCGTCCTGTTCCATTCTTTCTGGAGTCCGCGAATTCCCTGGACCTGAAGGGCCGTTTGCTGTGATGTCGCGTTAGAAAGCTCAAGCGACGCGAAATTGAGAAACCGCGTCAAAGATGGCGATCGTGAAGGTGAGAGGTTTGTTCTCGATGTAGCAGGATAGGATGGAAAGCCGGGGGTCTCACCTTGGGATTTTGAAGTCATTTTCAAGGACTTTGGGTCCAGCAAGGTGCGGGCGGCCGCCATCTTTATAGCCGGTGAGAGGTGCCTTCGGAAGACTTGTCACTGTGTGGAAATGTGACCGGAAAACCAGTTGAGGTGAAGGGTGGCGAGTCACATCGCGCTCATCTTCAGAAACTGCAATGAAAGCGTCTGAGAACAAAGGCGCTCAAAAGACCATTACCCAGATTCTCACTGCAGATTTACAGAGTCGTGTTCATGACAGTGATATCTGGATTTACTGAGTTTCGGATGAGAATGACAAAAGACAAAGTTGATCAATCGCTCTGAGATCAAAGTGGCGCTCGGTCCACGCGGCTGCAGCCTTGCGCTAAATTGTACAGACAAGGCTGTGATGCAGCCCAGCAAAGCTGATTGGCCCAATCTCACAAAGAAAAGACAAAACACTTTTATCTTGAGAGTGTTTGCAGAGAACCAGCCAAAGATCTTGTACAACATGACTGTTGGTGGCAAACAGTGCTCCTCCCTGCAGTCGTGACGATCCTTCACTTTGATTGATCTTCCATGCTACGGCTCACGCAGTCCCCAGGTCGGTTAAGAGATGTCATGACCGTGGGCCGGCGCACGTGAACCAACCATCCAATCCTCAAGGGCAAGCCATTCGCTCCATGTACTCTCAGCCGCTTCAATCTCTCCATCGGTCGGGTCGTAGAGCGGTCGCATGAAGGGCACTGTTTCCAAGGGTAGCATATCATAGTCTTTCTTGACCGAGGCCCATCCGCCACTTTTGGCGGCAAAAAGGTAGTTCCGCCTCTCTTGTTCTCTCTGCGGTCCAACGCCGGCTCTCCAGTCGTCGCCGAAGAAGCCGTGCAGCACTTGAGGTACATCCATTCCCGTGACGACTAGGCGGCGGAGGTAGGGAATCAAGGACACGGCCGACGCCGCCGCCGCCGCTTCAGTAGAGGAAGCTCGAACGGCATCTCCTCTGTCTAGTCGCGACTTGCCGCTTCGAGATCCACTCGTAGTGTAGACCGGGTGTGGCTGCCTCTGAAAAGGCAAAAGGATATTGATAAAGGATGCGAAGGCCTGAACAAGTGGCTCGTGTTGCGCATGGTCAATGAAATAGCGCTGGCAGCTTTGGTACTTCGGAAACCACGCTATGATGTCGAATTGCGGTCCGCCCGGAGCCTTGCCCTGGCTTCCAGCTTCTGGAGAACTATTGATGCCAGTGAAAGCTGCATCCTTGAGCGACCTCGACGAGCCACCGAAATTGGACGACGACGATGACGACGAAGAAAATGCCATTTTTGTTCTCAGCTATTGCGATCTGAGCGTGATCTGCACTCGCAACCGCTTTGCTCGCTGAATCGGAAAGCTGCAAGTCTCCCACCCGTTGAAAGCCGACAAATGTGCAGGAGCATGAGGGCCGGATTGCGCTCTATCCAATGAGAGCATCATGAGAAGCGCAGCATTGATATCAGATTTTCCTGAAGCTGATGTGTGTCTTTGTGTGATCGTCTCATGCTATGGCCCGAGGATATGGACAAAGTGCATCCGAAGCGGTGAGACAATCAAGGCGAGGCACTTCACCAGCTTCTGGCTATTTGGACGGACGCTGGCCACCACACTATATTCATACACGGTGGGAGCGGAAGCACACAAAGCCCAAGATCGAGCGATGCGGGACTGAACGCCGACTCGACACGAACGTTGGCGACAATATTTCTTGCTGCTTGTCGGGCCAATTGAACATGCGGCTACACGTGCTGATCCTGGGCGGCACGGCGGATAATTTCCCGCTTTCCTAATTTCCCGGCGTCAGGTCGCTATGCCCAGTCGGTGAATTATTAAGTCATCTCTTGGGTGTCGCACTCGGTGGTTTCTTGCTCCCTCGTCACCACGGTCCAACCCTCATATCACAAGCCTGTACTGCCCGCGAGCTGCAAGCTGAGCATTATGGCCCCTAACAGCTTCTCCCTGTCGACGCGGGTCACTCTGGCCAACGGTCTCTCGATTCCCCAGATTCACTTGGGGGTTTACTTGATGTCAGACCGTGAAGCCGCTAAAGCAGTGAAATGGGCGCTTCAAGCTGGATACCGCGCAATTGATTCGGCACAAATGTATCGCAATGAGGCAGCTTGCGGTCAGGCCATTCTCTCCTTTCTCAAAGACAAGTCTCTTAACACAACCGGCTTGGCCCGAGAGGATATCTTTTTCACATCGAAGCTAGCGTCCAACACCAGCTATGAGGCCGCGCGTCGCTCTATTAAACAATCAGTGCAGACCAGCGGCCTCGGCTACATCGACCTGTTTCTCCTTCACAGTCCGTATGGCGGAAAGAGCGCCCGCCTGTCCAGCTGGAAAGCTGTCGAGGACGCCATCCAGGATGGTGAGGTCAGGATTGGAGGGGTGAGTAACTTCGGTGTCAAGCACCTGGATGAGCTCGCAGCGTCAAAGCCTCGCATCATGCCAGCTGTCAATCAGATTGAAGTACATCCCTTCAACACGCGGACAAACATTGTACAAGCTTGCCAGAAGTACGGTATCCTAGTAGAAGCCTACGCACCTCTAGCGAGAGCCCTACGCATGAAGCATCCTACAATTGTATCACTGTCAAAGAGGTACAATTGTACTCCAGCACAGTTGATGGTTCGGTGGAGTCTTCAGCATGGATATATCCCACTACCGAAAAGTGTATCCAAGGACCGTATCGAAGCAAACGGGAACATCGGTCACTTCGAGATTTCGGATGAGGATATGAAGAAGATGGATGATCTTGACGAGTATCTTGTTACTGATTGGGATCCTGTTGATGCAGACTAGCAGTTCTCAGGTCTAGTTTGTACTCGTGCGGATGACCAAGCATTGCTGCATGCCCGGCGAAGGCAAGCTGGGGAAAGCCGTTCTGCTAAGCAGGTTCGCGACTGGTTCCCGGCTCAATGTTATAACATCTGCCAGCTGTGGTATCAGGTGATTGAAAAAGAAACTAACGATCATGCAATCACTGAGTTGTCACTTCCAATTCAATTATCACCCTCCATCCACCGATGACGTCGATGGCGCATGATGTGCCTACTGTGTCCTTCGTTCAAGATCGCATATTTTTCTGGCAGCCAGACAAGAGCTGGTGGACTTCCGGCATATCCATCAATATTGTGCTGAACGCGTTATGAAGTTGAGCAGAAGCTAAGGCGCACCGTTCAGGTACTTTGACCTGACAAAGAAAAGGGGTCTTGAGGTGGGTGAACTTCCCTCAGGGGGTCTGCTTGAATACTCGGGCACCATTCCTTCGGGGAATATGGGCGCGGTGCGACTGGGGCCATGATCCTATAAGGCTGTCCTTCTGCAATCATTGGAGTTTATCCGGGTAGGAGCGCCCTCACTCTGTCAGACGGTTCCTGGGTCAACTAACCAATGGCAGAAGAAGGGCTACCGTATATAAGCCACCCGAACCGCTCACAGTACAAGGAGAGACTCCGGGGGAAACATAGCAGAAGTCTTCCACGTCGGTCATGATCGGGGCACTGCTCAATTGTGAAGTCCTGCGTGTTTTGTAACCTGTGCCATGGAGATTCCGGAGCTTGTGTAAGACTGGAGCCTGTCAAGGAAGTCTTCCGACGTATTGCTCCCACGTCTCTCGATCGACCGATCGGCGCCGTCCGACCTCTGTACAGGTCTTTGATCTGGTGATTATGAACGGGAAGCGGAAAAAGAGAAAGCAGAGACGAAAATGGCTCTCCGCGGTCCGGTGTAAATGCCTCTGCAGCCTCTGAGTTAAGGAGGTTATCGTGCGTTGTACGAGGTGTCGAGTCCACGATTTGAGGGTCCACCGAGGACCCTCACCCAGCCCTCTGAGAGCACTTATCTTACCAAAGCAGTGGCGGTCCACCCTTCCACGTTCTTTCGCCCCCAGGTTCTCGGTTCCTTGCACGCATCGTGTGCAGGGGTGAGACGCTGCGAATCTCGACCGCTCCCTTCTGATGTGCTTTTGGCCTGCACTCGTCTCGGTCACAATAAGCCCGGACGTCCTGTAAAACAAAAGAAGGTGCTTACGGTTTAACATTCAACTGCCGTTGGCTAGAAGGGTGCTAAACTTCGGTCTCGAAAGGTGCCAAAGGGTTGTCGAGTGGAGTAGGAGAGAACATCACACTCCGTAACCGTTCGAGAATCCCCTTACCAGTCCATAGCGGGCCACTTCATTTCAGAGAGTTGGGCATTGCACGGGGGTAATGGCAAAATTAGAATCAATGATTTTGGACTTCACAGAATCGCCGCGGGTCAACCAGGGATGTATCGAAGCTGGATGTACGAGTAGAGTCACCTGCCGCGTAGGTGGCGGACAACACGAGAGCCAACAGCACGGTGTGCGCGCGTACGAGTAGTGTTTTCTAGGCCTCAGCAGCCATATCTAGGCCAACGGGGCTGCTGACTCAGGCCGTCAACCCGTGCGTTAGGTGCAGAAGATGGCGTATGCAACGTGCCCCATGCCTCGAGTGTGACCCGAAGTCCCCTGGTCCTCCACTTCTGTACAAGCCGACGGGCTGAGGGGGGCGCGTGTAGTACTTTTTTATTGATGTCTCCTGCTGGAGACTCTCTGGCCATTTGTTTTGCCACAATCGCCGTTAGTCAGAAGTGACATACGTCACTGTCAAGAGACTGTGCTATTCACCCGATAAGTGATACGACAGTGAGTACCTCGTACAGCTCCATACGTACGTGGTGTTGTATCTGCCCGAGAGTCTCGGCCTCTACTTTGTGAATCCCACTCCCGAGTGCCAATTCACGAGTCCCCGAAGTTGCCTTGATCCTTCCCGCCTGCCAGGTCCCATGTCGCTGCATAGAGTGCAGGAGGACCGGCAGTGGAAACGGAATAGTAATCGTGATCGATGGACAAACTGTCACCGGTCTGCGCCCAACAGTGGTATCGACTGGCTGTGGGTGCCTCGCTCCGTCCTCCTGCATTCATTGAGGGAGCGCGTGGAGCTACTCCCCAAGTCTGGTGGACCGACTCCTCAAAAAGCGCTCGCGCGATAACAAGGACCTTGCGAGAGAGCTACAGTAGCACAATAGGCTACCTTTGCTGCCCCTCCACACCGGCACGGGCAACTCCCCATCCCTCTAGGGGCAGGCCGGATGGCAGAAGAATCAAGAGTTTCCCTGCAGATTCTCGGGCGATCGTCTAAAATCCTTCCCACCTTGTCGTCGGTTTCACAACCGTTCCCTTCTCCATTCCTTCCAAACTTGTCACTCTATACTCGGTACTGCCTCCTGAACCCACCCCATCTGCACTACCGCGAGAAATACAGTCTACACAATCCATAAAGCTTCGTAGTGGCTCTTTTTGGTGTCTGACACCGCAAGGCAACGTTCAACCGGCATCCTGACACGCACCTTGCACGATGCACCTCCGGCCAACGACTCAATGACCGTCGACCGACGCCTCTCCGTCCTCGCTTGAACGCCTCGGTTTCGGCGCCACTACCAGAGCGTTGAATACACGCAGCCATCTCCCTCATCGCCACGCGCATGTGCAAGCTATCAATTGTGACTTCTATTCTGTCCGACCTGCAGGGTGTATGTGATCCTCGAAGTTGCGTCTCTCGACCGGCGTAGGGTTACGAGACCGCAGGAACGTGCAATCGCGGGCGGTCTACAGGTAGTCGCCTGCAGAACGCCAGTCTGGCGACGTACAGAACTTGATTCCTTCTTCATTTTTCCTTCGCAACCTCAATATGGACTTTTCGTATTTCACATCGGCTCCGCAGCCATATCAGTTCTTCGGTTTACCGCACACGCCCTCTACGACCCAGACTGGTCACCTGGACGAGTTCAGGACCGCTCCTTCGACTGTGAGTTGTACTTTAGGAGACGGAACGATGGTCTGACCGGACTGCAGGACCAGTATGACGCGGCCTTTGCGGCCTTTCAGCAGAGCTTCCACTACGACCCGGCCACCTTCCTCGCCCAACCGCATCATGCCTCTACGCAATCCCCACCGATCCAAGGCCAGCGCCATGACTCGATGGTATCTATGCCAGACATGGACATGACCAGCCAGCCCGCACCGGCAGCCGAGGCAACGCCCGATGAAGCGGGGCTAGCACGAAGCAGCAGCGAAGAGAAGGACATTTTGACCCCCCAGCAAAGTCGAAGAAAGGCACAAAACAGAGCTGCGTAAGATGAATGGCCACAACTGTATCTCTCAAAGGTCTAACGGTGAATATAGTCAACGAGCATTTCGCGAGCGGAAAGAAAAGCACGTAAAAGATCTCGAAGCCAAACTCACCAGCCTACAACATCAGTCACTGACATTGAATGGCGAGAACGAACGGTTACGGCGCGAATTAGCAAAGATAGCGACAGAGAATGAGATCCTTCGGGCCACGTCTGGCGCGGTGTCAAATGGTCCGACCCCGTTTTTGGAAGAGCCCGATGAGTTAGTCGGCCCGTTGGGCTATGTCCCCACGGACCGTCGTTCGAAAGACCGCTCTCCGGTTAGCAGCTCAGGATCCGGCTTCGATCTCAGTTCGAAATACGCTCACTTTGGAACGTTAAGAACTATCACAGTAGACGACGACACTGGAGAACCTCTACTTGGAGCAGGCGCCACGTGGGACTACATCCAGGCGCACGAGCTCTTTCGCAAGGGGCTGGTGGACGTTGGCGATGTCTGTGAGCGGTTGAAGAAGATGGCAAGGTGCGACGGCCAAGGACCAATTTTCCTGGAGAGTGACGTCCGACACGCCATTTCGGAGAGCGCTGTGGCAGGAGGACGGGACGAGCTGATATGACGGCAAGATCATCCAGCTGTCGAGCATCCGTTGTCGCCTCAAAACTCCCCGTTCAGAATTCCACGATGAAGCGTTGGCGCCTAGGAGTACTGGTTCCCAACTGAACGAATTTTCAAGGCATTTGGAGGGAATTTGTTGAGTTAATGCTACCCAATCTGTCCCATTGCCTATACAACAATGGAGAACCCCGTCCGAACTATGCTCAACCTGGTTGGAGGACCCATCTATTTGGACCTCGCCAAAACAGTCACATTTGACGGCAGGAAATGCTTCGGTCTCTACGACAGGTGAGCGGGCTACTCTGCAAGGAGACAAAGACCTGCATGCAACCCTACACAGCCTCCTCGAAAGTGGATCAAGAGTTCCCTGACAGAAATCTCTGGGTCCTGTTATGCCAGCCACAGCGATTTGGACGAGCCTGCACCGAACACGAGCGCTGGAACATTGGTACGCCGTGGATTGCAACACCCAGCTCAGAAACCTGTCGCTTGCTGAGATAAACAGCAATTGGTGCCGAATTCTTTCTTTGTCATCCAGAACCTGAATACCCGACGAGAATGGCGAAACCAAAAAACTCCGAAGCAAACACGGAGAGCTTTTGCCGGATTTGGCCGTGATATCCCTTCTCGCCACTCCGCCGAAACACAACCTCTGACGTGGCTATACATTATGGGTCACATTATCTCAGATCCACGCCTCACTTGAAGGCGAAAGACATTCACACTCTCGCCTCCTCGACGGTTTGCTCGGGCGCCCTGTAGCACCATTCATCCTTACGGTCAAGTGCCAGCAAGACAAACCACAGATGTATCGAGGTATGAACGTGCTTCCTGCGCCAGCCACAATTATACGTAGGACTGGGTGAAGCATGGAGAGAAACGACCTGCTCAAAGGCGGGAATGTCTCAAAGGCTGGCATGCTATTCGAGGGCGACTCTGAAAACTATATCATACGCAGAAGAGACCTGATACTTTAAGGTCTGCGTGTGTAAGTTTCTGGGGTCAGCGATCGTGGCTGTAGAGTCGGTGAAAGTAGGCCTGAACACTGTACCAGTCAATTGGAAACCCCATCTTCTAGTCCCAATCGTCATCGTCGTCGTTATGATCATTCTTGCTGTCGTCGCCCTCCTCGTCTTCCTTCCGCTTCAGCCGCACGTCACTTTCTTCAACCGCGCCAACCTCCACAAGTACCCGCTCAATGTCCTTCAAATTCGTCCTCACGCCGTTCAACTGACCTAGCGTCACAAGCTGGCGCTTAATGTCTCCGTCCTTGTAGACCAGGATGGTGGGCGTATTCCGATCAGGATAACCCTCGATACACATATTTGCCCTAATCTCGCAGAACTTGACGTCCGCAAACTTCCTAGCCGCCTCTCTCCAGACTTCGGAAAGAACGCGAGACTCGACATTCGTGCCTGTCGAAGACGTCAAGTTGACTAAAACAAAAGCCCTGGATGACTCCTCGGTGACCTCCCGCGCATAGTCCGGTTTCTGAAGGGGATACACCTGCCCGTAGACAGATTTCTTCTGCAGGCTCGACAACTCGGCGAGGCGTTTCTGGCGGTACGTTTCGAGAAAAGCCTCGTCCTCTTCGTCCTCTAGGTCGTGGAGTTCGTCGAGATCCTTGTCGTCGAGTCGGGTTTCGTGGGCACGTTTGGCGGCTTCGAGGAGTGCTTCTTGGATTATTGGTTCGGGGTCCGGCGGTTTTTCCGGGATGATGCCGTGTTTGCGGAGGATGTCGTTCCTATACAAGTGGTGAGGTTGAGAGCATGGAGCGACCCGGCAGCGCGGCGGGCAGAAGTGAAGACCAACCATTCAGTATCTGCATTCGGATCATCCACCGGGACATTTACCGGCATGTCCATATTGAAGTTTGTCAATCGCTTTAGGTGAAAGAAGAAGCGAGGTTAATGACATCGAGTTCAAGGCCACGGCCAAAAGATGGCTGATCCTCTTGAGTGGCGGTGCGCAATGTCAGCCACAGTGTGGCTGACATGTGGCTGCAGCACACAAATTATTGGCAGCGGGAGGAGGACACCGTCGACAACTCCAGCCCGCAGAGGTACAACTCTCGACGACAACACTCGATGTACCCTCGCTTTTGAACAAAAACATTCCCTCTGCTTTAAACGTCCATTCTCTTCTATTGGCATCCCCTCTGCGACATGATCCTGCGGTAGTCATTGCAACCTCCATCCCATCAGTCTCTCCCAGCAGGGGCATCCTCGTCGTCCTGAACCCTCGGCCTACTGTCAATCGAATGCTTGCGTGCCCCTACCGTCCAAGATGAGTTATGCAAAGAAGGACGAGGATGCCGAACACTCCGGCTTCAAGCTGGACCGCACCTCTGTGTTCCAAGATGGTACTGCGTTCTCCCTTTAGCCGCCTCGGATATCACATGTTGACCCAGATGTTCAGCTCGACTATTCAACTCGTCCCCCATATCGCCTCGAAAATGTCGAACACTCCTCACCAAGATCGCCGTGCTCCTCTTCACGGGCGAGAAGTTTCCCACCAACGAAGCCACAACCCTCTTCTTCGGTATCTCAAAGTTATTCCAGAACAAGGACCCGTCGTTGCGTCAGATGGTCTATCTCATCCTCAAAGAGCTGGCTCACACTGCTGAAGACGTCATCATGTCGACGAGCATTATCATGAAGGATATGACCGTGGGCAGTGAGATCATTTACAAGGCGAACTCGATCAGGGCGCTGTGCAGGATTATCGATGCTACAACTGTGCAGGGTATTGAGCGGTTGATCAAGACGGCTATTGTGGATAAGTCCCCCGCTGTTTCTTCGGCCGCATTGGTATCGTCATACCATCTACTGCCCATTGCGAGGGATGTGGTCAGGAGGTGGCAAGGCGAGACCCAGGAGGCCGCCTCGTCATCCAAGTCGAGTGGGGGTTTCCTGAGCTTTGGCGGTAGCTCGCAACACTCCTTGGCCGCTGCGAATACTAATTACATGAACCAATACCATGCTATTGGTCTGCTATATCAGATGCGATCGCATGACAGGATGGCCCTGGTGAAAATGGTCCAGCAATACGGCGCTGCGGGAGCGGTCAAGAGTCCCGCTGGTGTCATGATGTTGGTACGACTGGCTGCTAAGCTCGCCGAGGAAGACCCTGGTCTCAGAAAGCCCATGATGCAGATGCTGGACACCTGGCTGCGGCACAAGAGCGAGATGGTCGTCTTCGAGGCCGCAAAGGCCATATGCAACATGCCCGATGTGAGCGATGCGGAAGCAGCTCAAGCCATCCATGCTCTCCAGTCCTTCTTGACGTCTCCGAGAGCTGTCACTAAATTCGCCGCTATTCGGATCCTCCATTCATTCGCCTCGTTCAAGCCTCAGGCGGTCCATTCAGCAAATCCCGACATCGAGGCCCTAATCTCAAACACCAATCGGTCAATCGCCACCTTTGCGATCACCACTCTTCTCAAGACCGGTAACGAAGCCAGCGTGGATAGGCTGATGAAGCAAATAGCCGGCTTCATGGCGGAAATCACGGATGAGTTCAAGATCACAATCGTTGAAGCCATCCGGACATTATGCATGAAATTCCCAAGCAAACAGGCCGGCATGCTTACGTTCTTGAGCGGCATTTTGAGAGATGAGGGCGGTTATGAGTTCAAGCGTGCTGTTGTGGAGAGCATGTTTGACCTGATCAAGTTCGTTCCAGGAAGCAAAGAAGAGACTCTTTCACATCTTTGCGAGTTTATTGAAGATTGCGAGTTTACGAAGTTGGCGGTACGGATCTTGCATCTTATTGGTGTCGAAGGTCCAAAGACACCGCAGCCTACGAAGTACATACGGTATATTTACAACCGAGTTGTGCTGGAAAACGCACTCGTGCGTGCTGCCGCGGTCACCGCTCTGGCGAAATTTGGCGTGGGACAAAAAGACCCCGAAGTCAAGAAGAGCGTACAAGTTCTGCTGGAAAGGTGTCTCGATGACACTGATGACGAAGTGCGAGACCGAGCGGCACTGAACCTTCGCCTGATGCAAGAGGAAGACGACGTCGCTGAACGCTTCATCAAGAACGATTCGATGTTCTCGCTCTCGACTTTCGAACACAAACTCGTCATGTACGTCACCTCCGGCGACAAGTCTGTCTTTGCCAAGGCATTTGATATCAACACTGTGCCAGTGGTCTCTCACGAACAAGCACTTGCAGAAGAACGCACCAAGAAACTCAACACCGCCACGCCAACACTGAAGGCGCCAAGTACAGGTCCCACGAAACCCAAGGCCAACGGCGCTGCAGAAGGTCCAGCTGCTGGCGCAGCAGCCGCACAAAAATACACACAAATTTTCTCACGGATACCTGAACTTGCAGCATATGGTCCTGTCCTCAAATCCAGCAACGTGGTCGAACTCACCGAATCCGAGACCGAATACGTCGTCTCCGCTGTGAAACACATCTTCAAGGAACACGTAGTCATCCAATACGACATCAAGAATACCCTTGAGTCAACTGTTCTCGAGAACGTCACCGTCCTGGCCTCCCCGGCAGAAGAAGAAGAACCCACTCTAGAAGAAGAGTTCATCATCCCCGCCACCGCTCTGAAAACCAACGAACCAGGGATCGTATACGTCGCATTCCGCAAGGCTCATGGCGAATCCTCCTTTCCAATCACCACATTCACCAACGTCCTCAAGTTCACGTCTAAAGAAGTCGACCCTGTTACAGGAGAACCCGAAGAGGGAGGCTACGAAGATGAATACGAGGTTGAGAATCTTGAGCTCAGTGGGGCAGATTTCGTGAGCCCCGCCTTCACAGGCAGTTTTGATCATGTGTGGGAGGGCACAGGCGCTAGTGGGGAAGAGGTGAGCGAGACGCTTGTGTTGGGCGGGGCGAGCGTTAAGGGATTGGGCGGTAAGCTTTTCCATTGTGTTCCTTGCGTTGGATGGGAATGGCATGCTGATATGAGTGGTCCAGATGCCGCAGAGCAACTCACTTCCGCATTATCACTGCAACCTCTCGAAGGCACCGACGTGGTCATATCGAACACGACTCACACGCTCAAATTGTACGGCAAATCCATCACAGGTGGACGTGTGGCCGCACTGGTAAAGATGGTATACTCGGCTAAAACGGGCGTTACTGTGAAGGTTTCCGTGCGGACGGATGAGACGGGCGGGGGCCTCGCGCAAGGGATTATTGGTGTTTTGTTGTAGCGGGACAAGGGAGCGCGGTCGAGAAAACAGAACCAGAACCACAACCAGAACCTGACCCGGACCCGGACCCGGAGGCGGAACGGGCCCAGGTGACGGTGGGAGTCAGTGGCGAGGAACAAGGTGACCAAGGAGCGCGTGGCGAGGAGGTACCTGTGAGATTTGGTGACGTATGAGATGCATGGCTACAATGAACTCATCGAGGCAAGACAAGTCCATGATAGACGCGGACTGGCTTCACTGTCCTATCCAATTTGGAATGAGATGCATGCAAGCACGGCATGCAGTGCAGTGTGCAACGGGACGGTATGCTACGCTATTCTATGCTTGAGCGTGGCGTGGCGTGCGGCAACGGATATCAGAACCAATGAAAAATGTGAAGTCGGGTTTCTTCTTGCGTCTATGTTGGCTTCTGAAGTTTGAAAGATCCGAAATCTCGAGCAGTGCTGTAAGTACCACGCGCTTGCGCTCAGATGATGGTTGTACTTCGCGTGGACTCCTCTTGTGGGTAGGCATACTCCCGAATCGATCGATCGATCGATCGGTCAATGCTTCGCGGCGAGATCTCGGATCCGGAAATCGGAAATGTACTGCAAAGCTTCTCTTTTTCAAGGTTGAGGACAGCAGCCAGTGTGGCTATGGTTACCGTTCCTTAGCATCGCGACGGCTGCGTCGACCGGCGGATCCGTCGTTGAGGGAGCGTAAAGGTTCAGCCGGCCGGGTCGAGCTGCAATGCGCAGGAACAGGCTGTGGGCTCCCGTTCTGTACTTGCATTGCACCTTGCGGTTGGAGTGCCGAGAGTCTGCGCCTCGAGCGGAGGATATGCTCCATCATCCAATAATCGGTCGGGTGGTCTTGCAAAGTAGCCCGTATTGATGATACACTCGCTGGCCGGGGAGGCCCTGGAATACGCGTCACTTTCACGTGCCTGCAGGCTGATCCTATGGTCAGGCAGTGAATGTTTTGAGAACCGGTTGGATCATACCTGCGTCGTCGAGTTCCGCGGTAGCTGCAACCCATACCTGGCGAGGAGTTGCCGATGTATACGTCGCCAAACAGGCCGAAGGGTGTGCCGTGCCACTCAGGATTGGTTGACTATCTCGGCTGGAGCAGATGATGCCAAACAGGCTAACCATGCCAGCCGACGCAGTCGCATGGACGTTTCTAGCTTGTCCATACCTAACATCAAGCTTTCTTCTTTGGCCGGCTCTTCTTCGCACTCGCGGATACCGTGCCTGCCGTCTGTACTCCTGTGGCGGAAGTGGATATCTCCTCGGCCTGGGTGGCCGGCATCAGCACAGGTATTCTCTCGCTGGTCTTCTCCTTTTTGCTCAGCTCGGCCTGTGCCGTCTTCAAGACGTCGATATTGCTGTTCAGCCATTGTTGGAACTCCTTGTGTTGGAGGTATCCGTGGCTGTTGAACCACTGTGTGAATTTGCCAGTGATTTCCTTGTCTTCCCAATTCTTGCCCGTCGAAGGAGCACTGTACGTGACCTTGAGTTTGTATTCGGGTACGTACTTTTGTGTAGAGGAGCGGAGGGTCAGCTACGAGAAGGAGACAGATAGAGATTGTCAGTTGGCCGAGCAGTTCTCAGAGTGCATAGGTAGTGAGGGGCGGGGGGCATACCCTCTGTCCTCCTTCTCTAACGCCAGAGAAGACTGTCCCCGACTCCACAGCCCAGATCCAGTAGGTCAGGAAGCCATTCAGGATGAAGTACAAGATACAAGCAGGGCCCGTGTACGGCTTGGTGGCATCCCAGCCGAGTTTCCAGTCTGCGTAGAATAAGGCTCCCGCAATGAGGACGGCGGTATAGCCTAGAGCTAGTTTGATGTTGGTGGTGTAGTGGTCTTGTTTGAATGTATAGGGTTTCGGCAGGCTGGTGAGGTATGGGGCCAGGGCATCATCAGTTGCATTCTTGAGGTCTGTGGAGGGTCAGTGATGGAAGAGAGGAAGACGAATTGGAGCTTCATATCGTACCGTTGCTGGAGTACAGCGACACCTTTTGGGGAGGAGACGCCATCCTTGCGGTGTCTTGTGGTGGAGAGGCGGCAGGGAAAGGAAGTAGTGATGTTCTCTGTAGAGGAGTATTTGACAGCGTGTGCTGAAGTCAAAATCTGGGGAAGCGCCCGAAGAGCTGGCGGGTTATGTAAGCTAACTAGTTGTGAGGCTTCTCGGTGGGCTTCACACTCCCTTCACCTAGGCTTCATTCCTCTTCCATCACCTCCAACTAAGTATATAAGCTTGTTTGGCCTTGAAGCCAGTTCGGGCCATCTACTGTGCAGACAGAAACCTCCCCAGTTACTAGTTGCAAGAGCAGAGCAGAGACTTCGTTTTTATTTTGGTCGTCACTTAACTACCCTTGCCCGCATTCCCGGCTTCTGCAATATTCTATAAGATTGTGTGAGACGTTCAAGCCTGAAAGTACAGCAATGTCATGGACCTGAAAATGCCACGTGACGGGAAATTCGGGGGAAATTTTACATCATGGAACTGGTTCGAAGGACAATTTAAGGGAGCCCCTCCAGGCTGTAGGTGTCAAGCAGCGGGTAGACCATGGTCCGACATGCCTGGGAAGATCCCCGTCGACGCCGTCGAGCTGGATACCTTAGAAGGGCGTGGCTTGACCACCGTCAGACCCGTGCCGTGAAGCGGCAGATCGCGCCGGCTAGGGGCTGGTTGTTGTGGCGCAGGATTAGGAGTCATGTCTGGCTTACCGGGCCTTCAGGTGGTGCCGGCGCGGGGCTTCGTCGATATGCTCGTCAAGCTGATGGCATTTGTCGCGGTCGAGTCACTGATAGAAAACCGTCAAGGTGGTGAACGCACCGCCCGGCTTGGTATTGCGAGCTGCGAGTACGCCGCGGCCTTGCTCTCTTTACCACACTTCGGTACGAGACTTGACTCGGCATAACACGTTGTCTTCGCGAGGATAGAAGAGGTAGTATTTGCACTGTTTGCGGCCACGGTAGCCCAGAATCTCGGCCGACGAGAGAGAAAGTTTCACACCCAGGGGAGCACACCTTGAAACCGTCCACGATAGTCGCTGCTGGAGGCGGGGACGTCTTCGGCGGCACCCTTCCGTCGCCCTCGTCACTGCCAATAACGCGATTCGCTATTGGTACCCGTCAATATTATCAGCCTCTTTTAGGTGGGCTATGCGTCAACTCGCGCTCGCTGGTGGCCACACCTGTTACCAGCCAGAGGGATAAGTCGAGAACTCGACTTCGTTACCCCCGAACGCAGGTCAACTACACAGGACAACGGCCTGTCGAACCAACAACAACAATGCCTGCCTTGGCAACCGTCATATCATTTCCACTGGTCACCCTTGTTTGGAGGCTGTCCTCGTCCTTCTTTCGAGCATGTAGCGATCATGGGTCATGGCCCAAGTGGTGTGCACATACAGCAGTCGGACAGTTTGCAGGCATATCTTGAAAATTACAGTATATCGACAACCGCATCCAAATGATGCTCATTGATTTTGGAGAGAACCGTATGCATAGAGCGTGTGCTCAGAAGCTCACCAATCATCAATCATGGCCAATTGTGGGCTATACAGGACCAGATATGAACAGGGGGACGACGTGTTTGCAGGATCCGCCGTCGCGTTGCACCCCAACGGAGGATCTGATTGCATCTGAAGCAGGCCGGCGGGACCATCTACTTACCTGGAGACTACGGAGTACTCGTTACAATTCAACGCAAGTTGCAGGGAAATATCCCTCCGAATATAGTGGTAGGCGCCGCTGCTTTTAGAGGTTGGTTTCCCTCGATGCTAAGAACGCCGACCCTGGTCGCCCCTCGTCGCAGACTTGACTCCCTACTCATTCTGGCTTCAGCGGGACCAGAAATAGTCCCCTTCAGAAACAACGGAATCGTCCATTCACCGACAGAATGAATGCCTTTACTACTGAACTGGGGCGAGGCTTCGTTGCCAACGGGTATGTGTCTCGTACGGTGACAGGCGTTGCCTCTACCACAACCAAAGCACTGCATCTTGAAGGAATAGGTGTTTAATGCATAGCAGTTCAATCGATTGTGCATGTGTATGTGTGGGAGTGCATATGCACCCGTGAAGACAGCAAAGCAACGAAGCGCAGCCTCGCGCCAAGATAATACTAACCAATCACAACGCAGGGTTGTATGCCTGTACAATGTACATATGCCAGCCTTGTGCCAGCAACTTCACCAGCCCCATTACAATATATAGGCAACCAGGGTTATCTAAGTTCGACTGCCGTCCTGAGCGGCACCCTGAAGCTTTCCTTTCTCTCGCTAGGCCTTGGTGAAGATTCTGCAAGATTTTATAGTATACCAATAACACAGCCCTTTTCATCTATGTTATACACGGTTTGAGGCGTATAATTGTATTTGTTCCATTTCTCTTACAGTATATTAAAGGACCAGTTAACTAACCACTAATTATCTACCCCTTTTTGGTTAAGATCGAAGCTAATAAGGTATTGAGATGTGATTCTGTCCTAGTGTTACTGGACGAAGCGGGAGGCTCAATTTCGACCGGGCTATTTACCACATATATTACAGGCAAATGTGCGAACTTTATGGTAATTTGGAGGTACCTAGACCACGGCGTGTAAGTTCGTCGATCTATTACAGGAGTCTCTCTTGCTGTGCCTGCGATAGGAGACTACAGTTTTCTCGGTAGTCGTTGCGGGGTCGAATTTGTCCTTTTGCGCGCCGAGTAAGGGTTGTGCGATGTAATTTAGGGGTATAATTTGATTCGTTCGAAGGAAGAGGTCTCTGCGCACTCATTGCCTTAGTTTAGACTGAGTCTGAAGCGTTGATGGTTAAGATATTGCAAGATGAAAGTTGTGGGTAGACGCGGTGAGACTGCGTGCATACTGCGGTAGGGCCCTCCTATGCGATACCTACTCGTACACCTGTAAATTGGCTGCGCCTCGCCGCAGGCAGCCACCTAATCCAGAACCCTGTTAGTCTGACCCTCGGGCTTATAAATCACAACTACCGAGTATAGAACAGGTCATTAGTAAATATACCCCGCCCTGTTCGACAGTTGCCAAGGCCAGACACTTAGTGGTCAAGATTTTGGCAAGACTCTTGACTGTTTCGCTGGCGCCTCATCCCAACAGAAAAATCCGCACTTCAAAGACAGTCTCTCTACAGGATGGTAACTCGGACTTCAAGATTCGATCTGCGCCTGCTTCGACAGCTTGGGCTTGTCTCGGCGATGTGCCTTGCCGCCATTGCGCAATATGTGGGCACTGCACTCATTCTCCGGGTTGTTATAAAAGGCGGTAGTCTCTGGCTGATTGGTGTCTTTTTTTTGTTATCCTTCATAACTGCTGTGGTGGTGTCTCTCTCTTATATGTTCCTTTTATTTGAAGGTTCCGTTTCAATTTTCCTGTATACGCTTCTGCGTCCATCTGTGCAGTGGCTATTTCATAGCCCCTGGAAAGTGGCAAGGCAGTTGTACTTTATTGTCATGTATGGACCACAACACCATGGAATCTATACACCCATGGAATCTGTGGGAAATCAGTTCCGTCTTTTAGTGATTGCTCCTGGGAGACCCTCTGAGCAGCTCGTTTGCACGCTTAGGTTGACCGACCTAGCGACAAACACTCCCGCCTATACAGCGTTATCTTATACGTGGGGTTCTGACAAAATTCGACGCCATATCTCTCTCAATAACTCACCATATACCGTCACACGAAATCTCTTCTACGCTCTCAAGCATCTGCGGTCTGAAAATACTGAGCGGTTAGTTTGGATCGATGCAGTATGTATCAATCAGAGTGCCCTGGACGAGCGCCGCCAACAAGTCGGCCTCATACGCTTCATATACTCCCGAGCAACGCACGTTACTATTTGGCTTGGGAAGGGAACATCCACCACCAATCGGGCCATGCGTTTCATAGGACTCGCTCAGTTAGCTGTCGAGCCCAGAATCTGGTTTGATGAGAGGCTGAATACTTCCTTCCTGAGCGAACAACTGGAGTGGAAGGCAGTCTTTTCCTTGTTTCGCAAGGAGTACTGGAGGAGAGTCTGGATCATTCAAGAGACGGCGGTTGCAAAGCAGCTCAACATTGCCTGTGGCGAGTATGAGCTCCCATGGGATTGTGTAGTTGAAGCTCAAGCAGCATGGATCAGTTTTAAGGCCGAAGCTAGTGCAAGAGCGATACAGCGTTGGATTGAGTTTGTGGAAGCGGTCACTATTGTAGATGACAATTTGTACGGGATCAAGGAGCCAAAGAACGTCGGACCCGTGCCTTTGGCAATTAACCGTGTCAGAGTTGCGAGTGGCACCAAGATCTACTTACTGCAGCTTCTCAAGGAAAGCTGGTCAACTCTCGCCACCGATCCGAGGGACAAGGTTTATGCGCTTCTCGGCCTTGCGGCAGATTGCGAACAGTCGGTTTTCGAAGCGGATTATGCCTTGAACAAGTTCCAAACATATCTAGGAATGACCCAGCATATACTCAAAACGCATGGGAATCTCGACCTCATCACACTGTCGGGTATGCATCTAACAACATTTCCGCTTCCGTTTTACGGAGCGCCCTCCTGGATTCCCACCTTCTATTGGGCATGGGAAGCACCAACCATGGCCGCGTCAAGTTATTACATATTCAGAGATGTATCTCAACCCTTCACTGCCTCTGGTCCAATGCCGGCGTCTGCCTCATTCGTCCCTCATCTTCGAAATTTTCGATCTCTCCGACTATTGGATCGACTGCTGGGCAACAATCGTATCATCCTGCGAGCGAAAGGGTGCCGCATCGATCGCATTCGCAACTATCTCGTCCATCCGTGGTTGTCACGCAACAGATATAGTCCAGAGCTTGCAACAACCAACGAAAGGTTCAGCGTCGCCACAGATTGGCTGCCGAACTCAGTCTCTGGCAATCTTGGCATCTATCGACGCTGGGAGCGAGATTACTGTGAAGACATCCAAATGCTATACCATTACTTTGTGTCACAAGCCCAGCAAGATGAACGTGAACGGGAACGCCGGACAGATACATTGTGGCGGACACTAGTCTTCAACCGAACTTACGAGGAGAACATCGCACCAGACAGCTGGCTCGACGTGTTCTCCGTCATTGTCAACGGCCCAACGTCTCTTCCCGAACAGTCTACACATCAGGCAAGAAACAATAGCCATGGAATATCCCCATTTTCCCATCCTATCCAAGGCTCTACCCCAGAAAGCCGGGCTCAAGCATTCATCCAGCCTTACCTACAAACCTACCGCAATTTACATTTGAGCAGGCGGACAGTTTTCGAGACAGAAAGCGGCATGATCACTATTGCTAGTGCTTTAGCCAAGCCAGGAGACTATATCGTGGTGGTGCTTGGCTGTAATATGCCAATGATCATGAGAGAGACAAAAGAGCGAGGTCCGAACGGAGACAATTCACAGGGTGTGTTACATGGAGCGGTGTATCTACATCCTTATATGTATGGAAAGGCAGTGGATGAGATTCATAATGGGGAGAGGATCGTGGAAGACTTCGATTTTTGGTGACTTAGTGACCGCATCAGTGAATTTATGAATTTCAAGTTCTCGATCTTTCGATTCATCAAAATAGAAACACTCAGGCTTGCTCTCGGCCACAACTGTTAGGGAATCGACTGTAGCGGCAAAGTGAGAGGAGCCGGATAAAGGCTTTCCATTGTCGCGTTTCGTATAGGACACAGAGTGTCCTCGCTCGATCGGTGAGAGGTATCCTGCTTACAAACGACAATGCGACAATACGAACACGCACAAGCTTCTGGTGTTCCCCCTCACCAGAGTTGACGGAGACAAACTTGCCCTGGTCTTTTCCGTCTCCCAGCTTCCACATTCAGGCTCACATTAGCAGAGTCTCATGGATCCTGACGAAGAATATGTAGGTAGGGACAATCGAGAACTGTGATTGTCCGATATTTACGAAGGAACATCCCGTAACTTGAAGAAGGTTAGCCGGGGAGACTCCGTCTACGGAATATCTTTTATCCGTCTTGGCAACCGAGCTGGACATGAACCTGTTCGTGCATGGATTCCTCTGCCTCCTATTGCTCCAGCCTGCGCGAGAAAGCAAAGGATGCGTCCTCTGCCTGCTTGGAGAACATGACGCTTAATGCTGGTCGAAGATCCATATCTTTGAAATGTCAAGGACAACTTCAATGGTTCCCGGCAGATTTGCCACCACCGTCGGACCTCGTATACGAGTTCGCAGTGGATGTTTGACATGTAGGAAAAGGAAGGTTAAATGTTCAGAGGAGAGGCCCATGTGCCGTAGTGTGCGTCAGCATCCCCTTGAATCTCTTGCGGCTGGACGTGGCTAACTCCTCTTTTCAGTGTGAGAGACTCGGTCGGGTCTGCGTCTATCAGGACGTTTCTTCGCCCACTCAAGTCAACAGTCCTGGGAAGGGCCAGCCAACCGTCGACCACGGGGTGCCCTCCACAGAGTCATTTGATGCACCTCAGGATCAAATGAGTGGATTCGACAAGTTTGACGTCTCTTTTGGCACTTATGATGCATGGGGTCAATCTCCGTTTGGCCTCTATTCGGTAGGCACACTGGACGGCAGCCCCGGATTCGCACCTTCCAACGTGGACCCTTTACTT
This sequence comes from Phialophora expanda, assembly GCA_016109585.1. Taxonomy (NCBI): domain Eukaryota; kingdom Fungi; phylum Ascomycota; class Eurotiomycetes; order Chaetothyriales; family Herpotrichiellaceae; genus Phialophora; species Phialophora expanda. Next base: position 486,277 of record JADWPR010000010.1, read on the forward strand.
TTAGACAGCAGTTGCGTCGACCCTGCATTGCATATATATGCCAACGCTAAAAGCAACAACGACCTCCAACCGATCAGCATCGCGGCGTCGAGACATGACACCGCAGCGAATGTCAGTAAATTCCCTTACTTCCTCGAGAAATTAGAACCGCCTTTCATCTCACATTTTGATCGGGACAATTGGATACGCATGAGACAATATTTGGCTGATCTTGGGGCCCGTGACTCCGTTGTTGCTTCTGCCATCATCGCGGTACAAGCGTTGTACGAAGCAGAGGAGCAGGGGTGGGATACGACCAATGCCATCGCATTATATTATGCCGCCAAAGCCAGTCACGCGACCCTACTCGAGGAGCTGCAGCCAGGTTTTGAACCGACCATCATGGCCGCGTTCCTGCTGCTCTGCTTTGAGATAGTGGCCCAGCAGGAGACGGTACCCGTTACAATGAAGCCTGAGGGCGCTTTCGTGGAGAAGCTCGAGCACTGGACTAAGCTGCGACCCTGGCCTCCCGTGGCCTGTCGTGTCGAAACCTGGCTGAAGCTACTACATGTCAAGGCGCTGCATCTCGGAGGCAGGGGTCTGATGTGTGCCAAAGTCAGTCGACTTCTCTCCTATGATCAAGGCCCGACACCTGCTCTTATCTTTATGGACCAAGACCCTTCGCCAGCCTCGATTCTTTATGAGAGTCTGTCGTCTCAGCTGTTCGAGTTTTACATGCAGACACAGAAGATAGGAGCCTCCCTTTGTGGTCTGAATCGCCATCATCGTTCCAGGGGCTCATGGATGGATGAAACTGAAGTCGACCAAGTGGCACAAAATATTCGAAAACAGCTCCATTCCTTATATCAGCAGAGGCCTAGTGTTCTACAGCTGAGACCAGAAGACCTGCGGTCGGTCATTCCAGATCCCTTTGCTGACTCACTGGCGAACCTTATAGACTTGTGTAATGCAGCCTATCACATCGAGATAGTCGACCTAGAAAGAACCCATGGCCAACAGCTGACCCCCACACCGGAAGCACAAGAAGCAATGCGACAAGTTCGCCGCATTGTGGACGAAAACGTCGCGCAGAACGGTGGCGCGATCAATCCGGGCTTCATGTGGCCCATCTTCTTCTATGCTCTGGAAGCAGATGAAGAGGGCGGCAAATGGGCAGTTGGGATGCTTCAGCAAATCAAAAGACCAACTTGTCACAGTGACTTCTTTGCACTTTTCCTCGAAGCTGTCCTCGATCAACAGCGACAGAAAGGGGAACGAGTCGACTGCCGATACTTGTGCACTGAGAAATTTGGCATTCCTCCATTCTTCATTTGATGGACAAGAACAGTGTGGGCCTATATTCCACAATTGCTTCAGATTTTTTGTCACCCGGTGCACGATCCTGTCAAGAGGAGCTCAACCGTCATTCCTTCTCGTACTTTTCCACAACTGCTGCGTCGTAGAGATTCACGGGTGTCGTCGAAAATTGTCTAGCAGGGATCTTCTTCTGGAAGAGGATATCGAGCTCTGCATAGGTACGGCCCTTAGGCTCAGGGATCCAGAAGAACGTGAAAATAAGGCACAGCAAACATCCGCCGCCATAGAAGAATCCGGTTTTGGCTCCCCACTGCAGCATTGTCAGCATCATCGGCATGGTTTCGTTGCGGAAGCACTTACGTTCCACGCACCGGGATTGAGCATATACGGTGTTATCACGCCCGTGACAATGTTTAAGCAGTTGTACGATGCTCGAGCCAGGACAATGGACTTGCTGCGAAGCCTTACAGAGGGGATCTCGGAGACCAGGCTGTAACAGACGGGCCCGACAGAGATGTCATAGAAGAAGGTGTACACCAACAGCAAGGAGCCAACAGTCCACGCAATACCTGTCGTGGGTGGGTTGGACACTGCTCCCAGGATCCCGATGATGAAAAGCAGGATTGTCATGCAGACAAGACCGAGGAGGTAGAAGGTTCTACGGCCGAATCGAGGGAGAAGGAACCACGCACAGAGGACGCCCACGATGCCGAGCGCATATTGACCGATGGCCATGTTGAAAGCCTGGTCCGTGGGCAGCCCCGCCTGCTTGTAGAAGTAGGTTGAGTATGTTCTATGGTCATCAGCATCGGAGCGGTGCTCGGATGGAGCTATGCTTACCGAAAAGTGGCCCCGGATAGAGTTTGGATCAGCCAACAGCCACAGGCGATGATTGTCCTGCGACGGTCAATCCCTCTGAAGAGGGAGGGGTATGATGTGCCGGTGCCCAGCTCCTTCTCATGCTCGGTTGTGTATACCATCAGGGTAACAGCTTTGTCAAGATCAACAGCACCATTGTTTGATGTGAGCCGAGCAAGCGCCGCTCTTGCATCGCTGATGCGATTTCGTCTCACGAGCCACCATGGCGAATCTGGAGCAAAAGAAATACCAACGATCAGCGGGATGGGCCAAATCCACTGAAGCGCGAAGGGACTGTTGATACAATCAGCAATGGACACCCCACGCGAGTCGATTGGACCTACATTCGGTATGCCCATTCATCGTCCCGTGTCAGCACAGCACGCAAGACGCCCGATGCAAGAAGTTGACCAAAGACCTGAGGACGAGAATTAGCCCTTTCTTCGGACTCCGGCGCGCACACATACCCAGCACAGATTGACATATGTCGTGAGATAAGCTCTGAGATGCGTTGGAGTTACCTCGGCCGCGTACGCTGTTGTGAGCGTCTGGAAGATACCCCCTGCACAAGTCAGCTTCGTTGGTGGCGCAAAGCCGCGGTGAGCTCACAAGGAATTCCCATCAAGACCTGGCCGACCACGAGAACCTCGAGGCTAGGAGCGAAGAAAGGAATGAAGATGAGAGCAGTGATTAGAGCAAGAGCTCCCAGCATTGTTCTTTTGAATCCGAAACGCTCGGAAATATAACCATTCAACATGAGACCGATGATCGAGCCAGCCGAGGCGCCGTTCGACAGGCCGGATTGCCATGGTGCAGGTATCTGGTATGTGCCATCATCAAGCTGTTTCCCGTATCGTTTTTGAAATGGGGGCTGGGCATAAAATGAACCCCTACTGTACGTCAGCCCCATGCATAACCACGAGTTCATGCGCTATACTCACATCAATAGCAGGTCGTAGCCCTCCATGATGATCGCGGTTGAAAGAAGGATAGACCAGCCTATCGCCTTGGGGTAGAGCTTGACGGACTTCAACAGGCCCAGCTCGTGCTCAACTTCTGCTGCGGCTTGTGCATCCTGGACGACAGCTTCCTGAGCGCCGACATGCTCGGACTGAGCCTCGCCAGGCTGCTTGACGTCCTCGACATGAGACATATCGAAGAGGTAGAAGAGAGGTCCGTCGTCGAGGCAGAGGCTGAGAGTGCTTCACAAAGCGACGCTCCAGTCCCGGAGCAGTGTCTGAAAGATGTTTGCGCCTCTTGACGGGAGCGATAGAATCCTTATATATGACCGGACAGGGGTGTCAATCCAGCCCCCAAGTACCGGGTTTTTTCCTGCGGAGAATTCTGGAGATGGCACATGGAGGAACTTGGGGTGCAGCCGAACGTCTCCACCGCTGGCCAGCCCGGAAAGGGACAATAGTAGCGACTTTCGCTGAAAATGACAGTGATGACCGCCCATCGCGGACAGTTCTTCGGGCTCGGCAGATGGGCAACAAAAGGCTAAAGATTCCTGCATCGGCAGCGTCGCTTGCGGACGGCGGAGCCGGGCCTGTTTGAGTGCGTTGCCGATCGGCTGCGTCGGCGGACCCATCTTGGCGCAAGCTTTGCCGACAACGACCAGCAAGATGCAACCAGACTTTTACATCTTGTGGAGAAGGACGCTCTTCCTGGCAATTATTCACTGGTCGTCACGTCTTACCCATCCATTGTGGAGACGTGTGCGTCTGTCAGAGGGCCACCGCGCCTTATTCCCGAATACGGAGGTCCCCCGAGGGTGACATGTCAACCTCGAGGCTATGCACGGCTCCAGAGTTCCTTGGACTCTATCCTATATCTAACACAGCACCGCCATAACTTCTGCGGTCCCAAGGTGGCCCAGCCCCGTCTCAACGAGTTCTGTGTCTCAAACCCAGCCGCAATCATGATTGAAATACTGCGGCAACAGCACGACCGAAAATGGTGGAAAGAAGCTGTGGTCTATCAGATTTACCCGGCAAGTTTCAAGGACTCCAATGGCGATGGCATTGGCGATATTCCCGGCATCATTTCAAAGCTGGATTATCTGCGTGAACTCGGGGTCGATGTTATCTGGGTATGCCCGCATTATAAGAGCCCCCAAGTCGATATGGGCTATGATATCCAAGATTACGAGGATATCCACGAGCCATACGGCACTCTCGAACAAACAGAGGAGTTGATCCAGGCTGTTCACAGCCGAGGCATGCGCATCATTTTCGACTTGGTCATCAACCACACTTCCAGTCTCCATTCCTGGTTCCAAGAATCTCGGTCCTCGAAGACGAACCCTAAGAGCGATTGGTATATCTGGCGTCCGGCAAAGTACGACCAAGACGGTAAGCGGTGTCGTCCCAACAACTGGCGAAGCAACTTCTCGAAGCCAGCGTGGACCTGGGATGAGCAGAGGCAGGAATACTACCTTCACCTGTACGCACCGGAGCAACCAGACTTGAACTGGGAGAATGCGGAGTGTCGGCAGGCAATTTACCAAAGCTCCATCAAATTCTGGCTCGACAAGGGCATCGATGGTTTCCGCATTGACACGGTCAATCTCTACTCAAAACACCCGGACCTACCTGATGCCCCAGTCGTTTTTCCCGACCTCGAGTCTCAACCAGCATACATGTACTACGCCAATGGACCCCGGATGCAAGAGTACCTGTCCGAGATGAACGACATCTTCGGCCAGTATGATATCATGACGGTAGGGGAGCTTCCGTACACACCGAACCAGGCGGACGTGATGGCATACATCTACGCTCGAAACAAGCAACTGAACATGGTCTTCAACTTCGATGTGGTCGACCTCGGGCAGACGCCTGGAAACCGATTTCGACCGCGTCCGTTTGCGAAAGTAGATTTCAAACGTAAACTCTTCAAGTGGCAGTCCGTGATTGAGAACACCGATGCATGGACGACGGTGTTCCTGGAGAACCACGACCAAGGCCGCTCGGTGTCGCGCTTTGGTTCCGACCTACCCGAACACCGCGGCCGTTCTGCCAAGATGCTAGCGGTACTGTTGGCCACATTGACGGGAACCCTGTTCATCTATCAGGGACAAGAGATCGGCATGATCAACGTGCCTCGGTCCTGGCCGGCGGAGGAGTACAAGTGTATCAAGTCGGTCTCGCATCTAGCCGAGGTCCGGGAGAAATCGAACAATGACCCTGAGGCAATGTCAGAGGCCTTGGATGTGCTCCAGCGGATGGCACGCGACAACGCGCGCGTACCGATGCAATGGGAGGGCGAGGCCACGAATGCAGGGTTCTGCCCAGATGACACCAAGCCGTGGATGAGCGTGCTGGAGTCGCACAAGCAGATCAACGTGAAGGACCAGGTTGGCAACAAGGACAGTGTGCTGGAGTTCTGGAAGGAGATGCTCCGGCTGAGGAAGTCCCACAAGGACATCTTCACGTACGGCCGGTTCAGGGAGATCGAAAGTTGCAAGGAAGATGAGAACATTGCGATCTTCGTGAAAGAAGCAGACGATGGGCGCAAGGCGCTGGCTGTGATCAATTTATCGAAAGAGGACAAGGAAGTCTCCGTCTCGTCGATACTGGCCGAAGAAGGCGCTGCTTTCGGCTTGGCTGTGGCGAACGTGGACACTGTCGCCGCCGTCGATCGTTTGCAGCCGTTCGAGGCTAGAGTTTATATCTCTGCGTCTTAGATCGCGTATGCTCCAATACAAGGCCAGATTGAACCTCGACCACAGATTCGACAGCGCATCTCTTCCCATTTACCTAATCAGATTGCAATCCGTGGCGTTGGATCCACGATGGATGGATTGTACACGTCAATGTGCACGTTGGACCAAATCCCTACGGAGGAGCAGGAAGAGGAAAGCTCTACGGAGAAGCAGGCACGCAGGGAGAATGAAGCTCTACGGGAAAGCATACAGGCAGTTCCGAAGCGAATCTCCCGACCTTCATTCAATCTCTCTGTTTCTGCGGTGAAAAGTGAACAAGGGCGAAAAGGTGTTAATCCACCAAATGGCGCAGGTCAGAGTTGTATAGGAAGCAATATATTGCGGGTAACACACATATCTGCCTTTCTCCGGTGGGAAGGCAGAACCCTGTTGCCTGGGGTCTGTCGATAAAGCGTAGAGACCGACAGCGAGAGTAACTTTGCTTATCCTGCATAAATTGAATCGGGTAAGTCATTGAGACCACAAGTTCCCGCAAACCGGTTTCGTATTTCAGGATGCGTCCGACTTCTTGAGAAGCCACCGGACTGTGTGGGATCGAAGCTCGGAGTTCGACGGGGTTGTCGGAGCGCCGGTGTAGAAGGGAGGAAGGGAACGGAGTGGCTGGAGGCGAAGGAAAAATCAACATTCGAAGATCACGAGATGCTGGACTTCGTCGGAGACTATGTGGCCTTCAATATGATCGACCTATCGAGAAGTCGACCTTTGTTCTGCTTGATATCATCTATCTTCAAGATCGAAATTCCACGCAGCAATGTCCGACTCTGAAGAATATCCGCCTTTTCCACCACCAGGTCCGCCATTCATCCCAGCCAGCTTCCACCAGAACACCGACGATGGAGACACCACTGGCTATATTTTCAACCACGTGGCTCTGCAAATTAGCTCGCCAGCGTTATCGTTCTCGTTCTATGTCGACTTTCTAGGCATGAGTCTGATCTTTGCGATCAATGCTGGCCCCATGACAGCTTATTATCTGGGGTATCGGGATGCAGAGCACGATGCACGCCCTTCAGACATGGCCCGGGGGTCTGGTGCGCGTTCGGGACTCCTGGAACTGATCGTGGCAAACGACGAGGATGCCACACATGGCGATCCGACGTCGAATGGCACAGAGAAGTCTCGTGCTAGCAGTGGGAGCACGCAGTCGGGTCGAAGGGTCGGATTCGCCCATTTCGGCTTTCGGGTACCCAATGTCGCGGAGACGTTGAAGCGCGCCGAGGAGAAGGGCTGGAAGGTGGCGAAGCCATTGGACAAGGTGGATGTCCAGTACATGCCACTTCCTGGATGGGAGAATGGAATTGAGGGCAAAGAAAGGAAATGGGAGGGTGGATTTGAGAAGACGTTTGCGCAGGTCGCCTTTGTGCAGGATCCTGACGGGTGAGTCCCATCTTTCATTCTCTTTGTCCTCCAATCGACGTTGCGGAGATCCACGGCCCTGGAGGAAGAACCATGGAGCTCTAGGTCATTTTTTCCATCTTCAACTTCTCTGACGGGAGAGCAGGCATTGGATTGAGATCTTGCCCAGGGAGATGAAGAGGGGCTAAACGGAGCAGGAACGGGTGACAAGGGGGAACCTGGATCCAGTGTTAAGAAGCGACAGGAGAGGTGACTTCAGGCAGGGACACTCCTGAGCACTACAGCCTCATGGTTAACAGCCTCAGCCCTGTGGGAGATCGTCTGCACTCAGTATGGAGGACATCTCGGGACCCAGTGCTTGCAAAGCCGATGGCGAAAGGCCAGGCTATTGATCTTCATGGATTGTGCCATCCTTGTTCATCTAGATACGAGCTGACTTGTTTCCCTTGTCAAAGTGGGAACTTGCCTGCACCTTTGCGAAAGACATTCGTAGGATCATATTGTTTCTTCAACTCCAAGACTCGGTCATAGTTGACTCCGAATATATCCTTGGCCGTGGCCGTATTGACCCCTGGACCACCAAACATGAATCAGCACATGGTCAATCGTTACCTTTTCACTGGACAACAATGGTCGTGCTGTGGCTGACTTACCGTCATAATTTCCATATTGACCCACTCCATCGTCAGTTTTATGTTTCTCAAGCACTTCACGGGCCTTGCGTGCCATGTTGCGAGTCCAGTCGCGGCATACAGCGTCGTTGTGGGCGCCGACCCATCTGGTGCTGAAGAGAATGCTGTAATGTGATCCCCGGTTGGCAAACGACATGGCCGTCTGCGACACTTGGTTGACGACTCTTTGTGAGAAAAACTCGAACAAGATGATGGTTTTGATGGCATCTGGGACCTCGGTGATGAATCGACGGTAATCCTCCAATATGTCTTCTGCTTGGGCCAGTGTCAAAGGGGCAGCAAAGGCCGACCCTTTCTGGGTCTTGCGATCTCCGTGTGTTGATACTCTGTTCAGCATGCTGTTCACCTCCTTGTAGGGGATCTCTGAAGTCAAATCCGCAAGTGGATTCAGCGCAAATAAGGGAGCGAAGTAGTCCCTCGCCTCGTCCCTCTGACCATTGTAAAATACGATGGCCATCACGCTGACCTTTCGTGCAGGTGCCGGGGCGCCAATGCCGAGTACCATCGCGCTCTGACCCTCCGTTGTTTCCACGACCCAGTTGGCGAACTTGATGACTTCACCCAGATCTCCGGTTTTGAACACGAGTAGGCCGCCCCAAACCGGGTCGGCTTGCTTATATCCACGAAATGTGAAGCTCGTTGCCACACCCAGGCTTTGTCCAGCTCCTCGCAGTCCCCAGAAGAGATCCGGATTTTCAGTCTCCGAGGCTTTGAGGATGCGCCCATCTGCAAGCACCACTTCAACTTCCAGGAGATTGTCGATCGTTAGTCCGTACTTGCCTGTCAACCAGCCATATCCTCCACCCAAGGTGAGACCACCGACTCCGGTATGGTTGACTGTTCCGCCTACTGTGGCCAGACCATACTTGGCAGCAGCGTGATCGACGTCCTCCCAGATTGTCCCTCCCTGGGCCGTAATGGTCAGATGTTCGGGATCGACCGTGACCTGACGCATCTTTGTCAGGTCAACGACCAGGCCACCCTCGGTAGAGGACGACCCAGAAGTCGAATGTCCTCCGCCCAGGACTGCGACTTCGAGCCCATGCTTTTGAGCGAACAGCAGGGCTTGCGCCACGTCTTCGGCGCTCGTTGCTTGGACAACAACACCCTATTGCAGATTGATCAGTCAGTACAAGTTTCTGTGGAAATCTGCACGCTATGGACCCAAGTTCCAGCATGTCAAAGTGCTTACCGCTCTCTTCTCCGCTGCCTCTGACCATCTGTGTAGACTCTCTTCATAGCCCTCTGAGTCCTGTGTCAACACAGCCGACGCCTTGACGGATTTTCTGAGGTCTTCGACGGCAGCCGAAATCTGTCCGACTGAACCCATGATTGGATTTGGACTGGCGTCGACGATGTAAGGCTTGGTAAATCCCCAATGTCCAAAGAGACGATCATCGTCGTTAAGTGAAGCCAGCTTTTGTCGCCAAAGTTTTCTTTTTACATTGGAGTTGGCAACGTTGCCTTACGAGGCGCACAGAGTGCTTCGAATTCGGGCCCTAGGTGGTGGCGTTTGGTACCACCACTTGTCCGAGACTGACCTCCAAGGTCTACCACAATCTTCGATTCCGTGAAGGACGATTAGAGAAAGATGCGCCGAGGCCGAGATGTGGACGTGATCACAGACCCACTGCCTCTTCGACAGACATTAACATGTGGGCCAGAATTTGATTGTGATATTCAATCCTCATGCTGGGTCTGTAGCATCTCTCCCGACTTTGGATGGACAGCATTTGAATTGTGAGCATACTGGCTTATTCGGAGGCTTGCCAGATTCCACCTTTGTTGAGGAAGAATCACTCTTCTGGGAATTTTTCTAGATACGATACTCGGTCCTGGCTCGGCCTTCATCTGAAATATGGCAGCACCTAGTCCAACCACCGAATTTATATTCTTCCATGTGCCAGAAACGATCATTCCGGAAGATCCGCAGAACGCGGAAGGGAAAAGGCTGATGGAAATCCTCCAAAGCGCAAAAAGTCAAGACGGACATTGCTGGTCTGTATGGGGAAGGACTGAGGAAGACCCAAACGCACTCATCTGGGTTATTGGTAAGCTTCAACCTTTCTTCCTCTTGGGCTACGGCCCAAAAGCGCGCAGGCTCCTAGTATTGACTGTAAGGCGATGGACCAGAATGGGCAAACAACACCGAGACTGTGTCGACTGAAGCTCTACGACCATTCACGAAACAGACGCCCGAGATTGTCAAACTGAGAGCGCAACTGACTCCGGCCCTCTCGAGCGTCGGTGGAATCGACTCTTGCCCCATCACCGATATCACTACAATCATCTTCCCCACCAGCGCGCCAACCGAAGACGTCGTGAAAGTGGTGGAAGCCATGAAAGAAGTCGTGACCCAAAAGATCCCCGAGAATCTGAGGCCGTCGTACTATTGTCTCACCACTCCGGAGAGTTATCCCGTTATTGAGCATCCCGACAGTCCGACAGGGAAGGCGGTCGTGAACATTGCTGTGGTCGGATGGGAAAGCCGGGACCAACACTACGCAATATGGAAGACACCTGAGTTTAAGGAAGTGATCCCTTCGGTGAGGGCACTCATGCTGCCGTACGCTCCGGGGATCGGGATGAAGCACACCCCTTTCAAGGCGCTATAGACCAGCTGTGGTTGCGAATGTACATGAGAATACTTATCTTTAAGCAGATTCGACGTGCGTTCACATTGTTAACAAATGTGAAACTGAAGGTACTGTCCGCCGCGGATAATTCGTCGCCTCCGTTCGACCTGGTCGATCGGAATATGCCTCGTATACCGAGTAGTCTATGAACTGACTCCACAAAGAGAGCATTCATTCTAGGTCGTTTCCGGACGAGGTGCGGGGTGTGCCAGAAAAGAAAGAAGCGCTCGGAACTGCTCACCGGGGTTGCTGGGGGGGTGTCGGAGTTCGGGTGGTGGTGTCCTTGGGGACTCTAGCGGGGATGTGACCTCTCCTCGGTCAGTAGCGCGGGCTGTTATGGTGCGGCTCTTACGATCATCTTCACCGCTAGCTGTAGCCCTGGGTCAAGCAGTAGCTGTCCACTCGGATGTACGACAATGGCTGATCAAGTTGCGGGAGAAGAGCATCTCGAATCTGGACTCCCGTTTAAATTCTTTCTGACTAGTGCATTGTGACAAGTATTGTGACTGGTGCAGGAAATGGAATCGGATACAGCATTACCACGCATCTCGTCTCGCATGTCATTGCGTTCCACAAGCTCATCTCTCTCCAAAAAGACCACCAGGGACGACTTGATGCAATTGCAGGAGATGTTGCCGACACCTGGCTGTAGACGCAGTGGTGAAGCATGGTGGCCGCATTAACAGCTTGATCCTGAATGCGGCGCCACTTCCGAAGCTCGCCATCGATGACTGGAAGAAGACTTCTTTGCGCCATTCGTTGCGCATGGTAGTATGCATTTAACCGTGCCTCTGGTGTTCGACTTATGTTGCTTACAAGACTATCATCAGATCCAGCATGCTTGACTAACAGTCAGGGAAATATCATAATCATGTAGACCAGGGTATGTCTCGCACCAGCCGAGTCTTGGACTTGCTATGCATGCACCAAGTCGGTACTGAATTACCTGTGCTCGTGTATTCAACTGGGACTAAGAGCATTGCTATTACGCCTGGAGCTGTAGAGACCGACTGGCAGGCGAAGCCACGCCTCGGAGGAAATGAAAGCATTCATGAATTGTATGCCTTCCTCTTGAAACCCGAAGAACCAGCGTCGGCTTTTGTGAAGCTTGTCGAGAGGGAATCCCAGCTTCAATGATAGGGCAACTAGTCTATTGGCAGACATTGATAGAAAGTCGCGCTCGAGAAGGAATCATGTACCCCAGATGGGCCCTAACGCTAAGTCTCTAGGTACCACAGTGCCCGGGGGTGCCGGGGTCTTCCCCACGCTGGGCGGCATTCCCCGGCAAGTTAGTAGCAAACTCTGCAAACTCCAGATATCCCCCCAGTCGCCCCCCCAGGCGAGTCAATCATCTTATTCTCACCATGTACTACCCGCCGCCTGTGTCGCCAGTGGTAGGGGAATGAACCTCCATCGACGTAGCTCGCGAAGCCGGCGTGACAGACACGATGCCGTCTCCGAGCGTATACTCTTCATGTCAAGTGTGCGGGAAGGGATTTGGCCGCAGGTATTGCCGCCGCCGCCACCTCACTGGCGCTGGGATGACTGACGTCGCATGGTTCGCAGAGACAGTCTCAACCGACATCTCAAAACGCACGAAAGAGGCTTCAAGGCGCGGAAGCGGTCTTGTAAGCGTTGTCAGGAGTGTGTTTCGTGTCCCAGGCCAGGTATTCCCGTCAGCTGATAAATCCAAGGTCAAAAACAAAGTGTACTGGCGAACGGCCCGAGTGTGCAGCGTGTGTCCGACGCGGAGTCGCCTGCGCGTACCCAGTCTCGTCCGAAGCTGGAAATCATTCCTTTCAATCCATTTCCCCAGGAGGTCCTTCAGTCTCCGGGGATGGCTCTGCTCCAGATGTCGATATTGCAGAGGAGTCCACCATGGATCTAGGGCGAGGTCTCCCAAACATGATACCCCAGTCGACGTCCTTGGGATCCGAAACGCACGACCTACCCTCTATTGCCTCACCTCAACAGCACAGCAACCCTTCTGCGAGAGTTGCCTCTCCTGTTCTTACCCAGAACGGCTTTTTCATCAATGATGAAGCTCCCGATCTGGATTGGATCTTCCAAGACGTCCGCGGAGATTACTTGGATGCAGTGGGTGTTCCTGCTGAATGCATGCTTCCGGACCCGATGGACTTCGGTCTCCTGGGCCTAGATCCTCAAAGGCAAAGTCTGAACGGACAGGAACCCGCAGCCAGCTACCAGCTGACTGGTGATCCGCAAGAAGGCTGGCTGCTTGACCGTCCAATATCCGCGAGCCAGCCGTTGGATCTTCCTGAGCTCGGGAGCAAGAACGTGCAACTAATTGCAGGATCATATGTTCAGTTGGAGCGAATCACCGATTCCGACAGGGCCAAAATGCAGCGTTCTATCATGCACGTCCTCGAGCGACCGATCTGGACGCCTGTCTCGCTCGTCACTTTTCCGAGCAAAGAAAAACTGGACCATTGTATCGACCTTTTCTTTGCCAAGTTCCATCTAGTAAGGGCACCCAAGCACTCCATGACAGGAGACTTGATGTGACCAGACTAATCGCCACAGCAGGTCATAAGCTTTATTCACCGACCAACCTTCAATCCTACGACAGTCTCTGAGGTGCTCGTCCTGGCAATCGCCAGCATTGGAGCGCGATTCACTTACCTCGATGGCGCGGCAGCTTTTGCCAATGCGATGGCCGAGTTGGCCCGTCGCCTTTTGCTCTCTATGGTTTGTGGATGTCGGTGGGATTGTTGAGGATGGAGGCTCACTGCTGCAACCAGGGCCAGAAGGACACGCGCGTCACTCGATCTGAATCCTACATGACAGCTCAGCTCCTGCTGGGCATCTACGGCTACAGCAGTGGCGACAGATCATGGTTTAACTACAGCGAAGCTTCAAGGTGCTCTTTGGTCCGGACTGCGAGGCATGCCTGCCTCTTCCAGGATCCACCTCGGCCGGCCGCATCCAGCAGAGATAGCACCGAGACTCGATGGATGGCATGGGTTGCTACCGAACGGCGTCGGAGGCTGGGCTGGGCAATATATGTGCGTCCTTTTTGCGAAAGCATCAGACGATGTGGCACGGCGATGCTAATACCAGACGCAGGAATTCGATGCATCGGTGAGTTTTCTGTACAACGAACGTCCAGCCTTCAGCACTGGCGACATGGCTCTCAGTCTCCCTTGCGACGTTGCGCGCTGGGAAGCCCACTCTGCACACTCCTGGAACGCGCTCGGTCCATGGACTCAGCCTGATGGTGAGTTGGTCAAATTTCGGACCGGTGCTCGCAGCCTTTTCGATGCCAGTCTTGCCGAGTCGGTCCAGCTCTCTGATGGGCAGCACCTGTACGTTATGGTGGTGACACTGGCTCGATTTCTATGGTCGATCAAAGAGCTCCAAGTGTCCCCTTTGATGGATGTTGTTCCCGAGAATTGGCCCATGATCGAACATAAAGGCACCCTGCTCGATAAGCTTGACCAGTATCTCGTCTCGCCCTACACTGCAAGAGCCTCAGAGACTGACAGAAGCATCCAATGCGTTGCTGGGAGAGCTCTGATCATCCACACTTCTCATCTATACGGCTCGAGCGATCTGATGGACTGGCTACCGGCGATGCTCCGCAGCTCGGGGTCCAACCAAGCGGCCAAGGAGAGAATGCTGAGATGGGGCTCCGAAGACCCGGAAAGACTCCGCAAGGTCGTCTACCATAGTGCCCAAATATTGGCCATCTGTCGGGACTTCCCATTCAACCATCCTTACGAGCCGACCTATGTGTTCCACGCCGGCGCCGCCCTCTGGTGCGCCGTTACAATGCTGGAAGCTCCGGTCCTCGAGTCCGCCACCGACGAAGACGCAACTTCGCTCTTTCTCGACAAACATGCAACCGAAGGAGAAGCCGATTACTCCAAGGTCATGCAGTGGATCCGGGAAGGGGGGAATTTCAACCTTGGACTGTATGGCGTCCCGGTTCTGGGAACCAGAGTGAGTCGTATTCAAATCCTGGAGGAAACGGTCCGCATATTGCAGAACCTGCGTGTCTGGGATCTGTCCAAGGCCTATGCGAACGTTCTGCGACAACTCATCAGGTCGGAGGGAGCAAACCGGCAGATTTGAGGTGGCATACATATAGCTGATTGATGTGATTAAATCTGTGGAACTTCTTGAGCTTTAGGAAAAGTCGTCATTGCCGATGCCTGGCCGCGAGGGGAAGCAGGCTATCTATGCTCAAGGCCTAAAGTGAATTTCTGAGTGTACCGTTGTGCCCGGCACTGAAACGGGTGGTCAACTCAAGCAGATTGGCCTATGATACTCGATGGACAAGCCTCTTGTTGTGCACTTTCCCTGCCTTGAGGTCATCAAGGCCAGAGAGAATGCCCTGCAAGCCGCCAGCTCGGACCTCAGCTTGTACGGGCTGGATGCTTTGGGCTGCCAGCAGTTCCTCGATCTTCAGGGCAAAGTCAGCCCCAAATGCTTGATCCTCCTTGATCACGGGCAACTGTGGCCCTTGGGCCCCAAAGGCGAATTCTCTACCTAGGACTGTGAATGCAACGATCTTGATGGTCTTCACTTGGGGATTGTCAATGACTGGCCCACTGGATGTGCAGCTGATGTAGATCCCCCCGCTGGATTTCATCGCCGCCGCACAAACCGCTGCAGACTGCGTATTCGAGATACAGTCGACTGAGGAGCGGATTTGCCCTTTGGTGGTCTCGGCCACCGAATCCAAACACGAGGGTTCATTCTGAGCCGAGACAGCCAGTGGATTAGCATGGATGGATGGATGGCAACATCGAGGCTTGAGGAAGGAGGACAAGCTACGAGGACTGGAATCGAATCTTACGTAGTCAAAGACCGTATCCGCACCGCACTTGTACACATGATCGAAGCTTTGTCGAGAACACACGGTGAAAACCTTGAGCCCAGACCTGTTGGATCAAGATCAATGTGAGCCACAGGAGAGGGAGGAGCCGGAAGCTTACAGCCTTGCTAGTTGGATTTGCATTGACCCTACCGCCGTGCCACCACCATAGATGAATACGGACGAGCGATCTGGTTCACTCATGGTGGTTTCGCCCGGATACGGAAAGGAAAGATGTTTATATAGACAGTACCCTGCCGTGAAGAGCGGCGTTGCCAGGGTCGATCCATCTTCAAAAGAGATATGCTTGGGAATATGGAGCAGTACATGTGCAGGTACTGAGACATAGTCTGCAAAAGCACCATCATCTGGCCTCAGAGCGTTGCCTTTGGCTTTTGTGAGCGATCTCATGACATACTCTTTTTGGGGAGAGGGAGAGGGGGAAACAGTGGATGAAATCTTCTTACATACCTCCTGCTGTCATTCCAGCAACACGCTCACCGACCTCAAACCTCGTCACGCCCTCGCCGACGACCTCGACGGTCCCTGCATAATCGCAGCCTAGAATGGTGGGGACTGACGGGTCTCGGCCATAAAGCATCTTCCAGTCGACTGGGTTCAATGCGACTGCATGGACTTTGACAAGGACTTCACCTCTTCCAGGAATGGGAATGGGACACCTCTCAACCACAGCAAGCCCTCGAGCCTTTTGACGCAGCACTAACCGCGATCCCATGTTATGTTTCTTCGGCAGACACCAAAGCCACGAGCATGGGCTAACTTCACAATTTCCGGGAGATGTGCTCGCCTTTGTGTTTCTCAATGCTTCCCGTGTCGGTTCTGACGGCGAAGTTGCGAGATAGAGACCTGCCGTATTAGAACTGTGAAGAAACGGCACAGCTGTACGAGCAGTTCGGCACGCGTGACGCGCGCAGGGGAGTGATTGGTAGTATGAGCAAGGTTGCCGGAGTTCTCGTCGGGTACAGGGAAGCCTGCACTCCGGCACGACATAATTGCTAGCCGATGTCAGCGCACCGGAGAGCCTGATGGTACAAGGCCAGCACAGGACCCGGGCTCCTTCGGATGTTTTGTGGTAGATGTCGTGTGCGATTGTGGATTGTGGATTGTGGGGCGGAGAGAGGCCGAGGGGTGAGAGACCACCACCATTCCACCGAGCGCGGAACACACAATGCCGACTTTAGGCCTGATGTACTCGGTACTGGAGATTGTCGTAAGCCGTCTGAAGGCAATGAGGACGCGCACGTTTGACCTAGCCTGGATCCACAGGACTGGGTTAATGGAATTGCTGGTATGTATCACACTCTCCCTCTTTCGTAAGAATTGTCCCCCCCTCCCCGGCGAGAGGCAGTCATTGTTTGATTCTCGACTATTGTTATTGTTTTGCACACTGCATAACCAGCCACAATGGCCGTCGGCTCAATAGACAAGACGCCCAAGAAGAGCATTCTCGAGCTCCTCCCAGGATCGTTCCCACGCGCACAGATTCCCGAGAACGCGGACGTCGAAGCAGCAGCGAGATCTGTCCTAGATGCTTTCCCCAACTATGGGGTCGGCGACTTCGCGGACGATGCCATGTGGCGCGACAGCTACGGCCTCACAGGGACATTCCGGACATTCTACTACGCACAGTCGGTGGGGGAGGAATGGGACCTTCTCCACAAACGACGTGGTGTTTCGCCGGCCACGCTCGTCAAAGGTTCGAGTAAACGAGTGGTAATTGATGACCACTCCATGTGGCTGGAATGCCGCTTTACGTTCAGCACGGCCAATCCCTCAACGGAATGTTCGGGCTTTTTATCCCTCGTTCCAACGGCCGAGGGGAAGTGGAAGATCTGGTTGCTGAGGACCGTCCTGGAGGAGCTGTCAGGTCAACCAAGCGTTGATTCACTGGAGCCTTGTGTCGAATCTCAGCCCGTTAATGATGCTGTGAATGGATCAGTGGAAATCCACGCGAGCGCATACAGCAATGGAACCACCAATGGACTTGCGAATGGAACTACCAATGGAACCACAAACGGAGCTGCCAATGGTATCAACGGAAATCAGCAGCAGACATCCTTCCAGGCCGTTATCATTGGTGGTGGACAGGGCGGACTGAGTGTCGGCGGTCGGTTGCAAGCCCTAGGCGTCAGCTACGTCGTTCTGGAAAAGAACAAACACGTGGGAGATGCCTGGCGCATGAGATACGAATCTGCTAAACGTATGCGGATCCTTCGCTTCCCCAATTTTCACGGTGCAGCCAGCTAACATCTGTGGCAGTCCACACTATCCGCGAGTATGGTCAGTTGCTGCCCGTTGGTCACCTCGCACTCGCGCTGAACAAAGCATTCTAGCACATTTGCCGTTTGACCGCACGTTCGGGCCCGAGTACGGGGAATACCTAGGAAAAGAGGACTTGGCACAAGGTCACCGCAATTGGGCCAAGAAATACGGCATCGTAAGCGCTCCTGAATTCTGCTCCCCGATGCTGTGCTGATCATGTGCCCTCCTCTTGCCAGAATATTTGGCTCTCGACAAGTCTAGAGTCGGGCACTTGGGACGCAGACCGGCAGCTGTATACCCTGCAGATTGTTAAGCATGGCGTTCCCCTTCAAATAACTGCATGCCATGTTGTCTTCGCTACTGGGGCAGGCTCGCAGACTCCGATCATGCCGAACCTTGCAGACAGAGTAAGTGCAAGGCCAGGCGAGGCCACACCCCCTGCCCCCCAAACTAAAAGTCTCTGACTTTGATAATCAGGACAAGTTCCATGGTGTCGTTATGCATTCGGCAGAATACACGTCGGCAAAGGACTGGAAAGGAAAGTCCGGAATTGTGATTGGCACAGCGAATACTGGTAAGCAATAGCGCGTCCGGCTACGTGATCGAAGTCCGACTCACGATACTTAAAACAGGGCATGACGTTGCCGACGATATGTACGAAGCTGGCATGCAGCAGGTCACCATGGTTCAAAGAAATCGTACCTGTAAGTTTCTTTGGCAACGTGTCGGCGGAAAAAGGCTGACAAGGGCACAAGACGTCCTGCCCCTTGAGTACATTGAAGACCGATATAAAGGCAAGTTGATGAAAGCGGACCACACCAGCAATCCCCCCCATAAACGCTGTGGAGGAGGACACTGTGCTAACTCGAACTTCCAGTACTGTATAACGACAAGACGCCAACTGAATTCAGCGATCGAACCATGTTCACCAATCCGGTCTCCATCGCGCGTGCCGTATCAGCCAAAGCTTTCCACGCCATGGCACGAGCGCAGCCGGAGAGATGGGACGCTCTGGAGCGAGCCGGATTCAAGGTGGATCCGTATGGTGACATCCAGGACGCCATCAACATCCGTCTGGGAGGCCATTACATCGACGTTGGCACTTCGGCCAAAATATCGAAAGGCTTGGTATGAGCACAATCCCCCTCGTCGGTGAAACTGCGCAGTGCTCATGGTCGTGATACTAATTTGCGCTCGGTACCACCTCACAGATCAAGGTCAAGTCGGACGCAGCGGCCGTGGCATACACCGAGAACGGGTTAGCTTTCTCCGACGGGACCGAGATCAAGGCTGATGTGATCGTCTTCGCCACTGGATTTCTCGGGAACTTGCGCCAACATGTGGAGCGGCTCCTGGGGAAGGACGTCGCGGACCGGGCGGGAGATTGCTTTGGCTTGAACGAGGAAGGCGAGATCCTGGGTGCATTCAAACCAGTGAAGCGTACGTCCAGCTTGAATTCCATGTGGAAACACTTGGAACGACCCCGTTGCTGACCGTTCTTCGTTTGCAGAACCTGGGCTGTGGTACCTTGGGGGCGCGTTGGGGCACGCAAGGTATTATTCGCGATATATCGCCCTCTCGATCAAGGCTCACGAGCTGGGCACGCCAATCCCGGTCTATACTGATCATCAGTTTAAATTGGAGGATATCAAGAAGAGACAGCTGTGAAAGGAGAGGTGCTGAGAAGAGGACAGACAGAACCGGTTTACGTCAAGTGGTAAGTATAGTGAGAGTGAGATTGGGGTTGGCATCTAGACAGTGACTACTCGTACCCCGTAGATATTTAGCTAAGGGGAAGACCATCTTTGCGAAGCTCTCTTCAGAAATTATTTTCTCCGGGTAGTGGTTACGAACGACATTGAGAAAAAGGAGTCGCGAACCAATCTTATGACCAGCCAGACATGCACCAGGAAGGGAGGCCACCCGGCATCGATGCTAGAGAAATCACCCACAGGCACAAGGCTGGATACAAGGCCACAAGGGGGGGAGATGCTCAGCATTGGCCACGGTTCAGTAGATTTGCATGTACCCTAAATTTTTCGAGCATGAGTTCAGATGCCCCTAATACATGAAGAATCCCGCATTGATCGGCAAGCATGCCCCCGTGATCCACCTCGATTTGTCTTCACACAAGAACGAGACTCCATTGGCCATCTCTTCCGGGTCGGCCATGTTGGAAGAAACGGCCGCAGCATCCAACAGCGGCTGCACGCCCTTCAAGAAGTCCGGCGCCGAAGAATTCATGCCCGAGGTGTTGGTCGGTCCCGGGGCGACCGCATTGACCGTACAACCATATTTGCGGCCCAGTTCACTTGGATTTGATAATAACCAAATATGTTAGCGAAGGTTCTTGTGCCATAGTTACATACCACACAGGCCAGAAATAGCCGGGGAAGATTGGCCCAGCCAGCCAGCCACCTACAGTGCCCAGCACCGGACGAAGCTTTCCACCATGGACTTTGTCCCGTTGTAGATGGACGAGCCGGCATATCCCTGCCGGGCGCCCGCGCTGCTGATGACCACGATCCGGCTTGGGTTGGCCAGATGCGGCAGGACGGCCTTGGTCAGGAGCCAGACGCCTCGCGCGTTCAGGTTGACCTGCAAGTCCCACTGCTCGAGCGTCGCGTCAGCGAGTGGGCGCATGATCGCGATGCCGGCGTTGTTGACGAGGATGTCGATCCGGTCGCCAAAGACCTTCACCGTCTCGGCGATCAGATGCGCCGGCCCGTCGACGGTCGACAGGTCGGCCTCGATGGCAACACAGGCACTTGCGGAGGACGACCCGGTCGCGCGAATCCGTTCGAGGACGAGGAGCGCTTGGGATTTCTCCTTCTCCCACGGATAGTTGACCACCACTTTGGCTCCTCTGCCCGAGCATCAATATCCGAGAGGGGCGCTCTTGGAGCCGACTCTGCCGCCAGGGGGGAGGGGGGAGGGGGGAGGGGGGAGGGAAGTGCTTACTTGCTGGCCAGCTCGACGCAGACCGCCGCTCCGATGCCTCTGGCGCTCCCGCTGACGACGGCAACCTTGCCCTTCAGCGTCTGCTCAACCATCGCGATGGATCTTACACAGATAGATTGCTATGTCTGCTCCGTTTCTCGATTGTTCAACAATCGAAAGCCCAGAATTCCCCTATGGCCACTCTACTCTTTGCAGCTCTGCTCTCGTGGGCGTGTGAAGTGCCTAGACGGGCCCGAAGAGTTGTTGAGATCGAGAGAGAAGTCCTCTGTTTTTGGGGCCTCACGACGCTTTCATGGACGGCACCAGGTTCGGGAAGGACGTGGATAGCATTTACGCACTGAAGGCGGCGGGCGGGCGTTGTTTGGACTGCACTCTAGTGTGGCCTGTCCTGGCCGAAGACCGGTGAGTGCCATCTTCAACCCCCCTCGGTGATGTGTGTGAAAGGGGACAATCTCGGCATCGGGGAGGAATACTGTTTTCTCAGCCTGCGTTCAAGTCCACCCCGGCTAGACTCGACATTGGAAACGATCCCCCCGGGCTGCCACCACATGTTGTCCGAGCCGGCATCAACCCCGCCGGGGATCGAGCTGGGGAATCTGGAGGGAGCCACGCCACATTCAGCTTCCATGGCCGAGGATCGTGGGTTCCTGCTCCCACATGTTCTGCACACCCAACTTGGTCAAGGTAATGCTTCAGACCACAATTGCCGACAGACTTGTCACGTTGTATCGCGTATGCTAACATACGGGTTCGCGGTGGATGAGCACATGTGACCTGACCACGACATTTTTCGGACTGTTTGGTTTGCGATTATAAGCACGCTAATACAGCTCATGGAGATGCTATTTCTCCATTTTATCAATGTTAACCACTTCGGACCTGTACAAGGATGCCATCTCATGGTCAAAGCTGAGGTGCTTCATGTTTGCAGCACTTGGCTCATAAATATTCTCTCCTAGAACCGAGTTCCAAGCTCTGCGGTATCATCTCCTGACTGGATACCTGGCTCTGGCGCCTGTGGACGATCAGAACAAGAAGATCTTGAGTTGGCCATCATGGTGTCGGAGCCTCTTGCCGTATATATACAGAAGCAAAGCCCCAGCGTCAATCACAATGATCAGTGCGGCGAGGATGCAGAACATTGTGACGGGACCATCTCTCTCAAACCAAGGGATGGTCCCAAATCCCACGCCGAAGGTGACGAAGTTTTTGAACCCGTTGAATTGCTGCACAGGAACCGTTAGACATGACAGGTAGATTTCCACAGAGGTACTCACAATCAGACAATCCATAGCGACAGGAAAATAACTGTCCATCAGATAAGGCTGAGACACACAGGGCATGCCAGTAAAGCCAACCGCGACCAAGACAAATCCGATACACGGGACGATCCAATGCCATTGGTGTTGAAATGCCACTCCGATCAAGACCAACCCGATCGGCGTGCCGATCATCGGAACCAGGACGACGGGGAGTCTCATCTCGGGCTCGAAAACGCCGTGGTTCCTGCGAGCCAAGCGCTGACTGACCAGGTCGTTGCATCTCCCGCACAAGTACGCCCCGATCACGTTGCCCAGCACAAAGGAGAGATACGTGAGACCCTGCATGCTGGTCGAAAAGTTGTAAGGCGGAGCACCAATGACAACTGCAATCAGTGTAATGCAAATGACGAAGCTTGATGTCCGATGGTTAGCGAGGTCCTGAAGCGCTGGGGCTAATTCTCGGGCAGAGATGCTTCTTACCATGAAATGTGAATGGAGAATGCCAGCACGTTCCAGATGACACTGGCATATGAGAAGAGAGCCCAGGGTCTGGTGAAGGCACCAAAGAGAGAGACGTCCCTCCTTACTCCCGACCAAGGCTTGAGGTCTTGCCAGAATGTCCTCTTGACGTATACGGGTTGCGTCGCACTTTCGTTTGTCGTGGTCTGTTCTCGCACAAGTCCCCCTTCAGTCTCTGTAACGTCGCCTTTTCCGTTGAACTCTGCCACCTCGGTGAAAATTTCCGAGTCTTCCGCCATGGTGACGTCCAAGGATTTACGCAAGTCGCGGCGGTATTGAGTCTCGGGCACGAACAAGAAAATCAACAGCGCATTGACTCCGGTGAGGATTGCCAACAACCAATGGAACCAGCGCCAACCCTCGGCGGCAATCAAGAAGCCACCGGCGATGGGGGCCAGAGTGGCACCAAAGCACAACCAGAGGCCTTGGACTCCAGTTTGGGTTCCGCGTTCATGAAGGAAGAAGAGCTCATTGATGGTGTCGACACACAAAGGCTCACTTGTACCGGCTAGAAATCAGGTAAGCAAACGCACCTGCCCGACCAGACGCAAGACTCGTTGCTTACAAGCCCAGGCAGCAAAGATTCGGGCCACCAGAAGAGAAGCGTAGTTTGGGCTCACTGCGGCCCAAATGTTGCAGATGAAGAAGAGCAGGGAACAAACAACCCAAAGTGGTCTTTTGCCATAGCGGGAAGCCAGAGGTGCAATGAGAAAGCATCCCAGAGCCTCTCCAAGACCAGATCCAGAGACTAGATACGACAGTTGCGAAGTGCTGCAATGGAACTCGTCGAAGATCTGGCCGAAGCCGGGAGCCAACCCGGTGATGCAAAA
Source organism: Phialophora expanda (assembly GCA_016109585.1). Taxonomy (NCBI): domain Eukaryota; kingdom Fungi; phylum Ascomycota; class Eurotiomycetes; order Chaetothyriales; family Herpotrichiellaceae; genus Phialophora; species Phialophora expanda. The sequence goes on from JADWPR010000010.1 coordinate 509,534, forward strand.
GTTACCCATGGCCGAGAAGAATAGGATATTGTAAAAGATGAGGATGCGTCTTGAGAGAGACCAATTCTAGACGTAGCAAAGTTAGAAACAGCGCTTGAAAGGTTGCGAGCTGATTTCATGTACCAAGGGATCATTTGGATCGTTCTGATTTGGTTGTGGCACGAGAACCAGGCCATTTCTCTGCTGGAGGTTCGAATTGTCTAGAGCAGGGATCAGTGCGTGTTGAATGTTTCCCGCGACGTAGCCCCGGACTTACTACTGATGAGCTGCACCGTGCCCTGCGTGTGCTCGATCTCGTGCAATGCCTTGAGCTGCATGGTGACTGAGATCCAGTAGCCCAGGAACTGAAAATGGCCGCACCAGTTGACTTCGAGGCCACTCGGGGAACCACCAGAGGCGGCGGAAAGTATCTTGTATATATCTGAGCATGAGTGGAGCAAGGAGCCTTGTAATCCGAAGACGGCTATTCAGACCCATGAGCTTGACTCGCCCAACAGCACCCGACCGACGAATCACCTCAGTCGAAGTCCACCTGTCACCCGAACCCCGAGCCGCTTGCAGGGCCCAGCCATAGCGATTCGCTCACGAGGAGGCTGGTTTCCCCGTGGGGAGGCGGAGTTTGTCGAGATCGGAGTCCCCGGGGGTGGTCAACGCATTTCCCCAGACGAGTGTCCACTGAGGAGAGAGCTTGCTCCGCGATTAACGGGGGAGTGGGTCATTAAAAAGGGGGTGGGTCACGTGATACCCATTGTCCTGCTTAACACATTCCCTGAAGCTGGTCCACCTGTGCATACGCCAGATATGAAAGTCGTCTGTGGATGGGGATTGATTTGCCACGATGTGCATGTGTATGCTCTGGTCGCCTGGGGTTGGTCCACGCTGACGGGCCGGAGAACGAGCGTCTCGTCTCCGGACACGAACAGGCTCCGTCGGCTTCGGGACACTTGTGGTTCACAGTCACTCATGTGGCTGCGTTCGTGACCACGGGCCGGAAGATGGGCTACGAGGTTGTTGAAGGAGCCGGGCGACGCAAGAATTCGAGCTCTGGGATTGCCACACCCTGTGCTGCTGACGCAACGCCACACCACAAACTACCCCGAAGTCAGCACATGACAAAGCCCCGAGTCTGATAGATAACTCGATATTCCGAGACCGTTCCCTCTAGCATTTTGGAGAAGCCAGATCAATCACCAACATGGAAGCAGTCACCAAACAGTTGAACATCTTGCCTCTGTGGCCGCTCGCTCTTCTGGGCTGTATTGGCCTGGCCGCTCTCATCTACAATGTGCTGTCCGGTCGGGAGCCGCCGCTGCCCCCCGGCCCCAAGGGGAGGGTCCCTTTCTTGGGGATGACCTTTGACATGCCAAAGAAGACTCCATGGGTGACGTTCCAAAGATGGGCCGAGTAAGGGCTCAGATATGCTCTGCCGAATACTCGGGAGTAGCTGACGTCTTGTGCAGAGAATACGGCCCGATCATGCACGTCCGTATTGGCCTCAAACATTACATTTACATCAATAGCCCCGAGTTGTCAAGAGAGCTTTTGGACAAGAGGTGGATTAAGCTCATGATGTAGTCATTCGTTGGGCATCTCGCATCTAACACTTTGGACAGGTCTCAAATCTATTCTAGTCGCCCTCCCTCGGTGGTTGGAGACATTGTCACGGATAACTTGCGAACGGTGTTGATGCCACATAATACTCGATGGAGGGCAAGTCAATCCTGAAAAGTCGAAGAGTCCAAATCCTGACCATGTGATTAGGAAACAAGGCGCACGTTCAACAATCTGCTCACGGCCAAGAAATGCGATGGCTATACGAAGATCCAGGCGCGAGAGGCAATCGCCACGTTGGCCGACATCGTGAACGATCCCGACCGATTCGAGCGCCATCTGTATCGTTACTCCATCAGCGTCGCGCGGAGCATTGGATACGGCCGGCGAGTTATCGAATCAGAGGACGATTTCGCCAAAGACATCAACAAGCTGATGGCGAACTTTTCCGCGGCCATGACTCCGGGCAAATACGTGGTGGAATCGATCCCGATGCTTCGCCACCTACCGATCATATTTCAGCCGTGGATGAAGGAGCTGATCCCCATCAGAGAGCACGAGCAGAGCAGTAACCTTCGAAACTACAGGCAGGCATTAAAAGACGCAGAGAAGCACCCCAACCGTAACTGCATTGCTCTCGATCTCTACCAGAGCCGCGGAAAGGATGCCAGTCTTCACGAGCTCGAAGACGCCACCACCTGCAACGAGATTCTCGGCACGGGATCAGAAACGACGACCAGTGCGCTTCTCTTCATCATCATGGCGCTGGTCTCGTTCCCGGAGGCGGTCAAGAAGGCTCAAGAAGAATTGGATCGAGTCATTGGCCGTGATCGCTTTCCCACGTGGGACGACGAGCCCAATCTGCCATACATTCGGGCAATAGTGAAGGAGTCTCATCGCTGGAGAACCGTGTCGCCGTTAGGTATGCCTTGCGTCTCTTGTGCACCCCTGATAGCAGAGAGCGCGCTGACGAAGATAGGATTCCATCACTACGCGACGCAGGATGACGTGTGGAATGGGTACCGCATCCCCAAAGGTTCGGTGGTTACCATCAATACATGGTCAGTTTGAAATCTGTTCTGTTCTGATCCACGCCTTCTGCAACCCGCGACTGAATATCCCATCAGGGCAATGCACATGGACGCACAGAGATATCCGAACCCCGATGTGTTCCAGCCCGAGCGGTTCCTCGGATACGACTTGAGTGCCTCCGCGTATGCGAATGCCGGCAACGTCGCCGCCAGGGACCACTTTGCGTATGGGAACGGGAAACGCATCTGTCCGGGAATCCACCTTGCCGAACGATCGTTGTTCAACATCACGGCACACCTTTTGCACACCTTTGACTTCAAGCCAGCCTTGGATGCTCAGGGGAACGAGATCCCCCTTGACACCCATAGGTTTCTGACCGGCTTGGTTGCACGCCCAGAATCCTACAAAGTCAGGTTTATCGTGCGCAATGAAGAGATCAAGAAGACTCTGGACCGAGAATGGAACAGGCTGTACGGACAGGGACCGGTTGAAAGCTGGGATGCATGATTTGCTATCTGGACCAGGGAACGATTCATCGTCCATCTCGCGTTTTGCCAGACATCTGCTTAGAAACCATGGCCAACATACTCGATGACGATGATTAATGTGTCACAGGACTTCAAAAGGGGTTGGTTGCAGCTCATAGCCCGTAGCGCGCTTCCACGTCTTGGTGCTGGTCTCATTCAGGCTCTTTACATCACAGCAAAAGTTATGTTCAGGAGGATGAGGATGATGATGGTGTTTGTTCGACACCTGTCTGTCCACGCTCGTTCAGTGCAGGGGTTTGTTTTCCGAGATAGGAGCTATGATTCTAGCTATGCAGTCACCATGGAGGTGAATCAACACGTCTGCAGACTTGACTCATGCTTTTACACGCTCGTCGTCCCACGCAACCACTTGACCTCTCACCTGCGGTGGAACTCCTCGCAGGGCGAGCTTTGCAAACGTCGATGCCGGCTTCTCCGGGCTCACCAGTTCTCCCTTTTCATACAGGTCGTTCAGCCAGTTGTATTGCTCGGGCGGCATTGTGGCTTTATCTGTCTCCGGCTTAACTATTGTCCTTTTCCCTTGGAGCACTTCCATAGTCCTTCTGTGATGTGTGGGGGAAAGGAAAATGGGGAAAACTTACGGTTCTCGCGCACTTGCTTCTGAAGCCCCGTGTCGACGATGCCTGGCGTGATACACACCGTGGCCACATCGGGCTCTTCCAGATCCAGACCGGCACAGACACTGTTCATGGCTCTCTTTGCAGCCGCATAAGCGTTCCACGCCCTGTTGGGTCTCAAGGACACCCCGGAGGAGGTCATGATGATGGAGCCCTTGTTTTGGCGTAGCTGCTGCATGGAGATTTGGATCTGTTGCGCGGCGTCTTCTCAACATGACCATCCATTTTGAAATGCGCGACCACTTAGAAAGGGAATGACTCACAGTGTGCAACAACGCGAAGAAATTCACGTCGAACAGTTTCCTCCAGGCCTCGACATCCGTGTCGGCCACAGGGCCAACGGGGGCAAGAATGGCAGCATTCAGAATGATCGCATCCAACCGGCCGAATTTGGTCGTGGCAATCTCGACTGCTTGTGCGCTGGTCGAACGTGCGCTGACGTCGCCGGTGACAATCTCGAGCTGAGCGTCGTATTGGGCTTTCAAGTCGGAAAGCCTTGCAGTGCTCAAGTCGACGCCCACCACCCGTGCGCCGTTGGATAGCAGGTTCTGCGCGATGGCAAGGCCGATGCCTCCTCCAGCGCCGGTCAGCAACCTTGACAAACATGGGTTAATAGTGCCTTGAGGCGGCGGACGGTGTGGCCAGATAGACGTACACTACTCTTGGGGCCTCGGAGGACATCTTGAAAGGAACAATGATGGGATCCCTACAGTACTGCTGGATTGGAACAAGGATGGTATCCCTCCTGCTGGAATGGAATTGTATTTTACTATTAAGACGACATTCGAAGCCCCGTTGCCCAAATGCTGCTGCAGCTCGCCTGGTGTATGTATCTCGCACGCCGCCGGCACCGCAACACAAAACAGCGATGGCGGCCAAGTTGCCAGCGGAAAGGCATTTGCTGGAACACATCCTGCTCCGAGCAATGAACGCCACTCCAAGTCCGTGGATCTGACCGCACTTCCCCAGCATCTCGGGACCAATGTGGATTACCTCTCGGTCTCGTTTCTCCTCCGCATTTCGGGGAACGTTGACACCCCACACGCCACTCCGAAGACTATTGCCAGGAGAGAAGTTCAATCCGGAAGATTGGGGAGAGAATAGCATGTGTTGCTTTTCGCGGTTCGTAGTATCTCGGGCAACCACTCAACACGGAGAAACCCATTTTATGAGCGGGGCACTGAGCACTGGATCACAACAGCACCGTGCAATACTTGTTGTTTGTCCCATGCTAACGGCAAAGAGATTCCAAGCCACTGGCAGTCAGTCAAGCCTCACAGAGGAGTGAGTTCGAATCGTTGACGTCGTGTTCCTCTTAATCCGGGGCCGAGCGGTAGATCCACGGCCGGCGGCTAAGCATGAATGAAGCGTTGTGTGAATCTGCCATTCTAGAATGGTCAGCGGTTCCAGAGGTGTACTCCTACGCGGTATTCCGTAGAAGGTAACAATGTTTGCAAGGCCTTGACAGAAGTCCTGGTGAGTTTCGATTCATACAGCCAGCTCCAGATGCTGAACATCGACCGCTGTTTCTCAATGCAGCACGCTCCATCTTGGTCCAAGATTAACCACCGGTATGCCCCTGCCTAGGGCTGGAATCGGGCATTCCAGAAAAAATTCAAGGTCTTCCGTCGTGGGTATGTATGTACCAGATTGGTGCCTTCGTCTCCTCTGGCGGCCATTGGCTTCTTCGGGAGGCCTGGCAAAGCCCTTAGACTGCTGGACAGCGACTCCAGCCGCTGATGAGCGATGTGACAAGGCCCGGGGCACGAATCGACGTTTTGAGAGCTCTGCGTGAGGCTTCGAAAGCCGTCTCCCTCCAAGGGCAGTTGAGCGCCTGACCCGACTACTGTATCAAAGTTTCACAATCCAATCAAGCCAACATCGATCACAAGACTAAACACACAGGGAACCACCAAAGCAGCTGGCCGTGTCTGAGTTGGGAATCGGCAAGAGAACACAGTACAGTACAGTACCGTACCCTCACACAAGGAGTTGGACGACACCGAGCAATTATCTACGGTACAGGTACATAGAAAAAAGGGGCAAAAATGGCTCTCCAAAAAAAAGGAGTATCATCGACATTGGTGGCGTCATCGTGTTCCTAAATGGAAACTTCTCTTTACGCAAATATTTCAAGCATGGCTGTGCAATGAAGCAAGATCGATTGGCGGGCGCTGATGCCGCCTCCATCTCAACCTGGAGACATCATTTGCGTCCCTGGCTGGATCCCCGACGCCTTCGCCGGGACGGCCGACGAAGACCGTTTGCCGATCTGAAGAGTGGTTCAAAGGTCGATTGACGAGTATGAAGTCGCGGGTGAATGTTATGCACAGGGGCCTGGTGGAGTGCGAATGGACTGCGCACACCCGGCAAGGTGCGTCGGACATGGTTTTGGTGTGAATATCGGCAGCTCGAGTGCGGGTGGATTTGAAGGTCCGTGGCGGGCTTCGGTGGGAGGAGCCGAGAAGCCAGAAAGTTGACATGCATGCATGTAGCTTCACCCGAGACCATGACAACTGTGGCCACCAAGTCATGCGCCCGTTCTGGATCAGCTTTCTACCCATTTCAACTGGACTGCACCCTTGATTTCCATGTAGGAATATCCTACGACAGCGTCTGTGCCCTCACGCCCTGGTCTGGTGGGTAGAAAGCCAGGTCCAAGGATCACGTTGGGGGTTGGATGGATGATGCCTCAATTTCCACCGTCGCAGCCTTGGCGAGAGCGAGCGAGCGGGTCGGACTTTTTTTTTCATGGTCCTCCTCCTACCCGTCTTTGTTTCCAGCAGCACACCCACCGATACCGAGCAGTATCCCCTCTTGCCATTGGAGATGGACCTTGGAGAGCCGGTGGTCAGGAGTGTCGGGTTTGACTGGGCGTTGTTTGGCAAAGATTGGATCGATCGACGGAGCTCGGAATGCTCGACTGGTGCTGCTCGTGCCACAATCTTGATCGTCGGGCTCGCATGCTAGGTGGAATGAGGACTGTTTCACCCATGCTGAGATCCGGGCTGCCGAATAGTATTTGGAGTTGCCGTTGGCATCACCGCCGTGACGCTTCTGTGTGGATGCTGCTGTCATGTTGGAATGGCTTGGGTGGTCAGTCGATGGAGCAAAGCTACGTTTGTCCTGCGTCATTTCGCTGGGGCAAGGTTGGTGATGCAGGATGGGAGAGAGGGCTTATGGGGCTTTTCAAAGAGGGAGGCAAGGATATGTAAGAAAGTAAGGAGATCCGGAGCCGATGGTTGATCAAGAGAAGCACGTCTCATGGCTCAAAGTCACGGGTCATTTTATAGACCGCCGTTATCTGTAGTGTGGTATACCGCATCATGGTATACCGCATCATGGTATACCGCATCATGGCAATCTGAAGTGTAGTATACCGCACCATGGCAATCTGGAGTGTGGTATACCGCACCATATACCACGGCTTGGTAACCCGTAGTGTGTATACCGCACCGTGGTATACCACCCACAACCGAGAGGGCTGAGCCAATGTGCAGGGAAAGAAAGCACCTGAGGCGCCAGTGATGATATGTCACAAACAGCAAGCTGGTGCCCACAATTGCGGCGTAGCAACTATGTATTCCAATTCCTCCGGTATAGTATGCAATCTCTAGAAACAACATGATATTGACGAATTCCAAATGTGGTCGTTAAAATGAGACAAACTTCGTCGGCCAGGTCCAAAAGAGTGAAATTGGGACCAGCAAGCTGTGACAAGATTAAACACTTTGCAAGCGCGAAGATTGACGCTACCCTGGCCATATGGGGCTCAATAACCATGGGGCGATCCTTCCATCAATGATAACAAAGGAAATATAGTACGGCTAATTGCTGGAACACATCGATACTAGAGCGGCAGCCGTTGCCCCTAGATGGCGTTCATCGTAGACGGCGTAGCGGTAGCAGATTCATGTACCAGCGGACTCCTCTTCTCGGGGATAGCGACGAACTCTTCTCTTTCCATGTAGATGTGCGATGTCTTCGAAAGGGTGTTGGGCCTTCATATGTCGGATTAGAGTTTCCCGGCGGGCAAAGCCATTTTTGCCCCTCGTCCTGTCCCATTGGCAGCCGGAAACACTACAGAAGTGGCGAGGCTTGTTGGAGCGTTCTGGATGACTCTGAGTAACGTGGCGTTCCATGTGAGGTACATCTTCGAAGCGCCGTTCGCAGCCCACTCTGCATGGTATTGGCAAAGTATGTTTCTTGCGATGCTTACTGAGCAGATTGTTAGCAGGTCTAGGCACTAGAGGGTTACATACTTACTTTAGATCCCGCGCGGAGGAAAAGACACGGGAGCAGCTCGCGCAGCTGTGTGGGATTGTCTTGGTTCTGGCGGGAGTAGGGCTAAACGGCGCAGTCTCTGGGCTCTCAGTGTCATCCGAAAAGCTGCTTGAACGAGAAACGAAACGATCCGATTCCAGCGTTGATGGGCTTGATGGGCTATTGGACCCTGAAGCCGGCGAAGGACTGATTGTGTCGAATTGAGGATCGTACGGCAACTCGGGTAGTGGCGGGATTGAACCGATGCTTCGTGGATGATAAGCGTTTGAAGGTTGGCGAGTCGAAACGTGGAGGACATTCGGATTGAGAAATAGTTCGTCTTGGATCCCTCTATTTGTCGAAGAGGAGTCATTTACATCAGGCGTACGGTCATGGTGAAATATGTGGAAATGCGGGAGGGACTTGGCCTCTCCCGCAGAGGAGAGATTCTAGAAAGATATAGGAGGAGGAGGAGGAGGAGGAGGAGCGTATGGCAGCCAGAAAGTGGGCCTGCCACTACAGCTGTGAGTTTCGAGGTGACGATGTGGGAAGGAGGAGCGTAGGGGAGCCGGATAGTGGCTGATGCCACGGTGTGACGATGTGAAAGAGGAGCAGCGTAAGGCAGCCAGGTAGTGAGCCGGCCACTACAGCCGCGAGGCTTCAATTTGATGGTGTGAAAAGGAGGAGCGTAGGGCAGCTAGGTAGTGGGCCAACCACTCCAGCTGTGAGGTTTCGATGTGACGATGTGACGATGTGGAAAAGGAGGAGCGTCTGACAGCCGGATAGTGGCTGACGCCACTAAGGCCGGCGAGGTCTTCAGTGCGATGAACGTGAAAGAGGAGCCAAGCGACTGCCAGAGCAGAGCCGCTGAAATAGCGACGAGCCGCGCCAAGCATGGTATACCCCGCCGGGAGCGGTATACCGCTAGAGTCCTGCGAGGCGAACTGCGCTACTGACCGAGTGACGTACAGTAGGCGTGTGACGCACGCCAAGAGATCTGGACTAGGCGGTCGGCCCCGCTCGCATGACGGACATCCTTGCTCCTCACATTCTCGAAGTCTTCCTGAACAGGTAGTGCTCAACACTGGGCGTCCTTGATATCGTAGAGCAGCTGTGCTCATCAACTGTGCCTCGCAATTGAGCTTGAAGCAGTGTTTCTACTTTGATGCCAAACCCACTGTACACGCGTAGATATACAGGCTATAAAGTCAGTGGGCCATGTCTCTGCATACCATACCGGGCCTTGTCTGCCGCCGTAATTCGTCATACCATGTCAAGCCATGCTCCATCCGTGTCCAACAAGTGTAAGTTCTCGTAGATCGAGTCCGGCATGCTATTATCTGCCCAGAGCCACGGCATGATAAGGTCGATGTTGGTCATCTGGCCGGCCGGCAGTGCTGTTTCACAACAAACACATTAGCAACTGCATATAATAAATAGCTCCAATTGAGAGTGGGAACTTGTCACTGGAGGCAAAACTTACCCTGTTGTTCAACAAGCTCTCCCCCTTCGTCATGGCCGCTCTCAACGATCTTAAAGTGGTCGAGAGTTGGTTGCGCCATGGACGGCGACATCAGGTGCAGCGACAGCGCCATCGCCGGGGCCTGCATGTTGGCGGGTGTGTCGAGCGCCCAGCTCGGCAGCTCCGTTACGTGCGGGGCTTGGCCTCGCGAAAGCGCGAAATCCAACGACAGCGACAGGCGCAGGTAGATCATGGGCTTCTCCCGGAACAGATCCGACCAGTTGGACAGGGGCCAGAGGGCCTGACCTGCCCGCGCGCGGCTATTGTCCTCAATTCCCGGCCGCGCGCTCTGCGTGGTGAAGGTGCGCTGGATTTCTGGGTCCACCACCCGCAGCAGGTGGTTGACAAACGTGGTGACGCACTCGGCGTGGTCGTGCTGGTTCCGGAACAGCGACATGATGTTGCTGTACAAGTCGAGCTGGCGCTGATGGATGGCTTTTTGCGCGGCCGAGGACAGGCGCAGGTTGATGGTTTCTAGGATGATGGGTAGGGCGGAGCATGACGGTCTGCGGAGAGACGGGGGTTAGCAACACGAGGAGAGCGACAGCAGCCTTGTGGGACGAGAGCACACTCACGCGCTGACAGGGAGGAGGTGTGCTAGCCCTTGCTGGCTCAATCCCTTGATCTTGTCTGTCACGTTGGTAAGAGCGTGCCGAAGGTCGCGGTTGAGGCTGGCGAGCCGGGAGTCGTAGTCGTCCAGCTGAGCCTGGTGTTTCGCGAGCACCGATGCCAGGTGGTTGTAGAGTGCAACCAGGACGGAGCTGTGAGATCTTGATCAGCACATCATCGCTTGCAACCTAGTCTTACCTCCGGAGGTTTATCCATACTAGTAGTGGAGCAGCGTCATATCGGCAAACAGTATCACCGACGGGTGTCGGGTTTGGTTCACTTTATCTGTGCCAACCTGGTTGTTTAGATGAGGCATAAACCTCCGAGCCCAGACCGTGAGTTCAGTCTTGCCTCGCTCGACTTCTGCGATAGAAGAGATCAATTGAGAAACGGTGGGAGCGTTGTGCGAAGACGGATTGTCGACTCGATAAACAGCTTCCATAGTCGACGTCATGGCAACCGCGAGGGCGCATTGAGACTCGACATTCTTGGCCAAGAGGCGTTTCGTCTGCAAGTCGTATACATCGAGGCTGCCGGCCTCAGTGTCGAAGTCAGACTCGAAATCATATTCGCTCAACCCAGGCTGTTCCAAGTCAAATTCCTCACGGTTGATCTGTATGCTGCGACGGGCGCCGATGGCTATCATCCTATCGCGAAGAATGCAAGACCACCACAGCCGCTTCTTCTCGGACATGCGTTCAGTGGTCAAGCCAGCGGCTATATAATACTTGTCGGCGCCAGCGTCCTTTGCGTGTGATATTGCCTTTGACAGCCATGCCGAATTAAGGCTCTGGTCGAGCATGGTCGCCTGAAGGGAGAGCAGTAACGATGTGCGGGCAAGCGCGATATTGTCGCTCTCCAGGCGGTCCCTCAACAGTAGCTGTTGAACTCAATCTCAGTCTCTGGAGGGAAAGGCATGATATGCATCGGATGCATCTCTTACCTCTGCACGGCGATGAAACGCTGCCCGGGCCGTTTTGAGGTCCGCAAATCCGCAAGCATTGATTGAAGAGATAGAGACAAACTGTGACTTGTTAGCCGTGACCTTTCTCGCATTTCTCTTGTGGCACTGCTAGAGTTAACCAACCCTGGATGCGGCAAAGAGCATGGCCTGGAAGAGAGCCAAGGAGAAGCCACATGCGTGCCTCCAACCTTGTCCAGAACTCGAGTACATAGCCCAGAATTGCCTTTCGTTTAGCAGAGGGAATAAAGGATGGACGTAGCAAAAGTATTGGCGCATGAATTCGTCTAAAACAGAGCCGCTTGGAACATGAAAGCAATACTCGGATTCCAGAAGTCGTACCCGGTTCGGGGGCAGATGGCGCATGTCAGCAACTTCCAGATATTTGTGATAATAGAACGGGACATAAGTGTCCGTCAGGAGTGAGTCGGCTATGATATGTCGTTGTCGTCAGCATGGGTACAGCGCATACTAGCAGGAGTGGCATGAAAGGTTTTCCCTACCGTCGTCTAAAGCCTCCCCTAGGGGCGTTGTTGTTTGCGGCGACGACGTGCTCCCATGGTCACTGCGTAACGAAGGTTCGGGTCGAAGATGGGCATTTGGGCGGCGCTCACGCCGGTGCGAGTGTGATTCGGAGGCATCTTGGCTTGCATTTCGTTCCACTCTACATTTCCTCCCTCTATTTGCACATTGACATTAGACGACACCTTCTCGAGGCAAAGGAGGAGGTCTGGGAACCAATATCCACCGGGCCAGGGTAGGAGAGTAATGCTGGGTTGTCGTGGCATACCGTTTCAATGGTGCCCTGATGGTGCATCGCTGCGCATCCAGTCGGCAATTTGTGCAGGGTGCTCCAGAGACTTCGACATCACAGCGGACCTTGCGGTGGTGGCAATGCTCACAAGAAGTGCGAGTCTTCCTTCTGGGCGGGGAATAGACATCGCATTGAGACAGCTTTGGTTCCATCTTTCTGGAGAAACGACGATTTAAATTATAGGGAGATAAGAGAGCTGATCTCTGCCATACAGAGACTGAATCCGCCTAGACAGCGGTAGTCCTGCCGGGCGCTTTACAGTGTGGCAGAGAATGAAGTCTGGAACTGTCGGAGCGGCAACAATGCACTTGGACTTTGGTTTATCTTGCGGAAGCTTGGGGCCGGGGATGAACGGAGACCTCGTTCTAGAATTCGTGGAGAAGAATCCCGGAGCAAGCCACCTCGCTTCATTTCGCCTTCCTCGTTGGCGCTTCTACCGGTTCCTCGGCCTGGGCATCAGGTGATGGCAAGGGCGACAGAACCACCACAGAGAAGGTGGCAAATCTTGACGGCGAGACTTATTCGATCTACTTGGCAATCTACCAGCGGCGTGATGTTGAATGGCAATGAGCTCACAGCCGACATAACAGCCCGTCTTGTTTCACTCTGCACAGAAACTCGGGCCCAATCTCAGAGACCTTGGTTACTCCCGTGAGAGCCATGCAGAGGCGAAATTCATCGGCCAGGAGGCGAAGGCACAACTCGACTCCTGCTTGTCCCTTGTATGCCAGGCCCCATAGCACGGGCCGGCCGATCCAACAGTAATCCGCACCGAGAGCCAGCGCCTTGAAGACGTCGGTGCCGTGGCGGATTCCACCGTCCACGTGAACAGGTATGCGATGATCTACAGCTGCGACGATTTCGGGCAGGGCATCCAGGGTGGCGAGGGAGCTGTCTAACTGTCGCCCTCCATGATTCGAGACAATGATTCCATCGACATGGTTCGAAACGGCGAGAAGGGCATCCTCGGCGGTTAGGATGCCTTTGACCCAGACTTGCATTGGCGATGCTTCCTCCTTTAACCAGGGGATCGATTCCTCCCAAGTAAGGGTCGGGTTGGCTCCGTGGCTATGGAAAGTGACAGGTCCAGCCGGGAGGACTCTACGATCACCATCATAAAAGGCCGCCGAACTCATGCCGACACTGCACCGATCATTTGAAGACTGAGCGGCTGATTCCACCTCGAAGTTGGCAGCAGTGAGATGGCCAGGCAATCGGAACTGGTTTCTGATTTCCAGATTCCTCCTGCCCAGCGATGGAGTATCAACCGTCAATACAACGGCCTTGTAGCCCGCCTTTTTCGCCCGCTGGATCAGTGTCCGACTGTACTCTCTGTTCTCAAAGAGATAGAGCTGTAAAACGTTGGGATTGTCCCCACTTGCGGCACGCACGTCTTCCAACGGCGTGGTTGAAAAGGAGCTCAGACCCATGATGACCCCGTTGTTCCGGCAAGCTCGCGCGGTTGCCAACTCTCCATCTTCATGTGCAAGCTTTTGCATGGCGGCCGGTGCGACGCCAAAGGGAACGCCGGTTCGAATTTCGAAGATATTGACGGAAGTATCGACCTTTGCGACATTTCTCAAGACTCTCGGTCGCAGTCGGTACTTGCGAAATGCAGCCATGTTTTCCAGAACCGTCGTGCCGCCATCGGCTCCTTCATTGTAGTAGTCGCGGGTCTGCTTGTCCATGCGCCGCGAGGCGAGGGCTTCAAGCTCAGGGATTGTGAGGCAATCCAAATCGTGCTCTGGGGCACAGGCAGGTTGCGGCCGAGAAGCCATTAAATCGGGTCGAGGTCGAGATATGAAACGTCAGAAGGCAGGATCTTGTTAGAGTTGCGTTCGAAATGCTCATACTCGGCGTCCATTGTGGCCAACTGGGGCTACTTATATTATCGTCTCCTGGATCTGAACCTACCTCTGCAACACCGCGCTCTCGAAATTGTACAACCGTAGACAGCGCCGAAGACTTCAAGTTGTCGGCGGACAAGTTTCCGAAGGATTGGCCATTGAAGCTTCGCGCATGAAGACACGATGCAAAGGAACTCGGTGGAAATGGACCCTGGGCAGCTGGGTTACCCAGGTCCACGTAATACTACTTCGTACCCAGTGGCCTGATGTAGAACAGAATTTGCGAGATACACAAACCTCCCGTGGTCCGATCGTGTGAATACGAATGCCTGGGTGCCAGATGCTACCACAGTCGTCGAATCGGGTAAGTCTAGGCGTAGCATGCGGCCTTGGCTTGCATGGATTTTATTCACCGAGGAGAATTGCGCTATTCGCCGACCAAGATGTCCATCACAGCACGCCGTTGCAACTAATATGATTCGACAATGTGCACTTCAGAATGTTCATCTAGCACCCTTCTAGCGTCCTTCTAGTGCGCCCCATCGTCGGATTGGGCCGGGAACAAGAAGTCATGAATCGCTTGACTTCACGCCTCGTAACGGGGGCCATGTTAATTCCCCGCGGAGCACATGTCCCGGGCGATGGGGAATCTGGGGACTTCCAATATGGCGTGGGACTCTAAGGACAGGAATTGCTATAAAAACGGCGCTTCGCCAGACTGCAACTCCAGTTTTCTATCCTCGTAAGCATCTCTTCCAATTCCCAAATCACCATGTCTCCAACTCAAGAGAAGCAAGAATATGGCTTCGGCGTCCAGCAGGTTGAGCAGGAGTCTGACACAGAGGCGCCAAAGACGATCACTATTGTCGACTACGAACGCGGCCAGTTGCTGGCCAGCCTAGGCGATCCCGATCAAGGAAAGAGTGAAGAGGAGAGGAAGCTCATTGACAAGAAGTTGATGTGGAAGGTCGATCTCCGGATTGTCCCTTGGCTGTCTCTCCTGTAAGTCGATATTCAAGCCCTGACGAGCACTGTTGCCTTTCATTGTGATTTCGGCTGACAACATCCACCCGTCAGATACCTGCTCTCTTTCCTGGACCGTGCAAACATAGGCAATGCGCGTCTCGCTGGGATGGAGGCCGACCTTGGAATGTCGGGTGAGCATGGTTCAAGTTCTCGTCGAGAGCAATCGGGGTCACTGACAACCGCCCAGGCACCCAGTATAACATCTCCCTGACCATCTTTTTCATCTCATATGCCCTGTTCGAGCCACTCACGAACGCCCTCCTGAAACGATTGACTCCTCGCATCTTCTTCAGCGCCATCATCTTTGCCTGGGGCACCATCATGACGCTGATGGGTCTCGTCACAAGCTACAAAGGCCTCCTTGTCGCCCGCTTCGCGCTCGGCGTTGCTGAGGCCGGTCTCTTTCCTGGTAGATATACATCCCTGACCATCCTCCCCAAGACGCTCACTGACTGTCAAAGGCGTCACATACTACCTTTCATGCTGGTACAAGAGCTCCGAAATTGGCCTGCGCACTGCACTGTTCTTCTCGGCAGCCGCTGTTGCCGGCTCGTTTGGGGGCCTCCTTGCGGCAGCCATTGCGCTGATGGATGGCATTGGAGGCCGACCCGGGTGGGCCTGGATCTTTATCCTTGAAGGTCTTGTCACGGTCTTTGCCGGCGTGGCGTCGTGGTGGATGGTCTTCGACTGGCCGGAGACTGCGCGCTTCTTGACGAAAGACGACCGCGTCCGAGTCCAACGCCGGCTGATCCTCGACCGACAAGGCAAGACCGCCGAAGACTTTGACAAGCGCCACATCTTCGAAGCCTTCAAGGACTGGAAGACCTACGGATACATGGTTATCTACATGGGATGCCTCGTTCCGCTGTACGCCTTTTCCCTCTTCTTGCCGACCATCGTCCAGGGAATGGGTTACAAAGGCACCCACGCTCAGCTGCTGACGGTACCCCCATATGCCTGTGCGGCCGTGATAACGGTGGCAGTCGGCGTCTTCGCCGACCACACCCGCTGGAGGGGATACTGCAACATGGCCACAGTCACCGTTGGAGCTATTGGATTCGCTTTACTCTTGTCGAGCTCCAACATCCACGTCCAATATGCCGGAACCTTCCTCGGGGCCGCAGGCATCTACCCAACCATCCCCAACACTCTCTCGTGGGTCTCGAACAACACCGAGGGCTCGCTCAAACGCGCCGTGGTGCTGGGCATGGTCGTCGGATGGGGCAACCTCAACGGCGTCGTCTCATCCAACATCTATCTCAAGACCCAAAAGCCCAGGTTCTGGACAGGCCACGGCATCGTCCTGGGCTTCCAACTCCTGTTCCTTCTGGGAGGGTCGATTTTCATGCACTTTGCCTTGCGGAGAGAGAACTTCAAGAGGCGATCTGGCCAGCGAGACGCCATCCACGACGGCCTCAGCGACGAGCAGAAATGGATCAAGGGCGACAGGAGACCGGATTTCATCTACACCATCTAAAGCAGAAGCCGGTGTACAGGATGTATTGAGAGTCTCTGGCTCTGTCTATGATGCTGGTGTAGGCTCATCTGAATAAGCCCCTTTTCCATCATCTCCAGAAACCACCTAAATTGTCATAAATATAACTCACCTAAATGAGGCCTATACCGAGAGCAGCAGGTGTATAGAGAAAGCGTCAATGGTGTAACCGTTATAGGAGTATATGTAAAGTTTCAGCACTCTCTGGCTGAAACTCACTCGCGGAAGACGGCGATCGAAGCTTGGCGACCTAGAATGAGCAAGCAATGATCTGTAACCCCGGCCTCGACCAAAACCCTCTCAATATGGATTTCGAGTACTGGGAGCATATGAGCCCTCCATACTATGGTCAAAGCCTCCCTTGTGAAAGTCCACTCCTGCGGCCCGCTCCGATCCCAGGCGGAGCACCTGCTCAACCCTGAGCACGTCGTCACCTAGCCGTGGAGCGCAGCCTGAAACAGGCAACGGATGGGACCCGTTCAGTACTTGGTCCCCCGGAGCCCAGGCTGCCGTCCTTTCCGTGGTTGCCATTTAGTGCTGAGCCTACTTTCGACCAATCTTCTGCTCATTGGAGTAGTAGAGTTCGTGCAGATCTTGTGGGGGCCAGTCATTCTGTCAGGCACACAGAGTCTAGGTATTGCGTGGACGCGACAGAGGACATCACTGACCTCGCTATCTGCGCAGTGTCGGCATTCAAGTACTTCCGTGATCTCCCAATGCCATCTTCTATGGACAGAGTTCCCGGGATTGGACTCGCGCGGTCGAAGTTGAAGCGAACAAAGTATTCTCGGACCAAATCGCCCCTGTCCAGGTGGTCTCCTCTAGCCGGCGCAAAGAATGCTGTTTCAACTCTGCACTGCCTCCTCAACTCCAAAATGGCGCAGTATATGCTACGAGTACTAAACTACTGCACTGACCGACCTTTGCGGATCCTTCTCTTCCCACCTCATTTCACCTCTCTCGCAAAGTTGTTGAAAACCCGGCAGAACCCAGCATCACGTGATGTCGCAGGAATCTCAGACGGCCAACCACAGGGGCTGGCTCACCATAGTTGCTTTACGGGTTTTCTTTCAGAAGTCATCCTTCAGCCCGTCATTTCGCGAGAAACTAAGGGACTCGACTCCCTCGAAAATACCATGTAGTTGCCAACAGCTGAGTGACCTTCACCCAGGGCACAACACCAAGAACCTTATCCGTGGATTGCTTCCATCGGATCATTTCACGGTCCGTTTCATTATCAGTGGTGCCGAGAAGGTTAAACAAGCCAAACGACTCTGTACACCGCAGGCAAATCAGCAATTCGATGATGCCGAGGAATTCGGTTTCTGGATTCGCAGTTTGGCCATCCTATTATCGGAACTATGCGAATCAGACCACACCCGCGACTACCATTCGGGGCAGCGGGATTTTGGTCTCCGACCTTTCAGAACTGGCAGTCTCACTAACAGCAGTGTCAACGAAGACCTTGGCCGGATATTGAATGCTCCCCTGAGCCCCAGCGAACAGCAAGGGCATGGAATGGGCTACGTCTATGTCCTAAGATCCCAGATGGGTCCCAGCACCATGGCCCTGTTGAAGATTGGTTTTTCAAAGTTCCACCCGGAGCATCGAGCACACGAACTTGCTCGGTGTCTGGCGCGACCGGAAGTGGTCAGCCACACCCCCCTGGTGCCGCATGCCAAGAGACTGGAGTCGATCATCCACACAGAGCTCCAGTCTTGCCGAAAAGTTCAGTCTTGCCCAAGATGCTACAAGGACCATCAAGAATGGTTTGCCATCTCGCACGCGGAATCTAGAGAAGTTTTGACGAGATGGAGCACGTGGATCCTTCAACGACCCTATGTGGACGGCAAGCTAACTGATAAGTGGAAAGAACATCTGGGGGCCAACGCTTCCAAATCTCTCGATGACAGCACGTCTCTAGCAGGGTTTTGGAGAACCATAATCGACGACTTTCCCCACAATGGGTCAAAAGACGATCGATCGCAGCGCATCGGGAAGTACCTGAACGATTGCTACTGGGATTTTATGTGTGACCAGCTTGGCACCACCCAGTATGGGAAAGATTTCTGTGACTCGCTTCGAGAAGATGTGCCTCTAGGTCCCAGTGGCACAGGAACTTGGAGAGATGATTTACAAGCCAGCTTCGATGCTGTAGGAGAGAAGCTTCGCGATCTTCAAATGAGGGATGACGGTCGAGACGACGGCTACGAAATGGACGACCACGATGCGCTTGCAAACTTACCGATCGAGGGTTTGCTTCGTCGAGGCAGATCGCACAACGATGACCCAGACACCCCGATCAGTGCCATTTTTAGTACAGACACACACCTTGGTCGCATGTTTCATCCCGAAACAAAGTTTCGCCATCTTTTGAAGCCGGACAAATCTCCCGGCCCACTGCTTCGCTCATTCCAACGTCAAGAAACGGAATCAAGGGCAGCAACAGGAGATATGCTCAAGCTCCATGAGTCCATGAAGACTCTCAAGACCGGGGCGTTCTCTGTCAGCGATCCCATTCTCGGAGTTACCGAGTCACCCATGGGTGATGCCACCATGCTTCCTGTCCTGGCGATCAAGGATTTGAAATATCTCAACCCGCTTGTAGCCAATTGGGTTGGCATGAATCCCACCAACGCCGGATTTCAGTACATGCAGGAAGCGTATGCCAGCGGTAAATGGATCGGCAGCAAGCCGCGCTTCCAGCTGCCAAAGGCGTACCGCAGGGCAGGTTATAAAAGCCTTTCCGCCAAGGATGCCGACAACGCCTCGTCCTCAAAGAGGCGAGCACAAGAAAGAGCTAAAGATGGCAAAATAACTCCCGAGCCCCTTAGGGATGACGTGGAACCTGATCGAATTTATGATCAGCCAAGCTTCCAGCTCACCCGCGGGCCACACTCGGATGAGTTCAAATGGACGATCCCGTTCAATGACGAGCTCATCCAAAAGCTCAACCAAGGTCTTGAAGAGATCCGCAATGGAGGACGCGCAAACATTGAGAGAAAGCTCGCAAAGTCATTTCGTGACGTGGGAGTCGACCTGTTAATGAGCGAAGACGAAGATATGACAGACTCCGACTCTTTTATCTCCTCCGACTCCTCGTCCAGCGAGGAGGAAGGAGGAGATCTGCACGCAGGACCAAGTTCTGGAACTCCTTTACCGGTTCCCGCCAAGCGAAGAAAAGAGTCCAGCGGTAGTGTAGACCTCATCAGTGCCACAAAGGCAAAGTCGTGGCTGCAATCGCTGTGATGCGACGCTGTTATGTGGGGGAGAGACTTGCCAATCAAGTGGAGAATGGTTCTGAAAAGGTGAGTAAGAGTTGAGGCGGATTGGAGAATGAGGATATGATGCGAAGCATGAGTTGACAGATGCGCAGATAGTTGGTCTGCAGTACATCTGGGTCGATGGCTACTGCACGCGGATCAAATACAAATATGCCGAATGCTTCGATGGAGGCCCACGGAAGATGAGGCATTTCTGCCTTTCAGTACCTTTCGAAATGATTGTGTCCTTGTCTGCGGCGACGGCTAGCGGATGAAGGGTGCTTAGCTCGAGGCTTGGTAGATTGTCTGAACCGACAGTGCGAGAAAGTTGATCGTCATTTCATTCATGGAAAGGCCGTCACTATCGCAAAAGGCGACGAGCGACTCCACTGTGTGTTGCTGTCCCTCGAGACGACTCAACGATCGGAATCAAAGGCGCACTGTATTTTGCAAATGAACGAGTAGACAGTCTGCAATGCTCCTTTCGGGCTGCCATGGGTACAGATGACGATCAGCCGGTACTTATTATCTCATGACTGGCCCGACTTCCTTGAAAAGGATCGTTTTCGATACATTTTCATATCATAGTGGCTCACTCTTTCGCCTACATCAGTCTCGCAACACTCATGCAACAGCCCAGGCATCCCAACTTAAGGCCTCTCAACCTCCGAGTAATCGCCTTTTGTCTCACGAGGGCTTATTTGCCACCTGGCCTTCTCTCCGTTGCCTTCTTTGCCACCCGAGGCTGTGTAAGGCTGACTTTTAGGTATAGTGGTGCAGACGAGGTGCCTCGGTGTATGCTCGGTTCAACAGCATTCTTCCTTGTCTGTGTCTTCCTTGTCTGTGTCTTCCTGGTCTGTGTCTTCCTGGTCTTTGTGCCTTTTGGCATCTTGCTCCTGCGCTCTTTCCGCAATCCACGGCCAAAACTCCTTCTCCTCCATGTTGTTGGCCACCCTCTGACCATCCTCAATCAATATCAATCTTGACTTCGCTTTGGTATAGGCTTGATGATGAAGGCGCAGTTCCCGCAACAATTTCTCGGCCTCCGCATCTAGCTCCAGAAGTAGTCCGGGAATAGGCACTATCTGTTCCATTGCAGGGGCGTCGTTGTCTTCTCCTTGTGCAATGTCGGGAGCCAGGAAATTTTGCAGGATGCTCCTAATTTTGAGAACGTTATACCTGTGGTAGTCCAGAGTTTCAATGGCGTATTGTTCGAGTTTGACGACCTTTTCCTCTGATCGCCTCGCCTCCTCCGCCTTGTCCAAGATTGTGCTTTGGGAAGGAAGAAATGCTGTGAGCCAAAATCTCAATACGCCCAACACGAGCAGTGGCTGGAGGATCCACCAGAGCCAAGATGCGAGCGATATGAGGCCCGCGTTGTAATGTCCAATTTCTGTTTGTATTTGGCCAAGCTGACCGTTATCACCACTGGCTTTTCTGACTTTCGAAAGGACTTCTTGGGCCTGTTCAATAGCTTGAGGTGCCGATACTGTCTGACTTTGTGAGTCTGGCCAGGTTAGCAAGTCTAAGCGGACCACGGGAAGCAAAAGGTCAAATTGTGCATACCTTCGAAGTGCCAGGAAATGTCGCTGAACATCTTCTTGCGTTCAAGCTCCGTTGGACTATAGTTGTAAAAGTTGACAGCAGACTTTGCAGCATGGCAGAGAATGTTGGACACCTGCTCCCATTCCGGATCATTGGCGCTTGTGAACTTGCAAATGGTCGTATGACTGCGATTTGGAAAGAGCTTGACCTCTTGGAGGTCAGGTAAGCCCAGGATTGCCATTTCTGGGGGCACAATCTTGCTAATCAGTTAGGAGTATATTTTAAATAGACGAGGATCATTTCAAACGTACAACACCCGCCAGCCCTTCTGGAAGCGTCTCGCAAAAGCTGAAGAATCTATATCTTCCCAGTAAAGGCATGAACCTTCGACTCAGCATCTCATTGAATGCAGAGGACGTGTCGACGCTCTCTAAGAACGAATTGTTGGTCGACCCTGGACACAACTTGACGATATTAGCAAAACTTTTCCCCCACGGTGTGAGTTCCGATCCTTGGTGAGGCACGCCGAAGAACACAATTCCATAAGTGTGGACCCCAATCAGAGCATGTGCGCCGTCACCGTGGTATGCCGTCGCAAGAGCCTCTTTGACGAGAATTCCTCCCAAACTATGGGCAATGAAGATGATGGGCCTGGAAGTATTGTCCTATTGCGCACATTATCGTTAGAATATTATTCTGAGAAACTCAGAGTCCTGGAAAATAGCCAACTCTTCGCTCCATCCAAAGACAATTCAACAGGTTCTTCGATTGCTCTTGTACGCCTGCACACGATGCGCCAAATACAACATTTGCGTTGTATTGATATGCCAAAACTCTTGCATTGGGGATTTTCGAGGGAAGGAGATCTTTGAGCCAATTTGTTCCTGACTGCCTATCAGTCCAAGCGTTATCGGCATGGTCAAAATTGTTCGTGAAGTTCATTCCATGGACGACGACGATACTAATCGAGGTAAGAGCGCGAACGCCGAATGAAGGGTGCGAACACTGACTCCAGCGTTGCGTTTGGTGGGGATGCGATGGGTTTGAGCCAGTTAGTGTTTGGCGCCGCTACAGGTTCGGAAGCCTAATTTGTAGACCTTGTTAGCGCGACTGGTTCCTGTTGTCATAAGAAGGCTCACCATGTTGGTCTTCTAGAGAACGTCCTTTCTCATCCGAAATCAAAAGCTCATCCTGACTGAAGCGTAGCATTTATGGGTGAAGCGTGGGTGAAATCTAACCACTATCTAGCACTATCTATTCACCAATGGTGCCTTTGTCTTGGCACAGCCACGTGTGACTTTGAAGTCGCGCCGGCCATGTACGGCAAGGGAATATGACATGGAAAGAGTTTCAGGAAACAACCTGGCGGTAGGGATTCTATAGGCTATCTGGAGATCTGCTGAAGTAGCTCTCTTACCGAAGCGCAGGCTTAGTAAAGACCAACAGCAAACCAGGTTGTGCATCTGTCGCAGATCAATGTTCGACTCAGGGAGTGTTTGGTGTAGGCTTCTTAGAAGGCACAGATTAGAGCGCATTATTCTCTCAGGTCTCGCTGAGGAGCGAGCGGCCGGAAAGTGGCTTAGGATCACAACGAGGTGGTTGCTGGCGACGGTGGCGCCGCCGTAAGATAATGTCGAGGGTTGCTTTGACAACAACGAGCTTCAGGTAGGGTTCGGAAGGATACTGGTGGTTAAGTCGTGAATAATTTTCGATCGCCACTAGGCACACGGGTCAGTTTGCAGGCAGTGGATTTAGCAGAGGAGAGTAGGATAAGGGGACGACACAAGTTGGCGATCGCAACCGAGCTTCAAAGGCTGCCCCAGCGCCTGAAAACAGTCAGCCGGGCCTACCTGCCTCAGTGAGCCTTCCTGAGCCGAGGGTAGGGAGCCTAATCTAGCTCCCTTTACATAACTACCTCAATACTCGTAAATACGTCAAGTATAACCGAGCGGGAGGGTCCGGAATAGGGAGGGCCCTTCCGAGCTTTGAAACATAGAAAACTGGGGACTCGGGGTTCAAGTTGTGGGAACTCTTCACAGCTTCGGGCTTATAATCAGTCACCTCAGGTTGAAGCGGCGAGCCTCAGGTCGTCCTCAGGCCCAAAGATGGAAATGGAAAGTACTCGTGTCGAGATTCCGACGTCGAACGGTCTGTTTCTCGTCTCAATTCTCGCTCATGGCTGCCCGTTCCGCTTGTTCTCACGTACGGAGTATGCTGTGTGGATTCGCAGAAGATTTTTAACCACGACATCGTACCAACTGATCAATTTAGATGCGAGTATGGAGTTCTCGGTATTGACTATTTGTTACGTCGCCTGCTCACTGCCCTTCGTTGACAGAACATTTCACTTCCCCCATGTTGTTGTTCGCGGTCACTGCTGGTGGTTCTTCGGCCATGAGGTAGGTGCCTTAGGGCTATTGATGGATGGCGAAGACTAGGTTCCGTTGGTCTTCTCTCGGTTCCGTATACTCTGGACAGCAGCGTCGTCGACAAAAGAAACTGCCACCAGATTGTCCGACTGAGGGAGCAAACCGACAAGGACAGTCGCATTGGCGTTTCTTCGTGGCTCAGCTCCTGTCACTGGGCATGGCTTTTGCCCTCACGATCTGCATCATGGATGGAATGTCTCACTCGACAGGTTGCTATCACCGTCCGTTGACCTCAATGGCATCACCCTCTCCCGTAAGGTCTATCGTGGCCATGTGTCCCCGTTCACATAACACTTAGTGGTGGGTGGCAGACGAAAGTGTCAGCGGGTCCTGGTCGAACGGCCTGGTGTCAAACCGGTGTCAGGGACATCGCCACTGCACCCGTTTGCACCCTCTGGCCGGCCTATATAACCCGTCTGCAGACCTACTATCAGCCTAGTTGCCCACCAAACCGCTCCAATATAAAGAAAAACAACCACTACATCTTGAAGCACATAGCCTTCTGTTTTCAAACCTCTCGATCACTTCAACATGCCTGTCAATAACCGCCGCCTTTATGACTACGGCAAATGGATTGTCGACCTCAGAGGCCCCGACCATCTCACCACAGTGCCTGGGATACTGGAACGCCGGACGGGAGACGTCGGTGAAGTTCGGCTACCAGTTTGGGTTCCCGACCCTGATTCAGCCAACCACGAGGAGATGGTCCTCCACCTCCTTCTTCAGGACGTTGTGCTGGACATACACCAGAGCTGCTCTCGCATCTCGGCACGCCGTATGGAGGAATATGGCTGGTATGCGGAGACGAGGCCTGGTCGACATGGCCGGTCCATCATGCAGTTCAAAAATCACCACGGATACGTCCAATTCCAGGCCACGTGGGATCGTGACTTCTGGGGCCGTGGAAGGGGTGCATGGAAAGTCAAGACACAAGGTCGGTAGGCCCCCGAGGGACTCTGCTCTTCAGCTACCGAGTAGCCCTGGGTACCTTTTGCTATCTTCTTGTACCGCAACAAGCTGTGTCGATGGCAGTGCATTTGAGAACTTTTTGGCTGAAAGACACTGAGGATGGCTTGTTGCCGGTGTCACGGTGAAATCATCATGATAGCACCAGCGTGATCAACATCGAGTATCAGTCTGGCTTACTCTCGACGTGACCAGAACACAAGCTGAAATGTTATCATGATTACAAGATGGTATTGGTCACGAATTTGCTCTGTATTGAAACCTGAGCCGTCATAATCCGCGATTTTTGGACCACCCTCTCATTGCGCATGTAGACGACGAGTACTGGAGTGAATCGTTGAGAGTGTTATTACAGGTGATGCCGGAGACATATCAAAGTATGCGCTTCGAACATTAGCAGGAAGGCGCTTTCCCAAACCTCGACCCTGAAGCAGAGAGAATGGTGTTAAAGACAATTGTTGCCATGTGGATGCAGAGATTCTAACCAAGGCGTGGCTCGTACCACACATGATGAGAATCTGTGTGGTGCTTTCCACTTCCTCGTGCCAGGTTGATGGCTGGAAACCATACAGACCATACCGACAAAGACAAGCTGAGAAGGTGGGTATCATGATTATATTAAGACTCAGACGTAATCGTGATAATCGTCCTAGACGCCAGAACGCCTTCGCTCAAGACAAGAGAAAAGAAGTCCTCCCTGATAGTTGGTGCTGTAGTGCCCGCCAGCCTTGCCACCACCACCACCACCACCACCACCACCACCACCTCCTGGCCTGAATGCAATATTCGCGTTTTGTTGTCCAGTACTCCTCCCCGCCCGCCTTGATGCCACGCATAACCTGACCCAATGCAGTCTTCACGTTTATTTTACTGTACATACCCCCTAACCGCCTTCTACCCAATCCCAATCCCTCATATAGGCTGTGATCTATTCACGACACGCCAACCGCCAACACGATCAACCCCACGGACATAATCAACGACGACACCTTGGGAATGTACGCGCCCGCGCCGCCGGCCGCGGCATTCGGACTCGCCACACTCCCGACCTTGACGTTCGTGCTCACGAACCCACTCCCACAACTCTTGTCCACCTGCACCGCGCAGGTCAGGTACGTCTTGGCCAGCGGCTGGACAGCGTTCTCCGCGTACGAGGCGAAGATGCGCATCGTGTCCTTGAGGCACTGCGTACACGAGGGACTCGCTGTCTGGGGCATGCTCAGCCCGATGGCCGTGTAGTAGGGGTAGAAGTCGGCGGAGTTGCCGGTAGACGAGCTTGAAGAGTTCGAGTTCGAACTTGAATCCCCATCGCTGTTGGTGTTAGTGTTTGTAACGGCGTCGACGAAGCAGTACGAGTTGCTGGCCGTGTCACCATTTTCGTCCCTGAGGCATGTCGCGCGGTAGACGGGCTCGTATGCCACGAGGCCCGCGTACGCCTGCACGACCAGCGGGTTCTGCTGCCTGTAGTCCTGGCCGCAGTTGGCGTCGTCGATGAGCTGGGCCGCGAGATTGGCCATCAAGGGCGAACAGATCGCCAAGGGGGCGTTGCATGCCGTGTCGAGGGTCTGCGTCAGGAGGGTGAAGGAGCGCTGGGCACGGAAGAAGGAGTTTGAGTTCTGCAGGAGGAGCGACACGGGGACACAGGCCTTGAACGTCGCGTTGGCCAGGAAGGTGGAGAAGAACTGTGGGCACGACGCGGCCGTGAAGTTGCTGCCTAGGGAGGTGTCGAAGGGGGTGGGGAGCGGGGTGGTGATCACGCTGACCGAGGGGGCTGTCGAAGTTGAGACGCTGGAGGTCGACTCAGGGGTCTCGGTTTCGGTGGTCGTGGTGGCTCGGGCGGAGGAAGTTGTTTCTTCGGAGAGCGTGGTGGTCGTGGGTTCTGAGGAGGTGGTCGAAGTTGAGGTAGATTCAGCGATTGTCGTTGGCACGACGCTGTCGCTGTCGCTGTCATCTGCCTGCCTCTTCGCCAGGTCCTGATATATATCGTGCCGGGGCGGTGGTTGGCCTCGATCGATGTGTATTTCGCCCTTGATAGCCAACTGTTGGAAGAATGGTGATTCGTAGATTTGGGGGTCGAATTCCATGACTTGTGCCCCCGTTGGTCGCAGTATACAAAGGAGTACTAGTATTACCGTCATCATTTTAAACATTGATGTCGGCATCGATATTCTTTCCATCGGCGTTGTGGTCGCTGTCGTGGCAGGGGTAGTAGTCGTTGGTCTTATACAACGCCGACTGGGCAATCGGGGTCGCCCCATGCTGGGTGGTTGATTGGTAAAGAGCGGACGCCTTGGAGGCTCCTCCCTCAAGGCAGGGTAGGTAGGTAGGTAGATACCGTCGTTTGGAACGTCTAGATGACTGTTGTATCACGATTGCGACTTGTTCCCATCGGCGGAAGTGGCAGAAATGGCTGTTATGGCTGAGATGCGTGCCGGATAGTGTTGATGGACAACGCCTCGCGCCACAGAGATAATGTGATCCGAGGTCTCGCGCGAGCACCGAGTACGTACGTGGACAGTAGTGTGTACTTTCTGCTGGTATTGATATGTTGCTGATCACCCCCGATTTAGACTCCGGGGAACCTGTCGCACGTGTCGAATCCCGGTTGTGGTATGTTGATCCTGCTGATCTTCCGCGGACGAAGCTCAAAATTGTCGTTGTTCCACTTCTGGACACTTCTGGACTGAGTTAGATGGTCTCAGTGCGCTGTGGACAAGCGATCGGCGCCGGTGTCGATAGTGGTGTCAGAATGAATTCTCGTCTCTGGCTCGCGTCCCAGTTCATTAGTGAGGTACGTCTATCCGGAGCGTTCTTTGCTCTTTATGGAAATGATGGATAAGAAATACTAGCAGAGAGATGTTCATGCCATGTTCGGAGAACAACGAACTAGTATTGTTCAAACTGGGCACGAGCTGCTCTTCGTCAGCGACCACATGCCAGCATACAGGATGTTTACTTTCTGTGAGGCTGTTTAACCGAGAGTACGTGAGCGGCATTCTTACCACTCAGCGTTAGCGAAACCATTGTGTGGAATGTGCAAGGGCTGGTTTGACCACGAGGAGCCAGGCACCGTGCGAGGACTGCGGCCTGCCTGGGCCCACTGGGCGTCAAGCGTGGAAAATCATCAAAGCTTCTTTGGATAAGGGGCCGAATATGTGCAGCTGGTGGCGTTTGTGGGCGCTTTATCTCACCAAACCCACTACCATGAACGGTTCAGGACGGCCACGGAAACTGTTGAATTTCCGTTGGAATATTGGCAGAGTGTAGCTCGCTCAAAACGGATCCTACTGTCCAGCGGTATGAAGATGTCGATTCTTGGCTATATTTAGAGCTTTCGATAGAAAGTGAATCTTGGACAAGACACGGGACGAGGGAAGCTGTCCAGGGCAAGGATGCAGTCTCCACGCGGTTGACAGGGGATGGAAAGGCGGGTGCTGGCGCGCGGATTTGTACTGGGTACCTGCGCTAGCTGAGAATTCTTTTCGACTCTGAGCTTTCCCAGAGTGGCAGGCGCTGGACTCTTGTGCCAACTGGCCAACGCAAGACGATGAAAGCTACGAGGTAGACTTCTCCTTTGTCTCATCTACTTCTGCGGTCAACGGCAATAGTCGCGATAAGTGAGCACTGAGAACACTCGGTAGATCGGGAGATTGAGAAGGTCGACACGAATCGAGCAGGATGATCTTACAGGCGAGTCGCTTGGAGCGCCAAGATCCAATAGTGTGAGAAGCCACGCCATCCAAGCCTTGGTCCGAGTCATGATCATTCTCCTGAGCCCACAGCAGGTCTGGACTCCGGTGAGCATTAATTACCCAGTGCACCAGTATGGTTGTTGCTGAGAATGTCATGATTGAAGACTGACAGAAAACTGAATGAGATTCGTCTGCAGCAGCGATGCAGACAGCGCAAGAACCCAAAGTTCCGAGTCCTCAACTTTCCTTCACTTGAACCTTTCCCGCCTCTCAACCTCACTAATTCAGCACTGCCTCTAATACCGCCAGCCGCCGTATTGACTCAATACTTTCTGTCGGGCCTTCTCTGACGAGTCAGTAAGTGCACATAACCAATACTCTGCATATTTCACCTCACGGTCTTCTGCCCTCACCACCGAAGTTCGGTTTGACAATGCGCTTAATAAGCAAATCGCACTTGGTGGTTCACCCAACAGATGACACCTCGGTGAGCACTTCAAAAGTGGTACGACCCTCTGAGTGGACTACCATATCTTCATGTCTGGCATTAGTTGGCGCCGTGCATGGGCCCATATCTTCTACATGGACCGACCGAGTGGTCTCTCTTCCTCCTTTGCTTTCAAATCTCTTTTCTGTCAAAAGTCAAACCAGGACTTGTCTGCTTCAGTTGGACGTCAGCGCTTTCTATGTACAATGTCCACGAGCTGCAACTACAGCATTTCTGGATCCCTCACACTCATGACACTCCCAGCAGAGATCCGGCTCCAGATCTGGGAGTACGCAATCCCCCAGCGCTGGTGGTATTTCGCAGGGCCTTACCGCTTCCGTTGCCACAAGCACAAGGAATTTCCGAAGGCGCTTAAAGAAGACAACCCATCGAACCGTGGCGGTCTGTCCGACCCGCGTTGTCGGTGCGAGTTTGTCGAGCAACACAACGAGCGAGTGGCACTTTCGCTGCTTTGCAAGCGCGCCTTCCCTGAAATCACATCCGTCCTGTCCAAGGCCAGTATAACCTACGAGATCCATCATCTCAAGAATTTTGGCCTGCCTACGAGATGCTTAGAACGAATCGAGGAGCTCATCGTTCCATCGAATTGGCTGGCTTGTTTGGGTCCGCAGAGCCGGTTCCAGAACGTGGATTTCGCAGCCACTTACCCAAACTTAAGGCGGATTTACCTGAAGCCCGATCTCACTGACAGCTGGGACACAATCAAGTTCTCCGACGCCATAATTGACCACCTCCACCGATGCCTCCGCAATCGCAGCGGACAATGTCAGGCGGACGACGCCGAACTTCTCGGCAATGTGCGCATCCAACATATCAGTCACGGTTACACCGAACAATTCCACCAAACTTTGGCCGTCCTGTGGGAGTGTGACATCGAGGTGATTGCTCCGTATACTTACCGGCTCCAAGTCACTGAGCGGCAGGGATGCCGGATCAGTCTAAGGAGGCCGCGGATCGTAGCGCCCAAGATTCTGCTGAATCAGAGTGTCCACACGGTACGCTTCACCCCGTCAGTTCTGTGAACGCACTTGGTACTCTGACGAGCGCTTCCTAACGCAGTATATATAACTAGAACGTGATCTGGGACAAGAATGGTGTCAGACTTGGTGAGATTCCCAACCTCAGGGACGAGTGGTGGTACGATGAGTGGCTTGACGAGACCCAGACTCCCAGGAATATGTGGTACGATTCAAGGGCCCATGACTTGGGCCACAGCGGCTGGCGCGTCCAGACGCTCGGGCCAAACGATATAATGCGCCGCACGACCCATTGGGTCGCCAGGCCACGCTCGGATGAGCCCCGATTTGAGGTCGGCATCATCAGAGAGTACAAGGAGGCATACCACGGACATCCTCTTCTTCTCAATCTTGTCTCTTGAGATCTTTCTCTCATCGGTCCGCCCGTGCTGTGCGATGCTCTGATGGTGTTTAGGATAGAGAATTCGGGTGGACATATAAAACTTCAGCGATATATTCTCTCAACTATTGGTGGAGATATACCCCAGGGGCACTGCACTTTTTGCACCACATCCACGCCAGCCGTAGCCCGTGCGTCCCGTCCGCTCGATTTCCGAACCTTCCACGTACGAAAATCCCGGTCCTCCCATCGAGTTCCTGTCTCGGCAGACCCAATGGCAAAGGCGGGCTATTCTTGACCTAGATATGGTGCCACCAATTGCCGTTGCGAAAATCAGGGATCCCAGTCAGGCGCGCGCCCGAGCTGTTTCAGATGAGGTCCTGGCAAGCACCAGCCTTAGCAGGACATTCCGCATGATTGCGTGGAAAGGGACACGTACCGACTTACTCCTCTGAAGGGCCTATTGAAGACAAGCTCACCCTGCAAATCGAAGGCCTCGCTATCATAGCCGAAGGGTGCGAGGATCTCGATCCCGCGATTGTCAATCGCATCGATGGTCTCACGGTGCGGGTCCCTGCCACCTGGTGAATCGTACGGGTGATCATGTTTGATCGTGTTGCGCAGATGGTCCGTGTTGACCGCGGTTGCAACCCCCGTGCGACGCAGAATATGCTTTGCGACCCAGCGTGGGATCTCGTCCCAACTACACAAAGGTGGCTTCTCACAGATGGTCTTCCGGTTCGGGTCCCTCGCCGCCATGTCCATGTTTTTCCACTGTGCGCGGCCGAGACACCGGAGATGACGGTGCAGAGGCACGACGACGATGTGGATCCGCGGTGCCATGCTGTTGGGGACGCCTGCGTTCCAGCCACGCGGGTCCGTCCTTCGGGGGTTGGAGGGGCTCAAAGACAATGGGTGCGTAGTCACGTCAGGGTCCAGCGCGGCATGTTATTTTGTTGAGCAGCTTCTTCGTTGCGAAATCTTGCGTCAAGGCGTTTTCCGGAGAGAAGTCTGCTGGACGGGCAGTTGACATGGTATCCGACGCCTGATTAACACCTATGCTCTGACAATTACTACTCTACTGGATCTCTCCCTCGAGTTTATACCACGGCGGCAATGGTGCTGTAGACTCTTCTCTCCTCAAGTCGTACTGAGAGGGAACGACGTGCCAAACGACGAGCCCGATCCGTTCCCATCGATTGGCCTCTGCATTGTGCGGACCCGCACCACAAAGAAGCAGGACCAGCCCGATGTTGACGTTCAGTCCAGCATGCGGGATCTGTCCCAGGAGGAGCACCCGAAGGTTGTCCTCTCCATATATCCTGGCAACCTGGATGCCCACCATCAAGGTATACAGCTCCTCGTCTCGGTAGCGCGATCCCGGTTCGACAAAGTCTAACTCCGGGTCGAGTGCACCGGCTGGCAACTCTCGGTGGCGGTCCAGAAGGATCGATACCTGCGGAGCATCGGTTGAAGGGCGGAGGCGAATCTCTCGCGACTGTGCGCGGAACCCTGGAGGTCGCACTAAATGGAAGGCTGCTATGTCCTCCATGGTCAATGGGTCTAAAGAAGTAGACTGCGGTGGTATAATAGTATTGGACGATCGCAGGCCGTGGTTCTGTAGGATTTGAGAGATTGCCTTCCGGAAATCAGTGTTGCACATGCTATCCCCGAGTGATATTGCCTTGAGGAGCTCCGTGAAAGCCCATGCCTTCCCACAGAAGGTGATATTTCCGTGGTCTCCCACCGACATGTGACAAAGATTCGTCTTTTCGCTCTCGAAGCGGCCGCCGCGGATATCCAGGACAGGCGGAACACTACATTTCTGCGTGATCAGCCAACTCCTGCGTGGCTTGGACGCTTCAGCGTGAACAAACATCTGCGACAAGAGAGGTGACATCTTCACCAGCTCACGTCCAAATTCATCTTCTAGATCTCGCAACTGGACAGGGTCGTCCTCCGATGTCTTGGGCAGGCTGACTTTGATGCCGTAGATCTGCATGATGCCGAAGATCCGGTCCAGCGGATATTTTGTGGCTCTATACTGACCCACACAGTATGCAACATTGGGGTTACTTGTCCAGGCAAAGCTGAGCCCACGACGGTGAATGAGTTCGCACAAGGATGTTGCTATGTCTGCATCCTTGGAAAGCAGGTCCTGAGCTCGACTACGAGCTTTCGACAGCCGCGTGATATAGTTTCGTTCCCTCGCGGTGGGGATGTTCGAGAACGGTAAGAGGCTCCCATAGTACTCCTGGCAGGCGCCAGCGAGTACTTTGTACTGCCAGGGGCGATTGGATAGCGAGGTATATATGTACGCGCCCTCGCGGGAGAGAATGAAGGCATCTCGGCGAAGGATGGATTCCTGTAGAGTCCACAGCGAGGAAAACCAGTGATCGCCGAACAGCTCCGCGAGGGCTGCTATGACCGATTCCCACCCTAGCTTGATAGACTTAGTCCAGCTGTCCGTGTCTTCCGCGAGCTGACCAGTATTAGCGAGTTTCATCAGCCCAAACATCCCATCACACCCTATCTCTTCGATGCATGCGGTGAGCGCGGAGCGTTCCAGCCGATTAAGCCAGATGAAAGCCTTATGCGCATTCTTGAAGATCCCCGCTTGATTTCCTACGTCTTCTGCTTTTATGGTTTCATCCTCCTGATGAATGCAAGCAACGTCAACCCAGACAAACTCGATGTCACAGCCCACCTGTCGTATGACCGCCTCGAACTCTTCCACGCTGAAATGGCTCTCTTCGATGGCAGGGATTGGCCATTCGACGCCTTTGATTTGGATAGCTCGGCCTGTTGGGTTCGTGAAGCGGCCCCACGTATAGCTCAAGATGTTGTATTTCGGCTCTTTGCGTCCTCCGTAAGCGTTGCTCTCATCGCGAACGAAAGATGTCATTGTCGCGACATGGAGCAGACGCCGTGGCCAGCAGGGATCCAAGCCTACCCAGCCATGAGTTTGCTCAGGTGATAATGTCTGAGGAGCAGGCACAGATTCTATATTGTCGCCGCCGAGCTCTTCCATAAAGTCCCCGGAGCTGCAGTATTCCCCATCGGACTCCTCTCCAAGTTCAGGGTCCGCCATTTCATTTCGAACGGAAAGGCTCTCCTCTGGCATATTCCACGACTGACACGCCTTCGGCGTTCAGTTGAATCGAACACCGCCAGCCAATGGTGTGGCAACATCACAGCGCGTTATGCTACGGGATGTAGTCCAGCGACGAGGAATGCATCACGCCTTGGTCTTGGGGAATCTGCCATCGAAGGCACCTTGCACCATTTGAGCGTTGCCGTCGATGACAACCTCGACTCTTAGGCATGTGTAGCGGGGATAAAGAGTAGCCGAGATCGATGTTTGGTTGGATGGTCAGGGAAAGTTTACCGATCGTCTGAGCGCGTGATGCTTTAACTTGATGGGGCATGGCACCTGTTGGACAATACTTGGAGGACTTCTCGCTGACTTGAGTCTCAGCCTTGTCTGTGCAAAGAACATGCGTATGAAACTAATGCCCGCCGAAATATTGGAAGGTGCGCCCACTATTGCTTTTTGATCTCATTCGTTCAACTGGCTGCAAGCTTGGGGCGATTGTGATGGTGAGCAGAGTTGCGAAGCTGTCAAGTGCATTCGAACCACCGTCTATAATGGATATCCTAATTCTCTCCAGGAAAGGTGGCAGCCGAAATGACGAGAGAAGAGCTCTTCTGCCGCAATATCTGGGCAACTCCCACAATTCTTCACTTCAACCATCCATGGCTCGACTACCGCCGCATCACACCGCCACAAAGCCACAGTACATACAGAACCATCATAACTTGTCTCCTGTCTTCCGCCTCACACTCATTTCAAGCTATAAACCGAGATCACCCGTCTCACAGCCCTCCCTCTCCCATTCTTCAACAATGCATTCAGCTCACTAGGATGCACGAGCGCAAACAACGCCATTGTAGTAAGCATCAACACCGCGTCAAACACGTATAGGAACCACTCATGCGAGATCAAATACCCATCATTGCCCTGCGCATACTCGACCAACCGAAAGAGCGAGCGGACCAAGACGAGTAAGCTCCCCGCGTACAGCACATACACATGTCTCTTCCAGGCCGTCGCGATGGTGATGTCGCCGAGCACGCGCGCGGAGGGCCTCCTGTGCATGCGCACATGAAACGTGAAAGCCACGATGATGAAGAAGGTGAAGAAGATGATCTGGATGACGAGGCCGCCGATGATGATGTTCTCGCCTGTTTTCATCGAGGACTCGGATTTGCCGGCCATGATACCGCCGCCTAGAGACTAACTGATTAGAAATTGCGTTGCGAATGTGGTGCCACGGACACGGTGGCAAATCCAGTCATGGGACACGGGCACCCACCAGAACCCTGCAACAGAAAGGAAAACACATCCCCCGCGACGAAGACCTTGGTCAACCATCTGGTATTGATGAGTGACTGGCTACCCCCGTCCGTGAGCCGTATTATCCGGCCCAATTCCATGTATATGCTTGCGGCGAAGAGGGCGGGTGCCACGAGGATCAGAATCGACTGGATGACGTACGCGCCGACGGTCCAGTCGGGGGTCTGCTGCGATCCAATGGCGCGGCCGACGTAGCCGACGCTCTCGAAGAAGCCGCCCACAACGAAGGGGATGAAGAACCATGTCCTCGTGCGGAGGAGTTGGTACAAGTGGAGGAAGGAGGCGATGGCGAACAGCGTGATGAAGAGGATGGCTGGCCCGAGGGAGGGATCGTAACGATAGAGTTTGAAATCGGAGTCGGAGGTCGAGGTCGAGGCTGAGGCCGAGGCCGAGATTGAGTTTGAGGTGGTGGTCGCTGCCATGATGGGCGCGAGGTGGAGGCAACGAGAGGAGTGGATATGTTCTTGTGAGGAGAGCAGCGGTATATTGTGCGAGGAGAATAGCGGTAGAGAAGAGCACGAGAGGCAAAATGTGCTTGCGAGAGAAAATGAAGAGAGAAGAGGACACCACGGTTCTGAACCGTGAAGAATCGACAATACACGAAACGCACAAGAGACGAGTACTTTGGAGGTACAGGTCCAGCAAGTCTGGGAAGATACTGCTGCCACCACGGTTCGTTGGCAGCATATATACCAAGTGACCTACCCACCTACCTACATACCCACTAGTATTCAACCTGCATTCTGCACCGCCACCTGCCCAGCAAGACCTATGCACCCACCCACCGCGTGTCCATGCCTATCCCTATCCCTATCCCTATCCCTATCCCTACCCCTATTCCATCTCTCCATTTGAAGAAATGAAACGATATGAATTCTGCTGCCTACTGCCCAACTAATCCTCATCCCCATACCGCCAAGCGAAAACGGCCACAGTCCGAAGAAGCGGCTCTCATATTACGAACCCAACGAGCGCACGCGATTGATCCTGCCGGCTAAGTCGACGCATTGAGGCTAGTCTGGTCTCCCTGCCCTGCCCTGCGTTGAGTCGAGGCATGAGACTGAGTGTGAGAGTGAGGCTGTGCGTTCGTTTGTTGCGTTAATCAAACCTGGTCCGGAGTACGCAAAAGGACTCTCCGTGCGGTGCGGTGCGATGGGGCCCAGCCTTGTTCTGATTCAATGTAGCTGCTACGAGTACATGCGGGTGCGAGTGCGAGTGCGTGCGTCCCGCGGGAAACGAAAACGGGGGATTGGATACGCGTACTCGGCCGACTTGCCTTGGGTGTCGTATTCGTCCCCCGTATCTCTACGCAATCATGGAGCAGTATGTATATTCTGGGTGATTCAGCCTTGCCTTGGCTTGACTGGTAGACACTGCGACACTGAGACACTGAGATCCTGCTTCTTTTACTTACTCTTCCTGCTCGTCACGGGTGTGGGATAAATCCTATGTCGTAACGAGGTAGATTGACGGCATCTCGTCTCAATCTCCGTCCTCATCTTTCATCTTTATCCTCATCCTCATCTTCGTCCTCATACACGGTACTTTCGTTCTCGAAAAAAAAACCCCAGGTATTTTGAACTTCTACGTACGTACCGCGAACCTTCACCTTGTATCTCTACCGTGTACTTCTATCATGTAGATCTACCTCGTACATATACCTTGCACCTTACCTCGCACCTTATCTTGCACCTTACCATGCACCATACCTTGCGCCTCTACCTATACGACTGACTTACTCGTGTTGCTCTCTTCAGTACGGACTGCCCGTCAGCCTGTCTGTCTGCCTGTCTACTCTCTCGGATAGCAACACCTGACATATTTTTAGGGACAGCAATACCTAACATATTTTCACGGACAGCATTACAGACCAATGGCAATTCACGCTGTCAGTTCTCAGCTCGCCTTACAACTACACTTGACTGAAATATAAAATCGTTGGATTGCGACTGAAATGTAAAATCGTGTGATTGCTAAGGATAGCCTGGTCTCATCATTTCAAATGGTTCTGTATCTCCTAGGACTGAATGATAGGGTCATATCCAAGCTGCCTAACAATACCGCGCCGGTCCTGCTTCCGAATTCTATTCAAAGTCGTAAACTCGTGGAAAGTGTGCCCTTGATAATAATGTCCCATCCCTCGTTTGCGAGATCGTCCACCAAGAGAATCCCCCCCAAATCACGCGGGAGACTGGGTCCCGAAACGGGGGAAGCCCAATGGCAAAATGACTGCGTGGACAAAAATCGTCGGCGATAAAGATAAACTGGGTTCCAAAGGTGATAGTGCTGGCGCCGCTAGCCAAGCAAAACGGCCTAGCTGACATACTCCAACTCGGGCAGTTTCTCGATTCGAGGGGTTCCAATCAACGAGGGAGAAAAGTTGCGAGAATACGTGCCATCGTCTGGCCCGTAGACGCTGATGCTGTCTTGACTCATCTCGTCACCGGAATCAGGGTCACTCTCATCCCGGAATGGTTTGGGAACGTTCTTCAATCCCAATCCATCTTCGACGTCGTAGTCGTCGACAACGAGCAGTGGGTTCTTCTCCGACATGTCAGCGCCGGTGCTCTCGATCGGCTTGGGTGCTTCCGGCATGCTGTACAGGTAGGTGGCGAGGAACACCAATATCGAGCCGAACAGGAAGTAGATCGTGGGGACGAAGTTGAAGATGAACACCGAGGCGACGGTGGACAGGATAATGGAGAGCGAGGTGGCGAAACCCTTCAGGATGTTGTCGGCATACTTGATGACCATGGCCACAATCAGCCCACCGGCCGCCTGCACGCAGACCGTGGCAAAGACCACAGGGTTATAGCCCTGGAAGAAGCCCTGTTCTCGGATCGCCTGGCCATCCCAGACCAAGGCGCCGAAGAGTGCAATGCCTAGACATCCAACGCTCAACTGGATGTTGCGGACCCAGATCGACGAGCTCTGGCCGTTCTTCAGCACCTTCTCAAAGTAGACGCCGGCAAATCCCGAGCAAACACATGCGACGGCAACCGCCGCGATCCCCACCATATAGTTCCCTTGCTGTGTGGTTGGTTTGGTGGTTCCAGAGGGGATTTGTACGCACGCCACTCCTGCCGTCAGAATGACCAAGGACAGCCACTTCTTGGCCGACAGGCTCTGGCCCAGCATCAACACGGCAAACAATGCCGTGGTCAAGATCTTGCACTGATATGTGACCTGGAAAGTCGCCGCATCCAGGTTGGTGGCAGCAACAAACTGTAAATTGTTCTGCAGGGTGTATAAAATGGCGGGCACGAGCAGCTTGAAGAAGCCGCTCTTGACGCTGAATATATCGGTCCATAGCTGTCTCAAGCTATAGCCGTGTTGGATCGAGGACGGGCTCGCCTCGTCGGACAGCGTGGGGAGCGGCGAATAGCGGGACTGATGTCGCTGTTCGTTGATGTGGATTGCCAGGCATATTAGGCACTTGAGGACTTCTGAAAGAACGACTGCGGTCGAGCTCAAATATCTCGGACCGGGGAGGATTCGCGAATATCGCATCATCAGAACGAGCGACGAATTCTGGACGACGAGCGTCAGGAGGGAGGCATATTTCGTGGGGACACCGTAGACGGTGGAGAGGGCGTCTGTGTAGCCGTTGTCAATACCAGCTTCAGTCAGCCCAAATAAGCCCACATACCTTTCGAGGCCATCTCTCCTAGGCTAGCTGCCGCCGAACTCGGATAGGATGCTGCGAAGAGAACGGGAGGATAAAAGAGTGACTGTAAGCAAAGCGAATGATTGAATGAATGAATGACTTGTTTGTTCAACGAGTGAATGAGTGACAACCACAAGGGTCTTTAATGAGTGGCAGAGCACGTAGCTCAAAAGCACAGGTACAGATGCAAGGGATTCATTCCGTTATGGTGACATTGCGCAAGAAGGATGAGGTGAGAACGAGGCCCCTCGGCAACACACCCGGTCTGTGCCCTGGGGATGTTATTGAAGAATAGTAGAACACATTCCACGACCGAGCCTGGTGTGGTGTGGAGGGATGGGGAAGGGAGGATGAGAAAGAAGCGGCCGCCTGCGCAGTCGTAATTTGGACGGTGGAGACGAGGTTGGATGGCGCCACGAGAAATTAAGGGCGGAGGAGTTGATGCCTCGCCCTCATTCCTCGCGCGAACATGGGCACGGCTCGCTTTGTGCCCGCGGTGTCGTCGCCGTCACGCGTCTCCAGGTCTTTGTTCCCTTGCAGTCAACAAGAAACATCGCCTGGGTTGTTGGTGCATGGGAGCACTCGTGCTGTGCTGGATGCGAGCTGTTGCTGCTGATCCAGGCACCGCTGCACCCAAGCATCCGCGGGGCCACAGCCACGGGAGCCGCTAACCGTCTCGTGCAACCTCGGCCTAGGCCGCTTTGAGGTCCAGGAGACGCCTGATTGGGAGCTGCTGGCCGCCCTTGTCGCGCCTTGTCTCGCCCTCTCGCGTCAAGCTCCTGTCTGGGCATGCAAGGTCGCAGTCAAGGGCAAGCAAAATCGCGCAAACATAGTACTTCCTACAGGCCATCAGGCGATAGGCGTATCAATACGGACTCTCTATCGATATGATGACGATGCACTAATGCAATGTCCGCACAAAGATTCATCTGGCCTTGGGACTATTAGCTATATCCCCCTGCTGCGATCTGATCGCCCAGAAACCTAGTGCTTGCGGGCGATCTGCCCTGCCGCTGCCGGTATGATTTACAAAGCAGACTCGTAACGCATGTCCACTGCACCACGTCAACGGGAACGCTGCAACCCCAGGCTGTCCCCCTCAGCCAGCGTAGCTGAAATGGAACGGATCTAGTCGGTATGGCTTTTCGACCGGCTTCCCCGTGAAGAAGGCCAGCAGCCACTCCTTGAGCGTCAACTGAACGCTGTATGTGCAATGCTTCATGACCCACGCAAAGCTGGCTGCCCGCCATATCCGCCGGCTGTGAGGTTCGCTGTGATCACTGACCTGAATCTGCCACATGGCGTTGTTGCAACTCTGTCCCGCGAGCTGCAGCTTCTCAATAGACATGTGAAGGTCGTCCATGTACGACAGCAGGGCACGGAAGTCGTTGGCGAAATCCATGGTGATCATCCCGAGCGTGAGGAGGCAGGTGAGCTGGAAAATCATTTCCAGGCGGCGTTGTTGCGTGAGTTCAGCGGTGGGTGGCGGTTGTCTGGACACGAGACCGAGCAGGGTCGAGCCAGGCCGTAAGCCGAACGAGTGGATTGGCCTTAGTTCTGCTTCCTTCTCCTTCCCCTTCCCGCTGTCTTCGGCAGGTCTCGCCGTCAAAGCATTGATGGTCGACAGGGACTGCCAGAAATCTCGCAGCTTCCTCAGGAAGTTGTTCAGGCCGTGGACCAGTCTCTGCACGTCCGATTCGTCCCA
The DNA here is from genome assembly GCA_016109585.1 of Phialophora expanda. Lineage (NCBI taxonomy): Eukaryota > Fungi > Ascomycota > Eurotiomycetes > Chaetothyriales > Herpotrichiellaceae > Phialophora > Phialophora expanda. The sequence goes on from JADWPR010000010.1 coordinate 549,367, forward strand.
GATGTAGCTTTCGGGACTTGTGCCGTAGATGCATTCGAAGAAGCACATGACGCGCGACAGGAGCACCGAGTTCACGGCCAGCGGACCGCCCGTCGACTTCAAGATCCGCCGCACCGCTTGGTAGTGCATGCCTGCCGCTTCTTGGGACCCCGACCGCCGGTCAAAGGTCCCCAGGCTGATGATCGAGGCCAGAAGATCGTCCTTGCGTTTCGGGCTCAGCCTCGCACTCAACAGACGGACCAACTTCAATGCCTCGCCCTTGTGCCGCATCACGGCGAGCTCGAGAGACTGCCTCTCGGCCTCTGTAGCGTACTTGTTCAGCGAGATGCGGTACAGCGCCGAGCGCGCCATGATGACCTGAAAACATGCCGGCGTGGTCAAAGCAATGGAGAAGTTGCTGGCTACCGGATGGGGGCGGAGGCGCGGGCTGAATCCATATGTCGCCTTCGGGTAGTAGAGCAGGTAGAAGCTGATAAGGTGCTCCTGGAAGCGGTCGAGCGTCACCGGCAGGGCAGCGAAAGGATCAAGGCGATCCGAGAATGGCTGCACACTGTGGCGCACAATCTCGAGCAGCTTCTCTTCCGGCGTCAGGTCCTTGAAGGCTTTGGCTCGAGGTTTGGCCTTCTTGTCAGCGGGCGGTGTGCTCTTGGGCTCGATCGACACCAATTCCTTCTTAACGGGCACCAGGGCCGTCTTCGAAGTTGGCTCCATTGGACTCTAGGAGCATCTTGATGCTACGGGCGGTGAGGTTCCCTCTGCGAGAGCGGAGAGCGACAGGATGGTTGAGGGTGTCAGGCCAATGAAGAGCCGAAGTGTCTCGCCCGCGGCCAGGCGTGCAACTGGCCCGAATGGGTTGGGGGCTTCGTCTTCGTCTTTCATCACGCGGTTGTGTGACAGCCAAGAGCCGCTGGCCCGGGAATAGTCCACACACACACAATCACTTGAAGAGGCAGCAGCAGCCCGTCCAACAGGCTCTTCCGTCAGGCAGGGTCCGCGTGGCTAGATGCAGGATCTTCCTGCCGTATGCAAGTCATCCATCACAAGGGCGATGAGGAGGACTGTCTAGCTGCCTGTATAGCGCGCCATGCATGTCACAAATTGATTCGCTCTGCTTCCCCACGGCCTACAGCCTCATTTGATTGTTCCTATGTATCTTGGGAGGGCCGAGGAATGCACGAGAAAATGTACACGGATCACCAGGCTTCTAGCGCCGGACGGCACTTGGTCGTCAGATAGTCCACAGCACAAACTATCGGGCTACACCTGCCAGGCGGCAGAATAAGTGTCAACGGGAGACGGTTTGGCACAATGTTTCTCTTCTGGAGCCTACAGAAATAGATGCCCACGACAGAACAGTGTTCATCAGCTGCGATCCCTGAGGCCAAGCTGGGCACCTCGAAGACTTGCAGTCCGACACATCATATCCAAGGCCCCCGCCGTCGTTTCTCCCCCCTAGCTCGTCGTCTTGGGCAGCGGCTTTGGCGGCGATAAAGGCTTGTCGTCCGGCCGCCTCGCAATGATGTACTGCTGCTCCTCCGGCAGGCATTTCGGGTTGTTCGGGTGAAACGTGTCGATCTTGTTGCTGACGATCTCCAAGCCCATGGAGCGCAGGAATTCAAGCTGCCCTTCGGCACTCAGCGCCAGGGTCGGCAGCATTTCACCCATAAACGGCGCGTCATAGTCCTCGACATACGTCTTGGTCTCGTCCCAGTCCGAGTCCGCCCGGACATATTTGTCCGCCGGCATTTGTCCCAGCACCAGAAGCCCACCCGGTTGCAGCACTTGGGCGAACTTGTACGCTGCGGTGTGGAAATCGGCATACGAGAGCTGGAGGTGCGCGAAGATGATGAACACGCCGGCGAATTGGCCCTCAGGCTGGTACTGGAGCATGTCGGACACGGCGAACGTGCCCTTGACCCGGGACTGCGCGTAATGGACCATCTTGGGGGAGATGTCAAACCCGAAGACGTCGAGGCCAGCAGTCGACAACAGTTGTGAAACAGGCATGCCAGTCCCGCAGCCCACGTCTAGGACCCTCGATCCTGGCTGGAGCATGGAAATGGCCTTCTTGACACAGGCCACCTTGAACGCGTTGTCATGGTAGGCCTTTTCATACTCGATATTGAGGGCGTCGAACGTCTCGAACCCGGCCTGGGCCCCTGCTGTGGACATGATACCGGCGTGTGTGGTTGTGACTTATGTTGTTCCTCGTCGACAGGGGTTGGACCTGTTGCTTGATGACCGGGATGGGATTTCGCTTAGAGGCTTTACATCTCATTTATCGGGACCGTCTTGGAGAGCGGCAGGCCGGCGAAGAGAATTCATTAGCATCGCTCTACTCCGAAGCGAAGCATGAGAAAGGGGAAAGTTCAGGTCCAAAACGTCTCCCACGAGCCACGCAACGGTGGGCCCATCCCATACACGGCACATATCTACACAGAAACCAGGACGAGTCCTCATACTACGCAAGCACTAGCTGCAGTTGGTCGGAGATATAGCGCAGAGCCTAACCTGCATACGTGAACCTACCTTCCTTGCCACGATGAAACGGACTATTATACTCGTCCTGTGGAGTCGTAGCTTCTATTCGGCGAAAGTCGAACAAAATGGAATCCTTGTCGTCAAGGGATCCGGGCCCAAAATGCTGACAGACGACGCATCCGAACGCCGGCGGTCCTCAATATGTTATCGTTGTACCCGACTCACCGCTACTTGCTGCATGCACATTGCACACGTGGCAAAAGAACGGTGGGGAATTTTGATCGTGCCGCGTACTATGTAGCAAAGGCGAGGGAGAGTCCAATCCTTGCAAACATGTGCTCGCCATCTTCTTAAGGTGGCAGGGCAAGTCTACAGGCTTATTGTATTCACAGTCGTATTTTATTTACTCGGTACGTGGGGACCGGTGGATTTGCATGGATTCTCTAGCTTTTTCCCAGGCTGGAAGTCGGTGAACCGGTCCGATAAGTAGTTGTCGGTTGCAAAAGAATTCTACCACCATTTGAAATAGACGAACTCCGTACGTGGTGCCAAAAACGCCGAAGGGGGATCCGTCGTCGAGAGCGTCTCTAGAGGTCGCGTTTGACAAAGACGACAGGTCCCACGTAGACGTGTCGAGCCTTGAAGTAGTAGTATAACATGGCGATGATCAGCACGCCGCCAAACATGGTCGACGACCAGTTCATGTTCTCGGCCGTGACCGGGGTGGCGAGGGGCCAGAAGGCGAAGAACCAAAGCGGGATCAGATAGAGCAGAGCCGCGATGTTGATCCACAGACCATATTTGCCGAGAGACCATCGTCGGTGCGGGAGCGCAGGCCCCTTGAGACGTCGGTAGATCAGGCAACTGATGGTGATGAAGTAGGACGTGAGGATCGAGACGCCGCCGAGCGAGTTGATGGCATTCAACGCGACGGAAGAGCCCAGGTTGATGCATGCCAGCAGGGAGCTCACCACCAGGGAGACGAAAACGGCGTGGAGCGGGATGTTCCAGCCGGGTGTGACCTAGAGCGGAAAAAACCGTCAACTTGGGCTCAAGCGGAGGGGGAAACTTTGAAGGGGACAATCCTACCTGTGAGAGCCAACCCGAGCCAGGCAGACCTTGGTCTCGGGCAAAAGACCACAGCTGTCGAGATGCCGTCGCCACCTCGCTGGTGCAGCAGGCCGCGAGAAGAATGATGACGATGGCAGTCATGGCGTTGGTCCCGCCGTAACTTTGGGTGGCATTGTAGAACAGCTGGATGAAAGGCTGGCGGGTGACTGAGGCGAAAAGGCTGTCGATGTCTCCCAGGGTAAATATCAAAGTGATGGCCATGAGGAAGCCCAGAACGGCGTTGATGACGACCGACCACATGATGGCCTTGGGGAGGGTGACGGAGGCATCCCGGATCTCCTCAGCTGTAACCACCATCCTTTGTCAGTTACCCACCACTTTGAGAACATGATGGCGATCGGGGCAGGCATGTGGTACTTACACATATGGACCGAGCAATCGTATCCGATAAGCACACTCAGTGGAGTGGTCAAGCCGATCATGGCGGACAGGCCATTACTCGACCAGCCACCAAAGTTTGTGAAGACGAGCAGGGCGTCATGTGCGTTTGCGCGAGGAGCCATCACCCAGAGGGGGATAATGATGGCGAAGAGGCCAGCCAGATGCAGAATCAGAACGGTACCCTCGATCAAAGGCAGATGAGGCGCCAGGAACGTGTTGAACGCGATGGAGAACGTGATGGCTGCGATTGAAAGGAGGGTTCCGTGGTAGGCATGCCACACGTAGTCTTGCACGTTCAAGGCAATCAAGCCCTGAATGACGCTGCCGACCATGAAGGCGACACCAGCGAGGTAGACTTGCCATCCAATGGCCGCCAACCAACCTACACTGGCTGTTAGAAAGGCGGACTGTTGGTGTCGACCGAGGGGCAACACTCACCGACGATATAGCTGAGCATTTTTTGTATTTTCGGAGGCGCAAGCTCTGATACCCAATGATACTGTCCACCGGCGGTAGGAGACCTGGAATCACACAAAAGTCAGGCTGCGTGTGGCCGGCTGCAATTGACCATCTGCCACTCACATGGATGCCACCTCGGCGAGACTGGCGTAGACGAGCGTTTGTCCCGTCCCCACCACGATAAATCCCCAGAAGAGATCGGCGGTACCGCCATCGGTCAAAACGAAGGAGAACAACCTGGGAGTGACGGTCAGTAATCCGAGTGGGTGATGAGAAGGCCGACGCCTGAGGAAGTGTGTCCTACGGCAGGAGGATCTCCCAACTCGCCATCACCGTACTCGCAAAGCCAACCATGGTGACGAAGCGAAAGTTCCGCTGCGCAGCGTCAGTGTCTCGATCTCGGTGTCTCTGCCGTCGACAGAATCTCCGTCGCAACGGAAATAGGCTCACATACTCGAAGGACCTGTTTCTTCCCCAGCATGCTCATCTCCTTCTTGTCCTCGGCGGTACCTCTGTACCGTTCCGGGACGCCGAAGTCCTCGTCGAGATCCTTCTCGCCATCGTGGAGGGAGAGATCGCTCTTGGGCTGCTCCGCCGACGAGATCACGGTGGCGTTCTCCTTCATTGCGTCGGTAACGGCCATTCTGCCAAAGCAGGAGACAAGAAGAAAGATGCAAAGGTGATACGCTACAGAAGAAAGATAGAAGGAGAGTCGGAGAAGAGACGCCCACGCGAAGACAGGTACCGGGATCGGATCAGCTTATCAGAAACCTCGCACATGGCGTGCCACATGGTGCCCCCAGGCGACCAGGCTACTCGGTACCGTGGCCCTCACGAACAGCGCAGGGGCCTCGATGGCAAGATTTCGTCGTTCGAAGCTATGCATGCGCGATACCCAAACGGCACGACGAGCACTATTGGGTGTTGGGGGCGCCGATCCCTTGCATCCCGAACAACGAAAGGGGATCCTGACAGGTGTGAAGCTCCACTGTCCTGCTCCACTGTGCTGCCTCCACTGCCCGACTCTCAAAGCTCGTTGTACGAGTGCATTGGATGGCAGCCCGAAAGTGTGTCCCTCGGGGGAGGTGGCGGTGTTCCACCACGGCGAGCGACCGGGAGGAGCGAATTACAGCTTGATTGCCAGAGGGGCAGCTTGAGCTTCCCCGCGAAACCATGTTGGACGGTCCGGTACAAGCTTCGGCCAGTTCCCTGAGCACGTCGAATCAGAAAACTCGGTGACTTGTTTGAAGGGCGTCGACGGCGCCGCAGACTCCAAACCTTCTGCGGGATTAAGCACGCCTAGCAAACCCAAGCAGCACCAAAGCCCGCGTTTCCCACGGCTTGTGTGGCTTGTTCCTCCCGCGTCGGGACGCCATCGAGCTTGTTTTGTCGTCCAGTGTCGCTAGCCTTGTCTCGCTTGGACATCGACTCGAATCACGCTTCCAGAGGGCCCACGAGCGTGGGACTGGCTCACAGGGGCCCCCATTACGAGTCCCAGAGGCCCTAATCGCCACGCTAAGCTGCACGCAAATGAATGAATGATCGGAAACAGAGCCACCATGTACGTACAGAGTACCCTTGTACGTGAAATCTCGAATGATCGATCAGCAGCCGAGCGCCCAAAGTTTGTCGAGAAAGGGGCCGCCGAGGGAACCCATGGCACCTTCATGGCCTTGACTTGTCCTTTCAGTCACGCACGGGTCGACACTGCGACAAACCCTGTGCGAGATTTAAGCCTCTAGCACTAGTCGAGTCGGCTAGATGATTTTGCTCGTGGCTGTTTGGTGAGGACGACGGCTGTGGTTGCCCTTGGACCCGAGCACGGATATTGTGTCTTCCTGTGTAGGGGGACCGAGGACTTGTACCTGGATCTGCTGCATCGACGCGGGATGCTTTCAGCACAATCCTGTACCTTGCATCTAGCCCTCCCTATGCGGGAGTCAGTGGACTGCACAGAGGACGGGGTATACTGACATATACCACACGCTACCCACTTTTTCGAGCACGTCGGCTCCCCCCAGCTTTGTACCGTCGAATTCTACAACACCTCTTCGTCCCGCCATCTCCATCTCCATCGGCCTCGCCCTCGCCCTCGCCGTCACGAAAGCCAGTCGCTAGTGATACGAAGTGCTCGGCGCCATCGGGCTGCTGGCGGAGCCTCAGCCATGTCCGCGACGACGACCGGTTCGGGTGTCGTGGTTCCTCCTGGATACTCACCTCCGTTCTTCGAAGTCACCGACACAGATCATACCGCATGGATTATAATTGGCACGGCCCTGTGCCTGTCCTGGCTGTTACTCTTCGCGGCCATCAGAACATTCATCCGGTGCACGATCACGCCGGGCCTCGGACTCGATGATGTGGCGGTGATCGTCTCGACGGTAGGTTCCTAACCTCCTCTCGACAGCCACGTGTGACTGCGATTTGCTCTCCCACGCATGCTGACCCGATATTCCAGATTCTGGCCATCATCCAGTCGTCGATAATTCTCGCAGCGTGTTCGGATGGACTCGGAAAATCCGTCGAACTCATTCCGCCGGCCATGCTGGTGAAAGTCCAAAAGGTATGGACAACCCATCCGTAGTCGTTCTGTCTGTGATATTGACCGTCGTTCCCCCCCAGCTCTATTATGCCGGCAACATCTTCTTCACCCTCGCTCTCGGCCTGTCCAAGATGTCGGTCGTCTTCTTCCTCAGTCGGTTGACGGTGGTGAAATTGCAAAAACTGGTCTTTTTCGCCTTGACGGCCTTTATCGCGGCATGGACGGTGGGCTCGACGTTCGCCGTTGCGCTCCAGTGCGATCTCCATCATCCATGGATCATTGTCGACGAACAATGCCCCGGAGCCGTAAGTGTGTATCCGGGCGCTGGTGCCATGTCGCCAATGGAGAGCTAATCTTCCCCTGCGTGTGATAGTTCCTGCGATGGAAAGTCATCGGCGCGTTCGACATCATCTCCGAGCTGGCAATCGTGCTCATGGCCATTTACCTCGTCTGGGGCCTGTATACCACGGTTACAAAGAAAGCCATCGTGGTGAGCGCATTTGCGTTCCGTCTCGGGTGAGTCGATCCCGCACTCCGCAGCGTGGCGGGTGGGCTGCGCGCAAGTGAGGGCGAAGTGAAGTGCAATGGACGCTCCTGCTAACAATGGTGTTTCAACCAAACCAGCAACATCATCGCCGTCTCCTTCCGGCTCGCAAACTTCGACAAGTCCAATCGCGTCTCCAACCCCACGCTCGCCGAAGCCATCTTCATCGTCTGGACGCAGACGGAAATGTGCTACTCCCTCATCTCCGCCACGATCCCGAGTCTGCGACCGTTCGTGACCAACCTCAACACGCAGTTTGGCGGCCTCGGCGCCGGGGACAGTTCAAACGGGTACGCATACGGCGGTGGAGGCAACGCCAACGCGTACGGCAACAACACATTCAAGCTGTCCAAGCTGCGGTCGGCGAACCGATCGGCCACCACGTCCGCAAACAGAGGAGGAGACACGTACGCCGACTTCACCACCCGACAGGCTCCCGCGTCGGCCTTGGACGGGCGGTCCGATCTGTACAGCTACGGCGTGTGGACTGCGCCGACCACGGGCATCGACGCCAACGGCAACAGGGTCGGGAAGAGGAATGCCTCGGCAACGGCGGACGAGAATCCAAAGGCCGATGCCACCAGCGTGGGCAGCAACGACAGTCAGAGGATGATTATCAGGAAGGACGTGACCTACGAGGTTCACGGCGCATGATTGTATGATTGTATGATTGCATGATCGTGTGTGCTCGGACTGGATTTCGTCACGCAGCTCGTGAACATACGCACACACGCATGCACGCACTTGTTATACATACATATGTACTACATACATTCGTGCTTTGGCGGACGATCGACGACAATATGGAATTTTTTCTGGGCATACGCACTATAGAAGGAGGTGGCCGGAAAAGAAATGCCATACAGACGACACAGGAAGGACAGCATATACCCTTGGGAGGATACGTGCTTTGGGATTCTCGAGTCGCTTTATACAGTTCAGTATCAGAGTCATGATGCACAATATTGACACCTGAGCAAGTGCATGTGTCCACGGGTGTCGGGACAGGGATATGGGAAGCGGGTTGGACGACCGAACCCCCCTGTGCCGACTTTTCCCGTCCCCACAACGCCCTCCATGGTCCCCATCCTCCTTTTCTTCATTGCACGGCCCGTTGAAGGTACCAGTGTCGTGATACAGTATCCACAGTATCCTTGTGCGTACTGTATGTGCCTGTTTCTAAACATCCATGCACAACCGAGATCAATCCTTCCTACACACCCAAACGTCCAGGACTTGTTTGCGATTTGTTATTCGCCACATATATTATATACTCAGCACGGCACACTCCGTAACGACTGGCGATTTCGTGGGACAAGTGAGTGGCTAGGCCCAAGTAGGAGTATGACCGAGCTAGACGGTAGGGGGCAGGACTCAAATCTTACTGTAGGCACCCATTACAGAGCAGGCAGTCATGTATCTCGCCCATCGACTCGGAACGTACTCCGTACATACCGTGGACTCCGATGTCGAAAGCAATTGCTGTGCGCGAAGAAGAGAAGAATCCTCTGAACAAAGTCTTCATTGACGCCTGCCGCCTGTCCGCATGCCGCTGTATCGAATCTCCTGTCTCTCTACTCCTGCAGTGCTCAACCGTCTATCTATATAGTATCTCTCTACACTGTCATCTCTCACACACTCTCCCTTCCTCCTTCTAGCTCTTTGTGTGTGCGTGGGTGTTCTATCGCAGACTTGCTCTCCTGTTGGCAGCCTCACAATCTGGCCCTCTCCGTCTCATCCCTGACCCTCAACCCTCTATCCTTGCCCTCCTTGTCCTTCACCTTGAGGATCCTCCTCAACAACTTCCCCGTCGGACTCTTGGGCACCTGGCTGGTGAACTCAACTTCCACGATCCACTTGTACCTCACCTTCCGGTCCCGGACGAACTGCAACAGCCGTCGTCCGACCTCTTCACTCTCGCGCACGCCCTGCCTGAGGACGACGTACGCCTTCGGTCTCTCCCCTGCGTACTCGTCGGGAATGCCGAGCACGGCACAGTCCTCCACGTCGGGGTGTCCGAGGAGGAGATCCTCCAGCTCCGCGGGGGGCACCTGCAGGCCTTTGACCTTGATCATCTCCTTGATCCGATCTTCGATGTGGACGAGGCCTTCGGCGTCGAAATGGCCCACGTCGCCGGTATGGAAGAATCCATCCTTGTCGAACGTCTCGGCGGTGGCGTCCGGGTTGTCGAGGTAGCCCATCGCGATCTGGGGTCCTCGGGCGAGGATCTCTCCCGTCTGGCCGACGTCAAGCTCGCGCCCCGTCGTCAAGTCAATCACTTTGGCCTCGGTGTTCGCCACGAGCATGCCCCCCGTGGTCGCGTACTTGTAGTCGTAGTGGCTAGGCGGGTGGGCCGTGATGCAAGCCGTGCTCTCTGTGGCGCCATACCCCTGCCGGAATCCTGTCCAGGGGAACTTCTTCTGCAAGAGCGCGATGATCTCCGGAGAGATGGGCGCCGAGCCGGACGACCACCGCTCCACGTGCCGGAGGTCGTAGTTGTCGACGATCTTGTCGCGTACGAGGCGGATGATGATGGGCGGCACGAGGATCAGTTCTTTGATTTGAAACTCCACAATCGCCTGCAGCATGGACGGCATGGTGAATGACGGCAGCATGACCGAGTCGCCGTTCATGAAGATCGGGTACGTGCAGAAGCGGACCAGGCCGGTGACTTGGGTAGCCGCAAGGTCAGTCATAGCCCTGAACAGACAAAGCCATGCTCAATAAGCCGCAAGACGGAAAAGACGTACTGTGAAAGAGTGGCATCACCGCCAGGATCTTATACCCCCCCGGCGCCTGAATTGCCCTGAGCTGATGACACTGTCCAATGACGTTGTGGTGCGAAAGCATGACCTGTACGGAGTGAGTCAGGATTTAATATTTCTCATTATCATCCAATGCTGCTGCTGCATCTGTGTCCGTGTCTGGGTACGTGTCCATGTTCTGCTATCACTTACCGCCTTGGGCAACCCCGTCGTCCCACTACTGAAGTTCAAATAGCCGCAGATCTCCTTATTCGTCTTCCCCCTGGGGATCCGGTACGGCGGGTCGGGCGCATACCTGGCCCCCCGTTCCATCAAGTCCTGTATACTCGGGTGACCCTGACTTTGGCCTTCCAGCAAGAAGACGCGGTCGTGAGGGATCCCGGCGTTTCTAGCCGCTGCAAGCGCCACCTCCAAGGAAGACGGCAACGTGATGAGAATCTTGCTCTTGGCGATCTTGAGTGCGTATGTCATTTCCTCGACGTTGTATGCTGGGGACGCGCCATTGACTCGTCCGCCTGTGCGCCAGGCTGGTTAGCCGGCATTCTCTTTTTGCCTTGCACACGAAGAGTCAAGCGTCCACAGTTGGGGAGGGTCGGAAATTCCATACCGGCTCGAATGATGGCCCACATCGCAACGGGATACCATATCGTGTTGGTGCTGAATAACGAGACCGTGTCGCCGGGCTGGAGCCCATATTCCTTCACTAGGGCGGTGCTCAACTGGGTGGCCTTCGTCTTGACGGCCGCCCAGTCTAGGCGTTCCTTCGTGACGGCGTTGACATACCCGGCCAGTGGTTCACGGGGAGTCTTGTACAGGGGCGAGAATTCGCCAGGCTCGAAGAGCCATTCCCATGTTGAGATGTTCTCGGGAACTGTGGCGCCGTGGATAATTAGCGTCCTAAACACACCGTGGACTGGTTGCCTGTGCCCTTTTATTCAGAGCCGGAGGGGCGTTCTTGCTTACTATCTAACCGCGGATGAGGCGACTTGAACAGCACCATGCTGGAACGTTATGGCTTGAGAACGCCAACACCGCACCCTACAACGCGTGAGCCTGGCAAGGAATAGAAGCAGAAACGCCAAAGCTTGGGAGGAATATAGCCGAATATATCGGCCATGATACCGCACAAGGCCGGCTCCGCAATATGGGGTGGGCGTGATGCGGAGAGATCGACTGCATCGGTATTCAATGCCTCGGCTACGGTGAAGCCGCATTCGGTCAGCGTGGATCTGCTCCATCTTATCCGCAGCCAGTCGACACTTGCGCCGGCTTCTGTGTCTCGTGCCTCAAGCTCCAACTGCAGGAGACTGGCTGGCACTCCCAAAACTCTGGCCGAACCCCATTCCAAAATCCCTTCGCCGTCCGCCGACTGCTGCACCAATGCCCAAGTCCCTCGCCCTCTTTACAAACAGTTTGAAGTCGACCTTGGGACCATCATGCCATTCGCCCTCGTCATCACGCTCCCTCGCAGCGGGCACATTTTCGCCGCTGACAATGCAAAGCACAGTCATGCCGCGTCTGTACTTCAGGCCGCTGAGCAACTTGGGCGTGATGAGGAAGTACTGGCTGCCTCCATCGTCCGCAGCAATATCAACCATCCTGCCGTGAACCATTCGCTCGTTCCGTGGGTCCATACCCTGATTGATCTCATCGACCACTCGAAACGGAGCGCGACTGAGACTCTGCAGGGCCATGAGGTAGAAGATCGTGCTGACTGCTCTCTCACCACCCGACTGTCGATGGCTGTCCAGCAGACTGAGCGGCTCCGACTCGCGGAACTTGACGCTGATTTCTATCGCCCACTTCTCGAAATCGAGCCCGTTTTCCGAACCCCCATTTTCCTCTGTGCACTCGTCAGGGTCGTCGGATGATGCCTTGTACACGGCTACCTGACCCGCACAGCCAATTCTCGCGAACGAGTCAGAGAATGCATCGTTGATTTGGGCAACAATCTCGTCGAGGCGAGGTTCCCACCTTTCTCGCACCTTCTTGATGTCACGTCTGAATTCTGCCTGGCGTTCGTTGGCATCCTGTACTTGGACTTGCAGGGTCTCGATGTCTCGAGCCCGCCGCTCGAATTCTGCAATCGTCTGGGCATTACCCCCCTCGGTCAACTCCAGCTTGGCCTTTTCGGCATCAATTTCGGCCTCCAGATTCTCCGGCGTCTTGAGTGACTGGCAGACATGCCCTAAAAGGTCGTTAAAGCTGTCGTCGCCTTCTCTGGCCAGCCGTTCCGCCTCGTTGGCCACGATCATGGCCTCGTTTTTGGACCTCAGAGCAAGATCATGCTGTTGTCGGTATGTCTCAGTCGCGGTGTGCTTTTCGGCTTCTTTCTGCTGGATGGCCTGAACAACCTCGTTGTTCTGGGCTCTGGCAACCTGGAGGTCGGACACCGCCTCGACCAGGATGACATCCGCTTCAAGAAGGCTGGCGGTTTTGGACTTGATCCTTCTTGCTGCCGCCGCAAATTCCAGGACAGCCTCGGTTTTGGCTACGAGCAAGTCGTCGAGTTCCTTCTGCATGCCACTGATGCGGGCACCCACCCCATGTATGGATTCGCGCAGCATCTTGATGGACTCTTCTTTGGTTTGAATCTCTACGTCCAGCCGGTCGTATTGCACGCGCGCGCTCTGGATGGCCTCCTTCTCCTCTTTCTTGGCATTTATCTCGCCGGTGATTTGCTTTTTTTGGGCCTCCAATTGCTTGATCTGATTTACAACATCCGAGAATTCCGCGTGAATCGCTGCCGCCTCACCTTTAGCTTCATTGAGATCTCGTTGGAGTGCAGCCTTTCGGCCCAAGTCAACGGGCTGGTCCGTCCAGAACCTCGCGCGGCGGACGTCTTGAACTCGGGCAGAGTAGCCAGCGGCGCCATATTCTCTTCGTCTCAGGAAGTGATAGACCTTTTGCCCGGCGACATAACTCTGAATATCTGTCTTTCCGATCTCGTCATGCTGCTGTTGAGTGGGCTCTTTGGAACTTATGCCACAACGATGCAGGCCTTTTTCAACGCAGAGTTGGGCAAGGACCGCGACTGGGCCTTGCAGACAATCAAGGGCCCATCCACTCAACCCAAGGTTTTGCATTTGTTCGGGTGACACAGGTTGACGGAACTGATCCAGACTGCTATTGCTGCGTTCACGAAGACTAACATCGTGGAGGCCCAGCCCTCCATCGGCTGTTGATCCGACCAGCTTCTTCTGCAGTAGGTGAAAGTCGGCCGTATTTTGGGCAGTGATGAACTTGAAGTCAGTCTGTTGCAGAATCGATTCAATTGCATCGGCCATGCTTGGATCCTTGAGCGAGCACTCCACGATCGGCGGGCCGTAGACATGTTGGGTGAATTGATCTTGATTCTTCTGAATCCAGTCCCAAGCCTTCCACGTGGCTTCGGATAGCTCCTTCAGCTTCTCTTCTTGTTGATTGGCATGGCTTCCAAAAGTTTCCAGTCTGGCGGCAAGGTCTCTGGCGTCGTCCTTTCGCTTCATCCCACGCTCGCGTAGGTCTGTTTTGCGTGGCTCCAATTCGTTGCTTTTCTGCTGAAGAGCAGCCACATGACCTCTCAGCACTTGCATCTCGTTCGTCAGGCCTGTAACGTCGAAGTTCTCAGGAGCCTCAGCCTTCTTTCTTTTTAGATCTCGTACTTTGTTTTGCTCTTGAGCGATGGTGTTCTTGTTCTTGCTCACCCCCGCCTTCTCCGCTTCGATCTGGGTCACCTTTTCTTTCATGTCATCATCAAGTTTCATGATTGCTTTGGCTTTGTCATCACATTCCTTCAGACTGGCCGTCAACTCATTCTCGCACCTCTTTTTGAACGCCCTGGCCCCCGCTTCATATTCCTCCTTGGAGCGCAGCTCCGCCAGCGTTGGGGCAGATGCAGACTTCAGATGCTTCAGCTCTTGGGTGATGGCCTGGGCGCGCTTTTTGGCTTCCTGAGATATGGTTTTGGCTGCTTGATACCGAAGGATCGCACGAGACTGTTCCAATCTTTCCAATCTCAATTTGACCTTTGCTCTCTCCCTCAACCGCTCCACCTCAGGCCGTTGTCCCTCTTGTCTACTCTGCAGGTGCGCAAGCTGAGCACGAGCGTCTTTATCGTTCTTCATGACTTTGCTCTGGTCTTTCCGTAACCGTTTCAATTCCTCATGAAGATTGGTCATTTCCGGCCCGGCCACAGCTCGTTGGGTGCTGGCAAGAAGCTCCACCGGAGTCATCATCGCAAACTCCACAACTTTGTCTTGAGGCAGGAATTGACAGAGGTTGTCGATCTGAATATTGAAGCTGTTTGCCAAGGCCTGGACTTCTCTGCCCACCGACTGCTTCCCATTGATGAAGTATGTAGACTGGTTTCCCTCTCTTTTAATGACTCTTGTGATGACGGGGTTCTTTCGCATCGAGGGTTTCCGCTGCAGTTCAATCTCCATGGTGGCCTCGCGGCAGCCGTGCTTCACAAACTCTGCAGGTTCCTTTGCACGCCCAAGGTACTGTCGATCATGAGCCAGATGATCCCCCAACCAAGAGCAGCCAACTTACCTTGGGTGGCCATCCAAGCCCAAGACATATGGCGCAGACAAGTGTGCTCTTTCCGGTACCGTTTGGACCGATTACCATGTTCAGACTTGGTCCAGGGAAGAACTCTGCAGACGTGTACGTGACGAAGTTGGTTAATTTGACACGAACGATGGCACCAGGCTGATGACGTGATCGAACCTCAACATTGCCATTGCCGGGGCCGGGGGTGACCTGGGGTTTGCGCACTGGCAGCGTAGAGTTAGCCGTCCGACGCCTTCGCTCCGCGCCGGAGGAGGAGGAAGAGTCGTCCGTATCATCATTCTCATCATTGAGGTTGGCACTCCTCCGAATACGTTTCCTGTCGTTTGGTGCAGTTGAAGCAGGCGTATTAGGCCGAGACTCCTCGTCACCAGAGTCAGACGCTCCTGAACGACGACGTCCTCGGGAGGCCATGCGGGCCTACGATACTTGGTTGGAGAGAATGCGGGTGTCTTTGTCGAAGGACGTTAAGGTAGCCGGAAAGCAGGCTTCAATTCAATTGCCGAAGTTTGTCCTAGCGGAAGGTGACGCGTCACGCGTCAAAACGCGCCTACTACAAGTCACGTGCATAGACACTCCGAGTGTCGAGATATACGGAGTACGGAGTACATCTAAGGTATTATCATACGTATCATTCTCCCTAGCAATCATTTTCCGTTGTCGCGACTCTCAAGACAGCCAACTTTTGAATGTTCATATCAACTCCCGACACCTGGCCGAAATACCGTACTACCAAGTACTGATACATACTGATGTACCCCTCATCTCGTCGCCTGCTGCGAACTGCTTCTCCTGCCACAGATAGTGTCTCAGTGAAATCAACCCCTTTCTCCTATATCATACCTTCACACATGGGTATCTCTGATTGCTAATCGAACTTCGGATAAAACACAAAAAGATAGGACACCGTCGTGCCGCGGCCGATAAGTCGATCAGAAAAAGTTTCCGCGTGGTACCTGGTGTAAGCGGTTAGATATACCGGACCAAATCCAAGAAGCAAGTGCACTTACAGCCAGAAAAATTGCAGTCATAATGGCTCCGATAATGAAAGCAGTAAGGAGCGCTTGGATAAAAATGGTGTCTTGGATCTGGCGCAGTGCTGGCTCCTGAATCCAGACTTCTCTGTCAAAGATCTTGCGGACGATGTTGCGCTTCTCGTACTTGGCCACCCAAGGCTCATCCTCGTAGCTGTTGGACGAACCCAAGCTGTCGAATGATTCTTTCTGCGACGTGTAATCCGAGAGACCCTGATCTTCGTCGCCGAAGAGCTCCCAGGGTCGGAGGTGTCTGTGATGCATTCCGTGCAAGACCTGTGTTGTCAGCCAACATTGTCGAAGGAAAAGGAAACTTGTGGCGCCTTACCACGCACATGCCCTTCCAGGCAGCAAATAGAGTGGCAACACCAATGAAGAGCCCGAGAAAAGCCAGCGCCCTCCACCCTCGGTTGGCCGAGCTGAGGGTGATGACGATGGCGTACACGATACCGCCAACAATACCAGCGACACCCAAGAACCGGGCGAAGGCCTGTCTCGGTTTATTGCCATTGCAGATGGTCCATCGGATGAAGTTGGGGTGTGCTTGATGACGGAGGGACCATTCCACCGTTGCAATGACATCGCGGAACGCTGAAGGGTGAGTCGTGACGGAGAGCGCTTTGAGCAGAACGGCCTTTTCTTTGGCCGACAAGTTGAGCACGCGAGTGCCCCCATCAGCAATGTAGGTTGCGATGATCCGAGAGACCTCTTCACGGAATGGCTGGACGGTGACTGGGAGCATCGTTAGCCTACAGAGTCGGACAGTGGAATGAATGGCATACAAGGCTGAAAAGCTCCAGCTTCTTCGAAGGCTGCCGCAGTCCTCTTGCTGTGGTCGATGGTTCCAGCCCGAAGGGTGGTCGCGTCCTCGCTGTACCCGACGGTAGACGGAACCATACTGTCGTGATCGTTGGCTGAGACTGACGGGGTTCGCGGAGGAGTATTGAATGGGTTAGGAGCGGGCTCAGGGATGCCCGCTCTGGCGCTCGGGTCGAAGTCGGTCCCTTTCAACACCGCCGCGGCTTGGCTTGCAATTTTCTTTGGGAGCTTTTCTTTCTCGGCCGCGTTTTTCTCTGCTAATGCTTGTTCAGTGGTCCATTCAGGAGCCAATTTCTTCTGGCTCTCTGCAAGCCCGTCGAAGCGCTTGCAATAGTCTCTGTACCACAGATAGAACTGGAGGTTCTCGGCGTCAAATTCGATGTATCGGAGAAAATCCATGAATTCACGTGTGGTCACGGGCTATAGAATGGCGTCAGATCCATAGTCATTTCCCATTCGGAGAGAGCAATATGTGACTTACGGGACATGTTGCGCCGCTGATGATCCGGTCGAAGGACAAGGCGTCTGGGATTCCATAAGGGCAACTCGTGTTGGAGCTGATCGACTCAACTCGACCACTTTTCTCCGATTCAATTGAGTCGCGAGAGGACGAGACATAGGCCGGGCGGCGATAGGAAAGTGAGAGAACCATGCTGATCGACTTTGGTGATCTACGTGGCAGGCGTCGAGGTGCTGGGGAAACGGGGCTTTTCTGAGAGGTTGTACACCGTATATACTGGACGGGTCGCTGACACGTGGAGGAAGACTGGCCACGCGAAGTGACGTCCGAGCGTGAGGCACTAGAAAGCGGGTTGAGCTTCGACCACTTCGCGGAGGCAAGTGCGTCGACGTGGGCAAGCAAGATCAACTTCAGGGCCTTGTGGTGCGGTGTCCTTGTTACTCCTGCCACAGACTTGTCGAAGGGGCGGTAGAAAGTCAAGGCGGCACTGTACAGAGACACGCGGGCATGAGGCAGGTTTATGTTCTACAGGTCATACCTGCTAAATCGCATGTCAGGTAGACTTGCATGGAGACTCAGTGGCTGCCCACCTCGCCAGGTCCAGGAGACGCTCTGGCGAATGAACGAGAGGCACCACAAATGCTCTGGCAGGGGGACGGCATTGCTACGAAGTGGCGAGCGGTGCAGCCAAGGACGCTGTGCCTGTCAGGAAACACAACTTCAGCAACGGAGCTTCAGAGGTGGCTGCGACGTGCAGGGGTTTCGACAGAGGCTAGGGCGGAGCCCATGTCGGCGGACAGAAAGGGTCAATTCGCAGTGGTTGAAAAGTCCGGAACAGCCAGGACGACGGCATGAGAAATGGACTTGGGAGAAGACAGAAAGCCAGAAGTGTTCACTGTTCATGGGCCAAGCATGGATGGATCAG
The DNA here is from genome assembly GCA_016109585.1 of Phialophora expanda. Classification (NCBI taxonomy): domain Eukaryota; kingdom Fungi; phylum Ascomycota; class Eurotiomycetes; order Chaetothyriales; family Herpotrichiellaceae; genus Phialophora; species Phialophora expanda. The sequence goes on from JADWPR010000010.1 coordinate 567,459, forward strand.
GAAAGGGATCGGCTCGCCCGCATCTGCATCGGTCTTCACTCGCTAAGCTGGGCGTGACGGTGGGGGGTGGCGTCCAGTCCCAGAGATTCCGACTGTCAATTGCGAAGCCACCTGCGTTAACCTCAGACCTCAAGTTCATCGATTCGCGTCATCGACTCTTGTCTTCCTCTCAGACTCAACTGATCCCCGCCGTCAACTTCCCCCCTGCTCCGAGACCTCTTGTACGGGCTTCACATCATACTGCCTGAAGTGCTGTTCCAGACCTCTGCCCCAGATTAATCTCACAGTTTCATTGGAACCCTGAACTTGTGGTCTTGTGCTCGAAACATCGGCAAATAACCTAGCTAGCCTCGGGGCTCATGCTTTCGCGTATCAGGCGAAGAGGGTGTTGGGGCCACCAAGAAACACATGCAAACGAGACCAATTTTCCCATGTTGTACGAGAAATGCCGCCCATGCTGCAGCTAGCCACTCACCAGAGCGGTGTTTAAACACTACCAGGGTGCCAGGTGCCGTCCACAAAACATCATGAACAGTGTGCGGGCCAGCTCGTTAGCGCCGTTCAGGAACAGGCACAGGCGTCTCTTGGCTTCCCCAAAACATGCGAATTCAGTTCATGGCGCCGTGAACGGCAACTTTCCCTAGTCCCCTCTCGCCAATCGTTGTCTCGGTGTCTCCGACCCAGGCTTCGTTTGGTTTTTGTTCAGCCTGGTCGTGTCCCCTCTCGGCAACTGAGCCACCCAGGAAGTTCGCCATGGACACTCAGGCAATAACGACAAAGTACCTCGTAGATCGATACCATTTGCACAGAGAGCGCAAGCGTGGCGATTGTGCACATGCGGCCGCTGGATTCGCACGCCTCCTTCGGGATCCCACTCTCATCGTCGTGGATTCCCGTTCTGGTGGGACTGAGATACTAGACGATCGGACCCAGAAAGTCTCCACGCTGATAGAGGAGACGTGAGATTTCCGAACCCTTGGCATCCCCCACCTTGTCCCTGTACGTAGCATTGGGTGATCTAACAACCCCTGAGCAAGACAACTCTGAAGCGAGCAAAGCTGGGATTTTGCGTAAGTGATATCTGTATCCTTGTCGATGGGCCAGTCCAGTCGACACTGAATATCGTTCCGGTGGCCTCGACCTGCTGTTGCCAAAGCCTGCAGGAACCGCAACTGTGCCTTTCCTGTGCGACACGTCACAAGTGACACGTTCCCTCGGGGCTGGCGTCCACGATATTTGACCCGCACATAACAAATATTTGCCCGATGGCGTCGTGGCAAGGGACCAACCATCTGGCTGAGGAACTGAGCTCGAGTGAATCGGCTAGGGCTTCGCATGCGAACAGAAATGCGCCCTCGCTCCACAGCAGCTTGAATCCAACGCATCTCGACTCAATCTTGTGAGCGTGGAAGCCTGCCTCTCGCTGCTCGTGTAGGCACGTAGGCTCAACTGTTCCGGCTGCCAATCTGTAACATAATTACTCCATTATCTGCACTTGTTCATAACCGTGGCACAGCCGAAAGCTCTCTCATGCACCAAAATCAACATCTGTCCAAGAGCTGGATACATCTTCCTGCAGGTCCTGGCCCAGGCACACATGGAGGCTTTTGCTCAGGATCAAACTCTGCCGTGTCCTGGCACCCTGGTTGGTACCTTGTTTCTTTACCTTGGACGAGTGGAGCCATCAACATGGTGAACGGTTCTCAAATTCTCGCCAAATTTCCCATTTCTAGTGCCCGCCGCTCCACCCAACCCCGGACGAGGTGAAAGCGTGGCAAACCCACTTGGCTACATCCTCCCGAGTTCGGCGAGTGTTCACGCCTACGCAGTGGAGCCTTCTGCAAGGAGCTGGACGCTACACGGCTTTGACTTGTACGTAGCAGGTACTCGTATTCAGCCGCGTTTCAGCATGCAAGGGTGCATTTCGAATGAACCTCAAGAAGTAAATCCTGGCAGTGAGGAGATTCCCACGCCTGCTCCGAGCTTTCCCAGTGCCAAAGCATTGGTGAGCCGACCCTCGACGCGTTCACCTTGACCTTACACTCCTCCACACCAGCAACATCGGTGCAGCAAAGAAGCGCTGGAATAGCAGACAAAGCCCCCGTTGTTTATGTCCATGGTTACTGAATACTATTCCTGGAATTCATTGTCCATGACTACTGACAGTTCCTATTCTCTCAACAACAAAGGCCAGCTTCTTCATACTAGCGTTCCGGTTGATTAGATATGAGTTGCCGGGCCCCCTTTCACTGCACAAATGACATGGACAAAAGGAAAGCAGCAGCAGCAGAACTTCCACCTGTATTAATCCTGGCTTCTTGTTGCCCAATTACCAACGACAAACCAACTGCATAGTCCTGATACCCAAGGTCATAACTGGTACTGCACACCAAAATGGCTGACTCCTGCGGACAGCAAATCACTGTTACCGTGACTCAAACGATTCTACAGGGAGCTGCAACGAGAACCACCAATGCCCCAGCCAGCTCAGACCAAGACATCCCCCTTCCAAGCTCTGCTTCTACTTCATCGGACGTCGATAGTGGTCATGTTTCGTCTGTTGCCTTTGGGTTTCTTCCAGTCTCCGTCTCTGATACTACGCTGACAACTACGGCACCTGCCACCACTTTAACCTTGAATCTTGCTCATGCAACTTCCAACTCGAGCACGAGCACCGTGTCCAAAACGACCACCACATCGACAAAGTGCCCGAAGCCCACTACCTCAGAAGCAGCGGTCTCAGGCACAGCAAAGCAGTCAACGCCACCTGGGACAATTGCCGGGGGTGTAATCGGCTCAATGGCAGGTCTAGCATTGATCATAGCTCTTCTCTTATATTGTTGCAGGCGAAAGCGGAAAATCACGTTCAAGCGCAAAGTGCAGAAGTCTGACCAGGAAGACCAGTCGCATGTGCTGGAGTCCATCAAGCAGGAAAAGGATGAGGCCCTTCGGCAGTTCGAGCAGATGCGGCAGAGTAAGCCTCTTCCCAGTCCGCGCTCGTTTGACTTCGGTCTTCCCAAGATACAGCATAGCACGAGCCCGGTAATGCCACAGAGGTGGTTATGATGGAGATGGCCCCGGAAGGAGGGTCAAGCCATTTCGTGAGTCGTCTCTAAAAGTTTAGTGCCATGGTACATAGTATTATTTCCCTGTGTTCAATGTTGTACTAATAGGATTTGTCCTTATATCTCAACTTCAAAGCTACCACTACCATTGCAGACCGAGCCCAGGTAAGGAGTTCGTCCGAGGCCAAAACCAATCGAAGCCCGCGCCTATCGATTGACAGTGGCAAACCTAGAGACCATAGTATTGGTCAAGAGGTCGACAGCTTGCAAGCATGGATCAGCGCACCAATGTAGAGACAGAAAGGTGGGTTGGTGCTGCTGTAAAGCCGGTGATCTTGACAAAGAGACCATTTTGTGTGATGATCCGACCTGCGAAACGATCTAGTATTACAAGACTTGTATGAGGAAGTGCAAGACTTCTACAGATGTATGAGTAAGTCAGACCATCTACTCAACCTACTGTGAACTTCCTTGCGTACTGACTCTCAAAGATTTACAGTACTGCCAGTGCTTCTTCAAGAGAAGTGTCAGCATGACTATATGAGATGTTCTGAGTGGTGTCATATCTGCGATGTTGGTCGACGACCTCAGTGCGATGGTCGCGCCCCAGAGCGCCCCAATACTGACGGCATGCATGCTTCGTTGACTTCTGCCTCCTTCTCTTTAACAAGGCGATTTGCGTTGTTGCTGATATACAGTGTCCCACCCATCCCTCAAAGTGCATCTCCATTTCCTGAAGACAACGCTGGAACGGTCATGGTGGAACCGCCATCCTTTGACTTCTTTCATCTGGATGGTCCCTGTCTTTTCATGCTTGGTCTTTCTTTTCACTTCATCATCTTTGTTCCTTCTCGCTTCGTCCCCACTTTTTGCTTAGTCCAAACGCTTACTCATGAGACAGCTGCCATGAACGTGGCGGCATTAATGCGCAAAGCATCACACTGGACAGCGGGCAGACCTTTGCCAGGTTACACTACCTCAGCTCACCGCCGACGGTATGGCATTTGTCCAATTCAGATACCAGACAAGTGGAAAAGTCGATGAGGAAGTCATGAACGGTGGCAACCCGCCAGTAAGGAAGCGAAGCGGTAAGCTATCACACCCTGCAGCAGCAAAAGGCGGTAATGTTAAATCTCCGTTGCAAGTCCTCGTCCCTCGTCAAGAATTTGCAGAGGGACGACGACAAGGGCGATGTTCCAAGCCAGTTCCAGCGATCTCACGGAAATGTCAAGGGAAGTGGTAATTATTAGCGGCCACGACGCGCTTCCTCCAAGGTCGCGAATTGTTGATCAAAGTGCCTATGACAGGGCCATCGGGCGATAAGAGAACGGGTCTTCTGAGAGTGTGATTTCGCCCGACACCTTCGGAATTCAACTTCTCATTATTAATACATTGATGGACGCCTTGGTCTGCTGGCTCTATCGGCACCCAGGGTCTTGGAGCGACCATGGCAAGAATATCGAGCTTCTTGATGAGCTCGGTCTGCTTGAAACGAAAGGCTGTAAGAAAAATCTGCTCCCGATGATGTCGTACCCGGTCCCACCGATTGACAATCCCAATACTGGTTGAACTCGGACGGCAGACGGTCTTCCATGTGCCGCAACACATTGTGAAGGAGGTCTGCAAGATGATGTGCTTGCATTGTTCGACTTGTGGATAAAGGCCGGCATAACATCTAACACTGTATGATTACATACATTGCGCTGCCCCGCCCTGCGTGACGTTCGTGAACTTCGAAGCAGGCCTTGAGCCTGACTTTGACTTCCAACTTAATAGAAAGCGAACCAAAAGGAGGCCGCTGGTCAGAAGAACGTCTGGACTCTTTCAAATTCGCGCGGCTTCAGGGTCTTCCCGTCCCGGACTGAATCCTTGCACAAACCATGACGCGCACGATATGCCACGGTATGCTGTATGATATGACGTGAGACTTCCGCCCCCTTCCCTTCCCTTCCCTTCCGCTCCACTCCCTCCTTAAGAACATTTACAGCCGCCGGAGGTCCATTCTTGCTCGCCCGTGCGTATGAGGTGCGAGGTGCGAGGCCGGAATGGAGCGGTGCGCCGAGAGAGGGGCAGTCGAACCGAGTTGAATGAATTGAATTAAACGCTGAGATCTTGTTCTTGTCCTAAAGCTTAGGTTGCAGGTTGTCGGGGTTTCGGACATCTGATTGTAGATTCAGTACTCTAATCTCGACGTTCCAAGCTTCACGCTCCGGCAACCGTCTCCGGCGACGGCCAGTCGTCATGGAACGGAGAAAGAATGAGAGAGAATTGGTCGATCGGTTCATGGGGTGTAATCATACAAGAGAGACGGATATCTTCTCCGGCTTTCCCGTATTCCTCCCCTCTTTGACTTTCTTGCTCTTTAGTTGGGCCTGTCGAGGCGGGTGATCCTGAACTTAGCCGAGCTGCTTGAGTTTTATGGTATGATATGGCGTCGCATGCTTATGCCGTGCTTTCTTAAACGTGGATGCCGTAGATTCAGTTCGTTCAAGCATAGCACGGCATCTGGCAAGGAGAGTCGGGTCCTTTACCCTCTTCCTACGTGCGGGCGGATGCATGAGATGCGCTCAGAACTCTCATAGCAAGGTCAAGGGGGACTCCGAAGCCGTCATGTGTAGCGCACAGACTTGGGTACACTGATGTGATGAGAATCGGAGAAAAGAAAATTCTGTGTGCGAAGCGGGATATGTTGACATGGGGAGGATGGTGTGATGGACTCCATTCTATGAAGGTGTCACGTCTGACAGTATTCGAAGTGTCAATGTACAGGAAAACGAAGGGATGCGGACTGAGCAAGGTGGATATCATTGATGTGGAAAGCAGGTAGCATCAGATGGATCCCAGGAACATTAACCCGTCAACACAGGCGGCATGGGTTTGTAGTCCCCAACCACGTCTCGCAATATCCCATCCGAGTTGTCTTCGGGCCCAAAGTACATTCTCCCGACCCGTTGCCCGTCCACCCCTTTCGTTACGGCTTGATGTGCCAGTTGTGTCCCAAGTTTGCTCTTCGACCAAGATGACCTTTCGCGTGATGTGAAGGTTGCTGTTACCACAAGATCACAATGTGCGTTGTAATGTTGACTTCCCAAAAGTAAAGGTGAAGAAGACAAGCGAGAAGAACACATGAGGCGTAGAAAGAGAACGAAGGAGACGAATGCCACCATACGAACCCGCGTTGTTCCCAGTTCCAATGTCGAAGAAAGCCATCGCTGCAGGATCACTCGTCGGGCGGGTCGGAGAAGAGGCCGATCCGTACGCGGTGGAATTGTGGTAGCTTCGGGATCACGACAGCCATGAGTGCCATAAAATTGATGGTGAAGTAAGTAAAGTCGTAGTGGGTATAATGCGTACTCAGCAGAAACAGGACGATGGGTACCGACAGTAGGAACTTCTTCGCGGGGGTATATTGGTCGCCGTTGTCGATCTGCTCCCACATATTGAGGTTGTCATATGCTCCCGCGTTGAATTCGAAGGGCACACCTCGCACCCAGTGAAACATAAGATATGAGCCGGCCATATAGGTTATGTTGGTCAGCGTCCACGAGATCTCCTGGGTGACACCGGGAATTATATCGAAGAGGATCTTGAGACCAAGTATGATGACGGGGTGTATCGTCCAGGCTCCTGCAAGCATCTGTCAGTCCGCCGGCCAGGCACAGTTTTACAAGACTGCTGCAGCGTACCTTTCGCGTTCACCCATTGCGAGTTGAGGTTGGGTAGGGCGGATTGATCGCTGATCTGTTCTAACGACTCGGGAGGTTCTTGGTATATTATACTGCTAGATCTCCTCCGTCGGCCGCTTTTCGTGGTGCTCATGCTTGGATCGTAGGACGAGACGGGAGGGGCAAGTCTCGCATTGGCTTCAAAGGAGATGGTGCGGTGGAGGGCTGTTTGGGAGGTCATCTGTGTGAAGGATGAGATGTAGTTGGTGTTAAGTTGACGAAGCCTGCGTGTGGTCAGCAAGGCGAGGGTTGAGGGTGGCGTCAGGATTCGCCGGTACCTGAAGTGGTGGCAGGCGGCACAAATCGCGTTGAGCACGGGACGACTGAGATTGGCCCGGATCCTGACTTGGCCAAGTAAAGTAGGTGTGAGGAGTGATTGAGTCCCAGCTGAGAGGCCTGGGAAGCTGTGCAAGTAGAGTGTTGAATGTCCGGAGGGTCAAAAGACCGAAAGGGCATGCGCTGAGACACGATGTGGTGGTTTCACATCCCAGAATTCATGGGGGAATTGCTTCTAATGGGGGAAACCCTGTGTCTAGTTAAGGACACTGCATACGTAGCCATCTAGCGAGCCACACGCGGCACACGACCTTTCCGGTTCGGCGCTTCTGCCTCGCCGGACCTTCCTTTCCTAAGGCTCTCTAGGTCGACGCAGATTTCAACCACACCCTCAGCTTCTTAACCATGCGTCGTGATCCAGAAGGCACCTGATGCATAGACTCGCTCCCGATCGTGATGACGATACTGAGTCCAGGACCTCCGCCGTAAGTTCAAACCGCCGAATGAGGTGGAGAGGCCAAGTTCATGCCGCGCCTTCTCTTTCATCTAGATCATCCTCACTCTCATCTCAAGGCTCTGTCATGGGCACGGGAACTTCGCAGCCTGTGAGCTCCGCAGGTGCACAAGCACCAGAGCAGCCTCTGCCGTCAACAGCACCTATTAGCAGCGGCGCAGTTGCTTCTAGTTCGGGATATGGGAATAACCGTCTAGCTACTGGTTTTCGCAAGATGCCACTGCCTCTCCCTCAGCCCGGCATGCGCGAATCATGCGACCCGCCCCAGATGGCTAGAAGCCTGGGCGCTTCCGCTCATGACGCCATCGAGATTTCAGACGACGACGAAGATGACGACGAAGACGACGACGAAGACGACGACGAAGAATCGGACGGTGGGATGGTCATTAACGTTGGCAATTCCGATCATGAGGATGGCTCCGACTCCATGGATGTCGATGAAGAGTATCGTGCGCAGTCAAGAGAAGGTCTCACAGAAGCTCATTCCTCGGCACGAGAAACACTCCAGTCCATGTCTTCCACAGGGCACCAAGCTCACAGCCAGCTACAGGGCGATTCCGATCGATTTCTCAACACTGTCTCTATCGAGTCCTCCGGTCATCCCGCTGCGGCGAATCCTAGCCCGCATGCAGGCCCACGATTGGCGGATCTGAACCCGAAGGAACTTGAGTACCAACTCAAATATGCTTTTTTCGATCTCGACCCTGAGACCATAGATCTCAGCCAACCGGCAATCTGCCTTACTTGTCTTCAGCCAGGACATGCTGAGCAAAACTGCCCTGAGATTGTGTGCATCTATTGCTCGCACTCCCATTCCAGTCGCCTCTGTCCCCGGCTTCAGCGATGCTCAAGGTGTCGCGATCGAGGCCACGCCGCTGAGTTTTGCCGGAGTAGCCCAAGAGACATGACAATTCCTTGCGATATTTGCGGAAGCCTGAGCCACGTCGAACAGAGGTGTCCCCAGCGATTCTTTCCGCCAAACAGAAACCGTGTCGGCGAACCCTTGAAGCTCTGGATATCTTGTAGCATCTGCACAAGCAAGTCTCACCTGGTGGGGGACTGTGAACTCGCCAACCAAGCGGCAACCGCGAGATGGTCGCTGAAAGCTGTCCCGCAAGACTCGATTGTCAATCTTAGCTTCGGAGCGGACACGCAGCGTATGGAAGTACTGGCTGCTAATCGCGGTCTCCGACCAGAAGGCCTCAAGATTAAAGGTCGTGCAGGCCTTCATAACGCACGTGTGCCAAATTCGGCTCAAGAATCAGACAGTACCGACGGAGAGGAGCAGTTTTTAAGGCCAGCGGTCAAGATTCGTGACGTACCCATCCCACCCAACTTCACCTTGAACACGAATAAGCCTTCTGAGTCAAAAGGTCTTGTGCAAGCAAAGAAGACTGCTGTACCAGCCAAGCCGGCTGAATCCCAGATCAATATTTCGAATATCCCAAATCGTGCCGTACTAAGTCAATTCATCGACCAGGTGAATAGCTCGAGAAAAAAAGAGGGCAAGGCTGAGGTTCAGTTGGAGTATCGAGAGTATGTTTTCCATTTCCCTGTGGCGATCATATCTGATTTGCGAGCAGCAACGGCCCATGCATCATCGACCCTGCAAACCCTGCGAGAAAACCCAGACACCTGGGTAATGACGTGGAACAGAAACGGGTCATTTGGGAATGGGTTAAACGTGGTAAGAAGAGCGGAAGGACTCTTGATCCGCAATCGCGAGCTGCAACGAGACTAGGCGAGGCATACCTTGTCTAAAATCATGGGACATACTTTCATGGATTATGGCACTGCGCCGAGGGTGGGAATTTTCTCGGGAAACTGCTGGTGCTTGTAGCGTGGGCGCTGGCTGGGTTCAACAGAGCAATGGCGCTGATGTATGATCAGGTTAAGGTGGTATCGGTTACTAACGATCACGACAACCGTGATACCGATGGTAGGGACCTTGATATCAAACCACGACGCTGGCGACAAAATTGACGGCATGTATCTTATGTCATGAAACAAGAGCTCAAACTTACATACGAAGGGCCCCGTCGCACGACCCAGCTCACCTACCCACTGGCCTCGATGCCGACATCCATTCCAGGTACAATGCGCCCTTTCTCCTTCTTTGCCTAGAACCCCGCCTCGGTGCGACGCGGGTAACTCGAGGTTTCAACTCGATGCGTTCCTCCAACGCAGTGAGAGTGGCACTGGCAAACTCACATTCGGCAGCAGCCTATCCTGTGCATGGTCTTCGTACTGGTATATGCGAACAAATGTCAAAGCCAGCCCTGCAGCCGGATGACGCTGTTGTCGATGAGCAGCACCGACCTTGTTGTTCAGTGGATGGCTGCCTCATATCGCTTAAAGAAATGCGACCCTTGGTTGCTTTCCCACCAGCTCATACTGACGGCGCAACTCCTCTACAGCTTAGCTAACATAGGACTCTCTATGATCACAATCCGGCTACATCGAACGCCTACCCCCTCGTTCTTATCTATGTTTTATGGGGTTGTCAGTAAGCGGCTCAGCTCGCCCATCACCAACCCTCGACGAGACGACAGTAGACAAGCGACGATCCGTCCAGCGATGATTCAGCTTGCGGCTACAGGGGCTGATAGATCTCAACCACTTGCCTTGGAACTTTTATCAAGCCGAGGAGGAGGAGGCCCGCCCCTTCATCCTCGACTTCTTTGAAGCAGATCCATTGTCAGCAGGGGTTTGGTTTGCCTATTTATGTACTCCGTACACCTCCTTTCGACCGTCTAAAATCTAGCTGTCCTGACCTTGGAGCTATAATTACATATTGGCTGTATCTGAAGCTGGATGGGCCACGGGCTGTCGTGGCCGTCCATGGCCAGAAACAAGCACGTGTGCACGTATGTACTGTAGCAGTCTAAGTTGGCGATTGCGTGGGGAGATATAACAGTAAGTCCTCCGTACCGCAACATACCTACTGTTTGTAGCAGCATCCTTGATCCGTTCAAACGAGCTGTCGGCTGTCCTCCCTGCAGTTCCACACCTATCTTATTCCAAAAGTCAGCCATGTGGCTCCCTCCAGATCCATGTACAGTATACACCGTAAGAGAGTACTCCGTACAGTGTGGAGGTCAGCACCGAGAGCAGCGCGCATCCCGTACCTAGTCGGGGTCGGTGGCGGTGCATATGTAGAGTATATACGAGGTATATCCCCCGTCTTTTGAAAAGTAGAACAACTCCATGGCATACTCGGTACCGCCGCCCTCCACGTCTACGGCGACTCAAAAGCGTCGACATATCCGTCCGTCGATGAACGCGTGAGACTTCCCAGCGATAAAGGGGAGTCCCCGTTGAGCCCACGGCATGAATGATGGAGTGTTGAAGACCAATGTTCGTCTGTATTGACGCTGTACTCTGGCTACGGTGTGCGCGATGCAATGCTTTCTTTTCTTTCCAGCCAATCCGTTCCTGATATTACACGGACATAACGCTTTAAGGTCTCAGCGCTCCCGCATCATTTGTCTGGACCTCCAAACTCGCTCTGGGGTCAGCATCACAGCAAGGGCTGCAAATTCCACCACGCATCCTCCTGGTCGTTGCCATTACCACTCAATCGCCCTATCCGCAATCAGTTCACTATCATCCCAGTCGCCTTCTTTCTTAATTCCCGGCTGCGGTGGGTGGACAATGATATCGTCGGAAAGGGCCTGCTCACCACCATTGACGTATTCCAGCATTTCCACGTCTCCTTGACCGCTATCGACATCTCGAGTCGGCGGCATCACTGAGATTTGATTTTGCGGAGGGTTCCGCGACGGGACAGGAGGTGGTTGATCAGGTGGCGGAAATACAATCTCTCGTTTGACTGTCTCGGCCAAGGTATCGATCTTCTCCGCATCGAGATAGATCAAGAGGTATGGATTCGGTGGGGGGTTATTGGCCGATTGCGGGCCTTGCGCGTACGGGTTGCCGAAGATCTCGTTTCTGTTCGTTACGATGGAGACGCGGTCGTCATTGTATTTCCGCCAGATCTCCTTCTTGTGGTCGAAGATGTACACCCAATAGTGGCCGCCGCCAGCGCTGCCGCGGTGGAAGAATGCGGCGTGTAGACGGTAGGGATGTTTGCGCATGTCTGCAAAGGATTCCTTGATTTGTTGTGTGAGTTGGGTGATCCGGCCTCGAATTTCTATGGAAGGTCAGTAAAGTCAACGGTGCTTGAGAGCGGCAAGCCTTACCTCCAAGCTCACAACGGGCGTTTTCTGCAAGGGTCCCTAATGTTGCGATAGCATTCGGATTAATTTCCAGGCCGTCGGATATCTGGTCGCCGGGTATCTCGGACAGGTGCTCTAGTGCGAGCTTTGCATCTTCGAGAAGGCTTGGGATGTCTGCCGATTTTGCCTGCACAAATGTCAGTGGCCGACATTGGAGCAACGGGGGTGAAGCAACAAGCCTACATATTTCTCTTCCAATTCATCTCTTCGAGCAATAAGCGACGTCAACTCTGCCTTGACTTCCCATGTCTGCTGCCGTCTTTGCATCAAGTCGGACTCTGGTGGACTGTCCAGGTACCGATCCATGTAGATTGTCTCCGGCACGTCAACATGGTAATTAAGTTTCTCTTGGCGTTTTGTCTCATTGTTCCACGACACTCGATCCAGAGCTATGCTTAGCACTGGCGGTAGGCCGGCGATAGAAGTATATGCCCTGGCACCACTTTGCGCGTCTTGAAGGTCGAATTCATTGTCGATTGCAGCGTAGACGTCGCTCGGTCGTTGAAATACACGAGTAATGATGTTAAGGAATGGCACTGTTACCGGTGGCTCCTTCTGAGGTTGACTGTAGACTATTTGCTGACCGAAGAATAGATCGTGGATCTCGTCACGTTGCTCGCCAGACTTGTCAAAGCCTGTTGGCCTCATTGCATACGACAACTGGATGATGCAGTGGTTCATCACCTCAGTGACATCCTGCTGTCGCGCGTACTCCTCCAATGTTGTGGTTGGGTTTTGAATTGGTTTCCTGGGAGGTACTGGCGGTGGCTTTCCAGGAGGCGGAGCGAACCTCATGAGTTCAGGGTCTATGTTAGTCGCCTTCTCAGCTGCCTGATCAGATGACACAGGTGCTTGGGCATTCAGTTTTGAAGCTGGGGTCGGCTCAAGAGGCTGGCCTGTCCAAGGAGATACGGCGATTGTTGTGGGTGGTTTGGTTGGCGACACATTTTCTTTGTCATCCACCATTGTCGGTTGCTCCTGCTCATTTGTCCCTTCAGCATTCTGCTCGCTGTCAGGCTTTGAGACCAGGGTGATTTCACTGGAGTTGTCGTTCATGGCTGCGTCGTCAACTCCAACTGCGCCACTGACAGCATCAATTGTTGAGGCATCGAAAGTGGAAAGCGGGTCAAGGACAGCATCGGCGGCGGGAGGAGATTGAACGACCGCGGATTCTGTTACGCCATTTGGCGCAGAGCCGTCCTTGGGTAACGGGCCGAGTAGAGGCATGTTGTCAATGGAGCCTAAGCTGGGCCGCTCATTGGACTTGAGGGTCGACCTGCGGCGCATCTTTTCCTTGACGCTTTCGGTCTCCAGCGTCAGTCGCGCAAGTTCCTGCTCTGGCTTGATTGAAGACTGTGGAGTCTGGATCATGCCGCGAAACAGTGACGCGAGCCTATCGACAAACTTCTGCGCACTTTGCACTTCCTTGACACTGACTTTCCGCTGTCCAACACGCTTTGTTTCCATGCTTTTCTCATCCAGACTCATCTTGTACTTGTCGAAATTGAGCACTAGCTGTCGCAGCTCATTCACCGTGAACAGGAACTGCAAGAGACTGTTGAGGTAACAGGTATTTCCGATATTCTCGAGTCCGACTGGTTCTTCTGCGGTGCCTTGAGGTTCTTTGGGGGCCGTGCTGTGCAGTTGATCCAACAAGATCGAGCTCTTGCGTGCGCGGGCGATGGCGGTAAGGGCTCGGTTGAAATGATCGACGCTGCCGGGATTATCCTCAACAGCCGTGGTGTACTGAAGCAGAACCATCTCATCCTCGATCGCACGGTTTTCGATCTGGAGGACCTGATATCCTTCGGCAGCCTCCATAAGTTTGTTGGCGTCAGTTGAGAATCCGGAGTCAATCCACTGAGTCAAGAATCGGCTTTGGCGGTGCTTTGCGATCAGACGAACAGCCTTGATCGCCTGATCTTCCAGGGTCTTGTTCTCGGAGGTCTGAAGACTGTTAGTTTGGCTGCCTAGCGCCTCCGGGTGAAGTGACAAACCTTGACAGCGAACAGTGCTTGAATGCTCTCATCGTCATTGGAGGCATCAGCGTCCAGGAAGGCAAGCGCCGACTCATAGCTATCAATGACTGCGAAGTGGTCAGTTACAGTAGCTGCGACCAAGCTGATCTACTCACTGTTCATGGCGGTGTCCGTGATGCGTTTACTGTTACGATGGACACCTATGATCCGCAAGTAGTCTCGCAGTTGGTGCTCATGGCTAGGAGAATCTTGCAACTGGGCGGTGAACCTGCCGATGATGTCCTCATCGCTGACCGTACCCTCTTGTCCAAGGAGATGAAAGGCCCTATAAGCGTCATTTAACATCTCGGTATCAAATCGGCCCTGCGAGGTCTCTATGACGACTTCAGTCTCCAGATCAGGGCTCTGACGCAAGCTTGCGATGTGTCTGAGGTTGCTGAGGTATAGAGGTGCATTTTGCGGGTCAGTCTGTATTTGCCACTGATACGCTTTGACAACAAGCGAATCCGACAGATCCATGGGAGCACCCAGGGCGATGAACGGGGCCGTCCGCATTTCCGGAGAGATATGTGCAGTCCTGCTTGACGGATGCGTGTCATCTACACCATACATTAGCAAATTGTGTGCAACTGCAGGGAGGTAACGCACAGTCTTGACACCCCAGGGCCCGTGAGAGTTCCCTCTCAGCAGGCACAGGTGGTGACACATCTTGGAGTTGCTGACGTTCCTCATAAGGTCGTGACATGATGAGGGTTAGCAACTCCTGCTCGGCATTGTCTAACCACAGATTGACGGGACTTTCATAGGGCTGGTGGTCGTCAAAGTCTGGTTCTGGAACCATCCAGCAATCACCTGGCTACCGAACAACAAGGTCAATTTCGACACGAGAGCACGGAGCGATCCCTGAACCTACCACCAGTTGAAACCCGAGATGCTCCAGCACATCCCTGCACGCGCTTCCTTCTGGGCCAAACCGAACGATAAATCGCTTATTGGACAGATTGATCGACTTGTACTTCGGTTCATTTCTTGCTCTCCATGAATTCTTCAGGTATGCTCGGAGGTCAAGCAGTACATCCATAGGGCCCGGCTGCCGCATTCCCTCGGTATTCCCACCTCGTTCCCGAAAGGCATCTTCTGTTCTTTGGCGGAGCAACCCAGGATCGGTCAGGGTGTGAATGTCGCTTGGACGCAGCACGGGGGGACTGAAACGCAGGGTGACTGTAGCGGAGCAAGTATGGGAGGAGCACTTGTATGTGTATATCTCGTCTTGGGAGTTTGGGTTCAGGCGCCTCCATGCATTTCTTTCCAGAGGCTCTTGAAACTCCGACCTCACCAGGTGATGTAAAGGGTGGTGCGGATTTGGACAGGGCGCCTCTTCGAATCTGATAGAGTAATCAACCTTGACATAGAGGTGCACGCGGCACCCTTGACAGACAGCCGCCACGGTCCATACCGTCTGTGGCCCAGGTCTCTCGTCCGACGCAGGTGGTTGAGACTGGTTTGGCTTCAGTCCGAACTTGTGTCTGCAGCTCTGTAGAGGTAGGGCCTCTGCGAGGTACTGAAGATTGATGAAGTCGAGCGGGGAGTCGGCCAGCAGGTTTGGAATGTCTCTAGCATCTCGCCATGGCGCATAGAGCGTTACATCCTCGAGGAGTGCCGGAGAGGTACGCCCTGTGATATACAGTTATTATGGGGGTTCCTCTCGCTTCGTTCTGTCTCTCTCTACGCACCAGATCCTCTTATCGGCGCAATAAATGACCGGATATTCCCCTGTACCCCGGCCATCAAAGATGGATTGGCGATGGATTACCGGCCAACTAGACGAGCACCAGGGGCGGATGGAATGGCGGATCGAGGCGGCGGAACAAAGTGGAGGGAGGCCTCTGGAGAAGCGTCATGCGAACAAAGGCGATCTGGAAAGCACATCTACTATGATGGGAAGGTGAAAGGTCAAGTCGGTCTTGCGCAAACGACGCGGAGATTGAAGGGAAGGCTGCCCAAGACTGATGGCGACGCAGATCCCTCTGGACGAATGACAGGGGCGGCGGCACTCTGAATCATAGGTGCAGAGAAGCTACCGGAAGTTGGAAGTGTACAATGGGTCTGCCATTACGAGAGACTGGCTGTTGCGGCGTATATACGTAGCAGCCTGGGAATGGCAAATAGTATTGGCATCTGCAACTGTCAAAGCTGGAGATTCCAGATCCGGGGGCGCGTAACCTTCAGCAGGCGTCATTTTATGCCAAGCCACGCCTGCGCATCTCCAACTTCAAAGCTTCAATTGCGGACGCTCCGTATGACAGTGAACAAGATCCCAAGGGTCGATTACCAGCCTTTTCACCTCCTGTCCTCTTCCACGATTCTCCTTCGACTTGCGTTCCCTCCCTGCAGCTACTGATGGTTTGAGCTCCTCATTTTGAGCTCCCGCAGTCAAGACCGCAGCCATGGGGGACTTAGTCGACCCGAAGCCCAACCTCGATATCGACGATGGCCCAGTCTACCAACCCCAGGATGCCCTCGGCCGCTCCGCCCGGTCGGCTATGATGACAGGTGCCGCTGGTCTCTTCATAGCCTCGGTGCAGAACACAGTAGCAAAGGAACAGATCGGTGCTTTTGGGGTGTTTACACGGTTTGGGAGGACTATCGGTCTACTCAGTATGGCTGGCACAATCCTCGCGGTCGAATCAGGACATATTCTGACCCTTTCTAGCGGCAATGGGAGGTGTTTTTCAGTTCACTAGCATTGCCTCCGCCAATCTGCGTGAAAAGAACGACTTTCTCAACCACACAATTGGGGGTGCCCTGGCTGGATCTCTGAATGGTCTTTGGAGTATGGCAACACATTGAGGCACATGAGGGCATCGCTGACCACATGCAGGGCGGTCGATGGTGTCGACATTGGGCAGCGCTTTGGCCCTGGGCAGTGTCATGGGTGTAATCAGCTACACAGGGCGCACCATGTTTGAGTCAGCTGGAGACAAGCCTTTCGCCGACAGGATGGCATATAAAGATGAGGCCAAAGCTAGGTTCAGGAGACCTCTCAATGAAACGATAAATGAACTAGGAGAAGGCAGAGGTAAGTTTATTCGCCAGAGTCTACCTTTGGGCGGTGGATTGACGCGACTCAGGCATCTATGGACCTGGATATGAAGAAAGACGGAAGCAGAGAATCAAGGAAAGATACGGCTTTGATATCCAGCCGCCATATTATGAAAACAAGTCTGCATCTGGAGCATAAGAGGCTTCAATCAGTGCCGGCTCATGTAGCCTGATCTCACATGGATGTTAGAAGTTGGGCCTGTCTCCAACCGACTGATACCGACGGACAACACTGACGCGATGGACAAGCGTATACAGTTCCACTGAGCAGGAAGTCATTGGGTTGGCGAACCGGCAAGATCTCTCTGTGTAAATAGTCAACAAGACAATTCCCAACCAGCAGTCAGCCTCCCGTGTTTGGGTCTCGGACGGACTTATGTCCTCTGCAGATCATACGCGGAGATTTTCATCCGCGCCTTAGACAATTTACTCGTATTCAAAGTCAATAGACCATCCACAAGCAGGGAACACGTTTCAGTGATCGCCCACGAACTCAAGCTCTGCAAAAGGCCAGCAAGTAAGCAACAGCAAACGTGGGTTGAGGAAACCCAAATTGGGACAATGATGAGCGTAACAATGCAGGTGTGTCAGTCAGCAAGTCTAGCCAAGGCAGGGACTGTACTATTCGCGTGAAAATCAGATGAGGCCTTGCAGCTTTGTAGCAGACGTAATCCGCATCTGAGGCGTTATTTATTGATCATGGGGCCTGCTGCCAGGTGATCAACTGACAAAATCAATCTCTCGTCTCATCGGCACTCAAACACATGATGTATCATCGCTCAGGCGGATGCCTTGCTGGGAGGTAAGCATCTCTGAATATTTGGTATGGAACAACTTGCACGTCACATCGTGAGAGTCGTCTGCGCATGGCACGAAGTTGGATCAGAACGCCGTGAAGGGTTACCGAGTACAGCTCAGAGAGTTCTAGCATGTGCAAAGGTAATGGAAAAACCATTCAACCTGCGCAGCCGCTGGCAAAATTAAAGGCTCGCGACCGAACACAGCTTCCTGAGTGGCTGATGCAGCTCTACACAGTCACCACAATCCTGTGGTCTCGATGGTCGGGAAACCTCTGGCACGCAATTGGACTGGTCGGTGGATGATGATTGATGACTGATGTTGAGATCTGAGCTTTCTACCTTTTTGGACAACAACCTGGACCACGCAGCTATTTCGGATTCTACCAGCATTTTAAATCGCCAGCAAACCACTTGCTACCACCGAATACAAGTTGGCACTTGTTAGAGAAATGAGATTCTCATTCTGTCATAGCTATATAACTCGTCGTCTCTCCAAGGCATTTCTCCGCGCTGTCACATACCGCAACAGCCTGCATATGCAAACGTGGTTATAGGCACGCCCAGAATCGATGGTTGCTTAGATAGCTCCTTCCTCAATGCGGTTAAACCCCAGTACCCGCGCCTAAAAGATGCAGCCTCCATGCCGTGTGGCTCCATCAAATAGTTCCTGTGGCTAGCCATGCAACCACGGGGCAGTGAGAGCTTCCCTGATGCCGGCCATGTCCTGGCAATTACAGGGAAGCTCATCCTCGGCTTTCAAAACGCAATGGCACGGTCTTCCGGAGCTTGAGAAGCAAACGAACTTGATCTGCGCTGTCGCAGTGGAGGAACAAAGCAGATGAACCGTGACTTCAGTGTCTGACAATGATGATGTGCATCAAAGGAAAATCAATCGTCACTCCACCTCTTTCTGCTCAGCACTCAATCTCAAGTTTCAAGCCCGTGCGCCGCCAATCGCGAGTCGGTCAAGCTCGGTTCAATGCCCCGTTCGCCAACCGCAGGCGCCCAAACCCAACTTTCAGCTTTCCCGGTTCAGGCTCCCCACTCCCCTGTACACCTAATGCCTCTGCGATTCGACATCTCTTCCCGCTTTGCCCGGTGGGCACTGAGCAACTCGAGCAAGGCCGAGTCCAAGCCCACCAGCCTCTCCCGCCTCCACCCAAACGTCCAAGCGCAAAGCGTCACCTTTCAGGCTTGGGACCTGACAGCTCGACGTCGATACTCCCACTCGCCCTCGATCATCACCACTTTTATGTTTCTTCTTGTCTCTTGAGATCGACGTCATCCACTTCCACCTCCCCTCGCAACCCATTTCTCTGGTGATTCCTAGCTCTTGAGCCCCCCATTTCAGCTCCGTCCAAGCAAGATTTCAATCCCTCTACCCTAGCAGTCTCCCACCTTCGCATACTGTGGTGCGCCAGTAGCCGACTCTAGTCGTTACCATGATGCCGTCCACAACATAGCTCTCCTTGAATGAGATTCACTTCTGTCACCAACCAGTAACTGCCTGCAGTGAGCTCGGGAACCGGGCTTGTCTTCTCGTTTCCACATCCTCACAATGTCTTCGAGACCTATGACTCCCGTCTCTCCCATCCAAAGCGCTCGTCCCGACCCTTCGATACATTCCGCGCGGCCGACAAGTGCCAGAATATCGTCTCGACCTGTATCTTACGTCGGCACCCAGCACACCCAGCACACCCAGCCCATCGATACGGGGTCACAACTCAACCATTCTCAAGCGGCCTTGCAAGACCATGCCGCCGTAGCGCACGCCGTCGATCTGCACGATGAAGTTGTCAATCAAGACCAGGAGTCTCCAGAACTCCCGCGAACGAATTCTCACATGTCAGGGTCGCAGACCCTGTTACCTTCAAGAGGAGGCACGCTGAAGAAGAAAGCATCGCTGCACAAGAGCGCAAGCATCAAAAGGACCGTCAGCAAGAGAAGCAGCTACGCTGGCTCAGTACGGAGCTTGCAGTTGGGAGAAAAGGAGAAGTATGAGGAGACGCCGGAAACCAACAGCGTCTTCTACTGTCCTGTGCCAACTACCGGAAACCCAACCGAGCTTCTCGCAACCCGCTTTCAAGGTAAGACCATTACTCTCCGTTCGACGTCGACATCTTTGCTGACTTCCACACAGCCTGGCGCAAAGTCCTCAAGGATCTGATCAACTATTTCCGTGAACTACACAGAACTTACGAGACGCGGGCAAAGGCGCTCTTGTCAACTTCTAACATCATCAACAATACCACCATACCGCCAAACTTTTTGTCCCAGGGCGGTATTGGGGATGCCGCGTACATTCTGCGAGATTTTCATAAACAAGGTCTGAACGAAGCCAACAAGGCTCGGGACCTTGAGAACGAGGTCATCATACAGTTGACCGGTCTGCGTAGCGATCTGCAACAGAAGATCAAGGAGATCAAGAGCTTGTCTGGTGATTTCAAGAATTCAGTAGACAAGGAAAAGGAGGTTACCAAACGGGCAGTCCAATCTCTACAAGAAGCGCTTGGCTCGGTCGATCACGACGCAGCAACAACAAGCGGAAAGGGCGATCCTTTCCTCGTCAAGCTGGCGCTCGATAAGCAACTTGAGAAGCAGATTGACGAGGAGAACTATTTGCACAGGGTATGGTGGCACGCGTCAACATGCCGAGGATCGCCGATGCTAACTTTCACAGGCCTACCTCAACCTGGAAGCCTCCGGCCGTGAACTGGAATCCATCGTGGTCGGTGAAATCCAAAAGGCGTACAACGTGTTGGCGGGCATCCTTCGGCGTGAGGCCGACGAAAATACTGACACGGCTGAAAAGTTGAAGGAAGGCCCACTGGCAATGGCGAAAGATCACGAATGGGACGAGTTCACCACGAATAACAGTCAGATGGTTGACCCCAGAATCCCAATTCGACAGGTGTCTCATATTGTGTATCCCGGCAAGGATCACCCTGCAGCCATCGAAGTGAGAAGCGGTATGCTGGAGCGTAAGAGCAAGTACCTAAAGAACTACACCCCTGGGTGGTAAGTACGGCCCGTCCGCAGTTTTAGGAGCTGGAATACTGACATGTTCGACAGGTATGTGCTATCACCAACCCATCTGCACGAATTCAAGTCAGCGGACCGGATTGCATTCCAGTCACCCATCATGTCATTGTATCTGCCTGAGCAGAAGTTGGGCTCCCACTCAGAGTTCGACTCTTCTTCACACAAATTCATGCTCAAGGGCCGACAAACTGGCTCGATGCACCGCGGCCACGCTTGGGTATTTAGGGCCGAGTCTCACGATACGATGCTCGCCTGGTACAATGATATCAAAGAGCTTACCGAAAAGCGAGGGGAGGAACGCAACGAGTTTGTGCGACGGACCCATGCCCGGTCACTATCTGGCAACAGCCTCAAACCTGCCAGCATCATCAGCTCGGAAGGCGCCCTAGAAGATGACGAGGCCGACCGTGTTGCTTTCTCTGGTGAACAGTCTGTGCGCGGAAATTCAGTTGCCCCGCCTGATCGAACCGCTGTTGCCGGACTTGGTGGACTGGGTGTCGCAACGGCTTCGCATGACGACGAGGACAACAGATCCGAAGCCGGATGGCGTCCTCCACAACAACGACCAGCACCAGGTGGGCGATTTCCATCAGACCTCAACGTTCAGCGCGGCTTACAAGCTCCGCTTTCCCCTTCTAGTGGAGAAAGTTCTGACCCAGACCGTGATGTAATAGCAGCCGCAGGGGCACTTCCAGGAAGTGGAGTGCCTTTTGCGAATACTCTGGAGAAACACACGGATCTGCAACCGGAAGGGCATCAATCTGTGCGACCGGCTCCTCAGCTGAACACTGCCAACCAGTACACTCAAGGCCATCATCCCAACATATTTCCAGCGCACCAGGATCCAGGTCCTCATGACGGAGCCAGTGAGTACGGTGAATGGATGGCCCCGATCGCTGCTGGGGGAGGAGCTGCGGCAGGAGCCGCGCTGGCAGCAAGCACGATACACCGGCACAAGCATCAACAGGAACAGGAACAGGAACAGAGGGACCGCGACCGTACACCGACCGCCGCTCAAAGGCTAGACCGGGAGACAGCAATTCCGCAATATGGCGAGTCCTCCGCCCCAATTCCTGCCGCAACCGCTGTACCAATTGACGCACCTACTGGGCCTCGGGCGATGAGTGAGTCGACCACAGCACCGAGCTCTGCTGTTGCAAATACCATCTCCTCCGGTACAGACACTGGAACTTTGTCGACCGTGCCTACAAGCACGGGTTACACGGCGCCGAATGGTTCCCTTTTTGACGCCAATGGTATCTTTGTCGGACCAAGGAACGCGAAGACTGCTGCGACTGAGTACACTCTGAGACCGGCGGAACGATCCCACAGTCACACGACTATCAGTCACTTGCACGTGCCTGGTGAATTTCCAACTACATTGGCACTCAACGAGGACTCGAGGGTTTACCAGGATGTGGTTCAGCACCAAAACTGATCTCGAGAAACCATACGCGGGGCACCGTGGACTGTGAGGAGGTCGGGCAAGGGGATATGTCAGGGATGTCGGTCCTCAGTCCAACTGCACCATAACGATTTGCGAATACATATTCAGCGCTAATAGTCGATATTTGTCACTGCTGGGTGCCAATTATTGAGATATCACGATCGCTATACAACTTCGATTTGTCATCTCAAGCGGGTAGCGTCTTACACGGCGGGCTGGCAGACATCCCGACACACCTTCTCCGCATCAGGCATTGTTCAAGGAACAGGGAGGAAAACTCCAGCACTGGGGAGGCTTTGAAGCGAAGTATATGCGGCGTCAGCGGGCTTACCCTGCAGAAATGAATCGAAAAGTCTTCAAACCCTGGTCCAGCTTCATTCTTTTCGCTGTCGGCCACCTTGTCCCGCGTCATGTTCTAGGTTGTTCAAACCGGCAGCTTGAGCAGCAATCGAATTAACTCGACATCCAAGGAATGCCTGCCGTTTTAGTTACAGCTTGCTCGCTGGGGCAATCGCGACACACTACTCTCTCAACCCTAGCGCGAGCAGGATTACGAGTTGAGGGTGTGCTGCATTTGATCAACAAGGCTACAAGTTCAAGTCGTCTGTGTTTGGGATGGAGCCCTTTGGAGGCCTGAGGGCATGCTGCTCCTTGTCCGGAGCGACCACTGACTGATGTCTTTCCAGATCGCATGCGGATCTGGTGAAAAGCAATAGGTGTTAAGCGTGAGGGCAGCACTTCTCGAAGCATATCACTCCAGATCGAACTGACCTCCTCGACCACCAGGCCGCCCACGGAACCATGACGGGATAGGGCACTGAGCAGCTTACAACCCGGTGCAGAAGGATTCTTGCAGCGGAACTCGGCAATGCAGCAAGCTCGTCTTTCTGCAATCCATTCATTTCCTTCTCGGGATTAGGCTTTCGAGATAGAAAGCTCGATGCCATGCACGCGAGGGACATCCGACGTACCCACGTGCCGTGTACCAATCCGCTACCCCGCACGACGGATTGCGGATGGCGATTCTCTAGACGATCCCGCATGGTCATTGCCCGCCGGGGGAAGCACGGAGTGTCTGAATCGAGAAACACAGAATCTGGGTTTTCAGTCTTCGTCTGGGCAACGGCCGCAACGAGCTCGGTAGGCGATGCTAGCGAGCACTCGAGACCACCCATCAGTTATAGAACAAGCACCATGAAGCCATTTACTCTGTCTTTGTCGAATGGAGCTCAGCTGTCTGGGAGCCTATCAATTCCATCCCGAACATCAACGACGCCTTACTATCGCCCCTTGATAGTCGGGCTGCACGGCGGAACTTACTTTTCGAGCTACTTTGCCACCGACACTGCAGACTCGGCATTGACCATTGCAGCGTCCCTTGGCGTACCATTCATATCTGTCGATCGCCCCGGCTACAAGGACAGCACCGCTCTCCCTCCCGTGCCAGCAGGATCAACCTTCCTCCAGGAAGAGGGCAAATACCTCCACCAGTATATCCTGCCTGCAATATGGCAACAATACGGCGCGACGTCAGAAGCAACCGCCATCATCGTCCTCGCCCACTCACTCGGCTCTCCCGGCGCGATAGTGGCAGCAGCGCTGCACGCCCGAGAGCAGCAACATTCCTACCCTTGTGCTGGACTCGTCATGTCTGGCTGGGGCACAGTTCATGCCCGGCCCCGTGAGGCCGCAAAACACATGATGGACACCATGACTGTAAATGGACGGATCAACTGGCCTCTTGACCACAAGGACGCACCCATGTTCGGCGCTACGCCCGAACAACGTGCTCTACGTGTTTCTCCAGATGTCCTCGCCTTGACAGCACGACTCGACCACTCAATGTCCCTTGGTGAGATCGAGGACGGAACATTGACCTGGCTGGACTACTGGTTAGACTACGCTCAAGACGTGAAATGGCCAATTATGTATGGGATGGCCGAGCACGATGCACTTTGGAAGACGACGAAGGAGAATGTCGAGGACTTTGCGCGGGCGTTTACCAGCAGTCCGAGGGTCGAAAGGGGGGTTGTGCTGGAGGCGCCGCATTGTATGGAGTTGAGTTATTGGGGCCCGGGATGGATTGCGAGGTGTGTCGGATTTGCGATTGAGTGTGCGACTGCTGAGGGCGTCAAGCGCACCGCCCAGGGCGAGAAGGGCTCCTCAGCAATATGATCGTGACGGTTTGATGGGGAGATGGATGTGAGAGCCTCGTCCCGACAGCACAAGTACATGTACCTTCGGAATACAGTATCTTCCATCCCGGCAAAGTTAGTTGCCCCCGATTTCCCCCACCACTGCTGCTCAGGCAACAGTGGGGGTGATCGAACTGCGAACAAATCAGCTCGCAGCGAGTAGACAGTCCTGCTCACCCGCACAGCGCGCATATGCAATCGTCGTAAACCAACATGGCCGCTGCCGAAATCCGGAACGGAGACTTCATCTACAGAGACACCCTCTTCGTCGACCTAGGCCCCAATAAGTGCCACCCACGCGCCTCCGCCCAGGACCTCAAAGACTTACTCCTCCCCAAGAGCGGGTCCGCTCCCAAGGACCAGGTCGCGCACTGGTATGAAGCGCAGTTGATCCACTATGGCCTCCCGCGCTCCAAGGATAAGAACACGGCAAAAGTGCGGCTGACAAATGCCATTGCGTCGAAAACACTGGCCCTGCCGAAGGAGATTGCCGCCATGGAGGGAGAGATGAAGAAGCAGTATGCCAGTGCGCTGAGGAGGGCGAAGAGTAGTGGCGGTGCTACAGCGGCGGCAGCGAGCAAGAGTGAGACGAAGGTGGTGGGGAGCAAAACGAAGAAAGTCACGAGCACGAGCACGAGCACGAGCAAGACGACAGTGGAGCTAGAGGTGGATGGGATGAAGATCACAATTGATCGCGAGGCTCTGGGGGCGGCGGCGAAGACGAAGACGCGGAAATCAGCGGCATCGAAGGAAGGGACAACGAATGCGAAGGGCGCGAAGGCCAGTGATTCGAAGCCCAAACCTGCGACGGCGGCAAAGTCAGTACCTGTAAAGGCAGCGACGGCGGGGAAGACCTCCAGTGGGAAACCAGCAGCCAGCGCCCCGCCTGCGTCTCGTCCGCGGTCTGAGGTGCCCAAGCAGACCGCAAGACGAGGCAATCATTCAGGCTACAATGTCACGGATCGTCAGATTCCAAGCTCCTCTCCTGAGAAAACCACACGCGCGGCGACGCCCAAGCCACGAGCCAGACAAACTGCACGACGAGGCAAGGCCGACCCTTTTCATCGCACTGACCGCGACCGTCCGGCGTCGAGCCCTTCACAGACCTATGACCACACCCCGTATTCTTTCCAGCATGATGTCAACATGGACGACGCGCCGCCGTCTTACGATACCATCGACTTCAATCAGCCACGAGAATCCTCCTCCACACCCGAAGATTTCGCCATTTCCGGGACCTACTTCTTCCCGCGCCATCCCGTTCAGCCTTTCAGTCTCACGCTGCAGGTCGACGAATGCTCGCGCCACCTGTGGGGCAGTTTCCACATCGGATCCAAGGAGGGAGTCCTCTGCTTGGACGACATCTCGCGAATAGCTAGCGGCCAGGCAGTCTCCTTCGGATGGAGATCGGAAGACCAGGATGACGGCTTCATGAAGTTTGGACGCGGCTGTGATGGAACCATGGAGTTTGATGGCGGAGGATGGATACGAGGGAACTTTCACGGGCTGATGTACGGGGAAGACGTGGAGTTTGTGGGGAATCTAATCAATGAAGAGGGCTTGGACGTTAGAGAGATGAAGCATATCTGGGACGAATTTCCGAGGAAAGCATATGGGAGGGGTTGATCTGCTCCTTTCCTCTTCACGTCACCGTATGCCGCCTGGCTTCGGGCCTGACGTTGTCCAGTTTGGAGCAAGAAGAGTGCTCGAGCTGCTGCCGCCTGGGGATGACACAAGTAGGCTCCCTGCACCGCGCGACATCGACATCCAGGTTGAAATCTGTCCAGTCCAGTTGCACGGACATAGGTACTCTTGACACTTGACTCTTGGTTCAGCTGGTATGCCGCATCCGTATCCGTATCCGTATCCACTAAACCCAATCAAGCCACGACATCAACACCACATCTGCGGTCCAGCACCGCGCGTGAGGTACAAGGACACAGTCTACAGTACGCGACCCGTCGACGGCGCCTTATCCAATACCTTCTCGGCCCGAAACCTCCGCCTAAACATCGACTTTCAAACACCGTTCCATCCACAGGATGGGTGCCTCAAAACCCGCAGCCTCAACCGCAAAGCATGCAGATGCACACGAACACGCGCACAGCCGTCCAACCCTCGAGCCACGCATCAAGCACATCCCCCAAGCGACGATCCGCAAGAAATGGAAACCCCTCCCCCAGTCATCTCAGGACAAAATCCACAACATACTCTTGAATCTCAAAACCAAGCGCTCCGGCGGGGGAGGCAACGCGCGCATCCCACCCGTCGGCAGACCGGGGGCGAAGCATACAAGTAGAACAACGGCGGCGGCGTCGAAGACCGCGATAGCAGAAGCTGAATACGAGAAGGTCGTGGAGGATGTTGCTTCGAGGTATGTCCGCAGTTACTTCTTAACTTGCACTTGTACCTCTACTTCTACTTTCACCGCTCCTTTCTATTTCTGTGACGTACGTCCAGACCGCCGGGAACAACTGACGACGTGACAACTGCCGATTGACGCTGGCGCTGACCGTATACCGTATATGATGATAGACTTCTCTCGCGCCTCCCTCGCATGCCTTTCCCTCCCACGTCGTCATCGACCAGTAGTAAGGGCGCCGCCAACGGAACAGACGACTTCGACCTCTCCAGCACCCTCTCCCGGATCTCTGCGCTACAAGCCCAACTGACATGCAACATGCAGGCCGCGCGGCTTCTGAACCGGCAGATCAGGAGGGAGAAAGCGGCGCTCAAACTCGACAAGAAGGACCTGAAAACGCTGGAGGACGGACTCCGCGGGAGCAAAGAGGTGAGGAGGCGCAAGGAACGGGGTCTGCATCCGCTGGCGAGAAGGGCCGAGGGTGAGGGAATTGGACGAGAAAATGCTGCCATGATAGGGATCGAGCCTGCCGGCTCTGCGGAGGGGATTCGACCTTTGTCTCTGTCTGTAACCTTTCCGGCCGCGACGACCGCGTCAACAGAGTCGACAGAGTCAACACTCAGCTGGGTGGATTCAGCAGATTCGACGGACCCAGCAGACCCGGGAATGAACGCCCTGCTGGGACAGTTGCACAGTCACTTACTCAGCATGAGGAATAATACCGCATCTCTGGTCCCGGTGGTGGATGCAGTCGAGGAGGCGAAGGTGGCGTTGGAGAAATTCGCGGCCAGGAACCTGGACGAGGCCATGTTGAGGCGCTTATATGCTGGTTCATCGATGAGCTAACACTGACGCTGGAACGCTTCCCCTAGACGGGATTGGTTACGACAGACAAGGAACGAGTGTATTATGACTACATGACTACATAACTACAGTATAGTGCTCGGAGTTGCCCCATTGTTGCGATGCCTTCTTTGGGCGTATACATTATATCAGCGGGTTTCGCAGTATCATTTCATTGTTAGGGCCAGATCGAAGTACAGCATAATGACCACCCCTCTTCCCCAAATGTATGCCGCGCACACGCACGAGCATACACACACATAACGTCGTGATGCTGCTCCTTAATCCAGAGTAGATGGCGGGCAGGAGGATATCCTAGAAAACATCCAACGTCTAGGTCAAACGTCCAAGCTACGCCCCCGAACTATAAAACAGACAGATACCGAGTACCTTGGGCACCGGCTCACCACTCACTCACTCACCCACCACCTCCTCCTCCCGCTATAATGGCCGTGCCCCCAAACCAGCCCCCAGCACAGCGGCATCCAGGCTGTTCGACCGGTGGCCCGGGGCGAACCGGCGCATGGCGAACCAGAAGAAGATCACCATGAGCATCTAATTCCGACGACGGGTCAGCTCATCCGTCCCGTTCATCTATGGGGTATTTGACCGTGATCCGCACCTCACTTAAAGGACGGGACAGGATAGGATGGGATGCGATGGGGATAGGATCCACGGAGGGGGCAGAGGTCAGATCTCGAATATAGATCTCGAATGTCAGATCGCTCGGGTCCGATCTCAGATCTCCGATCCTACAATTCGAGGGGATATAAGTAATTTCATCAGGACATACCAACGGCACGGCGGCCACGAAATACCACTTCAGGCTCGGGTAGTGTTCGAACGCGTCGACGTTCATCCCGAACGCGCCGACCAGGAACGTCAGCGGGAGGAAGATGAATGTGATCCAGCTGAGCCGCCACAGGCTGGCGTTCAGTTCGAGGGACTGTCTCGAGTCCTTGATCGTGACGGACTTGTACATCTGAGACATAGATGAGGTCGCGAGGTCAGTAAGCAATCGCCCCTAGAGATGCTGGAGAAACACACGCCAAAGTGAAAAACCGATACGAATACATACCAAGTCGATCATATGCTCCAACGGCTGCAGATAGTCCGTTACAATATTGTCGGCGAGGACCTCGAAGTCGTCCAGCACGGGGTCCAGCCATTTAGTCCTACCAGCCGCGGTGCCGTTGGCCTCGTCGCTGTCATGCTCCCCTTCGGAGAAGACGGCAAAATCATCCTGCACGTCCTCGATCACCTTGGAGTGGCGGTTCACCAGCTTCAACATGTTGTGCAGCCGTTGGGACATGGCCCACACGTCGCGCGCGCGGGACGAATCTGACGGGTGCGCGTAGATGTGGTCTTCCAAGAGGGCGTGCGGCTCGTGGATCAGCGCGATCTGGTCGCGCCACAGCTGGTACAGGCCGTCGAAGACGTGCGACAGGACGGCCTGGAGGGTTGGAATCGAGGTGGGCGGCGAGCTGATCGTCGTGGGATTGGAGGCGGACTCCGGGTTCAGGCCCAGCAGCACGTTCCCGCTGACGATTTCCCCGGCCTCGCCGGACGAGTACTCGCAGATGATGACCGTGTCGCGCTTCGCCATGGGGTGCAGCTGGCGGGATCCGGAGTTGAAGCGAGTCACACGCGGGCCTGGCAGGGCGGCGGAGAACGCTCGCTGCATGTAGACGGCGATGCGCTGGCGGTAGAGCGAAGCATTGCCGCTGTGGTTCCGGTTCTGGCCCTGGTTCTTGTTCTGGTTCTGGTTCTGCGCGCGCGGTCTCTCGGGCGCGACGACCAGGGAACCGAAATCCAGCCCGAAGGCCGCGCAGATGACGCCTCTGGCCAGGTCGAAGGCAGGCCGCCACCGGATGGCCTTGTGCGACGCTCTTCGCAGATCACGGTCGTCTTGCATCCAGTCGCGGAAGCTTCGTTCCTCGGTTTCGGCGCTGGAGCCGGAGATGCCAAACGCGCCGCTGAGGTAGTTAATTGCTTCCTCGTTGTTGCAGACATATACCAGCCGGAGGAGAGAGACCGGCCTGCCGTCGTCTTCCAGGTATTTTCTTAGCTTGGCGAGCGTTTCGCACCGCGTCGGAGGCCCGCAGAATAGCACACCTTGGTCGTCTGCCGTTGTGTGGTTAGCACGCTTCGATCAGATCCCGCCTCCCCCCGGGGTTTCGAGGAGTCCTTACCAAGATCATATTCCAACACATACATGGCCTTTCTCTTGTAGACCAGGGCGGCATTCTGTGAAAGAATGGCAGTCGCATAGCTGGTGGCAAAGCCGGCCGATAATTCTAGGCCTGTGAAAGCCCCAGGTCTGATCGTAGAACTTATACCCGCCCATCGTCTGAGGCGATCGAGCGGGCGATTTGCCCGACCTCGCGCGTCCGAGGCCGTGCGCGTAATGCGTCGCTGAACCTCTTCCGCATCGATGTCCGTGTTTGCCCGTCGAATGATGGCTCCGCGTTGTTCGATGTCCAGTTGCTGTGCCTCGGTCGGTTCGCCAAATGGATTCCTGAATTCCAAAGATTCCAGCTCCGTCGCATCTTCCACCGCGTCGGAGAACCCCCTGACGCGCTTGCCCGGGTGGACTTCCAGAGGACATGGGAAGGTGTCAGCTTGGGTGAATGTCGTCGACTGTGGCTTGGAGAAAACGTCCTTGAGGAACGACTTTGAAATGTCGTCTTCCTTGGCGAGCGGCGGCCGAAGCGACCGGCCTTCTTCAATGGCAATCGAGAGTCGAGCCTGTCGTTGGTGTCTATCTGTCGAGTATTTCCTTTGTTTCGCTGGTCGCACTGATAGCATGGACTCCCTCCGCGACGCCATGGAAGATCTCAGCCCGTGTGCATGGATGTCGACAGAGACATGGTCGCGCGACAGGCAGCCTTTGGCTTCTTGGTCATGAGGCTGGCTGGACGCGGGCCAGAACACGAGTCGAAATCGACCCTTGTCGCCGAGGCCGGCGAGCTGCTGCTGATTCGATGCGAGAACGCCACCATCATGCAGGCAGCATGTGCGACGATTGTCTGGGCCTGTGGCGACAGGAAACGGTAGGAGAAGGGGGAAAGAGGAAATTCGAGCAAGGCCGAAGTTGTGCAGCGGTAGGATGCGTACTCAGCGGACCTCAACCAAGAGCTTACGACGTCCTAGGCCAGAACATTCTCCCATAATACACAAAGCCTTCCGAGTTTCCTCCCAGGCTATCTACCCATCCGAGAAGCCTCTTCCTGTCCGCAGGTCAGTGGAAGGACTCCGTACTCTCTCTCAGCTTGAGAGAAAGTCGCCCGCTGCCTGTACGCAGCAATCTCGATGCTTTAAAAGTCGTCGAGTTTGTCTGTCCGGTTCGCTAAGCGTGTGACGATCAAATTCTGCCACCGAGAGACTCCAGAGATGTGGCCCAGCGTCTGAATAGACAGGGAGTCGAGGCTTGTCTTCATACTAGACTGTCAGGAAACTGCGCTCCTCCGCTAAGATATGCTGTACGATCACCCGATGGACACCATGACACTATCGCTGCAACGATGTACTAAAATGATTGATTCTGATGTGTCTCGTGTTCTATGCCCTAATCATTCCATCTGTTCACAGGCTAGTAGGTATACTGAAAGTCTACAACCCCCTCAATCGACCGCCGCTTGGCCCTTGCTCTCCGGTTAACGCACCAAAACCACACCGTACACGCACACACCACCCCTATCATCAACACGTGGCTCCCAATACTAACCCAGATGGCCGTTAAATACCGCGGCGCCTCCACCTGTCGGACGATATAACTTCCCGCAATGCCACCCAGGCCGTTGCACGCAGAAATGGCCGCCGCGACGGTGGCGCGCTTCCACTGTCCGACGATGTTGTTCGCCTGGTAGGCGTTCAGGGCCGCCCAGTTGGAGATGTACGCCCCTGTGGCGAGGAAGGTGCCGATATATCGCACCGTGACCTGGGTGGGGAAGCCGAGCATGCAGAATCCGACGATCAGGCAGGTTGCATTGAAGACAATGATGGGGGCGCGGATGCGGTATTTGTCGCCGATATACGAGGACAACAGGACGGGTATGACGGAGTAGTAGTAGGGAGGGGAGGAGAGGAGGATTGCTTTGTTCGAGGAGAAGCCCATTCCGGATTGGAGGATAATGGGCAGGAAGTACGATAGCGCGGTGGACACGAGGTTCAAGAGGAAGAACAAGATGCAGAAGGCGTAGAGCTTCGGGTCCAAAAAGTGGATCATTATTGCGCGCAGACGGAATGGTTCGGGTTTCACGCCGTCCTGGCGGTCGTCGTTGATGCGGGATAGCGCAAGGGCCTTCTCGTCCGAGGTGAGAAAGTGGAAGGAGTTTTCGGCACGGTCGGGGAAGTCGACCATCCAGAAGTAGGTGATTAGACCGAGGGAAACGGTCACGGCGCCTTGGACGAGGTACATCCACTGCCAGCCGCGGAGGCCGTGGCGATGGTCGAGGTGGTTGAGGCCGAAGTTGACTATCGACCCCGTCGCCAGGATGATGATCTCACCGGACTGCAGCAGTGCGAACCGCAGTTGTTGTTCATGCCGTGTGTACCATGTTGAAATGAGATAGGTGAGCCCAGGATAGATGCCGGACATGGAAATGCCCAGAAGGACCCTCAATGCTATCATCTGTCGCCAACTTGTAATCGCCGCTGTGCACATGGTGATAATCCCGAACGCACAAGTCGTTGCTGAGAAGAACAACCGCGGCCCGACGAATCGCAGCAGAACGGTCGCCGGAAGCTGGCAGCACACCGACGCCACGGTGAAGATGAATATCGACACAGAGTACCGATCCCCAGTGAGGTCGAGATCCGATAGCATGCTCGTGACTGCCGCCGAAGAGATAATCCCACTGTCTAGCAGATTCAGCGAGCACAGTATGCCCGCGATACTGCATAAACGGAGGTCAACCTTGAGGCGGAGGCGGGCTTCGGCTTCCGCGCGATTGAAGCCGCCTTGATTTGACCCTTGGGCAATCTCGACAGGTAGCTCTGTATCCGAGTCGCCGTCTGAGTGCTCTGTGTCGGAAGCCACATTCGGTCTCTGAGGTTGATCATAGTGGATCCCGTTCTTTGGCAGTGAAGACGCCATGAGCAGAGACTTCACCAGGTAGATTGCTAAGGTCGGGTTTGGTGACCTACGTTGCCTCTTCAACTCAACAGTTCGTCCTGCGAGCCACGTTAGCACTTCCCCGTATGGCTTGTGGCGACCAGGACAAACCTCGAGATAAAGGCATCCACAGTCGGAGATAATGCGGGGAATGTGACCCTGCAGTCCCTGGTCAACCAGAGCTGGTGCCGGCAGTGATGACGGCAGCCATTGTCAGAGGGTCGGTTGTATGCGTGTATCTTGAGAGCTAAATCCAGTGATTATCGTAGCTATCACCTGGCTGAGGCTCTGCGCCCGGACCTTGGGCTCACACGGAGCCCAAAAAGTATGGTGTTCTGCCACAGCAACTCAGAGAAAGCTGAGCCTTCACATGTCACCGCCAGCAAACCGCCTTGTGGAGAAGACCGCGCAGCCTTGCCGCAAGCGGGTTTCAGCCTGATCACGCTCGGCCAATTATATATGGCCGTGACGTCGGCGGGACGAAGCCCATGCAATCTCGGCCGGGCGAATGGAAAGTGAAGTGCAACCTTTCAACCAGCCTCAGCCTCAGTTTTCGTTCGAGAACCAAACAGAACAAGTCAGTCCGTGTGATAGCCTGGGTGCTTACCGTGGCTATCGGGGACCGGCCGACCACGCGATCAATGCTTTCCGCATAGATCCTGCCTGCGCGGTTTCAGCTCCTTCTCACATGTTGTGTTTCCTTTCCTTTGTTCAACACTGACTGCCACAGCAACACACGCTGCCCCTCTGCCGTTCACATACCCATACACACGCCCACAGCCACATTAAGCTAAACTCTGCAGACAGCCATGGTCGAGCTCGTGCCAGCACCTGACCCTATCTCACTGCTCCCCCCGCTCCTCGCTTGTCTCCCTGCATCGTTCGCATCTCCCAGACCTCCACCGGCACTGCTACCGCTCCTGTCACCTATACTCCGACAGCGCCTGCAAATACACACATCCGGCGCTTCTCGTGAGAGCTGGGCCTCGCTATTATGCTGGGATGCTACCAAAGGCGAACGTCTGAAGGACAAGATTGAAGAGGCCGTGTTTGAGCCACATCCGGTCTCAGGCGAGATTGAGGTGGGCGATACACATCAGCTCAAGTACAAACGATTTGACGAGGAGACTCTAAGAGCCCAAATAGCGCTGATCGACTGGCCGTTCACAGCAATATATCTATGGTGCACAGGCAGTGAAGAGGGAAATGCGTGGAAACTCGCAGAATTACTGCCGTTCGACGAAAATCTGCAGAAAGACTCCTCATGGTCGAATTCCGTCTCAGAAGCAAACGAGAGCGCCAATGAGCGGTTGGTGAACGAGGCTTTGCGCGAAGCAGACGAAGCAGCGACTGGGAGGAACCAGAGAAATCT
The DNA here is from genome assembly GCA_016109585.1 of Phialophora expanda. Classification (NCBI taxonomy): domain Eukaryota; kingdom Fungi; phylum Ascomycota; class Eurotiomycetes; order Chaetothyriales; family Herpotrichiellaceae; genus Phialophora; species Phialophora expanda. Next base: position 601,535 of record JADWPR010000010.1, read on the forward strand.
ATCGGTGCCACCGGCAGATGAAGATGATTACTGGGCAATGTACGATCATACGCCTGGCAGGACACCCGCTCGAAAGGAATCGACCCAGCCCCAGCTAGGCGGTCCTTCAGAGGAGGATTACTATGCACGGTATGGCAGTGTTCAGCCCGCGATGGATAATCACGACCCAGACGAGCACGTGGAGGACAGCTCGGAGCCACGGCTGAACGGGCATGCTCTCCAGCACATGCTTTCGCAGCACTCTCAACCTCACAAAGAGCTAGACCCGCCTCCGTATCAGGGTTCTCTCGCGATTGACGCCGACCAAGTGGACGAAAGAGTGGTCGAGGTGACACATCCGCTGCCGTCCTCACCATCATCGAGAGGTTCAGATGCGGTGGCCCGCCTAGAAGAACACGCAGAACGATTTGGGACGTCCGAAATTGGAATCAAGCAACATATCAGCACGAGTATGAAGAGCATGTATCGATTAGCCCGGAGCGCTGGCATCGCCAGGGATGAATTTGAGCGCATAGTCAATCGGGAGCTGGAGACCTTGAGTCTTCTGGATCTGGATGACTGACCTGTGTGTCATTGGTTTCCACGAATAGGAAAAGTTACGTTAGATAGGACAAGCGATCCGCGAGCGAATCCTTGCATTAAGACATGACAATATGTATCAAAGCCAGCGAAAGCTCCAGCGGCGAGCACCCTTGCTGCGGCGGGGGCAATAGTCACGTGCCGGCCCCTGTCCGCAAGGCTCGGACGAGGCTCTGACGCACGGGCCACCTCCTTTCAATGGCAATTCTGACGCGTTCGTGCCGAAAAGTTATGGCCACGATTCCAATCCAGCCGCACTTCACTTCGAGGGTCGTGAACCTCGTCTGACCTTTTTCTTCTCCTTGCCTTCGTTGCTCATCGGCGTTTTTCTTTCTTTCTTATCTTTCGTTAATCCCACCCTTTCTGCCTTCCTCCACCCTCGCTCCAATCGCACCCTTTGTGTCTGCGAGCTGTGAAGATGTCGACACCCAACTCGACCCTGCGCCAGCGGGGTCCCAAGAAGGAAAATAAGCCTGGGGTGAATGGGAATAAAGACGATGACGAGGCCCTGAAGAGAGCCCTCGACGAGCTGAACAAAAGTGTGCCAAATGAATGGGACTATAAGCTGGCACTGGGTATAATTACCGTCCTGGCCTTTGCGACTCGATTCTTCGGCATCAACCATCCCAACGAGGTCGTCTTCGACGAGGTGCATTTTGGAAAGGTATGGATGTAATGCATCTACGTAGCCTCATACTCGGCTAACCACCGCTGCAGTTCGCATCTTACTACCTGCAACGGACCTACTTTTTCGACGTACACCCTCCCTTCGGAAAACTTCTGTTCGCCCTGGTTGGATGGCTGGTTGGATACGATGGGCACTTCTTGTTTGACAACATTGGCGAGTCGTACATTGCGAACAACGTGCCGTACCTGGCATTCAGAGGTCTGCCTGCGTTTCTCGGAGCTCTCACGGTCGTGGTGGTTTACTTGATCATGTGGGAGTCCGGGTACTCGCTGCCGGCCTGCGTTCTGGCCGCCGGATTGGTCCTCTTCGACAATTCTCACGTTGGACAGACTCGCCTGATCCTCCTCGATGCTACCCTTGTCTTCTTTGTTTCCCTCAGCATATACTGCTACGTCCGATTCTACAAACAACGACACGATGCGTTTGGCAGGAAATGGTGGAAATGGCTTCTACTTTGCGGCTTCTGCATGAGCTGTGTCATCTCCACAAAATACGTCGGCGCATTTACTTTCTTCACGATCGGATGTGCCGTATTGCTCGATCTGTGGGATCTCCTGGATATCAACCGGAGGGGGGGCGCTTTGGATCTCTTCACGTTCGGCAAGCACTTTGTGGCTCGAGCTGTGGGACTCGTCGTCATTCCATTCTTCTTCTACCTGTTCTGGTTCCAAATTCACTTCACCATCCTAACTCGATCCGGCCCTGGCGACGACTTCATGACGCCAGAGTTCCAAGAGACCCTCAGCGACAACCTGATGCACCAAGCGTCGGTGGACATCCAATACTACGACTACATCACCCTCCGCCACAAGGACACAAAAGTGTACCTCCACAGCCATCCAGATCGGTACCCCCTCCGCTATGATGACGGCCGTATCTCCAGCCAAGGTCAACAAGTCACAGGCTACCCCTTCAACGACACAAACAACAACTGGGAGATCCTGCCCAATGTCCCCACCCCTGATCCATCCGTCTGGACCGGTAAGCCGGTACTCAACGGCGATGTGGTCAAACTCCGCCACGTCGTCACAAACACCATCCTGCTCACCCACGACGTCGCATCGCCATACTACCCAACCAACCAAGAATTCACCACCGTACCACTGGAACTCGCTGCTGGAGAGCGCCACAACGACACCCTGTTTGAAATCCGCCTTGAACAAGGCAAGAAGGGCTCACCATTCAGATCCAAGTCTGGGCAGTTCAAACTGATCCATTACCCGACCAAAGTCGCCATGTGGACGCACACGACCCCCTTGCCGGAATGGGCGTTCAAACAAGCCGAAATCAACGGCAACAAGAACGCCCAACAGGCCACCAACATCTGGTACGTGGATGACATTCCATCCATCCCCGAGGACTCGCCCCGACGGATCAAGGAGGCAAAGAAGACGAAATCCTTGCCCTTCTACCGCAAGTACATCGAACTCCAGCGTGCGATGTTCTACCACAACAATGCGCTTACCGCGTCCCATCCGTACGCGACCCAGCCCTACCAGTGGCCCTTCCTGCTCAGGGGAGTCAGTTTCTGGACCCAAGACAGCACGAAGCAGCAGATTTACTTCCTCGGCAATCCAATCGGGTATTGGATCGCGAGTGCCCTCCTCGCCGTCTTTGCCGGCATTCTCGGCGCCGATCAATTAAGCCTCCGCCGAGGGATCGATGCGCTTGATCGCCGTAAGTGTCCTTGCATCTCCCCCTCCATTTGTCTTTCCGGCAACGGCACACTAACGAGAATACAGGTACGCGATCAAGACTGTACAACTCGACAGGCTTCTTCTTCCTCTGCTGGGCAGCGCACTACTTCCCCTTCTACCTCATGGGCCGCCAACTCTTCCTGCACCATTACCTCCCCGCGCACCTGGCGTCGTGCCTTGTAACGGGGGCGCTCGTCGAATTCATCTTCAATGTCGACCCCGTCCTTGACGACGAAATGCCATCCTCCAGCGCCGCCACAAAGAAAGATCACAAATCGACGCACAAACTCGGCGACAAGGTGGGCAAGCATTTCCAAACCGCCAACGAGAGACTCAAGGGGCAGAGCATGCTTGGCACGTGGATTGCCACGGGAGTGGTACTATCCGCCGTGATCTATGGGTTTTATTTCTTCTTCCCACTGACGTATGGCTGGCCGGGATTGACTCCCGAGCAGGTCAACGCTCGGAAGTGGTTGGGCTATGATTTGCATTTCGCAAAGTGAAAACGTGACGACGCCGAGTGAAATGACGTTGGTTGGAGGAGAGCGAGCGGAGTGCGAAAAGCACAGCAAGGCCAGATCAGGGCTATAAGAGCAACAGGCAAAAGCAAGGCATCAAAGGTCTCGAAACAAGAGCATAAGAATACGTTGGTGCGATGCTATTCCCGCGCTATGTTTGGTTTCCTGATTCTGATCCTCAACTCCGGAATGGGAAGCAGGCAAGCAGGGAAGCAGGGAAGAAGGCAATCCCTGCCCATACATGCGTGTACTCGTCCCGTGTACCGTGTACTGTATACCGTATGTCGGTACTGACACGTTGCGATGTCTCCCTCCTCCTGTATCCCAGTTTTCGCAGGACTTGATTGATCTAACCGGCTGGTCTGCCTGCGGATCGTTCCCGTGCCAGCATGTTAGTACGTGATGATGACGAGGAACATGCGCGTATTAAAAGCTGGACTTTGAGAACGAGCCGAGGGAGTAGAGATCAATGCATTGCAATGTAACCCAGAGTACGGGAGTAGAGTGAAGGACAGTACCAGAATAAGTCTACCTATAGGGTGCATAGGCTCCGACAAGGCGCGCCAGAGCAGTTTTGACTTTGTCTTTACGAAGTACTCTGCTTTGCTGTGCTGTGCTCTGATAGCTATGTAGGTAGCTAGAGCAAGGACTAGTAGAGGTCTTCATTGAAAAGTGATGTGAATTGAACTGAACTGAACTGATCAACTGACTGACTAACTATCTGACTACTAATGGATTCTCCAATACTGAGACCTAATGCACGCTATTGTTCACAGGACACAGTCCGGACGACTCGGAGGTACCGAGTATAATGTATTGATAATCTAAATTCCTGGCGCACAGTCACATGAAATACATGCATACAGTACAGTACAGTCAGTACCTCCGTAGGCGCCGAGAAGGCTTGGCGCGGTGCCACAACTTTCACTTTGGCTTTACCCCGAGTTCATGTTCCCTACAGTCGTCATTATTACTCAACACCTCCTGCTCCTTCTTGTGACGAGGGTGATGGCATCGTGCAGCGATTGGGACCGGAAATGACGGAGCGACCCGCAGGCGCAACAGCCAGACGGCGGCGGAAAGGAAATCCTTTAAGCTCTTTTCATCGTATCGGATGTCGGTCGTCGGCAAAAAGCCATCATGTGCGCTTCGTCGGTGTGGGAAATGTGGGAGTCGGTCGATGGCTTGCGCTCGTTTCCCGGCTGTCGGTGTGCCTCCAGGATATGTGAACCACAGGCTGCATGGGGGGTCATGTCGGGGAAAGCGTCTGCCACATGTCATGCTGACGTCCTCCGACCAGTTTCTCTGCAAAATGTCTTTTGTGCGCTCGCTCGCGCTCCGGCTGTCGGTGTATACTTCCGCATGGAGGATTGGGGAGTCGGGCCGTTCTCTCTCACGGATCTGCGCTGCTGCAAGTCCTATGCTCAGCTGGAGCTGCTGAGTCCTATCTCCTGTCTGTCTGTATGGATTTGCCTGATCAGGTCAAGACACTGCACTGCGAAGGGAACGCCGAGCCCGGCTTTGTTTGCCCGGGCCTGGGCCTTGCCTCGTGCTGCATTGCCACTTTGATCGACGCGGCTGTTGGGAGTCTGGGTAAATGCGCTTTTGGAGCCTTGTCTGTTGTCCGGCCTGATGGTATCCCAGAATCTCGGCGGTGCTGCTCTCATCATTCGGCTTGTGTTGACCACACCAGATTGCCTGTGTACGCGGTACTTCTGCTACAGCATATACTCAGCTATGAGGCCATGGCTAGCGGATCAGCAACCGTAGTCAATCATCATTGTACATGTATGATGCGATCGTGTGAGCAGCCCTTGCTGGATGAGGTCAGGATCTTTTACTCCATGTTCTCGGAAGCGTGGATGCTGGACGGCAGGGATATGGCCTCTCATACGACCTGGCAGAAAACGGCCTGCCGATTGGGTGTTGGGCGGGAGTTGTTAGTATCTGCAGTCGCCTCATGCAGGCTTTGGCTCTTGCTGATGTTCATTGTCTGCTGATAGTGAAGTTTCCGTTAGTCAGTGCATATCGGCGGGTACAAGAATTGATGGTAGACGGAGACGCCGGAAGGTGCAGGCAACAGCTGAAACGGGAGTGGTGGACGAGGAGGCAGAAACCCATCAGATGACCGTTCAATGCTCTGGCCTCTGACCTTCCAAGGTTGTTCTCTGGATGGAGGCAATCTTGGGCTCGCATGCACGTCTGGTGCTGTGAGTTTGTGGGCATGCTTGTGCCAGTCCAGCCGGGTTCTCCTGTCTGTTGGTATGCTTGCCTCGTGGCCGATGCACCACTTCTGTTGCCCTGCTTACAACTTCGCAGACGGGCGGTGGTAGGTCCAACCCATCGCAACCGAGAAGTCCGAAGCGCCTGACTGAGCGACGTTCCTCGACCTGACGGCGCCACCATGGCGATTCTGATAACGACCCGACCTATTTTAGCAAGTCCGTCAGTTCTTCTCCAGTTAGTCTCGTGTCCTAGGCCCACATGGATTCTATGCCCTGATTCGAGATAGCGTATGTGGGCCTCTTGATTGGATCTTCCATTGGCACCTTGCTCGTTAGTCTGCCAGTGTTTCGTAACCTTGTTCATATTAGCGCCGAGTGTTCCGTTTGCTTGATGCCGTCGAAGAAGCTCGAGTGCTTATCATTCGCCACGAACGCCGGAGTGTAGATACGACTCTTCCTGAACTCCAAGCTGGAAACTGCTGATCCTCACGAGGTCGAGTCCATGGTCTCGGGAGTGGCCACACATGACTGTGGGGAAGCCGCCTTCCACAACTCTGGTAGTTAATGTGCGTTGTCGTGCATGTACTATCAAGAGTTCCGCAGCCGCAATGAAGTTCCGTGGCAGGAGACACCGAGAGCCCGAGACGGATCAGCCAAGGATTCCAGCACCCCTGTATGTTTTCCATGAGCGATTGATTGGTCGAGCGATGTTCTGTTTGCCATATGTAAAGACGGTGGAATGCACTAGAGCTGTCCAGGACGTTGAGTCCGCTCACACGGTGAACAGAAAGGACGTGAACTCCGCGTCGGTTGACTCTTTTTCAGCCGTGCTCGCTGGACCGTGATCTAGAAGAGTCAGACCGATTGAACGTGATGTCAGAGCTTGGGGTGTCTCAGCTGTTATCCCTGATCCTTGTCGCTTTCTGTGCCGCGACTACAGTACCTCTGCCAATATATGGAGCTCGAGGACGCGCAAGAGACGCAGAGCCATGCAAGGCACTGCCTTGCATAGCATGGTCGCCCCATTGGGAATAGAAGACTGGTAAGAGATAGGAATCAGAAAAGCAAAGGAATTAGCCCAACTGAGGAGAAATGATCGTGGGTCAAGCGGGATGGACGGGGGAAAAGAACGACCACAGAAAGAGATACCAAGGGTACCCCATAAGCGTGTTGGGCAAGAGCAGTCCGACAATGGTGGTTGCAATGGAGCGTTCTTCGGTCAATTGCTTTCCGATATTTTTGGGGTTTTCTTTATACTTAGCTAGATAAACTCAACCTCATGCAAGCCAACCACCCCAGTGCCCTGGCCCAGAGAGCAGCAGTTGTGACAAACGCTCGATGCGCCAGGCGGGTGGAAATGCCACAAGTCGTCAAGAAGATGAAAAACCACCCGACCACGGCTCCTCCAGCGTGAAAGTACTCCGTACGCCTTGCAAGAAACCTCCAGTGTTCCCTTAGGTCAACACGTAAGACGACCGTGCCAAACACCGACCGGACCAGCGTGCACTGAAATGGAGAATCCCGAGTAGAACCAAGTGCTGACTCCGTAGCGCCGCGCTCACGTACAAAATACCTTCAGAACAATGGCCGTTGTATCCAGAAACGCCACGAGGTCAAATGAAAACGTGTTTGTGTATGGTTCCATACGGTGCCTTTAGCGATAGTGGACTGGTTCACTGGCAATCTCAGTCAGTCTCTTCGGTTGGAGACAAACGACTTCGGCCTTGTTGTTGACTGCGACCTTGGTGGGGACGTTGGTATGCATAGGATACCGAGCCTTCCGCTCGAGTTCGTCTAGAGGGGTTTGAGAACGAATGTACTTGACGCGGCCATCGTCGATTGGATTCCAGTCCCAGCTCTCGAAGCGTCCCTGGGTCAAGGCGGACCAGACAAACCGACGTTGACGCTGACACATGAGAACATCGTCTGTGATCTTCTTAAAGTCCCATTTCTTGTTCGCTTCTTGTTCGAAAGCCTTGAATACAGCTTGAATCTCTGGATCTTCACTGTTGGCGAGATTGGACTGTTCAAGCGGGTCCTTCCGCAAGTTGAACAGCTGGGGCGGATCGGCTGGGCATGTAATGTACTTCCAGTCGCCCCGGCGGATCATCATCAGGGGCGCCACGGTTCCCTCGCCCATATATTCGGCAAAGACCGTATCATGGCCGCCATCCCCACCGTAGAGATGAGGCAACAGGGACAAACCGTCCACTGGCAGCCCGGGAATGAGCTTCGAACCGATCAGCTCCACCAACGTGGGCATGAGATCCAGGGTAGACACATTCTGAGAGACACGATGCGGGCGGAATTGTCTGGGGTGGCTGATAAGCATTGGTACGCGAACTGAATTCTCAAAGTACGACATCTTGTACCAGAGGCCTCTCTCGCCCAACATATCCCCGTGGTCACCGGAGAACATGACCACTGATGGCGTCAGTCAGTCTATCAAGAAGGCAGGGAGAGGATGGCTTACCGGTGTTGTCGTCCAAGCCGCATTTCTTGAGTACGTCAAGTAACTGGCCGATACAGTCGTCCACGTAGCTGACGGCGCCGTAGTATGCTCGGCGAGCACGCTTGATCTGCTCGTCAGTAAAATCATGGCCCTCGATCTCACAGACATGCAAGAGACGTCTGCTGTGGGGATCTTGGTCTTCTTCTTTGATATGCACGGAAGGCAAGTCGATGTCAACACCTTCATACATGTCCCAATACTTGTCCTCAATTGCGTAGGGGTCGTGAGGATGTGTGAAGGAAACCGTCAAGGCGAACGGCCGTTTCCCTGCTGGAGCTCGTGCATAATCGTAGAGATATTGCTTTGACTTATACAAGACTTCCTCGTCGTAATCCAGTTGATTGGTCCTCACGCAAGGTCCAGCTTGCAAGATAGAGCTGCTGTTGTGGTACCACTCCAGCCGTCGGCCAGGGTCGTCCCAGTTCACCGCCCACCCGAAATCACCGGGGTAGATGTCTGCGGTCAGCCGGTTCTCATAGCCGTGCAGTTGATCTCCGATAAAGTGCATCTTGCCTGCTAGAGTGGTCTCATAGCCGGCGGCACGCAGGTAATGCGCGTATGTCGGCGTCTCCGATGGAATGGAGCAAGCATTGTCGTAAGAGCCGATCTTCGAGGGAAGCTGGCCACTGATCAAACACATGCGGGATGGGGCGCAGAGTGGTGAATTGCAATATGCCGAATCGAAGACAACAGAGCGTTCGGCCAGTTCGTCCAGGTTTGGGGTTTTGATTGGAGACTTGGGATTGTGCATCTTCAATAGAGGGGCCGCGAGTTGGTCTGCCATAATGAAGAGAATGTTGGGCTTTGACGGGAACAGAGGGGTGGAGAACCCGTCGGCGCCTTGGAAGCCATTGGGAGGCGACACTGGGGGAGACTGGGGGAAGGGATTGAAGGAGCCCATGACCGTAACAACCTAATCACTGAAATCTGTCTTGTTTCGACTTTTTTTCTGCCCGGCGAAGTCGTGGTCTGGTCAGAGAAGGGAGGGAGACGGTTGGAATCAGGAAGGCGGAAGGAGGTTACATATACAGTTTCGGAACGAACGTGGAGGAGAGACTTCCTGCAGTCAGAAAGTGACGCTGCCTAGTTTAGAAAAGAATGGAGAGGTGGCAGAAAAAAAACAGTGAACGGCAGGTGAATGACGGAGCCGAACCAACTTGAGCCAGCGGAGGAGGAGGACAAGGCCCAGGCCGGAGGCGAACGCTGCGAACGCTGGTTATGGTCCGAATCACTTCTGGTGCTGCAGACCGTAAAAGTTACTCGGATGCTGGGGCGGGCGATAGCGTATGTGGGGACGACGACGTTCATCAAATGCACCCGGTTCGCAATCCCCGTCGTGTCAGGCGCCAGATTAGCCAAGGCGGTGGGCAGGGCGGTCAGCCTGAACCCTGCGACCGCGACCGATTCGACACTGAATCTCGCGGTCAGCCTCCCTATGGAAGGGATGCGCATGTAGAAGAGTAATCGACGAGCACGTCAGAGCGGAGGGGCGAGGATGCGAAGATGCGACGTCGGCGGGCTCTACACAGCAATAAAACTATGGGCAGAAGATGGCAACATTCCAGTGTATGATCACGCCATCCATTGCCACAACCAGGCTAGTGCCGGCAGCGACAACCACACAAACGCGCCTCTGCTGCCATTCTCCGTTTTCCGTTCCTGCAGCCTGGATTCGGGCTCATCCATGCCAGATATGCACGGCTGAACAGGCCTCCCAATCAGCACATGAGCCAGGGGATTCTTGCTGGAGTTTATCGTCGCTTGTTTGCCGATCCTCTGCTTCTCCTGTGACGAGATCCGTCATTGGTCGCATCCCCCGGCCCTGTGAGCTTTGCCGTTTCTGTGGGCACATCAAGTTCCGAAAACATGGGGTATCGGAGATTGGTCTCGCCATACGAGGTGTCGCTGACGGGAACACGGGAGCGCAGGAGAGCAGAAGCCTCCCCAATTTTAAAAATACGCCTTGTGCTGCGGCGGACTTATAAGAAGTAATCCTCGTCGCCGCGGTGGCTGATCCTTGGTGTCCATTATTACTCCCCAGATTTCGCTGATTGAAGAAGCCCCATGTCCAGAGTCGACGCTACGTGGACCAATCTGTCAGCAACCTCCCTTCAGCTTCCTACAGGAGCCCTCGAGATCTCTTCCTCCTCATCTACCACATCCGGGTCGCGAGATGATGGTGCATCTCTTTGTCCGACCCTCACGCTTCCTGATCAGGGAAATGTATCCCTTCTCTGCTGCTCAACACACCTTGGCAAAAGAGACGTTCTGCTGGACCCAGTCTGATGGGTATCCGTTGTACTGCTCCAATGCTCAGCTTTTCCGTCTTTTCAATGTCGAACTGGGTTCCTCTACGTCCAAGAACGCTGAGGACAATGTTTGACAGTGATTTTCCACAGAACTTAGTTGACGGGAAGACCGAGTCGAGCGCTTAACCAAAGAAGGTGGGATTCATGCGTTGATACGGTGTTTCAAGGGAGCTTGGGTTTTCAGCTTCGAACGGTTCCCCGCGCGGACTGGAATCGACGACCCCCCTTCTAGTAGTACAATGCCAGGCCGGCGAGCGTTCTTGTTATGACATGCCCACGCAGATATTGCCACGGTTGGCAAAGGCCTTTCTACGCACTTTTGCTCAAACACGTCAATACGGTTCAAGCGTGGAGATAGAGCAACCTCAGCCGGCTTCGATCGAGGGTGACTTAGTCTCCATGGCGATGACTCTTATTTTCTCAATCCTTGTCTTCAATGTTCTCGTCTTCCTCTTCCCCTCCTTCCTCCTCCCTCCTCCTCCTTTTCGTCTGCATCACAGCTTCCGCTCTCTCGTGCTCGATCTCGCCGCCGTATCCGAGTTGTATTCTGAGTACCATTTCGGTGGTTTTGATCTTCTCTTCAAGGGAAAGTCTGAGGGAATGGCCATCGCCCTCGTCCCCTAGGAAAGTCCTAAAGTTCCTCAGGACGATTTTGGCTTCGCCAATCCACTCCGGCTTCTGCCAACTATCCGGCGCGGGATCGGCTATAGCAAGGGTTGTATTGACAAGAATGCGCAGAACGGGAGTCAGCTCCTGGATCTCGAGGCAGTACTGTTCAAGGTCAGGGCGTTCACTGACGTCTGATGGACCAGTCACACTCACGAGGATGTCCAACGCCTCGTGTTCAGCTCCAACTTGAAGAATCTTGTCAGCCTAAAGGTCACATATCAGTATTGACGTACTGTTGAACTGATGTGTCTGGGGCGAGAGGAATTTTGCGGGAATTGTGAGTGAGGAGCTATTGCTAACTTGGTTGAAAAGATTCCAGCATATTGCCTCGTGGCTGAGATGAGGTTAGCCATCTCGTCGGTGTCCAAGAGTAGCTGGAGTTCTTGCCTGGGAATGGTCGCCATATTGATCGGTGCCTCAGACTCGCATTTTGGCAGTTTGCAGGTCGCCGAAGCGGAATCAGCCGCGAAGATGGGTTTAGGAAGAGAAAGAAGTCAAAGGTCGGTCGCGATGATCCGTAGGTGATGCCGACTGAGGCTGTGGACTGCGTTGCGACGAGTGTGAATACTAATTTATTGCTTGTGACCTTATCTCCATGGAAAAGAGCCCTGATCATTCATGCGACTTCCTCACTCTAGTCGCAAACTTCGAAATGTAAAGCAAAGCGATATGGAAAGCCCAACTGCGCCATCCTGCGCGTATTCCTTTGACTGCCTAGAGAAATCACGCAGTTCACCTGCAACAAACAAGCATAGGCAAGCCCTTCTTCCATCGTGTCGTGGTAACAGTACGAGACATAATTACAAGGTATTTTTCGTTAACAAAGAAAAGCTTCTCTTTCTGCATAGTCAGCATCGTGCCGGAAATGTGAGCGAAGGATTACAGCAAGGCGAGTGGTGTTGAGGGAGAAGAAGGCGCGTCTTGTTGATTGCTGCAGCGACACGTGATGGTGTCGAGCTGAGCAACTCCGCAGTCTGTGCCGCCGCTTGCAAGCCTTGTGGGTTAATTTACGCCCACCTTCAACACTATTATCCTCCAATGTATTAGGCGTACACGCTCGTTTTTTTATCTGTTACATTCGCGCATTATTTTACATGACATGACTTGCACAAAAGTTCTATGCGCAGCTCTTTGCGTGCCTCTAATCTCCTAAATGAGCCACAGCTAGTCCTGATCGCAAGCCACCATGGCGGAGCCCGAGGAAAGCGTGCAGATTGGTGATTCGGCGGAAGCTGATGTTGAGATGGGCACGGCCGAGGATGCGCAAGAGGCGGACGATGACAACCCAGAAGGCGAAGGAAGTGGCGACGCCGCCGCCAGTGGAATTGCTGCTCCCAACCCTCAAACCATCTTCCTCGAGTACCTCAAGTCACCAATTGTCCAGCTGATTGTTGGGTCCGGTGACGACGAGACCACCTTGACCGCCCACAAAGCCATCCTCCAACGTTCACCTTGGTTCGATCAAAGACTCTCTCAAGTCCCTGACGATGCTCTCAGGATCGAGATGCCTGACGAGTCATTGGACGCCGTAGGATGCTTCCTGCAGTACCAGTATACCGGCGAATACTTCCCCCGTCGTCTTGCAAACGCGCCAGACGGACTCGAACCCGATCCATCAGTACCCGCCGTTGACAATACCGGCGCGCAGCTTCTCAAGCATGCTCAGGTATACACCCTAGCACAGAAACTTGGATTGCCCGATCTCAAGACTCTCGCACACTCCAAGATTCACCGCATCAACTCAACAGCAGTTGGAGAAATCGCGTACGCAAGATTTGTCTACGGAAACACCCCTGCCGACGACATTACAATCCGCAAACCTGTTGCTGCATTCTGGGCAACTCGATCACACGTTTTGCGTCACGAGGCCGAAGACGAGTTCAAGGCTATGTGTCTGGAGTACCCACAATTTGGTTTCGACGTTCTGAGCCTGGTGTTGGATCAGCGGGAGAAGCGAGCCAGGGAGCGAGAGGAGGAGAGCACCCCGGGCGGTAGTAAAGGGAGGAAAAGAATACGCCCAAGCATCAACATTTAGCCGTCTCACCACCGCAACTTAAGGTAACACTCAACCGCACCAGCTCTGGCAGTTCTATTTTCGGTTTAGATACCAGTCGTTGTCGGTAGCCGGGCGCGTTCTCCGCTTCCAGAGTATCATCAAGCTTGGGTCTCGGTCGCAGGTCTCCCAGTCGCATGGGGGACAGTGAAATATTTGTAACAACAGCTGTCGGGTTTATAGCACGTAGGTATCTCCATAAGGAAGTGCCGGAAAAGCGCAGGAAGGAAATCGGTAAGAATAGATGCCTGTATAAATGCAAAAACTCGTTGAAAAGCAGTCGGCGTCTTTCGTTGCGACTCGCCTGCCGTTCCTGGAGCTCTGGGGCTGTCGATTAATGCAAGAAGCCGAGCACGCCGAGAGCTCCAGGGGCAGACTCCACCCCTACAACTTGACTAGTTCACTCGTACTGCGTCGCCAAAAATTGCGGGGTCTCACTGATCGACCTTCCAGCCTTTCGGGTCCGGTCAGGCGGGCGGGCGAGAGTGACGCTTCCGAGGCTCTGTTCTTTGCTTCTCGCGCTTTTGACCCCAAACCCACACCTTCCTGTGTTGCCTGAGTGAGCTCTAGACTTGTTGTCTTTGCTGCGCTTGACGTAAAGCAGTCCTAGGGACACGCGATGAACCCAGGCGATCGGGTTGCACATAGCACTGCCCGCGGTTCCCTGACCTGATCCTCCCAGCGTTCGTCCGATTCGCAACTTGCCGGCCAATGTCAGATCTCGCAGATGCGTCTGGCAGTGCAGGCGATGGCACGAACCAGTCCTTAGAGAGCCGAAGTTCTCTGTCAAGAGATGCGAACGGCGCCACGTCCCCTATCCTACCCCGCCATTCCAGCCAGGCCTCTCCGCCTACAGAACAGCCAAAGAAGAAGCGCAAGGTGAATCATGGTCAGTATCGGCCCCAAAAGCGCTCTGTCTTCTCGGGAATTGACACCTCTTAGCATGCGTCTATTGCCGACGTTCGGTAAGCCAGTGTGACCTTTGTGACCCCGGAGTACCGAAAAAAACGAGTGCTTGCCGAGAATGATGATGGGCTGACTGCTACTCCGGTGGGATACACAGCATATGACTTGCGATTCTGTACGACTCCCTGCTCCTCGAGATTGAGCGCATCGTGTTATCTTGCTCTGGTGTTTGGCTAACGCAACCCTCTACGGAGGGGCCGTGTCTCAGGACCGACCTTGCAAACGCTGTATCAAGAGAAACATTGGGCATCTCTGCCATGACGAACCAAGAGAAGGACATGGCTATCACAAGAAGTCCAAAACCGACTCAGACATGGCTGGGGCGGACGAGCAGTCTTCGCCAACAGATGACTTCCCGCCGGCTCCAAGCTTGTCAGGTCCCGCCTTGGTAGACGACTCTGCTCCGAACCTGCTGCAAGATGACAATATTGGACTGAGACCGCCCGCCAATGACAACATGGCCGTCTCCAATTCGAGTACAACCGCTCCAAGTGCTGCTATCAATGGCAATGCTCAGGCTCGTAAGTCACTTGCCAAAGCTGGAGAACTCGGGTCTCTGATGATGCGCAGACTTCGGTTATAACGAGCCATGGCTCGGTACTCAACATAGGTTTCATGACATGCAGGCATTTCATCCTAACTTTATGTTCAACGCCAACGAGGTTACGGACGAGTTCAACCTATTGAACGATTTCCTCAGCAACAGCCTGTTCGAAGAAACAGGCATGTATTCCACCGAAGAGTTCCAAGGCCCCTTCAATGACCCCTCCTTCATGAATTCCATGGCCGCATCTTCCTTCCCGCACACAGGCATCGACACTTTACCCCCTCCGGACCAGGTCAACCACAATCTATCGACACACCAGACCAATGCAGTCCACGCTGCGATGATATCGAGACCACCGAGTGTAATGCCAGTTTCCGACAAGGCGCGCGAGAAGTACTACATGATGGCGGCAGATCCGACTGGGCAAGAACCACCGGAAGAGCGCATGCAGAAGCTACTGAAGGCGAAGTACGATGCAGGAATGCTGCGACCATTCAATTACGTGAACGGATATGCACGACTTAATAAGTACATGGAGAAGCATATGAAGCCACATTCTCGTCACAAGATCTTGATGCAGCTTGATCAGTTTCGCCCCAAGTTTAGAGAAAGAATGCAGAGCTTGACAGATATTGAGCTGGTGCTGGTTGAGATGTGGTTCGAGAGGAGCTTGATGGAGTATGATCGAATATTTGCCAGCATGGCAATACCTGCCTGTTGCTGGAGGAGGACGGGCGAGATCTTTCGAGGCAACAAGGAGATGGCCGAGTTGATTCAAGCGCCTATCGAATCCCTGCGTGATGTGAGTGGTAAGACCCATGAGGTCTGTATTTGCGTTAACAGCTACAGGGCAAGCTGGCTATACATGAGATCATCGTCGAAGATCAGCTCGTCAGTTACTGGGAGAAGTTCTGTGCTATCTGCTTCGATCAGCAGCAGAAAGCCATGCTCACGAGCTGTACGCTGCGCAGCCCCACGGCGGGCTCCGATGCTGAACCCATTCATTGCTGCTTCTCTTTCACCATCAGGCGAGACAATCACAATATGTAAGTGTCCCTATCCAAGTCATTGTGATTACTGACGTCGTGTCAGACCCTCGTTGATTGTCGGCAACTTTCTGCCTATGAACCCTGCTCGGCGCTGAAGCGCGGGCACGGCTTGTGTAGTGTACTGTCCAACAAGATGATAAAATATGAAGACATTCAATGTTGGATCTGGTTCCCCTAAATCTGTGCTTTTCTCATTCGCCTCCAATCACCGTTTATTGGGATGGCACTTTCTCGGTCACGTGCACATGGTCCTCGATTCAACACACAGCACTCAGTCGGTGGCTCCTCTTCCTCAAGTTGATCAATGTAGTACCTGCCGGACCAATGTTGTCACAGGAACTGGCAGGACGGGCGCAGTCCATTCTCGGTAGGCTCGACCTGAACTCACCCCCAGCTGAGTTCACTGACAGTTAAACAGATTTCGCAATCCACCTGGAACATTCTCTCAACAACAAAGCTGACCTCGCCGCCCAAGATTTTCCCGATTTCTCGTCTTACTTCGCCGTCCTCCCTTTACAGCGCAAAGACCTGTCTCCCGAGTTCCGCATTGAGTTCGACCGCAAGGGTGTTGCGCTCTGGAACAAGTGCTGCAATTTGGACAGCAGCGATGATAGCCAGGGGACGCGCATTAGTCTTGCGAAAGGTGGGATGCATGATTTAAAAACACGTCATTCTCCTAACACTGGCCATAGTGAGAGCGTTCTCCTATTTGTTGCTTGAAAGTGCAGGAAGCATCAAGCGAAAAAGTGCAGTTCCGCATTCTGGGTTCCCGAAGCCGTCTTCACTGACACCTCACAGGCCATCCTCGACTCTTCAAGATCGCTATCAAGGCTAGTAAAAGTTGTCTCGGTATGAACTGCGTCCGCTGGAATGGCTCTCGACTGACCTTGGCTCCTAGATGCGGGGCTCCTGGATATCGCTTCAGAAGTCATCGAACAGCTGGCCTTAAAGGAAGAGCAGCTTTCAAAGAGTGCCGACCATGACGATCTCAATATCGGTAGTTTCACTGAGAGCTTCCGAGCACAGTTTCTTTTGCTGCGGATCGCATTAGTGGGATCCCTGGATCTGTTCCACGACCCGTACTAATAGGTGACAGGTATGGAGACAGAACCGTCTGGACCTGGCCGAGTATTTTTATGTCAACCAGCTGGAGTCACTGCAGCATAATCTGGCACCTGACCGAATTAGAGAACTCGTCGACTTATGCTATGAGATTGGCGATGATCAACTCAACCAGAAACACGCCAGCTTAGCAGCGAAGTGGCTCGGAAGAGGTTGTCAGATATTGCTCGAACACTCAACCTTGATGAGCGAAGCGGACAATGCTGAGCTCAAACTCTCACTCATGCACACTCATGGTAAGGAGGACTCCGTCGGTATGTGCAGATGCTATACTCATGCCCTCCTGCAGTCCGAGCACTTCTAGGAAGTGACAATCCAGAAGATCAGGAGGGAGCCATTGAGGCTCTCAAAACACTTTGTGAAGTGAGCACCTTGGCTTGACCGGCGATTGAGTGGCAGGAGCTGATAAGCACAGGAATTTCCTCAGAAGCTTGCTGTAATCTTGCTGCAGATGGAGCAGTACGTGAAGGACCCAACAGCAAATGCAAGCGCATTTTACTTCGGTATGCGTGATCCTTGGTGTTCTACCCCCCCAGCATATCCCTAACCGTCCAAAGAGCTAATGAAGGTTGTCCGATCTGTTCATTTGATACCCTCCAACCACAAATTGTGAGTGCCATATTCTCCTCGAGGAAAGAATCTTGCTCTGATGTAGCAGGATCCTACATTACGTACACCATTTGAAGAGATTAAGGTATGCTAGTCAGGACGAACTCTATTTGATACTTCGACTGAAGGGTGCTAGTGTGGATAGAGCAGTCAGAGTCTTGGACGCCTACATTGTGACAAGACTGGCACCAAATGGCGAAGAAGAATTGACAGAGAGCACCGTTATTACGTTGATCTGGCTCATGACTTCCGAAGCCGTGGATGACGTTCAACTCAAGCTGTCTGATTTCGAAGAATCGTTCAACAAGGTACACCAAGCCTGGGGGAATGTCCTCAGTGCCGAAGCAACACATGGTGTAATGGTGGTAGGTGCTAGCCCCTTGCTTTAGAGAGTTGCTGATCTTGTCGCAGCTATTTTGGAAACAGATCGAGCACACGTTTCGCCATGACCTGAGAGAGCGCACGGTTCGATGGTGTCAACTTGCACTGCATCCACTATTCAGCAATGCAGGAGACCACAACATCGGCAAACTCGAAAGGTAGCAGCCCTGCATGCTCGAATCCAAGTATGCCAGCTGATCAGTGTCAGAAAAATAGTCAAGTGCTACATCGATCTTGGCAAGCTCGATGCTGCCCAGGAGGTATTAGAAATGATGTCCTCGGCTCGAAAGCAGCATGCTCTGTCCCGGTATTTGCGATACACTCTTGCCCTTCGCCGAGGCAATGAAGAAGAAGGTACAGCTTCCATCACGATTGGTATCGACCATCCAGTTAACAGCTCATCAGTACGGTCAGCACTCGCCTCTTTAGCTAAACTGCATGACGGCCGAAATCGGTTGCTGTTCGCTGCAGCCTCGGAAGCCTTGCAGTACGGTGGCAAAACCCAAGGTGCCCTGTTACTCCAGAGAATTCTAGACAAATACAACGACAACCTGCCTCCCGAGATCGATGCTTTTGCGCTACTCAGGTAAGTCAAGTTGGTCACCTTCTCGGCTTGTCTGACTGCACAGATGTACAGCACAGCTCCTCATCTCGGCAGTCTCGGAGCCGAACGCCCTCAATGAAGAGCTCATGTCCCGTATATGTGGGATCTTCAAGTCTGGTAATGCGAAGAACCGCTTCTTGAATCATCCGCTAATATTGACCAGCCGCATTGTCGACACAAAAGTACCAGATGGGTCAGCAAAAAGCCACCGAACTCCTGCTGCAGGAGAGTAGATGGTTCGAGAAAACAAGTTACAACACAGCCGTGCAGTATCTGAAGACCTGGCCGACGAGGTATCTGATCGACTTGTTGCACTACTCATGCCAGGCACGTTCTATTATCGCTTTTGCTTATTTCCAGACTGACGGTTCGGCAGATCCAATACCCTGCAAATGTACCGCAAGGAGTATACCGCGATAAACTTATCCACGAGATCAACTCAAGATACATCCAAGCCATTCTATCAACCGTCCAGGCGAGGTCCACAACCCCATCAAGCACGACGGAAGACCTGCCGAAGACATCCTACTCCGGCAAGGCACCACCATGTTCGCCAACGGATATCAAGCTCACACTTTATCGAAATGTGTTCTACAACTACACACAAATCCATAGCCATATAAGCACATTGCATGGCTCTACTGCGACTGACCACACTACCAAGGAAGTTGTTGGAGGTATGACGCAAAAGCAAATAGTGCTGGCACCCCTTGCCTTCGAAGCTCTGCTGTTCGTGCAGTGGTCAAGCACATATGGCGGACCTGAACAGGGGCCAACCGTCATCGACGAACCCTCGCTCAAACAGATAATCGACCAAGCTATGGCTCTCAACCCACCGCAAAAGACATTCTCGATCTTCGCCGACATGGTTCTCTCTGCCAGCACAGGGAAGCTCCATCAATTGGATCCAGGCCTGTCCGGGCATCCTGTGCTCCCTGCCTCCACTACGGTGAATCTTCTTGCAAAGTTGATCAACGGCCTGCGAAGTTACCCAAGTTACGATGCTGCACAAGGAGCGAAATGGATAAGATGTATGATTCAAGTTGTTCTCGACCAGCTGGAAACAAGGGCACCCGAGGAGATGAAGAGTCAATCTTCCGACTCGCCAGATATCGCCGCGGTTGAAACCCATTTCAAGAAGAATCTCAGCACCCTAGCCAAGCTCACACAACATGCACTCATTTTCGCGCGGTCGAATAATACTTACCCGGCCGAGGAATTGCAATGGCTTGCCACAACGTTGTTCAACCTCGCGATTGACCTATATTTGACCTCTTCCGCCTCCGCGTCCGGGTTCCCAAATGGCACATCGAAACCAGAGAAAGGGAAAAGCAAAGCGACGGAAAGCGCCGGTGACACGCAACCAGAGCCTTGGGCCAAGAGAGCGGTTGAGTTCGCCGAGGTGCTAGCTCTAAATACATCGGCTCCTAACAATGGTGGGGTTAATGGTGACGATGTGACCTTGCTCGTCAGGACATTGAGGGAGAGATGCCACAGGTTCAAGTGGGACGTTTGACCTCTATGGATGTGAATCACTGCTGATTGGAATCAACCTTGTGGTCCAGGTGACGTGGGACTACTCAACGCTGCACGATGCAGACGGACCAAGGAAGAGGGGGATGTGCTGCGTGAGAGGGCTTCGAACCACTGGTTTGTCTACTACCATGTCCTACATGCTCTGTATTATCGTCCATAGAACAGACTGGAGTAGTTGTGATCATTGGCTTGCCAATGTGGGAGTGGATCAACTCCTTGTTGGGAAGGAAGCAGACTTGAAGAAAGAAGGCGAAGCTCGAGCTTCGATCATGTCATTAGTTCTTCAAGGTGGGACTGTGCGGAGTATTACTACTCTACCCGGTTTCAACTTGGGTGCGGCAGAGCGTATACAGCCGCGCACTGAGCCGACTACTTTGTCCTCCGAGAATGTAAAGTAGTATGGGCGGTAGGCTGTGGTTCTGCAGCGTCGGAAGTGAGAAGGCTAGTCCAGAGGAAAGCTGGTTGAATTCATCGGTCGAGCTTGAACGATGTAAATTCCTTGCCTTCCCATGCATCATATCTGGCTGGATCGCGCAACTGCGATATCGTCTTCTTCAGACGGATCGCCTTCCCTCTCGATGAAACGCTGTAAGGATCGCCTCCGCTCTGGTATTCTGGTATTGCTGAACGCTGTGATTGCTCTTCCTTTCCAACGGAAAATACTGACCAAGCCAACGCGCCACTTCTGACTTCGCGGTTTGTCCGACCCGACCAGTTGTGTCTTCATCATCATTAAATTCTCCAAGACGTTGGAGTGGGGTATCTCTGCAAGGAAAGTGTCATGAACGAAAAATGTTGTATGTGGTTGTATGTACTTTTACAGGGGCTGGGTAAGGGGTCGTTCAAGTTTGGAGATCTCCGGATTCTTTGATCGTTTGAGAGAGGCCTTGATCCGATGGTGGCATCTAACACGCTAAAACGGAAAACTGTGTACTGTTGTCCACGGCCCGCCGGGAAAGGGATGGATGAATTGGTCTGACTTGCTTGTCACTGGCGCCACCCTGATACGTCAGTGTACAAGGGCATGCCTGCTCCACCGAGCGGTCTCCCAGTTGCCGGATCCATTCCGAGCTTTGTTCGTAGCTCCTCGACCCTTTCTTTTGTACGCCTGACCTTGGCTACTACCACCTCAAGCTTTTTCATAGTACTCTGTTTCCCCAAGTCTTCCAGTTCGGGGACAAGGTCGTAGAGTTCAGCATACGAGCGAGCTGTGGCGTCTCGGCGCCTCTGCTCAGAGTTCGTATGGTTTGCTTTCTTCTGTTCCAAGCTGAGTGGAACTCTAGTAGAAGTGCTTTTCTGGCTGGCTTGGGCTTTCCTGGGCTTCGGCGTCGCTCCAGCGGTCTTCTTCCGAGGCGGTTTGGGAGGAGGAGCTTTCGTGTTTTTGGGCGCACGAGGTTTGGAGCCTGGCCACGGCGCTGGAGAAGGCGACCTTGGCTGTTCCATAGTGTCTTCGTCTTCTTCTTCAGCCTCGGCATCTTCGTCTTGATCCGGGGTGCGTTGAATATCAGGCGTCTCAGTTCCGAGGGGTGTCTGCGGTTTGCTGTTGGATAGTGGGGTCGGCGGCTGGGAGAGAGGAGCCTTTGTCTCGGGCTTGACAACGGAGCGTTTCCTACGTGGATTGGAATGAGGTGGAGAAGGCTGAGTAGACCCAGCATGTTGAGCAGGTACGACAAACCCATTACGAGGCTGCTGATCTCGGGCAAAGTCGTCGAAGTTCCTCTTCTTTGACCAGTTAGGACTAGACGGTTGCGTGTTTGGCCGGGTATTGGGTTGAGTTGTGCTTGCACTGGTTGGTTCGAGCCATTCTCCGATGGGGTTGTTCATTTGCAGGCCTTGAGGCAGATCCGGGTCCATTGGGTTGTGCACAGCAGCGTAGCCATTCGACTGAAAGCGTGTGTCGGTGCCAAAGCCCATTCCCAGGCGAGTCTGTGTTGGCATATTCATCATATTCTGAGCCGGAAAGGTTTGCTGCCATCCTTGAGTGTACGCCGGTTGCATCGAGGCCGCGGATTGTAGTTGAGCGATGAGTGGATTTTGAAACGCGGCATCGGTGTACGCAGCACCATGCATACCACCAACGAGCACGTTTGCCTGTGTGACTGTATTCATGTCCTGCCCGAGCAAGGTATGGCCATACGGAAAACCACCTGCCGTCAACTGAACGGGGTCCATGCCGGCCCTCTGGCCCAACGCTGTGTCTGAGCCCACAAACATCGGGGGCATATCGAAGAACTGATCATGCTCGGCTGGTAGGTTGAAGTGAGAATGGTTGAGAGGTTTGTTGGCGGCGGCAGATTGATCGAAGCCTTGAAGAAAGTTGTCAAGGTCCTGGTTTTCGTGAGCATTGAGGAGAGGTTGTCCGGGAGGAGGTCCCGGAGTGATGAACTCGGGTAATCCAATGCCATGAAGGCTTTCGGGTTGATCTGAAACCGAGATGTAAGCAAATGCGTCGTCAGACAGGGCAAAGGGAGAATGATGAAAGGTCAGAGAGGTGTAGGCCATACAACCGAACGGGAAGTTTTGCGGTCCTCCATGGGACGACATCCTTTGGGTTGCCAACATCAATTGAGCCCCTCCTCCACCTCTTCCACCAGGCTGCGCCACGGCAGCCTAGACGTGTACAGTGCAGCCAGTGATCAGAGCACGAAACGAGCTATGGTGGTGCGGAGAATGGAGCCTCGTCCAGTCAATGGGCGGGGTGAAGAAGGGTCGAGGCTGAGGCGAGATGATCAGCACAGAGGGAGTACCCTGAGGTCCGCGGGATCGGTGAAGAAGGAAGGCGGAGCGAGCGTCAAAAGATCGGAAGCATTGCTCGAGCGAAGGTGAAGTCGAGAGTCGGTGGTGGTGTAGATTCGGGACCCAAGTTCTGTTGGGAAATGTTGACGAGAAAGGGAATGGGCCGAGGAACTGGTGAATAAGGCGAAGACGCCGGGAAGCAGAAGTTGTGATGCAGAAGACAGCCACAGGTAAATTGAAAATATGCGTCGCCGGTAGCAGGAGTGATATGAGGGTGTGTCGAGGTCAGGAAGGAAGCATTGGAATCTTTCACATGCGATTTTCGAAGTGATGGCCAGTTCAGATTCCGTTGCAGGTGGAAATCCAGCAACGCTGCTCAACAGTCCTGCATGAGCCGCCTCCAGCCAATCAAGTCCCGCCAAGCCGCGCCTCGTCGAGCCCACTCAGCATGGGTGCGCCACGTGACCCTCGCCCCCCCATTCACCCCCCGCCGGACATGCAACCGTCCGGTATCCAACCACATCTACGAAAGCGTCTGCTATATCATAAGCACCCATGGCAAGGCCCGCGTCGAGCCAATATAATATGTATTCAAAGAACCCATCAAACAGCCGGCCGCTACTTTCGGCGTCGCGTGAAACCCCATACCCCTTGTGCTCCGTCAGTGCCCTTTCTCTCCCAACACCCTGTGAGGTTCTTCCCCGGGGTCATCTGCACAACCACCTGACCGTCGGCGGCAATCCAATCCATTGACATCATCCCCGTGAGTTTGTTGGATTGCCAAAACAGCATGAGCCAGATGTGCGCAAGAGTTTCTCCCCAGGTGAACACCCTGATCCTCCACAGATTGTCATCTGCCGAGTCTTTGACAATCCACGTACCCCAGCCGACTTTACCGAGTTCGATCGTTTTTGCAACATTTTCCCATGCCTTGACGAACTGATCCCCAGTCCAAAGTGCGTGCTTTGGCACTCGGGCGTCGGCCGCATCACGCTTCCGGCGCGCTGTAGATCCCAGGAGTTTCAATGTAGGCTCTGGAGGTTTCTCTGCGAGTCTGACCCAAAATTGCCAGTATCCTCGCTCCAGTACTCTAACGTCTCGCGCCACACACGCCGGTCGGAAATGATACATTTGAGGTGTAAACTTGTCCAGATCATCCGTGATATGTGTTCTAAAGTTCGGCTGGCTTCGCTGAGGCAAGAATTCCGGGAGAGGACGGACTTCATCAGGCCGTTGCCTAACGCGATTTCCAAACGGTGGTGTTGTCGCGGTCGTCGGCCATTGTGCAGGAGCTTGCACTTGAGTCGCTCTGCAGTAACATGATGTGGGAGTCTCCGTGCGAGTGGCCTCAGGTGGGGTTGGTGACCGGAACTGGTTTACGTGCACTGGGCTGGAGGTTGGGGTGGGATAAGAACGGGATGCCCGCCGTTCCGGGCTGGTCAGATCGATCACGAACGGAACTGGTGACTTCTGAGACTCTGTGTGCTTTTTCATCAGGCCTCCGTGGTTCAGCATATGCGACGGCGATGCAGACTGAGTGGACTCTGAATCATCTGCAGCAGAAACACCGCAGGCAGGTGGAGCACTCTCACAAGACTTTGGGGGACAGGGTGCAGTTCGGTTGTGCTGCTCCAGGCTGCCCGAAGGGAGAGGATGCATATACCGGCCGTCAGCCCCCTCTGTGCGTAACTTGTTTTTCTGGCTGCAACTGGCGAGAAATACCGCTCTCCCCCTTGGACTTCGGGTTGGTCGGAAGGGCGAGTTGAGAATAGACTCATCCGTACACGGCTTTCCTTCCACACTCGCCTTGTTGGGAGCCAAAAAGGAGTTGCATATACAGATGGTTTCGGAGTGCGCGCGTCGGTGCCCTGTTCCCACGGTGGATACGTAGATGGAATCCGCGATTGAGGTCAACTCAGGAGCAGTTCGCGGGCGAGACAGGTTCCGTCGAGCTGGCCGCCAGCCTCTATCCTTCAGTCAGTGACTTTGTTTGAATATGGGCGCATGCGAATTGCATTGGGGCAGACCCGTCCCTATCATTACCTGACGGCCACAGGTAACGCGCTAAACATCAATCCACGTCAATTCACAGCCAGTTGGGCACCAACCTGGTCATTGCAGCCCCATCATCCTCTTTGCTAATGTACTCTGGATATGGTTGTGGAAGAAGAGGCTTGGAGTCAGATACTCTGGTTACGATGGCTGGTCGGAAATCCAACACGGCTCTCGCAATTTCGACGTAGCGTTTGTCATCGTGTGCCGTACTCGACGCTGTGATATGGACCAGGAGCTCGTGTTCGCCCGGCGCCATTGCAGTGGTAGTCCTCGAGCTTGCTCATGTTTAGTGAATGGCAACGTGGTTCATCTGACAGGCGCAGAGGTAGTGGCTGTGTATCACCGACACAAAGACTGCCCCGCGTGGCTTTATTCGAATGCATCCGGTAACGAGATCGCAAAGGGTAATTCGCGTCACCGGGTTGACGGCGCTTATTCAAGACTTGTGGAAGCAGATGTTGATGTAGCAACGAGTCCACACATCGTCCTGGAGCGTTGCTCAAGAAGGTGACCCGGCACTTTGCAAGGGCAAAATAGTTCGGAATTCCAAATCTTCCGCAGATCGAGAAAAGCGCGTCACTTTTGGTCCGGCGCGGCTCACCAATCATCTTCCGCCATTCACCGCACAGGAGCGAGCTTTTCAACACAAGGGATTGACCCAGACGGGCCATTGTTCATTGGCCGTCTATATAGCTGCCGGAATCCTGCATGAACGGAGCCGATTCACCTACCTCCGCTGGACTGAGTAAGAGAGGTCCTCCGCGCAATTCGAGTCAATCAACTCGCACCTGCAAGAACTGTCAAGACTGGGAAAACACCTGCGAGCCCCGCTTGAATTCTGTAGCATCTCGTCTGTGACGGATGGCACAAGAGGATCGATCGGCACCATGCAGGAAAACGAGATTCTACGATGAAGCGTAAATTCGAGGAACATCAAAAGGGGACTTGCTTGGGCAAATGCGTTCTCTAATCGTTCATTTGCTCTCAACACCCGCCTTGTTCCCCAAGGCGTTCGCGAGGGCGTTGGCGTGCTCCCTGATCTTACTGAATTGCCACGGCCAGTCAATGACATAGAGAAATGGTCTGAGATCATGACGATTATCGTCCGGGTTGTATGCACTCATGTGCACGGCGGGTGTCAGAACTGTGCTCTTATGTCGATTCATGGCGTAGAATCTGAAGAATCTCTGCACCTTGGTGGCGACCTGGAGGGGCCCGTACCCGAGATCCTGCCATTCGACCAGGAGTTTCAAGTAACAGGACCATGGGCCCAGTTTTTCAACCTTCCGCAGGACTCCGAACGTACTGAGTTCATCGTAAGTAAGTCCCATTTCATTCTCGGATTCATCGTCCTGGATTCCCGCCGAGAGAGGAGTGAGTTCGGCGCTGGGACGCGCGTCGATGAACTCGGAGATAAGTGGCATATTCCATTTCTCGCGAGCCCATGCCAGAAAGGCTCTCGCATCGGACTTTGATATGCTTCCCAACGGCGCAATATCACCAGACGAACAATCGTACTTGGTCTGCAGTCCTCTCAAGCCGTATCAGCAATCTGGTCTTGCAAACAGGGCGAGCACCGACAACCAGTGTCACGGGCCGATTCGGGAAGAACTTACCAAATAGCCTCTTAAGGCCTCGTCGACGTTGGCGCTTGAGAGGACAAGCAGACTCGTTCCAGCCCTTGGCATCTTCCGAGCCAATGTGCTCAATTGAGCCATCTCATACGCAATCACCATTCTGTTCCGCGCCTGGATGTTTTGCCTTGCAAGGTTTTCTGCAGCTGTACCCCCTTCCACTAGGAATCTCGGCTTGAAGTTCAAGGCTGTCTGCACGATGTTCTCGTGTGCAGTCACGGTCTCGTCGATATTGATGTCCGAATGATATGCACCTATGCTGGCGGCCAATCTCTTGGAACGCGATCTCGTTTCGTCTCCGCTATGTTTCGCTGCCATAAAGCAGGTGTGAAGTAATCTCTGCACGATCTCCTGCGGTGTGCTAACTGTAAGGTCTTTTTCGCCGGTGATTCGACGTAGATCCGCCAACGTGTTGTCCTCGCCAGCGTTGATAGACTGCAACACGACGTCGGCCATGGCAAAGACAAAGAGAGCCACGGTAGCGCTGTCGAGACCTCCAGAAAGCGCAAGAAAATACCCACCAGCGTTGGACCGGGTGAGGTACTGCCATAAGAATACAGCTTCGGCTCTGTAAATCTCTTCCATGGGGTTGAGAATCTTGAGAGGGATTTCCCGCGATAGTTTCAAGGTTCGGGAAAAGAATATCTCGTCGGCAGGGCGTGAAAGATATAGGTCACACTCGATTCGCGGGTACTCTGGTTGAGCTGCACCTTGGACATTCCGCGAAATGCTGCTTCTGTAGCTTCGAACTTCTTCGAGATCGATTGTCGCTGTAATTACTTCAACGGGCTTGAGAGAAAATTGCGTAGATTGTTTTAGCACGCGACCGTTGCACAGAATCATAGATGAGCCGTCGAACATCATCCTGGCCTCGCCATCTATCGTCAATTAGAGTCATTGCAACTGTAGCGGGTTGCAATACAAGGGCAGCGCTCACCAACCCCAGTAGCATTAGCATAAACATAAATGCCTCCCAGTTTACGAGTGCAGTTCTGGATGAGGCTGAGTCGGGTGTTAAGTTTCCTCAACTCGGCATGCGAAGCGCTGCTGCAGTCCTCCCAATGTTGTGTCAGCAATCCGATCTCGAACACAGAAAATACCAACACAAAACGTTCCGGACAGCAGGATACGATTTTATAAAGAACTTACGAATTGACAATGACCTCTACCCCGTTGAGGCCCATGGTCGTGGACGGGTTTGACGGCTGTACACAGGTTAGCGGTACTTTGTCATTTCTGTCGAGCTGAAGCGACCTCGTCCCGACATCATGATCGAGTACTAGTGGGCTTCAAGCACAATAGAAAGGGTGCACGCGGGATTGCAACCTAGGTTCGATTGGGTTCTTACGGTAAAAAGTTCTTCGCACGTTTCACACCTAGCACATCAAATTGTAAGCACTCGAAGAACTTGGAATACTGTGGTAAGGTTCGCCTGGAAGTATTTTCCACTTACCCAACTGATGTGTCCAATGTAGAGAGAACTGCGTCTCCAATCGGTATCGTCTTCTGTCCAGTGATGTCACTGATGACCTTTTCGAGGTAATACGTCTCAGTGGTCCTCTCCTTGACCCAGGCCGTAAAGTGTCGAGCTTCACGGTATAGGCCGTCGTTGGCAAGGCTCATTTTTGGTCGGATGAGGAAGATCTTCTTGTATGTGAGCAGGATGCGACAGTTGTACCGCACGTTCTGGCGCAGGGTGTCAGCAGGGACCCGAGCATTCGTCATCTTATTGCCTACTCTATGCCGCACGCCCATACCCAAGTCGATAAGCATATCCTTGCAGATAGGATCGTTCAAGATTTCTGCGACTACCTCCCAGCTGTGAAAGAAGGTGTCACACTCAACTGGAGAGTCGGAGTCAGTGGATAGTGTGTCATGGTCGAGGGCAATTGAACCGCTCAACTTACGGTGATGGTCGAGACATCCATAACCAGGAATCTCCAGCTATTACAAGTCAGTTTCGTCGGCACGCAGCTATACCGATTTTCATCGTGAACCACGGGCATGTCGGACTGTGCCATCACACAGCCGTGGTCCATAAAAAGGTGGAAATCGTACCTCGGGCCCGGTACGTAGTTTAGCTCCTTGGGCTTTAGCCAGCCGTATGCTTTCTAGGATTCGCTGAAGATTCCCTCGAAAGTCGAGGGGCACACTGGGAAGGGTGGCACTCGCTACCGTAATGAAAGTCATGTTGCGTCGCAGGTGAGATGCTGGCTTTCGCTATGACGATTGAAAATTATGCTGAATAGAGGTTCGACCAAGCACACGCTGGCGGCGAGCTGGGTATATGCCTAGGAGGTGTGGCTGTTGCAGGATGTCTAGAACTCAAAGCAGGAAGTGGTAATGGTATACCAAGTGACACGACGTGTAGTTGCTCTGCTGGAGGGTTGCGAAACAAGCCGAAGAAGGAAGACGGCTTTTCTAGATTGATGAAGGACTTTCAATGAGTTGACGATGACATCAAGGCTAAAAATCGATGTTCAGGTCGGTCAGAGACAACGACGGCAAGATCCCTTCCACGGTGAAAACATGCAAACGCTGGAAACTAAACAATGACTCGGTATTGATCCGGATGCCAAGAGAGACGTGGTGTTGGGAGATTTGGTCAGACGGGCAACTTAGCCGAGCCTTTCGAGTGTTGCGGATGGCACTAAGAGTCGAGAGAGTCTTAACGGATCACAAGGCAAATATGCGCAGCTACGTAATAAAAACAGGTGGGAAAGCCCATTAAGAGTGCTGTGTGGGAAAATAGTCGGTTGTGAGACTGTTCTTAAGTTGGTCAAAAGTGAGTTATATGGTCCAGGTCCTGGGGTCGCTTCATCAACAGCACCGCTCCTGCTCACTGGCAAACCCACGAAGCTTCAGCCGACCCCACCTCCTGAGCTACCATGGTTCCTGTCGAGATGGTGCAGCACAGGGCATTCGCGAAGGTGCAGGTTCTCCGGAAACGATGGGTGTTCTGGAAGTTCTGGCAAGGCTGCAGCTGACATATGTTATGTCCCACCCAACAATGTCGAATGCCTAATTACTGCCGGCTGAGTTCTCGGTACTATGTACTCGTAGGGGCCATGGCTTGCATCATGCCGAGCGTATCAATCCGCCAGGTCAGCCCTTCCAGGCCCCTAGGCCGATTCGGGCTCTGTTTGGCGGCACGTTGACGCAATCGTAGGCTCTGTTCGGCAACACTTCGAATGGGACTTTGATCACACGAATACTCTTTATGCCATGCCGCATTCGGCAATCAATGGTATGTCTAGGAAAGATGAGCCGGAGGTAAATCTCAGTGCTCACGAATAGGTGTTTGAACCCTTCTTTGGCTGATGAAAAGCCACGCTCCAGCAATTCAACTAGGAGGTACGGACCTGGACGCTTAGTCAAGCCGCCCTAGAAGCCCTATGATGTACTTCCTGCGCAATTCTGCCCATTGCATAGGCGGCAAACTCAACCCTGGCGGATGTCCGGATAAACGATTGGAAACTTTTACAGGGCCTCGGAGTACTCGTTGAGTTCTAGACGTGTCAGCTTCAACCTTAGCGGCGCCTGTGTTCTGCTTCATTCATTCGGCGTTCGGCGGCCACAATCTCAGCGCTCGTATTCTTTACTCTTCCCTCACAGGCTTTTGCGGGTCGCTAGCGTAGCTGTGCAATACCATGATTGTGGCTGTGCCTGATGATTTGAGAGAGTTCAACTAATCTGTTGCAACGCACGACATCATATCTGCTCTTCCCACAGCGAGAGAATATCACTCTGCACTGCACAATATATTCGTTCCCTGTCTTTTCCCTCAACATCAGCATATTGGTCACCTACCGAAGGTCCGTCCATATTCATCATCCCCAGCTTGCGCATCCGACTACTTCCTGTCGCACAATCCGCCTGCGCCGTGCCGTGTCGCCTGGTCGTGCGACGCTACACCACTTCCCTAAACATCCTCCGACAACCAGCGCAATCCTTCTCGCCATCATACCCCCCTGAGAAACCTCCGGGTACTTGCTCCCCTCCGTCCTGCACCACAGACAAGCTGAAGAGCGGCCACTGGCGTACTCTGTCTGCAGGTGGAATAGTGCAGCCGCCGCTTCATCGTCGCAGCCTCTTGCCTCGATCCTGTACTACCTGAATTACTCCCGTCTTCCGCTACTCGCGTTTGCGCCAAAAAGGGAGGAAATTTTTCTCGAAACCTTCTCTGGTCTTTGCCATCTTGTGTGCGCCCCAGCCTCGAATTGGCCCCCCGGACCCGCACAGCAACAGAAGAGGAATTCCCGAGTGTGTGATATCGCCTTGGAGCCGGTTCCGCCTCCTCTCGTTCGTTCTCCGTTTCAGTTTCTCAACGCTCCGTCCCGCATACCCCGCGAACACGTCGCTTTCACCAGCGTCAACCCCAGCTACCGACGGCTCGTAGACTTGGCTTGTCATCGACCTGGCCGCGAGATCCCTAAGGTTAGGTCACACAGAGTCTGCCTACCACGATCAGCAATCTTGTCCTGCCATAAAACATTCCCCTGCGCCTCAGCCCCTCCAGCTCCAGAGTCACCACAAATCCTTTGTGTCGACCTTCCTTGAGGCGCAACCCCAGCTTGTCTCATAATTAGTCTCAGAACGGCATGCTAAATGGCCATTTGCCCACCTCGATTTCGCCGCCATAGTGTTTTGTCTTATTCTCCGGCCTAGGCGATTGCGTGGCTCTTCTGAAAACCACAGCCGCGCCTTCCATTCTGGACCGACTCTGACCGGCTACCGCCATTTCCGAGCCTCATTTGTGGAAAAGTTCCCAATCAGAACGAGACTTCAACGTCGCTACGACCCCGGATCTACCTTCAGACAAATTGCACATTGCAAAATATCGGCATCGTGAAGCGCTTTCGCACGACGAAGACTATTTGTTATTTTGACATCGCATCCAAACCCCAACATGCAACAATCTCCCGACATGGACCCTTCAGGTTGGACAGGTCAAGACTATGCGCAAGGCGCCATCTACAGTAAGTTTTATCTCGCCTTTCTTACACCCGCCTTATTTGCTTGCGCATTCATGTATAGCCGACATTGTTTGAATCGCACGGATTTGGGCCGCAGACCGAGGTTTTCAGCACCAACATCTTCAGCCTGATCATGGCACGGGGGGCACATCTTCGTGTCTACCGGCAAGGTATCAGCTGTTGCTGGAACGGTCAAGGCTGAAGCATCACGTCGGGTTGTGTCGGTCTAGTTGCTAATAGTGTGCAAATTTCAGACAGCGGAATGCCTGGAGACGACAGCAGCCCAGTTGGCAATCTTAACATGGGTTATCTAAAAGGCTTCGGTGGAATGCAGAAAAAAATAACCAGAGGTATGCACTTCCCTTCTCCGACCAACGAACTCAGCAATAACCACTCACAGATGGTCAACCGGCCAAGAGGAGAGGCCCTAAACCAGACAGTAAGCCAGCACAGACCCGACGGCAAGAGCTCAACCGACAAGCTCAAAGGTACGTGCTCCAGCTCTCAAAACGTTCCGAGATACTTATTGGAAAACAGAACTCACCGAGAGCGGAAAGAAAATTATATCAAGGCCTTGGAACTAGAGCTTGCACGCCTACGAGAAGTATATCTCGTCGAACAGAACACTCGCGATTCGACCATCCAGCAGCAGAAATTGATCATCGGGACTCAGCAGCGAGAAATCCAGGGTTTGAGAGAAATCCTTGCGTCTCGAGGGATTGCTTTCGAAAATGAACTGGAGAACCGCAAAGCCATGCTGGCGATGAAACCGAAACGAGAAGAGAACTCCATGACCCCGTCCTCGATAAACACTTTGAGTCCGCAGTCAGCTGGAAATAAATCAACCGGCTATGGAGTGGTGGGGCGCCCACCCGGTTCGGTAGCAAGCGGTTATTCTCCCCAGACATACTTGAGCAGCGCCCCTATGAGTTTGTCGGGCCACTCGCCTGGAACGACACAGTACGCAAGTTCGCCGCAAGGGCCAGACATACAAGAGTTCTCCATCAAACAGGAAGAGGACGCCACACCAGATATGCCTGGAATTTTTGAAAAAGAGCCGCAATTGGGCATTGACTTTATTCTGAAGTAAGTGTTGAATTTTCGTTTTCTAGACCGTCACAACTCTGACCCGTTATTTTCAGGCTCGAACAGACATGTCGAGACCACGAGGAGTATCTCGTGCGACGATCGATGGACTCACCTAACACCGAAGAAGAGGCGCTTTTTTCGGGACATGCGCTGATGGCCAGCTGCCCGCCTCCGAGCTATATCGAACGAGTCCCGGCGCAAAACGGCGGTCTGCAGCCAACATACGAGCACAAAGTGCCCGATGCAGAATCGGTGCAGATTCTGAATAACTTGCTCAACCTGAGCCAGACGTTAAAGGGCAGCGCCATCCCAAGTGGCCAGGTCACCCCTATCATGGCTCTGCAATCGCTGAAGGGCCACCGGAACTATGCCACTCTAACAAGAGATGATGTACTGGGCATGATTGATTCCATCAGAGGCAAGGTCCGATGTTACGGCTTCGGTGCTGTGATGGAAGATTTTGAGCTGCGTGATGCCTTGTCTACTATCTTCGCAACGAAGCCGGAGACGTACGACCAGCTCGGCACAGATTACACTGCAGAAATTGAGGAGATGTACTCTTGATGCAGCCTTGTATTGGCTTGCTTGGAGCGAAGTGCTTCCGACCCTCAGTGATTTCGGATCTTCTTGGTGGTTGCCTTGATGACTTGCATCGCACCCGATGTGGGCGGTCAACGCCAGTCTGCATGGCTGAGCACTTGGTCGCCTGATCCTGTCGCAGGATACGGACTTGGACTTTTCTGTACATCAGGGTCCACGAGCGGTAATGGATCAGCATTGGCACCGGCATCGGGATCAGCTTCAGCATCAGCATTTGGCAGGGCCACCGAGCCACCGAGCCACCCGTGCAGAATGTCACACTCACAGATTCGATATCCGAAAGTCCCGAACACTGAGTTGATCCCACCTTTGGCCCTTCTCGACAGTCAAGTCACCCCGTAAGGACCGACCAGCTCGCCGACTTAGAAACCAGTCCCCACCAAGCTGGAACTCATATAGTCCTGAAGCGTGCCTCGGCCGTCGAGGCAGCGCTATCATCCCTCAGCTCTTACTCGACGCGCAATATACGCTCCGGCTCGTCATAAAATCCCGATCACCTCGAGAATGTCTGTCCAAGGAAAGGCTAAAGCCCGAAGTCATTCAAGAAACCTGCACGTCCCGGGCGAGTGCGCGAAGATTTCGACCCGGGCCACCGCCATTCTCTACGTCGGGCCGCCTTTCCACCCCCACAAAGTCACATTGGCGATGAACGTGATCGATACCGTCGTGCTGGAGTCAAAAATCCCAGCCTACCCCTTCAAAGCACTTCATCTTCAGCTCCGCGCAGCACCCGAGCTCACCAAGCTGGGACACCACTCCCAAGAGGCCAGAATTGAGGAATATCTCACCGAATCCGGACTGTCCTACATGTCTTCTAACGCAGCACCTTCATGGACGGTTTCCTGCGCTAGATCATCAGACTGAAGGAGGCACCGACAGCGAAGCCCACCTTTTACAGCGGTATTCAACCCCGGCATCCGCTTGTCATTCTCTGCCTGGCCGACCACGCCGACGTCGCCGTCAAAAGCGTCCGTGGAAGTGAGAAGCATTTCTATGCAATGAACGAGATCGTCAGCACCCTCACCGTCACACTCCATGAGGATGTGGCGCAGGTTGGGCGCAGTTGTGGGCACGACGTTCGAAATCCAACAAAAGCCATTCAAGCCGGTGCCTAGACTGTGTTCTGTGTACCATAGTCTGTGGGACAAACAGTTGGGTCATATCTGAACCCTCCCTAATTACGAGAATCGTTCCGCCAAGTTGCGAGACGACGCTGATACCCAGAGCCGTGGCATTCTTCGAGGATCTTGAATGACGATCAAATTTGGCGACACATCTGCCCGCGAATGGAGTACGTGAATCCCGAGGCAGCGACGGAGTGCTACGACAGGTATCGTTTCTCAAGCCGGGCAGACCCATGATAGACGCCCACAAGCTGCGACGCACCGGTATACGTGTGGGTAAATGTATATGGATGGAGAGAGTGAAGCGCCAGCAATGCAGATGACGCGGAATACTGTAGCCTGTGCGCTACGGCCATGATACTCGTTATGTCCCGAGGTCCTTAAGACGGAGCAGTCGACAGGAAAGAGAAACGGGGGACAGGCCGGACGGGACATAGAGTATACACCGTTCGGCTCAAATTAGTCCCTCAGTATCAATACTCGGCATCGCGTGCGAAAATACTCTTTCGTTGCCTTGGCACACCTCGCTTCCCAAGCACATCATAGTTTGAAGCCAAAGAAACCCATTCTGTTATCCAGAAACCCACGAATCTTGCACTTTGCGACACGAGAACCTGGCGTCTCAGAGCGAGAGCGTGGAGAACACTGTTCGATCGGGCAGCTGGCGGGTCTTTCCACTGCCAGACACGGGAGGCTTTATTCGGTTCCTCCTTTGTCAAGGCGGCAGCAATACAATATCGACCTGACCAATGTGCTTGCAGAGATATGGCCACAGTTCCGATTGCACGTAGCGCCAGACTATTCGGAGAGAATATTTGGGTGTCGTACGTACAAGGAATCAGGAGAGGGGCCGTGAGGGGCTCCTCTAGGCAACTGGAATGAGAAGCTGTGGGTTTGATTTCATGGAGCCTGATGGAAGTAGCAATTGCGGCAGTTTTGGATGGTCCACCGTATTCGCGCTTCTCTGCACTGTGCTCGCCCCGAAAATGCCAAGATTTCATTTGCTAATTTTTGGTGTATTCCACCGCAATCGATTATTGCTGCGGCCGCCACTGTTCGTCTGCTGCTCGAAAAGCCGGTGATTTGTCCTATTCAAACCATCGCAAACATGCCGGGAATCAGTCTTGCGGAAACCATCGGCTCCCTGAGCGTCAACGACGAATGGGGTCCCGAAGTTACCACATCCACAACCTTGGATGGCGTTCCCTACGCCCCATTTTCAAAAAGTGATAAACTCGGCCGCATGGCTGACTGGACACAAGAGGGCAAAGAAGGTCGAGATCGAGGTGGAAGACAATATGGCAGAAACTTCAGAGGTAAAGGATATCTCAACCTCGGGGCTTAACATGGGACTGACTGTTTGCTTTAGATCAACAGGTCTACGGCGCGGGCACATCCTCGCTCTTCGCGGTACAGTCCGCAGAAGATGAAGCCACCTTCTCGGTCGTTGACAACACTAGAGCAACTACCAAGACTAGAGGTTTCGGCCGCGGTGGAGTGACCATCTTCCGTGGTCGAGGCCAGCGAGGGCAGGCCCAGCGTGGTGGCAGAGGAGGCTTCCAAAGAGTGGGACAAAACCAGAGGACAGGCCAGCAGCAGGGCCAGTACTTTGACAACAGGGGAGGTCGAGGCGGGCGCGGTCGTCGATTCGGATGGAGGGATTACGACAAACCGCAGCGGAATCGCGACGCCTCAGTCAACATCCGGCCCGACTGGATCATGAAAGAAGAAATTGACTTTAACAGACTTGCCAAGCTGAACCTCGAGACTCCGGACGGCGAAGATGTTGAAAACTACGGCTTTCTCTATTACTACGACCGATCGTACGACAAGCCTCCCGTGAAGAATACGGAGCGAAAACTCCTTTCCCTCGACCGCGCAGCCTACAACGTGACCACCTCGGCCGACCCAGTCATCCAAGAACTCGCTGAGAAAGACGAGGCCACCATCTTCGCAACATCAGACATCCTCTCCATGCTCATGTGCGCAACCCGTTCCGTGTACAGCTGGGACATTGTGATCTTGAAACACGGCGATAAGATCTTCCTGGACAAGCGCCCCGACAGCTCAATTGACCTAGTCACCGTGAACGAGAATGCTGCGGACGCACCCCTCGAAGCCGACACCTCATCCACGCCCTCTCAACAACAAACCGGCGTGAAACCAGATAGCATCAACACGCCGTCCAACCTCGCCAACGAAGCCACCATGATCAACCACAACTTCGCTCTTCAGGTCGTGCTCGAGAACCCCAACTCAAAAATCGAATTCCCCCGCCCGAACCCCTTCTACAGCGCGTCCGAAGAAACCGATCCCCTAGCCTCCAAGGCGTACAAATACCGTCGCTTCGATATCAGTCTCAACAACGACGAAGAACCCATCAACCTGATCGTACGTACGGAAGTCGACGCCGCGACCAAAAACAACATCTCCGGCGAAGACCAACTCCTCGTGCTCAAGGCCCTCAACGAATTCGACCACAAAGCTCAGGGCAGCGGCGGTGCCCTAGACTGGCGCACAAAGTTGACCTCTCAGCGCGGTGCCGTCGTTGCAACCGAGATGAAGAACAACAGCTGCAAACTCGCGCGCTGGACCACGCAGGCC
Organism: Phialophora expanda; assembly: GCA_016109585.1. Taxonomy (NCBI): domain Eukaryota; kingdom Fungi; phylum Ascomycota; class Eurotiomycetes; order Chaetothyriales; family Herpotrichiellaceae; genus Phialophora; species Phialophora expanda. Next base: position 638,417 of record JADWPR010000010.1, read on the forward strand.
ATCCTCGCGAAGGCCGACCAAATGAAACTCGGCTTCGTGTCGCGCGCGAACCCCAAGAGTGCAGCCAACCACGTCATCCTCGGCGTCATGGGCTACAAACCCCGCGAATTCGCCAGCCAGATGAACTTAGGATTCAGCAACGGATGGGGCATTGTGCGTACGATTGTCGATCTGGTGCGCAACTTTGCAGAATCCGCCGATGAGGAGGACGGAGAGAATGCGGCCCCGAAGGACCACAAGTACGTGCTTGTTAAGGATCCGAACAAGCCGGTTATTCGGTTGTATGAAGTGCCGCTGCATACTTTCGAGGATGAGGACGACGGGCTGGCTGGTACGGTGGGCGGTGATGACGGAGCTGGCGACGACGGCCTGGACGAATAAGGCTAGAATTCGGGACCGAGCAGACAGATATCTATCCGTCTTGGATGTGGCACCTCTACGTCAAGCCCCAGGACACAATTTAGTGGGAGACGTTACCAGAAGGGAAGCGCGTCAGATGGTTGGTAACTCGACGGCCGGCCAACTTAGTGGAACAGCGGCAATGGCGATTCTTTGCTATGGATCGGCCAGTGGCGACTATGGGATGCGCTGTGGCGCCCCCTTTTGCACATGGTTGCCGTCCATTGCAACAATGGCACGGCAGGGCGGGCAGAAACCGATGGGCCTGTCTGTATGCATGACTTTACGTCCGGAAAAGCTATTGAAAGCCGTAGACACTGGCAAACGATAGGAAGTCCCGGGAGGCGATTACCAGAAAAGGGAAATGAATGCCATGAATGCCATTGAAACCATCTATAACGCGAAGTATCTCCTCTTTCAAATAATGTGCTTAGAACCCCGAGCGCCGTGCTGTGCTGTGCTAGAGTCCTGTGGTGTTACATGATGACTACCCGGGCATAGGGCCTCAAGGCGAAATTCCCTTTTCCAAAGCAGGCGATCAATGACCCAGCCGCCATTTGTAGACTCAAGAAGAACGGTTCAATTTTCGCCATTTCCTCTTTTATCGCAGTCGTCCCATGCTCTTCCCAATTTGACTTTCCCAATTCGCCGCCCGTTCGAAGCCATTACTCGCAGTCTGGAAGTCCATCATAGCCTGGTACACGGCCTCTTTACTGGTCGTCACAAACGGACCGTACTGCACGATATTCTGATCCAACGGCTGGCCAGCCACCAGGATGAAACGAGCAGAGTCGGAGGCGCCTTCCTCCACGGAGGCTGTGACCACGTCACCAGATTGTTCAAAAACCACGTTATGGTAGGGCGTTACTGTCTCTGCCTTTGCGACGTCCGGGCCGTTCGAGAACGTCACTGCTCCTTCCAAGACATATGCAAAGGTATTCCACCCCTGAGGTATCTCCTGTGTGATTTTGCCGCCGGGCTGGATCTCGATGTCAAGAAGCCAGACCGGCGTGTAGGCGAGGTCTTTCAGCGATTCGACGCCCAGCGATTTGCCGGAGATCACCTTGACTGTGACTTTGCCGTCGTCGGTTTTCGCGATGGGGATTTCACCCGCGCGGAGGTCACGGTACCGTGGTTCGCAGGACTTCAGTTCCTCGGGGAGGTCGACCCACAGTTGCATCCCGACGTTGATGTCTTCGGATTGGACGGGCATTTCAGCGTGCATGATGCCCCGTCCTGCTGTCATGAACTGCAAATCGCCGGGACCTATTGTCCCCTTGTTGCCTGCAAAGTCTTCATGGTCGACGCCGCCCTTGAGGAGGTATGTGATCGTCTCTTGCCCGCGGTGGGGGTGGTCAGGAAACCCTGCGCCCGGAGGGACTCGGAAGTGATCGAGCATGAGAAAGGGCGTAAAGTGTCGGAGCTTGGGGGTTCCAATGGAGCGGCGGACCACAGCACCTGCACCCTCGGATTGTTCGCGGGCAAGGAAGGAGAATTTTATTTCTCGAGGTGTGCTGGACATGTTTGCTGTTGTTGAGATAAAGTGCGAGGAGGCCAGTACTGATATCGTTGGTGTTTTAGCGAGCTGAGTTCGATGTAAGCTGTTGGTAAGTAGTGACCTGGTTTGGTGCAAGAATGCCCTTGTCGAAGCCACGTTGCTGTAGTATGCTATAATGGTTGCTGTTACGATGGTGATCAAGAGAGACCAGACTTGCTTCATGAGGAGGAAAATGACGGTACTTATACCTTTGGGCTAGGGACGAATATGCTGGAAGATACAGCACTATTCGAAGAGCAGGATCAGCATTGGATAATGGGCATCTTGGTAGCTTATGAAGGGGGGTGGGTGTCTGATCTCCGCCTAGATCGTAGCAGATGTCTGCCGCGAAGGGAGGGCGATCGCTCAGCAAATCGTCAATCATTAACAAAGATCTTCGGCAGTCGTTCCGCAGTCAATGATTGTGTAAGAATCAGTCAGCAAGCAGGAAAGTCAGCCTCGTCATGTGATTGCCAAGAGGTAGCGGGGCTATTTGCCCACGTAAGGCTGAAGCTCCGAGACTCACCAGGCCACCAGACTGAGTCTTTCCCAAAAATAAGACCCGGTGAAATGATACCAGCTGATTTGCGGTCACCCAGATATGTACAGCACACGGACTAAATCTGGCCCTGGTATCAAGTTGTGCCTGACTCTGTGACGAATATGCGATATGAGCGACAGGATCGAGAATGTCGCTGACGATGTGGCAATCGTCAGCGTCACAGAGCACCGGGCTCCAGGAAACTCGAATTCTTTCCGTCTCTCAATCATCTCATTCGGTCACGCAAACGGACCGCTCAAGCCGCCCGGGTCCGAGGCTGTGGAGCAGCTCATCTTTTCTGTGCGAGGTGTCGAGAACCCACCCGCCAAGCTCCGGAAGACGCACACCGGCATTTCTTCGCGTTTGCGAAAAGAGATCTTTGGCAATCAAGCCACGAGAACGAAGCTCGATGGCATGCTTCAAGCTGTGGAAGCAAAGATGACCGAGTTCGGCAAGGCGCGTGTCCGGGCGGACGACACCACGGAAGCATTCTCCTCCGTGCCTGGCTGTTCAACGCTCCTGATCGGAATCATGTGCGAGCAAGGCAAGCACCGTAGTGTGGCCTTTGCAGAGGAGCTTGCCCGGATGATCACGCCCAATGACGGCTGGACCGTCACCGTTCAGCATCGCGATCTCGGTCTTCCATTGCCTGATGCCGAACTTCAAGATCCTGATGAGCGTAGCGCGGACACCAAAGCCCCGCGCAAGAGCAAAAAGCAGCGTGAGCAAGAAAGAAAGAAAGGTAGGTCGCTGGCAGGCAAGGGTTTCGAGGACGATACCCTCGGTGGTAACGAGATGGAGTAGACGGCAGGAACGAGTCTGGAGGGGCCAGAAAGATCTATCTGCGCGGAGGGGCCAGAAAAATATATCCGAGCGCTCTTCCAAAGCCAATATCCAGTCCTTTTCTCCCCGATCCGATCAAGCCGTCTTACATACACTACGTGCGTACTGGCACATTGTACAAGAATGCCAAAGTAGATCCCACTCTGCAAGGTCCTCGTTCCCATCCAAGCAAATGCCTGTGAGAGAGACGAGGAAGGATGACAAGAGCAACCAGAGCATACGGCCGAAACGTGCACACAGTATGCCATGTACTGCAAGTAGACAGGTTCGCGCAGAAACACCAAACGACTATGCCCAGTCAAGTAGCTCGCTTACTCCAGGAGTTGCCCCGGCCCGCTTTGCGGAGAGCGTCATCCAGTCTCAGCGAGCAGTTGCCGATGGTGCCAACTCCCAGGATCGAATCCTCGCCTGGAATAGAGGACGAGAGGCACAGGCATTACATATTGAATATATATCTATGGCTGTAGCTGTAGCTGTAGCTATAGCTATATAACTTTCCACATCACCTTTCATCATACATTGACCCTCGACAATATACCACGGTGAAACTTCTCAAGAACTCCTGCCTCTGAATCCGTTGGCACTTGCATATTTGATTCCTTACCACAACGTTACTCACTCTCGAATCAGCACACAGCATAATTTACATACGGAACACCTCGATTGAATCGAATCGACTCGCCTGCTACCATGTTCTACGAACCAGGCAAAACGGACCATAATCTCCCCCACGATCCATTCAAGGTCAGTCTCTCATATGGTCCGCTGCTCTCCCTGCCTGCTTGCTTGCCTGTCTGTCTCACCTCCATCCCCACCTCCACCTCCATCCCAGCACCGCACCGCACCGCATCGTGTCCTACAGTATGGTTCGCTCCAATGATTGGTCTGTGCGAGGGAGTCGACTGAAGAAGAGCAAAAGAACATGTACACTGTGTTATTACATGCATCTGAAGAGAAAGCGTCGGCCGACCAACTGACGTCTTCCCTCTTTCTCTCTTCATCAGGCCTGCGTGATCCCCCGGCCCATAGGCTGGATCAGCACGATCAACCCACCCTCGGATCAGCAATCACAACCTACCCACGGCGACAGCAACGGCGACGGCAGCGGCATTGGAAAAGCCAATCTTGCGCCCTTTTCGCAGTTCAACAACCTGACATTCGACCCGCCTTGTGAGTCTCTCTCTCTCTCCCTCCTCTCGCTGTATTAAAACAGTGCCCCTCTCCCACAACTGTTCAACTTCGACCGCCCTTCTCTCGATCCACAGTTCACATGTAAACACTCCACACTCCACACTCCGTACCCCACAATCCACAAGCCATGACCCCCCATACTAACCTCACCCCTACCCGCCATCTTATGCAGACATCATGTTCTCGAGCAACCAGACCCCCTCGCGCCAACAAAAGGACACGGTCCGCAACGTCGAGGCCACGGGCGTCTTCTGCTGGCAACTCGCCACGTACGCGCTGCGCGAGGCCGTCAACATCACCGCCGAACAGGTCCCCTACGGGGTCGACGAGTTCGAGCGCGCAGGCTTGGAGAAGGAGTATTCCACCGTCTTGGCCACGCCGGTGCCCATGGTCAAGGCCAGTCCCGTCAAGTTCGAGTGTGAGTATTATACGACGCTTCGGCTGCCGGGGAATCCGCCCATGGGGAGCGCGGATGTGGTCATCGGGAAGGTCGTGGGAATTCACATCGATGACGGGGTATTGACCGAGGATGGGAGGATTGACGTGAGCAAGACGCAGCCGATTGCGAGATGTGGTTATTATGACTATGCTGTTGTGACCGAGACGTTCCAAATGATCGTGCCGGGCGGGGCCACGGAGATGCTTGCCGGAATGGAGGGAAGTGTGAGGAAACACAAAGCTGCCAGAGAGGCGGGAGGAAAATGAATGTATCTGCTGGCGACGAGCAAGGACCTCCATAGACTACCAGCTAATCATCATATCACGCCACACTGTCGCGCATCCACATTGTCTTCAAGGCAGTCTACCATACTTCTCGCTATCCTGTTTCCAGTGAGTCACCACTCGCTTCCTTCGTTCCAATGCTGCTCTGCCATTCCCAAAAGAATGTGTGGGTCGTAGAGTTCATCTTCCAAGTCACTGCACGCCAATACCTCCGCCAAAGCGCCCAGAGAGACCGTCATTTCCACCCTTCAGACAAGTCCCTGGCACATCACTTCGTCTTCCTCCATGGCTTCGGCGGTATCGGTTGAGATATTCTGCTTCCTGGATGTCCTAAGGGATCCATCCGTAGGCCTTGCGAGGTGTGACCCGTCTGGAACCGGAAACTTTGCAAGGTGTAGTCCGTCTGAAGATGCTGGTTTTACGTGGCGTACCCCGCTTGAGAGTTCCCACTGCTTCTTCCAAATGTTCAACCACTGTTGCACCAGGAACCTTTTCTGATTTTCCTTTGGCCTCGGTGCAGTCGCTGCTCTCTGAACTGCCCTTCGCTTCGGCGTTCCCCGTGCTCTCTGATGTAGTATTGCAGCCATCGCGGTCAAATTGAGGGACAGAGTCAACCACAACATCGAAAGGGCGGGGACCATACTCATTGAGGCAAGGATCGGAAGAAGGCTCCATCATGTGATGGTGGCGGCCTGGTGGTAGCTGAAGCCCAATGTTGCGAGCCTCGTCTCCAGAAGGGCAAAGTCCATACTCGTCAGTCTCAAGCTCGATCGAGTATGTCGCCGGTCGACGAGTGGAAATTGGCAAAGCAACGATGGCCGGTGGCGGGGTGCGAATCTCAGAAGAGACGGCGCGCCCAGGGAATGGTGGAGGAGCCGGCTTCAAGCCGCTCAAGAGGTCATAGGTGCTTTCCTGTTTAGTTTGAATCATGTTAATACAATGATGATCTCCTAGGCAGTTTTGCCAATGTTACTGACCTCAGCATAGAGTGGCGGATCAGCTTCAACCTCGAGGTCGCTTTCGACATCTGTGAACGACGACACTCTTCCCTGCAGGTGAGCTGGTACGATGTCCGTCGGAAGCTTGTCTGAAGAAGATCTTCCGCGTCCAAGGGCAAGGCCTGCTGACCACAGTGGATTTCTCGGGAAAAGTGTTGGTGACCATGCGTCCTGCTACTGTGTCAGTGTCCGGCCACGAGGGTCGATCAAAATTTTGCTCACATCTTCTGATGTTGTCTTGAAGCAATTCGCTTTCGTCTCCCGACTGGTGGAGAACTGTTTATTCAGCGCAGAGTCAGGCAACTGGAAAGGCTTCATCTCGTCAATGACGCCGGATGATGGAGCAACTATGGAATCAGTACGAATATTTTCGTGCTGATAGCCATGGTCATCAGAGAATGGGTTCATCTGTTCAGAGCTCGGCTCGTCAACCTGTTCAGAGTGCTTGAAGCGCTCACGGAAATCGTCATGAGTAGGCCTTCCCTTCCAATTCTCATCAATTAGTCTATACCTCGTAGACGAATGCCTAGGGCAGGTATTTGGTCCATGAAAGTGCTCTGAATTCGCATCGTGGGGGTCAAGAGATGGCATGTTTGAAGTGAGCTCTGTGACCTTGTCAGACTGAGTGCGTTCTGTATCAGGATGCACATCGCCAGAACTGGCCCTACCAGCCTCGTCTGGGCAAGAGTTGTATCTGTCGTGTTCTGAAATCGAATTGGAAGAGGTGGTCGCCATTCTGGTGTCCACGGAAGTTGTCTCCGATACGTCCTCGTCCTTCTCGTTGCTGACAAGAACTAGCTCTTCCTTGGGATCCTCGAATGGATTTTCCAGCGGCTCACTTGCTGCTAGAGGAGGAGAAGCAATTTCTGACAACGGGCTGCCAAGAGGAGGAATGGAATGAATGCTGTTCTCGATCATCCCTTGTGCCTCAGCCATAGCTTGTTGGAATTTCATTGTAGAACCCAGCACAGGTGGACTTCGTGGCCTCCCACTAGGTATCATCTCTCGGTGGTCTCTGACAAAACATTGGAGCAGAGGAGTCGTTGCCAGCTGCATCGGAGGCAGGGCAGGGGTTGAGTTCGGAATGTCGATGGGAACAGCTCGCGGCTCAACGTCAATGATTGATTTTCCAGCCTTGAATCTGACTGACTTCTTGGAACTCAATGACTTGGTGGGTGAGGGTGTGTTGACCCGGGGATCGACCTTAGCGCTCACCAAAGGGGCATCGTCCTCGGAAGGCTTGTGTCTCTTATCCTTGTAGAACAACGACGTAGGTGCCCGGATTGCATCGGCCAGAGTCTCGAGAAATGTTCTGGGTGGCTCAGACTTGGTCAGTCTCGATGAAGCAGGGGCCAACGACCCTTTCGCAGGGTGCGGGCTAGGGGTTCGAAATCGCCTCCAACCGGCTTTCGGCTGCACATGATCGGTTGGCAAGTACACTTCTTCCTCGAGGATGTCTTGCTTGCTGGGCGAGCTGTCGCTATTGTCAACACCAGTCGTGACCCCAGGCCCTCAAACTTACGTTTTCTTCCGGACGGAACCCAAGACAGACTGGAGACTCTTGCGAGGAGTAAGGCCAGGAATGGTCGTAGAGCGTCCTCGGTAGGGCGATGGTGTTTTGTGCTCCTGCTGCGGTGGCAGAGGTTCGTTGACGGCACGGCGCCGAAGGCTGGAGAGAGGCATCGTTGCCAGCTAGGATGATAATTATAGGGCATCCAAGAATCAAGGAGATGACAGAGTTCAAGGCAAGTAAGCCCAAGAATCGAGTTGATGTGTTACCAGTATCATAATTTTGCCGTGAAAAAAGCAGAAACAATACGACAGAGATGAGAGCCATGTGAATCATCTTTGAGGTTGTGGCAGGCGCCGGGAACGCCGTGCAATTTCCTCCCGGCGTTCGCATCATCATCGCATCATCGCACAATCGCACCATTGCACCATCGCCGTCGTCGTTGGGCAAGAGCGACAGATGCGTCTGGTGCACTGTTTCCTGGCAAACAATGCTCAAAGAGACCATTCATCGCTGCCTCCTCTACAACATCCCCGGTCGCCGCACTTCTCAATCTGTTTCTTCACGTTGTCAGCGTCACAGGTCAAGCTCCACCTCAACACTCGCAGGAGTTGAACTGCAAATGAGAACGCCGTTGTCGCCCTCCAAGATGCCGTCGATCTCCCCTTTCAAGAGCTTCACCTCACACGTTCCACACGCGCCAGACCGGCAGCCATATTCAGGCGTCAACCCAGACCTTTCCGCCAGCTGGAGAAGTGTGAGCCGATCTTTGGCCAGCCACTTCACCGTCTTGTTTGACTTCCGAAAGACAATCGTGGCTTCTTCAATGTCTTGCATATTGCCTGTTGCTTGCCGGTGCTGGGCGAGGATCGTTATGGACGACTGTTGGGAGCGATCTGGTTATGTCGTTGAGATTGAAGAGAGTGAGACTGACGTGAGAAGGGAAGATCAGCCGAGTATCTCGGTATTCTTGCCGTCGCACATACGGAGCAGCACATCGCTCCCAGTGGCAGCGCAGTATACAAAGAGTCCGGTGCGGACAGTATTCAGGACAATGGATTATGTGAGAAAGAAAACTACATGCAGAGGCCGGGATATTCCGCCGTCCCATCAAGGCACCCTCAGATCCTGCTGAGCATTATCAGTGGCTCTTCATTGACTCCAAAATCACCAGAGGTTTGGCAAAGCTGAGCTCGTCGATGGTCTCACGCCACAACTTGTCCATGATCTGCTTCCCTTCTGGCGTGTACAGTAACGATGCGAATCTAGATGCAGACATGTATCAGTGACACGCAAAGAGAAGGTTAGAAATGGCAATTCAACTGACGGTGCGATCTCCCAACCCATGATAAAAGCCCCGTGGGACTCCACTCCTCTCATCACACTGGCGTCGATGTATGCAGCTGCACCATCCGGCAAGTTCCTTGTGACGACCAGCTCAAATAGCTTCGCCAACACCACCAAAGGGCCTGGCGTGTCACGTCCGAGCTTGGTACCGCCGATCGCACCTGGGTCCACCATATTGACGATGACTTCCTCTCCCGACACATAGTCCATAAGCTTCCAGAGGAACATTTGACCCAGGAGTTTGGAGATGCCGTAGTACTCGGCACCGTCAAAGTTTCGCGGGTCGTCGAATGACGGCAGCAGAGGTGTCTTGTCCCTGTTCTTGAACTTCGTGACGAAAGCGAGCGCCGAGTTAACAATCGTCATCCGGCCTGTTCTGCCGGACGGGGACTTCTGCCGCAGGACAGGAAGAAGGAGGACAGCAAGCAGCGCGGTGGAAAGGTAATTGATTTGAATCGTCTCCTCGTGCCTGGTGCCGGGGGCTGTGGCAAACTTCCATTTGTAGACGCCAGCATTGAGAATGACAATGTCGAGCCGGGACAGTCCAGTGTCTGCACGGTGAGCAAAGGCTTGGATTGAGTCATATGAGCTCATATCCAGCTCCCATACCTCAATGGTTGCTTTAGGAAAGCTTGCTTTCAGCCTGTTTGCTGCCTCCGTTCCCTTGTGAACAGACCGGACGGCGATGATCAGGTGAGAGAGCTTGATCGAAAGAAGTTGGCGAGCACTTTCAAACCCAAGCCCTGTCAATGTTGGTCAGCACCCACTGACTTCCGTTCTGGCTCCACAGCAGGTCGCCAGCAAGCGCAGATATGGGAACTTACCCGTGTTGCTGCCAGTAATGATCGCAGTCTGGCCGGAGAGATCTGTGCTCTTCGGCGGATATCGAATCTTGGCCCGAAATTGGTTCTTGATGAAAACCCGAGGGAAGAACGGGGTGGTGAGGGGCGACAAGTCTCTGGATCCTGGCATGGTGATCTGAGATTATATGCTGTACTGGGAGGTTCGATGCTGAGGCGACTGTAAAGACGAACCACAAGCCATGCACTTCAGGTCGATCATATATATGCTCTATGGACCCGTAAGTGGTCCCATAGATGGCCCCATGGTTGCTCGCTCCGGCTCCGAGTTGTGATTAACTGGGCCGGAGATGAAGGACTCGACACTAGACCCTATGCTGCGCTGATATTGTATTCCGCAATGGGCATGCCGAAAGTTGATCTGAGCAGCAAGTGCGCGAGATCTGACGCTGGCCTGTGATGCATTAGCGTGGGCTAGAGCATATCCGCCCAATGGGATCGGTCCAATGTCACGCCATCCCGAATCGGGCAAACAATATTGTGCATTAGTGCCCCGCCCACCAAATCACATGTTGAAGGCAGCCGAATAATTAGAACTTTCGCGGCCCTGTGATTCCTTGACTTCAACTCCTCTACACTGCTCTCGATTGTTCGCCTAAAAGGGTCAACAATCTCCTCCCAGCTTGGGCAGACGCCCGTGACCATTCGCAATCTCGGCGCCATCAGGAAGCACGGAGAGTCGGGGAACGCTCATCGAAAAGGGCCGTCGAACATTTGTGGGCATACGATGCCTACCGCAAATAGTTCGGGTGAGTTTTGCACCGCGGTGGGCAGAGATGGACTTCCAGGTTCAGCAGCTTACACAGCTTCGCACTTCAAGCAGAGATGCCCTTCATTCTGTCGACAGGTGGACAAAAGGGGGACCCTGCAACCCGTAGGCTCATAAGACGGCATGTCATGCTTGGGAAGAACAAAAACAAGCCTCGCCCGAGCAAGCGCGGAACTCGGCCGTCCTGGGAAACCGTGCCTGTGTGGGACGCCTCTAAGGATCCAAGTGCCGTTCATGACCGCTTCTCTGCCATCCCCAGGAGAGTCGGGTCGGATTGGTCGTTCACGCAATTAGCCGACGAGATCGAGCCAGCCGCGCTGGCCGATATCCTAAAGTGTGGGTTGATCTGAACTCATTGAGCTTGCATTGGCAGGATGCTAACCTTATGTGCGTTTAGTCTCTTCTGTCGCAAAGCGAGCAACTGTCCCACTTGAGGCGTGCGTCGTCTTCCACAAGGACGGTCCTGGAATGATCGAGCATTTGGCATATGATGCTGCCTACCTCCATGCTGCGGCGTTAGGCACCCAAGTGTATATCGGGTTGATGCCCGGTTCCGAAAGGTCCCCGGCGCTTGATTGCTCGTCGCCGCATTATTCGAAAACACTCCACCTTCTCCGAGAGAGGTTATTGACTGGCAACGAGACCGAAAAGATTTCAGATTCCACCATAACCGCGGTCATTGCCTTGGCGGTCCATGCACGCACCACAAAGGATCACGAAGCTGCGAAGCATCACGTGGAGGGTATGCTCAAGATCGCCGGCCTGAGAGGAGGAGTAACAGGCATATGTAACAGGACGATGCTGGCCATGGAGGTTTTCAGGTAGGCACGTTCGCCATTGCCATGATCCGCTCTGTAATTCTTTGATTGAACAAGACTGACCGCCGTGCAAGATGCGATATCGCACTAGCGCTCGAATCCGACTCAAGGCCTATTTTCTTTGCGAAGACGTCTCCGACGGATCCTCTGATCTCCTTCCCAGAAAACGTATCACCGTTCGAGCCAAACTTCAGTGATGGGACGGGTTATCGAAATCAACCACAGACCTTCCTTGACAGCATTGACGAGGAGTTAGCCATGGTCTGGGTTGGAACGAGGAGATTTTGTGGCCTGATTAACGGTGCCGCCAAGTCGAGACACAAACTTTCCGAAAGGACTCTCTTGCAAGCCATGACCTCAATCATGTATCGCCTTCTCCATAGGAGCTTTGCAGCGCTTTCCTTTGACGAAACAATTCGGCTTGCGCTGCTCGCATTCTGCGCTCAGTCTTTCTTGCAGTTACCTAACCTCCAGATCCAAGACACCTTTCTGCCTGGAGCATATCGAGAGTGCTTGGTTGGCGTGGGGATTTCAGAAATTAAATCCCCTCAGCTTCTGCTTTGGCTCCAGATGGTAGGCGCTGTCACGGTATTTGGGACGAACGATCACGCCTGGCTGAAACCTTTGTTGCAGTCTAGCTGTGCGCAGTGCGGGTTGGACTCATGGAGTGGATTTGCGGATGTGATGAACTCATTCGCCTGGATAGGTCTGGTGTTTGATAAGCCCGGACAGGCGATATTCAGCTCGTTAATATCGAGTTAGTCCCGACTTGACGAAGCATACGGAGCTTGGAAGGCAAACAAGCCAAGACTTTGTTCGGTGCATCTTCGGCGAGTAAAGCATCAACTCAACTCCCCCCATTCCCTCACACATCAACTCGAGTCTACTTTCATCATAATTCGAACTGGCCCTTGCCTGTAATAATATTGAAGCTGTGGAATTGATGTGTTGATTCCTGTCCACATGCGCACGTTGACTAAAAAGGGCAGATGACATTGTTTTGCCGCCCCGGCAACCTAGCCTGGTTCACATCTATCGGTCCGCGACTGGCGAGCAGGACAGCTCCAGCTTCAAATTATGCCGACCTGGGTTCGGCCTTTCCTTGCCTAGAACAACAATGGAGGCACATACACGATCCTAGGGTTCTTCGCGGTTTTGGCCGCTGCTTCTATTCTTCGAACGAGCTTCCTCAGGGAGGTCGAAACTCGGGTCGTACACGACACCCAGAAATTCATGCACGCACCATAATCACGGGTGGTTCTTTTCGATCGAAGCAGAACTTCTCCACGAATACGTCGCATTCGTCAGGCGCCGGCTCTACAAAGTTACCAAAGCAGTCTCGGTTAAGCTCATTGAGGAATTCGGCCGAGGGCCAGGGGCCCACGTCGAACAATGGCGCCACTGCACTCAAACATGGAGAGAACCATCAAATCCGTATGTTAAGCCGGACCACAGGGCTAGAGAGTCCAATGACATCCGCAAGCCACAAAGGAACGCTCGTGGATAGGAAACAGAGCAACGCGACCCACTTGAGCGAAGGAGTCAGAAAGATAATGCGCCACGTGCCTCACCCAGTTGCGATCGTTACCTCTACGGATGTATCTATCAGTCCTGAAGGCGCGCCGCTCGCATGGCGCGGGGCTACAGTATCTTCATTCAATACAGTGACACTACACCCGACGCCCATCGTGTCATTCAACATCACAAAGCGATCCTCGACATATGAGGCCATCAAAAGTTCTGGCCACTTCAACGTCCACTTGCTACCCTGTTCGTCAGGCACCAGTATCATAGCTCGCAGATTCAGTAGAGGCAACGCCTCCTCGCCGTTTCATGACGAGGACGGATCCCTGGCGTCATTTGCTGTGGAACAACATATGAATGCACCGGCGCTCTCGCACCTCGGACCCCAGATCGGGCGCAAATCTCCAATCATCAAGACCACTCCACAAGCCGTCCTTCGTTGTAATAACATTGCACACAAAACTGTGGAGATTGGGGACCATGTAGTGGTATTTGGTGAGGTCGCCGAGAAGGTCGATGAACTGCGCCAGATCGAGGAGGCGAGTGTATTGCTATACTACGTCAACGGCAAATACAGCCCACTGATCGCGGGGATAAAATCAGGAAACGTATCGATCGGACCGGGTCTCCTACCTGCTCAGACTCAATGAACCGCAGTTGGATAGTCTTTATTGACCTCATCCTGACACAGCCACAACGCGGTCGAATGGTGACCGGGAAACATGATCGCCTGTACAATTAGTGACGTGACAGCATGCACTCTGGTGCAATATAACAACAAGAAAAGGCGAGTCGATCCCGCTGAGAGCCTGGTGAAGGCAGTCAAATCATGAAATGACATGAAATGATATCAGAAAGAGGTTAGGGAGAGAGTAGCAAAGCCGTTTTATGACAGGAATCCCTTCAGCAGCGTCCCAACATCTTTTCACCTCATCGTTAAATCCCTTCATAATTCAGGTCAAAAAAAACTTACAATTTAGACTTCGTTTTCTACCTTCAGCACTCTCTCTTTTGCTTTCATCTCCAGATCTCAGCTTGACTATCACCGAATCCTAAGAGGAGTCGCACTTACGGCACGCAATCTTCATCCCAGATCGAACCCTCAACAACAATACTATTTCAGCTCACATCATGGCCACTCAAACTGACGGCGATAAGCTGGTTTACGTGATGACGATCCTCAAGAACACGGACATGGCGAAGCCCGACTACCACGCTGCCGCTGTCGAGGCCGGTATCAATAACGCCAACAACGCGTAAGCTTCCTCGTCATACCCGATTCAGGTCCATCCTCTATCGTTGTATTCTGCTGACCATGAACTTCCTGCAGCCAGAAGAGGTTCCGCGCCATCGTCAAAGCAGCTGGCTTTGACTTGGTAGATGGGCAGGTCGTCAGCGCCGACGGAGATGGACCAGCTCCTGCGACTCCAGCAGCCACGCCGAAGAAAAGTCGTGCCAAGAAAGTGGATGGTGCTACACCCAAGAAGACACCAGCTAAGAAGGCTGCGAACGGCACTCCTAGCAAGAAGCCCAAGCTGAGTCACCCGGCTGCGGACTCTACAAGCGAAGGGAAGAGGGAGGACGAAAGCCACGGAGAACAGGACGACGCCACCACCGCGAAGGAAGACGACACCGCTGATGGAAGTTCTTAGCGACGAGGACCGACGTGAGCCGACGCGAGATGGAACTGGACGCGACATTGATTGAGCGGACGAGAACAGCGCAGGAGAATATCTGCTAGTATCTGGGCTGAGAAGAAGACATCTCGAGACATTGACCTGCTGAAGGATTAGGTCGATACGAGGTCGAGCTGGATAAGGAATCGACCGAGCAGCAGAAGTGAGAGGCTACAATCAGCAGAATTGACTTGCATGCGAACCAAAAATACCTGGCCACGCCTTCAAGCTAGCACTCATGTTCTTTTCTCTTCCTTCTCACCGTCCTGTAAGACGTGGCTTTGGCTTCGTCTTCCTCGAGGCGGTCGCGAATCGACCTGGCTTGGCATTTGCGTCCATGGCGTCCATTTCACGCTTCTGTTCACTTCTTCCTCTCCGACAACCTCACCCGTCTTCTAATCCTCCTTCTTCACCCTTTCCGTCTTCTTATCCTGTCCTCCTTACGATCCAACCCACTGCAAGTCCATTTGGCACAAACCTCTTTCGTCCACTGTTACAATCAGCAACAATTCCTAGCAACCCACAATGGCAACCTCTTCTACAGACGACAAGATCGCCTACATCTTGACGGTGTTCAAGCACGCCACCCTGCCAAAGCCCGACTATGCCGCTGTCGCAGTCGAATCTGGCATCAATACCGCTCAAAATGCGTAAGCGCTCAACGATGTTAGCGCCCCTTTCTCGCGCTCACACACTAACCCCTATCTCATCATCAGCCAACGAAGACTCAAAGCCATCGTCAAAGCCGCTGGATTCGATCTCGTCAACGATCAAATCGTCGGCGCGGATGGTAGCACTGGAGATGTGATGGGCATTGCTGGGTCACCTCCGGTCAAGAAGAGAAAGCCGCGAGCGAAGAAGGCTGCCGATGGCCAATCAAACAAGAGGCCAAAATTCAGCCAACGTACGGTCGACTCCGTCAGCAAGCAGGATGAATCAAAGGTCAAAGGAGAGAGTGACGCGGATGCTGAAACGAATCAAGGAGGAGAATCGAGTGGGGAATAGAACAAGGAGGACAGTGCTAATGAAGAATGACTGGAATGAAATCAATACAGGAGCCGGGCTGCACGAATGCTAGTCGACTTCAAGCCGATACTGACGAGCTTTCTTGCTGCTGCGAATGTGACGGAAGAGTGGGAGCAATTGAGCGTAGAAATTAACGTTGGAAAGACGCGTCATTTGAATTGTGGCCGTTACAACGAAAGACAACGAGCAATGGTTACGTAAGGCAAGGCTGACAAGCGAGACAAGGCTGGCGTCATTTGCTGCTCAGGGCTGTAAACTTCATCACACGAAGCATCCTTTTCAATCCGTCACGCTTTCATTCAAAGCTCATTAACCGTGTTCCATGTCTCTGAACCTTGTTAGCTAGTCGGTTCGTGGTCTTCAACATGCCCGCCAGGTTGTCTCCTCCCAGCAGCCGCTTTATTTGCCTGCAATGCCGCCAAGTTTCACGCTCGACCCAAAGGCGGCGATTCTCCTCAACCAGCACAACCCAACCCGAGATCTACGATGTTGTAACAGTAGGCGGCGGGCCCGCCGGGTTAGCTCTCCTCGCCGCTCTAAAATCATCACCCGTGACGTCCCATCTGAGAACAGCCTTGATCGAAACCCAAGACCTTAGCAAACTTCGGGCTTGGACCTCCCCGGACGACAAGTACTCCAACCGCGCAAGTAGCTTGACGCCGTCGTCGGTCTCATTTCTTGAGTCGACTGGCTCTTGGAGCCACGTGGACCAAACCCGCGTGCAGGCCTACGACGAGATGCAAGTCTGGGATGCTGCCAATGACGCGACCCTCCAGTTCGACTGGAGCGCCGAGACGAAGAAGTACAATGCTCCGCCGAGGACCGTGGCGACCATGACGGAGAATGCAAACCTCACGAGAGGTCTTCTCGAGCGGATTGCCGAACTCGGCGCGGAGACGTCGCTGTTCTCGAATACCAGTGTATGCTCTATCACGCATGGGGTGGATGATCCAGAGGGTCTCAACCTGTCGACCTGGCCGGTGTTAAGTCTGCAAGCGAAGACATCGTCGCCATCACCACTGCAACCAGGTGCAACAGCGTCCACATCATCTATTGCTGCACGCCTGCTCATCGGCGCCGATGGCTTCAACTCCCCCGTGCGCACCTTCGCCGGCATATCCTCCCAAGGGTGGGACTACGACCGGCACGGCGTCGTCGCGTCGCTTGCAACCCAGCCGTCGTCTGACACCATCCACACGTCTTCAGACGAGTTCGACCTCTTTTCCGAAGAGCCCCTCCCCAACCGCGCAACCGCGTACCAACGCTTCCTCCCCGCGCTGGGCGGTCCAATCGCCCTCTTGCCACTGCCGAACAACCACGCCAGCCTCGTCTGGTCCACCACGCCCCAGCACGCAGCCTACCTGAAATCGCTACCCCCGGCAGCTCAAGTGGCCATGATCAACGCAGCATTGCGCCTCGACCAGACAGACATCGCGTACATGTTCACGCTAGACGCGTCGCGGCACCCCCAACTCCATCAAGACGAACTATCCTGGCGGTTGCAACATACTCCGCCCCCGCCCCCATTCCTGCGTAGCGCTCGCCAACCTCCAATGGTAACAGGGATCCAAGAGGGGACGCTCGCGTCGTTCCCTCTCCGCTTCCGCCACGCCTCGGCGCTCACAGGCCCGCGCATCGCGCTGATAGGCGACGCCGCGCACACGGTGCACCCGCTTGCGGGCCAGGGGCTGAACCTGGGTCTCGCGGACGCTGCGTCCCTAGCCGAGGCGATCGCCTACGCCGTCGACCACGGCATGGATATCGGCGACGGGTTCGCCCTGCAGAGGTACAATGCCGCGAGGTTCGGCAAGGGGCTGCTCATGGGCGGCGGGGTCGATGCTTTGAACTGGATGTACCAGGTTGGAGGCTCCGGGGAGGGCATGCTCAGCGCGTTGGCAGGACGGGCGAGAGGCCTGGGCATGAAGATGCTGGGCGCGGTGCCTGGGTTGAGGGAGGGCATCATGCGGCAGGCGAGTTAGATCGATCTCATGCGAGGTTGACTGAAGTACCTTAATGTTCGGGTGATGGCTTTCAATGTCCGGAGAACGTACGTACAGTACAGTATTACATGCATGCATTGAAGGCGGGCGGAGGGGCGGCCAGGCAGAGAAGAAACCAAAGCTGCATACGTCCGACCCTACCAATCCACTTACCAACTTCATTTGCTGTACCAAATGACCTACCGATCTATCTCCTCGCTGCTCTGATATGAAGTCCTGAAGTGGTAAAGGGCGAGAGAGGGGGGGAGAGAGAGGAGGCGTGGCTGGAGTGGGAAATCGTGGCGAAAGGACCGAGGAGACGCATATAACCACGGAGACACAGACGTTGGTCGTTAGCAGTTATCAGAGGCCAAAGAGGAAGGCGTTGTTGAGGAGGGAAAGTCGGACTGGAGCTGTATCTGTCTATCGATCACCCATCTCCTCGTCCCCAAGCACCCAATTCAACCCTCTCGTCGGCATATATGTCGACCTCCAAGACCTCTTCCCTCCCGTGCACACCGATATTTCCTTGCTCTTCTCCTCGTTGGGGGCAAAGTCGTTCCAGGACAAGCCACAGACCTCCAGCTGCCGGCCCGCACATGTCAGGCCTCAAGTCCACGTCGTCCATTCTCATCCCAGAGGACACATTGCTGAATGCCGAGTCATCGTCTTCGCTGCTGGAAATGATGGACTTGTACGGTCCTTGGCCTTGTTCGAGGGTCGCTTTGAAAAGCGACGAGTGTGCCTTGTCTGCATTATGAGCGTTCTGAGCGTCGGGTCGAGCAATGAATGTGACGCGGCTCATTCGTAGCGCTGTGACGGGCGCGAGTAGTCGATTTGTGCCATTGTTAAAGATCGCCCGGCCTGACCGAATGTGTAATCGACCGGCATGCTCTGCTGGTAGTTGGAAGAGGGGTTGTGGTTTTGCGGAGGAAGAATAGTGTAGATCCAGCCAGAACTCGGCGTACTGGTTGGTCTCAAAGGTCGAGCATATCGCCGTGTACGTGCCCGGTCCTAATTCGGTCTCCAGAACTGCGCTCCCTCTTCGATAATCAC
This sequence comes from Phialophora expanda, assembly GCA_016109585.1. Classification (NCBI taxonomy): domain Eukaryota; kingdom Fungi; phylum Ascomycota; class Eurotiomycetes; order Chaetothyriales; family Herpotrichiellaceae; genus Phialophora; species Phialophora expanda. The sequence continues at coordinate 657,214 of JADWPR010000010.1, forward strand.
CTGAATGCGCTAGGATATCACGAGGCCGCAGCCGGGTAATCCTTGAACCGTTGCTGAAGACCACCAGGATCTTGACGCTGATATCAGCCGCCGCATTGGCTGCAGCCACCGGCTCTGTTGCTGTCGCCGGCCGGGCCACGCGGAGCACGAGGGCGATCTTCTGTGGGGTGTTCAATGTGAGTTGGAACTGTGGATTGGAGAAATAGTTGGGCGAGTCCGAGTTTCCTCCGGCGTTGGCTCTTGTCCAGGCTGAGTTGAGCCCGTACTTTTGGGGATATTCATTTTGCGCTTCTGTCAATGCGACGGGGCTCTTGGCGAATGCCGAGATCGAGAAATTGAGCTTTCCTGGGGGGAAATTCTGAGACACCACAACGACTGTGTAGGTTGCTTTCGCAATGGCCTGGACCCGCAAGAGCGTGTTCGGAGAGTCGACGAACGGCCCCCGGATTTTTGCGCCTTCGCTCGTCAGCACTCTCTTGCCATCCCGGGCGTAGAGATACAGGCTGATGTAGCCATTTTTGCCGACCGTTGCTTCACAGTAATCACCTGTGCGGAAGTGTCGATGGAGCAGCACCCAGATCTCGCCTGTTTTCGAAGCAGTGACGGCGAACTGAGGGTTGTCAACGATCAGATTGCTGACCGGGGTCGGGCTGTCCTGGGTCCACGAAAAGTGGAGGTCTTGTCTGTGTGAAAATAAACCCGGGTTCCAGTTGAGGTACATGTTCTCAAAGTATTGGAAGACGCTATTGAAATCCATCCAGAACGTACCAGGCATCATGGCATTGTGTTCGTCTACCTCACGTGCTTCCGGTTCGCCAGTCGTGTTGGGCCGCCGTCGAGCCGCACCTTTCCAAACATCCCCATCAGCCCAGGGGTTCTTGATTAGCAGTTCTCTTGTGTCGCCGTTGGCAGTGATGTCCAACACGGCGTAGTCATGTTCTGCCGCGAGGCCGAGTTGTCGCTGTTCGCGGCGAGGCAATTTGCCTGTTCCGATGGTCACCAACAAGTCACCCTCGTTGAAATGCTTGACGACTTCTTCCCACAAGCAGTTTGGTTCCACGTCGTGGTCATGCAGGAAAACTTGCTGTGGTATCCAGCCGGTAAGAACTGCTAGATCGGTGCCTGAATTGCTTCCTGGGAAGTCGTAACCACCCCGAACCTTCAAATACGCCTTTTCCACCAAGGCCGGCCATAGCAGCCGTGGATGGCGCCGGTCAATAACATGTAATACTCGGCTGGTCTTGGATGAAGGTAGATAGTCATCGATCTCCACTCGTCTCCAGCAGCCGTTGAAATACAGCCTGAAAATGTATTTTCCATTCGGTGAAATGATCAGTTGGTCCGTTGTGTCGTCAGAGGGATGCATCAGAGTACGGAGAATCTGCTTAGGATCAATTGCAGTTCACCACGGATAGAGCGAGCCTACCTTGGGGAAGCCACGTTCCGTTCTTGAAGTCAAGGCACACAGACTAGCAACGACTGAACAATCCGAGGTCATGTCTTGTACAAGGTCCATGGCCACCGGCAGGTGCATGACTGCCGCCTCGTCACGACCCTCCGGATCGCCTGCGTGGCTATAGACTGACGGGAGGGCTTGACGCGGTCGCTTCCAGCCGTCAAACGACTCCAGCTGAGCGGCAGACAGAGGGAGACTACAGGAATCGGTGAAAGGCGCTTCATCATCACGGCAAGAGAATTCATCTGGCGTTGGTGGACCAGTCCATGGCTTGAACTTGCACCCGTTCAGTTTGCCGCCCTCCAGAAGGATGATGTTCTCTCTCGTGGTCAGCTTTCGCGTCGAGACCGGGTCTTGGAGATTCTCTTTGCGTGCTGTTTTGGTGGTGGGAGGGTCCGCATCGTGACCCTGCTTGAGGCGCTCGGCCCGGGCAAGAAGCCCGTTGACTTTGGCGTCGAGTCTCTTCTTGTCTTTGGCATTGTCAGCAAGGCGGAGAGCCTGGAAATACAGCTCTGCGCTCTTGATCGTGGCTTCCAGCGCTGCCTTGTCGTTGGTCTGCGAAGGCACCGCTCTCTCGACGGCCGATGCCTGCGCCTCGAGCTTTGTCAGTCTGCTGTCCATCCTGCGTGTGCTACGGCATGGATGACGGCAACCCACCCATGGGAAAATGTCGGAGACGGGCCGGGCTTCGGATGACAGAGCGCGTGGCTGGTCGCCAACATGGGCCTGCGGATTGCCACAACCTCGGCTCACATCGACAGTGACAGCTGCCCATGACCGAGCCACTCACAGCGAGTCCAAACGATTTCCCACGGGATTCTGATGCAAGATCCGTCCAGGATCTTTCGGGCAGATGAGGAACTGGCCAGGATGCATATCTACTACTGACTGTATCTACGAAATTAATTACGCCATTACTCCTCCTTCCTGTGTTCAGAACCTCAGCTCCCCCTCACTGCCTACCATCTCGCCGACAACCTCTAGTAGTGTGTGCCGACATTCCTCTCTCCGGCGGCATCCTGGTTAGACTAGAACAATCTCGCAAGAGCAGACAGACGAGCTTCAGAGCTTCTCTCAGCAGAAGCCATGACAAAACCCGGGGAGCTGGCGCCATGGGAGAGCGCAGTCGCAGGCGCTACCGGTGCTGTCCTTGCGAATGCAATTGTCTATCCGCTCGATATGTAAGACCTCCATCAGCCCGTGGACGTGGTGACGGACTGCAAGCTGACCAGTCTGCAGTGTCAAGACCAGATTACAGGTCCAGATCAAAAAGAAGGGTCAAATACACCAGCACACCGCCGAGCATCACCACTACGAGTCGACATTCGATGCAATTAAGAAGATCGTCGAACATGATGGTATCAGCGGCCTCTATTCGGGCATCAACGGTGCGCTAATCGGCGTCGCTTCCACAAACTTTGCCTACTTCTACTGGTACTCGGTGGTGCGGTCGCTATACACCAAATACAGACAGGCGCATCCCAATACAGCTGTGGAACTGTCACTCGGTGCAGTTGCGGGTGCAATTGCTCAAATATTTACCATACCTGTTGCCGTGATTACCACACGGCAGCAGACACAACCGAGAGGCCACAAGAAGGGCCTGTTTGCGACCGGCAAGGAGGTCATTGACAGTGAAGACGGCTGGACCGGGCTGTGGAGAGGACTGAAGGCCTCTCTTGTGCTGTGTGTCAACCCAGCAATCACATATGGCGCTTATCAGCGCCTGAAGGACATTTTATTCCCGGAGAAGACCAGATTGCGTCCTTGGGAAGCATTCCGTAAGCACACGCTCGTATGCTTCTCTCTGTTCGTGTTACTGACCCGCGTGCTTGTACAGTTCTGGGAGCAATCTCCAAATCCATCGCAACGATATGCACGCAACCCTTAATCGTCGCGAAAGTCGGCCTACAATCCCGCCCTCCGCCAGCCCGAGAGGGTAAGCCCTTCAAGACCTTCCCGGAGGTCATGGAGTACATCGTCGAGCATGAAGGCCCTCTTGCTTTGTTCAAAGGCATCGGTCCTCAGCTCATGAAAGGCCTCCTTGTACAGGGTCTCCTCATGATGACCAAGGAGAGAGTAGAGCTTTTGTTCATTCTGATCTTCGCCTACATCCGTACCGTGCGGGCCAAGAGACTCAAAGAGGCGGCACAAAAGTTGAAGGAGAGCGCGACGCCGCTGGCGGAAGGATTGAAGAGTCGAGCTATGCCTGTAGCCGAGAGTGTGGTCGAGAAGGCCAAGGCCAGCGTGCCGGCGACATTGAAGTAAGGAGGGAACCGGTGGATAGAATCGGCTTCGCTCGAGCGGTTTCATCAGCTATCACGGGGGCGAAATGATCTCGGAGGACGAGGCGAAAAGAATTGGGAAGAGCAAGACTGGCATGCTGTTCGCGGCGCAAGGTGTTCGGTTTGGCTGGACTTGCACGACCAGGTCTTGTTGTGTGACTTCTCGGGAGTGCCAGCTTTCGCCTGTTTGTACAGTCACTTCTGCTTCGACTTCAAAGATTCTAGAGGCAACATGGGACGGGCTGAGACGAGAGAGGCTAATTTGAAATGTCCAATATCAAACTGTTAAAAGAAACACATGTCCACCTCGGAAAGGTCCACTGCTGATCCGCTTATTGCACTTCTTTGAACCGATGTATAATATCCATGCATGTCCGTAGCTCTTCGACTAAAATATAAAGCACTCTGTAGCACTTCGACTAAAGTGTGATGCCATAGCCTCGAAAATATTGAAGTATGCTCCTCCACTGTGTTGCACTCTTATGAAGATACAGATAGGTCTATATCAGTTCGACACAAGTGCAAGTGTCTATAGCACTTCGACCAATGTGCGAGTATTCTATAGCACTTCGATCAATGTGAGGGTATACCTGTAGCACTTTAATCAAGGTGCATTATGTCTCTCGCAATCTGATTAATCTGCGGAGATGCCTGTAGCACTTCAACCAATGTGCCGGTATATATGTAGCAATTTGACCGGAGTGCATCATGTCTTTGGCGGTTTGGCTAAAGTGCCCTAACTCGCCTCATGCTCTATTCTGTACACTAGCTACTGCTGTGTATGTAGCTAACGGTTGCGCTTCTTCGCCCTGCCCGTCCGACTTTGTCGCCATTCTGCGGCAATTGCTGTCGAAGCAGGAGAAATCTTTTTGAAGAGCGCAATGAAGCCGCCTCCAAAGGTGCGTTCGCCGACGAGGGGCCGGCAGATCATGACCGGAGATTGATCCTTAGACGTGGCGAATGGTAGGGGTAGATTTTCGACTTCTTCGTCGGGAGCGGCTTCGCTTGGGGTCTCAGGTTCATTGATATTGTCGCTGTCGCTGCCATCTAGTTCAACCCCGGGAGACCCCACAGCGACTGGCTCTGACTCTGGCTCTGGCTCTGGCTCAATACCGTCCTTTTTCTCTTCGCCATTGATCAGAGAGGCAGACCCTTTCCTCGGCTTCACAATCCTTACGTCCCACTTTCTCCCGCTGCTGATGCCCTCTCCAAGTTCGAGCACCTTGCCCATTTCCAGACCCAGGCCCTCCTCAGCAATGACACGAACACACTCGCCGATCTGCGTTATACTAGGCACAAACACAAGCAATCTCCCGTCGTCTTTCATCGCCGGGGCGACGTGTCTCAATTGCTCATGCACGCCCGGCATGTCCAGGCACACGTAGTCCAGGTACTCGCCGGTTTCGCCATGAGAGTGCTGGACGAGCCAGTCTTGGAGAGAGGAGGTGTAGAAATCGACATGTGGCCAGTATACACCTCTTCGGAAGCCGCGCACGATCTTTTCGGCATGGGTGCTGTACGAAGGGACGGCTTCGATGGTGTGAATTACCGCCCGGCGGGAAGATTTCCATTGTGACCAGGTTTGCGTGAGTGTGGGTGTGGATGTGGGCGTCTCAGAGCATTCCTGTTCCGCAGGGGATGATGGCTTCAAGTCGTCGGCACCACCGTATATACGCGACTTGGGTAGTTCGGCGGTCGGAGGGGATGGGTTTGCTGCAGCGATCGCGCGAGCAAGGTGCAGCGTGAGACTGCCATGGCCGGTCCCTGCTTCCAGGATTTCTATGCGCGGGGAGGCGTCGTTTGCAGAGTGCTCCTTGGTGAAGGGCTCGGGATGGATGTCTAGCAGGGAAACAATCGTAGAGGCATAGCTCGAGTAGACGGGTGTCACGAGCCTCGGCGTAAGGGTGACATAGTCTTCCAGCGAGGGGAGTTCGACCCTATGCAGGCTGCCTTTAGAGGAGCGAACATAGGTGGACGTGACGGGCTTGCCGATAATGTCATTGAAATGGAGTTCACCTTTGGAGAGCCCGAATTTGGCATTCCTTGCCATGGGGAAGGTGAGCTTCAATCCGTCGACGAGGACGCGATCGCCCTGAGCGAAGCGCGTCACGTCGCGGGCAGCAGCATTGTGGAAGAGCTTGATGGCGGCAATGCCAACGCGGTGCGGAGGCCTCGAGAACCCAAGAAGTCTTCTCAGGGGATGGAACAGCCCTGACATGCCACAGCACTGCAGTATCACAGTAAAATAGTCGAGTGCTCGCTCGCCTGCCTGCGCCGGACTTTTCTGCAGCAAAGTATTCTGTTCCCCAGGTTTGACTAGGCTGTTTCCGGCACGAGACGCCCATGTGGCCATCCTCGCCATGCACCCATGCCTCCGTACATATGCCAACCAGCCATCAGCCGGCAGCCTGGCAATCACCCATCATTTATTTACCCGATGCCTTCTCGAAGAGAGAGGTGCTGACCTTCCACAACTCCCGCGGTCTTGATCTGTAGCGACGAGGCTCAACTTGGGCCGGGGCCTGTCCCCATGCCAGCATGACCAGAAGAATTGTATGGCCGCAATTCCACCTCCCCTTCACCTTCTCCTGCTGGCCGCATGGCTAATGCTACTTAGGTCCGTACCGGCATTCAGTTGAGCGTGATAAGCGTCCTCCTTTTCCTCATCGTCGTCTTCCTCGATAACCGCTACCGCGTCCTTCCCAATGCCATTCACAGCCATCTGCCGGCCCATCACCCCGGCTTCGTCGTCACAGACCTTACAATCGTGACCTGCTCCTCCTTAAACCCCTTCAGCAAATGCACCGTCGACGGGCCCGACTGGCACCGCATAAACAAAGACCTCTACCTGGGCCAAGGCTACGTCTCGTCCGCCTACCTGGTCGTCAGGCGCAAGCCGGAGGATGACCTGTCAGCCCATGAAGAAGTCGTCACAGACATCAGGATTGGGCGCCTGCAACCGTCCTCCGTCGATCCAACTGCTAAAGATGAGCGCTGGGAATCCCGCCCTGCGGGCATCTGGGTCAAACTGTCGTCCAAGCGCCACGAGTACGACATGGTCACCGGCGTAGATGTGCTCTTCGGCGCCGACGCCGTCGACCCGCGCTCAAACTGGCAGGTCCAGGACCTGTCCCTGTTCCTCGACACAGACCGCGACAGTGCAGAGCCGCGGCTCACCGTGCGACGGGGCCCCGCGCTGAAAGTCGAGAAACCAGTGCCTCGAATCCGCAAGGACGGCAAGTTCAAAATCATGCAAGCCGCAGATCTACATCTCTCAACCGGGCTGGGGAAATGCCGCAACGCCCTGCCTGAAGGACAGCCATGCGAGGCCGACCCCCGCACCCTGGATTTCATCGCACGCATGATCGAAGAGGAAAAACCAGACTTCGTGGTCCTCACGGGCGATCAAGTGAATGGGGACACCGCACCGGACGCGCAGTCTGCCATTTATAAATACAGCGAGATGTTTGCCCGGCATCAGATCCCCTACGCGGGGATCTTCGGCAACCACGACGACGAAGGCAACCTCGACCGCGCGGAGAGCATGGCCATCATGGACGGCCTTCCGTTTTCCATGTCAACCGCAGGGCCGGAGGATGTCGATGGCGTAGGCAACTACTACGTCGAGATACTCGGGCGAGGAAGCACCTCACACTCGGCCCTGACGCTCTACCTGCTCGACACGCACGGCTACTCGCCGGACGAGAACCACTACCACGGCTACGACTGGCTCAAGGCCTCGCAAATCGATTGGTTCAAGACCACCGCCCAGTCTCTCCGTCGCAAACACAAGGAATACACCCACATCCACATGGACCTAGCCTTCATCCACATCCCACTTCCAGAGTACCGGAACCCGGACGGCCTCAGCCACGTGGGCAACTGGACCGAGCCGCCCACCGCACCGGCGTACAACTCGAATTTCAAAGACGCGCTGCTCGACGAGAACGTCCTGCTCGTGAGCTGCGGCCACGACCACGTCAACGACTACTGTCTGCCTTCGCTGGGTCGGGACAAGCAGCCCGCGCTGTGGATGTGCTACGGTGGGGGCGCCGGCTTCGGCGGCTACGGCGGCTATTACGGTTATCATCGACGAGTGCGCTTCTTCGAGATGGACATGAACGAGGCGAGGATCACGACGTGGAAGAGGCTGGAGTGGGCCGAGACTGAGGCCGCTCTGAAACAGAGGGTTGATGAGCAGATTGTCGTGGATGGCGGTAAGGTCGTTACAGGGATGTAGTGGATCACCGATGAACGAGAACGAGAACGCGCACGGGAACAGTAACGAGAGCGTCATCAGCATCGCCGAAATTGACGCCACGGCACTGCCAATGTCACTGCTCACGCGTTTGTTCGCGACTTGGATTCCCAAGGCATGCCCGTGGCAGGCAGAACCACGCCCAACGCAGGGAATGAGCTGGGCGAGGAGATCATTCCGGCCAAGGTCTTCAAGGCCTAGGCCCTACTCTGCTAGTGACCATCGCGTCCTCTACGGCAGGATCTTATGCGGCTTGTTTAGGGAGCTGGGGACCCCAGCTTTTGTCATCCTGGGTAGCCCTGAACGTTGATATCGATTAGGCGGTTGCCTTACTCGGCTGGGACTTGCAACATCACAATGATGCGAGGGAACTGAAGCGTCAAGGGACAGGTGATTTGTAGCGGGCGTGGCACGGGAGCCAACATTCGGATTCCCTTCTGTGTGCGCAACTTGAGGAAGGGTGCGAACTGGAACCTGGTCCGGTTCGTGCTGAGGCACGGGAAGAAAACCCATTCATTCAACGCTTGAACATAACTTGTTGCAAGAGCATAGGCGTGGGCGACCTACGTACAGAACACTATCAATAATGAAAGAGGTCATATGTCATGCATGATATTATAGATACCCTGCCTGACCTGAGATCTTACAAGGAAGTGAAGCGGGTATAGTTGTATACACACATACCCATTCCTGGCTTCCCAAATCCCTGGTCCCCAAAGTAGCAACCACATTATACTGCGGTGTTTAAATCGAAGGGAAGTGAAACCTTTCCGTCCCACTGGGAATGGGAACAGTAGCTTTTTTCCCGAGATTGTTTGAATAATATCTACAAAGGCCGTGACAACCCCATCCCCCAGAGTGCCCATTAACTGTGTAACCGTGCGTGGCCAAGAAGCGGATGACTCTGTCCGGGATTGTCGAGACAGATTTGCACTTCGAAAATAATATCCCTCGAGAAACAAGGGATTAATTTTGATTGGTGCGAGACGTAAAGAGGATGAGGCAGGAAGGCAACGAGGCTGGTGGCGGCGAAGGCTGATGGTAAGGCTGAGGATGGTGAAGATAATCGTACGTACGTATTATGGACGCCGTTACCCTCGATTCTCTTCTCTTCTTTTGTGTTCACCACCATTTCTCGCAGAGGACTCTCCTCGCTTCCATTCCGCGCTGCTTCTTGAACCACTCGACGAACTGATCCGTCATGGCTGGCAATCCGCACACGTATACGACAACAGTCCCTCTACGTCCCTCTGGTCCAAGAGCTTCAACGAGATCATGCCCTTGAATACGTCTATGCTGCGTTGGTTGGACTCCAGGCCCAGGATCAATCTCCTTGTACCTCTCTAGCAGCTCGGGTGCGCCGGCAGAATTGAACAGCTGCGACAGTTGACCGTGCATGGTCCGCCAGAAGACGGGATTCGGACTCGGTTGCTCGTAGTTCTGCATAATCTGGGAGAATTGGTCGTAGATTTCGGGCCGCTCGGGAAATCGACTCTGTCAAGCGTGTGCATGTCAATGGTAATTCAGAATGCCTCGTCGAGGCCGTGTGCACAGATAATCCTCATCCAGCTGTTAACATACCTTGATCGCAGCTGAGAAAGAGAGCCTAGCCTCTGATCCGTCCGTAGTCTCTTCGGGTGTTCCGCCCGTGATGAACTGCGTGTACCGGAAGTTCACTTGCTCGTGGTGTTTCCAGTGATTTGCAATTTCGGCAAGTCTGCTCGCGAACAGAATGTCCTCCTCTTGATTGGTCTCGGCGTTCTTTTCGAGTCTTGCGCTGTAGAGTACGCGTACTTCCATGGTCATGCCACCCAGTTTATTGGCACCGGCTTCATGCATGGCTGAAATCATACTCATGATGGGGTTGATTCCGACTCCTCCGGCCACAAAGACCACTCTGTCAATTCTTTCGCATTCTTCTCGAATGAGGGCTGGGGGTGGGTAGACGAAGTTGCCTCCCACCCTGAAAGCCACTGTCGAGTCGAGGATTTCCGAGGCCGGCCGCCATAGGTATGCCGCCGGAGGGTTTGACGGGGAGTCTTGAATTGCCAATTCAATGTGTGGATCTTCCTGGCTCTGGAAAGAGGCTTGAGGCGGAGAGGTGATGGTGAAGCCCCCAACGACATCGATATTCGGGATGTACAGGTCTACATATTGACCTGGGAGGTGGCGGAGAGGCGGCTACTAGATATCTCAGGGGTAAGTAGAAATACATCTATGAATCGATGGCATTACAGTTTAATTCCTTGATAAGTGTTTGGGTACAGTGCAACGGTGGGCGTGAATGTTTCGCCCTCAGTGGGTGTCGCTCATCTGCCCTCTCGAAGAGTCGATCTTTTGTTGAGGCTTCAAGGTCGTAGAGACGGCTGCTCCAAGGGTCGGTCGCACATAATGCTCTACATTTTCCAGGTATCAAGCAGGCATGACAAAGTAGAAAAGCACCTACCCCATCTTTCGGCAGACTCAACCTCAATAACCGTATCTTAGAGTTGACTTGTTCAATCTTGCTCAATCGTGCCGACCATACACCTTGCTGACGAGGCTCTTGAGCAGTTCTGATGATATGCGGTATTGAATCTTTGACCGAAGCCATTCTTCTTGCGGATACAAATGGGGAATAGAGAGCGCTCCGAGGACACCGGGATGGAGGTCTGAAAACCGGTCTGGTGGCAGCACGAATTGTGGGATAGATTGTTCGATTGGTCAGATTCATTTCATGATTAATGGGAAGCTCGTTTTAGAGCGAGACGTCTTCCGGATCAGTTGGAAGAGGCACAGTCATGGGCGTGGTCTCCTGCAGGCATATCGAGAGAACAGCGTTGTGAAAGTGGTGGTTTTTGATCAAAGTGTATGACGCTTTCGACTGTCCCCGCTCGTTGCAGGCGAGCGGGTGGCAGAGGGAAGTTTCAAACCATGCCAACTAGCGGTTCTTTCGAAAGACGAAGGGAGGAATGGTCAAAGATGCACTTAATCGATTCTATACACGTTTCGTAACTTCCATCGTTACCTGTATTGCATGATTCGCTAAGAGGCAGCAATGAGGCGACCGGGGAGCGAGGGCGGGTCGCCTGCGCAGCTGCTCTGCACAATGAGCGCAAGCTCTCAATTTCCGCTATCACGACCTTCATCATCTACCAAATCCATTGAACCTGCCGCCGCAGCTCCCGATTTCGTCCCTCAAGGCGTCGTCATACATGAGAAACACCTTTGATATCATGTGAGATTCATGCTCTTTATCTGCGATGGGTGATCCTCACTGGGCCCTGTTGAGATATTGATTGCTTGGATGCGGACAAGTCTGGGTTGAAGGGCGACAATATGGACAATGCCATATTTTGACATGGCGAGCAAGGAACACTTGGTGTATACCGGTGGGTGCTGGGCGATTTGAGCTGCGTGTCAGCTAGATATACGTCTCTGCGACTCCAGATCAAGGATAGCCGGAAATAGCAGCTTTCAAGGGTGTCAGGTGAGCTCTTCAAGCAAGAAGGAAGAACAAAAAGAAATGGAATTGGCTTGGTGGATTCAGTGGATGATAAGAAATGAATACTTCCTTGTGGAAAGCAGTCTAGATCAGGGAAGACGACTATCATTTTTATCTTCTCAACACCCCGACGAGTGGAATGACAGCTTCTTGTTGACGATATCGTAGTTCCCATGTCCTATTGGAACCTAATGGCTCGCAAAGGGTATATCAAAATTGTAGGGTACGCCTCAGCAGGACTGGGGGTAAAATTTTTCACATGACAATGACAAGCACCGACGATGTCCATCAGATGGACATGTAGGCTCCGACAAGCGTTGATATGCTCGGACGTGTAACGAGATATTCCTTTAATAAAGATCCTTTCCACATCAATGTACTCGTTGATATGTTGTGACCAGCGCAGGAGAGGCTGTAAGCAGTGAGGGGCTGGGGGTGCTGAGATGGGTGCACCCGAAGGGAAAAGGAAAGGTGTCGAACAATTGCAGCCAATCGTCTCGAGAAGACGGCTCACGACAGCATCGAGGAGGATGGCCCTGTGAATGAATGAAGACGTCTCACTTGTTCCCCGTCGTCTGGTTGACAAGTTCGAGGATATGTTGATGATAGAAAGGGTGGCCAAAGGGATGCAGTTGCATCAACCCTGGGTCATCAGGGCTTTGCCGAGATGGGCCGTTTTAGTGGCGGCGAGACAGCTGGGACTTTCTCTCAACCTCACTCCTGCCCGCTCAATCGCTCAGACCACCACCAACCTGATAATGCACCCTTGCCTACCCACTCTCCTTTTCCGAACGACGTGGACCAACCTCCCTACCCAAGAGGCCGTTGCATGGACTGATATAGGGACTTTCCTTCATACCAAGGGTTGATAGTGGAGCATATCAGATGCGGAGGACGCACAATAGGTATTGAACACCTGGAACGGCCTCTCCCTCACATTGTGTTCAACAACACTAACACTGCTCAGATCCTCGATCGCAAGACCATTTTCGATTATCACATTTACTTCCTGAACCATCTTACCACATCTCGCATCTGACAGTGGCCAATATCATTTATTCGTTCATCGGACAGATGTCTACGTGGCGGCCACAATAACATTATCAAACACCGCAGAAATCATGTCAACCACAATACTGGACGTCGAGATGACGGAGGTGTCTAAGGCTGGTTTTTCAAGGTATGCTAGCGGTCGCTATGCTGCTTGAAACCTGTTGTGGTCAAATGGTGGGTTTTGATACTGATGAGTCCAGTCATGATCAAATCATGGACATCCAGTCAGATGACGATTCTGTCATCAAAATGGAAGACGAATCCGACGACGACGCTTCTCCAGGCGGATCGGCTTCTGTCCTTCGAAGTCTTCAGCTCGAGAGCGATGCCCGTGATTCCCCTAATAGTTCGATGACCTCGGTATCGGTTGCCTCGTCCGTCCCAGAGCAGAAGGCGAAGGCTGCACCGAAAGCAGGAGACAAGCATGAGAGCCAGAACAACGTAAGCCCGTACATGTTCATGAAGGCTTCTACAACGGCTCGAGCCAAATCATCCATTCCTCCAAGGCTCCCCTCATCCGAATATGCCAGTCAGTGTGTCGCTGCTGCCGAAGCCTCGAGGCTCGATCCCTTTGCCTTGCATGAAGATGAGCACAGACTGCTACAAGACAAGCTGTGTTACTCTCATGTCACGGTCTACCTCAATATTCGAAATGGCATTCTCAGACTGTGGACTCGCAACCCAAGTGTGAGCGTCAGCCTCGATGAGGCCATCGGTTGTGCAAGAGATGAACGTTGGACTCGTCTTGCTTGTTTCGCCTATGAATGGCTTGTGAGAAGGGGCTACATCAACTTTGGTTGCGTGGAGTCACCCTTCATAAGCCGAAGTGTTGGCCGTGGGCGGAAGAAAGACGCCGCCCGAGAGACAATTGTGGTCATTGGAGGGGGTATGGCTGGCCTCAGCACCGCAAGACAGCTCACAAACCTCTTCAAGCACTATCCAGATCGCGCTCCCCCACGGATCATTGTGCTCGAAGGCCGTGAGAGAATAGGTGGGCGAATTTATTCACATCCTCTCACCAGCATGCGATCGACCAAATTATCACCTGATCAGAGACCCACTGCTGAGATGGGTGCTCATATCATTGTCGGCTTCGAACGCGGAAATCCTCTCGATGCCATTATTCGCGGGCAACTTGCCCTTGATTACCACCTCCTGCGAGACCTCTCTACCCTTTACGATGTCGACGGCACACCAGTCAACGGAGTCAACGATGCAATGATAGAAAGGTTGTACAATGACGTTCTCGATCGAACGGGTCATTATCGGCTCAAGCATCCTGTCAAGAGAACTGCACATGGCGATAAAGAGTTGATTGAGGGAGGACGTGATCCTCCTGAAGAGGAGTCCATCACGATCAAACAATTCGAAGAAGCTACTGCGCTCGGCACCATCGATCAACTGCTTTCAAGCAGGAAGTCAAAGAGAAGAGGTGCAGGCCATCGAGCTGCAAAAGGCGATAAGTCCAAAGAAGAAGTCGAAACAAGCATGGAGACTAAGACTCAGCTTCCTGCCGCCCAGGCAGCCAAAGAGTTTGGCTTCTTACTAAGGAAGACAACACAGATGCACGAGACGTTGGAGTTGGATGACCTCGCCTCCCAGCTCAATCAGTCTCTGGGCTCAGTCATGAATGCCGGCATTGACCAGTACCAGAAATTTCTCGACCTCAAACCCTATGCCCTACGTCTCATCAACTGGCATTTCGCAAACCTTGAATATGCAAATGCAGCCAACGTGGACAAGTTGAGCTTAAGAGGTTGGGACCAGGACATCGGCAATGAGTTCGAAGGAGAGCACGCCCAAGTTGTCGGTGGCTACCAACAAGTCCCGCGCGCCATATGGCGCCATCCAGAACCCCTCGATGTCCGGTTGCGCAAGCCTGTCAAGAGCATCCGCTACAGTGCTGCTGGCTCACAAGGTAAGGCGACCGTCACTTGTGAAGATGGCCAATCGATTGAAGCCGACAAAGTTGTCTTTGCTGCGCCGTTGGGCGTGCTCAAAGAACAGGCGATTCACTTCGACCCACCTCTGCCCCAGTGGAAGCGGGATGCCATCAGAAGGATGGGCTTCGGCTTACTCAACAAGGTCATCCTCGTCTTCGAGAGGCCATTTTGGGACGTCGACAGAGACATGTTCGGTCTTCTGCGCGCCCCGCGCGATAACGCCGGCTTAAATCAGAGCGACTACAAAAAGGGTCGAGGTCAATTCTATCTCTTTTGGAATTGCATCGACACAAGCGGGTTACCCGTCCTCATTGCTCTCATGGCAGGTGAGGCTGCGCACGAAGCCGAGACGGTCAGCGACGAGATTCTGATTGGGGAGTGTCTGACCCAGCTGCGAAATGTATTTGGCGCACCAAACGTGCCAATGCCCGTTGAGACGATCGTCACCCGCTGGGGGTCCGATCGATTTGCACGAGGCACTTACTCATACGTCGCAGCCGAAGCAAGACCTGGCGACTATGACCTCATTGCCGCTCCCATCCAGAATCTGTTCTTCGCCGGCGAGGCCACGATTGCGTCTCATCCAGCAACAGTCCACGGCGCCTACCTGTCAGGTCTTCGTGCCGCACATGAGGTATTTGAGTCGATGGTTGGCCCGATCACTATGCCAGCTACACTCGTACCCACCGCCACGGCGAGAAAGTCATCTGCTCCAGTCGAAGTCAAGCTGATGGAGACGCACATGGCCCAAGGCGGGAAGAGAAAGGGCGACGAGCTCCTGCCTGCCGGTACCTTCACAAGACCTGTCAAAGAAAAGGACAATACACTTCATGAAGCCTGGGATGCAGCCATGTGGGTTCGGATCTACGACGACCTTGGTCCGCCGCCGGTGAAACCAGCGAAGGCCAACGTGAACTCTTTCCTCCTCTTCTCGGGTGAACATTGGGAAGAAGTCAAGACGCGACTGGCAGAGGAGCGATCGCGGACGGGCAAGAAGACCAAACAGTCCGAACGTGATCAAGTTCGCGTTGAGCTGGGCAAGATGTGGGCTAGCCTGTCTGAGGAAGGGAAGAAACCGTATACGGACAGGACGAACAAGAATCGTGAAGAGAACGAGGCGGCTCTGAAAGAGTGGTCTGTCAAAGCTGCGGAATGGGACAAGAGGACTTGGGAGGTCAAGGATGTCTGGATCAAAGAAGGCAATAGCTTCGAGGAGTTTTGCAAGCGAAAAAGGGAGGATGAGGACGCCATGGACATAGAGGCTGCCAAACGTGCGAGGGTTTAGATGGCTACGAATTGGTTATGACTATCTCGGAGCTCATTGTGCACTGGGAAGCATTCGTTGATGCCGTCATTGGTAGCCGAGCATCCAGTGCATCGATTGCACCTGTATAAGCAAGTGTTCAGAGACCCTCTCGGGTTATCTTATGGTGAACTCTTGAAGCCTTTTCCACTCCCGCCGAGGAAGAGATTCTGTTGAAAAGTGCCTGATCCGATATCGGCTGTACCCCAGAATCGATGGAAGTGGGGTGGCCGGTTTGTGTTCGTATTCGCATAACCATCAATCAGAGGGCTCATTGCAAAAGAGTCATCACCGATTTGTCCAGAGTCGCTACTCTGCGGGTATATCAAGTACAGTACCAAAAGGCGGACTGGATCCTGCAAAGCTCACGTCCGTCAAGCTGGTACGGAGAAATTTTCAGGGTGCTGTCCGAGTCAATGCCCTTGAGTAGAGGCATAGAAGAGAAGCAGAAAAGGGTTGAGTATTTTATTTTATCGGTGCGGACACCAACCCAACCGGCCAAATGGGCCAATTCTTCGAAACATTTCCCCCTTCCCTGGTGCAATGGCTCCTCGAGCAAAAAGTCTTCTACATCGCCTCGGCGCCCCTGTCGGGCGATGGCCACGTCAACGTCTCCCCGAAGGGCGTGTCCGACAAAGGCGGGCCCTTCTTCGGCGTGATCAAGGAGTCCAAGACACAACAACAACAACGACAACGACAGCTCCGCAGTCCTGACGAGGAAGGCCGCCGCGGCCCCAGTAACGACAAGGACGTCGTGATCCGCAAGTTCTGGTACATGGACCTCACGGGCAGTGGGATCGAAACCACCAGTCATTTGCACGAACCCGGCAACGGCAGGATCACCGTCATGTTCAATGCCTTTTCCGGCCCGCCGCGGATTTTGAGGATCTGGGGCAAAGGTGTGTGAGACTAGAATTCCAAGCTACGGTGCTCCCATGCTGGCGATACACATCGTACACGCACGCACGCATTCATACTGACCGAATGCTTTTCGCACCCTTGTAGGAACCCCCCTCGAATACGGCACGCGGGCGTTCAACGAGATCGTCAAGTCGCAGAACGTGACAATCATTCCGGGCACGCGCTCCATCGTCCTCGTGGACATCCATCAGGTGGGCACGTCGTGCGGGTTCAGCATGCCGTGTTATGACTTCGTGAGCTTCCGACCCACGCTGAATGATTTCTTCGAGAAGCGCGTGAGAAACGAGAGGGAGGGCAAGAAGGAGGATGGGATTGAGAGGTGAGTCACGCTTTTCTGCCCCCTTCCTGATTTAATTACTTCTGTCCTGCTTCTGCCTGTGGGTCTTTTTTGGAGGGCATTTCCCTGATGCGATATGGACGATTTGAGAACGGCATAGACCCTGACTATATATGTTCATATTTCGTGTGCGATATTCGAATTGACTGGCTGACCCTCGAACTTTTATCCATCAGATACTGGGCGTACAAGAACGCGTGGAGTATGGACGGCCTGCCTGGATTGCAGCGCGGGGTGCAGACCGCCATCACCGACCGCGTCAAGCCGATGAAGAAGATGGTCGGGCCGTATGCGCCCGAGAGCAGCCGGCGTTCGCGGGGGAGATCGACGGCGCGGACGTTCACGCTGTGGCATTTGATCCTCGCCGCGGTGTTGGGTGCGCTGAGCGCCGTTGCCTTGGGCCTGATTGTGGTGAGGTCGGGGTCAGCAGCGTTTTGCTATGGGAGGGAATGTTCGACCATGCATTGCATTGGGAAGCCGTGCTCGGGGGGTGGCAATGCTGGGTAGATTGCCCAAGGTTCTGGGGTCAACATTGGGGGGACCATTGTACATAGGAGTGAAAAGTTGGATGCTATAATACTGCGGAAGGGCGAGGGTGAGGAATCATGATCGTCAGGCAGATACATAAAGCATGGTCAATCTTAGCCAAAGTATTACATTGTACTGGAATGATCGCTAACCGACGCCATGATTTCGGGGTATCTAATAGAAGAAAACAGCACGAGGCAGCAAGTATGCAACTTTAGAAGCCGCCATAGCCCGTGCTCGTGTACAGCATCTCTCCTGCTCACATTCATCCTCAGTGCCACGGAGCAAGGGTAATATGTGGCACTAACTCTTGGTAACACCATGACTTCTTCCATTTCACAACTTTACGAGCTGAGAATCTGCCGCTTGCGGGGCAGAGATTCCAACTGGATTGACGGCCAAAAGGCCTAGAAGCCATCACCCATGCCCGAGCGAGTTGTCTTATCCGCCCCTCTCCTGCCTGTAATAAGCCTGTGTTTGCTGTTTTACAACGAGCAGCAACGAGAGTCGAGTTCACTGGGACAGTGGATTCAGCTCTCCAATACGGCCATGCTGTTCTGGGATCTTGAAGGTCGTAGGCTTGCTGGAGGTGTGGCACTCTCGGGGACTGCGCCACCAAAGGCTCGCTTCGGTGGGGGCCGGCGCCCACGTGCCTGCGGAGGGATCTTTGTTGATGTGCAGTTGAGAAAGTCCATCAATGGGATGCATTTCTCGCCTGGGAAGCACCGTTCAACAAAGGACATTGGTCATTGAGACCCTGTCAGGGAGGTTTGTGGTAAGTGCATTGCCGGTTTGGGCTCTCAGCCTTTCTTGTTGCTTGATTGGGAATGATCTGGCGTCATTTGGCACACGGCCACTGCATTCCTTCCTATCCAGTCCAGCTCGTACAAGAGCGCGTTGGATTTGTTTTTCGATCGCCGCAACATGCGGTGATTTTGCTTGTGGGCCATCCTGTGGCTTATCTTGTCCTGTCGTCGCTGCCGCTTGCGATCGATTCGGCCTTGGTGGGTCCTCAATCGAGGATATAGATTCTCGTCAGGACACACTTTGCTGGTGCTTGCCTTGAAATGTGGTTCAGGTGTGCGCTCGGCACTTGTCCAGTCGTCGTCACTGGAAGGAGGGGTAGGGCTCAGGGAGGTGCGCTGGAGTTCGCGGGGGTCGAGGAGGGCGAAGTGTCCCTCCAGATACAGAGCGTAGGAGTTGCGTCTGAGGAATTTCGGAGTTTCTTTGGTTTGTTCGAGGGAAGTCAATCTGGACTGCAGCTGGGTGGCGAAGAGGTTTGCTGTCTTCTCCTCGAGGAATCCGCGGATGCCCTCGTCTGGGACGACAGACGGGGATCGCGTCCGTGACTCGTTCCAACTATTCACATCCGACATCAGAGCGGTATGGACATGTTTTCAGGTGATTACGAGGGGTTTTGGTGGACGATGCCAACTTTGTGAGTTGTAGAATCAGACAAACGACGTTGTTGTCGTGCCAGCCACCCGGCTGCACGTGACGCTTCTGCCAAGCCGGCAATTGCGGGAAACTCCGGGCTTGGCCGAGAACAACCGCGATGCCGCACTGCAACCGCGACGGGCGTTGTTTGTTGCGGCATTGAACATGCTTGCTGGTGCAGGCCGTTTCCATTGTGCCTCCTGCGAAGAGTGTCGAGTGTTGACTGCCGTTGTTGATGTCTTTGGATGAGGATAATCCCCTGGCAGTCCGAAAACACGTCGACATGATTTTGACCAGATGACCAGGGGGATGCCCGCGGAGCGTCTGCCTGCTGAAACTCGACGCCTTTTGGGGGCCCTATAAAAACTTCCCACTGGCCGCCAACAAACCATCCTTCCTACGTGGCATTCATCCCATATTCGCAATGGCTCATGCCGACGAAGACGGGTCCGACACTATCCCCAATTCTCCAGACACATTGCTCCTGGAGGATTCTTTTTTCAGCCCCAGGACGAATGCAAAGCTAAGAGGTGACTTTGCTCGTTTAGTGCCTGTCAATCATAACGCAATCCTCGCATTTCATTCCATTGCTGAACGCGCCCGGCTTGAGCCAGACTGGAACCCGCACATCCGCAGATTTCTGTTTATCGAAGACACGCCCCGAGCAATTTCGCCAGAATGGGATGGCACTAGCGATACCAATAGCGATGCAACAGGCCCGCTCCAGCAGGGCCAGGTGTTGGCAGGCTACTATAGACTCAGCCTCGACCTGCTCACCAACCACCCGCGGCTGGGTTGGGTGCTTGGTTCTGGTAGGAAGGATCTGCCTAACGGTGGTGTTGACTTCCTGTTGACCCTCCAGAAGAACAGGCATCATGTCCACGGTAGGCATGCTCGTCTAGTACACGCCCAAAATGGCGCATTGATGCTCGTTGTCGGCAAGGGGAAGACTGTTGTTGTCAACGGCATTGAACGAATGGAGGGCTCGCAACGAGTCATGGGGTCGGTCCGTACGGCGCTCGCCTTCGGTAACTTGTCCTACAATTTGGAGTTCACTGGCTTGAACGAGACCAGCTACCGCGATAAATTGGGAGAGCTGTTCACCAAGCTCCATCCTGATGGCGATGTCCCTCCCATGTCTCTCGAGTTGACGCCGCTTGAACACCACCATGAGTTACATGGGTTTCTGATCCACTCCCCGTTCGCCTCCGGCGCCAGCGGCGTGGTGTCCGCGGGCTTCGAAAAATCAACGGGCAAGGCAGTTGCTATAAAACGTGTCAAGCGCACGCCTGCGACGGTAGCAAGGATACAGCTGGAAATCCAAATCTATAGGAAGATTGGTGACCATCCCAACCTTTGCCATCTCATGGCAGACTTCTACTCTGGAGGCGACGAATACAGCACTGGGAAATCCAAGATCAACGACGTGTATCTGGTGCACTCACCTTTGGCTAGGCAGACATTTCTCGACCTGACACTGTCGAAAAGGCCGGCTGAGGTCCGATTGTCTGCCTTCCACCAAGTTATGAAGGGGCTGGCCCACCTCCACAAGCATGGCATCATGCACAGAGACCTGAAGCCTACCAATATGATGCTCGTTTCTTACCAGCCTGTACATGCCATCATCATTGACTACGGCAGTGCCACCTTCGACACTACTTCGACTGACCACTACTGCGGCACCATTGCTTATCTGGCACCCGAGGTGCTCAGGCTCAAGTACGAGAAGAACAGGAGCCTGAGACACGATGCCTATGACTGCCGGGTCGATGTCTGGTCCATGGGGCTTTCGGCGTATCAACTGTTCTTCCAGGAACCTTGCAGGTGGGAGAAGGGCGTCAGCAGCATCGCTCACAAGGAGATCATACGTAAATTGCGGTCTCGTCCCGGACCTGTTGCCGATACGCTGGAAAAAATGCTCTCGTGGCAAAGCATTCATCGTCCCAACGCTGACGAGGTACTCCGATTCAAGGGCATCTGGTCCAAACTCGGCGATATAGCAGAACGCCCGGAGGACGATCGGCTCTCTCATCCTCCACACACTGCAAAAAAGCCGAAGACGTAAAATCCACTACCGGCATCTCTATGGCGCCGCAGAAACCGGTCGAGTGGCTCATCAGCAAAGAATCCTGGCTGCACCATTCCAGCGCCCTCCCCGGTACGAGTCGCAGACATAGGCTGTTTTCCTTGTCAGCCGTACCTGCAGGCATCACTCAGGTTTCAAAGCAACCAGACTACCTCGCCAGTTGCTGGGTGATTCCCCAGGCCGCAGTCTTTCTGGATTTAGGTCAGTCCGGGCACCTCATCAGAGCCAAACCGCGCTTGCCATGTTGACCTCAGCAGGAGGGTAAAGTACGGAGACAGCAGAACCTGACGCTATAAAGAGCCCGATGTTGAAAGGATCCTCCCAACTACCAACGCAATATTCGGTCTGTGAGTTTCGCCGCCATTCACATCAAAGACGCCTCCGGCGATAGCGACCCAGACAAATCACCCGTTCGACGATCCAGGAGCGGTACACCGTTGCTCGTTCTGTAGGAGCAGTAGTTTTCTGGTATCGTGGCCAGACAGTTTCCGAGGCCGGGAAGCTCAGGTAGAAGACGCCGTTTTCATGTCTGATCATCGTCCACAAGGCACGGACTCTTTGCGGAAAGGTACGAAAATTACTAGCTCTTCCAGTAGAGAAGGCGATGTGCGGGTCATTAGGCATGACTCAAATTACGGCATCCTATCCCACCGAAGCAATATCGAATTTACCGGTCCTGGCAGCAAGGGATTAAAGTTGAACATTATGGGTACGATGCTTCGACGTTCTCTGGGTCTCGAGCCTGAAATCACATCCACATTGCAGGAACTCTCGAACCCGCCCTGAACTCCCTGGGTTGGTTCGAGGGAATGCACAGCCAGTCACAACACCCTTTCGAGCGATTGGCTGATTTGAATCAACTGGCGATCGTAGGCGATGCTGTCAAAGCGATCAACAACGCCCCTTCCTCTCTCCCGGTGCGGAATGGCTCAGGATTGCCGTGGGAGTTCGAAAAGATGCTCGGCTGCGATTCCGCGCACGACAGAAGAGTGAGATGAATTGAACTTTTCAACTCGCTGCCGTCTTTCGAGACGTTGTCCAGACGTCATGGTTTCATGGCATCCAACATGTATGAGTAGATGCACTCTGTATCTAAGACTGCCACCCGTGGGGACGGTTCACTACAAAAGTGGGTATCTCCTAGCCAAATTGACCTGTTGTCAGCATGGGAGGGCGCATCTGCGTACAGCTTGGCGGCTTCCTCCTTCTGCGGAGAGCTGGAAGTCTGGTGGGTAGGGCTCACAGGAGGGTGCAGCCCTCCACAGGACGGCACCAACTGTCATGAGCGCAGGGCAACCACCGGAGTCAGTTAGCTCGTTAAGCGTGGTTCAACCGTGGCGTTCTCTCGAGGTATCTCATCAAATATGTCCTTATCGAGCTGGAGCCGCTAGATCAAGCTGATCCAAGTTTGTATAGACCGGTTCTCCAGAAAGGGGAAACCATGGCATGCTCTCATGCGCAGTGCTTCTGATTTGGCCACAGAGGGAATGGTGCTGCTTGTATTCGACAGTGTCGACAACGCCGATGCCGCGAAGGAGGTTTCGAGTGCTAGCCCAACTCCGCAAAAGGGGCGGAGACAGAGACACCGCCATCATCACACTGGGTAGCAAGCAGAGGTTTGAAGACGGTTCGAGCGGAGTCACGTCCTAGTGCAAGAATACGGGACTCGGCAGACTCAAGAGAGACTAATCTTTCCCTTATAGGGGGCGTCTTATGTAGGACCCCTACCAGCTATGTAAGAGTGATAATCTATACATGTCCCTCTGGCGATTTTGATTCGATAATAGATGTCAATGGCGTTCCATCTCTATCTCTTCAAGGTGCACTCTCCGATGAGCCCGTGTACTGTATGCATGCATCAAATGCAGACGAGCACCTGAAGGCCATGAAGGACCTGAAAGTGATGTAGGGATAGGAATGAGAAGGGCGATGGGAATTCGAGGCTACGCGATATCCATATGATTGTGCTACTGTACGGAGTAGCAGGCCCCGAAAGGGTCTGCCTCCTCACAGCCGACTCTTCAACTCTGGGCCCGGCCACCACTCCTTGACTTCCTTCCGGACCCAGTCCACAAATCCTGAATTCACCTCTTCGGGACATTCCAGGGCTCCCCAGTGGCCGGCTTTGATCACGAACTCGGTCAAGTTCTCGCAATGCTGGCGCATTTCCTGCGTGAGCCTCGGGTTATACACCGTCTGGCACACGGCATCGTACTCGGTGTGCACGAACAGGACGGGCATCTTCAAGAAGCCGTTGTTGACGCTCTTCTCGAGCGTGTACTTCCGGTTCGCGGCATGGTTCAAATACCAGGCCGTGGCGCCGTGCCAGCCGTTCTTCTGCGCGCCCGCCACCAGGGCGTCGAGGAGCTCCTGGTCCAGCACCGTCCTCTCGAGCGGCAAGTCGGGGATCCGGGCCCCAGGACCGCCAAACCAACCTTTGTTCTTGGTCACGTTGGCGGTCCTCGCGGGCGCCTTTGCTGTTGTGGCACTCCCTCGCGAGTACACTGCCTTCAGGTGGAGGGGAAAGTTTGTCGCGAACTGCCTGTCCGCGGCCTTGGGCTCCTGTTCGTAGAAGACCTGATAATCCCACTGCCCGTAGGGGAACTCCTTCTCCGGGTAGAGCTCGCGGTCGATCAGTGTGAGAAGCGCCGACAGGCCCAGCTCGAGCGTCCGATACGGCACCGAAATCCCCATCACAGCACGGCACACTTCAGGGTGATGGCTCGCCAGGGCCCAGAGCGGGCCGCAACCCCAATCGTGCCCGACCCACACGGCCTGCTTCCTCCCCAGGTGCGCCAGCAACTCCAGCAGGTCGGGCACGATTTTCTCGAGCGCAAACTCCGATGGGTCGGTTGACGTCCAGGTGCCGCCATAGCCGGGCATGTCGGGGGCGACGCAGTAGAATCCCAACGACGAGAGGGACTGGAGTTGTGGTTTCCACGTCAATGCGATGGCGGGCCAGCCGTGGAGGAAGATGACCAGAGGGCCTGTTGCAGGCCCGGCCGTGAGGTAGGCGTACGGTTTCTGGCTGGCAGTGGTGGTGAAGGTGTGGCTTGTTATGGAGGTCATTTTGACGGATAGCTTCGAGAGCTATGCACCACTGTACAGTATCAATTAGATGGTCTGAGGTGTGGAATCAGCGTGGCCTTGGTGTGGCCTGCTACAGTAACTGGCAGCGTCAAGTGCGATGTCCTGTCTACCAAGTACTTTGGGGGATGAAGAGGCCGAGATGGTGCAAAGTGAGAGATGGACCAGCCGTACCTTGTTGGACAGGATGTCCTTGTATATACTGTACAATGCCACCAGGTCAAGAGGTTGATGACATACGCACCCACCAGTAGCAGACGTTTGCTGCTATGGACCTCGGTCGAAGATGCACGGAGTTGAAGACGAACTTTGTGGTCTGCCCTCTGATCAAGTCCTGTCAGGCATTACGAAGCCTGGGCTTTGCCGATTACTGAACAAGGGGACACAGTAGATTGCTGTATGTCACTCGTGCGAAAGGCATACTATGCAGAGGGTGCCATCTGTGGTCAGACGGAACTGGGTGCGTGGGTGCGTGCACAGTCTCTGCGTTCTTGTCTGCGGATTAGGCAGTAGGCGCTGCCTCCCCAAGGCCCATTGTGGGTAAACGCTTGTGGTGGGAATCGATCCTGGTTTACTCGGTACCGGCGGGGGTAGACACCGCCTGTGGTTCGAGGATCCACCGCGCTCGTCCTGGCATGGAGCTCGTCCCAGTATGGGGAATGTCTAGAATGGCATTATTTAGGGGAAGATGTGTACAAGTAGTGGTGTCGAAAAGGTCCGATCAACTGGCTAACCTACGCGCCGAGTCGGTATCGCGAATACTGGACTGAAGATGCAGCGGCGGCCAGGCAGCAGCTCTTAAGGACAGAGCCCACAACACACACAGTAGGTGCTGGTATGGAGCCATAGGGAATGCAGGGACGCCTAAGGACAGACACAGTAGTAGCTTAGATAGTGATTGGGCGCCCGAGCTGCAGGCGACTTGGTCACTAACTGAGCCACCCCTAATATGCTGCCTAGAGTCCCTTGCCTATCACGGTCCAGTGTTCCCTGCAACTTACTGTTGCTAACTACCCTATCGAGGCGCCCGGGGACCCGTGTTTGCGAGGGAGAAGGGAGAGCAGCTATGGTCGACAGGCCTAAATGACGCCTAACAGACCCCCTTGAGAAGTCCTTCGTTCGGGTTGTCCATCTGATTCCCTCTACTACTTACCCTTGCCGCTCGGCTCGTTGACGCCTGATGTCTTACCTTCTCACCTACACGAGTTCCTCGCATCTCGACATATCGACCCTACATAGCGTAGCTCCCTGCACTCTTGGTGCCCGACGGATCACCTGCTCTCTTCGCACCACTTCATCTCAGATTCCAGCCATATCACAAAACACTCCGCTAAGGTAGATAGTGTTTAGATTCATCGATATCATATACAAATCACTTCAAGCCTTGATGGAAGTCTAGGTAAGGGCTAGACAGACTAGTCAGGCGAACATCGCAAGTTCCGGTGGAAAATATGTAGTTGCCGTTCAGCTCGCGGCGGTCTCGCCGACTCGAACTCGGGGTAATTAACAGTCCATGATGTTCGGAACTTGCACAATCGGGCCCCGCATCGTTGGTCCCTCGGACGATCTCCAACGCTGAGCGTCCTTATCCCCGTGCCCCGCATGTATCAATACTAATTAATCCTTACTCGTGAGATGTGAAGAATAAGCACTGTACCCAAGAACTGGGCTTCGATTACAGAGCAGTTTGAGTTCGTTATTGGATCTTAACACCTGACCCTCCCCTCCGGCCGGAATCAAGAAGGAAACTACATAAATACCCTTTGATCGAGGAAAGATTAAAGATGATCTACGAACTCCGCATCTACACCACCATCCCAGGCCGGATGCCAAATCTGCTCGCCCGGTTCGAGAACCATACGCTCAGGATCTGGGAGAAACATGGGATCAAGCAATTGGGGTTCTGGTACGTTACGCAGGCCATGCCCATTCTGAACTCAGGGGCCAGCGCGGTCTTCTGGATGTATCTCTTGGATAACAGGAGACCCTCGCAAGAGCTATGTCAACTGACTGACGCGGCGTATTCGTTCAGGACGACGCTCGTGGGCCCCGATGCCAACGACCTGACTTACATGCTGGCGTGGGAGTCTCTGGCCGACCGGGAGCAGAAGTGGAATGCCTTCTTTGCTGACCCGGAGTGGATCCAAGCCAGGGCCGAGAGCGAGAAGGATGGGCCCATCAACGCAAAGGTCGCGAGCAGCTTTTTGGTGCCGACGAAGTTCTCGGCCATTCAGTGATTGATTGGTGTGACGGCCGATATATAAATGTGAATAAGAATGGATTGACCTATTCACGGTCGCGTATTCTCTACCGTGTGGCATGCGGTCAGATGTTCTGAAACCGTTATCGTCCTTGTGTTCCAGCTGGTCGCCAGATGTAAGACCATCTCCAAGCTTCTGTCGACGTACTGTATCTGTCCGTATCATTACCTCGTAAACCCACGCCGGGGTCGGAAGGAGGAGAGATATTGGGTGGCCCCAGGAGTTCGTCGTTCGTCGTTGACCTTCCACGGTCGGTGCAGAAACATGGGATGGAATTGCAGAAAGTAAGCCCCAACATTAACGTCACTGTGCTGGCATTCCAAACGGGCAAGGAAATAGCCGTATGGTAGCTGCGAGGTTACCAGCCATTCTCGTCACTTCGGCCAGTACCTCTGAAATGTCCATGAGTGTCCATAGTGAGAGTGAAGAATATCCCACATCAACGACGCGAGAGAGAGATTCCACAACATATTCACAGACCAGGCTTTTCGCCATGTTCCAGTAGACCTCGTGGCTTAGGGCGTTGTATCATCGTGTCAAATTGCTGGTAGATGGAGACCTCATTGGCTGCCTGGGATTATTGCATTGAATTCGCGCTTCGATGTCCTCGGCGTTGAACTCAAAGAGTCAGAGTCCTGCCCAGACAGACTCAGCCAGGTCGACTGCCGAAGCGGAAGCCTGGACGGCACACTTGTTGAACTGGCACTGCCGTCACCTGGTTCGGTAGGAATGGACCGCAATCAAGAGATCGAAATCCTGACTAGAAGCTCCCACAATGGTCGAAATAGCTAGTCCACCAGAATTTGTGACCATAGTTGTAGAGGATTGCTGAAAGACTGGTGCGCTGCTCGCGTGTCGGCGTTGCTCTTCACTTCATTCAGCCTTGCCAGTGATTCACGTTCAGCCTTATCCGCCGAAAATTCTTTCACATATACATTATACTTGTCAAAATTCTGCCAACAATTCCTCTGCTGGTTCTGGACAAACTAGCACCGGGCTAGAAGGCGTTCCAGTGACGAATTGTCGACAATCCGATTTGACCTTTTCCCCCTGGCTCCTCCTAAGGCACCCTCGCTGCGTAGAAGGCTATCCGAGTGTATACGAGGATGAATTTGTAATTCGAGCGAGGCTTAACCGGTCACCCTGGGGCGTACCCCTTGTGTGATGATGTCTTAGGATTCCGACAGAGCCCAAAGTTGCGCAACACACCCAGTTCAAGTCATTCATCCAACCCAGGAACCCAGGAACCCAAGAAGGAAAATCCCAGGAACCCAAAAACCAAGGAAACGACCACCAACAGTACCGACGAAAAAACCTACCCAGGGTTTTCGCTCACCATGACCTCCTGTTCAACTGGGGTTCATGGCAGAGTTTTTGCCTTTTTGTTGGCTGGATTTTGGTAGCGTGTGGTAACAATTGTCCCGCCAAGCCTTTATTCAATGGTAGGGTAAGATGGAAGTGAAGGAACGTAAAGCGTACTGCATTGGCTCCTACCAGGACAATATATTAACCAACAAGCATATTTTCAACAACGCCTTTCCAGACAACTCCCGTAATCCGGCTTCAGCCGACCAAAGATGGAAAGACATCAAGATTTAACCTCCAAGACGAAGCGAAGCAGGCGGCTAAACCATGTTTGGCATCGCCGACCGTCTCCGCCTCTGCAAACATCCTCGGCATTTTGTCTTTCTCTCAATTTCCAGCCTCTCACAAGCCCAATCGATCATATGTCAGCCAGAAAAGCATCAACCTTTTGTTACCACGACGCTTCCACCGGCCGTAACCGATCCCGCTATACGTCGTCTCTATACTTTGTCACTCTGTGCTCCTTTCCCTCCTCTCTATATCGACCTGACACTTCACTCCGACCACGCGAATAGAAACTATGTCGAGATAACAGAGAATGACGACAGTTTCGCCGCCCAAGCCGTGGGAGCGTGCTGCCTCGACCGGTAAATAACTCCGTACCCCAGAGACCCCCCAGGTTCGAGGACTTACTATCGACAGCTAACTCTGGCGCGAGCACGCCCGTAGCCTCGTCTGTCATGACAGCGCCTTCTTCAACCGCCTCCTCCTCGGCCGCGCCAGCCCTTCCCGATCGCCCGTCAACACTCAACTCTGTTGTCAATCAGAACGCCTCCAACTTCACAAACCAGAACCGGTTCGGCATGAATTCAAGTCCCTACTCATCCCCATACTCATCCTACAGCTCGCCGTACTCCCGCTTCGGCGGCGGTGGCATGTACGGCGCGGGCATGTACGGTGCTGGTGGCGGTTACGGCTATGGAGGCGGCATGTACGGCAATAGCATGTATGGAGGAGGTTATGGGTTCAACCCAGGGATGGATCCGAACAACCCGAACAACCAGTCTCTGACACAGACATGGAATCAGAGTACAGCGGCGACATTTCAGATCATGGAGAGCATAGTCGGTGCATTCGGTGGGTTTGCGCAGATGTTGGAGAGCGCGTATATGACAACGCATTCGAGCTTTTTCGGTGAGTCAGGCCCCCGCGACAAGAATGTGCAAGAGCTATCACTGATGTCTCCTCCAGCAATGGTCTCCATGGCCGAACAACTCGGCAACCTGCGCCAAACCCTTGGATCCGTGCTCGGGATTTTCACGATATTGCGCTGGCTGCGCACTCTAACCGCGAAACTCACAGGCCGTCCACCCCCGGCAGATGCCACAGCTCTGACACCCGCGGCCTTTTCCTCCTTCCTGTCAGGGAACAGCAACTCCGCCCCAGCAACGCTACCGGACGGCTCTCCAGCCCCGCCCCGCCCCTCAAAAAAACCATTCATCATGTTCGCCATTGCGGTGTTTGGTCTGCCCTATCTAATGGGCAAACTCATCCGTGCGATGGCCCGATCTCAGGAAGAAGAGCTCCGGCGCCAACAAGAAGCCGGTGCTCTCACATACACGACGAACCAAAACGGCGAGCAAGTCCCAATCGACCCCCGGAAGCTGGATTTCTGCCGCGTGCTATATGATTACACGCCCACCCCGCAGTCAGGCGGGATGGATCTCGAGGCCAAGAAAGGCGACTTTGTGGCCGTGCTGAGCAAGACCGATCCCATGGGCAACGCCTCGGAATGGTGGCGTTGTCGGGCTCGCGATGGCAAAATGGGCTACTTGCCTTCGCCCTATCTCGAACCGATTCAACGGCCTGCCCCGAAAGCACAAGCCCAGATCACAGAAGGAGGGCAAATTGCGTCCGCGCCGGGGAGCCGTACTCAAACGATGAAAGCAGAGGGTGCGGCCCAGAAATTGCTAGACCAAGCAGACCGGACGAAGAGTCTAAGTTCGATTTACGCGGGAACGAGTGGGATGAACAGGGTCCCTGTGCCGGCCAAGGCGCCCGACGTGAAAGGCAAGCCGGGGGACATTAGCGTCGAGAGCTTTCAGAAAAGTGCGTTTTATTCATGATCTCGGTGACGTTTATGGGCTTTGGGAAAAGGGGTCCTTCGAGCGAGCGAGGTAGCAATAATGATATCCCTGTCTGTTTTTTTGGGATCTTGTGGGCTTTCTCAAGCGAAGGATGTTCACTACCCATGGTACGAGTAGTCGGGCTAGGTTGAAATCGTATGCGGCTGTTGTGGTGGTGATGTTATATCCGCCATGGAATCTTGGAAAAAACAGCCGTTATACGAGCCAGGCAGGGGTGGGCACGATGGGACTGGAGGATACGAAGTATACCAAGCAAAGCAGGTAGCCACAACTACGAGTAGCTGCTGTAATGTGTACATGAACTGGACTGGATTGTGCTGTTCGGGAAGCGTGCATGGAATGGTGTGAGAGACAAAAGCATACAACCGAACAAACCATTGAGGATTTCATTCTCGCCTGCGCCCGGCGTGGATCGCCCGCTTGATCTTTTCTCCCCTCAATGCCGAGCGAGGTGCAGTTCCACTACGAGCTGCCATCTACTTACAGTCCTCCAACCCCACCGGGCCGGAACAGTAATTCCCGTGTCCTAGCAAGCATCACATCACATGCCATCAAACTGTGCCCGGCTAACTAGCTCAGGCTCAAGCCAGAATACGACTCGTCTCCTCTCTCAACGTACTCCTTGGGAACTCGCACCCGGACCGGAAGCAGAGGTTGGCAGAAGTTCCAAACCCGTTCTACACGTTCAATTCCCACCCTGTCTGTACCGGATACTCGCCCTGCCATGATAGTGCTCGGTATGACCCGTACCATGTCAGTCGCACTGTAATTGTCCGCTAATCCATCGCAGACATGCGGTTCGAGGTCTCGTACTGCGTACTGCGTACTTTGCGTGCATGGTTCGGTATTCCTCGTCTGGTCGTCCGTCCCGGATACTGTAGGGTCCGTAGCTTTAGACTTGAAACATACTCGGTACGGTGATTTTGTTTATTTTGTGTATTTTCGTTCTGTGATCCTCGTGTCACTCACAGGTTTGGCGCGTGCCATGTACCCATGGCTGAGCGAAGCCGGAGTGGGAGAGGGAGAAGAAGTGTCTCATCGATTTAAAAGTCTCGATGTCCCCTGCAGGGCCTTTTACATTCCAGAATACTCGGCACTGTACGAGTACCGGAATGAGATACCCACTCACGCCACTCTTCTCGCTGTCCTTGGTCGTCTGTGGAAATGTGGAAATATGGAAACCGACACGATGTACAAGGGAACGAGAAAGCGGTAAGCCAAGGCCCATCATGCATGCGTGCGTGCAAGATCAAGATCAAGATGAAAGATCAAAATTCAATATAGACTGATAATAACTTCTGAAATCTTCTCACATGCCGTTTAACGCAATGACGCTTTTCGCAGATAACGCGACGGACCCCCAAAATGTAGCCAGAACAACAACTAACTAGTAACTGTAACTCTAAGTCTGTGGCAGTGACGGGCCAACGATTCGCGAGGACGTGTCCCAGAAACCGTACGGCAAAAGATATATAGGTCGCCGTCTCTGAGCCCTGCACGCGGTTCGATTCGCCTCAAAGTCTGTGGTGGTGCATCTTGCGGGTCACCTAGACGCAGACGACATGTTAGCTAAGCCTGAGCTTTGAGTTTTGGAGTCGAAAGCCCGAAAGGCAGGACATGGGAAGGATTGAAAAGCAAGGACCTTTCAGAAGAAGAGTTGGCCTTACCTCTTGGACACCCTCCTCCTCCCCGTCGGATGAAGTCTCACTATCTTCGTCGCGGTCGCTGTCATCATCACTGCTGGGGTCACTGTCTCTCGACGATGACGCTCCTTGAATGCCTCGTTGGGCTGACGCACCGTTGACCACGAGAGGCCCTGGTCCGGTGGACGAGGTGGACCCCTGAGACCTCTCGCTCGCGCGGGAGAGACCTCTGGACGCGTCTCGAGACCTTTTGGACTTCACCCCCGACGCAGCTGATAAGAACTCCACATTCGTCTTCTGCTTCGGTGCGGTGCTGTTGGCGCTGTCCTTGGGCGCATGCAGGGGTCTTCGAGATCCTGCTGGGCCGGAGGCATCGTCCCGCTCCTGCTTGACGCTGATCTTGCGGTCCCAGAGGACCTGGCCATCGAGGCCACGGACTGCACTCAGAGCCTCGGACAAGGTCTTGTACCGTGCCCGTGCAGTGCCCTTGTTCTTGCCGGGATTGCGGCGGTCCGGGTGGATCTCGAGGTACAGAACATTCCCGTAGCGCTTGAGGAGACTACGCAGTTCGCTTTCGGACTGGTAAAATGGCAGGCCGGAAAGGAAAACTGTAGTCCCGTCGTTGATGGGACGAAGTGGGAGTGATGAAGTGGGAGAGACCGGGACTGGGCCGGCGTTGCTTGGGAAATGTGCGCCATAGTGCCCGGCAGGGTTCATCGTCGGTGCGTGGGCTGTTGAGGGGAGGTAGACGGGCTGACCTGGACACACGCCCGGTGCGTAAGGCGTAATTGGAGCTCTGACCGCGATCGGAGGGGGTGCTCCCTGTTGTGATGACCAACCGCTCACCTTTGCAAACTGTGGGTTGTAGGCCAAGGACACTGACGGTTGGGCTGCGGCGGTAAATCCCGGTCTGGTGAATTGTTAGTGAGTGACTCTGGCGCCGCTGGCCTCTTTACATACGTCGCAGGGTGTGGTGCGGCCATAGAGCCCCTTGAGTCGGGACGAGACAGACTGGGCGGTGTTGCAGAGTTGACCGACCCGTTGCTCTCCTTTGGCCCTTCGACTGTTCTCAGGGCGCCGTTCTTTTCGCGCGTGCTCAACTGGACACGGACGCGCTGGCCGTTCCAGCCGCGGGTGCACAGATTCTCTGTAGCGTGTGAGAGACTCGGCCAAACGTGGAAGAGAGTGACATACCATAAACCTTGACTGCATCAGCTTTCCCTTTGATGGTACAATGTCCCATCTGGGTTCCATTGCCCACTTCGAACACTTCGGCCTTTAGGCTCTGCTGGCCTCCGAGGTTCCTGGTCATGTCTTTCAGCTCTTGCCATCGACAATGACGAGGAATCTGTGGCCATCGTAGTCAGCTTCCGGATTCTTGCCGCCAACATCGCCCGTACATACAGGTTGAACAAGGATGATGTACTGTTCTTCGTCCCGGCTCGACGTCCGGTGTCGACGGAGATCGCCTTTTTGGGGCATAGTCTCGGATATGTCAGGCGAGGGCTGGCTGCGGCTGGGCTGTCGAGGGCTACTCGTGGAGACCTGACAATGCTTCCGGTCGGCTTTATCGCCTTCTTTCCACCGAATGGCCGCGGAGAGACCAATGGACCTGACACTCTTGTTGACAAAGCCCTTCAGCGCAAGTGTGCGGGAATTGGATGTGGAAGTCGGCCTCTATACCATTGATCTGATGCATATGGACCAGATCTCAGGTGGGGCCCGAGGACGATTTCTTGGAAAGAGGACCGGGAGACAATTGCATCCAATCCCCTCCCAAAAAGCGAGGTTCTCTCGTGTCTTGCAGGTCCGAGGTGGATCTAGTATCGGCAGGGGTTAAGGTCTGGTGCCGTCAATCCTGCTCTCCCACATGTGCCCCAGTAAAGCCGCAAGCCACGGCCCGAGAAAGAGAGGAGAGAGAGCGATAGAGTTAGTGGGTGAGAGAAAGGGAGGCGATAATGCTTGATTCGCCGACGTATCGTTTCGAACACAGACAAAAAAGGCAACAATCTTCTTGAATAGCAAAACCAGATTGCCAGCGCACTCGACCTGTGATTTATACACACGACCTACCGGTACCCTTTCGCTCTGGTACAACAGTGGCTTGGGTTTTCATGGCAGTACATCCTCTCGTCTGCAGGCAGCATAGATCCATGACTCGTGACCCAGATTGACCAGTGGAGAAGTTGACACTGAGTGCTTGGGCCAAATCCAATAGTCGAAGTTGCTAGAACTCGGGACGATCGAAACTTGCCCTTGGGTAGGCCCCATTGCGAGAATGTGATATCAGATATATCATTCTTGCCTCGCATACGGGAAAAACGGCTGCTCTCCTAGTGGCAGCAGTTCTGATGTGGTCATACTACTTGAGGAAGTTTCAACTGTCGAAGGTGGCGTCCGTCCACCGGACAGAGTTCGGGTTATCCCTGTCAGACGTTGGATCGGAATAGCCATGCCTGCAGACTCAGTTGACAAGCGAGCAGGTCGCCAATCGTGGTAGATGCAAGACCGGGCGATGGTGGGCCTGTCAGGTCTATTTGGGAGCTAGTCCCAGCGGCGCGGGATATATCAGCCATGTGGAGAGGCTCTTGGGCTGTCAGTGGGCACAAGAGGCTGGCAACGTATGCAAGCAGACCTGACGTAAAGTAAATGCCTGCTGCAGTTCGAGACGGGAGTCTGTGGCCGACTGCGATCAAGAGCGCTTATGAGGTTATAGAAAAGGGTCCAAGTGGAGGCTGTGAGGCAGTCACCGTTGTCGCTTCGGATGTATGTAGGTATAGAGGGAGACCGTCACAAACTAGCGCCAGTCGAGATGAGCACTGTGGACATAGCAGTCTCTGGATCTGGACGCCCTTGTCCGTCGATCGTGTCCATCAACCTCGGGTCAACGATAGATCCGATCGAACCAGGCCGTCCAAACCCCGCCCTCTGACCTCTCCGCCGGGTCACACTCGAAGGCAACAGATACCCGGTGGGGAGCATTGTGTTAGGCAACGGCCTCATGTTGCGCATGTTCGTGCTCAGACGGCCACGTTCTTGCAATCTGTGCTC
This sequence comes from Phialophora expanda, assembly GCA_016109585.1. Taxonomy (NCBI): domain Eukaryota; kingdom Fungi; phylum Ascomycota; class Eurotiomycetes; order Chaetothyriales; family Herpotrichiellaceae; genus Phialophora; species Phialophora expanda. Next base: position 691,799 of record JADWPR010000010.1, read on the forward strand.
GGGGCGATTGGTGGCTTGCCCAGGTCAGCTGGCTGGCATGCTGGAATCTCGGTCCTGCTTGTAACACCTAGCAACTTCGGTACCAGAGATACTGACTCCGAAAGGACGAAGCGACTGCTCGGACCAGTAACCACTGATGGAGCGATGCTGCGGAAGTGGGCCAAACGCGAGCTTCTGCGACTACTGTCGCGGCTGCGTTTGTGAGGTGGCGCCGAGATTGATTGCGATGTGTACAGTACGGTAGTCGATTCGGGGCCGCTTTGCTTGGACATGGCGACCCGTGTTGCGCTACAGTATCTTGCATGGCATTGTGATATGTCCTACTAGTCCTGCGCTTCTGGGCTTCCCCGGTGGCACAAGCGAAATGGCGAACTTCGGGCTCGCGCGTTGTGCCTCAAGATTCGGGAGTGTTCAACCGAGGAGCTGGGACTGGCATCGAGATCTCAACTGGCTGCTGTTGTTGTCCTACCTGGCGCGCAACGAATGGGGTGAAACCGGCGAGGGGCTGTTCCTCCATCACAAGCAGGTGTTGGCGACGGAGCTACGGAATTTAGCCACAGTTGATTCGTCGATCGTGTGAGGAGCTGCGCCTTCAGAAGGATCATCGATGGATCGGACCTGTGGATTTCCCAAACCAAAATATCCCCCGCGGGGGCAGCTGAGCAACAGGATGAGGCGCAAAAGACTCGTAATCGTGTTCGCCTGTCCGATCGCGGTCGCATCAGGTGGCGCTTCATTTGGTGCAAAGGACAGCACAATCCTCGCCGATGGGAAAGTATCACGCAGCTCACTTTGTAACAGGCCCAGGTGGCTCGCAAATTGCTCGATTACATACTAGTATATGGATACATGGCGCCTTAACCCGGCAGAAGGGCAACCATAGAATAGAAGAAAGGCATGCTCCCAGCATGGATCCCGGCGTGTATCTGCAGGATGAATGCAATTTCATGCCCTAGAGCATGTGCCCAGGAAAATGAACAAGACCTTGCACGCTCCCGGAATGTCAAACCGCTGTCAGATTTCCATAGGATTCGACAATTACCCGACAAGCTTGCCTTCCGTCACGCTGCTGCTGACTTGTGACGGCGGTCATCCTCGTTGCACCGTGGCGCGTCCTCGCCCTTGGATGTCTTTATGAAAGGACGGATTCCCCATCTTTCTGAGTCATGTCCAATTGGACTGCATGGCATTCCTCCGTGTGTCGGATCTCACGTAGTACAAGATGGCCTTTGTTCTCGGGGCTCCTCCTTGGGACTCGACTGTCGCACGTCACGGGCGTGTTCAATGTTTGGTACCGAGGTCTTAACGTATTGGGGGGCTCTGAAGGAGTTGGATGGATTGGGATCTGAAGGCGGTGGTATCGGAATCTGAAGCTCTGGGTGGGGTTCATTTGACGAATCCGACGACGTTCGCACATCTCGTGCAATAGTATGAATTCATTGCGAACTTGACTGCACCACTGTGGTGTGCAGGCAATGAGGTGTCAATGCTCAAGGACCGTTGACACCGCGAGCAGCGCACAATGTCCAAGGATGACTTTGGAGAAGCCGACCGGCTGGACGAGAGGGTGTTGATGCTGTCATCGCTTTTACTGGCTTTGGAAATGGGATTCATCTTGGTAGGTTTGGCACCGCTGGCGGCGTGCGTCTGAAGTTGCAAGACGGAGGGTGTCGACGCCATGGCCAAACGGTTGGTTACAGAAGGTGTGGTGTGGCTTGGGTTGCTGCCGAAAAGGACAATTTGGAAGAGTAAGCAAATATGCTGTACTATGCAAAGGAGGTGTTAGTAAGGAAGGCGTTGAAGTGGATAATGATCAGTAGGATGTGCTGAGGAGGATGCAGGAAAAGGGCTCGGAGGTCAAAGGGGACGGCAAGATGAGATATGGAGTTGCGCGGACGGCGTCATGAGCGCTTGGACGGCAGGATGAAACACTGGATAGGACGGCAAATCAAGGCGGACGAGAAAAATGTCCATGACCAGAGGGACAAACGTGATGTCGCGGCCGTCGAAGGAAACAAAATAGCATGCTTCCAATCAGTGGAATGTGCCAATGTCGATGACCAGCAGTGAGTTCGATCTCTGACAGCCAAATCTACGCGCGGCGCAGAGGCTCCAGCACGCTTGCCCGGATTTTATGGCATCGGGGCTTCCGCTGTCTACCAATCATGGCGTTTTAGGAACTGACTGTTCCTTATTCGGCTTGGGCCGCTGTTGGGATCTGCGCGACTCAGTTCTTCCAGCGCGTCCTATTGGCGTGCGCCACAGCTCAACCAGGTTTCTAGAGGACTGCGATCGCCAGGGTAAAAACACCCGCGATAGCGTCGTCATCGGGCTCCGATCACTTGTTCTTGCTTCAACTTGCGGTCGTACAACTTCTCGGCAACGACTCGAGACCGATAGGCTTCGGATACGAGTAGCCGTCGGCGTGTTCGAGGGGGCTATAACTGATCCCGCATGACGATCAGACCTCCACGTTGTTGAAAGTAAACACACTAGAATTGCTCGTACGGCAACTCAAGCACGCACCTCGAACGCGATACGGAGTAAACCGAAGTCCGCATGTTCCCGATCGTTCTCTGCCAGGCGGGGCGTGGCGGAGACATTTCAGGACTCTCCCAGTCCTCAGGCGTGATTCTAGGCCTTATGGGAACAACATATCCGACCCGCAACATCCGCTCCACGGCAGAACTTGTTGCTTCTAGCCATGGAGAAAACCCTCATCGTCGTCCAGAAAGCGCTGCTGCCCCTTTCAACAGTCTGTCGGAATCCTGCTGGGGTGAGAAAGCTTGGCGGAAATTTCGATCCGCCGAGCAGGAACTGTGTGCTTGTACTCGTCCCACAGTGCGAGGTTCACGGCTGAGTCATCCTACTGGGGCAAGTCAGCACTGTGGTTTCCTTGTACGAGTATGGTGTTAGACCTTGGTTCAATCTATCGGGCTGCAGCTAAGTCTGACAGCCACAATACTCCAAGTATCTGGTGAAGGAATTATGTTCCACGAGTCCCGTCCTGTGTGGGCGCTTTGTCAGACAGACTTATCGTGACGTCACCCTATTTTTCAGCCACGTTTTGGTGATCGCCAATGCAGACCTGCGACAATCATCTATCTTTGCTAGCCACATTTCCTGAAGCACAGATCTCGGTTTCAAGAGATCTTTAGGCGCTTCCTTTCTTCGAACCCACCTCATCCATACACAGTACATTCCACCCACGACTCCTGTCGGTGAAGTTAGCAAACCACCCTCCCCGCTAGGACTCGGCAGGCAGCGCGTCATCAATCCCCCGGCCCTGAACCACAAGCTCCACTTCTCGGCGTCTGATACGAGTCGATCCTGTATCGCGCACGGCCAATCTTCAATTATCCAATATTCGGCGACCACACCACGAGGCTTCTCGAAGAGGGGGAAAGTCGGCCATATCCGAGCATCGCCAGCCGTGAAAAAGTCGAGCTGCACACCTGCGTCGAGAACAAGGCAACGCAGGCCGAAAAGATGGGCAAGCAACCCAACCTCTTCAGCTACCCCACCGTGGACGAAGTCGCAGCCCATCTGCGCATCTACATCCTCCACGCCCAGAAAGCCGCTTTTCAGCGACATGATGTCTTCAAGATCGCCGTCTCAGGCGGCAGCCTTCCCGCTACCCTGGCAAAAGCACTCCTGAACGCCGGCGAAACTGAAGACACTGCGTCCTCTCCACAATTTTCAAAGTGGGAGATTTTCTTCGCGGATGAAAGGGCTGTGCCCCTCGACCACGAGGATAGCAACTACGGGTTGTTGAAGAAAGATCTACTGGACAAGATTCCGAAAGAACAAGGCACGCCGACGGTCCATCCTATCAATGTGGAACAACTCGACAATACACAGGAGCTGGCAGATCAGTATCAAGAACTGCTCACCTCTAGTTTCGCCAGTAAAGACTCAGTGAGAGTGCCCGTCTTTGACCTCATTCTCTTGGGCTGCGGGCCGGATGGGCACACGTGCAGTCTCTTCCCTGGGCACAAGTTGCTGCGTGAAACGGACGCCTGGGTTGCAGCCATTGAGGATAGCCCGAAACCGCCACCGAGGCGAATTACCTTGACTCTGCCTGTTGTTACACATGGGCATAAAATCGCATTTGTGGCTACAGGTGGAGGAAAGAAGGAGATTCTGAAAAAGATCCTCGAGGCTGATGATGAGGGACGGAGTCTTCCCTGTGGACTTGTGAATGAAGCTGCCGCAGACAAAGTCAGCTGGTTCACAGACGATGCGGCCGTCGAAGGCGTTGCATTCCCGAGGAGGGGCAACCTGTGATCTACTTGATGATTGAATGAAGACATATGAGAGATTGGCAGCACCGCACAGCTTTGGGGCACAGGATCCCGGGACGAGGCGCGAAGCACCTGCTCGGACAAAGGAACAAGTGCTGAACACGAAGCAAGAGGGCAATCAATGGCTTTTGAGCAGTCATCATTGCACGTTTCGGGTCAACTCACTCAACGGCACAGATTGGGTGCCGAAGGCAGAAACCCCGGTCTTTTATGCCGCGGTCCGGATGATGACGATGACGACGACGACGATAAATACGGAGTTGATGTTGCACTTTCACTTCCCTGGAATATACCTTCGAGACATCGACAAGGTGTGCCGGACATTGATAGACTCTAGATTTCACTTCATCTACGTATGCCTATTTCTGTTCGTCGTGTAGTTCCTGTGTCGCAGCCATGCAACTCGCGAGGCACCTACAAGGTTTTGATAGTCTGGAGGATGAAGCGAGCCGCATCGCCTTCGTACCTGGGTAATGAGGTGCTCACGCTGGTAGAGAAAGGTACGAGTAGAATGATACAGGACCTCCAATATCACGTCCTCGTCACGTATTAGTCCCATGAACTGCAAGGTTTGGGACCACTCGGTGCTGTAGATCTCGGGCTGTCCCACCATCCCTTGGGCTTTTCTTCCACGTGGTCGAGCAGGACCGGTGGTTACGGGAGAGGATTTAGGTTCCGCGCCCGGCACGCCAGATCTTCAAGCTCTCTTCCGAACCTTCCTTTACTCTGTTACTCGACGCTTGAACGGACGGACCAGTCGGGGTTGATATATGGGAGATTGCTTCATCAAGCAGGCCGGTAATGGCTTTAATCTGAAAGACAATGTCAGGGAGCAGCCGGGCCCTCGCTCCTAGTGTGACCGCTACCCAGGGTGGTCGAGTCGGTCATTTTCGCCAACCTGTCTAACGCGGCCATTTCATTCTCGGTAGTCTCCATTTCATAGCCTGTGGGCTCATTGGACGGCATCTCTTTGAGTCTGGCCTTGTCGATTATCTCTTCATTTGCAGGCAACTCGGAGATATCGGGTGGTGTCTTCTCCAGCAAGGCCTGAGAAGCTGGTGTGCCTTCTAGTTCCTTCCGGTCGGGCTTTAAGTCATCCGAATGGAGTTTGCCTTCTCGTGGGCCGCTGGGTCATCTCCCAGCGCAACTGGCTTTCTGCGGCGTCGTCTGAGCAGAAACCATACGACGATGACTATCACTGCTGTACCGCCCACGCCTCCTCCAACACCACCCGCTATCGCCGCCGTGTTCGAATGGCTTGCATCGCGCGTTGGGATCGCGGCCGCGCTCGACGTTGAGTTGGGCTGGGAGGACGTCACCGGAGGTGGAGTGGCTGCCGTACTAATGCTCATCGTAGGCGGCGTGCTGTTGGTCGACGAGGTCGTCGAGGAGGTAAACGCGCTGGCCGTGGACATTGTCGGCGCTGCACTTATCAGCTTTGGCCTCCATGTGCCCAACGGTTACCTTACGGTTGGATGTTGAACAGTTGGATGCGGTGGTGCTCGAAACCAAAAGATACCCGGCGCACCACGCATAGGAGGAGCCAACGGAGGCAGTGTACGACGCGATTTCTGCAGAGTCGACTGAGGCAGTGGCCTCTGCGATTCCGTTTTCCACACAGATGTTCACATAATAGTCTAGGGTGGGGTCATTGACCGTCGCGCTTGAGTTCTGGTTGGCAGCTATGCATGCTTTGCATGCGTTCAGTCCCTTTATAAAAGCTCCATCGGCAGCACAGAGCGTACTAGCGTCTGATCCAATCGATTCACCGATGATTGCCACCTCATCTGTTAGGTCGCGTCAACGAAGCCCATGCAGGGCATCCGAGGAAATGCAAACGCACCGCAGACAGGGTAGCATGCTGTCGGGATGATTGAAGTATCCTGCCGTTTCTGAAGGACCACCACAGCAGACGTTATGAACATATCCAACCTCATTGTAATAGAAGGGTCCTGCTGCTGCTGCTGATGCAAAGTGAAGCATGCGACGTCCTTGTAATCAGGCTGAGCGGTGGTACAGAAGAGGTCATAGCACAAGAGACCTACCGAACCTCAGATGAGCTGGGAAGCGGCACAAGTTCCAGCACATCTGCCTTGATGGTGACGGCTGGATAGTGCCCTGGAATCGCCGTAGTAAGGCATTCTGGCCAATGATCCCAGAGCTCGTTGCGAGCCACTGGTTGCAAATGGAGGCATTGGCCTGATAGCGGGCAGCTGGCAGCACGACAATGGCTTCCAACTAGATCCTGGGGGAAACCAGTCGACAGTGGACGGGGAAACGGGCAGCATACTGACGAATGGGGACCCTCTACGCGTAGAGCTGGTTCTGTGATGGGCCGCCAGCCGTATGCAAGTGTCAACGCATGGCAAAAGAAGTGCGTGCAGGTATAAGACAACGGGACGGTGACAGCAGGGGTCTCGGCAGAGGACCCTCCATATGCTTTTCCGTAGCTCGATAGTGCGGACCATTCGATGCTGTTGCGAAAATCATCGGCGCGTTGCAGGTCGGTTGGTAGCAATCCTGAGGGGACATCGGCAGCACACTCGAAGCCCTGGCCTCGCCTTCCACGTCTTGCGTGTCGGTGAGCAGTCAGAAGAACCGGCCTCTCTGTTGCATCTCCGGTTTCAAAGTCCCATTTTGGCGCAGAAGTCCCCTCAACCTGACTACAGCTGTCACCTTGACATTGGTTTCGTGTCTGCCTCCAGGTCGGCTCTGAACCACTGCCATCGTGGAAAGTTACTGAAAATTCTACTCTAGTGACGCGGTCTACGAAGCAATGACTGCGTCGACCTTATATCGATGAACTCGACCCTAGAGGAGGGCGAGAGCTTCCTGCGCGACGAGGCCGAAGGTCTTAGTGAGAGCCGGCATGGCGAGCACTCGGCGATTCACGACGACGACGGAGATGTGCCCGAGATTACGCCTGAACAGCAGACACAAGAAGGGGCGGGCGTTGAAGCCTCCGATTCCGAGATCGAAGTCGAACGCGACACGAATGGTGACGAGGAGGAACTGCCAGAGCCGAATGGAGTAGACGGTGGGAGCCCACTCAACGGGACCACAAACGTCCTGAGCATTGATGATTCTTTGTCAACACCTGATGACACGCCATCCATACAAGGCTCGATACTGTCATCCCCACTGAGCGATGCTGGCTCCATCCGCAGTCCCGCCCGAAGAGGCAGCCCGTCAATCCCGCACCGTCCCTTTGACGTCCGGTTCCAATCCCGCCTGTCGAGTTCCCAGCTCTCTCCTCTCCGATCTGTCTCGCCTGCTTTTCTCGGGGTACACTCGCGCCACTCTTCCGTCGCCAGTCTAGGACCACAGCCACCTTCCGAACCTGACGAGGGCGTAAATCCGTGGGATGTCATCAGGTGGAGCAAGTTCAAGAAGATCACTGGGCAGGCGTTCTCTGAGATCGGGAGAAGAAATTTCGGAAGCCCAACATGTCTGGCGGTGGCAGACCAGCTGGTGCTGGGGACGTCCAAGGGCGTGGTTCTCGTGTTCGACCATCACCAAAATCATAAAGCCATCATTGGGAGTGGCACAAAGGCTACCGAGAGCGGACCTGTCACAGCTCTCGCGATATCTGCAGACCATACTACTATTGCCGTCGGACATGCGACTGGGCACATCTTTACGTGGGAAGTAGCCAGACCTACTCGACCGTTCCTCCACATCCAGCCCATGGACATTTCCCAACCCCAATCCAGACGCGGTGACGGCCATATTGTAGGAAGTGCGGTCGTCCACATCGGATTCTTGGGTTATAGACATACCGCCCTTGTCTCTGCCGACGATAAGGGCATGGCATTCTCTCACCTGGCAACCCGAGGCATGGGGGCTGTTAGCCGCGTCGTTCGCACTACTCGAATTCTGGGGCGGTACCCAGAAGTCGTCTCACGGACTTCGAGGCCTCAGAAGAAGAGTTCAGTGTTGGCCTTTTCGCCTCTGCCGCTCGGCAACATAGAGCAAAGGACAGACAGCCTAGGGTTAGTGGCCATGCTAACCCCTTACTTGCTTGTCATTGTCTCGACGACTCCCGTGGCGCAGACCCAGCATAAAGCCGCGCGTCCAAAGGAGGTCGCGGCCCACAGCGCCATGACTGCAGCGCTGGCATGGTTCCCAGCCATAAAGTTGAAGTCCGAGGAGTCCGAGATCTCAAGGACGAAGCTTGTGTTTGCCTGGTCGAACATTCTCACTGTCTTGGAAGTGCACGAGATGCAGAGCGAGGACGATACTGAAAAAGACAAACCGCCGGAGCTGCAGTTCCTGGCCAGGAGCCGCTACCAGGCTGAGGAAGCCATCGTTGCAGTGCAGTGGTTGAACAAATCAGTTTTGGCCGTCCTCACCATCACCCAACAGCTACTGATCATCGAAGATTTGACTATGCACGTAACGGAAGCTTTCGACCTCCTGAGAAAGAACGTCTATCATACAGACCTCTATTCTCAGCAACTGAGGGCGATCATCGAACAACTTGACGAAGAGGATACCTCGATGCATGGGGTTGTCGCAGACGCATTTCATATGAGTTTCCGGGCCTACAAGGGGCGGTTGTTCCTGCTTGGCGTCAATGATATCTGGACAGGAGTTCTGACAAATTGGGCCGACCGACTTTTGGCCATGATCAATATCGGCGACTTTATCGGTGCCATTCGACTTGCCGCAAAATACTACCAGGGCGAAGGGGAAAAGGCGACCATTGGACTTCCCGAAAACGACAATACGCGCGCAAGTCTGGTCAGAGAAAAGCTCTTCGAGATGATGACCGCGTCTTTGAAGTACGCCTTCGGCAAGAATCAACAGGCTGGGAATGAGCAGATTGAGAAGCCTCAAATGGTCGAGCTTGCAGATGCCTGTATCAAAGCGTGTCTCATCATGAATGATCAAGACTTCCTTTTCGAGGATGTCTTCCCGTGGTATGACGAGCATGGGCAGGGACCTTTATTCGTCGACGTCTTGGAGCCGTATATTCTCGACCAAACGATTACATCAGTGCCTCCACCTGCTCTGAAGACTCTGATCAACCATTTTGCTGAGACCCACACCCCGTCGGTCCTGGAGGAGATCATCTGCATGCTCGATACTTCGACCATGGACATTGATCAGGTGACGACGCTCTGCAAACGACACGGCCTGTACGATGCCTACATCTATGTCTGGACGAAAGCTCTCCACGACTATACCACACCTTTGACGATCCTCCTCGATTTTGCCGACAGCGAAGAGATTTTGCGCCAACAGACGGTCGACGTTGTGGATAGATATGCCCTACCTCAGAAAATGTTCCCGTACATCTCTTTCATCTTGACGGGTCGAGTGTATCCTACTGGAAATTCGATGGACGACGAAGAGGCTGCCAACGCAAAGGGCCAGGTTTACGACTTCTTCTTCTCTGGGGTTTCAAGCGCAAATGAGATTTACAACAGAAGAGGCGACGCTAGCTTGAAGGCCGCAACTTCTTTCGGCAATCTCTCTCGCGTCCTCCGCTTCGATACCGCTAGCTTTATTGCGGCCATTAACGAGGCATTCGAAGATAGCTATCTGAACTCCGCGGATGGTGACCCTCTGAACAGCCTCCATATTGGACACGCTTCGGCATCGCGGACCTATACTCGCCAATATGTGGTCCGGATTCTGCTGGAAATCATGTCGGCTGACTTCGATCCCGACGATTCCATCTACTTGGATATGTTCATCGCTCGCAATCTGGCCAAGTATCCTCAGTATCTGGTCCTCTCAGGCACAATACTACAAGAAATTTTCGGTCGCCTCTGCCACTACCCGGAGGACGACATGCGAGAAGATGCTCAGCTCAGTGTAGAATACCTCCTGTCTATCTATCAGCCGCCAAATGTACTGGAATTTGTCCCTCTGCTCCGACAGGCAGGGTTCTACCGGGTTCTGAAGTCTGTGTTTAGGCAGGAGCGCCGATACGCTGATATGGTGTCCACATTCTTTCTTGACAGCGAAGACCAAGAGGGTGTATTCCCTGCAATTACCGAGTGTCTGCGAGCCGAGTCGCCCGTGGCCGATCAACAGCGGAAGGATGTCAGAGAGACGGTGCAGCGGCATGCCCTAGACCTCGTCACGATCAATGTTCGGAGAACTGCTGCCACCATTGACGAGGCTGCGCCGGACATGCACCATATCTTCATACAGGTGTTAGCTGATGATGCTTTTGCGCAGTACGAGTACCTCCGTACGATTCTCGAGCCGGATGACAAGCTTCGTGGTCGCCGCACATATGATCACGCGCTGATGGAATTGTATGTGCGCCTTTTGTGTCAGTTTGACCCCTCACATGTCAGAGATTATGTGGAAAACATTAAGGAGGGCGACATTCGACTTGCAGAGGTGCTCCCGACAATTGAAGACAGCGGTATCATCGATGCTGTTGTGATCTTACAACTTCGGCAAGGTCAGGTCAAGGAAGCGATGGACCGTTTGACCAAACATTTGTTCTTCCTAGGCTCTACGCTCAAGGCCTTGAAGACCGACTTGGTTGAACGGGGAGATGACGCGTCTATCCACCATGCAAGCACCGGGGTCCTCGAGGCATTGGAGAAGTACACGCGAGTGGGCATCTGGCTCTGTCAGGGCCAAATGAAGAACGCCCCAAAGGCGCCCACGGTCTCCAAATCACCGAGAAGGACGGCAAGTGTAACACGAGCACTGTCCTTTGAGGAGAACCTTTGGCTCGAACTCATTCTCTGCGTGGTGGGGATCGCTCGAGACGTCTCAGTCAAGGGTGTGCTAGACGTCACGACGGACCGAGGCGAAAGAGACGTTGAGATCACAACTGTGCTGCGGACTGCGATCCAGCAGATCTTTACGGCCCTCCTGACCAGTACTGCATCAACGCGTGATGCTGCTGCCGGTAGGGATATGATGTTCTTGCGCATTTTACGAGCATTCCTGTCTCATGCAGCCGACGCAAGCCCCTCCTTGTCAGAACTGCGGCATGTCATCAGTTCGATATTTTCCGCGTATGCATATGAGGAGTCCCTTCTGGCTCTGTCGAATGCCATGCTGGACAAAGATGTGTTCGTCCACCTCGACGAGGTGACACGTCTCAGGCTGCGCGGTTGGCGACCTCGAGGCCAGGTCTGCGAAGTTTGTCGCCGGCGGATCTGGGGTCCGGGGATTGGAGAAAGGGTGTGGGAGCAATGGCAGAAAAGGGAAGAAGCTAGACTGAATCGGCGGCGGCGCATTCAGCAAGGCGATCCTACAGAAGAAGCAGATAGCACTCGAGGGAAGGGCAAGGCGACCGTCGGAGCGGGCTCGCAGGAGGCGCTCGAAGTCGACAAGCCGGGTGGATCCACTGCTCTGGGAGAAGACGTCGGGCCCCTCGTCGTTTTCTCCTGCCGACACGTGTACCACCAAAAGTGCCTGGGACCGGCGCAAGGAGAGGACGGTGTTCCTCAGCTAGTCTGCCCGGCTTGTGTATAGCTGGGTACATTGAAGAGTAGAGGTCGTTTCCTTGCGTGCTGGGGAATGGACCGCCCCCTACGGAGTACATCGGAAGAGCTCCATCGGCCCTGACACACGGAATGTTTCGCAGTGGACGCGAAGCATCCAGCCTCGCACGTGACCGGCCCATGGCGGCCTCCGATTGGTGGACGGGTCGACGCTTAGCCGCGCCATTGGCCCGCCGCGTCGTCCCCTTTTCTGGCCCTCCCAAGCCTCGTCCAGCCACGCATGCACATCATGGCTGCGAGGGTCAATGCGGACAGCCTATCGGGCTGATCGATCCTTGCTCCCGCCTCGTCGCGTTTCATCCATGCGGAGAAGATACACGAAGACGACAGACCTCTGCGGCCAGGGTTTCATGCTATTCTGAGCCTCACGGTTCGCCGACACCCCCCTCTCTCTGCAGTATTGATCACGGATGCCTTTCCCTCCTTAATCAGCGTTCGCACAGCCATTCATGGCGGTCGAACCCTTTTCGCCACGGGCATTCTAGTGTTCGCCTGGCCTGGGGCTGGCAATGTACCGGGTACACCTGGTACTCGGACGGGCAGTGTCCAAGTACCTCGCCCTGCTGACCCGCACGCGCGCACGCTCGAGGACCCCTTACCTGCAAGGCCAGCGCGTTGACAAAGTCAAATGTGCCAATCCGCGAGGCTGATGGATCTGCGCGTCAGCGAGGCATCTGTGCATCGTCGGCGCGCTCCTTGCAAGGCCGCGTATGGACCGAGCGGGCAGACGGGCCCCACCCCTTCGCTCAACGCATCTGGACCAGCCTCGCCCCTATCCGTATGCTCCTCCTGACACCCCCCTCGAGACATGTACATATTTCGCGCTTCTGCCCTCACGGATGGTCTGTTCTTTCTTCTCGTGAAGGGTTTGTCGGTCTTGTGCTTTATTCGTCTTTGTTTCCTTCCGCCAGCCTACTGTGCGTCCACTCCTTTGTCAAGTTTGCATATCTGCAGCCGCTGTCGCTCCTTTCTTCAGTCGCTCCTTTAGCATCTCCCCTGCATTATCAGCAAAGATGAATATGTGGGCTTCCATTCTGTTCACCCTGGTGGGGCTGCTGGTCTCTTTCAGCACGGCTGGATACGTGCTCCAGGACGACTACAGCCCTGATCAATTCTTTTCCATGTTCGACTTCTTCACCGTATGTACCCTCGCTCCCTCCCTCTGGGTTTGCCAAAGCTAACGAGCGAAACTAGGACGCGGACCCGACGAACGGCTATGTCCAATATGTCGGCCAAAGCACCGCCCAGCAAGGCGGCCTCATCAACAACGACAACGGCGCCATCTATATGGGCGTGGACCATTCCAACGTGGCCTCGGGCTCGGGCAGACAGAGCGTCCGGCTAACGAGCAAGAAATCCTACACCCACGGTCTCATCGTGCTCGACCTGTCGCACATGCCCGGCGGCATCTGCGGCACGTGGCCGGCCTTCTGGACCGTGGGGCCCAACTGGCCCAGCGCGGGAGAAATCGACATCATCGAGGGCGTCAACTCGCAGAGCGCCAACTCCATGGCCCTGCACACCGGCCAGGGCTGCAGCGTCGCCAACAACGGCCTGTTCTCCGGCCGAGTGTCGACGCCCAACTGCGACGTCAACGCCTCGGGCCAGCCTGGCAACGCGGGCTGCGCGATCCTGACGCCGAACGACCAAAGCTACGGCACGGGCTTCAACCAGGGCCAGGGAGGCGTCTACGCCACCGAGTGGACCTCCCAGGCGATCAACATCTGGTTCTTCCCCCGCGGCGCCATCCCCTCGGACCTCTCCTCGTCGAGCGAGAACCCGGACCCGAGCGGCTGGGGCCAGCCGATGGCCTCGTTCTCCGACTCGGGATGCAACATCGACGACTTCTTCAGCGACCATCAGATCGTCTTCGACACGACCTTCTGCGGCGACTGGGCGGGGAACGCCGCCGTGTGGGCGTCGGATCCCGTCTGCGGCTCCAAGGCCGCGACGTGCCAGGCCTTTGTGCAGAACAACCCCTCGGCCTTCCAGGACGCGTACTGGACCGTCAACTCGCTCAAGGTCTACCAATCGTCGGGCGCCGAGGGGCCGCCCGCCACCGTCACGGCGTCGGTGCCCTTCCCTGGCCCACCGTCGGGTGTTCCGCCCGTCGGCTCACCGCCCGTCTCTCCCATGACAAGCCCCTTCTCGTGGGGTGGCGGCGGCGGCGGTGGTGGTGGACGCTACACACGCACCTTCGGCGACTGGGGCGCGAACTTTGTCGCCGAACCCTCCGCCGCACTATCTCCCTCCGCGTCCCTCTCCATGACATTCGACGCGAGGACGCCGACCGCCACCGTTGGGCCGCCGCTTGTGGTGACCATGGCCCCTTCGGACGCCAATGTCGACATTCAAGCGAACCCGGCCACGGCCACGGCCACGGACAAATACATGACTGTCGCCGCGCTGGGAGAGGAGGATTTCCGTCCCGGCCCCAGTCCCAGTTATGCGCAGTCGCACGCGCATCCCCGGCGGCACCCCCTTCCGCAGCCCCATCTAGGCCAGCGCGACACGATGATGGAGCCGAGATCCCCTGCGCCGGAAGAAGGGGCCGGACTCCGCGGAGGCCCCATGGCGGAGGCGTTCAGGACGCACCTGCTGTCGAGACATCGGCGGCATTTGTTTAAGCATGTCTTTCCCGAGGCGGGGAGCGACGACTGAAGAGCGAAAGGTCTGAACGGAAAAGATTGTGCGAAAGCTGCAAATCCCTTTTTTTAACGAAGAATGACCGAATGATGGAATAGATGCATGGTACATGTGCAAAGTTACACGTACAAGGAAAATCACGACGACGTATATGGATCTGGACTTGGGATCTGGAATCGGAATCAGAACTGGAACTCCGTCTCCCATGGAGATGCGTGAGATTAGCATGGGTGTTGATGGATGCATGCGCTGGATATTACGACGTCTTCCTGGGACACGAAATGAGACGAGACATAGATTTGATACCCTCCGCAACGTTGCATCACGAAAACTCAACTGCTTTCAATGATGATACAGATGAAGCTTCCCACTTGTGGCACCTCGTCTCTACATTGTCCTGAAATAATCTCTGCGCATGTTCGCGGCCGTGGGTCGCTCTGCAACCAAACCCTTCTCCCCCTCCCGACAAGTCCTTCTCAAGGCTCCCGATCTGAAGCACCCGGGTCGTTCAAGCCCAAAGAATCGCCACTTGTCCAATTGACATCCAGAAACAAATACGAGATCTTCCATTTATTTCCCCCGCCGTCGTCCTTGCGGAAGCTCCAGTAGTAGTAGCCGCCTTCTTGGAACGTTTTGCCGAGGTCATGCTCGTCGGTGCCGCAGATGGCGTGGAGTGCTGTGCGGGCATATGCGACATTCTCCACATAAGGATCGAACGTTATGGTGAAGTTTGAGGAGGCGTGCTGTGATTTCGATCAGACATTTGCCATCTCACTGTTGAGAAGCCTCCCCCCACATCATATTCTCGTGGATCAACGGGAGCTCACCAGCATTCGATAGAACCTTGTCTCAGCATTCATAGCCCACTTTGCCAGGCCCTCCTTGCCCTTATGGTTGCCAAAAGGGTACGTGACATCGCAATCGTCTGTAAACAGGTCCACCCACTTCTCGATTGCAACATGGTCAACCATACAGACATCCAGGACATATGCGTACTCGTTCAAGAGGTTGGTTATCTGTTGGTGCTCGTATAGGTATCTAACTCTGTCTTCCAATGTTTGAGGCTCGGCCAACGACGATGACTTGAGATTGAGGTCCTTGGTGCCATTCCGAGCGCCGTTCGCGTACGATATTGGCTCTGAGCGGGGGTATTCGAGATATGAGAGCGGATGTTTGAGTGGTAGTAATGCTGGTCGTGGACTCATCGTTGGATCGACTCGGCAACCCTTCTTGGATTTCCGTTGAGTCAAAGAGTGCCTAACTCTGATGTAGAGAGGTCTAAATGCACCAGTGAGTACCACGCAAAACCGCCCTCCACGATTGACCTCTCGTCTTGGAGACGGAATATCACGCGGGGGTTCCGCATGTCATGCAGAATCGAATCCCTCGCTTCCCCATATTGCGGAGAGATGCTCCACGCATTCCAATTGGCTGCAGCCATACTTCCGATCTAGCAATTTGCCTTCGGAAGAGATACAAACAACCTCTTTCGAAGTTTAACCTGCGTGACAAGGACATCTTATCCCATGTGGCTAGCTAACAGCGAAGGGTCCAGGCCCGAGGAGATTCCCTGCTATCCTGCATCTGGGGTGGCATAGTAATAGAACCCTTCTCCCTCCGGTGTCCAGTGGGGGCTGGTGCGGTTGAGCTGAGAGGTAAGCCCAAGCATATCGACTTGTGGTGGGGTCTCCGAGAAGGTCATGTCGAAATTGAACCTTGGAATGTCAAAACCTGGGACATCGAAGCCCGGAACGAAATTCAAGATCTGGTCTGGCGACTCGAGGTTCGGGACGGTGTAAGCAGCGTGAATGTCTGTGGTAGTACTGGGCGTGTCTCCTGCAACGTAGCCGACTGTCACCTTTCTCAGCAGCCGACGAAGTTTTTCAGCTGCCACTCGCGCAAATGGCAAGGCCTCCCGGTGTGTTGCGAAGAACGCCGCGGCAGATTCGATAGTGTCGATGATCTTGCTGCGGTCAGGCGTCGAAGCTGCCAGAAACTCTTGGGCCGAGTCGCTTCTCACATACAGCAGAAGCGTCAGGGTTCCGTTCCAAAGATAGCCCATAGCATGGAACAGAGCCGCTTGAAGGGTGCCCGAGCTGCCTGGATTGATGGACGAGATAGTGAGTTGTACGAGCGACATGGCCATCTCAATACATCTGGAAGCGGCGAGGATGGATTCCTCCTTCACCTCCATTTGCTTTTCCCGTTTCTGCACAACCAGGTTGAGGAAGGCGCGGTACAAGAGGATTCGGAGGTTCAGATAGCCTGGTATTTTGGTAATCAGATAAGCCATTCTTGTCCGCTTCCAAGCAGCGGATGAACTTACGAAGCCGTATGATGAGCCCATGAGGCTCCTTTGACCATGTTGAATCATGGTACCAGCCGTCGTACCAGGCGCGAATCGCGCCATCTGCCGCACGGAGAGCCGCCGCTCGTTCGCCCACGCCGGAATGCTTGAAAGCCAGTGAATAGACTTGTTCATAAGCGTCCCAGGCTAGATACGAGAATTGTCGCATCCGTTCAAGATATTGAAGGTCAATCGGCGAAGTGTCCAGAGGAAAGGGTCGGACGTCAACTTCTCGCGGTTGGATGCCGCATGGACGCCCTGACAGAGCAGCAAGTTCCCTGCCGAGCATCAGAAATTCAGACCGGTACGAGATGTATCGTGACCTACGTCTCATATATGAAAAGACACCTGCTGGAACGTCAATATATTCTATCCATCTGAGAAGGGATTGATATTCACAATACTCACCACCAAGTTGCACACCAGCCATTGATGTCGAGGACATGAGCGTCGACCGGCAAGAGCTCCCGGTGCATGCCAATCGCATAACCTACCCTTGCTGCCGCTCCCAGCATCGCATATGCTTCGTGAAGCCTTTGTTGATTGAAGAGCCAGATAAACTTTCAGCACTCTCAGTATCAAGTAAGCCGACTAATGAAACATGCGCAACACTCACTGCAAGGAACATCGAGTTCACGGCAGACATGTCGCCACCAGAGAATGGCACATCGGCGAATGTGGATTTCGCCAAGTTGAAACAAATTTCACCATGGGAAGAGCCAAGTGCGTCTTCTCGGACCTTGTCGTCCGGATCGACCGTGCTGCACTGATGTCCGTGGGCCAGCACCATGTACAGAACAGCAGCCCACAACTCGTACCCTTTCCCCTCCGTTGGCAACCCTTCCCAAAAGTTCCTATAGCGTTCCATAAACGTCACGCGGTTCAGGATGGGATAGAGGCGGTGAGCGGTCTGGAAGTATCGACTCACATATTCGTCGGCGGTTGACCTGGGTGGCAACGATGTCCCAGTGACTTGGGCAAATCGAAGGTTGGCTGTATTGTCAAGCCACAGCTTGGCTCTGTTGAGAGGCCACTCTACCCGAGACGTAGACTGCTGTTCCAGAACCTCCTCCTCTTCCGCCTCAACTGCATTGATAATAGCATTAGGCGAAGAGCCTCCATAGAACTCGGGGTTTCGCGTCCCGATAGTCAGATAGTTGACGCCACGCAGCAGCTGTGCCATGTCGTCTTCGTTTTGGGCTGGTGCTGACAAGGGGCCGTATACTTGGTCGGAGTGACGGGGAGGGCTGCCCCCGGTGTCGCTCCAGTTCCGGCTTGTTGTATAACCTTCGTATACTCGAAGGCGATCCTCGAGCTGTGCAATCCTTCTACAGGTCCAGACTGTGAGACGACGCCATGGCCAGAAGAGGAAGGTTGACTCACTTCATCGCCCTTGCTAGGGTGAGCTTCTCCGGTGCTCGAACGTCTCCTCCATAATGGCACTGGCAATCGACGTCAGCTGCCGTAACGAAACGCGACAGAGCAATGGCGGTCCAGGCCTCACCGGAAGTGCATTTTCTTGACACGTTTTGCACGGACTGCCTCCGTTACACTTTAGGTCTCTGGTCAATTTCTGTTTAGAGAGGATGGGGGCAGTTCTTGCAGGCGTACCTTCCGGCGCAGTGCTCTGCAATTGGAACAAGCCTGCTCTGTTTTGGTTCTCTTCACCCCTGCCTGACCGGAGGCGACGACCGCAGGAGACGAGAGGTTGGACTCATGTTCTCTCTTCCGGTCAGGTGCGATCTCTCGATATTGGAGCATCGCATTGTCGGTAGATAACTGGCTTGATTCAGGGTTGGTAGGTATGACACGGTTCGACATTGCAAAAGTGAGCCTCCGGCAAATCACTTCAACCTCACCACTAACTGACCAACCTCTGGGGAAAGATGAGTCAGCCTCATCTTGCGCCAGATACCCCACAGATTCGTGAAGACGCAGGTCATGCTCATTTACTCTTTATCAACATTCATCCGCCATGCGCAGAATATGGCCGCTAGTTGCATCGGACCCGTTCCGGATGATGTTGTGGGCATGGCCTAGGCATCACTTCCTGCTCTTCTCATCTGATGAAACTGTGCAACGGTTCGAAAATCCATCAATTCTACTTCGCTAATTTTTGCTGCTACTTTTCTGACTGCTCTCTCCCACGCGTCGTCCACCCGCCAGCCGCTCGCTCTTTCAGCTCAGTCACTACACCATCAAGCCATTTCACGCAACATCCACTGTTTGATTGACCCCAGCGTGTTTGCCTTCCAAATGGCGTACGTGCTCAGCCTTCTCGGCCAAAGTATCGACTACGGCATGATCCTTGACAAACAATGTGTCAATCTCTTCCAGCGTCAAGCCGCCGGTTTCGGGATACAGGAACCAGACTGGAGCGCAATCAGCACGACAAGAAACAAGGTAGATTGAGAAGTGACCTTACCTATGGGTAATTGCAGAAAAGTGAAGATGATGAAGACGATGTACAACCGCCAGTGGATGTTAGCAATTCCAATCGGGCCAACCTTGACTGCAGAGGTCAGCTCATTGCACGGCTGAAAGTACCAGGTTCAAAAATTTACCAATGATGAATGTGAACGTCCCTGAATCAAAAACGTTAGTGCCTGCATCCCTCATCTTCAAGAGCGTCCACTTACAGTTGGCGAATGCGTTCAGAGCGTTTCCAATATGCCTGTACCGAACAGGCACTAGCTCAGGACCGAGACACCAGGGACTGCAGAGCGTCAGCTTCTCCGGGGGCCACGCCATTGCACACCTACGCTGGCAGCCAACTCCAACCGAATGCGACGCAGATCAGACAAGTGGCACCGAATGCGACCCACAGCTGTGCTGTTCCTCCGTTCTTCACCATGGGAGTATAGATGCAATATCCGATCAGCATCGGTATGGTTCCAGAAACAAGCAGCTTCTTGCGTCCCACTCGCTCGATCAACCCAATGCCGGCGAGTGAGCCGACCCAGAAACTCAGTGATGCGATGCCGCCGAGAATGAGCGACAAGTTCGCGGATATTCCTAGTTGTACGAACACAGTGCTCGAATCTGCGAGATCTGGTCAGCCAACGACGACTTCAAAGAGACTCGTCTTATGGCACTTACAGTATATGACGATGTTGACGCCTGGTAGTTGCTGAATCATTTGGATAATAAAGACGAGCGCCATTCGGAATGGAATTCTCTGACCAGACTGGTCGTAGAAGATTGTTTTGAGATTATACTCGCCGAAATGATCTTCCAGCGCAATCGCGGCAAGAATCTCTCCACGTTCTGCCTGGACAAATTCGTGGTCGATCGGAAGCGCCTTCAGCGCCGACATAACTATATCTGCTTCATCGGTTCGATTCTTTGAATACAGCCATCGCGGGCTTTCTGGCAAGAACGGCAAAGCGAGTATTGTCAAAATCGCAAACACCGCCTGGAACGCTGTGAGAGAGTCAGATCGGCAGAATGCAGCGAGTACCAGCGGGCTTACCGATCGGAAAGCGCCACACCACCTGCCCGGTCAGATGGAAGAAACCATAATTCATCCAGTACGCAATGACTATGCCAAAAGCCGCTATTGAGAGCTGTGTGGCCACAAGCTGTCCTCGATGCTTGGCCTTGGATGTCTCCGACACCCAAGTTGGTACCGTGCCTGTATTCATTCCATTTCCTATGCCAGACACAATCCGACCGACGATCAATTGGGGCACGCTGTACGACGCAGTCTGAAGTACGGCACCTTGAGCAGCGTCAGCAAAAGCGTTGGTTTATTCCAAAATCCCACTTGCCAACAATCATGATTGACATCCCGATCCCAATAGTCCGCTTGCGACCGAGCGACGAACCCCAGACTGCGGCCACGATACAGCCCACCATGCAGCCGATATCGTATATCGAGACTACGGTCGATATCGTGTCGGCGTCGGTGGCCTTCACCGGTCAGCTAAAGCTCAACCAGGGACCGGCTGCGGATACTGTGACTTGCCTTGATATTGACCGCCTCGAGGAAATACGGGGTAGAGATGATACTCCCCATGATGCCTTGGTCATAGCCTAAAGGTTATCAGCCAATCTCACCCAGATCGTTTCTCATCGCTGAACCTCACCAAACAGAAGAAAAGCACTGGCTGAGCACAAGCTGATTGCCCATGAAAGAGCAGAGCCTTGCAGGCCTAAGAAAGGTTTGCCAGATGGAGACATCGTGTCTGGTGGGTTTGGGACAGTGCTGGTCGAATCGCTTTTTGGGCACAACCACATGGGAGCCCACCGAAGATATATTCCCACGCATACTCTGTATGTTTCTACTCTACAAGGCACTTCCAGGATCCACTAACAACTCCAAGCACATCTAGTCATGCAGGAGGTGCAGAACCCGGAGAAAGACGTCCCTCCACGAATCCCCATTGGCCCCCGCGTTGACCTCCACACATTCCCATTGGACATACACATCCTCGTGGCCTTGAACCCGGTTCAGAATGCGGAGCCCTGGCAGCTACCCCGGATATGTTCGACATGCTATAAAAATGTCGTTCGGGATGGGACATTGCCATCCTACACGGAAGACAATTCTCCCACACGAGGGGAACGAATCGCCCAATAGGACTTGCACCACATAGCTCCGTACATCTTCTCGACTCCCCGCCCACGAGCGGGACTCTTGACCGAGTTAGTGAGTGGCGGAGACGTCTACAAACAGGCCCCCTACAACTCGGCACACTCATCCAACGCCCACGACCAAAGGCCAGCGCCTTAAAAGGAGTCCCCTTCGACAATTTCTTCCAAAGACAACCTCTTCCACCCAGCTCACCCTCAAGCTAATCCTCAACCATGCCAACCGACACCAAGTCCATCCTGGCCGAAGTGGCCTCCCTCCGCGACGCGGTCACCGCCCTCCAAAGCTCGCTCGCATCGACTCAAGCCTCCCTCTCCGAAGCCCGCGACATCCAAGCCGTCCAGCGCCTCCTGAACCACTACACGGCCCTCCACGACGACGCGTGCTTCGACCTGGCCAAGCGCGCCGAGTGGGAATCCCTATTCTGCGCCGACGGCGTCGCCGTGTACCCGTACGGCCAGCACGTCGGGCGCGCCGGCAAGGGAGCCTGGGCCTTTGGCGGTGTCGCGTACTTCGAGCGCTGCCAACTCCTGTCCTCCAACTTTGACATTGAGTTCTCGCCCGGACGGCGGCGGGCGTACGTGCGCACCAACTGTATCGCGCAGTGGATGAGGCGGAAGGAGGTATTTGACGACCATTTCGACGAGGGGGGTTTCTATCATTGGATTTTGAGGAAGGAGGCGGATGGCCAGTGGGGCATCGAGAGGGTCGAGTTGACGATTACGTGGACGACGGGTGAGGATCCTACGGGCGTGGGACCGAAGACGAAGATGTTGGAGAAGCTGTAGGTGTCTGGGCCTGACACCACGCTCCCTGCATCATGGTGATCGTAGAGCACGTGAGAGAGTAAGGAGGAGAAGAAGAGGGCCTGGTTGTGCCCTTGCCGCCGCAGTGCTAGAGGCGAATTAACGGTTGAGACGGGTCAACGTGGAGCAAAACAATGATATCTTTATTCCGCCATTTGCTCACAAGCATATCAGTGTTAATTAGGCCGTCTCAGTGTGCTTCCCCCGTGTCTCGCTTTTCCGGGTTTGTTTTAACAATTATGTATTGGGAGATGGCGTAACTCTCCCTCCAAATATACAGTGACTATTCTCACAAGTCGAGCCCAGTTCGCTGTCGAAGCTGGGCCGAGTATGGGTATCCTTCAGATGCTGTCGCTGAGCACAAAATACCCCTGCTCCGGTGCCAGCACAACTCATCAAGGCTTTCGGAAGACCAACATAGATGCCGCAGAAGAACGATCGTAAATGTCATGAGATGACGAGATACAAAAGAAACAAGGCCCGGGTCCCATGCGAACGTGGTACCTCTCTAGGGTGATCACCAGCGTTCGTGCGTGCCTGCTGTCCCGAACGCGCTCCCTCTTTCACTGGCGGGACTGTTGGTTGCGGCGAAGTAGGTCAACGAGTTTCCAGCAGGGCTGCCTCTCCCGCTCCCGATGCCCATGCCAAAGTCGAAGCGCTCAAACTCATTCAAGCTGCTCACGTCCGACTTGGCATCGATGTCTTCATAGTCGTCAGCGTCTGACACAACACTGGCTCTTTTGGAGGGATAGAGGCTCGAAGCAGCCGTCTTCGGCGCCGCCGACTGGCTGATTCCGCTGCCGCTGCCGCCGCCAAAGAAGCGGTCTTGATGCTCCTTCGGGCTCTCTCGAGGTATTAGTTGTGAGCGAGTGGCCGGCGGTGGAAGCTTGGGAGACGGAGTCGGCTCTGCCGGAGTGTAGCCTAGGCGAGAAGAGTTGGCCAGGCGCGCAATGCGCATGTTCTCTTCGGTGAGACCATGGCCAGGCGGGCTACTGGAGCCTGGTGATTTGGTCTCTTTTCTTAGATCCGCCGTGTTGATCGGCGGTGGGGCGCGCTTGCCCGCCGGCACCTTTGATATGTTTGGAGTGTCTTTCACGATAGGCGAGTATTGAGAGATGGAAGAAGCGCCATTGAAAGCACCAGGTGGCGGGGCCGCAAGGCGAGAGGGCGCTTGTGCTCGGTTGCTGAGGTTCATGTTGGGAGAAGGATCGCGGAAGCGGAAAGCCGAGGATGGGGGCTGAGGTGAATTCTTTGGACTGGTGCGTGGAGGAACGGGACTCGGTCCATTGCGAAGGACTGGGCTCGGAGCTGTTCGAGACACTGGGCTTGGACCTGACCTTGGTGGTTGGCCTCTCTGACCAGGGGTGCTATTGCTCCTGTTTCTATATCCCCCTTGATCTCTGGCTGATGCGGGTGGACCAGGTCGTCCAGCTGTAGCTGGCCGCGGTCCATGACCAGGCAGTCCCTGACCCGGACCTCTGAAGTTTCTGTAGGGGGAATTCGCTGTCAAAGTTCTTTGTTGTTCGAGGGCGCGTTCTTGTCCTGCAGAGTCCGGTCCTTGAGGAGTCTGTGGTCGAACGAGACCAATCTGAGCAGACGGCCACTCTGACGTTGTCGTTGGCGGTGATATGGCGGATGGTAGCTCCTTCTGGAAGACCACAGGCGACTTCTTTTCAAACGCCCCTGGGTTCGACCTGGTGGACCTGCTACTGCTTGAGCGGCTACCCAGCTTCTCTCCTTTACCTGTCATCACAAACTCAGGCTGGCTCTGTAGCTCCCTTCTATGTCTCCGTCTCATGATGAACCAGAATACAGCCAATGACGCCAAGAGTATGACGGCGACTGGGACCACAATAGCGGGGATGAGCGTGGAAAGATTCGAGCTGGATTGCTTCGCTGCTGCACTGGTTGTTGCAGCGGCTGACGCTGCCGACGTCGTCGTGCGAACGGTAGATGAAGAGGCCGCCGCTGCCACAGACGTGAGGGAGGCATATTCAGCGGAGTTGGTGATGGTCCTGGTCACTTCGGTGGTAAACGTGGTCTCGCCCGTGTCGGTGCTCAGTGCCATTGTTTGCGTTTCTGTGATAGTGGTGAAGCCAGAGACAGCCTGGGCGGTAACGATGGGGGCGGTGGCCGAAGGGTCTGCAGTGGCGACGTCAGTCGCCGCTATCGACTGCGGTAGACTTGCTGTCGGGTTGTCTATGCGAGAAGGTAGCGTCTCCGTGGCCTGGGGGCCCCGCCTGTGTAGGCCCAGGCCATGTCTGAGCATCCTGCCTGGTTGCATTGCAGGCAGGATGAAGTGGTCGTCGCCTGCAGGAAGGTCGAGGGAGTAGACGACAAGAAGCAAAAGTCGACGAGGTGCTGCTAGCAGGTGCTGAGATGTCGTGACGAGCTCCTTTTGCGCGCGGCACTATTATCCCGGTCGAGCATGGGGCCTCCTGCTGGCAATTCGAGAGATCATCGAGCGCAGCGGGCTAGCGTGAGGCCATCGAGCTGGGGGAAATTGGATGTGCAGGCTAAGGAAAAGGTTTGCGGTCGAGAGGATCTGATGGCCCCCGGGCAACTTTGGGAGCAATTCGACGTCGGGGCGCCGCAACCAAGACGTCGAAGAGGAGTGAAGGAAGACATCTGGAGGAGAGAAGCAAGAGTCTCTGGCGAGTCCGGTGCATGTTTTAGAACTGGTGGATACACAGTCGAGGGCAAGAAGGAGGCAATGGCAGCGGCGGGCAGGCGCGTTGAGCGTCGCACGGTAAAGGAAGCTGCCAGTGTTTCGGATCGCCGAATGGGGCAAGGCGCGAGACAAACTCAAACACCACAAAATCCCGACCAGCCGCCCCGCTGGCCACAATTGGAATCGCACCCACTCTTCCGAGCTGCCGATCGTCAAGGGTCGGACCCGTTGGGTGCCCGTGCTGCGAGTAGGGGTCCCGTCCAAGACAGTTTGCTGGACGACCCCATGGTGATGACTCGCAGAGATTTCGTCACTGGCGGTTGATGGAAACATTCTGATACTTATCCCACGCAGTTGCCGCCTTGATGGACAGATAGGGCTGTCAATGAAGGTGGCGGCGAGCAATGCCCCCAGAACGCGACGGCCAAAAAAGGGGGTGGAAATAAGCCAAATTATGAGGTACGGCACTGCGGGATTCAACTAGTCCCGGCCGACCAGTTCCTTCTGATGAGGACAGTAAGGAGTAGTCAAAAACGTCAAACTATTCGGAGCACATCCATGTCCTTCTTGTCGTTCAACTCTTGCAGTCCGCCATTGCTCCCGCACACGCAGGTGAGCGTGTCCACGTATTCTTTACACTCTGTCCACAACGTGCACCGGTTTCATTCTTCAAGGGGGCACTGACTGGAAACAGTGGCTCGGTCAATTTCGAAGTAGTCGTTGTTCCCATTGAACATGAAGATCCCAACTTTATTGGGGCAGGTCATCCATGTTAGGCGACTATGCAAGAAGTCCTGACATATGCTCAACTAGGTGAAGTCCGGCGAGGACGAACTGACCAATCGAGCAAACAGGTTGAGACAGCTGTGTGTTGGTTGCGACGGTCTGAGGCATCTTGATGTGGACAAGCTTAGCATTCTTTCCACGCAATGAATTCGGCGAGCTTACATCCAGCGAGGACAGATCCAACCGCCGCCAGAAGCGTGCAGATAGGGTGGAAGGATAAATGCTCCATTCTGAACCGCTGGGACTTTCATGTGCTTTGACTGCAAAGACCAAATACTGCTGGCTCTCAGTGATCGATGTGGGAAAGCGGGGGAAGACCTATTTATGCTTCTTCACACGGCCACGGCCATAGCACGTCCCGCCGGTACAAACCGACACCAGCGACCCAATATCGCTCAAGCCCGCATCAATCAGTGGCAGGTCCAGAACTCTGTCAAGCTCTGTGTTCACAAGCTGGAAGATTCGAATTCCGTGCGGCTTTGTTTCGTGTCACGTCCAGGGTCTCGCAGCTGGAAAGGCGATGCAGGCGCCCATCTTGGTTTTGTGGGAGGCCACGTTGTACCCTGCACGAACACAACCACGAACCTTGTCACTGGGATCACATATCCATCAGAGATCCCACCGAGAATCGGGGTCACAATGCGACCATGGCCCCCGACTTTAGACGACGATCAGAAGCTGTAAGGCCTGAGAGGCACGCTCCCTCTGCCAGCTGATATCGGGCCTTCGCGATGTCTCTTAGACGCGCGCATTGCCGTCGTGGCAGTTCTCTTAGCTCATATAATAGATGCCACAAATGTACTCCGCACCTCGTTAACACTCAGACAAAGCCGTTGGCCATGTCAGAGCCCTGTGATAGTGCAACGGCGAACTAGGCTTTCCCCATCCGAGTTAGACCCAGCGATTCGAAGCTTATCAAAGGCTGTCACGTTGCTGCCACCAATCACGCTCCGGTGATCGTGTCCAGGGCGTTGGTTTCCTCCGTCTCGACACACCATTGGCGTGATTTCGACATGGCGCTCTCCTCCTCATTCGCTATCTCGAACCTGTAAGCGCCTGCAGCAATGTAAGCACCAAGTGCCAACTCCGACTTCAACATGGTCGAATTTCCAACGACCTGGCCGGTCGTCGAGACCTTCTCCTGTCTCTTATGCTATGTCATTCAGAAGTCGCAGCCATTGAGTCCTCGACAGGTCTTTCGACTCGACGACGCATCTTCACGGCATCGGGGCTAGACATGCGAGAGCGTTGAAGGGACCATCTTGCATCACACGGACTGACGCATAACGACCTGCGGCTTCCCAGAACGTCGAGCCGCCACCACCACCACCACCATGAAGACCTACAAAGCTCCCAAGTTCTTCCTCTCCCGGCGGTGGAGGCCTAACAAATGGCCCTTCTACGTCTTGCTTGGGATTGAACTGCCATTGACAGTTGCACTCCTCGCGCTCTTCGGCATTGCGGCACCAAACACGTATCGCACCAGGCTGTGGCAAGATGGTGCGGATAATGGCTTCAACTCGAGTCCAACGACGGGACTGTACGCCGCGGCGAACTACAGACCGTACAAGACCCCAAGGGTCTGGTCGCAGTTGTGTGCACAACCCTCCCCCGGCACGATCGCGCACAAACTGACTCTGATCATAGTATCACCGACTATAACGTCGCCATAACCGTCCTCAGCATGTTCATCATGCTCGTCAAATCCATCATGTACATGCTCCACGTCTTCCCGCCTGTCCTCTCGGCCCTCATCCACACCGGGCTCCTGATCCTGTTCGCCATCTCGGTGGACTACCAAGCTTCGAGCGACACCACAGACCCTGAACACCCTCAGCACGGGGCACCATGGTACATCACCAAAAACTGCAACGTCGCACACAACAAGCATAACGTCCAATACTGCGAGCAGGCGAAAGCCAGTTTTGCATGCACGTGCGCTATGCTGGGCATATTCCTGGTTTACTTCGGGTTCGCCGTCTTCAGTTGCTTCCCCACCAAGCAGCAGAAGGAGGAATATGCAGAGAAACAACGGCTCAAGGCCGAACGATGGGCGAAATTTGACACGTACCAGGATGAAGAGACCGGGGAGACGACCGTGGCCGGGTTCCCGGTGCCGGAGACACCAGGCCTACAGGCGAGGAACCCCATGACGCCGAGGACAATGGCCTTCAACACCCTTGGCGGGACGAAGGATCTGCCACTGAGAACGCACTTCAGCTCGCCCAACGCGCCTGTAGCCGCGGCGGCGCCGTCCGCGGCCAGTCGAAGCCCCGACATCCCCAGAAGCCCGATGAGCCCGGGCTTCATCAACCGCATTGGGCTCGGCTCAGACAAGAGCAACGGGAAGTCTCCCGAGATCGAGCACTTCAGCCCCCAAAACGGCGCGACTCCGCAGCTGTACTTCCCGCCTCCACCGAAGACGTCGAAGAAGTGAAGGTCCATTGGGAGAGAAGACTGAGATGTACGTCTCTATGCTTGGGCGTGGTCTGACGTTGTTGGAAATGAGCATGGGTTATGATTCAAGCATCGGTGGTGCCCCAACAGGATGGACATGAGTTTGATGTACAATGTGTAAAGGTAGCAGATAGCAAGTAGCAGTCGGCGGCGTATTTCGTATGAGGGGAATCGGTACTCCGCAGCGAAGGCATTGCAATTCCGAACCCCCCTTCCCCAGGGTGGAAGCCAAATGAATTCTAATTATGCACACACAGTACGGACCACATACGCGCCCCATGCCATGGTCCGTGTTGAACCTGATCTGCACCATCACAGGCCCCACGCCGGCCTCTGCGCATGACGAACGAGTGCTGGACAACATTCGCCCGAGTAGTACTCGTACACGCTATTGTCATGAGGAATTCTCACCCTCCATCCACGGATTTTGATTGACCCCACGTATCCAAAACGTCGCGGTATGTTGATCGCCTGTGCTCCCACCCGCCACCTTTCGAACAGATAATCGTGGTTAAGGAAGCACTGTCCTTTGGCATATGACACGACAGTCTCCAAGTAATGCGCCAGTCTTAGGTTCTAGTTAAGGAAAACGATCAAAGTCATGACATTCAAGGGTATTCGTATAAACTCCGTCACCGAGAGGCAACACTCTGAGGATGGCCTGCCTCCGTCGCCGGTCCGCCGGTCAAGTTTCCTACAAACTCCTGATACCGGAATACATCACCGCCCTTTTTGGGCGCAGGATCCTTTAGGCCCCGTACACCCGCGATCCCTATGACGTTTTTGCCCAGGATCCTTCGGCCAGTGAAGCCTTCCATTGCGCGATCAATGTCCTTGCCGGTTAACGGCCGCTCGCCAGGGTCCGGAGCCGTGTTGAGCAACGCTGTGCGCAGCTCTGCGATGTCGATTTGGCCGCTGTCGTCATCGTCAAAGGCAGAGAAGGCATTCAGCAGTTCTTGCTGGGGTGATAATCCGACCAGGATGTTGGCCAATTGGCTGAGATATTGAGGCAAGGACATCTGCTGCGGTTGCCCGGGAGCGAAGAATTGAGAGAGGTTGCTTTCGTGCAGTCCTAGGGACTGGAGCGTTTCTGCAACGGAGGAGGCGTCGATCGTCCCGTTCGAATTGGAGTCCAGGACGGAGAAGGATTCGCGCATATTATGCAGCAGTTGGGGAGGGAGTTTGGACAGATTGTCGTTCTGGGAGAGCATGCCGTTCGAGACAAGCCTGCGTGGCTCTCCCACCGCTGCGTTGCCCAAGACGGTTAAAGAGGGTCTCCCGAAGTTGGACGGAGGAGCAGGCTGTGACCTGTGGGTGGTCGGTGATGGCGGAGGCTCAGTTTGTGCTCTCCGAAAGGAGGACTCTCCAACAGCCTTGGAAGGCGTAGAGACAATGATTTCTTCTTCGTCCTCTTCCTCTTCCGAGACGGTATAGGCATGCTTAAGTTTGGATGGCGAAGTCAAAGGTGATGCGCCGCTCCTGTTGGTCGGTGGAGTATTCGGTCTGCCATTGCTGACTAGGGTGGGAGAGCCTGGTGAGGCTGGTCGGCGGAAGGGTGATGAGCGCGGCGAGTTGAATGTAGATTTGTAGGACGACTGAGGAGGTATTAGCATGTAGAGCTGCGAACTGGGAGCTCTCGAGTGATACTTGCCATTGTTGATTCGGCCAACGGGCGGCGGTCAAGCCAGGAAATGATGCTGTCGGATTCACTTGAATGGTCGTGATTTTAATGGTTCGGTGAGTGTTGGTGTTGGTGGAGATCCATTGTCGTGGTAAGGCAGTCGGATATGGCAGGATAAACAAGCCCACGTTGGCACAGCAGCGGGGCTCCCGTTAGCTGGCAGGTTGGGCGAGCCCCAAGTGATCAGCCCCCAATCATCGTTCGGGTTGTGCTCTGGCGCTAAACGCCGATCTTTAAGGGGCAGGGCCCGCCAGCTGCAGGGGTGGGAGGCCCTCGCCGTCGCTCTTCCAGGTATTTCGGTCATTTCTGAAGAGAGCCTTGCGACAAGCTCTCAGGCGAATTGTCTGAACTCCTCGCAGCGGTGCCTTGCTGGAGCACCTGACGCATCTCGCGCCGACAGTGTGAGCAACACCGTCGTCTGAACGCGTCAACCTGTCCCTATCCGCAAACCCGCGATATGCTTGAATGTGACATCGGTCAACCATCAAGAGATATCACAAAGACGCTGGGTTGTTGACCTGCCTCACACGACTAGGACGACGCAATGACTGAAACGCTTGTGTACCGACCTCACCCGCCATTGGGCCACTATGACCGTCCACGATCTACCTCTTCCACTTCCGGCTCCCATAAATCGACCTTCTCTCACTACAAGGTCTCCTCGCAGACCTCGCTAGCCCCTCCCTCACCGAGAATCTCACATCGCTCTTCTCAGAGAGTCTCGACCGTGTACGAAGATGGCCCATATCGTCCCTCGAAGCGACTACGATCGCAGTATCCGCTCAATTCAAGTGAATCCCATGTGGAATATATCCTGGTCGCCTCGTTCGACATCGATCGGGGCCCGATAATGGAACATCAATTTCCCGGCGCGATCAGTCCGGACGAGAACATGCTGGCGGAGCTGATGC
Source organism: Phialophora expanda (assembly GCA_016109585.1). Taxonomy (NCBI): domain Eukaryota; kingdom Fungi; phylum Ascomycota; class Eurotiomycetes; order Chaetothyriales; family Herpotrichiellaceae; genus Phialophora; species Phialophora expanda. Next base: position 722,486 of record JADWPR010000010.1, read on the forward strand.
TTCCAGATCAAACACACGTGCGACAGCAGGACTGGACCATGTTCTTCCTGCACAAGGACGCGGGCACAAGTGAGGAGGACATCGCTGAACGAGCGGCTCGAAGGCGGCAGCGGCATGCAACACGACGTGTCAAGGAAGCGAGTGACTCCTCAAGTGCCGGCGGAGAAGAACTCGAAGACGACACGAGCAGTGACGAAAGTGATGTGGATAGCTTGGACAGCCCTCCCCTGATGTACGTCCTCAACTTGGTCAACACCAAGCAAGACAGTTCCGTTAAGAGAGGCGCGGTCGTCAAGGCGATGGCCATATGCACACGACATTCTTTCTTGCACATCTACAAGCCTCTGCTGCTACTGGCTCTGGAGGATTACTTCAAATCACCCACGCCTGACACTCTCGAACTCCTATACAATGCTCTCAACGCCATGGACCTGTCCCTGATGCCGCGGCTCTCGTTACTGGAACGACACATCCTACAAGCCAGTGACGTCAAAGACATGTTCATCGAGAAGTTCGAGCAGATGATATCCCAGCGATTGGCGGATGAGGCCTTGGCTAAAGATCCGGAGGCGCCAGAATCACCGGTAAAGGCGGAGCCAAAGTACTCCGTTCCACGAGACACACACGAGTTCGAGTCAAAGATTGTCTACAACGGCATTCCCATACCTGTCAAGATCCCCACCGCCTTGTCCGCCGAGACAGTCGGCGACTTCTCGCTGATCAAACTGGTCCAAATCTTTGGCACGCCGCACCAGACCCAGCCCCAACCCTTTGCCTTACACCCTCACCTCACCACCTCGGGAGCTTTCACTCACCCTATCGTAGTCCTCATAAACGCTATGCTTACCGAGAAGCGAGTCATCTTTCTCGGCCACAACCGTCCGTCGGGGGAGGTTGCGGAAGCCGTTCTGGCGGCATGTGCCTTGGCCTCTGGCGGGGTGCTGAGAGGCTTCACCCGCCACGCATTTCCCTACACAGATCTCACGAAGATCGATGAACTTCTCAAGGTCCCCGGATTCATCGCTGGAGTCACCAATCCGGCGTTTTCCTATCATCCAGAATGGTGGGATCTGCTCTGTGACTTACCGTCCGGAAGGATGAAGATCTCTTCCTGTATTGAAGCCGCCCCCGTCACAGAGGGCACGACATTCTTCCATCACCACGGTCATTCTATTCTGAGCCAAAAGGATCTGAATCATTCAGATGCAACAGGAGATGTGCTTTTCATGGACGACATCAGCCGGAGCATTGCCTCGCGAGCTGGCGAGTCCATCATCCGCGCCAAATTCCGCGCCTACATTACCAAGTTCACTCGCATCGCTGCAGCCTTTGAAGAAACCGTCTACGGCGCAAGCAGCCTTTCCATCCTCCCACCAACAGAAGTTGAAAAGCCCGACGCACCGGGCAGCACAACTGCTCCTCGCCCAATGTCGCTGAAGTCTTCTAGCAAAAACCTCAAGGGCCACGGGTACGTCTGGCCCAACGACGAAGCCAAAACACGTGAACTCGCCGCCTCAGCGGCGCGTATTGAAGGCTGGAGAAACACGCGGTCTTACTACGCATTCATCTTTGACTTGGCGGCTCATTCTTCTGATCCCAAGTCGCCGACGTCGCCGGTCAGCATGGCGAATATGCTTGCTCACGCGCCGGCGAAACCATATGTTGATCTGTATCATTCACTCTCCAAGTTGAGGACTTTGCACTTGACGCCCACGGAGGCAGGGGCGATCTATTTGGCGCTGGAGGCATACTGCACAGACTACGACAGTATCCTCGAACTGCTGGAGATGGCGCCCCTGTCTGAAGCGGGGCTATTTTATGTCGGCCTGGGACTCTGGCATGAAGATCGCAGAGTCAGAAACGCGGTCACCACGTTGCTCGACAGGATAAGGAAGCATCCCGCAGGACGGGTGTTCTTTAATCGGTTGGGAGGATGGGCCACGACGGGGTTCCAGCGTAGATTACAAGAGAAGGAGGCGAGCCTGAGGATCAGGCAGGCCGAGTCGGATGACATGCTTGGTCCGTTGGCGGTTGACACGGATGTGAGACGCAGTTGAAAGGCTGGTAGATGTACTTGTGTATAAGAATGAAGAGACGACCATCGAAGCATGTACTGTCGGTGTTATTGGCCGCTTCCATAATTCGCCTCGCCACTGTAGCAAATCCCAAGCCCGACACCTTCTCTTCCCAAGGAAACATTACGGTGACAAGCAGTGGGACCCATCTCAGATCGACCGGGCCGTAGTGGTCGCCAGATCAAACGTCCTTTCAGCATCGACCTCTCACCCACCGTGCTCTGAACTGAGGTTTCCCCTCGATCCGACCGACCTTCATGCCATGATAGCGACGCATGCACCATATTTGAACTTGGATCCCCCGCTTTGGATCTCCTTTCTATACGCGGCCCCTACCTGTCTCCAGAGGTTGACACGTCAGGAATAGTCCCCAGTTCGAGTCATGCTCCCTGATCTCGTGGTTGGTCGCCTGTGGGAGCGTGTGAGTGTGGGGGGACTATCACGGCAGGACGGACAATGGGTTCCAGAATCGAGTTGCCAGCAAGCCGGCGTTATGATAGCCAGGGGGAAAAAAACGAGTAGGGAGAGAAGGAAGAAGACGTTCATCGTAGGGAAAGAGAAGAATATATCAAACCCTTTGTACAGTTGACGGGACCAAAGGGGCGGACTAATCTATATTCCAGGACCTCGTACTCCGTAAATACTCCATTAAGCAAAGGTGATCGATCCTTCCTTCCGGGCAGGGCTCTCTGAGGTTCATGTCCAGTGAGACACACTACTGTATGTAGGAGCTGCAGATTCACGATTCCCGACTTACTGTTGGCTCATCATAAACATTCAGGGGCTGCTCTGAATATATCTGCGAGCGTGCGTGTACATATACACACGTTGCCGTCTTCACGAGCTTCAAAACACTGGATTTGCGCTCTGCTCTGGTCAAGCAGATGGGCCTGTGTCTCGAGCCAAATCGTACGTTTGTATAGGAACAGCAACAGAGCAATACCGACCGCCCCCACCCTCTGTCCTTCGTACATTGATCGATAATCCTCGAAGACGCAAATCACGAAGCCATGCTTATACATTAAGGCTCCTCAGCCCGGGAACGAAGTTTCGACAATTTCCAAAAGTTCTCATTCTGTTCTGTTTACTTTCGCCTCGTGAGTCTCGTGGGTCGAGCACATGGTAATGTATCGTGGTATCTCTATCAAAATCAATGGTATAAACAACATGGTGCCGTTCAGATCTTCCCCCCCGACGGCTCAAATGTGACGATGTGGCCGCAGAAGCAGCAGCAGGACATGCGACGCGCCAGTGGCGACGAACGTCGAGGATTGGACTTTAGTGTGTTTTGCCGATGACGGTTTTGCTCGGTCCAGCAACCATCGGGTTTAAAAGGTCTGGACGGTCTGCCTGCCCGAAATGCCTGCTCTGCTGCCTCACCGAGCACAAGTTCCCAGATTTTCTGTTGACGAGTTAGGATTCCTAGTTCCTTCGGGGCGTGAGTTGCTCTCGCTCCCGCTCGCTCTAGAATCCGATCCGACGCAATGCATAAGATTTGCTGTTCAAGAACACAAATGACGAAGGGGCAAGTGCCAAGCAAAACGGGCGATCGTCTGAGGGAGGGAGGGCTTAGAAGTTCTCCTTGCCCCAGACGAAGCGGAATCCCTTGTCACCTTCGCTGTACATGTTGCACAGAATATGGAGTTGCGAGCCCAGGCCCTTGGGCCCGCAGAAGAACACACCGGCCTCGCCGGGCGAGTGGAGCTTACGTATGGCCCGGAAGACCATGTCCCAGTTGGGGCGGCCGAAGTTGGTGGGGGTGCGCAAGCTGGTGATGGCGTCGGTGTCGCTGCTGTTGAGCATGATGTTGTTGGCATCCGAAGCGGAGATCTTGGCGGTGAGGTACTGTGGATGACATGTCAGCATCGTGCGCAGAAAGAATGGGGAGAAGGACTGAGAGGCTTACAGCGTGGATTTCAATGGCGTGCGCCTTGTCCTGGGCCTCGATGGCCTGCAACAGACTCTTGAACCACTCCAGTGTCCCGAAGTCACGGCACACCCAGAAGAAGTAGACCTTCCGGAGCCGCGACTTGCCGCCGCCACCTTGGCTCATGCGATACCAGATGGACTTGAGGATACTTGCGAAGGGAGTGACGCCAATCCCGGCGCCGACGAGCACGGCCGTCTCGAACTTGAAGACGTCTTCAGAAGCAGACCCAAAAGGTCCGTCGAGATAGATCCGAGGGAGGAGTTTCTGCAGCCCACCAGGTGCCATGGAAACGACTTCAGAGCGTGGCTTCTTGACGCCGGCATCTTTGCTCGCCTTGCCGTCGTCGCAACCGAGGGCCTTGCCGAGGGCCTTGGTGAAGTTGCCAACCATCCGCACGTGCACGGAGATGTAATCTTCCTCGGGCGCAGAGGTGAGAGTGAACGGATGGTATTGCCAAATAGAGACCTCCGGACAGCAAAGGAAGATGTACTGCCCTGCTCGTGTCTTGGTCTTCTCCTTGTGCATCTGTATCTCCACGACGTTGCTGGGATGTTGAATGACTTTGGTGACGTACGTCTTGTGACGACCTCGAATTTCGCGCAGGACTCTCTCCATGAGATACGCAAAGCCACCGTACATCCAGTACTCCCAGAAGACACCAGTGCCGAAGCAGAAGGGAGCAGTGTCGGCCTTGATCATACAGAAAGCCCCATGCACCGACCAGAAGACGAAGAAGACGATGAACAGGTGGTGCACCGACCAGAAGCGCTCGTAGTTGGCTCGTCGCGGCTTTTCGATCGACGTGAGAAGCATTGCCATCAAGGCAAAGAGCATCACGTAGCCAGACCAGCCGGGGCCGGTGACGAAGTTGGCCTTCAAGAAGCCGACGAAGCCCAGGTTCGCCTTGGCGGCCAGCTGCGCAAAGTTGTTCCAGTGGGCAATTGTGTGGACCCATGTGAAGAAGACGATCGAATAGGCGACGAGTTTGTGGAAGGTGAGGTTCTTGTCGAAGGGGACGATGCTGTTGAGGGGCGTTTGTCGGAGTAACGATATCAGCGTCCGGCAGACGGGAAAGAGGATCAACGCGATGTCGAAGTGGAGGACCAACGCCGCGGACCTGGCGATGGGATACGTGATGCCGAACGTCGCTCGTGCCCCCGTGAGGTTGTCCTTCAGCTGGTAGTTCATAAACCCGAAGCCGAATATCAGTCCGTGAACCAGCACGAACACGGCCACGACGAATCTCCTCGACCCTTCGTTGACCATCCATCTCTCAAACCGCTCCCTCAGGTTCAGATCTCGAGGCGCTTCCCCACTGACTTCCCCGGACAGCAACATCCTCGAGAGCGGCGTCGATCGCGATCGCTCCGCCATCGTCGAGGTTGTCGACGTCGTGTCTGACCTGGCCAACGGTTTCTCGAGGTAATACATTGGAGCATTATTATGCGTCGTAGTATTCGACCGTCCCAGCGGTATGTCGGAAAAGTAAGAAGGAGGGTGAGATGGCGGCATTGAGATGTTCATGGCGGTAAAGTACGATCCAAGGGCGGCGGTCTAGAACCACCTGACACCGTCGCGTTTCTGGCGGCGGTCCACTGTACACTGCAATTCGCAACCGTTGCTGTGGCAGGGCAGAGCCTCTGAGACGGTTTCCCAAGACAGTTTCGAATCACCCAACTTGAGACAGGATCAGTGTGAGAAACGGCTGACTCGCGAGACGGCACGTCACTCACCTCGTACAACCAGGGACACCACGGTGTTTCGCGCCAAGCAAGGCTGTTTGGGCTTGTGAGAAGCGAAATAAAGGTGCTCAACACCCCACGTCTATACAAGATCTAGCAACGTGCCCCGGACAGATGAAGAGAAGATGATGAGCCGTACAGAGAAACAGAAGATCGGACAGGGAAAGTCGAGAAATAGGGCTCCTGTTGAAGAGCCATCTTCGAGGGCCCCTTCGGCGCTTCATGCAGCAGAAGCATCGTCGGTGGAGGTGAGTCTGTCAACTTCCTGCAAATCTCAGGGGCAGGTTATCGGGTGCTGATCCCGCTGCAAGCGCATGATCGGGGCCTGCATAGGTCGATAGGCTCCCACCTCCCACTGTACGGATCGCATACCCACAGCGCTGGTGACAAGCGTCGCGGCCCAGCAAAACGTGAAAGGGCCAGACGCCGCGGATGGAGCTTGGAACGGGACCTGGAAAAGGTCGCGAAGAGGCTTTGGGAGACCGATTGGTGCCGAGGCGAGCCCGCTGAAACACGCCAGGGGTCGAACCAACTCATTCACACTTTGCTCGCCTTTGCCGCTCAGCCTCCTTGTTTCACTGCTGCAAGGCTTTCCCACTCGTACGCGCACCAATGCTACCGTCTACAAGTATGGCAGCCAACCGGTCCCCGTGATGCGGACTCCGACTTGCTTTCAGCTCGGAATATGGCGACGCGCCGACTTTGCACGAGCACGTGCTCTCGCAGCCTAGAAAGCCTTTCCCGGCCTTTGACTGAACTGGGAACATCGGGGCGCGGCTTTCGCAAGCCGAACCCCCATTACGATTGGATGATGGCATCTCTCTGTGGTCCTGCCTTGCCCAGGCAACTAGGAACGATATGATATGCCTGGGCTGGGCTGCGCGGCTGAAGGAACAAAGCACGTTCTGAAGGGCATGGAATCACCGGGCAGAGGGGGTCTCCTGAATGCATGAGTTCACGAAAACACCCCAGGAGGAAGGGCAGGTAGCAAAAGCACAGTTGTCAGTCATCCCTAGAGCACGCCCTGGTGTAATGCAATCATAAGAGTTCATCCGAGATCGTGCTGTTGGACAAAAACATCCCTCCGTAACGTTTGCGCCCGTTTCTCCCGTTGCTGGTCGTTGCATCCATTGATATAATGCATGTGTCATATTGTGCCGGCTGCTCATGATGTCTCCGTCAAACTTGCGGCACCCATTGCAGCCCAGCTCTCTTGCGTCCTGCGCCGAGGTGCGATGTTGTCGATTGCCGTATCATGATCTGTGCCAACTAGAATCCCGCATAACGTCTAGCCGCCACCGCCGCCGCCCGTCAGCTGCCACTCCAGCTAGATTGCGAACTTCCTCGTCCATTCTCTGGCCGTTGCCTCGTATCGAGCGCGGTCAGTCTTGTACACGTGAGCGATCTCCGGAACGAGAGGGTCGTCAGGATTCGGATCGGTGAGCATGGAGCAGATGGAGAGGAGGACTGCCATGGATGTTAGCATCTTTGTGGCACAAGAATCCACATTTTGTCATCCATACCTTTTGATATCGTCAGGGCCGGGCTCCACTGGTCTCGGAGAATGTCCAAACAGATGCTGCCGTTGGAGTTGATATTAGGGTGGTAGATTCGGGTTGTGAAGTTGACCTTCGGTGGCTTGAAGGGGTAGTCTGTGGGAAAGTGGATGGCCAGGAAGAAGACACCGCCTTGGAATGGGCTGTCACTCTGCACAAAGAGTCAGTCTCGGCCCAATTTTGCGTGGACGTATCGACGTAGAGCTTACAGGGCCCATGATTGTCGCTTGCCAGTGGAACTGTACATGAACGTCAGCTGAAACCTGAGGTTGTAGGAGCCGTCCGGCCACCGAACGAGGGAACAGTCAGCGGAACGCCAGGGAGTAAACATACCAGATCATCTCCCATAGGGCCGGCCGAGCATGATGAAGGAGGATCACTATAGCCAACGTGTGTCAGTATTCTCGTGTTCCGTGCGATTCGCCGTGGTCGGGATTTGGGTTCCATTCCGCCATGATCTTGGTGGAACATAGCGAAGAGATAAGACTCACCGACCAAGATCTGTCAGTTCCTTGTTGATTCGCTTCAAAGCCATTGCGGAGGTTGTGGGTTATGTGAGTTGTCGAGAGAGTTCTGAAGTAGAGGGGTACGATATCGAGTGAACGTGGGGCTATGATCTGAGTCAACCTTGTGTAATGCGCAAGGTGGGTGATAAGTTGGAAATGCGAGAGCTAGACGGACCTGAAGAACTCAGCGTGCGAGGTTAGATTTTGAGGAGAGAAACAAAGCAGTTGCAGACAGAGACGTGGGTTTGTCAAGATGTTTGTCACTGGGCCGACTTGGTGGTTGTCACAGGTATATGTGGTGAAGGAAGAGAGATCGTTCGGCTGAAAAGGCGTCAATGACGCCTCGCCGTACTTGCCTCGGGCGTTAGTGTTACGAGCACCTTCCACTCCTCTTAGGCGCGTTGGGCAGTGCTTTAAGCCTGACAGCCTGACGGCGCCCAATGACGAAGGCCTCGCGTTCCTTTTTTTTCGTCGCCACCATTAGACTCGAATGACAAAGCAATACCTGACAGCTGGTGGCAGCGATTAAACAATCAACGCCAGTTATAAACTCTGGTTTCCTTCCGCTCTTCCGCTCTTCCGCTCAGCAGAGCTAGGGCCTCCCCACTGGTACTCGAGCGACGAATTCGTCTAGCCTCACGTGCTTTGGTGATAAATGCGTGTATTCCTGAACTTTTACATACGTATGATGAGACCCTCCACTATAGAAGGTCGAAGTTTAGCAGAAAGCCTGGAGGCCGGTAATGGCTCTCCCCAATATCAAAGCGTGGATATCACTCTGTCCTTCATACGTCTGAGTCACGAACAGATTCGAAACGTGCCGTCCGATGTGGTACTCGTCGCTGACCGCATTCCCACCGAAAATTTCCTGCAGGTGCCTGGCATTCACCAATGCCCGGTCACAGTTCTGTCTCTTGATCATCGAAATCATTTCGGGAGTGACCTTCCCCTCATCCTTCAGCCTGCCCACTTGGTAGGCAGCAGCGAGGCCAAAGGCTGCATCGGTCGTCGCATCGGCTAACTTCTTCTGCACGAGCTGGTACTTGGCGATTGGGTTGTTCTTGAATTGCTTCCGTTCCAGGGCGTACTCTCGGGCTCGTTGGATACAGTCCTCGAGGGCACCCATTGTTCCCCACGCGATGCCGTAACGGGCCGAGTTGAGGCAGGAGAAAGGGCCTTTCAGTCCTTCAACTTCCGGGAACATGTTCTCTTTCGGCACAGGACATTCGTCCAGCTGGATCATGCCCGTTATGGAGGCGCGAAGCCCGTTCTTGTCCTTCAAGGGCGGCGTTTCGAGCGTACCCGGAGGACACTTCTCTCTTTCGACCAGGAAGCCACGGATCTTCCCCGTCTCTTGCAGTTTCGCCCACACGAGCAGGACATCGGCAATGGGCGAGTTCGTGATCCACGTCTTGGCACCCGAGAGCGAGAAATACCCTTCTTTGGAGGGATGCGGCTTCGCAGTCGTCTCCATCGAACCTGGGTCGGACCCATGATTAGGCTCGGTCAGACCGAAACAGCCCACTAATTGTCCCCTCGCTAACTTCTCTAGAAACTTGTCCTTTTGCTCTTGGGTGCCGAATTCATCGATAGGTCCCATGACCAACGAGCTCTGCACGGACATGCCTGAGCGGTATCCCGAGTCCACTCTTTCAACCTCCCTTGTTATGAGACCGGCAGCGACGTTGCTCACACCGGCACACCCGTAGCCTTTGATGGTTGAACCCAGTAGACCGAGCTCGCCCATCTCTTCCAGAATTTTCTTGTCGTAGTCTTCCTTGCGGTACGCCTCCAGGACCCTGGGGAGCAGACGCTCTTGACAGTACGAATGTGCTGTCTCCTGGATCGCTTGCTCCTCTTCGGTCAGAAAGTTGGACAGGTTGAGTGGGTCTTCCCATCTGAAGGTAGCTGCGGAGGTGGCATGTCTGCGCGAAGCCGTACGCGCTGCCAGGTTGGAGCGTGCGCGCGCAGCGCGACTGAGGAGGTGACGTGACAGCATGGCAAAGGTAGCGTCGGGAGTGGAAGAGAATGCGGGAAGGAAAGGGAGCGTGCGGTCCTTGGGATAAGTATTTAGATTTCGACGGGGCGTCGGCGAAAGCTATTCAACGCTGCGCTGCGCCGGATCAAAGAACCTCGGCGATATTTCAATGCTCCATCAAGCAAGCGTTGGAGCCACAAGGGTCAGTTCCCACTGAACTCTACCATTTTTCGCGATTTAAAGCTCTGGAGGCAACCCAGGATCAGTGGGGTTGTTGACGGTCTCGCACAGTCACCACTTTTCAAGCAGTCACAAACCTCCCGAAGTTGTGTGCTGCCACGGCAGTGCGCCGACATGGCTGGCGCCGGCGGAGCAAAGGGCCTCTAACGCACTCCCGACGTCATTGCAGGCGCATTAGACGCGACTTGCAAACCACTCTGCGCGTACTCGTACCTCGCGCATTTCCGACTTGCGCCAACGTTCATTCGCCTCATCGTCTCTTGACAACGGCGTCGCACTCTACAATATGGGAATCAAACGTGAGCGATATCTCGGTGTCCATGCTCGCGTGTACAGCTGACATCTGGTAGAACTTTACCATGTCATCGCGGAGGAGGCCCCGGAAGGTTAGTTCCAGACACTTCCCGTCCCCAAATGAGGCGCAATCAGTTCTGTCAATGGACACAGGCTGACTGAAGTTCGCAGCCATCAAGACCGGCGAGATCAAGAACCACGTGAGTGCTCTGTAGGGCATGCGCAATACGTCGTGGATCCTAACAGCCGCAGTTTGGCAGGAAGGTGGCAATCGACGCGTAAGCTGCCATGAACCGACAGCAGAAAAATCGAAACTCACATGGCCCAGGTCTATGAGTATCTACAGTTTCCTCGTCGCGGTCCGCTCAGATGGCCAACAACTCATGTCCGATACCGGTGAGACCACCTCACATCTCATGGGCATGTTCTACCGGACCTTGAGAATTGTCGACAACGGCGTAAGCGTTGACCCCAACTTGCGGGCACACGTTGCAGGATCTGATGGATTCGTAGATCAAACCCCTCTATGTCTTCGACGGTGCCCCCCCCAAGCTCAAGTCCGGCGAACTAGCAAAACGCTTTGCGCGGAAGAACGAGGCTAGCGAGCAGCACGAGGAAGCGAAGGAGACGGGTACTGCAGAAGAGGTGGAGAAGTTCTCCAGACGGACCGTGAGAGTGACAAGAGAGCACAACGAAGAGTGCAGACGGCTCCTCAAGCTGATGGGCATTCCATTCATAGTTGCGCCGACCGAGGCCGAGGCACAATGTGCGGTCCTGGCGCGTGCGGGAAAGGTGTACGCTGCGGCATCCGAAGATATGGATACACTCACGTTTAACTCGCCGATCCTCCTCCGGCACTTAACGTTCAGTGAGCAGCGCAAGGAGCCGATTCAAGAAATCCACCTTGACAAGACCTTGGAAGGATTAAATATGGACAGAAATCAGGTACGCTTTCTGAGGGTCTCGTGACACCATTCCCATCTGACCATCCTAGTTCATCGACCTGTGTATCCTGCTAGGCTGCGATTACCTCGACCCGATTCCGAAGATCGGCCCCAATACGGCACTGAAGCTCATCCGGGAACACGGCTCGTTGGAGAAGGTGGTCGAGTCTATCGAGAACGACCCGAAGAAAAGATATACGATTCCAGAAGACTGGCCATATCAGGACGCGAGGGAACTGTTTCTCCACCCAGATGTGCGATCAGCGGATGATCCCGAGTGCGACTTCAAGTGGGAAGCCCCTGATGTGGAAGGTCTGGTGCAGTTCTTAGTCCAGGAAAAAGGATTCAACGAGGACCGGGTCCGGAGTGCCGCACAGAAGCTGCAGAAGAATGTCAAGACCGCTCAGCAGTCACGGTTGGAAGGCTTCTTCAAAGCGATACCCAAGACCGACGACCAAAAGAAGGACTTGAAGCGAAAACACGAGGAGAAGATCGCGGATGCCAAGAAGAAGAAGAAGGAAGAGGCCAAAACCAAGAAAGAGACCAAGGGCAAAGCGCACTTGAACTCTTGAGTGACCCACGAAGCAGAGCCAGTGGACGGCAGTCACTTGTGACACATGAACAAAGGTATTCCTGTAACCCAAGCATGGCGTTCTGGAAGTTATGTGGATGGGATGTGGAATACCCAGGGCGGCGCCCAAACAGTTGGGCAGTCTGAGCTGGCAGGTCGAGATAGAATTGGTCCTAACCAGTTACGGACGCTCAGCGTCCACATGACTTGGCGAATCGGTACTCGCGGAGCTCGAAATACCAATGACAGACGATGACACACCCACTTTTAGTTCCTCACCATCATGACTCGGAGGGAGCAGTGCTGCGTATCTTGGTGACAATACTCCAAGCATCTCCAGGCGTCATGCGGTAGTATGAGTGCCACGTGGTCGCCTCAGCTCTCTCCCGCACGGTGGACAAGTATGATCCACATCGAGCATTCAGGCCGTGAACCTCGTTGGGATCAAGATAAGCTATTGCAGCGAGCATTGTCGTGCGCTCAACATGAGGCCGTCGACAGAAAGTTCATTAGCATGTTGGGTGTGGGAGAGTCTTCATGATGCATAGCACCAACAAAGTCAGCCCTGATCCCTTGCAGCCACGTCGGAGAAAGACAGCGGCTCACTCATTGTCATGGAAGCAGTCCATGGACGGAACGCAAAGTACATCCTACATGGGATAAAGGGGAGGGAAAAGGTACAAACCGGCTCGGTCGTAGCAATGAAGCAAACTGGAAATGTTAGGGAGGGAGGGAGGTGGGCGAGTTGGGGGGTGAGGAGGGTGAGCAAGAAACTCGCGTGACGGGGTGGAAGGTCCTGCTCGCGATCAAATCGGGGGGGGGGAGCTCTGGCGATGGGAAAATAAAGGTTCAAGTTGTGAGTTTCCGCCCGCCGATTATCCGAGCTTCTGATTGGCTGACGAGGCCAATTGATCCAGGCTGAGCAGTTGATCTTGGAGCGCTCCCGCGTCACATGCGAGCTACATAAACAACCTGCGAGACCCCGCCGCGCGCCTGTCCATCGCCCATCCGTCTTCCTCCCAACTCCCTCACCAACGCTCGCCTACAGTCGATCTATCTCTCTGAAAGAACTTGGTTGCCTTTGTCCATCAATCTATCAACACAATCCAACTTCCACCATCACCATGCCTCCCAAGAAAGTCACTGGTGCCGCCGCGCAGGCCAAAGAAGCGAAGGACAAGAAGCCCGCCGCCGCCCCCTCCCATGGCAAATATAAAGGCACGTTTTGCCTGCTCCGACGTAATCGCGGCAACGCGAAAGCGATTCTATCGTTGTCGCGTGCCAATGCTGACTGTGTGTGCCAGATATGATCAAGGAGGCTATCCTCAACGTGAGTCTATCCACTTTGCGACAACCTCGACGCCCTCGCTCTCAAGTCTGGTGCCACCTTTGGCTTTTGGGTTGGGCGAAAGAGATTGGCATTTGCTTCTACGCGTTCTGTCTTGTGGACTAGATACTGACGCGTCTGGATGTGCAGCTCAAGGAACGAAATGGAAGCAGGTTAGTTGCCCGCACCCACCTCGCCGCCGTCTGCCTGAGCATCCGTGCAGAGTGCTGACGTGTACGCAGCCGACAAGCCATCAAGAAATATGTCAAGGCAAACAACAACATCACAGTCCCGTCTGAGGCCCAATTCGACTCGCTGTTCAACAGGGCCTTGAGGACTGGTGTCGAGACCGGAGACTTCTCACAGCCAAAGGGTACGTTGTCGTCGCCCGGTTCATCGGGCCTTACCTAACACCATGTTTCCAGGCCCGTCTGGTCCCGTCAAGCTGGCGAAGAAGGAAGTCAAGCCCGCCGAGAAGAAGCCCGCCGTCGCTAAGGTTTGTGCACACGCCCTTGTCACCATGCAGCCATTCTGATGACCCCGCAGAAGGAGAAGGCCCCCAAGAAAGAGGAGCCCAAAGAAGTCAAGCCAAAGGCCACCAAGACGAAGACCGTCGCCAAGCCCAAGCCCGCTGCCCCTGCGCCCAAGGCGAAGAAGGCTGCCACACCCAAGAAGGCCACCGCCGCCGCCGCCAAGCCCAAGGCCAATACCGCCACCAAGAGAGCGCCGAAAACCAAGGCGAAGGCTGAGGCTCCCGTATGCACTGCCGACATCCTCCATTGGCCCTGTCACTGACCATGTTCCAGGCTCCTGCCGTTACCGAGGCCCCCACTGTTCTCAAGAAGACCAAGTCGGGACGGGTCAGCAAGCAAAAGACCACTACGGGTACCACCAAGGCTGCGCCTAAGAAGACAGCATCAAAGAAGGCCGCGCCCAAGAAGTCAGGGACGCCCAAGAAAGCTGAAGCATCTGCAGAAGCATGAACGGTCCATGGCTAACTGAGCAATCTCACTATTATGACTTGAACGTGTGCTGTCGTCTGACTTTGTATTGTACTTTAAGGCCATGTGGATGGAATGAGGGTTGGAGGTGGCCTGGGAGAAATGGTTGGCGTCGTGGAGAACGGTCGTTGATACCCATTCATCGCTGTCGCTCGACATCGCAGCCGCATGAGGATTCGACGTCGGCTTGGGGCCGGAGCTGGCTATGTCTTTGCCGGGCGTGTGTACTGTTTGGTCTACCACGGGAGGGAGGCTCGCTGGCGTTCATGAGGAGTTTTTTCCAGGCAAAGAAGGTTATCGGCGATTTTGTGAGCCGCAGTAAACGACACCCAGACATGGCAGATATCAGAATTCTCCGTCGCTTCCAGGGAAGAGACCGCAGGGCAATGCATTGCGACACGATATCTGGTAAAACAGACAACCAATTCTGTCCTTGTCCAGAAAGTCGTCCCAAAATAAAATCTCGTGGCCGTGATACTAGCAAGTCGCCCATACGGGGAATGTACGTAGCAACAACGCCGGGCAACAGATCCCTGGCGACTAGAGCGCTAAGCTCTGATTGGTCCATCGACCTGGAGCGCTTCGCCGTGGAGTACGGACTGTGTACTCGTACTGTAACCCATCATAACCCGCGGATAAGCAAGCAAGCATGTTAATCCTTGTGTAGATCTAGTACGGGTGTACGAGGTAGAATCAGGGACTCCTCTGTGCATTGTGTGCCCGCTCCGCCGGATTGCATGCCGTAAGTAGCCAGTGGGCACTTGTCGAGCCACGGCTACTATTGTACATCGTAAGCGATAGGGAGCGGCATTCAATAAGAATAAGAGGCCTGCGATGCTCCGGGGATGGAAAGGGGAGGTATGTCCTCCGCATCGTGGGAGTTAAGATACGGCATCCGTCAGGTTTAGCGATTGCACGGTTCTTGCCGGGAAAATGAAGAAAAAGGTCACGCTGAAGTGCCCTTATCCTGCCATTTGTGTTTATTGGGTCTATGGTACAGTACTCGCCTACCCGGCAGCTTGGTGTCGAGCACACCCAGGCCGGAACAACTCCATGGATGCAACGCCAGAATAAGAAACGAGGATCCCCCCCCCATGCTCTAATTGTACTGCGCATACACCGCGGTGGAGCCGAATTTCAAGTTGCCCTTGATGACCTTGTCGACCGCGGCGAGGAAGTCCTTCTCGGTGGCGACCTTCCTCCTGGCACGGATCGCGAACATGCCGGCCTCGGTCGCCACACTCCTCAGCTCGGCACCGGTCGAATTGGGGCACAGTCGCGCAATGAGCTCCCAGCGGATGTCACGCTCAACTGACATAGATTTAGCGTGAATCCTCAAGATACCGGCACGGCCGTCCAGATCGGGTAAGGAGAATTCAATCTTCCTGTCGATACGACCGGGTCTCATCAAAGCAGGATCCAGCGTTGAGGGCCGATTGGTGGCGAACATGACCTTGATGTTTCCTCTCGAGTCGAAGCCGTCTAACTGTGTAATCAATTCCAACATGGTTCTCTGCACCTCGTTGTCACCGCCAGCACCGTCGTCGAACCGAGCGCCGCCAATGGCGTCGATTTCGTCGAAGAAGATGATGCAGGCCTTTTTGGTCCGAGCCATCTCGAACAATTCTCGGACCATTCTTGCGCCTTCGCCGACGTATTTCTGGACCAGCTCGGAACCGATGACTCTGATAAACGTGGCATCCGTTCGGTTGGCGACCGCTCTCGCGCAGAGTGTCTTTCCAGTACCAGGAGGGCCATACAGCAGGGCGCCTTTGGGAGGATCAATCCCCAGGCTGACGAACCGTTCCGGGGACAAGAGAGGCATTTCCACGACTTCCCTGAGCTTCTCGATCTGCTCTTTACAGCCACCGACATCTCCGTACGTGACGTCGGGCTTATCCTCCACGGTCATCATGGTGACGCTGGGGTCGATCTTGGGCGGTAAGGGGAGCATGATGGAGTATTTCTGCCGGTCGACGCCGACGCGCATGCCCTCTTCGATATCGGTGGGACTGACCCGTTCTCCGAGATTCACAACGAACTTCGCAATCTGCTTGACGTTGATGACATATTTGCTCTTCTCGCTGTCCTTCTCGTCCTGAATGATCTTCGTACATCGGGCGACCTGGAGGGGTTGTTCTTCTTGCATACGCTGTCGGTCGGCGGCGACATCCCACAGATGGGGGGGCGCGAGGCCGGTGTCTGATTCCTGAAACTTGTGAGCACACACCATAATCCCAGACTCATGGTGCCATACCTTGACTCCGATCTTTTCATTGATGCTCGCTTGCTTCTCCTTGATCTGCTTCTCGATCTTCTTCAAGGATGCGGCATAGGGCGCCGCTCCGTAGGTCTTTAATACTTGAATATCCCTTGTTTCAGTCAGCAGAAGGCCCCGCCATCGGACATGGGGTGAACGAACTCGTCTGTCAGCGGTGTGATCTTCTTCTCCGGCTCTTCATCATCGGCGAACGTCTTCTTGTACTTCTCCCAGTTCTGGCCGGTCGCGCTGGGCATTTTGGGCGAATTGAATTGAATGAGAGATCGGCGACGAGGCTATAGCACGGGAGCAGATGCGGCGGAGGAAGGAAGGAAATGCAGAGGGAACCAAAGGCAAAGATGATTATGGAAGTGATTGGATGGCGAGGTGTTGACAGAGGGTGCATCATCGCGCCGTGCCTGACGCAGCCTTGCCATGGTCGGTCCCGTGATCCACCGCAGTCTCAGCCTTGCCGTCGCCGTCCCTCCAACTTTGAGCGAAATTTCCGTGTGCCTGGCGCATGAAGTCGAGTTGAGCAAAACCGTACTTTCTCACATCAATCTGGCCTTTCGCGCTCTGCTCTTCCCATATCACCAATATGGCAGCCGCATTGGGGATACAGGGCAACGCCGGCAGCAATGCTGCCTTCAAGGTCCGTACCACTACGCACACGCTCGTCCGCCACTGACCCGTTTCCCAGGATAAGGAAAAGCCGATGGCGGTGCGGTCAGCCAACATCATGGCCGCGCGTGCCGTCGCGGATGCGATCAGAACCTCACTGGGGCCCCGGGGGATGGACAAGATGATTCAGTCGGGCAAAGGCGAGAGTTTGATCACAAACGACGGCAGCACGATGTTGAAGAGCATGAGTGTAATGCACCCAGCAGCGAAGATGCTGGTCGACCTGAGCAACGCACAAGACGTCGAGGCCGGTGACGGGACAACCTCTGTCGTGGTCATCGCCGGCAGTCTCCTCGGGGCCGCGGACCGCCTCCTCGCCAAAGGCATCCATCCCACGATCATTTCCGAGGCGTTCCAGAGGGCCTCCAAAGCCGCCGTCAAAGTCCTGGCAAACATGTCGCACCCTATCTCCCTATCAGATCGCACCACCCTTCTCCAGGCCGCCTCCACCTCTCTCTCCTCGAAGATTGTGTCGCAACACTCGGGACTACTCGGGCCCATGGCCGTGGATTCCGTGCTAAAGATAATTGACCCAAAGACCGCCGAGAATGTGGACTTGCGGAATATTAGGATCGTGAAGAAAGTCGGCGGAACCATCGAAGACTCGGAAATGGTGGATGGCTTGGTCCTCAACCAACCAGTCATCAAGAGCGGTGGTGGCCCGACCAGGATAGAAAAGGCGAGGATCGCGTTGATTCAATTCCAGCTCAGCCCTCCCAAGCCCGACATGGAGAATCAGATCGTGGTCAACGACTACAGACAGATGGACAAGATCCTCAAGGAAGAACGAACATATCTGCTCAACATGGTCAAGAAGATCCAGAAGGCCAAGTGCAACGTGCTGTTTATCCAAAAGTCCATTCTCAGAGATGCGGTCAACGATCTCTCACTACACTTCTTGTCCCGGCTGAAGATCATGGCTATCAAAGACATCGAGCGAGACGAGGTGGAATTTCTGTGCAAGAGCACGGGATGCAAGCCCATCGCCAACATCGACACATTCTCCGAGGACAAACTCGGCAGCGCAGACCTGGTGGAGGAGGTCACGTCAAACGGGGCTCGATACGTCAAAGTCACAGGTATCCGGACGGCATCACCACAACATCAGACGGTGTCGATCATCGCTCGAGGCGCCAACACGCTAGTCCTCGACGAGGCGGAGCGGTCAATCCACGACGCTCTGTGCGTCATTCGTTGCTTGGTCAAGAAGAAGGCTCTCATCGCCGGTGGTGGCGCACCGGAGGTCGAGATTGCCCACCAATTGGCCAAACAGGCGAGAGAACTGACTGGCACGGAGGCGATATGCTGGAAGGCCTTTGCGGACGCGATGGAGGTCATCCCCACCACGTTGGCCGAGAACGCAGGTCTGAACAGCATCAAAGTGGTGACCGATCTACGACACCGACACGACATGGGAGAAAAGAATGCTGGGGTCAGCATCAGGAGTGGCGGCGTCAAGACGAACATCGCGGACGAGAAAGTGCTGCAGCCGCTGCTTGTGAGCACAAGCGCCATCGAGTTGGCTGCCGAGACGGTCAAGATGATTCTACGGATTGACGACATTGCACTTTCCCGGTGATCAGCTGTGGACGAGGGAGGAGTCTGGTCTGGGAAGTCGGGAAAAAAGTGAGACGGGTCCAATGCATAGCGAGGCTCTTGTATGAAATACCAACAGGCAGCTGGACGCCTAAGTGGCAGTCGAATACGAACGGCGCAATCCCTTCAGGATGGTCTCTTCAGTCTGCTGCCGGTCGTACTCGTGCCGGGAAGCGCCTCCATGGTTCCACCACGGGGAGCATCTGTTCCAAGCAAGCAAGCAAGCGTGCTGCTCTTCCCACAGTCCTGGCTTCAACACCGAGGGCGACGAGGACAGCCTTTCGTAGCAGCGCCGTCCCGTGTTTGGAACACTTTCTCCATTGAGTGCTGACAGCGGGGCTCCTTGCCCGCAACAGGATGGTTCCTGCATCCTTGGGCCTCGTAGTTTCCGTCATCAGCATCGCAAACTTGACCCTGTAGGCTCAACGCTCGTTCACGTCACCCGTAGCCCGAGAGTTGCTATCGACGCCTTCAGACATTGATGTTCTTTCGGACGCGGAATATGTTGGCTACGCACGATTCCAAACCTCCAATCACAACCCATCGACACATCAACCGACCAGGCGTCAAATAAGGGATTGAATCTTAACTCGACTACCAGGAACAACATCTATTTACCTGGGTGCGTAGGCATTCCGCGCGTCCATCTCTGGATACACCAGAAGCGCCCATCATGACCTTCCTCACGGTTCTTCTCGTTCTGTTTGGCCTCTGGGCGGCCTCGACCCTCCACCGCTTCTACCAAAACTACGTGTCAGCCCGCAAGACCGGTCTCCCCATGATATTTCTGCCTATCAACCACTACAGTCCCGTGTGGATGATGCTCTCCGTGCCCATCATTCAGCCTCTCGCTCAAAAGCTCCTTCCCGGATGGCTCTTTGAGCCGATCGACCTGGCCACCTACGGCTGGGAATTTCGCAGAGGGTACTCGATCTTTGAGAAATACGGTCCTGCTGTAAGTCACACCTGTATCGGTCAGCCGTACGACCAGGCAACGTCGCGGCCCTAACCGTGCGTGCCGACAGTTCATCCTGGTCACCGGGGGATCCAATGAGTTGAGCTTGATCGATCCGGAACTGGCGACGGAGATCCTCAAGCGGATCAAAGACTTCCCGCAGACGGACATGACATCCGTGATCATGGACATCTTTGGACCGAGTCTCCTCACCAGCAATGGCGAGACGTGGGCACGCCAACGCAAACTCATTGCTCCGAATGTCAACGAGAAGATCAGCGGGCTGGTCTTCGGCGAGTCAATCCGACAGGCACACCAGATGCTGTCCTCCTACATGGAGGATTGGCAAGGCGTCACCGACGACACCATGCGCGGGTGCAAGAAAATCGCCATCAACGTCTTGGGCTTGGCCGGCTTTGGCATTCCCCTGCCCTGGAAGGAGGAAAAATCGCAGGGGTCGGACGGGTACCACATGACCTACATGGAGGCGACGAAGATGGTGGTGGAAAAGTGAGTTCTCCTGCTCGAGCCAAGTTCACGCGGATGCTGCCGGTCGTGCTTTGGATTCCTAACGCGAACGGAATCACAGTCTCATTGAAGCCGCCGTCATACCCGCGAAGCTGCTCACGTTGCCCATCTGTCCATCATCGTGGCGGGAGATTGGCCACGCGAAGAACGAGTTCCCCTTGCACA
The DNA here is from genome assembly GCA_016109585.1 of Phialophora expanda. Classification (NCBI taxonomy): domain Eukaryota; kingdom Fungi; phylum Ascomycota; class Eurotiomycetes; order Chaetothyriales; family Herpotrichiellaceae; genus Phialophora; species Phialophora expanda. Next base: position 742,835 of record JADWPR010000010.1, read on the forward strand.
CCCGCGAAATGCTCCAGCGTGAGAGGAAGTTGCAAGCGGACAGCCCCGAACCGCGGAACAACCTGATGAGCGTGCTCGTGCGGCTGTCCGACTCGTCGAAGATGAAGGAACAACTGGACCTAGCGACGGACGACGCAAACAAGACCGCACAGATTCTCTCGGAGGAGGAAGTCTTCGGCAACCTCTTCATTTTTACGTCGGCGGGCTTCGACACCACCGCGAATACTATGGCGTACGCTTTGGCCTTGTTAACCACGTACCCGGAATGGCAGGAGTGGTTGTACGAGGAGATCAGCCAGGTCGTCGGGGACCGGAAGATGGACGGCTTGGAGTACAATGAGGTGTACCCTCACTTGCCGCGTTGTCTGGCCCTCATGGTATGTCTGTCACGGACACGAGGCCTGCCTGCCCGTTGCCGCTCTTCGTCGGGCGCGCAAGAAGAACAGCTGGCTAACCCACGAACAGCTCGAAACCATGCGACTCTTCACGCCACTGACTCACTTGTAAGTCCTTCCCCAAGTCCCTGCTGCCCGCCCGCGCGTCCTGATGACAACCACAGGGCCAAACAAACCAACCCGCACCACGACGTCGAGGTTAAAACCTCGACCGGTACATACTACATCCCAACCAACACCATCATTTATGTGAGCACCGTGGCTATTCACCTCGACCCCGCGACCTGGGGCAAAGATTCGCACGCATTTCAACCCACTCGGTGGCTCGTGCAGCCTTCTCTAGCGCCGAGCGCCGTCGACCCCCAGTACACCATTGCGAACAACATCAAGAGCTTCCCCAAGGGCACATTCCTCCCTTGGTCTTCTGGTCCGCGCGCCTGTCCGGGGCAAAAAATGTCTCAGGTCGAATTTGTCAGTGTATTCATGACCATCTTCGCGCAGTACCGTTGCGAGGCGGTCAAAATGAAGGAAGGAGAGACGCCAGAGGAAGTCAAGAGGCGGATAGAGGCCATCACACGGAATAGCGCGCCGAAGTTGACGTTGCAAATGTCGCGGAATCGGGATCTGAAGGTGCGATGGGTCAGGAGGTGAAGAAGTATAGTAGAAAAGCAGAGGATGAGAGGGAGGTCGACTGATTGGATGGATGGATCGAATGCATTTGTGCGGCTTCAGATGACTCCGTTCGGTACATCTCCTTCCAGCTGGACTTTCGAAGCCCGAGCCACCGTGGCCCGTGTACCTGCCCACTGACCCATTGCCATAAGTTGCCCAACCCACTACCGCTCTGGGGGCTTCTGGGGCTTCCATACGGGACTCGGGGTCTGCCTCGGCACTCGGGCGCGCACGACGACCTCGTTCTCCTCATTTAGCAGGTCATCATGCGCCCTTCCCATCAAGCTACATCTTGGGATTATTGTCATCTGGGGCAAATCGTGGCCCGTATTGGCCATGGCCTATTCCCGGACTTTCTCCCGTGGTTGCAAACGTGGTAAGTCGCTGAGTTGATCGCAACTCGTCCGTCCGAGGTAAGTTGACCGTCGATGCTGGATTCTACGTAATATGTATATGGCTCTTCTTGCTCCTGTCCATGGTCCTGGATCGGATCACTCGCCTGAAGCTGGAACATGTCAACCAATGCAATCACCGACGTCGCAGCCGCCGGTCTGGGAGAGGAACCTGAGAAAGGTAGGTCGACCTCGCCTTCACGTGCCATGACGTGGCGGGAAGATGGAGAGCCTCGACGCTCGAATCCGCGCAGTGGCACACCTGTTCTGACCTCGACAGGGCACGATGTCGAAACCGCTGTTCGAGAGGAGGCAGGGCCGACCGCGGTTGAACACCATGGACACGAAGGGCGCCGTTCCGCTTCCACCGAGAAGATAGCCACGCGACCGTCACCGTCACCGTCTCGCTCTCCCTCGGACTGTGAGCAACAGGTGCAGGTTGGATACCCGTCACCGGGTTCGCCTCCAGTCCATCCGCCGGACGTCGGTCTCCAGCCGTGGCTGCAGGTGGTCGCGGGCCACTTCCTGATGTTCAACAGCTGGGGCCTCGTCGTCTCCTACGGGTCCTTCCAGACCTACTACACGTCGTCTGCCGGTCTCGACGGCGGCAACGCCAACCCGTCGGCCATCTCGTGGATCGGCTCCATCCAAAACACACTGCTCCTGCTGGGCGGCGCGTTTGGCGGCCGCTGGTTCGACGCCGGGTACCACCGCTTCATGGTCGGCGGCGGGAGCGTCCTCATCGTCTTCGGCCTGTTCATGACCAGCCTCGTGAGCAGGTTCTACCAGGCGCTCCTCGCGCAGGGCGTCTGCGTCGGCCTGGGCATGGGCATGCTCCTGATCCCCTCGGTCGGGCTGCCGAGCACGTGGTTCGTGCGGCGCCGCGGGCTGGCCGTCGGGATCGTAAGCTCGGGGGCCAGCATCGCGGGCATCGTCCTCCCCATCGCGCTCCGCCACCTCATCGGCATGCTCGGGTTCCCCTGGTCCCTGCGCATCCTGGCCTTCATCTCCCTGGCCACGCTGCTCGTCAGCAACGTGCTCATCCGGCAACGGCTGCCCCCGCGGCGCCTCGCCAAGGGTCCGGCGCCCTTCGTCGAGTATCCGGCCCTCCGCCAGCCCGACTTCGCGCTGTACGTCCTGAGCCAGTTCATCACGTACTTTGGCTTCTTCGGCTTCTACAACTACGTCGAGTCGTGGGCCAAGGCGACCGACGTCGACGCCGGCGGGTTCCCGCTCGAGTACATCCTCCCCGTGCTCAACGCGGCGAGCATCCTGGGGCGACTGATCCCGTGCTTCGTGGCCGACTACACCGGCCCGTTCAACGTCGCGGTGCCCAGCCTGTTCATGTCCAGTCTGCTCGTCTACGTCTGGATCCCCGTCCGGACGATCGGGCCCCTCCTCACCATCACCATCCTCTACGGCTTCTTCTCCGGCGCCGTCATCGCCATCACGCCCGCCGTCGTCGCGAGCCTGACCGAGGACTTGACGTCCTTTGGCGGCCGCATGGGCGTCTTGTTCCTGGTCATCGCATGTTCCTCGCTCGTGGGCCCGCCCGTCATGGGCGCCATTGTCGAGATGCACGGGGGCAACTACGACGCCGCGAGGGTCTACGCCGCGACCATGTTGCTGGGCGGCGCCGTGGGCATCACGCTGGCGCGCATGGTCAAGAGCAAAGGGAAGTTGATGGTGAGAGCGTGAACGCGGGTTGGTCAAGCATAGAGGGACGTCCTTGTTCAGAGCGTGAATGCGGGTTAATCGGTCGTCTGTCCCAGCCAGTGCCCTCCCTTGTAAGATAGACTGGATGCGTTTCCACACACACATACACACACACACACTAATGATCGAGACACCTCGTACATAACCGTCAATTCCAATGTCTTTCAAACCGACTAGGCCGTCTCTCCTGGCCCAGCCGAGGGTTGTCCGTCGCGCCCTCGACACGGTCCTCTCGACTGCAGACAACGGCGTCAATAGCGTGGTCCGATATAACTCAACTGCGGAAAAACCAAAAATGCTGGGGCCAAAGATTGCCGAGTGCGCGCGCACACACACAGCTCCCTAGACGACTAGCTATTTGCAGCATTGCAAACCGCTGCATATGCAACGGCACGGACAAAAGGGTCTGGAATAGCTTTGAGTCTAGACCTCGTAGCGGTAGTAAGAAAAGTTTACCTCGTACCGGCTGCAGAGATATGTAGCTTGTGCGCGCGCACGTGGCAATTCTTGCCCCGGCCTTGTTTTTTGGGATTTTCTGAAGTTGACTACCCCTGGCGGCGCGCGGCCAGTCTTCACTTGTGAGATCAAGATTTACGTGCTATCTCTCCGTTGCACTGAAGAAGGGCGGGTATTCAGAGTTCAGAGTAGGTTACTCGGTATAGTATGGGCATTGAGAGCCCCCATTGTAGTGAAAACGCAATGGATTTTGCAGAATCAGAAACAGAAGGGAAGGAAAAAACACCGGGGTCATAGTGAGAAGTACCCGCATGGCTGGTTTTTAATACTACAGAAAAAAGCGGTTGCGGTTGCGGTTGCGGTGAGCTTGGTTGAGAGATTCGAACTGATGATGATACAACACACACATACAACCAGTTCTCGAACCTCACACATTCGGTCTGCGATCCACTTATTTCTGTACCCTTCCAGTATGCGGCAATCAATAAAGTCATGAGATAATACCTATAACCTGCAGAATAGAAGAAAGGGGCCCGTGGAGGCCCCGGTGCATCAATCGGCTTCGAATGTCCTCTACCACCCCTAGGCAAGGTCGCAGGCCCAAACCCCGGTACCTGAGATGGCACAGCCGATTTTCGAGTATTTCGTCGACGTGAGAATCTACACCAAAATGTTAGCTGGGTTCGGTACTGAGTAACGAGGGGGGGAAAACTCACGTCGGCGTGTCCGGTCTCTCCGTCTGAATGATCCCATCCTTGGGCAGCAGTGCTGCAAATGCCGTCCAGGCCGGGGAGGGAGGGAACCTCGCACAGCCAGCCACCAACGTAGACGCTCTCGAAGTTGTCGACCGTGCCGGGAGCCAAGACCTGGGCAAATGTGCCGGGGTTCAGCTCGTGTTCCAGGCCGTTGGTGCTGTCGGTGCTGGTCTTGAGGGCGTTGCCCTCGAGGGTGCTGTCCTGTGTGAGCGCCGGGAGGCCACCGGCGGCGCGCCATTTCGACACGACGGACATGTAGTCGCCCTGACCGCCCGACGCGCCCGTGCTGACTGGCTCGGGGGTCGGCGTGGGAGTGGGAGTGGGAGCAGGAGTGGCCGGAGCCCAGGTCTCCGGGGTGGGCGCGGCTTCCGGCGTCTCAGTGGGTGTGGGCGCCGGCTCTTCAGGGGTGGGCTTGTTGAAGAAGTCACCACCGGAGGTCGGCGTCTCGGTCACGACAACTTCGGGTGTCGTGGTCGTCGAGGTGGAGGTGGATGACGAGGTGGGAGCCGCGTTCCAGTCCGTGGGCTGGGCGTCGTACGCCGTGACAGTGATCACGGCGTCGGGGCTGGGACGCTGCCACCATCGGTTGCCGCCACCCCACCACTGACGTTTTTCGTGGACTGCCGGCATGGCGACGACGGCGCCGGTGGCCAGAGCCATGACGGAGAGGGTCTTGACGAGCTGCATGTTCGCGGTTCGTGCGGTTGAGATGGATGTTATTCTTTGTCGTCCGGGTGTGTGAAGCGAGTGTGGTGGGCCGTCACGGGTTCGGCCTGAGAAAGGAACGACGAGTGCGGATGGGCGGTTGGGTCACAAATGAATGTAGGTATCCTCCGGGGATAAAATGAGCGTGGTGACGTGAGGTCGTGGGCGTCGAAAGAGAACGCAACGAAAGTCACAGACTTTGGATATTCGGGGGACGTTATCAACCAACGACAGGAGGATGGGCAGGGAAGAAAGAAACTCGAGCGGCAGATATAGCAGATCCATTTTCCCATCGACTATTGTCCGCCCCCGGGTCTTCGCGTGAGCAATGAATGTGAAACAAACAATGGGCCCACCCTCTTTGTCCTTCCCAGATTGTCGAGGCGTTGGATCGCCCGACAGCATGGGCCAGGCACGCCCAGCATTGGCCGAAGGTGGAGATCGGCATTCTTTGTCCGTCCGCAAAGGGCCAAGTCCCAAAGACGGGGAACAACGAGGCTAACACAGGAAGGGAGGATTGACGTGCGAATGCAGGGGATAGGGAGCAACCCTGGCGCCGAGCTTGCGCGTGCTGACCTGTTGTTTGCTGGACGGGGACTCGAATCTCGTCACCACATCATTTCGAATGCCACATCCTCGTCTGATGCTGTCGCAACTGCATCCACTGCTCGCCTTTTCGCTGCTGACGGTCCGCTGTTCTGTCCACGGGATGCCGGTCTGTCGCAAGAATGGGTGTCCATTGGCGTGTTGAAGGCTTCGACCCAATTTCTAAATGGAGATGGATTCTGGAGCTGAAGGAGGACGGAGCAGAGCCCAAAGCAACGCACTAGACCCGATGTGGCCACACGGCAAACCTTAATGCGCCGGCGCCTCCACCGGTTCCCCTGAAGCTTGCCCCTTTGTTGACCGTCACGCCCTGCCGAGGAGGTTTGCGAGTGGCCAGCCTCGGACCCCATGCGCAGATTACGTAGAAGGAGCAGAATAAGGCCGCATGGTGGAAATTGCAATCTTCCACTTCGGTCCGCCCAGTTCGCCATGCTCATGCAGCCCGTTCAGATTTATATCATCGACGCGTCAGCAGCGGCGAGGGCGGAGACAATATCAAAGAGCCCCAGGCCTCATCACTGAGCAGAAACGGCAACATGGGGCACGGTTGTTTGGGAAGGCTGGCATTATTCTCGTTCATGCCTTGCCTCCAATTACCACAAGTTGTGCTCAGCCTCGTCTGATTCAGCCTTCATCCACAGCTGTGACGGGTGGGTTGGGGATAATATTGCTTTCAGCAAGGATTTGTTAATATCGTCTTGGATGAAGGATGGCTGTTTGACCCACGTCTTGTTACAAAGAGCACCGGACGCGCGAGACAGAATTGATCGGATGTGAACGACCCTTTCGTCATTGCCCAGCACAGCTTGATCGGCCGTGAACAAAACGGTAAGGTATTGGCCTCCTCGATTCAAACCGCCTCTTTGGACTGGACTGGACCGACTTCCTCGGGGCGAGAAGAGAAGAGTTTCCCATTCCAGTGCTCGGTCCTCGGTCGTCGAATGCGAACCCGTGCTGAACAAATCCCATGACACACCGATCTCAAAACAAGATGCCAATACAAAAGCTCAGCTCGCCTCCACGATTGCTGTCTCATCTGCCCGGTCGAGATGGCCACGGACGAGCACGTTCCAATGGATCTGGGGAGCTACACCGCGGTTGGAATTGAAATCACCGCAGCCCAGATGCAAGCATTTTGAGGACATGATGCACAAGAGGGGAGGACCCTAGTGCCAGCCATCCACAGCATCTAGAACGACCGCCACGACATCGTCTCACCGGTTGGCCACTCATCATGGAGACTCACTTGCAACAGAACAGGTATGTGTGTGTATGTGCGGTGTGTGCTCTGAAACATTAAACGCCGCTCACCGAAGGGTATGTATGTAGTGGCCACTGCGGCGCGATCTGTTGAGGCCTGACGTCGAACGAAAGTCCAGGCCGAAGAAACGGAAAAGCACGAGGTAAGGAGACGTGAAACATGAACGAGCACATACCAGACAGCTTGAGTGAACCACGAACCACGTGGGCTGCGCGGGCGAAGGGTAAGAGCGCATTCAGCGCTTGGCCTACGTAACCGAGCCTCACCCCGAACTCACACCGACCTCAGTCCAGGTTGGTTCATGGCACGAGCACTGTACTCGTATCATCCCATCATATTGCGTTGCGTTGCTGCATTCTGACTAAGAACTCACACATCTCCCTCCCGTGTCCTCCTGTCTCACTCCGCGACAAGAGCAAGACCCGAGCAGAGTAGTACACTCGCCACCGCATACCAATCCGCCGAGATGCCAACCTCCACATCAGCATCAACACGAACGACCTCGCGTGCCCAGGACGAAAAGACCGTCCGAGAATGGGGTTTCTCCCATGTCTTTACCTGGGCCGACGGCCCGTGAGTACTCCGTCCACACTTTACGCATATACTGTTCTCGTTACAGTGGAAGCGTGATGCGCGACACACGCATCCACCGTCAGTCCTGGTCGCGTTGCATTGTCTGGGCCCTCCCACTTACTGTGGCTGGGACTGTTGCCGTGTCTGCCTGATTCCTGGTGGTGACTTTCTCGCATCGGGCGTCTGAGATTTTCCATCTGACGCGATATCCGGTGTCCCGTGTACCGGGTGAACAGGTACGCACACTATCCACCGCACTCGCACCGCGGCTTGACCACGCATCTCGTGCGCCGCGGCTCCCTGACGATCACATACCCCGAGGACGCCAACCCCACCAAGGAGACGTTCGGGGTGGGGGCGCGGATCGACGTCCCGGCCGGAAAAGTGCACGAAGTGTGGATGGGCGAGGAAGGTGAGTCCGAGTACGTGTTCAGCATCCCCGAGTCGGAAGGTCGTGTTCTCGGTGCTGGACATGAATGGCAATACCCCGTTGGCTGGAAGGAAGCTTACCGTATGTATGCCATAGGATGTGAGTATGTTATCGGCGAATGAAAGCCTTCAACGGCGGGGTTCGTGATGCTTGAATCAGATACATTTGGACTATGTGAGGCTGGACTTGTGCGATATGACACACGTTCGTCGACACGGCTAGCACACAACTACAAGTAATGCGCGCTCGACTCAATGTCATGCATGGTTCGAGTAACATTTTACATTTGTTGGCTATGCTTCGACTAAGATAGGTCAAATCCCGCCCCGTCCAAACCCGCACGGAAACATGGGATCCAGAGTGCTCCGTAAAGCCTCTGGCGAACATCGGCTGCGGCGCTTAGTAGGTTCGCTTGAACGGAGGAACCGCCTTGCACTCGTTCTCGTCCAGGGTATGGCCGACCACCGCTCGGTAACCCAACTCGACCTTGCCGTGTGGCTTCTTCTGCCACGAGAGCGTGTGCTTCATCCAGTTCTCGTCGTCACGTTCGGGGTAATCCTCTCGGGCGTGGGCACCGCGGGATTCCTTGCGATTCGCCGCCGAGACCGCGGTTTGTGTGCTGTAGATGTCGTTGTCAGTGTTCATTCGTCCACTTTGGGACGGTCGGTACTCACGCGCAAGTCAACAGGTTTCTCAGCTCGAGGGTCTCCACGAGATCCGAGTTCCAGATCATGCTTCGGTCCTTGATGCCCACGTCGGAGAACATCTGGTCGACTTCGGTGATCTTCTTGACACCCTCGTCCAAGGATTCTTGCGTCCTGAAGACGCTGACGTCGGCCTGCATTACCTTTTGCATGGCGGATCGGACCTCGGCCGTGCTCTTGGGGCCGCTCGAGTTTCGGATCTGGTCGAGCACTTCAATCGACTCGGCCCCCGCATCCGGGGCAATCTCCTTTTGGGTCTGGCCGGGTGAGAAGTTGTCGCGGATGGTGTGGGAGACGGCCCGACCGAAGACGATCAAGTCGAGCAGAGAGTTGGCGCCCAGACGGTTGGCTCCGTGGACGGACACGCAGGCGGCTTCACCGCAGGCAAACAGCCCGGGGACCACTTCGTCTTTGCCTTGATCATTGATGCGGAGGACTTCACCGGTGTACTTGGTTGGGATCTGTGGAGCTTTGTCAGCCTTGCGGACATGGACGGAGCGATTACCAAGGCTCCATCATGACGGGAGAGTTTGTTCGGAGGGGAAGACTTACACCACCCATGTTGTAGTGCACCGTGGGCAACACAGGGATCGGTTGTTTCGTGACATCGACGCCAGAAAAGATCGAGGCGGTCTCCGAGATACCGGGCAGTCGTTCGTGCAGGATTTCCGGAGGCAGATGGCTGAGCTGGAGGTAGATGTGATCCTTCTCGGGGCCGACGCCACGACCTTCGCGGATCTCCATCGTCATCGATCGCGACACGACGTCCCGGGAGGCCAGATCCTTTGCGGTCGGGGCGTAGCGTTCCATGAATCGTTCACCTTCAGAGTTGAGAAGGTAACCGCCTTCACCGCGAGAACCTTCGGTGATGAGGCAGCCCGCACCGTAGATACCCGTCGGGTGGAACTGGACGAATTCGAGATCCTGGTTGGGCAGACCGGCCCGAGCGACCATCGCCATACCGTCACCGGTGCACGTATGCGCCGATGTGCAGCTGAAGTAGGTTCGACCGTAGCCGCCGGTGGCCAGCACAGTGTTTTGCGCCTTGAACCTGTGCAAGGTGCCGTCTTCCTGGTTGTAAGCGAGAACCCCTTTGCAGACGCCGTCCTCCATGATCAGGTCCAGTGCAAAGAACTCGATGAAGTAGTTGGTGTTGTGGTTGAGCGACTGGCCGTACAGGGTGTGTAGGAGGGCGTGGCCGGTCCGGTCGGCCGCGGCGCAACACCGGTATGCTTGACCGCCCTTGCCGTATTTCTGGGACTGGCCACCAAAAGCACGCTGGTATATCTTGCCGTCTTCTGTTCGCGAGAACGGGCACCCGTAACCTTCGAGTTCGATAACTGATCGGGGGGCTTCGCGGGTCATGTAGTGGATGGCGTCCTGGTCACCCAGCCAATCTGAACCTTTTACCTGCACGATCATGAGCGTCCAGGGCATCTCCGGAAGGTCCAGCCACAACTCACCGTATCGTACATGTGCTAGTTCGGCCAAAATCACACAACATTAGCTCGCTTGAACATCCTGGACAACACGGGGCTCGCAAGGGACGCGGATGCCCGGTTCTGCCCTTGGACGGGTCACGCTCGTGAACTTACCCATCTCCAATCGTCTTCGTGCATGCTGTGTGGCCGTCAGCGTTGACACTCCCCGGAACAAGCCCACTTACTTTCCCAACGCAGCATTAATACCGCCCTGTGCTGCCACGGTGTGACTTCTCGTAGGGAAAAGCTTCGTCACGCATGCTGTGTTGAAACCAGCCTCTGCCAGGCCGAAGGCTGCTCTGAGACCCGCACCACCGGCGCCCACGACCACGGCCTGCAATCTTATCAGCCTGCGCCATTGTATGTCTCCTGCTAGCTGCTCACATCGTATTCATGATCGATAATGGCATAAGAGCCACCGGTGGCACCCAAGGGGGATTGTGCTTCCTTCGCTCGTAGAGGCTGAGAGGCGACGACTCGTGCTGCATTCACTCTCAGTGTCTTCAATCGCGCAGCGGCTCAGAAATGTGCCATCCTACCGGCAGGTCTCGTCGAAGAAAAGTGTCGTCTGCTCGTCTGTCTGAGAGGTCGTGTGAACTGGGCCATCGGAATCAGTATCGGATCGCCCCTCCAAGCTCCGTCAAGCGCACCTTGTTGCATGGAGCCAAGCTCCGCAGGATCCGGGACGAGCTCATCGTCGGCGATTGCAATACTTCAACCTTCCAGGTGAAGGCAAGAGCAGGTCGCGGCGTGGCGTGGCGTGGGCAAAAAGAGCGCAGGAGACGATTCAAGGAATGTCGAGTCGATTGACAATGAACCAAGATCCATGATGCGAGCTCAAAGTTGCAGGTGGATCGACCGACCGACCGCGCCCGAGGCATCTTCCGACGCCCTCCATGGACCAATCACACGACGGCTATTTCAACAGCACTTCGCAGCAGACGACGAGGACAGTGCCGCATACATGTTTGGGAACTCGGGGATGCTACCAACTTGCAAAGGTCCCAAATCAAGAGAGCATACGCCGACACACATTCTGTGGGACTCACATAGGAATCGGCTATCACAATAGGCCATGTGGATGCTGCGATCGATGAGAAAGCCCAGCGCTGACGGACTTCAGCAACTCCTGGTTCAATTGGGCGCCCAGAGCGAGATGCCCAATGCCTATATACAAACAGCCGCCTGGAACATTTAGATTACGACCTACGGGAGCGAGCATTCTGCTTCACCAAGTCCGGCATACGCATTGAGGGGAGACTCAAGCTATCGCAGGCTTACGCCCGACTTCGTCCATACCGAGGACCGGGATGACCTTTGGTCTAGTAAAGAATAGCATGGGCGCAGGTCATCAGAAGGGGTCGACATCCGGGGTCCGGGACTTGTTCTCTTAGTGTGGCCACCACTACAGGAAGCTATCGACGTCGAATACTGCTCTACTCCCGCCAATATTGGATCGGTCGTAGACGCCTCGTTGACGGCCTTCTGTGGGGACGTGTCGTCTGCGATGAGACTCATCGAGGATTCACCAAGGCAAGGTACAAGCAGATACTCCTGTCACTAGCACCACGAAGTGGAGCGGAACCTCCCCGGCTTCTCTTCCTCCCGCCATGCTTGAACTTCGTCTTGGGATCATCGATGCCCTTCCCATGATGAAGGTAATGAATGCGGTGTCACCCTTGATCGACCAGTATACTCTATGTGGGCGCCTCACTTTCTTGGGGCCTTTACCGACCTCCGAGACGCACAGCATCTACATCAGAAAGGAAAACTCGGTCCAGCCAAATCGGCTGCATTCGCAGGCTGCGTCGCCGCTCCTCGAGTTAGGTACGTGCGTCAGCGGAGCAACAGCACCCTACAGAACGGTAAGCAGCTGCCACCGATCGGAGCTATTCGACGTGTACTGCCCCTCGACACAAGCCTTGCACGATTTGTGATCTCGCGTGAACTTGGCCGTTGAAGCGTTGGGGAAACCGCTCGCAGCTCGCAGGCGGCTCACCTCGACCGCGCCGCCTTTATAAACACTCACCTCACCCTTCATCCTCCTCTCACCTTCCTCTCACCGTCCTCCCGCTTTTCACTCCCTCTCGACTCACTCTTAGCGTGATGGTCCCGTTTCTCCTGTGGCTCCGTCGTGTACGCCCGCGTCTACGCTAGGATCTAAAATTGGCGTCGGTCGATATGGACCATTTTTGGGGACTTGGAGTGGACCTCCCCCCTTAGGCTCGATGGTCGTCGTTCCTCCTTAGACCCCGCTTAAGGTGCCCCCTTCCCCCCTCTAGAGTATAAGATAGAGCCGAGTTCGGCTCCCACCCCGTGATCTACGAAATTCTCTCCGGTGCTGTACTAAAGCCAACGCCATCACCCGTAGCCGCTGCCTCGCTATCCACTCCTTTCTCTCCACAACTATAGAATCCTCGATCCTCTCTTCCGTTACCTATATAGGTAGGCGAACCGACACTATAGACGATCTGTAGGCTCGAGCAAAGGTCAACGGATACCAAGAGGGGGTATATATTGAAGTCATCCGGCCAGTGTACTAGGGTGCGACCTCCACGACTTCCCGTGGATTCTGAATGCCTTAACTATACCTAGAAGCCATCCTATACTAATACACTCTTGATACTGGATCAATCTTGACAGATCGATTAATTGATTACCTACCTTGTCAATATGGACGGATCTAATGCCTCGTGATGGCACGACTTGCCGTAGTCTATACAACCTATACCGGTCACTCTCCGCGGGTAATGTCCTTATCTGTACTAGTAATTTAGTACATTCTCTGTACCAGTATAACCACCCTACGGTGTATGTTCCCGCCAGTGGCCTAGAACGGAGTCCCAAGAAGTCTAGAAATAAGGAAAACTTTGTGTAAACTAGCTCGGCAACCCTTGACCGAGGTCTAAAGGTGGGTCAGCTTCTTATGCGGGCCCATTTACGGAAGGTTAAGCGTTTCGTTGCGGTAGGACGGTTTCTCAGATGTTACGGAGTACGAAACCGGCCTTTATGCGACCGCCAGGCGGGGCATAAAACCACCACCCGAGAAGGAAGGACGAGCGGAAGGGCCAAGCCTTGTTGACAAGGCTGAAGCTGATCACGTAATGACCAAAACAGGAAATATAGAGTGTTGCAAGTAGTTGCCAATGGAGTCATGGCGCCGAGGTGGCCGCAGGTAGCGACATACAAAGACCGGGTGGTCACGGTCAGACTGAAGGACCACGGCATCGTTCAACGCTACCGAACTCAATCCGCCGGGTCAGGTCAGACAGCAAGGACAAACTTCCATCCGCGACAACACCGATACCAGATCGATCAAGATCGTGGCAGCACATCAACCTACGAGCGGCGATGTCTAGATGTTTGCAAGCACTACCGCTGAAGCCGCACAGGTCAAGGAAAACAAGGGATGGCTGAAAGGTCTCGGAGAACATGCCGAGTTCATCGTGCCGACCTCTGGGAGTCATTGTCCACGGCGTCTCGGCGAATTCTATTAACATCCAAGATCAGAAAGCAACCACTTGGCAGACACTTGCAGATAACTACACCGTGATCCCAAGCGCGGGAATTTCATCTATGGGATGGCGGACCAGGGAAGCCACCCTCAAACGAGCATCCTCCATCGATATCGAGTTCATCAGCGTCATGGTTCATGTAAGATTCACCGAAGAAGGCTTGCTCTCGTATGCCTGAAGATTCTACTGTGCTCTGCTCTTAGGACTAGATCCTTGGGTGGTAATAGCAAAACACTAACCTAGTGTACCCTTGAAAGACTTGTAATGTTACAATTTCCCCTGAGACGACGAGGTTAGGGTAAGGTCAGGCATTCAGGACCAAGGCTATATGACGAAACGCAGCCATAGCCAGTTTACTCGATGTGCGTGATGTGAGCATGGATCGCTTCTGTAGCTCCCTTTTTCTCGTTGTCAAGCACTTTCTGCACTTCTCCCTCCTCCTCTTGACATAATGCGGCATCGAAGCTGACTTCGACTCGGTCACCAAACTGCCGTGCGATCTCTTCCATGGTGAGACCAGCCGTCTGTTGGAGAATCAGCAAAGGTGGTAAGGAACGTTGCAGTATTGGAGAGGAGCCGTCTTACCTCAGGAAGCAGAAAATAGCAGGCTACAACACAAGGGATCGTCGTGCAGATGAAGATCAAATAATACTTCCAGCCAAGACTGGCCAGTCCCTGCGGAGCGGACGCTACCGTCCAGATCGAACCGATGAAGAAGGCGAAGTAAGAAATGGCAGTACCGTGATTTCGAAGATGTGTGGGCCAGACCTCTGGTCCATAGACAAAGGCCGCTGGTTCGATGGTGAACAGGTACCAGAATGCAAAGATAAAGTAGATGGCCACGGCCGCTTGCGTGCCTGACTTATTATGGCCGTCCAGGTAGTACTTTTGCAGCGCTGCTTCCGTGGAGAACAGGACGATGCAGCCAAATCCGCCCCCAACTGCGTTCGGTCAGTTAATACTGTTCAGAAGAGGGTTGAAGCCAGCTATACTTACTGAGGAGCGGACGGCGACCGACTCTGTCCACCAGCAACATACCACAGAAACAGCCCAACAATAGGAGCACACAAAAAACAAGGCCCAAGCCGAGCTGCAACACGGAGTCATATCCGAGGCTGGCGAATAAGGTCGGCGTCAAGTTAGAGATGACAGTGATACCAGTGTTCATCCCCATTGTCCACACAAGCAAGGTGCAGATTGCCCGTTTCCGAAGGTGAGGCTGGCGGAAGATATAGACGAAGCCGACCGGTTTGTGTGACTCGGCTTGAAGTTGGCTCTTAATCTGGTGAACTTCTGCACGGGGAACGAGGCCTTGCGGATCGTGCTTGGATTTGTGGAGGCGATGCAAAACCTTGGAAGCCTCCTCTTCTCTCCCTTTCGACATGAGCCACCTTGGGGATTCCGGGATGAAGAACAGTGACACCAGGAAGGCCAGGGCGAAGAAGGTTTGGATGCAGAAGTTGAGGCGCCACTGATACGCATCGCGAACAAAGTTGAAGCCGAGCGCGGCCGAAGAGGCCACGATTTCACCTGTGATGATGCATACAGGGTGGAAGCCGACCAAGAAGCCGCGGGAGTGGGGAGGGGAGATCTCGCTCATATAGACGGGCGTGTTGCTCTGGACGATACCGCAGGCAAGACCTCCGAGACAGCGCACGGCGAAGAACATGGGGAGGTTCGCCGAGCCTGCCATCAGGGCATTCGAGATGATCAGGATAATCGCAGCTACGCCCGAGGCCAATCGTCGACCCCATCTGCTCGATATCCAGGCCCCAGCCATGGCTCCAACGAACGCAAACCCATAAAACCTAAGTGAAGAGCATTTAGCCATTGACCCCAGACAGGGCAGGTTCGTGTGTTCCTTACCCGCCCAGCATACCGCCGACAAGAGCATCAGCGTTGGAGACATCAAGAAACTTGGCAACAAAAGTCGGTTGTGATAGCGAGCCACCGAGCACCACGACCGAGTAGCCATAATTCGCACTTCCAAGTCCGGCGACGAGGATGATCTGATAAGGTCATCAGCAAACTACATCCGAGAAGCAAATCACGAGCAAGTCAGAAGCAACCAGCGGAATCCTGAAAATCTTACCAAAACGTTCAAGGCACTTGTGTGAGGCTTCGAATGGTGGCCTTCAGCATCGGGGAGGCTCGTCATTGTGTATTATCCTTCTGGTCCTGGCTTGGTTGATTTGATGTACTTAGATAGGGAGAGCGTATGCGGAAGACTGGACGCGTGTGATCCAACGGAAAGGGACACATTACTTTCGCCTCCTGACTGTCTGGAGCATCTAATATAGTCTCCAGCTTGAGGCACGTGGAAATGCAAAAGCTGGGGCCCATCCTGGGGATTCTGGAGTACCGAGACTTGGGTCCTCGCTATCGACCGAGCGGACGTTCCAAGTGGTTGCACGAGGCTAGGCCGAGGAGCCCCCCCCCCCTCCCCTGGATTGGCAATGCTCGGAGCCGTGAAGTTGTGGGGCTCTTGAGTCTCAAGGGGCTGGAGAAGATCAGGCCGGGTATTCACAATTCAGCTAGCAATGGTAACATGCCAATCGTTCAACACTCCTTTCGGGGAGATTGCCATCGTAAAACTAATGTCGGCACCGAGCCCTTCTGGACCGAGGGATCGAAATTCTTTGGTCTCGGACGCGCTCGCTAGAACCTCGGACACCAGCTTTGGTGGACGAGCGGGCCATTCATTGTAGGTGGATAGTGGCTCTGGTCAATATGGAGAGAATTTGCCGCTGAAGAAGCCGCACATAAATTAATACCGTTCTTGAGGGCTTTGTTTGAAGACATCTCTTCTCGTCATTTGGAATTGTTGCCCCTCCAACAATTACTTGCCAATTCAATCCTTTTCGGCCTTGGGCCGCGACTCAACGACATAACTCGACCATTTTTTCCGTTCAACCCTATCTTGGCCACTGATTTCCCCAGTATGACCAATCTTGCGGAAACGGTTGCCAGCCTTCAACAGCGTCTAAGGATTCTCGAGGACAAAGAGGAGCTTCGAAGCCTTCTACACAGTTACTGTACCCGACCCGACAATTATGACTTTGAAGGCTTTTCAAATACATTCACCGAAGATGGATCCATGGAATTCGACGGTTGGCCGAAAGTAGTGGGACGAGAGGCTATTCAGAAGGCTTCCAGTTCGGAAAAAGTGTTTCAGGGGCTACAGCATACTATGACCAATCTCGAGTTTACAATCACTGGTCCCGACACAGCAACAGGAACGTCGTACCTTTGGTTCGCAGCAACTCCTGATACCAGGAAGCCGGATGAGCATTACGCTTTTGGTGGGCCCTATACGTTCGAGTTTCGCCGCACGGCCGAGGGGTGGAGGATATCGAGAATGCGCTTGAGGAAGATATGGGCTCAAGGCACAGACACTCAGAAGCTCTTTGGTTGAAAGCTTGATCACAGGCTCAATAAGCACATAAAAGAATGAAAAGATGACTTGGTCTTTTGCCTTCTCTGGATAGTTTCCTGGAACCTGAGGGCTGTGAAAAGCGCTGCTTAGGCAGCGTATGGTCCTGAGAGCAGATCGCCCAGAAATTCCGCTGTAAACATTCCTCCATGCATATCCAGATCAGAATCAAGGGCGAAGGTAGAGGAGAAATCGGTTGAGACTGATGGCAGTTGGTCAAGTGTAGGTGCTGATTGGGTGGACTGGTCGACCTGCGAAGTCTTTGTCAAGCCTTCTGCGCATGATCCACTCATGCCTGAGAAGCCATGTTGCGTAGCCGATTCAATGTCTGCCGCGACCGCCATTGAAGGCTTTTGGAGCGATCCGATCTGCTGATGCTGAGGTTGATGCATAGGCTCAGATGTTCGGCCAAGCCCTGGTATAGCCGGGGCATGGAGGGCGGGACCACCAAGGGGAGGGCAGCTGGGTGCGCTTGTTGCCGAACCACAAGCTGAGCATTTAGGTGAGTGGTTTTCTACAGTATTTAGTCTGGTCGGATGCTGTTGGTATGGGTTTGTCGGCTCATGACCTAGATATGTGACACGTATTAGTCAACATATACTCCAGCTAGATTGCGGTGACCCTGGGAAGGAGGATTACCATATTGACGCCGCTGATGTGGGTTATGATCTGCCGCTCCTGCCAGGGAGCTGTCCGTACGACTAACTGCCTGTTGATTTAGTGACTGGCGGTTCAATGCCACCCCGCTTCCGTCGTAGTAGTCGTGCTCGCAGTGTCCGTGCCGAGATCTTTGCAATTCTCGCCTCAGCGCCTCAAGATCCTTTTGCAGTGTTGACAATGTGTTCCAATGCTGTGCCGACTGGTTGTATTTGCGATTCAAAAATTCGTAGCTCGAATAAGCGAGATCTTTCTCTGACTCGGCCGAAGCTAACTCACAATGAATCAGTTGCACGACGGCAGCAAGCCAGACGGTGTTTGAGAGAAAAGGATTAACAAATTTATAGTGGTGTTCACTGCTGCGCTGTACCATCGTCATGATTTGGTCAGCGGCTTCAAGGTACTGTTCAAGATAAGGTGACTCGCCCATCACCCCTAGGGACTTGTCGAGCTGCTGCTTGGGCGTCGCTTCGCGTTGGAGAGAGGTGCGGCTCGCCCCAGGTGTTTCTTGAGATCCGAATCGCCGCGCCTCGTGAAAAATGTGATACTTGTAGGTCAGGAGTTTGACCAATTGCACCATGACGTGAATACTGTAAATGGCACTGTGGTGCAATCGCTGAGTCAAGGCTGAGGTGCGATCTTTCATCCTTCCACCAAAGCCGAGGAACTGATCCTTATATTTCATTTGTGTCGGCAGCGCCATGATACAACATTCGAGCGAGCGGTCGATTGCGGAAAGATGGTCAGAAGCTGCCTTTCGGGACAGCAACTCATCTGCGTAGCGTGAATCATTCCGCCACTCCCCATCGCGAATCGATGTTTGGGAATTGCGGCCTTGGTCCCTCCGCACCCCAAATGGGCTGGAGATGTTTTGCGCATCTTTCACCAAGGAGTTGATGACAATGAACCACGCCTTCGGAGACTTGTTGCCAGACGACTCGAGGAGTTGGCAGCGATCGATAGTTCTCCGCGCGAGCAGACTACTTGGTTGAGGTTTTCCTTGATACCAGTTTTCGTCTTCCGCTGGCAACATAGTTCGATTTTGTGACCAGTCAATCGCCGTGGGACAACGTCGCATGACGCTGGCGAAGACGTCCATCTCCCAGATGGCCCACCATACACGTCGCCGCTCTTCGTCTTCCTGCCATTGAGCGCAATTTGATAGAGCTTCATTCAAGGTTCGTTCCGAATCAATGAGATGTAAATTCAGCTCGTAAGCGCAGCGGACGCACATTCCAAGGTACCGCCATGCTCTGCCAGACACTGTTTGTATCAGGAGCCAGTGGGTCGTCAGGGTCAGGGCCTGTAGTAACGGTAGAGGTATTGCTTCTGAATCACACTCATTGATGGCCTGCTCGAGATATTTGATGGCCAAGTTTGCAAAATAACTCCCATCCACGGGTTCGTCAATTGTTGTAACTCCATCCAACATAGTTGGATCACACGACTGTCCAGCCTTGAACGCAAAGGATAGCATTGCTGCGATAAAAGCATTGACTTGTGCTATTGACTCGAGATCTTGAAGCTTTTGTCGAAGGGAAGCCTCGCGGAGGAGTTGGAAGGCAGTGTAGTAGTTGAAGAATTGGCCTATGCTTTTGGCTTTATAAGCGGAAGAGCACCCCAAAAAGATTATGGGAAGAGAGGGATAGAGCTTGCTGGGAAGATGGAGACATTTGCCCTTCCTTTGAACAACTCTCGTTTCAACCTACAGTATATCAAAGCATTCATATCTCACCCCAAGCATGGCACAACTGGTCGCGATTATAGTGCAGTCATCGCTCCCCAATAAGCAAGGTGATGCTGATAAAGACGGCGTTCGTTGTTCTGGAGCATAAGATTCGTGCCACGGGTGAATAATAAGTGACAGGCTCTGGATATTCTGACTTCGCGGAGTGCTCATCGGACTACTGGTCTCTCGATGCGCAAATGAAAGAGTCTCCTCGGGCGGACTCTTGCTCTGGCGGTCATCTTCGTGAACAGTATTTGATTGAACAGGCTTTTGTCGTTTTGGGCCGATGTTCGACCTCGAGGAATCCGTGTTCTGTATCCTCTTTCTTGGGGTTGGTATCACATAGCCTATCTGTGGGCCAGGCCGTCGCGCACTCGTTGGATATTGGCAGTCTTGAGCTGAACGCTGACAGACCAGGCATTTTGGTAATTCACGACCACATTTGACCTTGCGCTTCCGACACGTGAAACATGCGATGGTGGAATGTGGTTGATCTGACGCCTCGGAGTTCATGGCCAATGTGAGCCACTTTGGATTGATTTCGAAGGATTTAATAGCTTTGCAGGAGATGAGGCTCACCGTGGGAGGGATTGACAGTCAACACGCCAGACAGTCCTACTTGGTCGTTAGCATAAATAAGAATGGCATAACGAGTCCACGGATACCAACCCAGTTTTCCGCCGCGACCTCTCCAGACCCCAGAGGTCCAGAACTCCCGCATTTTTGTGGGCTCGTGGAGCGCTGGTGCGACACTAACCTGATCTTGAGTTGTCTGGCTGGGTCGATGGAGGACTGCGACTGGTCCCCTTCGGCCCACAAGTCATGGCATCTGGATGACCTCTGATTGACCCGTCAATCGCCCAACGCCTATCCCACACACTCGAGAGACTATATCATAAGTGTCTAGCATGCGATTAGTTTCGAATTTCAAAGTATATTTTGGGTTGAAACCGGAACACCGGCACATTTCGTAACAACCTCGCGCGAACCTCGGGTCATGGGACTCGGACAGCCGCGAGGGTATGCCGTATCGGAAGCTACGCAGCTGCGGAAGTGCACAAACCCTGTGGCTTTCGATGCGAGCCTATGCATCGGTCATTGTTGACCTATGTCTATGTGGTGTTCCAGACGCCCTTCAAATGCGACCTCTCACTCATGATAGACTTTGTTGATCAACGTGCCGATATTCTCGATCCGGACACGCATATCGTCGCCGTGAGTGAGTGCGATCCTGGGCTTTCGCATATACCCAATCCCAGGACCAGTACCGGTCAGAATCAGTGTCCCTCTCTCAAGGGTCGTCCCCTGTGAAAGGAAGGCGATGGTCTTGGCGACGTCAAATATCATCTCACTGTAGATCCAATTAGTGTCTGGCTGGCGCAATCGGTAATTGTTGGGGGGACCACCGACCTTGTGTTCGAGTCCTGCACAATTTCTCCATTGTATATACCTTGAATCTGCAGCTTCTGCCCATCCCCAAGTACCGATGGTGCAACCATCACCGGACCTAAGGGTGAAGCGCCGTCGAGACCTATCAAAGTGTTAACCGATTGAAATTGTGGACAATCACGGCGTGTCCCTATGCGCTCCATACATGCACTGACCTTTCGCGAAACACCACTGGGTGTTTTTGAATTGAGCTGTGCGGGCGCTAATATCATTTGCACACGAGTAGCCCAAGACGTAATCAAGAGCTTCCTCTTCTTTGATGTCCCTTCCATCTTTGCCAATTATGACGGCCATTTCAGCCTCATAATCGAAGGAACCGTCCTGAGCGAATCTCGGCACGTTGATCGCAGCCGGAAAGGGACCGTTCAGCGCGGTTCTAGGCTTGATGAAGAGAACTGGAGTTGTTGGGATCGGCATATTTGCTTCGTGAGCATGATCGCGGTAATTTAATCCCAAGCAACGGATGATGGGAACTTCGTGCATTTGCAAAGGTGAAAGGATCTGATCGGATACTGATGGTTAACATGGATCCCAATGTGTCATCCGGAAGGAATGATGAGTCTCTCTGACATGTTTTACACGCATGACTTTCGAGGTCACAACTCCGTCAAAGATTGATCCGGCGATAATGTTCGCAGTAATTGAGTCTCCATTGAATACCGACAGCCCAACGTCTGGGAATGCCTTTGGATCAATGTTTCCAAGGTGAATCTGCCCGTCTTCTTCCGCAATGAAGCGGATAAGATGTGTCCAACGACTAGACATGATGTTCCAGGCCCGAGAATAACGAAACAACAACTACTTTGAATGAAAATATTATGGTCAAGAAGGCTCTTCATGTATCTCAATCGATGCCAAGTATTAGCTTCCCGTCATCATGGCGCATGTGTATCGCAAGGATACGGAGGATTCTCGCTGTGGGACTCGGACGGACATGACAGTACGAAGCGAGGACGTCTCTAGGATTCCATTCTGCAGGGAGATGATGCTCTCGGTGGTCATCGACCAATTAGCAGTACTCTCGAGAAATGAAGACGTACCTCGATCTGATCATCCGCGGAGTAGGCTGCGCCGCGTGCTCTCTCCCCTCTTTGAATCAGAGAAGAGAAAATGCCTTGATCATTGGTGTGACTATCTTTGAACCCCTCAACTTTCAAAGGGATTTAGACCTGGTACGCACTGAAGAAGCGATTCTCGCTTCACTTTGGTGATAGGTCATGGTCAGATGGCTTGCGGCTCTGTCTCCTGACCAATGCCCGTATTGAACCGAACTACATTGGCAATGTACTAGAAATCGGTGGACAGGCCATCCTTGACGCTCTAACCACACAGACAATGCGCGACCAACGCCATGGGCAATGTACGAATTGATTGAGTCTCTTTACCTATCTCAGCCACATGAAATCTTATATCTATCTCGGAGAAGTAATCGAGCAGAAAGAAAGCTCTCCGACCATTCACTCCAAAAATGTTGCCGGAACATCGGGACCCCAGACGTGCAAGTTATCGTGAGAAGCCGGGCTGACGATCGTCTCCTGGGAGTCATCAACGAGGTCCCCGTCGACGTAATGTTCCAGGACAAATCTCGATGGATCGTACCTGGGCCAGTGGTCAGTCGCTGAATTTGATGGAGTTCGGAGGCTGTTCAACACTTACCAATAGTCAAAAATCTGGCTTCCCATCACATGCCTTCCCACACCCCACATATTTTCATACCCTTTATCACGAAGCCAGTCATGTCCTAAGACCTGTGTGTCGAAATCATGGGTTTCAAAAGATGAATGATGCACATGCGCCTTTTCACCTTGGAAGAAGAAGAAGGAGTGGTGATCGACTAGTTCTTTCCCACGAAGGAGTCGATTGAACACAATGACGCCTTTCCCAGACTCATCTTTCCCAAGCTATTCATTTGACGCAACAATTAGTCCCAAAGCTTGAGGAGCGCAAAGACAAAACCAGACATGTCAGAACTTGGAGGGAATCGAAGACCTCGCATGATGACCCTTGGATCAGCTCACTCACATCACTGGGGTAGAAGTTGAAGCGAGTTGTGTAAAAATCGAATGTCTTCTGGAAATCGGTCACACACAGTCCGAAATGTCCTAACTTATGCACCGGGGCCGGGCCTAGAAAAGCAATAGGTCAGAAATGTAGGTAGCTTGGGTAGGACCTTACGCTTCTGGAATCTTTGCGTCTTTCCACCGGCCCTGTACTTGTTTCCGGGCTGTGATGATGAATTAGCCACACCCCATCAAACAAAGGGACGCTTAGGGAACCACCGACAAAATTGTAGTCCAGCTCGGGGAAAAGTGTCTCATCCTCTGCCGGTTGCTGGCCGTACACGAGATGGAATGGGAAGCCGTCAATCGGATCGTAGAATGTGACTGCTTTACCACCGCCAGGAGCCTCGATCATATCATAGACCTCACTAGCCTGTGGCAGTGTTTGGGAAGCATAGATCAGATCGTCCATGGATTCGACCACGAACGCGGCGCCGCCGAATGCATTCGTCTCAGCTTCTTCGGCGCAGTAAACGAAAGGCTCCTTGCTATAGCCGCGGAAAAAAGTCTTCTTCCCGACTCGTTTGCATTCCTTCAAACCAAAGTCCTCCAG
The DNA here is from genome assembly GCA_016109585.1 of Phialophora expanda. NCBI lineage: Eukaryota > Fungi > Ascomycota > Eurotiomycetes > Chaetothyriales > Herpotrichiellaceae > Phialophora > Phialophora expanda. The sequence continues at coordinate 766,377 of JADWPR010000010.1, forward strand.
GAATTGATGGACGGCTTGGATGTCTCGATGTTTGTAATAGACGTGGGCAATGCGAACGAGTTGGATACGGCGCAATTCAAGGGACTTCATTGTAGCAGCTCAGCATCAACGGAGTCAGAGGCGGCAATTGGGATATACTCGTTCTCAGAAAAGTCGCTCAAAAGGTACAATCCTCGAAGTGACGACGAGAAATTCGCAAGAAGTCTAGGTCCTTTTGATCCAACGCAGCACTTACCGATGTCTCACTACATCGGGAGCTGCTCTCTGGGCTGAGTGCCGCCGACTGCTTGTGGCAATGCAGCAGGAGGTCGGCTTGCCACGAGGCTCGTTGTTTGGGAGCATTTCGCCAGGACTTCGGCGACTCCTCGGTTCTCTGACTGGGCGATGCATTTGTCGCTACGAGCGTTGACCCCCGAAGTCAATCCAGGGGCTCCACATTGGGGCAAGTAAGAGGCGAGTTCACACCAATTGTGAACTGCACCCAAAGCAGGAGATTTCCTCATTGGGAACCAGCATAGAAATAAATCAACGATCCGCAATCACCACGCTTTCTGGCTTGGACTCTTAGTTCATTTGTGAAGTATTTTTTGGGTCCCAAGCACTTCATACCGAGGAATATTGTTCGATATATCTGCTCGGCTGGTAGTTGGATCTTATCTCCATTTGAAGTTTGAGAGCGACAAAATTGTTGGTCTCGGCGATCCCTACACCAAAATGCTGGGTATATCATTGGAAAATCAAGTTGGCATCGTTACCGGGGCAGGCTCGCCTTATGGCATTGGCAGGTCGATGGTGCTAGCCCTAGCAAAGGCCAATGCGAGATGTATCTACGCATGCGACCTGAACTTGGGAAATATTGCTTCCCTCGAAGAGGCCGTGAAGGAAGTGAACGGTAGCTGCGAGGTCCGAGGCAGGCTTCTGGATGTTTCGTCTGAAAGCAACACGATCCATCTCCTCCACGAGATCATCGAGGCTCATGGCAGATTGGACTTCTATTTTGCAAATGCTGGCTACGCATATTACAGGTAAGTACCTAGGATGCATCGCATTCTGCCATACCCCATCGTGAAGTATGGAAAGGTCCTCGTTGACACGTCCTCCCAGGAATTTGAACGATCTCGATAACTCGCATTTCCAACGCGCTACGGCTGTGATGCAGACTTCGGTCTTCCTCGCGCTGAAGCATGGCAGCCAGGCGATGATGGTGACTAGCAGTGAAAAGCCTCATCCGGGAGGGAATTTCATTGTGACTTCGTCTTGTTCATCGTTCCTTGGTGGAACAGCTACAGCTGATCTCTCTTATGGTATGTCGAGGGCCCATCTGAGTTGCTCTTCCCGCTAACCACGAGACCCTGCAGTTGCGGTCAAGACGGCTGTCAATGGGTTGGTTACTAGCGGCTCTGTGCAATTGGCTAGCAGTAACATTCGGGTCAATGGCATCGCTCCCGGCTTCACGAAAAGTAGCATCCTCACCAGCTCCAAAATCGCAGAAAAGGGCGCTGCGTATGAAGTCACAGCTACGAAAGAAGAGATCCAGAGAACGCACGAAGCCTTTTTTGAAAGAGGCGGTGTCGAGAAACAGGCCGACTATTATTTCAACAGACAGCAGGACCCTGAGGAAATAGCACACTTGGCGGTGTTTTTGGCATCGGATTTAGCCAAGTGCATCAATGGACTAGTGGTGCTGGCAGATAGTGGTAAACTGGCGGCAGCGACAGGAGACGCCCTTACGGGACCTATTCCCGCCGTCAAAGCCCTGAACTCAGCATGAGAAATATCAATACACAGTTGAGGAAGAGTACCGAGATGTACAAGACCGAACATACTTCCAGCCGTCCATGCCGACTGTCCTTCCGGCCGAAATATTCGCCTTCGGTAACTCTTCAGGGATATTGCAGCCTCCACCGACTCTTTGGTATCTAACCACGAGAAGCTTTGGAACCCTGCTCGGCCCTCGTGCACAAGTCCCTGGTACCGTCACTAAATCCGTGAGCTGCCCCAGCTTCCATACCCCGAACATGATTGAACCGAACTTGCCCCGCGGCTGTCCTTTGGATGGAGGCCAGGAGAACGTGCTTCTGTAGCGACACCTCCATAAAGATCCGAGACCAGCTACCTGGGTGTCCAGCTAACTTCATCGAAGATAAATGCTTCAGTTGCGCATGTTCTTCCCATTGTAAGGCGCTACCAGTACCTAAATCCAAGAAAACCAAGTGGTTTGCATTGCAATATCAGCCCACGACGATGGCACCGTCACCAAGCCTCCCTAGATTAGGGACGACTCAGCTTCAAGCCCTCACAATTGCTGGCCTTGCACTTCTTGCTTATGCAGTAATTCGATTGCTTCGAGTGGGACAACGTGATCCGCGCATGCCACCTGGTCCGCCCACGCTCCCCATCATTGGAAACCTGCATCAGGTACCTCTGACTGGCATCCACAAGAAGTATATAATATTGTCATCCTGCATTCCGCAGTGTCCAAACGTTGACTGACCTCTCAATAGATTCAAAGAATGGGCAGATCAGTATGGTGGCGTTTTCTCCTTGAAATTCGGACCCAGCACCATGATAGTGCTTTGCGATCGCGAGGCGGTCCACGATCTTCTCGATAAGAAAGGGACCATCTACTCGGATCGTCCTTTCAATTACGTCGCTTCTCTCGTGACCCACGGAGACAGCTTTCCCTTCATGAATAACACACACCGGTGGCGCTCTCAACGAAAGGTTGCCTCGCACACATTTTCGGTTTGTCCACCGTTCAGCTTATGGGGGTTCCAACTCGACTGACAGACTCGTTTCAGCCTCGAATGATCGACGAGAAAGTTGGCATTGTCCAAGATGCAGAGTATGCGGACATACCTTCCCCACTGCCGACGCTCGCAGCTTTACATGGCCACTCGTCGGCATGGCGTGGCCTTGTCGTGTTCTGTGCCTGCTTGTCAGCGCTATGGCTAACACAGGGATAGAATCAACATTATGATGCGAGATATCCTACAGAAGCCGGAAAAGTTCTATTATCACATTCTTCGAACAACATCATCGGCGGCTTGCGCTACTGTCTGGGGACATCGAGGGTCGACCTACGACGATTTCTGGGGTCATGTGAGCATTGCAACCGTCTGATTATTGTCTTCTACAGCCTAACCAGTTTCATTAGGGTGTATATACAGCTCTGGATCAGGTATGCTACCTCGATCGCGGGAGATGAGGCGGAATGTCCCGCTGGCTGACAATAAACCCACAGTATTCCAACGCTTTGGAACCTGGCGCTAACCCGCCCGTGGATGAATTTCCCTTCCTTCAGCATATCCCAGACAGATTTGCGGCCTGGAAGCGTCGAGCTAAGGGCTCGTACGACAAGATGGACGCAGTGTGGACTGAGGCTAGAAGGCAAGTGGACGCAAGGAGAGCTAAAAACGTTCGAAGAGATTGTATCATTGATAGGATCCTGGATGGACAAACCAAACTTGACTTTGACTACAGCCCCAATCAACTGGACCACTTCCTAGGTATCTTAGTCGAAGGAGGAGCTGATACTACAGCATCTTCCATTTTGACTTCCCTCCTCTACCTTACAAATCATCCAGAGTTTCAGGAGAAGGCGAGAAAAGAAATCGATAGAGTCGTTGGGCCTGACAGGTAAGATGAAACCGAACCCCAGAGATTGACACACATACGGATTATCCCCATCCATGTATAGGCTTCCAGCATGGTCAGACTTCGAAAACTTGCCATATGTGAATTGCATTATGAAAGAGGCAATGAGAATACACCCAGTGTAAGCTTAGCCCCAACCAACTGTGGTAAAATCTTGACTCATGCATGTTTCTAGGTTACCAGTTGGGGTGCCTCATCGTGTGAGCCAAGATGATTGGTATCGAGGCATGCTTATCCCGAAGAATTCTATGGTCGCCATTCCTGTCTGGGCACTTCATCACTCAGAAAGCGCCGGATACGTCAAACCAATGGAGTACAATCCAGATCGATTCATTGGCTACACAAGACTTGCAAGTGAGCTTGCTGGTGTTTCTGAGTGGAAATTGCGAGGTTTGTCGGCCCCCAGCCTCGTTCTTTGGCCCTCCTCTACCTACGATCAAGAGAAAACGTCAATCAATGCGAATGTCTGACTGATAGATACCTATCTAGACCACTATGGCTATGGGGCTGGCCGTCGTATCTGTCCGGGAATGCACCTTGCTGAACGGACACAGTGGCGTATGACCGCGAGGATTCTCTGGGGATTTGAGATTTCTCCGCCAACTGACCCGTCGACCGGCCAACCGATTCAACTCGACACAGAAAAGTACAAAGAGGGCCTCAACCACTGTCCACTGCCCTTCAACGTCATCATTAAGCCCAGGAGTCAGGCACATATCGACACCATTCTTCGTGAAGCGTCGAAGTCTGCTGACTTTCTAAGTCAATATGATGACTGAGCTAAAATCACAGAACGACCGGGTCATCGCACCAGGGCCGTACTCACAGCTAGTTAAATGGGCGTATGCGGTGACTCTATGGAAGAAATAGCCTAGTAGGGATGCTGGAGACCGAGGATGTCGATATCACTACATAAGACCCCTGTAGACTTTGATTTATATCATCAAAAGAAAATATCACTTTCTTCCGTACAGTTCCATCCATCTCAGCCGTATATGATACCCACCCCGAGCAGGCACGGTTTCGGCAAACGATAAGGGAGGAAGTGGATCGTAATCGTCTCCAGCACATCTATCTGACTCTGCCGAGGACGAACGAAGGGAAAAACGGCGACAACTGTGGCTCTGCGACGTGAAAGGATTTGAACACGGGGCCCGTTTCAGTGGTTGGGCGTGGACCCCAGACCTTCCAACTAAACTCAATCCACTGGGCAATGGCTATACCTATATAACCTCGACAGATCTCACGCTCCGGTTCGCTTTGGCATTCGACCCAGCGTTGAGCTTAGCGACACTCTCCTTTTCTCACACACGATCAAGACGTTCTCCTCAATTCACTTCAAGATTCGACCATGCCGCTTGTCAAGATTCACATAATCAAGGGTGCGCGAACCCCAGCCGAAGTGAAGAAGCTCGCAGATGTAATCCAAAGCGTGATGTTGGATACCTTCCACGCGCCTCCGCGCGACCGGTAAGCTCCATGTCGCCCTTGAGCTTCTCCTCAGATTCAAACCGAGACTGAATGTCCCCTCGACCAGATTCCAGATTATCACGCAACATGAACCCGGAGAAATCATTGCCGAGGACGTCAACCTAGGCTACACCCGTACCGACAAGCTCGTGATTCTACATATCTTTCAACAAGGTCGAAACACCAAAACAAAAGAAGACACCTATGCTGCCCTAGCTGGCGCTTTGAAGAAGGAGACCGGTCTGTCCGGCGACGACCTCATCGTGAGTGTCAGCACCAATACAAAAGAGGACTGGAGCCTAGGGAGAGGTCGAGCGACCTTTGCTTGTGGAGACTTGTAAACTCCATTGAGAAGGATCAGGGGTGCTTTGGCTCTCACGAACAGATCAGGTACCAGCTTGAACACCGTAAACATAGGCTGTAAGTGGGCCCTGAAGCATCGTTCAATAGATTTCACCATAAGTTTGTTCTGAAGATGTGTGACTGTGCGACATCCTTCTCCTCCACACGGAGATCGGCCGAAGATAGACCGTCCGAACTTTGAACCTCCCAAGTCGCGGCCAAGGTTCGCGAATCTTGATGCGAGCCGTCAACTATTATTGAGCCCGAGCTTCAGAGGGCTATTCCGAACAAAACAGCAGTTGGTCACGTACGTAATGGTGACCCCATGAAACGTTGCCAGTACCCACGCCCGCCGTGGTCGACCTCGTCTTGCTCGTCACGATGCCGGGCAACGGGACGACCTCGGTCGAAACCCCGACAAACCGAAGATTTGAGGAGCCGGCGCCCCGGTCAGCTGTGAAGCCTGCGCGACATCCGACGCTGCTCCTCAACGATCTGTGCGAACTGACGGCGAGCGCTAAAGGGTCCACGGAGGGGTGGCGAGCATTGGTCGCGCTGGGAGGCTTCGAGACGGTAGGCGCCCCGCAAATCGCAAAAGCGCCTCCAAATTGCCTAGATATCTCCCGGGTCTTCAGAAGATAGATAACTTGGCTCACATGAGGTACCTGGACGGACACACAATCATTCCATCCGCTTGATTCTCCTCTAGAGGTTTCCCGGTAACTACTACGTTTCGATCTGACGAATGAAGTAATCTGCCCGGTACTCTCGATGGCCTCACTCCGAGGTAAAGTGGTGAGCAGAAAATTCTCCCTACGACCGTTTGGTGCCCGCATCAAGTACTAACGTCGGGCTCCCAACGAGTAGGTAGCCTTAACAGGCGGCGCAAGTGGGATTGGTTTGGCCACCGCAAAGTTGCTCGCCCGTCGAGGCGCGACGCTGTCATTAGCAGATTCAAACCAGAAGGGCCTTGACGAGGCAATCCACTCGTTGGACGGCGATCGACATATCTCAACTGTCGTCGATGTCCGATCAAGTGGCCAAGTCGACTCATGGATCGGGAAGACAGTTGAGCAATTGGGCCCGCTTAATGGGGGTGTTAACCTTGCTGGGGTTGTCGGGCCAATACTTCCGATGACTGAAGTCGCCGACAGCGAGTTTGATTTCGTAATAGGTACTGTACTGCATTCACGAGCTGCTTCCCTGCTTGCCGTTGACGGTGGGTGAACCAAAATAGATGTCAATCTTAAGGGTGTTTTTAACTGCCTTCGGGCCCAGCTTCGACACATGCAAGAAGGGGGCTCAATTGTAAGTTTAGCGCGAGAATCATAGTCGTCCTGATGACCGCTTTGTCCCAAACCTTCAAAGCTGATGTTGCAAGGTCAACGCCGCGAGCATCGCCGGCCAGACAGGCGCCACGAACATGTCCATATACACCGCGAGCAAACATGGAGTCATCGGCCTAACGAGAGCTGCTGCAAAGGAGAACGGCAAACGCAACATTCGCGTAAACTCTATTGCTCCGGGTACGATGATATATTCCCGTTCAGGTCCTTCCATATCGTCACCCATTCGTATTGTCTAACTGGGTCGAACATAGGCAAGATATTGACCCCCATGGTGGTTGAGATAGAAACGGCGACCGGTACCCAGATTCCAACGGACCAGAATCCACTTGACCGTGGAGCTGACCCGGAAGAGGTGGCGAACATCGTGGCGTTTCTCATCAGTGATGATTCCAGCTTTGTGACTGGGGCGACATACAACGGTTCGTACTCAATACCACTCACCTTAAGGTGGGCATCGTGTAGCCGGCTTCTACTGACACCGCTCTCTTTTGTCTAGTTGATGGAGGGCAAATGTCGTGAGAATATTCGGTATTACGGGCCGGCCTTTAAGGGGGTCTAGCGCGGACACAAGTTATACAACGTCTACCGACGAGGCGACGGGGTTAGGCAACAGGGATAGTCACGTTCGCGCGAGTCAGGGTGAGTCGGGGGGTAAGTACAGGACGGGCATCACCCTTGGCCCGATCCGGGCTGGTCGGGATCGGATCAACGTCTTGCCGCGGGCGATGAGATCTCTGGGACGTTTTCCTTGCGTAGGCTTTTCCCTCGTCCATTGTTTTGTTCGTAAACCTCTTTTGTATGTCTTCTGGGAAGTATATCTATTGGGGATAGTAAAGCTCTCTAGGCCAGTTACTTCTACAGACCTGCTGGAGCCGAGCAGAAATTTATGAATTCCAGTAGTTGCATCTGTCTTTCTCTCCAAAGTTCACTGTTCTGTTCCCTCGCAATTAGCAATAACCGCCAGCTACGGATGCTGTTAGTTCTACAACTCTTCTGGGTGCCTGGACAGTAGTCTACGGGGTTGCCTTGTGCGGCAAACCCATGCGAGCGCATACGATGGCAGCCTGTTCATGACGGCGCTCGCCCGCTTACTCGTTAGGCTTCCCGGGAAAGACGCCCAGCGCGGCGGTCGTGAGTGACGCCATTGCCTCGGGGCGCTGCAGGAACGCGCTCCACCAGTGTTCAGCTCCTCCAGGAGCTCGCAAGTCCTCAACAATGTGGCGGTGTCCCGCATGGATTGCCAGCACAGCTGCGAAGGACGATCCTTCCATGTGTGCAGATAACTCGCCTAGGTTCGTTTGCTAGTGTCCAAGTTTCCTAGTCATCGAGGATTCCTTCCAAGTTTCAGTCCTCGGGTGACGGTTGCGACTGCGGGCTCTCCTTGTCAACCGTTCGCCATGTCTGCAATTCGCGCTTCCCTGATATCCTTCTGCTTCGTGATCTAATGTCGAAGACTTCTTCTGAGATATACCAAGACACTCCTTCAGAGTACGAATCCCTCCTAGTACGGCGATCACCGAACCCCTCCTTTTCCATCCTGCCGCTCCCTGACCCGGTGCAATCCGGAGAGACAGAGAGAGAGGAGGGGCGCTCACTGAAAGATGATGGCACACGCGATAATGAGTCAGACCCTCCCTGCGCGTGCCGCAGGGGGTGGACAACCGTCAGAGGCAGTCTCGCACTTCCCCCTCCAACCGTTCTCGGAGCCTGTACTGTCCCACCTCCTTGCGGCTCACAAGGGCATCGAATCACAAGATGGCGAGAAGTTCAGCGACGTAGTCGCGTGGCTGACATACATGACTTCTGACACGTCGAATGCGATGTCGGCACCCGTGGGCAACGATCTCAGTTACCCCATGTCCTCCTACTTCATAAGCTCAAGCCATAACACGTACCTGTCGGGCCACCAGCTTTATGGCGAAGCGTCCGAGCTCGCTTACACGAATGTGCTCCAACGCGGATGCAGGTGCTTGGAAATAGATGTGTGGGATGGCGAAAGCGATTCGGACACCAGCACCTCGGACGACGACGAAGAGAGGTCGGAGCCAAAAGCTTCTCGCTGGGGGAAGGTCAAGGCTCGTGCCGCGCGCATGCGTTCACGCTCACGTTCCGCCTCGCTCGCGGCCAGTGGCCCCGGTGGTGGACAGCCTCCCACGCCCTCTCACGTTCAAGCGTCAGCGGCACCTGGCCGACCAGACAACTTCGCGTCCTCGGGGCTCACAGAGCCAGCGGCCAACGGCTCCCACCACCTCTCTCCACAGCCGTCGCCGCCACTCGGTGCCAAGAGGGAGCCAAGGGTGCTCCATGGATACACCCTGACCCAACCCATCACTTTCCGCTCGGTGTGCCACGCCATCAAGTCTTCGGCCTTCGTGGGCACGGATCTGCCTTTGGTCGTCTCTCTGGAGGTCCACGCCTCCCTGGAACAGCAGGAGGTCATGGTCGAGATCATACGCGACGTCTGGTCTGGATACCTGGTGTCGCCCGAGAGCGGCACCGAGATTTCGGCCCTTCCTCCTCCCGAGGCGCTCAAGCGAAAGATCCTGATCAAGGTCAAGTGGACGCCGAACACCGAGACGGGCGAGTCCAACGATCCCATCGAGCACGTCCATTCGAATTCGACCGATGGCACCGCCGACTCTATACCCACGTCCCCCGAGAAACGGAAGAAGGCCTCTAAAGTCCTGGCCAGGTTGTCGGAACTGGGGGTGTACACCCGCGCATACACTTTCAGGCATTTCTCGCAGCCAGAAGCCGCTCTCCCAAACCACGTCTTCAGCTTGTCCGAGAACAAGGTCCACAGCATGCATTCCGACCCGTCGCACGGCCCGGCACTATTCGACCACAACAGGAAGTTCCTCATGCGAGTGTTCCCCAAAGGCACGAGGATCAACAGCTCAAATGTCGACCCGACGTTTCATTGGCGAGTGGGCGCCCAGATGGTGGCCTTGAACTGGCAGAAAATGGACAAAGGCATGATGCTCAACGAGGGAATGTTTGCGGGAACTGGTGGTTGGGTCCTCAAGCCGGAAGGCTACCGGTGCACCAGGACGAGCGGTCCGGCTGACGACTCGCTTCAGCCCAAGAGACGTGTCAACCTAGAAATCCGCTTGCTCGCAGCGCAAAGGTTGCCCGTACCCCTCGACAAGGACGCCTCGCACACGCACAAGATGAAACCGTATGTCAAGGCACAACTACACGTCGATCCTCCTGGCTCTTTCGGTCAGGGTAAGGAGGGTGACGGGGGCGGGAATGGCAAAGACGACGTCCAGCCGCATGGCGGTGAGGAGAAGGATTCCACTGTTCACAAACGGAGATCGGCTACGGGTCGCACGGATTGTCCAGACTTCAAGGGTGAGGTGATGAGTTGGTACAACACGTCCAACGCCATTCCAGAATTGAGCTTCATCAGGTACGTATCTCTTTTCCTCATACCGTTCGCACACGTCCTGTCAATTCCGCGCCGGCCTCCACCAAAAGCTACGTCCGGCCGCAGCCAGAACTCCTGGTGTGCGTTGGGTCGAGCCCCGTCGCCCTGAGACGCGTGACATTCCTGGAATTTCGCACGACATGTTCACCGCAAATTCTTGCCTGGCCTGACGGTGCGTTGCTTGTACCCCCTTCCGGCGGCCTCAGTCCTCGTCTCCACTCGGCCACTCTCCCGAGACGCAGAAGCTCTGATGACGCTCGACGCCGAGAGGAGGGCCATCAGGCTGGCGATCTGGCCGAGCCATCGGACCGGACAAGGCTCCGTCTCTGCCCCCGATGACACGGACCTTCGAGCAGCTGCAGGTCCGTCCACGGCCTTGGATCGCTCGCGGAGTGAACATGAGGTACGACGGCCTCGAGCTCGAGCTTCTCTCCGCCAGGGCCGGGCCAGGATGGCTCCACCATTGTGTGACGCCGATCGATTATCCGTGCACGATCGTGTCACATCACATGATGCCTGGCTAGTTTACGCTCATCGTGGTGTCGCATTCTGCTATAGCGTGCTTGCGCCGATGTGACGCGTCATATTCGACCGTGATCATTCTCCTGAAATCATTCCTGACTCCTTGCACAGACTAAAGATAATGGACGACCGTTCAATGGGCAAAGACAATATGCTCGCGTGGGCGTGCATCCGACTTGACCGCCTTCAGGCGGGCTACCGGTTCGTCCATTTGCTCAACCCATCTGGCGTGCCATCTCCCGGGGCCTTGCTTGTACACGTCTCCAAGCGCATGGAATGAGTGAATGGTGGAATCCTGAAGCGAGCTTTGGGCCCTGGCTCGGCCTGGGTGGCCTTCCCCGCTCCTGCGCGGAATCACCCCCTTGTACGAGAAGTGTCATTGGGCCAAGGGCGTGGTGAAGCCAAAACAACGCCATCTCCTACAATCTGGTTCACCATGGGGGGACCTTTTGATCGGCGCCGGGACGCGACTTTCGGGCAAAAGAGCGCAAGCCGTCCCGCCAATGCCGTGCCTGCAAGCAAATCAAATCTGCAGAAGTTTGTCTTTGTTTCCCGTCTCGGCTCTACGCATCTAGAGATGTCGGAACCCAATCACATCCCCCGCCTTCACGGCGACTGAGCGCATGGACGGCGACAAAATGTGGTCTCTTGTTCTGGCCTTACTTATGCCGCGTCCCTTAAGTCGTCCCCAAAGCCCATTCTCCTACAGTCCGGCCCACCCTGCTTGGCAGTGGAGTGACTCGACCGTGAAATGCTGCTCGCGGCCCTGGGCTTCTTGTGCAAGGGGAATGATCCGTTGGGGGCCGGATGTAGCTTAGTGGTTATTCCGGCGACCTGCCGCGAGCTACGAGCGATCTGGGTCATGACCAGCGATGGTTGGTCTTTTCGTGCCGTCCCGAACTCCAATGCCGTGCAAAGCCAGAAGGAGCTGCTGTGCTTTTGGCGAGGCGTGACCGCGTCCCTCTCGTATCACCTGATGTGGCGTCTGACAGCTTGAATAGGTCGCACCGGCCCCGCCCTCAGAGTCGCTTATTTGGGGAAGATTGGGACCTGCGCCGCGAAGGAGAGGGCAGGGTGCTACAAGTCAAACATATCAATCCCAAAGGCGACTCACCGCCATCCTGGTGATACTTCGTCCTGCTCACTATTGCAGGACACAATCACGGCGTGTCTTCTGAATGCCGCCTTACCGGCTGGGCACGAGCTCCGAACGAGCAACTGTCTCAGCGGGCTCGGATTGATCCGCGCCGGAGACAACGGCTTCGTACGGAACATGCGTATTGTGGCTTCCGCGCGAGTGGACCTTCGTCAAGGCGCGCTTGTTCTCACCGAAGTTTGGATCCATGGACGAATATGGCACTTTTGTGAAGGCGAGATTGCGCGGGGAGGGTCGCAGAGGGGATATAAGTCGACCAAAGTACGTGGTGGAAACGACGTCTCTCAACTGCTAGTCGAACCTTCTCGAAACCTTAGGGCGACGCTCGAACACCACATTTCGCTTTGGCGCATTCCCTCTTGACGCCTGTGCCATGAAGTTGATGGCTCTTCACCCTCACAGCATTCTCCTCCAGCAGGAAGGTGCTCCGAAGACGAAAGCGCGACTTGGCGACCACGCAAAAGTTCAGACTCGACCGGTAGGAGACTCCACAATGCTACCGATGGGGTAGAAGGCTGACGAAATCATGGCTCAAGATGAATGGGATACGGTGTCCTCGCTGCAAGGACAAGGGCCAAGAAGTCTGGGTCATACCGTACGAGACAATCCACCTGTTTTCCTGGTGACGATTCGGTTTGGGAAGGCCATTGTCGTCAAGGCTCTGGTATTCCGGAAACACGGGCTGACCGATGGTTGCAGGGGAACACGATGCCACAAGTGCGGTCATCCCTGTTGAAGCCGAACGTTAGCCGGTTCGGGCTACCGCGGCGGTGCCCGGGGCCTTTGCGTCTGGTGATCGCGGTCCACTGACCACAGGGAGGCTGTTTTGGGACTACAGGGGTGCGGGTATCAGCCAGGATATTCACCAAGGGCGGGAAACAGACGGGCTAAAACCACGCTAGAATGTATTATGTATGGTCCGCCTCGGGGAAATTTGCTCCTTGAAGGCTCAGATCTTGCGTGCATGGAGATCAGCAAATGACAAGCATTGCAGAGACGGGGAACAGGCCGAGCGATGTCTCCTGTCTGTCGTGTCGAGCCTGCATGGCCTGGGAGAGAGCTGGAGGGGCGTTGTTGACTGCTGACGCGGCGGAGCTAATGACGCTGTGGTAGACAAAACCCCGCTGGGGAATTCGCGACCAAACGCTTGACCAAGGATCGACCGCAGGTGCAATCGACTTTCGAAGTCTCGCACCCGCCGGTCGCGATTTGGGCGCTGACACATGGACATGGCGACAGAATGGGGCCGAATAATTCTCCTTTCACTACCCAATGGCGGCTGCAAGGGGCGTCGGAATCAGAGATTCCGTAACCTTAGCGGGCATATGGGGGAAGGTGGCCGGTCGTCAGGAGAGCAAGGGAGGGACAAGTGAGGGATCAGTGAGGGAGCGATGAGGGAGTGATGAGGTACTCGCAGACTAGTCATGCTAGGAGCCAGAGCTCAGTGGACTGATTCGCACTAACCAACAACAGCCGGACCAATCGTCGCGAGGGAGCAGCGGCACGACCCCACCACCGTGCTCAAAGGCTCGCGGTGATGGCGCATCTTTGGTCTCTCTCTTTCAGGCACAAGGACGGGTCCCCCAAGTTCCCATCGCGGCGTAGCCTCTCCGATCCTTCCTGGCGAAACCTGATCTTGCTCCATCGAGAGACGTCATTGGCGCGTTCGCCTGCGGTCCTTGACTACGCCGATTCTTGCAGGCCATTTCTCACCGTCTTCTCAGCAGCGAGTAGCCTCGTGCAAGGATCGAATTCACAGCACCGCGACTTCGCAATCTTCTATTCGCCATACCTGCGACTCGGAGCGCGGGTCCGAGTGACCTCGGCACGCAGCCCACTTCGTTTCCATCGATTACTCCGTACCAGACCCGTCCATTCCAAAGCAAGACGTGCTGATCTGGACTGACCTTCATCACCTCAATTCGTGGACGCTTGCTCGCGCTCTCTGGGGGTGCCCTTTACCTCGCGTCGGCCGGTTTCCGCCGTGCCACTATCAGGAAGGCCGCCAGCGTTGCCCCTGCCAGTTGCAGGGCTGTCCCACCCAGCCTCGACCCTCGGCCCTACAGGAGGGGAGGACGTTCAGACACTACCCTCTTACACTCTGCTCCGTCTTTATCCGCTGCGAGCACATGCTCTCGAGCAAGCCAAGAGAACACTTGGATATCTCTGCGCTCGTGCGATCACCGGGGTTCCCATGCGGCGCATCCCCATCAAACCACGCGCGCCCATGCCTGACTCCAAAATTGTTCTGTATGCCGAAGCTCTGACCCACATCAGGCAGTTGACTCTCCATGCTTCCCTCCAGACCGAAAAGAACGAGCACACGAAGATCCTCTTGTCTTCTGATAAGAAGATCATCACGGCACTTCACGACGGGGAGTCGTCCAGCATCTATCTGCCGACGCAGATATCGGGCACCGCACATGTCACGTTCCCAATCGAGAAGAGGACGGAGATATCAACTCGGTTGCAAATTGACGATGTCAGTCAGCTGGACTCTGCCAAACAAGACGCAAGTGACGTCGAGGTCCCGTGGTCTGCAGTCAGCCTGCCGGAAAATGTTTCCTTGAACTGCAACCAATGCGACGCCTGCATCCTGCCGGCCGCCAGAGCGATCAGCTGGAAAGACCTCCCCAGTGAAAACTGGGCAGAGTTGATGGACTTCTGGTTCTGCCACAAGCCACATGAGAACGGAGAGCCCTCCGGCGACCAAGCAGCCCAGGCCAAAGGCTTCCCCACACGGGGTAAGCTGGACACCAGTTCCGGAGTGGGCTTGGTGGATATCGTTTCTTTTCTGCTCTACGGAGAGGACTGTACGAATGTTGAGGTATGTGGTAACCAGAGTCGGATCTACGAACGCAATCGTTCCCCTCCACTTGGCGTAAAGAAAGAAGCTTTTCAGGTCGTTGGGCCGAAAGTCAGTTGATCTAGTTTCTGATACATTCGCCGCATATCGAGTTTGTGATTGGTGGCCAGCTGGGTAGATTCAACCTCCTTCTCGTGAAGCGATGGATGGGTCTGCTAACGAGCACCACATGGATCAGCCTCTTCATTTCACCCTTGTAGCCGTGAGCGGAATTGCGCAAGGGGATACCCCAGAGGTACATGCCAGCTAATCAGAGGCCCAGGAAATCACAACTGCTTCCAGAACCGGCGTCATCGCTCTTCGATGCAGCTCATGCAAAACCAGGGTGGGCTCCCGTGCAGAAGGTGAAGAGAGTTACAGGCTCTACAAGTCAAGGTTGGCCCTCGTCAAGGAGCCGGGGCAGCCGCCGGAGAGATATCCAGCGGCCGTTTTTATCACGGCCCGGCTGCTGTCCTTGATCGAAAGCTCCGTTTCTCGCAAGGTGGTGGTCCACGCCGACAGCCCTAGAGAGGCCGAATCCGACGATGGGGGTCTTTTGCTCTGGATATTTAATCCAGACATCTACTACTCCAGCAGCAAACGCGGACCGACCGCTCATCGAGCCATGAAAGTCTTTTACCAGACCATATCGGAGGCTGGGAAATTTCTGGACAACGATGGGGCGCATCATGAAGAGCTGGTTGTACCCGAAGAAGACCTTGTGGACTTTAAGCAGACCCTGGAAGAAAGCACCGATATCCTCCCCGGCTCAGCGCGGACTTTCCAGGATTGGAAGGTCGGTCTTCTCGATCGATGGGAAAAGACAGCCAGCGGGTCGGCACGAATGGACGAAAATCCACTGAATAAGAAAGTCGACGAAGGATTCGAGCTGTTTAAGCTGCCCGCTGGAATGCAAGAGCTCTACCTGTGAGAACATTCCTGCCGACCAAAATGCACCAATCAACGCATCTGTCCAACGGCTTGCCGACGCACGTCTAAGAGTAAAAAAAAGAATCTCGATTCCAGGTTAGACATCATGCATGGTTGGACCTCCACGCTTTACGAACGTCAACTAGATGCGTCACACCGTGACTGGAGCTCTTTCAGTCTGCCAAGCTGCCTCGACACAACGACAGCACGCCACAAAGGCGTCTGCCACTAACTTGGAAGTACAGAAGTCTCATGACCTCGCTTCTACCGCAACAGACATGGTGCTGGTATGATCTCCAGCGATGGATCTGGCAAGGTGGCGCCTGCTCACTAGTCAGGATCCAACCACACTCGACGCCGGAGTGGGATGCTATGCACAATGATGGCATGGACCAAGTGGGGCTTTATATGTGTCCTCTGCGCCGAAAGGTTAGGCAGCCGACGAAAGCGCACGAAGCCTCTCGTGTTCTCAGTTCCAGTGCTGATCAGTTGCGCCGCATCAGGAACGACGCAGTGCCCGGACAAGTGCAAGGCATGATGAGTCAATATTCTACAGCATGATCTACACGTGCCACGTGTAAATAGCAGCTGTCAGGTTACCTCCCCTTTACTGGCAACCAGTTTGTCTGATCGGTTGATCATCTCGCTCACTCGTCACCTCTGCCTCGAGCCACGACTTGGCACCTTCCAGTTCGGAATCCCAGCGGCCCACGTCAGGCCGCGACCACGGGGTTATGATGGATCTGAACATCCCTGACACCCCGTTGCCCTGCAAGCTCAAGCTCTATTTCACGGATGCACCAGATGCGAAGGAATCACTACTGGGTGTCCATCTTCTACACTCCCCACGAGGCAACCGTCGCCTATTTCAAGGACGCCCTTGGTGGACGAAGAATTATGTGAACTCGTCAATACCTGATTGGAACTGCTTGGAGAGAATCGCCCCACTACAGTCGATATTGCGTGCCCCTCTCGACGAGAGAGCTCGAAAGACCGAAGCAGATCCATTGCCCAAAAAGGTTCACGGAGCTGCGAACTGTATAGTCCAATACCTTGGAGTCTGCGAACGAAGCAGAGTCGGCAAGTTGAGCTCAGGGGTTCCCAGAAGAGGGATGTATCCATAGTAGATGTATGCGGTTCCAAGGTCGCGAGGAAAGATGGCTGGCCTTATTGTCACGGGAAGTGGCTGCTTTTGCACGCTTCGTGGTTCAAGCTCATCCAACTGTTAGCCTATTGTACGAAGCTCGATCCCGATGTAGGAATAGAAGGCATACAGCGCTGTCTCGGAGAATGCGTTCCATCTGCATTGAATGGCTACATCCGTCAAAGTCAGTCAAGGCCCTTGACAAAGATACCTCGCCCGTCAAGTTTCGTCCAGAGGCGGCCGGGTCGTGGCCGGTTCACCTTCCCCATTTGTCCCCCGAGCCAAGCCAATTCCGGAAGTGCAGCTTTCCCTGACCCGACATCAAGTCAAATCCGCAAGAGCTCAATCGAAGCTTGCTGCAGTGTCGACGACTTTGCTCTCTCCCAGTAACTCAAGCTCACCGTAAACATGAGCGCCCTTCGGCTATCGCGTGCAGCGCTGCGCGCCCGGTCAGCGGTCGCTTTCAAGCCCGTCCAACGCCGAGGGTACGCGGATGCCGTCTCGGACAAAATCAAGCTCTCCCTGGCACTTCCTCACCAGGTACGTCCAAGGGAGGAACCCCGAGAGAGGGAAAGGCGAGATGATGGATCTTGAAGAGGAATTGAACTGACGCCGAGTCTCATTATCTAGTCTATCTACACCTCGCAAGATGTGTACGTTCTCTATTCCGCCCGCCAATAACTTCTCGTCCCACCAGTTCACGATGCCCGACAGTTCACGATGCCCGACAGTTCACGATGCCCGTTACTGACTAGCAGAGCACCAGTGTACAAGTCAACCTCCCCGCCGAGTCCGGAGAAATGGGCATTCTCGCACAGCACGTCCCGTCGATCGAGCAGTTGAAACCCGGCTTGGTCGAGATCATCGAGGAAAGTGGCGGGAGCAAGCAGTTTTTCCGTACGTTATGGCTTCTACGGAGCTCTACTCCCAGAGAGTGCGAGTGATAAGCATGGATACTGACGCCTGTTTCAGTTTCTGGAGGCTTCGCCGTCGTCCAACCAAACTCCGTCCTGAGCATCAACGCCGTTGAAGGATTCCCCTTGGAAGAATTCAGTGAAGAGGCGGTCAGATCACAGATACAGGAGGCGCAGAAGGTTGCCAGTGGAAGCGGCAGTGAGCAGGACATTGCAGAGGCCAAGATTGAGCTTGAGGTAAGAGATCGCTGCGTTCGGATGGACCGGTGACGGGCGTGGGCTGACTAGATCATCTACAGGTTCTGGAATCGTTGCAGGCGGCGCTGAAGTAAGAGGCAAGCTCCTGCCACTGTACATATAGAGGAGGGCCGAGGCGCACAACCCAACGGGGTTCACATCATGTCTCTCGCCGAAGACTTGAATTGAAAATCATTGCATGTGCCGTATGAATTCTGTGCCCTCGATTGTTCTCTGCCCTCGCTCCACGCTCTTTCCGGGACACCAACGCGCCTGCCATGCCACAAGCATGGCTCCTGCTACAAAACTCAAGCAACGCCGGATCTTTCCTTCTCTCTCAGTCTCTCTTGGCTCAGTCACTCCTCTACTGAACTTATTCTTACCTTTCTTCCCATGCGTGGTCACCATGATACGCCCCATATCAACATAGCCTTCCACTCATCGCCGAACATGGATAGCTCACTGGGGTCTGTATACTCTGGTCAGTTGGGACATCCCGCCCTGCTAACGCGTAACAGTCCGCAGAGGCGCAAGGTGGCCGACCGCATCCGAGTCTTCCAGGGGGCGCAGCAGCTCGAGACCAGAATCCCGCCCTTCCGGTTGCCTCCCCGCGTCCTCGCACAAGACGACGATCCTGTTGCCGATCCTGGCGTTGCCTCACCAGCCAGCCGAGCGCCCAGGGATGGAGGCGAGGATGTCCGTGGCGATGGACTCCCTCCTGTGACCGAAATATTCTACCAGGACGTGCGAGACCTAGAGAAGCTGGTCGACCAAGAAGATCGGCAACACCATCTCCCCTTTCGACCCTTCACGAGTATGGATGGACCTGGTGATGAACGAGGCTGGTCCCGGCATGGCACCAAGCCTCAAGTCGGCGTCCACCTCCGTCGACAAAACCGCTCAATGGAGAATGTTGCCGAAGATCCGGTACTGGAGATTGCAATGGCACGATCTCGCCTTCGTTCCATCGCCCCTTCCAAGCAGCAACCTACCCAGGAAGGACTAGAGACGTCACGTAACCGACCGCTCACCATGGACGAACTGAACACCATGCTGGACGATGCTATCAAAAGCAACTCTCCTAAACTGGAAGTGTCTTCGGATGAACTGAGCGCCAGCCTTGCCCCAAAGCCCGGCTTTGTTCTTCGTCGAGCATCTACTCGCCAGGACCGCCGTCGCTCACAATCTCGGGCTCGAGTTTCTCGGGGAACTACTGAATCTGTCGAGCCACGAACCAGCGATGAGTCTATCAGAGTCCGCTACGACGGAGACAAGATGCCACCGCCTGGGGAAGACGCAGCCCGCCGAGACACGTTCAGGGCCACATCTCCTGCTGCTCCGAGGCTGAAACAGTTTCTGGGGCCACCCACGGAACTCAGCCCAGTCAAACAACGAGCTGCTATCTTTGAGAGCTTGACCAAAAAAGCCGAGCCATCGGGCCATGACACAATCTGTCGCCACTTTGGCCACGAACATGATCCAACTCACGACCACACACATCACCATTGGGGGCCTACCCGCAAAGAGCCAAAGAAGGTACACCGGATCAAGTTTGGAGACAGAATTGAGGAAAGACCCGCCACACCCTTGATACCCTTGAGCCTGCCCACTCTGGTGACGCAAGAGAAGACCCCTCGAGCGCCGCCTCCACCCAAGCCGGAGGAAGCAGTTCAGCAGCCTGTCGAGTCGCCGGCCGAAGAGCCCAACAATGACGATGTCTTCAAGGAGGACACTCACGAGCGAAAGCCTTCACTGTCCTGGCCTTTTAAATGGGGTATTTTCACCAAAGGGGCATCTGCACCGCCCCAAGAGAGTGAGCCCTCTACTCCGGCTGTAGTCGAGCCCAAGGACGACCGCTACCCAATAACCCAGCCGAGTGTCGTTCGAAGCAAAGTTCAACAGATTCTCCAAGCTGTGGAAGAGAAAGACGATGCAGAGCAGCGACGTCGGGAGGCAGAACGAGAACGTACAACTTACAGAAACAGTCGCGCCGCGCCCCCGTCTCGTCGGCAGACTGTAGTAAAGCGTGTTGAACCGAAGCAAGAGACGACAGCCGAGCCGACGTCAATGGAGACTCCCCAAAAGGAGCATCTTCAGGGCCTCAAAGCGGCAGCCGGGTCCGACATGGCAACGAGGACTCCGCTTCAAAACGCCATGTCGGAGAAGCAGGTATTGGCACCTCCTGTCCGGGCCGACCAGGACAGCGACTCAGCTGCAAGTCCAACAAAATCCCTTCCTCAAACTCCGGTTCGGGGAAGGCCAAGTCTTGCTTACCGACCAACACCAGAGCAGAAGCACTCGGTGGAGCGACAATTCAACCTCAGCCCGACCCGCAGTGCTTCCAAGCACGGCCAGGGTGTCAAGGTCGAAGTTGAGATCCGTGACAGTCCGGAACGCGATGCTAGGGAGAGAGGAGAGAAGATTGTCATCATCAGAGCGGATGTTGGCTCGGACATGGGTGAGGGCAGATGATAGAGAAGCGTAACCTCGACCGCTCGAAGGTGTGAAGGACGCCAATTGTAGAAACAGATGAGTATGGGATTGCAATGCATGATAGACCGCTTCAGTACATACCTGAGGGAGGAAGCTTGTGGAACGGGGAACGGGAGAATAGGGTCGTGTGGAAAGACCCTTCGCATGGATGGAAGCGCCTTGGTATAGGTAGAGTGTGTGAGTCAATGAGCGCGTCGTACCCCTGCAGTAGACCACACTCGTTATGTAGCATCAGTCATACACCCGTGAAGAGACAAACAATTGGTAAAGCACCCGGCGGACCATTATCCATCTAGTTTGTCACCGCCGAGCTCTCCGTCTATTGATGATTCGTTCACGCGTCCTCCGTACGATGCTGTCATACCCATCGACCCCATCCTCCTCGTTGTCTCGACGTCCTTGAATTCAGCATACGATATAATCAAACCCCCACTATTCGGGAAAAGTATCCAAAAGCAAACCACGAGCAAGACAGGGATTGACATTGATATCGTAATTATCCTCTCTCGTCACAGATACAGATCCTCTGCCCGAGCGATTGCTGTTCACTATCTATGTGCCATCCGTCCAAGAGGCCGACCAACTGACTAGATACATCTATGTGTGTGTCTGTCTGCCTCGCGGATATCTTGAAATAGATACAGTTAGAAATACAGTATAGTCAGAGTCAGAGTCGGAGTCGGAGTCACAAGATCAAGACCAGGACCGACGTCGACATCAACACCAACACCAAAGAAGGAGAACACAAAGACTAGTAAAAAGTATTGAAGACTAGTACATCCGAGTTGAGCAGCGTCTGGCGTCTAACGTCCAGCGGAATGTCGAGGATCAGAGTAGAGCAAGGCAAAGCGAAAAGTCGGTAGAGCAGAGTAGATTGGAAGGACAAGCATGGAGACAACAGGCAAGGAAGGAAGGGACGGAGAAGTGAAGAGAAAAGGGGAAGGAAATCCACGGCGTTGTGTTGATCAATCAGCTGGCTAGAATGGAGTATATACAGTATATACTAACTGGCGCGCAACACCTGGTCGTGACACCGCTGAGTTCGACTCTGCTCTCCTCTCTCCTCTACCCTCGTACTCGATTCTAGTGTTATGACGCATCGTGTATCGTCGGGACAGACCCACAGGGCGCAGGGCAGTAGGGCAGTGTGTAGTGTGTAGCGAAGTCAGCTGCACAACTAATTCCTCATATTCAAGTCTTGAATAACTTGACACTCGGTCGAGAAGACATTGGTTAGTCGGCCCTACTTTCTGCGAGGTGAGTCATTCGCACGTACGTGGTCATCTGGACGTGGTGTCATGTGGTGTAGAGGCCACCTTACCATGGCAGGAGTCATTGCGTAGGAGCGCGACGAGAGGCCAGGCCCGTGTCTGCCCGGCTGTCCTGTCACTGCCTAGGGCAAAGTCCTTGACAAAGAAGGCGAGGATTTCGTCGAAGGCCATGACAGACGATTGCGTGAGCGATCACGCTCTCGGTGATAACGACAATATCGCAAAGTCGAACTTTAGAGAAACAGAAAAATGAGTGAGAGATGGATGTGTTCTTGCAATTCTGTCTCTATCAAAGAACCATAACTTCCCATACCAATCTCGGTGCCTCATTTTCCCAACAAAAGCCGTTGACAATGGTGTGAACTGAGCAGATAGAACAACAGTTTCGGGTTGGATCAGTCTGGTGAAGCTTCCTAGCAATGCTTGGATACCCGTTCTCGTTCCCAATTCCATCCCATTCCATCCTCCAGCTGATTGCTCAGTTTGTCTCAATATCTGAAAACCCGTCCCTCGGAGAAGAGCAAAAACCAAGGCCGTATCATCAGGTCGTTAGAGCTTTGCCCATATCATCAACATATCCTCCACACTCATCTCAACACCTCGGTCTTTTTTTTAATGCATTTGTCAGACGGGTGGAGTAGTGAAAAAACCCTCAAGGAAAAACAAGTTCCGCTTCGCTGCAGAACAAACGCTAAAGTGTTACAAGAATGTAGAGGTGGATACCTCTAGAGACCGAGCCGAAGACGCCACTGGTCGGTGTTCAGCTTCGACATCTAATTGCTCATGTCGTAGTCGATGAAGTCGCTGTCATTCCAGGCTGGGTCAAACATGGGGTCGTTGTCGAGCGTAGCAAATGCTTCGGGACCACCTGGGAACAAGGTTGCAGTGGCTGCAGCAGGGTTGGAGAAGGCCCTGCTGCTCTCACCTCCGAACAATGAGAAATCGCTCGAGGGGAAGTCCGCATCCGCGCTGAATAAAGGCGCGTCGTTGAATGACTGGCCCGAAGGTCCAGCAACCATAGGCGAGTGCTCCGAGATTGACGGGTTGCGAGAGTTTGGTTGAAAGTAGGAGTCCGGTGTTGGCAGACCCTGGTTCCAAGATGTTTGGTTGTTGCAGTCCAACGTGATGTCCATCGCCCCACTGTATGGCGACGGCTCGGTGATGTTGCTATAGGTGGGCGTGATCGGTGTAGTCATCATGTTGGGATACTGAGCCGGCTGGTACGCGTTCTGGAAGGGCGTGGCGTTGAAGTCGAAATCCTCACCCAATCGGGTATATGACGCGGCCGAGGATGGGGTGGTCCGGGGGAAGATGGGGTTCGAATATGTGACCGGAGTGGGGTTGAATGTATCGAAGCTGGTGAGCGGCTGCTCGAAAGGAGTCATTGCGTTGCTGCCTGGCATGCTCCCGGCAATGGAGCTTGCGTCATCCCAGGTTCTCACAGAGACGGCGGGGCTGGGGGAGTAATCCATGCTGGGAGTGCGAGGAGTCTGAGCTGGGGTCATCTTGCTGACGACCTTGTCTTTGCCCTTTGCACGCTCGTAGTGCCAGCCGTGCTTCTTTTCTTGGTGTTGCTTGCAGTTGCTCTCGCGCTTGGTTCGGAATTCGCAGAACTCGCACTTGTAGAACAGAGGATTCTTGGAGTGCCGATCGTTGACATGACGCTCACGCTCCTTCTCGGTCGGGAGGCCAAGCTCGTGGTACTTGCAACTCTCCTCGGGGCATTTGAAGGGACGAGAGTGGGTCTTCTCGTGTTTTGCCAGGTCACACTTTCGGTTGAAGATCTTGTCGCACGTAGGGTCCGAGCACTTCATCTCGACGATCTCTGGGATGTAGCCCTTCTTTCTGCGGGCCATGGACCTCGCGACATCTTCATCAAGAGCATCACTGCTTGCTCTCTTAATCCCGGGTGTCGGTGTGTAGGGTAGACCAGTCCTGAGAGAGTAGCCTTTGCCGTTCTTCCAACGGACGAGTTCAGCCTCATTGCCAGTCTCACCGAGACCACCCTCAAGGGTGACCTCGTCGTCGATGGAGAAGGCCATATCGTCGCCCTGCTCAGCAGTGCCAGCCTGCTGATCGCGACTGGAAGAGCCGATGTGGGCGGCAAGGCGGTTGACTTGTTGGACCAAGTCGAGGAAGTAGCCGTTATCGTAAGGACGATCGGCGGCACGACGTTGCTCTGATTCGGCGAGGTGTTGATAAGTATCGACAACAAGTTGGATAGTGAACTCGCCAAAGGCACGATACAGTTGCCGTGAAATAGCAAGTGTCTTGCAATCGACGTTAGAGCCAGGTACGCATTCGGTGGTGAGTATGCTTACCAGTGGTTGGAAGATGAGAGACTGTTCCAGGTCACGCAGACATCTGACAGCCTTATTGTTCTTGGCGGCAAGAGCGGTAACAAGAGGATGGAAGTCCTCGAAGCGTTCGTCGTGGAGGATGGGAGTGACTATATACTCCTTGATCTTTCTGCGACCTGGGAGGCTCAATGCAGGATGACGAAGAGTAGGTCTGGAAGTTGGAGGAGCAATGCTTCGCGTGACCGCAGACGCGGCGGCGATACTAGAGGTCCTAGATGAGGGGTGACTGCCTCGTTGCCTAGTGCGGCGAGTTGTCGGCTCTGGAGAGTCAGCTTCTGTGGGAAGATCGTTAACACTGTCATCGCACATCAACATGCAGCGGGCAATCCAACCTTGAATCGCGTCTCGCACAAGACGGTCTTCTTCAGAGGTGTTTCCGGCGACTTTCTCTGCTGAGTCACTGATGGAAGTCCCCAGTCCACTATCCCGATTCGACAACAGATCCAAGGCTCTTTCGAACTTATTGGCCAACCCCTTATCACTTGCGGGGCTGACGGATGAGCCCAAGCCTTCGTCGGAGGGTAGCGAGACGCGGCGGACCCAGACCTGTTGGTCGAAGGTTTGTGTGGGGCGGCGACGACTCGATGTCTTCTTGCCTCGGGCGCCGGAGAAGGTTTGCTCGAAGTTGGCAATGGACTGGGCAACGTCTTCCTTTTCCGACAGCCAGCTGGTGAGGGCGGACTGAGAGCTGGTTGGAGAACGACGAGTCAGGTGAGGGATGCTGAGGACTGGGTCATCCTCAGTGGCCGGCGAGGACGAGCAGTGGAAAGTAGCGCCCTTGGACAGGGACATCTTATGCAGGATGCATGCTGATGACTCTGCGGACGCGGGAAGAGATGGAGAAAGGCGCTTGGTGATGAGTCGAGGAGTTCGACGATGGGCGAAGGGAGTGGGAGGAGGTGGCATGGTAGAAGACGCCATGGTTGGTATATGTAAAGTCTCGAACAAGCCGGGGGCAGATGACACGCAGCGTGCTAGCTCGAGGTTTAGCACGCGGTCAATTGGCTGATCTTGAGCATCCCCCCGTGACCTGTGACTCACCCGTACCGATAGACCCCAGAAGATATAAATCGAAGACGGAAGACTGATTGAACCCAAGGTCGACTTTACTCACAAGGTGTTGCTTGTTGATCCTTCTTTTGGTATGGTATCGTTGAATTTCTCGGTCAAGGGTACACCGTGTTGTTTGACTCGTCGGCTGCGATGTGACCAGCGTGTATCGGGCGCAGTTAAACGACGGATCGACTGCGAGTGAGGAGAAAGCGGTCGTCGGAGGCGTCGGCAGGACGGACAGGCTATGCACTTCCAGATGGGTGGATCTGCGAGGATCCCAGGCGCTTTGATAGGCGGACTTCAGGCGAGCGAGTCGAGAAGTGCACAGGTGTTCGTTGTAAACACACCAAGGTGTAACCGCAATCAAGTAGGGGTTGACGTGAGGTGCAAGTGAAATGCTAGTGAGATAGCGTTGAGATTTCCAGGTTGTGGAGGTCGAGGTACAACCTGAGGCCAGGTGGCAAGAAGAGAGGACGGTGCAGTGTCCCTGGAGGGTGCCGAAACCGCTGGATTGACGGTTTCGGTGGAAGGAGAGGTCGTGGTAGAGAGAAAGAGAGTGAGTCGAACGTGAAGGCGCTGAGGTGATGTTTGATTCCCAAGTCTCGCTGTTGCCTGGGCTTGGCGACCAGGGTGCATCCACCATCACGACATGAGTGGTTAAGCAGGAAGGGCTACCTATCGTTCCAGTGGGCGGAACAGGGCGGTGCTATGCCTTACAACCAGTGGTCCGCCGCCAGAAACCGGACCACTTTATAAGCTTCGCATATCTGGCTATCCAAAATGTGCATCCCGTCACTGCCTCTTCATTCGTGTCTTCTATCCCTGCCATCGGCCGTAACGCTTTCTCACCCGGTGAACTCGTACTCGTACGTCTCCACGCGAATGGGTCAGATGTGTCCTTTACTACGAGCACATAGCCTGTACTTTGAAGTGACTTCTTGTGTCTTGTCGTGCTCCATAACGTCAAGTTGCATGCACAAGGATTGGTGTCGAGGCATTAATCCTTTTCTCCTGCAGCAGCGTGAACACCTTGGGCCAGTTCCGGCCTGATGACATATTCGACGCACTCACGCTAACTACTGCTTACCAAAAGGTACTCGTACAGAGGACCTGGATCACCACGTTGGAGAAGTGGAGCGCTCAACTCAGCCTTGCAACAGACGAGGTCGGCAACCGGGGCGAAATCAACCCGCCCACCACGAGCACGGAGTAATGAATCATTATTTCCTTTTTGCAGTCAAAATTCAAGTCTCAATTCTATGATACTGGAGCAATGCCCTTGGTCTCCGGGATAATGCAAACATTGTTCGGACTGCGTCTTCATCAGGAATCTGGTCGCCTGCTGAAGGCAACAGGTATTGAAGCCCGGAAACGTGCTCCCGGAGTCTGCCGCGTCTGGAGAAGGGGGTGCGTCATGACACACGTAGGGCGCCTGAAGTTCCTTGCGCAGGCTTGCAGCTTGCAGGTGGTACTCGGCACACTTATCAGCCAACGGCGGATTTTCAAGCCGCATCTTCTGGCTTTCACCGGTTTACGCTTTTCCCATTCGGTTGGATCCTGCCATCGAACAGCCGGCGACGAGTGGCTGTTAAGCGTTGAGCGCTGGACAGAGTGGCACTTTTCGCACGAAAGTTCCCATTTGTAAGGAATCCCTGCATCTTCCTTCTCAAATGCGCACCCACGTTGTGTGGCCAACAAGCAAACCGCCCCTGCAGGATCACAGCCGTGAGTCACGTCCCAGACAGGAAACGAGCTTGCGTTTCTACGCGAAGTGGGCTTTTGCTCAATGGGCGAAGAATGGCTTGTGGCTATGTTTGTTTGTCGTATTCTCGACCAATCGCATTACATTTTGTTTCCGACAGAGCCTCTTTTCCGTCGCGCCTTCCATCACATGATCCTCATATATCATGCAACACCAGCATGGCTTCGTGACGTTAAAGAGTAGAATGCGATGGTCGTTACTTTGCAAGGTACTTCTGTGCCGAGTGTGGAGATCGAGCTGAGCTTCTTTTCAGAGAGATAGAGAGGCCACGGATGTGACAATCCGGCAGGTTTGTAGCTGATCCTCAGGGAGGTTCGCTTCAACATGCTTAAGTGGGACTGCGAACCCATCCTCCTATGCCGAGAATGCCTCCTCCTGGCTGTTGACTATCCATACTCCATTTCCTTGCAGGCGCACACCCAAAAACCGTGGTATACCCAGCCTCAAACATCTCAAAACCGGCCCACGCGATCATCGCAGCGTTATCTGTGCAAAGCTCGACCGGTGGAAAAACTAGCTGCGTCCTTCCAAAAGACCGTCGATCGAGGAGCTCTCGCAGATAGTATCGTAAGAAACTGTTGGCCGCGACCCCTCCACTCACCACAAGGTGGTCAATCTGTACGCCTTCAGCCCGGAGGTTCTCCAGCGCGATAATAGTCCGAGAGCCCAGATGCTCGAAGGCCGTACCCAAGGCTGACCGAGCCAGCAAGAACCGTTCTTTATCATCCATGCCTCCTTCGTTGCTGCGTGCGAGTATCAAACGCTTGACTTGGCTCGCAATCCCCGAGAAGCTGAATGCCAGCTCCCTGCTCTGAGCCATCGGTGTGCTCAGTACCCAGCCAAACTCGTTCACGGGTTTGTCGATCTCCTCAGCACGCGTTGCAGGCACACTCCAGGCAGCGAAATCCTCCGGGCCCCTGAACGCGTATTCAGACAGGTACTTTCCAAATGCCGTGTCTGGCGTCCCTTCCTGCAACTCCTTGGGTAGGATCAACCGCCCGCACTTGTCCAGTTCGTCTCCGACTGCAGTGTCCGTAGTGGTGGCTAGAATCTCATGGTCCACCAACCCTTTCGAGTGCAGCAGCATTGTGTGGCCGCCACTGACCAACAGTGTCAGGAAGGGGAAATTCGGGTGGTGACCATCGTCGTCGTGTCCGTCTTTGCCCATCGCATTCACGAGTCTGGGCGTCAGGGCATGAGCCTGCATATGGTGCACCCCGACAAAGGGGATCTGCCATCCTGTCGCCAACCCCTTCGCCGTAGCTAATCCCACACCCAGATTCGCGGACATGCCTGGTCCCCGTGTGACTGATATGAAGTCCGGTTTCTGCACGGGATTGCCATCTCGCAGCCATATCGTCCCCGGCCCGACCGTGTCTAAAGCGTCCGGCAGACATTGTAGCGCTGACTGGAGCAGCGTCGACAGGTTGGACTGGTGGCTTTCGAGGGACTCGGTGGGAAGGATACCGCCTTTCCCCGTGTTCTTGGCTGTTACCTTCTCGTGGCAGATCAGCTTTGCCCACACGCCGTTGTGTCTCTTGGTGGTTGAGAGGAGGGCGACGCAGGTGTCATCGCAGGAGGTCTCAATGGCAAGGGTGAGGAGGTTGCGCCGACGCGCGAACATGCTGGCAGCGTGCCAACATCGCGGGCGGTTGGTTCTTAAATTATGACCAACATGCAGCATCGACAGGTGTGAATGAAATCAAGGAGCGTGGCTGTACAAGTAATTAGGACAAGATCACCATGTGCGCTCAGGAATTTCAACGGGAGCAGTCTCGCAGACGTTCATGCAGATATTTAACCGAGGTAGAACCGTCCATCTTTTGACTTATTACCTCATACAAGTACTGGCACATGGCGACTCAGTTAATAGGAATGTAAAAATATGCACCGACATTGTGTGTCACTATGGCTATAACATCCCCAGGGCGTCGCAGTCGAATTTTCTCCTCAGGCACCTATCATACACTCTTCGTGTGCTGAGGATCGGGATCAATCTCGCTGCCCTTTGTCGGATGCACACTCTCAGGCAGCGCCTTCTCAAGCTTCTCGGGCGCGATCTTCTGCACCGTTTCTGGAACGATGCTCTCGCCCGTGGCATGACTCTTGCCTCCGCTGCCAAAGCCCGCCTGGCTTCCCTGTCCCCTTGATTCTTCGCTCTGACCGACCTTGCCTTCGACGAAGTTCGGAAGCGAGTCGTCATTCTTGGGATGTTCGGGTTGCCGCTTCTCAGTATCAGCTGCCCACCTCTGTGTTAGCCTCAAATGTACAGTGGAACGATCCACCACATCTACTTACCCCCCTTGTTGTATTCATCCATGGCTGGCCCCGTGCCGGTGGCCCATCGTGGCCGTCCGGACACAAACGTCTGAGTCAAGGGCCTAGAAAACGGAAGGTGGCGCTGGGTGTTGCGAACGAGGAATCGAGTGCTTTGCATTGTGAGAATGGTGCGCGGCAGTGATTGGGAACAGTGGTCTGCTAGGTGTGTCCTTCGCACTTTGACCCGGGGTTATTATACACTGGTACCCCGTGCTGGCGGGGATATCATGACATCAAGGACGCAGTAATGTAGCATGGAGCACGAGTAGTGATTCATGAAGCCCGGGACGATTCTCCGTGTGTGACCCTTGCATTGTCGCTCCAACGATCGAGGACGCCCACCTGTCAATTCGTGATTCGAATATGGTCGGAACTCAAAGACGTGCTCGATGACGATATTGACGTCCACGAGGGCCATGTCAGGGACTGTTGGCTCCGAGCGGTGCGGTGCACCCGGGCCCGAGAACGAGCTGTCGTCAGCGAAAGATGTTCTGCCACTCTCTGATCCTCTCGAGATTACGCAGCTCCGCCTTTGGCATTGGCAATTCACGGACATGTTAGATGGTTACCCGTGATACTCAGTCGAGCGCCAACGACAACAACCACCTTTGTAGGATCGAAAGAGGGCAGCGAGATTAACTCTTTCACCCACCTCATTGAGAACGACTACAGCCAGACAGATTGATGATGGGTCCTGTTCACGGGCTCGAGAATGGCTAACAACGGAGGTGAGGTTGAACGCACTAAGTCGTAGGGGCGCTGCGTCTTCAATCCCGCACAATGCTGTCTCAGAACGGCTATTATGGAAGCATGAGCGATTGACTTTCAGCAATAGCTATGCGGAATCGATGGCTTTGATGCTGGGTTCCAAAGACTTCGCCGGCTCAACCTGCTTCACCGAAACAGTAACTTTCAGAAGCACGAGGGAAGCCAGAAAGCGCTGCTACTCGAGCCCGAGTCGGCATCGCTCATCCTTTTGAGCTCTTATTACGTGCCGGTCTTCTTGAGAAGGTGTTCCATGACAGTTGGTGTATTCACTGTTCGACTTGGCGTGGATTTCTTCACTTTGCAGGTCTGAAAGAATGCTCGTGCCGTTCCTGTGACAAACGGACGGTCAGTTAGGTTGTGCCCCAAGGAGAGCTAGGAGGGAGTGAAGATTTCATTCCCAGAATGTTTCAATCACGACTTGATATTGCGGTACTGCGTCTGCTATGGAACACAAGCACAAAAAGGCACTGTGACACTACCTCCCCGCGGTATGTTGCCTGGTATTATGGAGAATAAAGAGAAACACCGAACCAGGACTCAATTAGCACTTTTCCGACCCAGGGCATAACACCTCCCGCATGACAACGTTACGAACGAATCAGTGGTAATTCCACCAAGAAGTGGGCAAGTGACCTCTTGTTTGCAAGGAAGCAACCTCATAGTGTCTGAACAGGCGTGTCGAAAATGTCGTTTCGCCATCCACCACCCCTCTCCTCTCCATCCTGCACAGCTTCTTCCGCCCTCAGAGCTTCTTCGTGCCACATCTTGACAATGCTTCCGGGGGTATACCTGTTCTTGAAGACGCCGTGTTTAGGGGCATCTACACCGACGCGGGTGTAAAGGTCCGGGTCTTCCTCCGGCGTTAGTCTGGCCATCACAGCTTTCAGGAACGTCACGACATCTTGTGGGTCCGCAATACGTGTGGCACGCAGCCGTTCTCGCGCGAAGACCAGCTCACGGTTCGCGGCGCGAAGGGCGGTGACGATGTTGTCAGCGAGTGCTTTCTCAAGTGAACGTCTGACGAGATGTTTGAGCAGCGGCTTGAAAAGCCAACCCAACCACGACAGTTTTGACTTGCGCAGACCATAATCGAGTTTGTGGATATGCACTCTGACACCGCGTAGTGTCAGGATCTGCTCGAGTTTCTCACGACCAATCTCGAGGTCCAAAGAAATATCAATCCCGCGCTCGTCGAGATAGAAGCTCGCAATACCCTCGTCGGCAAAGTGGATGAGACCCGCATGCCCACGAATCCAGAAGCCAAGGTCTTGCGCCGCAACGCTCAGACCATTGATGGAGATAGTCACCAGGGACTTGGTGTTAGAAACGGTCTTTCTCGAGTGAGTCTTGCGAATTTCGATGTCGTTCTTGGTAGAGACCAGGAGGCGGTATGGCAGAAAAGACGTCGAATTGACATTGCGGCCAGGCTCAAGCACCAAATTCTCCAACAGCAGGTCCATTTCCGGCACGGATACTTCCACACGAGGGATTGGGATGTACTGGACACTCCGGATCAACAACGGCAGGAAGATGTGGATCGAGTCGGCGATAAGGTCGGGATTGGTTATTTTGTTTGGAGGGGTCAGAATGTTGTAGATGCGCTTCGTCGCCAGAAGAAGTCCGTTGACGTCTTTGTCCTCGATCACAGCATTGATGGTGACCTGAGCCTGTCTCAGCATCTTGTCGAAATCCGTCCGAAACTCGGATTCGTTGCCGAGCTTGCTGGTCTTCTCTTTCAGCTCTTCGAGCTTTTCATCTGCGCTGTCGAAAAAGTCTGGGTCGGTCAACA
The DNA here is from genome assembly GCA_016109585.1 of Phialophora expanda. NCBI lineage: Eukaryota > Fungi > Ascomycota > Eurotiomycetes > Chaetothyriales > Herpotrichiellaceae > Phialophora > Phialophora expanda. The sequence goes on from JADWPR010000010.1 coordinate 798,188, forward strand.
TACGTTGCACTGCATTTCCAACCTCCACCATGAACTTCTCAAACTGGGGATCTGACTTCGCGTGACTCATGACCTTGTTGAAGTCCTGCTCCAATTGCTCCCATGCCTTGGGGTCACCAAAGCTACTGACAAACCCCCAGAAGTTCCGTACTGCTCGGTCCAGCGCTGGGTTTGTGTTGATGTCGTCTTGTGCAGCTGAAATAGCGGTATCCGCGACGCGAGAGTATGCGACGGCATATCGCTTAATCAACTTTGAGATCGTGGAGACAGAATCATTGTAGTCCGTTCGGCTCCTCAGTCTAAGAATTGCCTGCTTCATGCGATAGAGCAAAGTATCTTTCTGCGAGCCACTGAAATGTTCTTTGGCACTTTCAACAGCATCGTGGCCGACCTTCGCTACTTCCGACCCGATCACTTTTGTGGTGTCTTCTGCGTTCTCTTGTAACTCTTGCTTAGAAGGCAAGCTGTTTTCGTCTGCGCCAGGCTTTGCAACTGTTTGTTGCTCTTGCTCAGAGAGTTCCAGCTGTTTGCCTGTCTTTTCGGCTGCCGATGACAAGGAGAACGCAGTGTCCGCCAGCACCTCCCTTCCAATTGTGGCAACGTCATTGACGAATAGCCTGAAATCAGAGTTGGTTAGAAGGAGACTGCCGACGGTGCGGAAGCTCTCGTAGGCAGCTCTGGCATCGGCTCGTGCTTTGACATTTGAGACCGAGTGAGCGATGTCATCGACATCTACAGTTATCCTAGACTTCGTAGTATACCAGATAAAATCCTGGATCTGATCTTGGCTGTTCTTGTTCCTCAAAAGCTCGATGAACAGCTTGATCCAGCTTCGACAGTTCCTGATGAGGGCCCGACCGGAGTCGCTGAGGTCTTTGTTGTTTGCATTCAGGACGTCCGAGGAAAGCAGCGTCCGCAGGTTGATGATGGTTTGCTCATTGGAGGGCATGTAACCTTGAGAGAGGGCTCTCACCATTTGATACGTATGCAACTTCTGGTGGAGAGCTCGTTCGCGAGCGGTGTCGTCCTCGTAGCGTGGGAGTAGGGGTTCGGTGTCGTCCCCTCGCTTGCGGCCATAGCCACAGCATCGAGCTATGAACGACATGCCGGAGCTCTCGTCGTCAACCAGTACCACAGCGGACAACGAGGTCTACCTGCTTGAAGTAGCAGAAGGAGCTGTGCTGGAGGCTTTGACAGACTGGCAGGCAGCCATCTGATTTTAAGGACCCGGGGACCGCAGGTCGCGGGACGTAATAGTGATGAGACTGCGGTGCACGCGTATCGTCATAGCTATCTTTCCCACCAATCAAATCCGCCTATCAGTGTTTCTCCGAGATAGTCGAGTTTAAGTTGAAGCCCATCCAAGTAAATGCACCTTTACTGCCAACAACTACCGGATATCGAATCACGATGCTCAGCACACATACCTTTTGAACATTTTGGCCCTTAGGAAATTCTGCACCTGGAGGTCGACCCACGACTCTGTTGATTTCTCTTCCCGGCTTCCATGTGCGATGAGTATGCTTCAAGTTTGGTTTTCCTGGAGATGACGAAATCTCAGGTAGCCCTGAGTGCTGGGAACAACATCTTGAAGCTCATTCTCGCCCAGCCCAATCACCCTCAGATGGCAGATCCCCGGACCTTCTGTCTAGCCTCTGTTCCGCAGGCAAAAGTATTCTGCAACTGCAATGGGATACTTTGGCAATGCTCGGGTTCGCCTACAAGGCGCCTCGACTGGATGCCACAGGCGAGGCTACGGAGCACTGGCTTAGACGACATCAACATCACAATAGGAAAGGCAAGTCCCACGCTGAGTGCACCTCTGACATAAGGAAGTTGGTGATTCCCTGTCATTCCGTTGCCCAATCTGAACCTCCCGCCGACCGCTATAGTCACAACTCTCTCAGGAAGAAGGAAAGATATATAAAGTTAATTTTCCAGCTTCCTGTCGTGCTATTCCTTTGACGGGTACACGGAAGGTTATGCTCGAACATTTTGCTGAGGGGGTTTCCAATCCAATCCAAGCGACTTGCAGAAATGGAAGGCAATTCCTCGCTTGTCCTCGCTGCCCATCTACAGTACCGAGACACTATACCACTGCAAGTGAAGTGGCGATGATGGAGTGCCTCCGATCGAGATAAGTACCTCCCCCAAGAGCGTATGGATGAGTCTTTGATATTGCCTAACATTGTAGGGGCGCAGCACATCATCATGGACAGGCTTGGAGGAATGACACCAAAAGATACTTATTCCACCAAGTTTTAAAGTACTCTACATGGTTATCGAGCAAACTGGACAGTTAGAGTGAGAGCTCTGTTCATAGCAAATCATGGAACGCGGAAGCGTTGATCCCCCCCAATGACTCGGCCTAGCATGAACCGCTGCAGGCTCTTCGATTCCACATTCTGACACATGGATTCTGTTGCGGCGCAATAGCTCAGATCTGGCGGGATGAAGGAAGAGATTCGGCCTGAGTGTCGCTCAAGTGCGACTGTTGGAGCTTGCAAGTTGTATGCTGAAGAGAACACTTAATCTGACATTCTACGCGGTAGGCCCCAACCCGAGGTGGTTCGCCAAAATTCGGTTAGGCTACGACTTGTTCGCTCTTCTACTTAGCAAGTCATAGATGCTGTCGAGGATAACGTTTCCATTTCACATATGACCCTACGAGTAAAAAAGACCAGATACCTCATTGGTAGCCACAAAAGCAGCAAAGGGACCGAGAATTGCTCCCCATTTCCTTATTCCTGCTTTGTCCATTGACAAAGGCGCGGATGGTCTACCAAGCCGAGTCCAGGACCGTTCTGGGTCCTCGTACATGCTACTGGACAACTGCAGCTCAGAGCGGCTTAGTTCAAGCTCAGGATCAAATGCGGGGTTACTCAGGTCTGGACGCGAAACGATCTGGCGCTGGGTTACTACGAGTTAGACGTTCGTTGCACTTTTGAGTCTGGGGTACATATTGAGACTTGCATCACGGAGAGTGGGTCACAGGATCAGCACGACGAGGAGAAACCGGAAGCCTGAGCACACCGCCATGTCTGGCCGATTACTCCAACACGAGGAAGCCTCGTGGCCTCGAACTGGAAATAGAAGTGGGGGCAAAGGCAACTGATAGTCCGACAGTCGTGCAGGAGATTAGGGGTGCGCCGACGACTTAGTCTTCAGGCACTATTCCTGATTGCTGCGGCGCGGAGATACTTTGCACACATCCGACGGCTCTCTGACACCTGTCAAGTTGAGGGCTGACGAGGGACACGAGAGGAATGCGGACACCGATGGTTGCTCGGCGGGCTCCTGTTGATCTGAGCCCCGGGAATGTCCGCTGACTGTCTTGTTGAGTCACATCCAAGTGGCCCGGTACTCGTAAGGATAGCATTTTGGAGGCCGATATAGAGACACAAGGCAGCGGGCACCAACCGCAAAGCTCGAGACTAATGCAGGCCTAATGCTAGAGCTCTGCTGCCCCTTTCAGAGCTTGTCAAGATCCTCCCTACTTTAGATTTTTCAGCAGTTCAACACCTCTTCATCCCGCAAATGGCGGCCTGTCATTGGCTCACAGAAAAAAATCCCAATTCAACAGAAGAGTCACCACCCTCGAGCCTCCGCGTTCACACCGCAACGGACCTGCCGGCGTAATGCCGTTCATTGCTTTCCTGAAGCTCAATTCTCCACTTGCGTCCGTACTTTCTGCTGGTTAAACCGCTGGTGATACGCCTCCGTGGACTAGTGCCGCCTACTATTTACCCTGGCCGGCCTGCTAAGTGTTTGCCCTTCCGGTTTCACCCATGGCTGACCCCCATTTCTATATGTTTCGCGCGTTTGGAGTCAACTCAGGTCAGGCTTCGTACTCCTTCGGCACTTCCACTTGATAAAGTTTCCTCAGTTACACACGAGCTGTGGCCGTTTGTGCCGTTCCGAGTCCCGTTCCGTCTTGTCTGTGATCATTGATAAAGGGCTCTGACTCCCCCTCAGATCTCCGAATGCTTTCCAAACTTCCAAGATACCCAAAGTCGAGATCAAAACTCGTCAAGCTCGTCCACTCGTCCAAGATGTCCACGACCGCCTCTCTGGATGCCCCGGTCGCCCAAACCGTCGGCAACCTCACTTCCATCACCAGCCCTCAGTCTACCCACGCACACCGGACCAAGCATAGCCATGCCACCGCCCACGTCCCAAGTCGGGCAGCTCACTTCGATACCTCTCTTTCCATCCCGGTTCGCAAATACCTGCAGACTTATGGTCTGACTCCTCCGCGTGCAGAGAGCTATGAAGTGCAGAAGAAGAGATGTTTGGCACAATTGGCTCTGAAGCCCACAGACCTCGAACGGTTTCTGTACCTCAGCACACTCAGATATAACAATGTCCATCTCTTCTACCGCCTGTTGACGGACCACTTTACGGAGCTGACTCCGTTGGTGTATACCCCTACCGTTGGGGAGGCCTGCCAAAAATGGCATGAGATCTACCAACAGCCCGAGGGCATGTATCTCAGCTTCGAAGATCGGGGCCATCTTTCGGCTATCATCCAAAATTGGCCTCAGTCGAACGTGGAGATTACCGTCATCACCGATGGTTCTCGCATCCTGGGCCTGGGTGACCTCGGAGTCGGTGGTATGGGCATTCCGATCGGAAAACTCGCTCTTTACACCGGTTGCGCTGGTATTAGGCCTGAGGGCACTTTGCCATTGACTGTGGACTTGGGCACAGGAAACAAAGCCTTGCAGAACGACCCACTGTACATGGGCAGCCGGAGAGACAAGGTCACGGCGGCCGAAGAACAGGAGTTCTTGGATGAGTTAATGGCGGCTTTGAAGGAACGCTGGCCTGACATTGTCATCCAGTTCGAAGACTGGAAGAATCCTTTCCCCTCTCTTGAGCGTTATCGCCATGACTACGCCATGTTCAATGACGACATCCAGGGCACTGGGGCCGTCATAATGGGAGGTATCGTCGGTGCCGTCAAGCAGTCCGGGATCAGCGTGAGGGACCACCGCGCAGTCTTCCTTGGCTCGGGCTCAGCCGGTGTCGGTGTTGCCAAGCAGATCGTCGACTACTTTATGCGTGAGGGCCTGACCGAAGAGGAGGCCAAGAACTGCTTCTGGCTTGTCGATAGCAAGGGCCTTGTGACTCAAGACCGTGGGGACAAACTCGCCGACCACAAGATCTACTTCTCGCGGACGGACAACAAGGGCCAACAGTTCAAGAATTTGGACGAGGTCATTGACTATGTGAAGCCCACCATTATCATGGGCCTCAGCACCATTGGCGGTGCCTTCACTCCAGAAATTCTGCAGAAGATGGCCAAGTGGAACGACAGACCTATCATCTTCCCACTCTCGAATCCGTCGTCCAAATCAGAATGCACCTTTGAGGAGGCTATCGTGAACACCGATGGTCGGGCCCTCTTCGCCTCGGGCTCTCCCTTCCATCCAGTCACGTATAAGGACAAGATCTACCATGGAGGCCAGGGCAATAATATGTACGTGTTCCCGGGTATCGGTCTTGGTACGATTCTCTCCAAGGCCGTACAGGTCACCCCGAATATGATCTATGCTTCTGGTGAAGCCCTCCCCACCATGATCACCGAGGAAGAGAAGGAGAGGGCACTCCTGTACCCTGCCATCACCCGCATTCGGGAAGTCAGCGCACGTGTTGCTTTATACGTCATACGTGCGGCGCAGAAGGACAATGTCGACAGACTGCACCATCTCCGGGACATGAACGATGATCAATTGGAGGCATGGATCAAGGAGAAGATGTATGACCCACACAAGGAAACTGAGGAGCTAGAGAATGAGGTTCGTGAGCTTGTGCAGGACATCGTCAGCTCACCAAAGTTGTGAGGACACTGGGGCGACTGGCTTCGGCAGTGTTGATTAGCGAACCTATGATACCATGTTCAAGGTGGGTGTTATGGTAGGCCACCGGAAAAGCGATAGGATGGACTGGAACAGCGGCAGGTTTGCCTTATGCAGCCTCGATACCCTAGGACTTTCGGAATATGAGTGTACTGGACTTTCATTATGTCGTTGAAGCATTCGAGATAAGTCAATAATGGTGAGGAACGCTGCTTGACCAGCCATGTGCGCATGTGCTAACCAGCGTCCGCCGACGTAGATAAATAACCGAGGTTTAACCGTGGCCGTTGCGCAGCAACAAACAATTGCCAAGGTATTTCGTACAGCGATCCAGTCGGTCGTCAGTCGATTGATTGTGAGAACTCTGTAACTCTCCAATGATGAGAGAAGTGGAAGCCGTCTGAAACCCTCGTTTCCGCCCTGACAGTTGCGTGCACGATTCACACACTGTCGTTGTCTCCATATTGTGCTCCTGCACACCACACGGTAACCTTGGACGCGCGACGGTGAGTACACCAGTCACTCACAATCCCGCAGGACACTTTGACCAACTAACATTCTTAGAAGCGCGGCAGGAAACAATTCGCCTCGCAGCGATCCAACGACCTCTAGATCCGTGTAAGGCCTCAAAAACGTGGACACACCATCTTCTCCATGGCCTCGTTGCTCACCACCATGTACGAATTCCTCAACTCTTCTCCTTCTCCTCAGCCCTTGACCCCTCATTTGACCCTGAAACAATCTTCATCATGCGTGACCATCAACTCCTACACGTTCCTTGACAGTCAAGAGGAGGCGAAAGACAACGGAGCAGCAGCCTCGCCCAGCACACCCTCTCGCGCCCTCCAACTGCTCCGTCAAGAACTGAAATCATCTCCGTCTCCGTCTCCCAAGAACAAGCGTGTTGACAGAAGTCCTTCTCCATCTAGCAATGCCCGCACCCGAGGCCAGTTCAAACCCCAACGCGCCAACAAGGGAACCACAAGCTATCAGCTGAGACAGTTCGCTGAGGCGACGCTTGGGAGCGGCAGTTTGAGGAAGGCCGTCAAACTGCCCGAGGGTGAGGATCTGAACGAGTGGCTCGCTGTCAATGGTAAGCCCACGCTCTGCTCTGCTCTGCACAAGAGCGACAAGATGGCGCGGGCGGTACACTGACGTGGGGCAACAGTCGTCGACTTCTACAACCAGATCAACTTGCTCTACGGCTCGATCACAGAGTTCTGCTCCCCGCAATCATGTCCCGAGATGAAAGCAACGGATGAGTATGGCCACTTCTCACCCTCTCTTTTCCAGCCAGTCACCTAATACCTTTTAGATTCGAGTACCTCTGGCAGGACCCCGCTTCCGGCTACACAAAACCCACCAAGATGCCCGCCCCGGAGTATATCGAGCATCTCATGACCTGGGTGCAGTCCAACATCGACAACGAGGCCACCTTCCCGTCTCGCATCGGCGTGCCCTTCCCAAAGCACTTCCCGTCCACTGTGCGTCAGCTCTTCAAACGCTTGTACAGAGTCTACGCGCACATCTACTGCCACCATTACCAGGTGATCGTGCACTTGGGCCTCGAACCCCATCTCAACACGAGTTTCAAGCACTTCGTCCTGTTTGTGGATGAGCACGGGTTAGAGAAGGGAGGTGGCAAGGATTACTGGGGTCCGCTGGGCGATCTGGTCGAGAGTATGTTGAAGAGTGATTGAATGGACGCTCTCGCATACGAACGAACGAAACAGCCATAAAAGACAGTGACCAATTGAAACGAACGAATGAGACGAGTGGTGTCAGTGGATGATTACGATGGGCGTCATGCAGGGACGGGACCGTGCGTCAAATCCGGGTCAGGTCAGAACAATTGGTGATGGCATTGGTATTGGAATGAGGTCCAGGATATGATATGTTCAAGCAAACAAGCAAGGCGTTCTAGGGGCGAGACAGCGCGCCGGTCATGCATGGTTGTTTAAGTCAAGGTGCTACTGAAGCATGTATCTTGCTAGACTGCCAACTACGCGATTGGCACGGCCTGTGGATATTGGGCACGAATGCGAAATCAGCCTGATCGTGTTGATTGAAGGGCTCGGTGGTGGTGAGCCCTTATCCCTTCATATAGCCAGCAAGGTCGAGGAGAGGAAGACTTCAAGGTCCTCTCTGTGCTGCGTCAACAAAGGAGGCAATTGATCGACAATCCACTGGCTTGAGACAAAGTCGTTTTCATTTTCTTGGTACTCTGACCCCTTTAGTCCTCTAGAAAAGGGGACGGAAAAGCTCCTCGCATTTTGCTCGCTGATATGATACAAATACAGATCTTTTATGTGCCTGTCCGGCTGAAGAATCACACAAGTGTTGGGGGGGTAGAGGTTGATCCCCTTCCAGTTCCGGGGCTTGTGGGCAAGGAGAGTTGAGGAGAGTCAAGGCATCACTAATACCTCCCCCTCCCGTAGCCTCCAGATCGAAATCCTCCACGTCCTCTCGGGCCGCCTCTCATCATGTCGTCGCTGTACATCCTACCTCCACCGCGGGGAAACCCTCCCGACGCACCACCAAACATTCCCCTCCCGGGAGCTGGCCCGCCAACGCCGTTCCCGTAGTGTGAGGATCTCGAGTTGTAGCCCTCCGGTCTGCTGTCCCGGTGATAGGAATATGAGCCCGGGCCCAAAGGTCTGTCATCGCGGCGGTCGTAGCGGCCCCGGCCGTCCCTATCCCTCTCTCCATCCCTGTCGCGGTCTCGTTCCCTGTCTCGATCTCTCTCACGTTCTCTATCTCGCTCGTAGTCGCGGTCGCGATCTCTGTCTCTGTCGCGTCGGTCATCGTCTCTTATCCGATCGGGGTTCGCGTCTGAGATTTGAGCGTCTTCAAAGCCATATGCCCCGTCCGTAACGCCAGGGTCTGCGTTTCTTGAACGCTCTCGACTTCGGCGGTCGTCGTGGGTGGGTTGTGCCTCGGCCTCGATTTCGACATCTTCCATGATGTCGTCTCCGCCAGGCTGAGATTTTGGTGGCTCCGAAATGGCCGCGTCAGGTGCCTGATTGTTCTGAACCGGCTGTGAGATCAAGGTACTCGAACCAGTTCCCGATCGCTTCAGTTCCAGCTTCAAGATCCGCCCATCAGCCTTCTGATTATGGTATGTGGAAATGACCTGCTCTGCCATTGCCTTCTCCACAAACACCAGCTCCGCCACGACTGCAGGACTCGTCTTGACTAAGCGACACGAAAGCATCCCGCTGACCCCATTCTCGTCTACCGTTTCACTTTGTAAGGCTGATTCAATGTCTGCGGCGGTTGTGCCCGGGGCGAAGTTACTGGCTTCGACAACGAACGGGCCGGCCTTCCCTTTTATGCTCAGGCCGTTGCCTCTCGACTTGCTTTGTGATGAGGATATGATGTTAGCTTGAGAGGATTCAAGGGCAGAGACAAGGCGGCTCGAGGAAACGCGGGCGGTGCGGGGATTCTGGTGAGAATTCGCTGAGGAAGGTCGCGAAGGTGGGGCGAAGGGTTTGTTTCTGGGAGAGTTTGTGCTGGCCACCGAGAACGAGCTCTGTGAGAGTCCTTGCGTGTCAGCGAACAGGGCTCTGAACCGTCGAGAGCGCTTGGCCAGTGGTGTTACCTTCGTTATGCGACTCGCTAGGTCAGGTGTCCTGGTTGAGTTCCTGCTTGTGGCTCTCGAGTTAGGCTTGTTCGCCTTGCTTCGGCCGAAGATTTCGTTGGCGAGAGCCTCGTTCTTCTTGCGCTGGCGGTCTAAATGCCGGTTAGAGACGCGAGCCATTGTAAAAGGTCCCGTCGGGGATGCATACCAGCCTGAATGATGGCATCAAACTCGGTCGCCACTTTGGAGTCGGACATTTTAGGTGAAGAACGGCAGACGATCAGATTGAGCAGCGGCGAAGAAAACCTGAAGCGGGAGGACGAACTCGTGCAAGGTGTTGGTCTAGAATGACATTGACAAGGCCAAGCGAACTTTTGGCCAAGGCGACGGGGAAGGGAAGCTGCATCTCCACTGCAACTCGTCGCGCTTGGCGGCGAAGACTGAATGAGACCCGCTCAGATATCATCACCTCTTATCTCATCCACGGAGTACTCTGTGAGAAATCTCTGCGGCGGTCGCTGTACGAGTACCTGGCGGTCTCATAAGTCAGAGTCCGCTTCTACGGTTCAACGATTCCGCGCTGGCTAACAGCGATCAAAATCTAGGTCGAGTACATGGACTGTACTACACACCATCCTCCAAGAAGATTTGGAACGATCCCACTCACGAAACAAATGGTTGGCAGGTCTAAAAGGAGCGCGGAGACCGGAAGATCCATGCTGAAGGGCGATGAGACAAATTCCCTTTCCTTTCCGGAGACCTGCGCAGACAATCAGGACTTCCAATAGGATCTATTTGAAGCAGGCCATTTCCAATCTCATAACGTCGTCTCCCCAGCGCTTCCTTGATCCATTGGCCTGCTCCTTTTTTCCTCCCTCGTTCATAATCTGACCATGTCTTTCCGATAAAAGCATGTCACAGGTGTAATCTTGTGAATTCTGCAGCTAAGTCCTCGGTGACGCTGAACGGCGTGTTCATCACCATGCCCATTGAAGGGAGGGCTTTGATGGCGTTGAAGACATCCACTGGCGAGCTGTGCTCCGGGGCGATTTTTAGCAGCTGGTGGAGGAACACCGCCGTGCCGGGACCGCCTTGTTTCTCGACCGCATCGAACTCTTCCAGGTCTTGGAAGATGGCGAGACTGGTTTCGTCGAGCAGGCCTGACGGGTGTGCCACCATTGCCTGTGTGAAAATGCTGGTCACCGCACGGATGGGGTGGGGCCTTTCCGGTCTAATTGTGAGGTTAAGGTCGAGTTCGATCAATATCTGGGTCAGAAGGTCGTTTGCCGCGTCTTCGCCAGAGGCTTCGAGGTTTCGGAAGTGCGCCTCGGTTATGTGGTAGAGGAGACGGTGAAAAGTCAGGAGCTCCAGCTGTGGACGTGGAGTCCCCCGATCGCGGAAGAGGCGAACCATGACAGCGAAGCCAGGCAACGGATAGCGGAGGCTGAATAGGTCTCGGTTCAGCGGGTTTTCTGGCTGGAACATGGTTCTATCGGACAACAACGAAGTGAACGTCGTGAACGAGCTTCCAGATACCGTACTCGGGGCGAAAGTGGAACTGAGAGATTGAGGGATCTGGATCGACTCCCATATATCATTGCTCAACCATTGGGCAGCACTATGGAGCAGAGCGTTGGGATTCTGGGCATTCTTCGACATCACGCGGTCGAGAATGGCCACGAAAACGGACGGAAGGTCATCGGATCGGATCCGTCCGCGCAACGCAGCAGCAACGACCCCGAGCCACGCAACCTCGTTGTTGGCGAATGGGACCAGAGGAAGCGCGTCGACGATGGTCTCTCGGTGGGGAGATACGGAATTGCGAACCAGGTACAGTGCGCAGGAGTCGCAGCAGAGGAATCTGGATACAATATCCAGCTCGGCGAAACGTCCCATGGCCAGCGGAAATGCCAGTGCTGTCTGCGATCCAATGGTGGGAAAGTTCGGAGTGGAAATCTTTGGCGGAGTCTTCAACAGCAAAGTCAAGATTGATTCAGATTCACAGAGCATACATTTCCCCGTAAAGCCTGGCCTCTGTGGATCCGCTGATCTTTGAAATCCCGGGAAGAAGAGCTCATTTGTGGTTTGTTTGCTGCTTTCTCGAGCAGGCTCAGCTGGAGCTGGAGCTACTGGTGCTGATGATGGAATAATAGGATTGAGCTGCCGTGTAGGGGCACTTGGTCCTCTTCTGAGAGCTGCTGCTTTAAGAGCCTTCGAAGGGAAACGTCGCGGCATGTCTGAGTCGCCGTCCTCTGGATCGCTGGGTGGAGGCGTGAGGCTGAAGGACGTGGAGGACATGGAGGACATGGAGGACATGCTTTGAGCATTATATCTTGGTCCGCTGCCAGACGTTGAACTCCCTTGTATTTCCGCACTCAAGGCTGATGCCCAGTGCACCCGCTGGTTATGGTCGTCAACCTCCCCTTTCTGGTCGTGGTAATAATCGAGGATGCTTTCAAACTTTTCCCAGTTTGCTTGATGGGCTTTCCTGAGGTCTCGTCGAAGGTTGGTAATCTTTTCGTCGCTCTCACCGCGTTGCAGGTAGCGAAGGAGATCGGTGATTGCGCGCTGAGCCTTTCCTCCAAGATCGGGTCTTTCCCTCGACAAGGTTGGCTGTTCTTTGTACTGATTCTGCAGCCAGCCTTGAAACTTCTCTCCCCTACCTCGGGTCGTCTCCGTCATCACGATTGACTTCAAGTTGTCATCGTTGCTGATGATCTCGGCTAGATCTTCTTGTGGCACATTGCCAGAGTACAGTTCTTCCAGATTCACGCGAAGCTGTCCTTGCAACGCTATCTCATCTTGAGTCATTCGGACTGGGGCGGGAATCTCGAGCCTCTGCAGATCTTCGACGGATATAGTTGGCAAATCGCTCCATTGAGTGGACGGGTCCAATATGCGTTGGGCGTCGGGACTTGGCAAGAGAGTCTTGAAACAGCCCTTGCATTGGACGTTGTACAGCGTTCCAGAGCTCGTGTCGAAGAACAAGAACAGGCAATCCGGCGCAACAGCATAGACTGCCACGCCCACTGAAATATCGCAACTGGCCGGGCGTGTTCCCTTGGCCGAGCCGAACACCACGACGATACAAGCAGTTCCGTGCATCTGGTGTTTCGCAGTCCTCAAGGCAAAGTCCTGGACGACATGGCCGGAGATTTCTCCATCCGTGAGCAGAAACCAGAGTCGACTCCCCTTCAGTGCATCGAGATAGGGGCGAGTCGAGTAAAGCACTGTTGGGTCCGTGCCTCCAGTGGAATCGACTTGCGAAAGTGCAATTGTCTGCTTGGGCATCCTGATGACACGGGCCGTAGTGTGATTCCACGGAAGGACTTGTACTGGGTATTCATTTCGAGGTGATAGTAAGGAGCATACTGCGCGAATGAAGGCATTCTCTTCGTCAAGGATGTCTCCCCATGTACTGGCTGACCGGTCCACAGCAATCGCAATTCGCTGCTCTCCGAAAGGAAGGAGTTCCCTATGGGCTCGTCGTGGGTCCGAATCCGGCGGTACATTCGGAGCATCTGGTAGGACGGAACCCTTGACCTGCGTTGGCACTTTCTGTTTCTGAGCCCCCTCAAGGGTCTCAGATACCTCGGGCATCGGGCGTTTGTCCACCTATACACATCAGCTTTGCTTGTTCATGGCCAAGGGAACGGGAAACGACAATCTAAAGTACACTACTAGGAGCTTCGACGTCGGACGCAAACAGAGCGGCGTCTTCTGGGACCTTTTGTGATCTCCTTCGGGCCCATGGAAACCTGGACTTCCGTCTTTCAGCAGTTTCCGGTGCTTCCATGTTGACAGTGTAATTCGCGCACAGCAATCGCTACCCGCTTAATTCGATCCAAGGCTGAGAACGACCACCAGGGACGGCGCAGATGGAAACTATTGCGCTTCCTGTCGGAGGACGTATATATTTTAGGCCAACAGAGTGGTGCTGTTCTGAGTAGCTAGAATATATGGCGCTATGTCGACTTTCATCACCTTGTTGTCTGCCTCCGACGTGGTGAAGGTCTTGAAGGGCAGAGACGCGGGTGAGGCTGAGGCTGAGCCAGGCAGACATGCAGGGGTGCATGATACTTGACGCCCATCGCTCGTAGCTTTCCTGTTAGGCTGAACAGTTTGAGATGGGCCAAACCGTAGATTCAGCTCGGGCATGCGTCACTAATGTATCGTACGTGGCATTGTGGCAGTGGCCATCATAGCACTTTTGATTCTGCCTCGGGGTCTGTCTTTGTGGAAGTCGCCACTGAATCGCCCAAGCCACTACAACAGCAGTAGCAACGGCCAGATATGTTGATATTGCTCTGAGATCCCTGTTGGTTGGGCAGCAGTTTCACGGGGCATGGGCAAATGCTGTTGGGAGTATAGTTCAAATGCTGCATCTAAGCACTCCTGCCGTTGACGTTCGAGGCTCTCAGATTGCCGTCTACTTCTTCCACGATCGGGGCTCGAACCTGAGCACGACCCTCGTCATCAACTTCCAGGACGGCAGGTGGAGCAAGATCATCGAAGAGCCTATTTTCCGGACAACCGAGTGCCTGGAGGATGCGCGGAGCAACTATGGCCAAGATCCGTTCTTTGTGCATTCCATCTATTTCACGACCGCCCTGCGCTGGTGGAATAACGCGCTGCAGAGCTTCAACGATCAGTTGATCGCCTATGTGAGTAACTCATCGCACTGCCATTGCGTCTCACCACGCCTTCTTGTTCAGCTATTACTGATGCTGGATAATAGGAGGAGCGGCTGCTGGGCGAGGAAGAATCATTTGGAGTGTCGGAAGATATCCACCTTGGCTTGAACCGCGCCCTCCGTTGCATCCTTGCTCACCTTCATCGATACAAGTCGGAATTGAGTCAATTGGAGGAAACGGTCAACGACATCATGTTCTATCATACAGAATTCCACCTAAGCTTCTTAGGTCGGGAAAACACCAACGTGCACGCGACGTTGGCCAGAGGATTTGAACAGATCGTATCCCAAGTTGCCTCCATCATGCGCTTCCGAGACGAGATGCAACACAAAGCCGACAACGTGTTGGCATTGGTGAGTCCCACCGAGGTTCTTGTCCTTGCTGCGCTGTCAACGTTAGCGGTCTGCCTGACACCAACCATTTGACGTCTAGCTCGTGGACAGGATGCAAGAGGCGAACGATAAGCTGCTCGTCCAGAACGACAAGGCGATGTAAATGATCCTCCAAGCCATGCAGCGCGAGGCTGAGCAGTCAACCCGCCTGGCTCATCAAACACAAGCTCTGACGGTAGAGATGAAGAAGTACGGTGTGTCCATGAAGACTGTAAGTTACTGTCACCATGCACTTTGCACAGGGGTTATCCTGGTTTGTACAGGGCCATTAACCCAAACAATGCTTCTCCATGGCCCGAATCTTATCCCAGGCACAAGCCTGACAGCACTTCTGCGGTCCAGCCTCGCGGCGCACAACTTTAGCCTTGCAAGTCCCGTTCTAATTTGTGACACTCTAAGGTTAAGCGATAGGGCGGTGACGTTGAGAAACGTAGAAGTTCAGAAGTTTAGAAGCTGGGGAAAGCAGTAAGAAGGACGAGATCCTACAGTAGAAGGTCGCTGGTTCCCCTTGAAGGCGAGAAGGATACCACGGGCGGCAGCCTCGCCGGGCTAGCCTCAAAGCGTAGAACGAGCGACGCCGCTTTCAAATGAGCCTCCCCTTGGTCAAACCAGCTCACGGCCACGGTCATCGCTGTGATGGTTGTATTTAGTAGAAGGCCGATGCACAGCACTCGGTCCACAGCTTACAGTAGTCATACTCGTGCTCGTTACGTCGGCTCTGAGTGGATGAGACCTGGATGGTAGGTCGTTGTGCGCTAGGGGTGAGTACAGGGCGGCGTCACCATCATCCCGATTGGGGGCCCAACCCTCGGCGGAGATCTTCTGGTTTGATTTCAACCCTGATTTCAATACAGTCGAAAGCTGGCGTTCAGATACCAACGGAGCTCATTCTCCTAGCAACTCTACAAGGATATTCTGTCCTGCACTCAACCACATACCTTGGTGCAGAAGAAGAGCCACCATGTCTGTCGCGCTCCGACCTGTTTTGCGACCAAACTCACTTCCCAGCTTGCCCTCCTCCGCCACTTCCACAACATATATCTGTCAAGCATGCCGGCATGCGCGCCTCATCAAGCGCCCGAAGCGACCTTACACATTCACTCAACTCGTCACCTTATCCGACGGGAGCGCCTTCACGATGCGAACAACCTCTCCTATACCGGTCTACCGATCAACGAGGGACACCCGAAATTCTGCGCTTTGGAACCCAACATCGAGAGAATTACTGAATGTGGAAGATGACGAGTCAGGAAGGTTGGCAAGCTTCCGGGCACGGTTTGGCACCAGCTTCGACAGCCAGAAGACGATCAAGAAAACCGATCACGCTGCTCCTCCACCTGCACCTGCGGACATTGCGATTCCGGAAGCACGAGCGCAAGCTACACACACCAAAGAACCCGCGGGAGAACTGATGTTCGAGGAGGAGCAGAACCTCTTCGAAGAGGATGACGCGAACATGTTGGACTTTATCAGTTCATTTGGCCAACCGAGCGGCCAGAATAATCAACCGCCGTCACCGAAGAAGGGTGGGAAGAAGTAAGATGCCGTGAGGATATTAGCTTTGTCTCCTTTGCATGGCCCACGGCGCCAATATCTACAATGCGAGGAGCATCGATGTCAAAAAGTTGGTCGAAATGTAATATATGTTGTTGGGATCCGACTCGACTTTAAACACTCTGTAAATTGAGCGCCCTTCCACCATCTCTGGCCGGTTTGCTTCTTTAACTCACGGTGCTGGACACAAGCCCTGTCCTGGGAGCTCTTCCCTTTCCCTGGGCGAACAACCTTCACAAGTGGGTTCGAAGAGGTCCCTTGATTGGGGAATACTGAAGACTTAGTTCAGCCGATGACTCCATGGGAGTGAGCGCGGTGTCTAGACTATAATATCAGCGTCTAGATATCTTGTCAAGAAGTGTGCCTTTGATGCCTGGTCTGGTCAAGGCGTAGACGCCGTTGTGACTTGACTCAGGCCGGCGGGAGCGAAGTCATCTCTCTTCGATATACCCGGCATAGTATGTCCTTTCCATTTGATTTCTCCAGGCTGCCAGAAAGCTTGCCGACTCCGAGGAAGAACCTATACGCGATCGAACGAGCAAGTTCTGGTAGGGATGGAATGGTTTAGCGAGGCGCAATGATGCGGAAAGGCCATTGTGTTGGTCATGTACAGTCTGGGATATGGTTTCGCACTCAAGATAGAGGCATCGGTAATCCGAAGGCAGGGCCTAGCATGCAACCATGTACCATATACAGGGTCAAGGGCGGCTAATGGGCATCCCCGTCGTCGAGAACAGCATATTGTCCACGAACTTGGGTCTCCATCACGAGTACTCGTACTCGGTCCCTCGAACGCGCACAGGCTTGGCAATGACGCGCTCGACGCGTAAAGTTTAATTGACGAAGTCGAAGATAGTGGGCCATTTTTGCTCCGCCCGTTCTCGACGACTTACTGCGTCTTATTTGTTGTGCTGCAATTGACCGTGCGCCCTGTTGTCGGCCACAGACGCCACCCCGTCAGTATGTGCTAAGAGTAGTCGATGCCGCTCGCTTGGCCACTGCCGCACCCACCTCGGTGTCTCGAGTACCTGTCCGCCTCACCTTCACCATGGCGACGGAGGATTCACCGTCACAATCGGACGATGAGCTGTTCAATCCCGATTACAAACCTCTTCACGAGACGGTTGACACAGTTCCTCTCCACCGGGCCAACATGGCAGACGACGACTCCGATTTCGAGACGTTGGCGACTTTGCCCGTCCATCGCCCTACCCAGAACCGAGAGACGCAGCCCACGCAGCTTATTGATCGATCTCCTGCGAGACTGTCGTCTTCGCCCCCCAAGCCCCCCTTCGTCCAGGTGGCCGCTTCCTCGCCAATGACCGCCCCGATAGTGGAGAGGAGGCCCATGGGAATCCTTGCAAGTGCAATGGCACCGGCAGGAACGACGTTCAGAAGGCCCTACGTTGCGGCTCAGTCGCGACCGGTTCCTGTTACGATCGATTCTGACGACGAAGGTCCCGCGTACAAGGGAGGGTCCTCAGATAGCGATGGGCCCAGGAGGACCAACGACATAAAGCCTTCGACATTTGTACGGAAGCGAGACCAGTCGCCGGGGAAGATCCCTGAGTCACCACAACCTCAGAACGACGGGCGGAGTCGGTTTATGGAACTGACTGCGCGCGCCATATTTAGAGGTTCGCCGGCTTCCACCTCGTCTGGTGGGTCGAGCGGAGCGAAACGTTCTGCAGACGCCATGGCGAATGCGTATGGCAGTATCTCAAAGAAGCCCCGCCAGGTCGCACCCTCCCGTGCTCTCCCAGTATCCTCATCGCCTCCTAAGATGGTACAAGAGATGGAGCTGGATGACATTACCGATTACAACATGCGGCAAAAGGTGAACAGGCTGATGGGGATGCTGAGCGCCGTCACTGTAAGAGAATGTTTCGAGGTTCTCATCCTGAAGAAAGGGAGTTATGACGAAGCTGCGGATGAACTCCTTCTGCGAAGCGAAAAGCGTCCGGGCAAGAACAGCGCTGTCGACCTTACTCTGTCCGACGACGAGCTGATGCCGACGCCTGCAGCGATGAAGAAGCCCGTGGCACCACGCATCAATGTGACGCGCCAGCAAGCCAAGGTACCACAGCGAAGTATCACTGAGAAATGGAGCTCAACTCAGAATGCCAGAAAACCATCAAAGGCGATAGACGTCTTCAATACCCCTCTTCCACAGAAGAAACGGACCTTGGTACGTGGCCGGCGGCAACGCTCATCATCACCGCCAGCTGCCGCGCCTGAACCGAAGGTCAAGCCGGGACCCTCGCGTGTTCAAGCTATCCAGTCGGACGAATCTGACGCGGCCGACTCTGCAGTCACTTCGGAGGACGAAGGAGAAGGCACATTTCAGAGTCGAGTCCTTAGACTGTTCAACACCTGTTCCGCCACAGATTTGGCAGACATATCTTCTATCAGTCGTGACGTGGCAGAGCATGTCATCTCAAAGCGCCCCTTCAGAAGTCTCGATGCCGTCAAAAAGGTCGAGGATTTGAAGCCCACCAAGGGTCGAAGGAAAACAGCAATCATTGGAGAACGGATTGTTGACAAGGTCGAGGACATGCTCCAAAGCTACGAAGCGGTGGACTATCTCGTCAAGCAATGCCAGAACCTGGCCCAGCCTCTGTCGGACGAGATGAAAAGTTGGGGGGTCAAAGCAATCGGCTCTCAAACTGGGGAGTTGGAGATGGTCTCCCTACAGGCACCACGATCCAGTCATGACTCAGGTATCGGAACACCAGTGAGCGACGACGAGGACGTCAAGCGGTCTGGGTCGAAGGGTTTCATCAAACAGCCGTCGATCATGGCCGATGGTATCGAGATGAAGGACTACCAGGTCGTGGGCCTGAACTGGCTCAACCTTCTCTACAGCAAAGGCCTGAGCTGCATTCTAGCCGATGACATGGGTCTGGGCAAGACGTGTCAGGTCATCGGCTTCCTGGCGCACCTGTTTGAGCAGGGTAAGATGGGACCTCATCTGGTTGTCGTCCCAGCTGCAACCCTTGAAAACTGGCTCAAGGAATTCCACCGATTTTGCCCGGCATTAAACGTCGAGCCGTATTACTCTACAAGTCCTCAAGAGCGGTTCCACTTGCGAGAGACTCTTGACGATAACCGGGAAGATGTCAATGTTATTGTCACCACTTATACAATCGCCAAAGGCAAAGAAGACCATCCTTGGTTGAGAACGTACGGCTTCGACTGTACAATTTATGACGAAGGCCATGTTCTCAAGAACGCTTCTTCGCAGGTCTCGAAGCAGTTGACTAGAATCCAGTCAAACTTTCGGCTCCTGCTTACGGGGACGCCGCTGCAGAATAACCTGAAGGAGTTGATCTCCCTGCTCGGCTTTCTCATGCCAGGGCTGTTCAAAGAGAAAGCTGAAGAACTCGAAACTATTTTCACCCACAACGTCAAGGCTCTGGACAACCACCACGAGATGCTCCTGTCGACGCAGAGGATTCAGCGGGCCCGCAGCATGCTGACTCCGTTCATCCTGAGGCGAAAGAAGTTCCAGGTCTTGAAAGACCTTCCAAAGAAGGAGCGTAGAACCGAGCTCTGCGATCTGAGCCCTGAACAAGCCGAACTTTATCAACTATGGCTCGACAAAGCGTATGAGATCCGTGAGCGACGCGAGAGAGGGGAGAATGTGAGCAACGAGTCGACGAACGTGCTCATGAAACTACGATTCGCCTCCCTCCATCCCTTCCTCTTCAGGCGGCTGTATTCCGACAAGAAACTACCCATCATCGCAAGACAATGCCTGAAAGTTGATCTGTGGCGTGAGTCAAACCCGGACTTGATTGTCACAGAACTCCTCGAGTACAATGATATGGAAATTCATAGTCTTTGTGACAAGCACGCGCAACTCCAGAAGTATGCATTGAATGGCGACGAATGGCGCGCCAGCGGCAAGGTCCAGAAGATGGTTGAGCTTCTGCACAAGTTCATAGCCGAGGGTCATAGGACGTTGATATTCAGCCAGTTCGTCATGGTTCTGGACATCCTCGAGCTGGTTCTGGAACGTGAGGCCATCGGCTATTTCCGACTCGATGGCTCTACAAAGGTTACCGAGCGACAAGACCTGATTGATGAGTTTTCAGCCGAAGACAATCATACACCAGTGTTCATGCTCAGTACAAAGGCTGGCGGTGCAGGTATCAATCTGGCGAAAGCCAACAAGGTGATCATCTTCGACAGCGGTTTCAACCCTCAGGACGACATCCAGGCCGAGAACCGAGCGCATCGCATCGGGCAAGAGAAGGATGTCGAAGTCATCAGACTGATTTCTCGTGGGACAGTAGAAGAACAGATCTACGCTATGGGCCTGACCAAGCTCAAGCTTGATGATCAAGTCGCCGGAGATGGGGATGAACAACCGCCTAGGAAAGACAACGAAGAGACCGACAAGGAAGTCGAAGGGCGAATGATGGTGGAGGAGATGTTGTTCAAGAAACTTGAGACTGAACCAATCGAAAAGCTGAAGGCTGAGGTCACGAGCCCGGTCAAGCTAAACTTCGACTCACCCTTGTCAAGCCCACCAGAATCTGAATCCGACAATGACCAGGATCAGGCGCGCAGGAGGAAGGGAAGTGTGGATTTACCAAGTCGAACAAAAACACGCAATGTGGGGGTTAAGTCCGGGCGTTGAGCCCGCGATTGTGAATGTGAGAAATGGGCTTGTTGGATACCAAGCTTGAAGACGCGGGCTGAAGGCTTATTGATGGTGAGCATGATCAGCAGGTTCCGTTGCTGCACTGTTGGAGTATCACTACCGTGTATGCAGGAAATGAAGAGTATTCCTTGTGACACAATAGAGACATCCAGAGGCCAGTCACGGCATTCGAATGGACGAACATTTCCAGTCACCCCTTTTCCCCTTATCTGCGATCCTCACTCTTTGCCCTTCACAGGCCCAAGCCCGAACCTGCCGTCATCAACGGCCAGGATTGATTGCAAAGTGGTAACTCAGAGGCTACCTTGAAGCGACACACTTCACGGTTCATCAATTCTCACATCCTCCACTGACTCACTCACTTCCCCATCTCTTTCGGCGCATCTTCCCTCGGGGCCCCTTATGCATTCGAGCGACTCTAACCAACTTCGACGTCAAGGCCGGACGCCGAGTGTCCTCTCATTTTGGCGTCCATGAGGAATTCCTCCTCCGATCTTCTAATCCCACTGATCAGTGATATCTTCGCATGATCTGAGGGAGGGAGCTGAAGCTCTCCTCGGTATCAGGAACGGCAACCAGAAGATAGGCATGGCTCGAGGAGCATGATTCACGTCGTGTGGTTCTTGCGCTGGCGTTCACATGCGACAGGGTTCCAGATGGCACCTGAGAGGCTAGCAGTCTAAAGAATATGGACCCCAGAATGTAACTCATCAAGGAAAGAGGACCCAACAGTCGATATCCGGTTGTGTCAGTTTGTGTAGCCTCCCAGACCCCGTTCCCAGCTGGAGATGCAACGAATTGAATCATGGGACGAAGTAAACCTGGGGTGTCATGGGCATAATTAACGTACTACCTCGTTCACAATTTGGCCCCAACAGTTGTCAAGATGTGGTGTATTAGCCGCAGCGGCCTGACACTGTATTCGGTGTCGACTATCTGTCGGGGTCCAAGTCATCTGGCATGATCCCTATCACAGGTCCAATTCCTGGTGCTGACTGAGCGATGGTGGACACTCGATAAGGTCAAGTATGGAGGACAAAGAAATGAAGGAGAATAAGCCGGAACGGGCTAGGGAATGCAAACGGGTTCTGAGGAAATGCGACGACGGGGAATTCTCAAACCATAATAAAGATAGCGACTGCCAGGGTGGCGATGCAACGATATTCAGGCCGAGTCCGATTTGTTGCCCCTAAATGTGAACAGCCTCGTTATCTGCTTGGCCAGGCTTGCGATAGGGCTACCGTGCAATGACTGTAGATACGCTCGAGCGCGGGCCGCGCACTCGGGGCTCGTCGGTGCTCTCACCAAGTGCTCGTGTGAGTGAACGAGACGATTCCGCCCCGCGCTAACCATCTCTCCCACCCCCCAACCCACAGGAGCTCCTCCTCGATTATTGCCGAATCTGGCGTTATCAACCATGTGGCTCCTCGTGGCCCTGCGACAGTCTGGAACGTTGGTTCACCGCCGAGGCTCTGGGTCTTGAGCTCTTCGGCCCGCCACCTTCGAGAGAATCATGCCCCTTTAGGGAGGTAGCTAAGGGACGCGGCCGCCGTGGTTGTGGGTTCTTATCAACAGCCGAGCGGGACTTCTCCGCATCCTTCTGTCCAGTTGGTCTGAGATTCCGAGTCCCTCAGAACCGACGATAAGTTAGTGCTCCTGCACACCTACTTAGAACACAGTCCCTGGACTGGGTACCGTAGCGAGCACTATGTATAGTCCGTTGTGTGACTCTCTCCACTTGCCTCCATCTCCTCTACTTCTCTCTTGCCAGGTCGCCGCACGTCGTAGGCACTTGTCCAGCAGCAAGGTGGAGGATAAACCGGCAAGGGACAGCGGACATATCGAACATGGCGAGCACAACGTACCCTGACGAGAAGAGGGCCGGCGACGTCAGCGACACCATCGCGCCGCATTCACCCGCGACGTCGCTGCCCGACGCGGACACTAAAGAAGCAGTGCTCGAGGCGCGGGAAGTCTTCCACGATGATGCCGACGGGGGCGTCAAGTTCCGCACCGTCAGCTGGCAGCGCGCGACCATCATCTTCCTGAAGATCCAGTTCGCCATGAGCATTCTCGCCGTGCCGGGCGCGTTGGCCACGCTGGGCGCCGTGGGCGGAGCGCTGAGCATCGTCGGCTGGGAGGTCCTGAACACCTACACGGCCGTCGTCCTGGGGGACTTCCGCAACCGCCATCCCGAATGTCATAGTGAGTTTGACGCTTGTTCCGTTGCCTCCTCCCGCGCCGTCTGCTAACCGCCGCGTGTCACCCGTACAGCGCTGGCGGACATGTGTGGCCTTCTCTGGGGGCGCGTCGGCAAGGAACTCGTCGGGCTGCAGATCCTGGTGGCGCAGGTGCTCATCACGGCGGCGGGCATCGTGTCGTGCTCGACGGCGTTCAACGCCCTCTCCGAGCACGGCGCCTGCACCGTGGTCTTCAGCTTCGTGTCGGCCGTCCTGATCACCATGTTCTCGAGCGTGCGCACGTTCTCGCGCCTCGGCTGGCTCACGTGGCTGGGCTTCACCACGTTCTTCATCGCCGTCTTCATCTTCGTCGTCGCCGTCACCCAGCAGGACCGGCCCGCCGCGGCGCCCAAGACCGGCGACTTCGACCTCGGCTGGGTGGCCATCAACCACCCGGGCTTCGTGGCCGGGATCACGGCCAGCGCCAACATCTTCCTCAGCGGCAGCGGCAGCCAGATGTACCTGCCCGTGGTGTCGGAGATGCGCCGGCCGCGCGACTACCGCAAGGCCGCCGTCGTGGCCGGCATCCTCGTCGGGGCCATGTACCTGACGTTCTCGCTGGTCATCTACCGCTGGTGCGGCATCTACCTGGCGACGCCGGCCTTCGGCAGCGCCGGCACCCTCTTCAAGAAGATCTCGTACGGCATCGCGCTGCCGGGCCTGGTCATCGGCGTCGGCATCTACCAGCACGTCGCGGCCAAGCTGATCTTCGTGCGCATCCTGCGCGACTCGCGCCACCTGCAGGCCAACACCGTCGCCCACTGGGGCACGTGGCTCGGCAGCAACCTGCTCCTCGGCGTCCTGGGCTTCATCATCGCCGAGGCCGTGCCCATCCTGAACTACCTGCTGGGCTTGGCCGGCGCCGTCTGCTTCGCCCCCTTCAGCCTGATCTTCCCGGCCATGCTGTGGATGTACGACTACAAGGGCTACCGGACCGGCAGTGCGTTGCAGAAGACCGCGTATGGCGCGCACATCCTCATCGCCTTGGTCGGCCTGTTCATGGTCGTCGGCGGGACGTGAGTACCCACCCCCCCTGGCGTTTTTCACTTCGCTGCGGATTCCGAATGCTGCCAAATAATGCTAACATGATCTCTCTCTGTGTCTCAGGTACGGCGTTGCGGTCTCGATCAAGGATGCCTTCGCGAGCGGCTTGATCTCCAAGGTGTTCGACTGCTCAGACAACTCGGGGACGATTTCCTGAGAAGACCAGAAGTCGCGCGGTGCTACAGTACGGTATTCGTATATTCGTATATTAACCCCCGTACGGGGTAGAGCTCCTCTCAGGCGCGCAAGGGCAAGAATGGAGACAGTCCAAACATTACTTGATTCCGTCTCCCAGCAGTGAAATCAGTGAGCACCGTCGACTGCCGGCTACGGGCGTCATACATCCGGGTGATACCCAAGCCTATGATGCTTCACCAGTGCAATTGTGTAGCAACGTGACCGCTACATCAATGTTCGAAGTCTGATATTTCACGGAAACACAGAGGGTGCTGACCAAGCGGTGTGATACGATCTAGATGGTCTGGAGATATAACACGCACAGCACAATCCTTGCGCCAGCAGCCCGGCAATGGACCTGCAATTCAGTTGCTCTCCCGTGGGCTAGGAATGCCCTTGCACTTTTCTTAGACAACGGTGTGGTTGTCCCGCTCATCGACCACGGAGCCACAGTACAAGCTGTTCGGATTATCGTGCCATGCGGCCAACCTCGCCCAAGTTGTAAGATCCTTCTATCCATAGAGTAGTTTGCGGTCAGAACTCTCCCCAGCGTCCACATAACGCCGCCTAGGATTTGCCCCAGAATTTACGTTCCATTTCGCGGTCCAGTGTGGTGGAGACTTCGGCACAGGTCGGAGCATACGGCCCTGGAAGTGCGTGTCGTTCTAGTGCCTCTGCTAGTTGACTCCTTCTGCATATTCGATTAAGCCTGTCCATTTGCCGAAGGTGCCCCCCCCCCCTTGATATACCCTCTCTCCCTGTGCCAACAATGCCATAGAGCACTGGCTTCGCCAAGTCGGTATGACAGCGAGCTAGCCAAGATGCAGAGGTGCACGATGTGCGGCACAGCTTCAGCGGGATCAGGATGAGACTGAGGATCGAATGAAGCCGAAGTCAGGCCGGCTGGGTGAGTGAGCGGGTAGCAATTGCCAGAGTACCAGAACCTTGATAGCTCAATAATGCCGCAACCGGCAAGATCAAGGTTGGCAGAAATCCATTCCAAGGAGCCTCCGATGCTGTTCCTTCACGTACAGTTTCATGTCCGAAGCATCCGCAGCTGAGACTAGCGCCCAGTTTGATAAGGATCGCTTGACATGGTAGCTGGGTCCTGACTGCAAATGTCTTCATCAAAGACCGGTTCTAGTGCCTTGACTAATTGCCGTGTGTAAGCGTCTCTGCATGAGCTCAACTTCTCAGAGTCGTTATGTGGTGGTCTGTGAGAAAGACAAATATCCGTCGCATTGGGCCCTTTCCGAGCCCGCCGTCAGAGTCGGGCCGGGAACGTCGAATGGAACGATCATCAATCGTACCCCAGGATTTGAGATGCCTGTATGCAGTCATCTCTGCAGAAGTGATTGGAGAGGACGCGTTTGTAAGTATTCGGTGGCAGGAGAAAAGCCACAACTCAGGACCTCACATCGATCCAGTCCCCGGTCGTCCGTCGACGTCCTGCTCGGCTCAATTTGCTCTCAGCTATCAGAGATCTCCCCGGGCATCTGGGCGCCAGGGCCACTGGAACAAGCTGCTCGAGCGGCCAACGGCTCCATCGAAGATGACTCGAAGACACTACTGAGAACTCCGAGCTGGTATCGAAAGTGCAACACTGGTGAGCAATGCCATGACCTATCACATCCTTAACCGAAGGATATAAAGGGGCCATGATTCGGCCCTTCTCCATCTGTTTCGTGCAGGAATGTTCATCCGAGCTTGACCTGCCGCAGGATCTCAGGTGGGCCTTCTTTTGACGAATTCCACCAAATCACTTCTTGTGACGATGCCGAGCACAAATTTTCTGCCACCATCTGTGACTACGGCAAAGTCTTGCCTGGCACCTGTTGCAAATGGTCCGATGTTCTCAAAGAACCCTTCCAGCTCGAATAATTCAGTCTCCATCGTAATGACTTGGTATTTCCTCCCTCCACCTCGCTGGAACTTCACCATGGCTTTTGATACGGGATCTGAAGGTTGTAGCTGGCCCGATTCAAAGAGCTGCTTTAGTCTGGAAACTGACAGATAGCCCAGTAGAGATCTTGTGTTGTCAGAGAGGACGGTCAGGTGAGAATAGTCATGAGAGGAGGCTGATAGCATGGCATCAGCGAGGGACGTGTTTGGAGATGTTGACAATGCAGGAGGCAGATCTAGGTCTGCGACAGTTGCGCCACGGTACTTGTCTGCCCAAGCAGAAAGTTTGACGGCAACCTCGTCATCGCTGGGAGGGAGACCATTGGTCTGCGGGACAATTGTTGGGCCTAGAGGCACGCCCGGTTCGAGGACTGACTCATTGTGAGCCATGACGTCTGGAGGTAGACTTTACTAGAGTAATAAGATCACTTGAAGCAAGGTCGCGCGGAATACGGAGCATGAAAGACGTCAAATCGTGGTAAAGCCGTAATGGCATGTTGGAACATTGGCGAACGGCTCGAAAATTGTTTGCGCGACGGTGGCTCTGTGCTCAACCGTATCAGTACGACCGCACGATGACGTCTCTGCTATACTCGAAGCGGCGGAGAGAGGAGTGGAAACGGCTTTGGTCACCGAGCAGTAACTGGAGCTGGGAGCTCAGCGGTTGGCCTGGCTCGCATGTGGTTGCCCGCACCTGCAACTTGACCTCGAACGTATCTTCACCTCTCATCATTTTTCTCATCTATTCTCCGTTGCTCTCGTCCAGCTCCATTCATAACCTACTCGCCGCAGTCTGGCCTTGTATCGGGACTCGAGGTAATTGGCTATCCAAATGCCCAATTTCTTCCATCAACACAACACCTGAACCTCCACAATTGATGTCCCGGAGATAAGCTGATCAGCTTGCAGCGTCATGGTCGGACTCTTTCCCAACACCACGGCCTTGTGCCTGGCCTTCACCCCTACCTCACCATACTACAAGCCAGCGCCCAAACCAGTCGAGAAGCCTGAGAGACGCCGATACTTCTCCTCATGGAGTGCTGCGGACACGGCCAAAGGGAAAGCCATCGAGTTGACTGAGGCAGCACAGAAAGAATACGAAAAGGCCAGCGCAAAGGCTCAAGCGAAAGCCGGCGGCATTGAGCTCTACTCCGCCAAATACTATGCCGCCTGCACTGTTGGAGGTATTCTGGCATGTGTATGTTGCAAACACACCTGTTCGCCGTGTGGTCGCAGCTAATCTTGTTGCAGGGTACCACCCATGCTGCAGTCACTCCTCTCGATCTCGTCAAATGCCGTCGTCAGGTCGACCCCAAGCTTTACAAGGGCAATTTCCAGGCCTGGAGTACCATCGCACGGACCGAAGGCTTCCGTGGCATCTTCACTGGTTTCGGCCCAACCTTTGTCGGTTACTCGGTGCAGGGCGCCGGCAAATACGGCTTCTACGAATACTTCAAGCACCTTTACAGTGAGCTCGCTGGCGAGGAGACTGCTAAACAGTATAAGACCATCCTCTATTTGTCTGCCTCTGCGTCGGCCGAATTCATTGCCGACGTTGGTCTCTGCCCGTTTGAAGCTGTCAAGGTCCGCATGCAGACGACTATGCCCCCTGCGTTCTCAGGCACCTTCCAAGGGATTTCTGCAATCACAGCTAAAGAAGGCTGGGGCGGGTTAGTGTAACCTGTAATCCTATCGTTGCGTAATGCTGACAGCTGCAGCTTATACAAAGGCCTCTACCCTCTCTGGGGCCGACAGATTCCGTATACCATGATGAAATTCGCGTCTTTTGAGAACATTGTCGCCGCAATCTACAACTACCTCCCGGGGACCAAGTCAGATTACTCCAAGGGCGCTCAGACCGGTGTGGCCTTTGTTGGTGGCTATCTCGCAGGCATTCTCTGTGCTATCGTTTCACATCCCGCCGATGTCATGGTCAGCAAACTCAATGCCGAACGCGCTCCAGGTGAGAGCTTCGGTGGCGCCATGAGTCGAATTTATTCCAAGATTGGGTTCGCTGGTCTCTGGAACGGTCTCCCAGTGAGAATTGTGAGTTGGGATGATTTGCTCGAGCCCAGACATGTGTGTGCTAACCACTCGGGCACTCTAGGTCATGATCGGTACATTGACCGGATTGCAATGGATGATTTACGACTCGTTCAAGATCTTCATGGGTTTACCTACCACTGGAGGCGCCGAGGAGAAGAAGCAGACTGCAAAGGCGTGACGTAGCTAGAAGAGGTTACGTGGACCAGGCAGGCAGATCCACGAACTAGCTGCCATTCAACTACTCGTAGTGCTGTACATGGACTGGAGGCACTGGCTTTGGAGTGCAATTTGTAGTTCATTATGCACCGTGAACCAGCCTCGTCTTGTAATTCCACCTTGGAACAATGTCTCTGGCCATTGTACCTCGCAAGTGTGTTGATCTCGAGCTCCTCGGCAAGGAGTGCATCAAGCGGCGCCGGGGATTGGCCAGCGATAGCACGAGGCTGGGCATGCGGGTTTAGCAAGGCTTGGCCGATGTCAAAGCGAGCTCGAATCAATCAACGGACGTCATCGAGCGAACTCCCTAGACCACTAAGTCACACCATCGCCGTGCTTCGGATTGTGGTTTGTCACTCAAAATTGTCACGGCATTCCTTGGATAGCCTTTGCTTCATCCCATATCAAGACCGGCCCCTCTGCACTTGTACACACCTTTAATTTCCTCACAGCCTCTACCCAGCTACTACCACAATCTCACGAACCTGACAACCAACGACACACGGTGATCTCGACGCCAACCCGACAACACAGAAGTAAGCTAGCTCCACGTCTGCGAATCTGTCTCATCCGGAGCCTTGCCATGGCGGCGCAGCCCATGCACCGGCGTCGGTCTCGTTAGACACAGTCATTGCACCTGTATGGTGTGTTTGGCGATTCAGGAACAGCCCCGACTGACTCGACGTGACGCAGGTAACAAACATGCCCAACGTCTCACACGGTCGCGGCGGTAGGCCAACCTCTTCTCGACACTCTGGCTTGGATGTGCTAACACTACTCAGGTGCTGCAAACATCGCTCCTGATGAACAAACCTACGTCGACGGCGAAATTGTCCGTGAAGGACCAGTTGGCAATCAGGGCGACGGCCCGTATTCTGCCGGCCGTGGCGGCGCGGGGAACATCGACCATGACGGCAGCAAAGTGCACACAGCTCCGGCAGATGCAGACGTCGTCCCAGAGACAGCCACTCGGATTGCGAAGGAGGAATCTCATCACGTCGGACGAGGGGGGGCCGGGAACGAAGCGCATGTGCACGAGAAGAAGCCCAGCTTTCTGGACAAGGTGAAGGGCTTCTTTGGATCTTCGGCCAAGAAATGAATACTGGTCAACGGGTGGATGAACTGACCTGGCGTCGACCCGACCTGGGTGCCAGTGGCGCATTATTGAACGGACGATACCCCTAGTGCTACACGGTTTCGTGGAAAGCGGAAGAGCTCTACTTTTGAGCAGCATAATAGAGAAGACAGAATTGGCTAGTATTAATGAGGATGGATTACGGAGTATGCGTTTAGGATCGGGAGTGATTCTCCAACGGCCTGAAATCAACCACTCTGGCGATATTCTCCAGTCGAGTTGGGCGATCCGCCCGCTGTACTCGTACATGCCCGGAAAATTCATCCACAGTGGGTTGCGGGGCCTGACCGAAAACCACCGTGGAAAGCATCGAGTACGGCTGGCGCGAAACTCGCAACCAAACCCCAGACCTTAGAAACAGTGGAGTTTAATTTTTGGGGGGAGTAACAAGCTTCAGCTTTACTCATAGGACCCTTGTGCGACTCCAGCTTGTTCATGCTAGCTGTTCATTGATGGAGTGGAAGATGGACTGAAGAATGAGGTTGGGAGAGACTGCGGGGTCGCCTGGTGTTTGTCGTCATTCGTGACTGCCATGGAGGTTCACCGAAGGTTGACCCAACTACCTCGTACTCGCACTTTCAGCTTCATCACAGTCGGATTCTCAACAAATCCCAGATTCTTCCCCCGTCCCCCACTCCTGCTTTTCTCCTTGTCCTCGCCATCACGCCTCGAAGATCACGGCGTTAGACTTAGCGCTGTCGTGCAGGGCAACCTCCTATTTTCTCCGACGTGATTCAACAGCCTCATCGACAGAATCCTACTCTCCTGCAGCCATTGTTCGAGAGAAAGCCCCCGAGATGCTCCCATTGCCTCCTAAAATGGCTGGGCGTAAGCGCAAAGCGAGCGAAGGAGACTACAGGAGGACAGGTCAACAGCATAACCTCCAACATTCTTCTGGCAACACCGCTCGCGTGCATCTTGATTCTTCCCGGCCCCGAACACAGAAAAAAGCTTTACACACCGACAAACCCGAAGAAGGGACGCTTGACACAGAAGGAAATGGAGGGGTGACATTTACAGTCGTCTGTCCTGTCTGGCCCAAGTCAAGGAAATGTCTTGCGAGGTCGAAACAAGAAGATTTATTGATTGAATCCGATTCCCCCCCAGGAGACCCCGAGCTCGAGGTCCACTACTCAGTGAGCCCTGGCAGCGTCTGGTTGGGGCTACCCGAGTACCAACGCGCAAGGTGTGAGTTTGGTTGCCACTGCAGATAAGCCTGTCTAACCGAGCCTTACAAAACAGTCAAAGAGCCAGTCGAGGTGATGTATTCCGCCGGCCAATACATCTATGTCAACCATTGTCTCCCTGTACCAGCGCCCCCTGCTGCCAATGCATCGGCGCGTGAGAGACTTGCATACGACAAGGCAAACCTTTGGGTAGCATGGGTCGCCGAGATCCGAGCCGTCTCCAGGACCGAAATCTTTGTCAGAGTGTTTTGGCTGTATTGGCCGGACGAATTACCGAATGGTCGACGACCTTACCATGGGGAGAGGGAACTGGTGATGAGCAACCACGTCGGTATTATTAAGGCGGACACCATCGCATGTCCCGCCGATGTCAGCCATTGGGACGAAAACGACGATTCTAATCAGAAGGTGCTCTCTGAGCGATACTGGCGGCAAACGCTCGATGTGACCAAGGTAAATCGTCTTAAGCTGAGCAAGCTACGGGAGTTCTGCGTCTGCGGACGGTATGACGACCCTAACATCGATCTGTTCCAGTGTAAGGCGGCTGATTGCGCCACATGGAATCACGAGGACTGCTTGATTGCAGATATCGAGAAGAGGGCGTGGGCAAAGTTCATAGCAGGCGAGCTCGCCCACGAAACACAAGGGACGGAGAACCAGAAGACTTTCAGTCAGAAGGTTGCAGAAAAAGTAGGACATTTTGTGGGAAACAGTATCGACATACCCGAGCTCGAGGACGAGGCGCCCTCAAACAGGATCCCGACGAGCAGCAAGCGCAGCAAGCGCGCCAAGCCGGTAGCGGGAAATAAAATGCCGTGGACTCACAAACTGGAAGGCAAGATCACGAAGGTCCCAAAGGCGGGAGACGAAACGACTCTCCGTGCGACAATACGCCAAAAAGTTCCGACCCCGGAGGCGAGTGCAAATGCTTCCTTCGAACCAAGGAACTGGACCTTTAGACTTACGTGCTTAAAGTGCCGGCGCTCCCTGAATTAGAGGAACGAGGGGATAAGCGGCTATCGTGCAAATGTCAACTTCCTGGGCGGCTCGATTTCTACTTCTTCAAGTATACAAAACAACGACATGTACATGAATTCCTCGACGTGATATACTATGCGCGTTGCAAGGTGTGCGAACGGCTGGCTTCATTCTTGCCGACGGTAATGTCTCGATGGCAGGTGCAGACGGCCACGTAGTTGATGTGAAGGAAGTACTGTCCGTCATGCCAGATTCCAAATCAAACTGCGATTATCCAGACGGGGCCTTTGGCCGCCTACAAAGTTGAACACAGCACCGAGGAGATTTGGTCTGCACGGACCCGCTCGGGGCTATTCTGAGCCGTTCCCGGAGTTCCATCGTCGTTCGGTCAAGCTTCGATGATCCAGACAGTCGTATCTTGTATCGCCTGGTTAACATTTCGTTGACTCTAAGGACGACCCCGAGGATAGTCAAAAGTGGAAACTCGTCTTCCTCAGCCTCCTGGGGTTGTCCATATCGCCCGTCCAAGCATGGCAAGCACATACCGAGCTCGCCTCTGACCAGGAATCGTCTGAACGTGTACGAAAAATCGTACGAGTACAGAGTACGAGGTACATCCCCTCATTTTCTGCAAGACAAAACTGGGGTCCTCGGCAGTTGCATGTACGATGATTCGCTGGAGTCGGTATGTCCTCACATTCCCTTCACACCTACTTGATGAGGAAGCGAGTACGGTATAGATCGAGGCGGTCGTCGAAGGCGTCATCGACTCCTTACTGGCCATCGAAAAGTCGCAGTCGGCTCATGCTCGCCCATCCGGCCCGATTCCACACAGCAAGTGATCCCATCGATTTTGCCTGTTGAATTTTGGTTCCGTGCTGGTTTGCTAATTTAACCACATTTACGTTTTACGATGCATTGCTCATCAACTTCTTTTCTATAATTTTCAGCTCGCTCGCCAAGCCTCCTTGTCTTTTCCTTTACGTATTTGAGGGA
This sequence comes from Phialophora expanda, assembly GCA_016109585.1. NCBI lineage: Eukaryota > Fungi > Ascomycota > Eurotiomycetes > Chaetothyriales > Herpotrichiellaceae > Phialophora > Phialophora expanda. The sequence goes on from JADWPR010000010.1 coordinate 830,859, forward strand.
GCACAGCATCTAGCCACTCGAGCATCGCCGTGTCCGTCACATTACGAAGCTCTCGTATTTGCGGCCTTCGGATATAAGACCCTCGTTCATCGAATATGGAATGAGCACGACTTCTCTACGAGAGGACAGACATACAAAAACCCCAGCAATACCTCTTCTCTGGGTCCAAACTCAGCCTCCCCATTGACCGCTTTGATCTGATAACGTCTTCTTGCCGAGGAGCGCGACCTGGGAGATTCTTGGCTCTTGCACCATGCCTTCACGAGCCGAGCACAGCCCCGAGCACGCGGCGGAAGCCCTGGGACCTTCGGGCACCGCACCACTGGCCTCAACTCAGCGCCCAGAACAAAATGCTGAACTTTCATCGCCGTCCAGCGCCAGCGCTTCAGAAAAGTTTCCTGACCCGGAGAACGACGTCCCCACGCAGTCACCAGTCGACAGTGAACCGCCCGTGGAGCAGACATCAACGAAGCCCGACTTAAATCGGACACAGTCGCGAGCCTCGGAGTTCTCAAAGGCTAGGACTGCAGTCATCATCTTTTCCCTGTGCATGGCATTGTTCCTGGCTGCGTTGGACGTCACTATCATCACCACGGCTTTACCGACAATTGCCCAGCATTTCCACATCAATGCTTCGGATTACACCTGGGTTGGTAGCTCGTATCTGCTTGCCAATGCCGCGAGCGTGCCGCTATGGGGCAAGCTGTCTGATATCTGGGGACGGAAACCTATCATCATGCTCGCCAACGCCGTTTTCATGGCTGGCAGTCTCATCGCCGCACTCGCCAACTCAATTGGTCTGTTGATCGGTGGCAGAGTCATTCAGGGTGTTGGCGGAGGCGGTCTTGTCACGCTCGTCTACATCTGTATTGGGGACTTGTTCAGCATGCGAGACCGACCGAAGTATTATGGCATCTTGGGCATGGTGTGGGCCATTGCATCTGGCGTCGGACCCATTATCGGCGGTGCATTCACTGAGGAAGTCTCTTGGCGGTGGTGTTTCTATATCAACTTGCCCCTGGACGGACTATCTTTGGTCCTTCTCACCTTCTTCCTTAAGTTGGAGACACCCAAGACACCCTTCCTTGCAGGTGTCAAGGCCATAGATTGGATCGGGGTGGTCACCATCGTGGGCGGTGTGGTTATGTTCCTCTTTGGCATGACCTCCGGCGGAACAACACATCCCTGGGACAGTGCATTTACACTCTGCCTGATTATCTTCGGCATCTTCACCATCGTTCTTTTCTTTCTCAATGAGTGGAGGTGGGCAAAATACCCGGTCATACCTCTGCGCTTGTTCAAGGACTTTTCAAACCTGGCATCCCTCGGCGTCTGTTTCATCCATGGCTTCGTTTTCATCGCGGGAAGTTACTACCTCCCCTTCTACTTCCAAACTGTCCTTGGCGCCAGTCCTTTGCTCTCCGGCGTCTATCTCCTCACCATGGTTCTGACCCTCTCATTTGTGTCGACGGCAACAGGCCTCTACATCAAGAAAACCGGCCGCTTCCGCGACCCTATCTGGCTCGGCCTCATCCTCATGACGCTAGGCTACGGCCTCTTCATCGACCTACCAAATCACCCACAATGGTCGAAAATCATCATCTACCAGATCATTGCAGGCATTGGCGTCGGACCAAATTTCCAGTCCCCGTTGATTGCACTGCAGGCGCATATCAAGGGGCATGATATGGCCGTTGCAACCGCGACGTTTGGGTTTGTGCGAAATCTGTCGACGTCGATATCTGTGGTCTTGGGAGGCGTTGTCTTTACCAACGAGCTTAAGAACAAATACTCGGATCTCGTGCCTGTGCTGGGCGACGACCGCGCCCGCCTGCTTACCTCCTCCTCCTTCGGCGCGACCACGGGAATAATCCGCTCGCTGTCTGGCCCCGCGCGCCGCGCCGTGGACGTTGCATACACCAACTCCCTGCAAAAGATGTGGATCTTCTACACTGCGTTCGCGGCCTTCGGGATCTTTGTCTCGCTGTTCATTAGCAAGGTCGAGCTGAGCAGAGTGCACGAGAAGGCGAGAACAGGGATTGAAGAGCAGGAACGTGTAAGGCAGGAGATTCTGGCCGAGAGAGAGGCGAGACGGAGTCGCAAGGGGACGTTGGAGAGGGATCCTGAGAAAGGGACGCCAACGGTGGGGAGTCCCGTGGCTGGGCCTGGTAGTCCCGTGCGGTGAAGTGAGATGGGGCGCAGCGGCCGCGAAGTGGAGGAACGGAATGTCGGTCGGTTCGTTCCTCGCATAGGGTCGACCGAGCGTTGCACATTCAAGTGATAATTTTGGATCTCATAGACCTGCTGTGCACGGCCGTGTCGAGCGCTACCTGATACTCACTCTGAGATGGCTGCCTCACAATCTACTCAATTGTAAAGCGAGATAGCAAACTTCAAGACTGAGAAAAGATCCGTCAAAGTCGCGGTCACAGTCGCAGGAGCAAACGCTATGATTGAGACCATACACGCACCATCTTGACTGTTCTGGCTTCTACAACGGGGAGCGGGATCTAGTCGGACACCAACAAGCATGTGATGCTGGCCAGTCATCTACTGGGATGAAAAACAAGCAGTGCGAGGTCGGGAAGGGAGCGAGGGCTAGCAAGGAGGAGGCCCAGCACCGCTGGACGCAACGACCTTTCCCAGGCAGATAGACCCTGAAAATATACTCCATTCTGTATCTCTCTATCTCTCATTTTTCCGTACGATCCGCCTTCTCTGTCTGCGTGTTTGAGTTGTAACGCCAGTTCGCGCGTACTCACAGAAGCCCTTGTGGGAGGTGGGCATGAATCTGCGTGACGCCCAATCCAGACGCGTCTCGGAGCCGGAGTGGATGGATCGGCTCGCTCTGTGCTGCTCCCGATACATCATACTGTAGCTACAGTACGTACCTACATGGAGCGGGTCGCATGATCAGCCGGGCGGCTCGCTATCTGTCCCCGAGCCGTGGTTCCCTTTCGAAGCGGTTCGGAAATAAGGGTCCAGCCTCGTCTTGCTTGGTCATGTCTGGTCTGTTGGGGTTGCTTTAGACCGGTGGACCCTGTGCTGTTTGATCCCTTCGAGGATATGGAAAGGAAACATGCCGCTGCCTGCTTGAATTTTGGAATGGTAACGAAGCCAGTGAGCCTGAAGCTCTGACTTTGTTGCTTCTCCATTGCCGATGGGTAGGGGGTCGCTAGGCGGCTTGCGCGCTGCTGAGCTGAGGGGTCGTGCATTCGTGATCGTGATCGTGATCTTGCTGCACGGAGAGACTTCTGGATACGATTGTGGTTGCTTGCCACAATACGCCTCTCGCCGGTGGTTTCTAGGTTTGCAGCATCTTCCGTAGACGCTCCATTGAATGTCGACGATAGAGCTTGGTATCAACAATGCTGAACTGAATGTGTACTGTTGTCACATCCCGACCTCTTCACCTCCTGTCCCTGTCTCGCTTGTTCCTCCACCGGCCGCCTTTTCCACCTCGGCCACCCTTCCAGCCAAACTCCTTCCTCTGATCGTCCTCTCTCTTGTCCAGATCCGCCACTCTGTCCTTTCTCCTCGTGTCTTCATCTTTCTCCTTGTCTCCTGCCGCTCCCGGTGCTGCTGCGCTGCTCTTGAGATGAACCCCATGCTTGCATTCCTTCCCATCAGGACAAAACCCCGCGAGGTAGAATTCACAGAGTTTCCTCCTCACGTGGCGATTGGGGCACCGGGGTCCCTTCTCGCAAAACCCCTTGTTGTAGTCTTCGCACATGGGCAGCTTCGAGCCCTCCTTGACGTGCACGTAGAGGCACTCATCGCCGTTCTGGCAGTACCCGTTCTGGTTGTAGAACTGGCACTCGCTCATCTTCCGCAAGTTGTACTCGTGGAGGTAGTCGCAGGCGTCAGCCTTTTTGCACAGCCCCTTGAGCCAGTGCTTGCACACGTAGTTGTCATTTTGATGGTGGCGGCCAAAGTGGTGGTGTTGCGAGGGTTGCTGGGCGGGCGTGGGGTGGCGGTCGGGACAGCGACGGCCGCGCGGGCAGTGGCCTGTTGAGGCAAAGTCTGGGCAGACGGGGACGGTGGAGGCGAGGGCCGCGAGGTTGTTGGCGCGAAGGAAGGGCGTGAAGCTGAATGTGTAGGTTGGCGGTGGTGGTGGGTTGGTCGAGGAGGGCGCCGCGGCGGAGGAGGCTATCGAAGCCATCTTGAGGCCGATATATTCTATGTATGGAGAGATGAGAATGTCTCAGTCATATGTATTTCAGTCACGCGAGACCGAGGGTTTATGCGAGATGGTAAGGCCCTTTCAGTACTTGTCCAGCACAGAGCAAGAAAGTCAGGTCGGCGATGGTATCTTCTGGCAGCCTCGCGATAGCGCCGAGGTTATGCCGGGAGTGGATTAGGTTTAGCGTGGCCTTGCCGTGTCTCCTCCCACCAAATGCCACTTTCCTCGTTTCATTACACACCCACAGTGGACCATCCACCTCAAAAGCGCTTTCGAGTCAAATGTCCGCATGGTTGTTATTTCTTCCGGATAGATGGCAAGATGATGATGGCCAAACAAGGAGTTCTCTTCTCTGCACACACTTTCAATAATTAGGCTCAAGAGGGCAATTGTGGTTGAGACGGAAAACATATCCTAATTCGACACTCTTCTTTTCGCCGGACACGCTGGAATTGGTCGGAACGGCCCCTCTCCTCGATCCTGGCCTCCATGTCCTCTTCCGGTGAGCTATCCAGCTCCCGAAATGTCCCTTGAATGATTGACGGAGAAAGCTCGTCGCTCACCCGCGCCTGCGGGGCTGTTTTGACTTACTCCAATGCCTCTTCTTCTTCCCCTCCTGCTCCACGTCATTTTCTTAGGGCAAAGCAACATATCCCGATAAACATTTCCCAAAGCCTCTCTGGTTCTCATTCTTTGTTTCTACATTTCAAACAGCCTCCTCTTGCGCCTCAATTTGCAACATGTCCGTGAACACTCAAGCCACCATCGCCAGCTTTGGCGGGAAGCTGCTCAAACTCGCCCACAACTCCTCCACTCTCGGCTGCGAGAGCAAATTCAACCTCTTCCTTCCTCCGCAGTCCCAGAACGGCAAAGTCCCTCTGCTGATCTACCTCTCCGGCCTCACATGTACTGCCGATAACTGCTCAGAAAAGGGATTTTTCCAACACGGCGCAAGCAAGAGGGGCATCGCAATCTTGTACCCAGACACTAGCCCAAGTGAGTGAGTGAGGATCGGTACATTGACCACTGGCCTGACATGTTGCAGGGGGCATTGGCATTCAAGGCGAGGACGACTCCTACGATTTCGGAACCGGTGCCGGATTCTACGTCGACGCCACCGCTGAACCATGGTCAAAGAACTACAAGATGTACTCGTACATAACCGAGGAACTGCCCAAGACCGTCTTCGACGCCTTCAAAGATCAAATCGACCCAACCAAGGTCAGCATCACTGGACACAGTATGGGCGGCCATGGCGCTCTGTCACTATTCCTGAAAAACCCTGGGAAGTACAAGAGTGTCAGCGCGTTTGCGCCTATCTCCAATCCTTTGAAGGCTCCTTGGGGTGAGAAGGCGTTCAAGGGTTATTTTGGCGAGCAGGACTGGCAAAAGAAGGGCGCAGAGCACGACTCGACAGAATTGCTGAAGAAATGGAAAGGTGGTGACCTGGATATTCTGATCGATGTGGTTGGTTGACCGGCCTTCCTTGCATTTGTATGTGATGCTGACTATCTCAGGGCACCGGGGACAACTTCTACAAACAAGGCCAGCTGCTTCCTGAGAACTTCATTGCAGCTGCGAAAGAAATCGGCCAGGAGAAAGGAGTCAACGTTCGATTTCAGCCTGACTACGACCACAGCTACTACACAATGGCTACCTTTGCGGACGATCACGTTGACCATGCCGCGAAGTACTTGTTTGCATAGTACGTTTATTGAAGTCGCTTTCAATAGAGGCTGACAAGGATAGAAGCGGGAACAAAAAAGTCCAGAAGCTCTGAATCAAGCAGTTCATTCACTGCAGAACGATTATGCCTTTCAATACCTTCTGTGCAGTGAATTTTCGCTTGTTCATGCTGCCTTTGTCTCTTTTCCTGTTCATTCTCATCCCCTCTCCCTATAGCCTCTTACTCTATCCCATGGTATCGGCTGCAGCTGCCCTCCAAGAACCAATTCTCTCTTATCGATCCTCAGCCGCGATTTACCTGGTCGCTCTCATCCAGAATGTCCCTGAATTACGGCTATCTTTTCTCAACGGAAGAGGTCGCCAAAGACTTCGGCAGGTACGACAGCTTCGCGCGAGACAAGAAGGCCTTCGAATCCATTCCCAACATCAATGTTTCGAGGTCGATGGACAATGATTTGGAAAATGTTGATGTTCCTGAGGTACATCCGCCTCTATCCTGTCTCATGCGACAAAACCTCTAATTCTGCCTGATTCATGTACCAGATACTCCTCGACTACATCCACGAGCCCCCCAGCAAAGGCGTGGAAGAACTAGCTGAAGCTAGATGCAACAAGGGAGGACGACGAGCCTGAATGACAGACAACTGCCCTGAGCAATCAAAGCTATTGAGCAGAGACTTGGAAGCACTCCAGCTGGATTGAGATGTTTGGTCAACAATAACGGCGATTGCCATGAACAATTACATTCTGGATTCCACCACAACACTCTTTCCATCCTCCTGTTTGCTCAATAGCCGCACATCCCTGTTCTTTTCTTTCCCTGGGGCAGAAACCGCCATGTCCTAAATGAGAGCTCTGCTCCGGCAATAACCTTAGCAAGTATCATGAACGTTCTTTGCCAAACACCAGCCCAGCTTGTCTCAAGCATCATGAACACCATTTCCCAACATCCGCTCAAAATATACCATGTCTATATCACGCCCACGAATGTAATCCTGACAAGAAGGGGCACGGAGGCAGACGTCATTGCACTTCACCGTCTACGCCTGGCGGTCTCCGTGGCAAGAGGCCTGACAGTCATCGACACCGACCTACACGCGGAAACCAGCGACGACAACACCATCACTTCTCAACCTGAGCGAACTCAACATGCCTCTCGACAACAAGGGCGAAGCCTTTGAATATATCTCCATCACCACACTGCACGCAACCTCCGAAGCCATCCTGCAGCCACTGAGCAGACCCTATGGCTTCAACCGCCGCCTGGTCTATCCAATGCCCCATCCATATGGTGCAATCGGAGAGGCACGCCCGGCAGATCGGCTGCCCATCAACGTCGGGCCCAGGCCAGGCGCGCCTTTGAAGCAAAAATCCAAGAAGCCGATGATCTAGGGCGCCTGCTCGCGGATAACGGACACGATCACGAACCGAGTTCAAAGAGAGGAAGGTTGGCGGAAAGAAGGGCCAAAGCAGTCTACATCGTATGTAGTATCTGCTTTTCCAGGGCGATGGTGCAGAAGAAACTCAGAGCAATCACGATGGGTCGACCCTTATCATGGAAGACTCCAACGCAGTAGGTCCACCCATAACAATGATGCCAATGCAGCTCAACCCACTAACTGACCTTGGTAGCCAGGAGAAGAAGACCAAGAAGGGCAAGGGCGAGACAACGAGGCATCCACCGGCATGACACGACCCGTTGTAGGGAACTCCGTCCCTGGCAAACTTAGCGATGAGGGTTGTCGCCGCTGGGGTACCACAACGGCCGAATCCACGCTCACCAAGGGGCCCAGCATCGGCTGGAACACTCGAAGGTATACTTCAACACAGTACAGTACCAAGGACGGACACCTTCCGAGTTCGCCAAGCGGGCCCAACGCATGCAGACGTCTTCACCTCCCGGGGCCTTCTGAAGGCCCACGTGCCGCCAGACCGCCAAGATCGAGATCAAGCGCCCACACGAATCGACTGCAGCGCCTGGGTGGCAAGCCTTTTGCTAAAAGGAAGATGTGTGCGGACAAATTAGTTGGAAGAGCGCGGACGTCAGATCGACCGACTGACCGACCGACGGACGACCGATGGACCAATCGCAGACAATGGCCGACCATACCATGGAGGACCGTCGGGTGGAAGATGTAATTAGCGCAGCGCAGCGCAGAGGAAGGAGAGGAAGAGGAAGAAACTGGACGCCGGCTCAAATAGAAAGTGAGGAAGTGAGGAAGTGTATGTGTGCCAGCGCAGTGATCGACTCTCGACTCTCGACTCCCGACTCCCGACTCCCGCGATATGCAGGCTTCCACTTACTACTGCTACGGCATTGACTCGAGTACGATGTACAGCATAGTAACAAGGATGAAATTCCGGGATGCCACCATGCAGCCAACAACGTGGCAGCGAGCGGGCATGTCGCGTCCAACGCCTTTCCCTTTTTTTCGTTTGCATCCCGGCCCTTTCGTACGGGGAGACGTGAAGATTGGTCCCCTCGCATTTCGTTCCGTTTGGCGTATTATTCCTCCCCCGGAATCCAAGACCCGTTGCCCAGCCACTGCGCCGGAGCTGTAAAATCCGCGTACCACTCCCCTCGCAACTGCAGGCGGCTGACGTATCCAAACCTGAAGAACTCGGGCTCATGGTCCACAGCCCTCGTCCAATTGAACGACATGTCGTCATCGGGCTTGAAGGCCAAAAAGCGCTGGACGTCGTTGACGAGGACGCTGACGCCGTCGAACGAGGCGGCGATGTCTTCGAAAGCGAATGTGATGCTATTATTGCCAGACACGGCCGGTGGACGGACCTGCGGGAGGAGACTGCCCAGTTCGCCGTCCTGTAGCAACTGGCCGGGCGTTTGTAGGATGCTGTCGAACCCCCACCGTGCAATGCCGTTGATGAACAGCCCGACGAGGATCCCCTGGTACAGCAAGCTCGGGCGGGTCTGGAGCGACGTGCCCGGCAGGAGGATCAAAGCGAGGATGTAGTGATGTATGCGAAGGTTGTTTCCCGGGACGAGGACGAGGGCGACGAGTAATGCGGCGACGAGGGCGTAGAAAAGCAGATAGCGTGGCATGCGGCCTTCGATCCGGAAGCACCAGGCTTGTCCGACTGCTATAACTAGCAGAATGCCGATGATGGAGACGAGCGCGGCGATGGCCCCTGGTTGTTGTTCGAGGTCATGCGGCGTCAGTCGCGAGATGGGTATCCGGTCAAAGGTGACGTTGTTGAGGGCCCCAACCCAGCACCCGCCGAGCCATAGGATGGTTCTTTCGACGGGCGCCCTGAGGCCGGACAGTGTTCGGTGAATGCAGTACTTGTACATGATGTGCGCGACAAAGGCAGCCGGGAGGAACCGCCGAAATGCCAGGGAGATCAGGTCGGAGGCGTCGGAATAGAACGGAGGATCTGATATCAACGCCACGTGAAAGAAGACTCCGACGAAGATGGACCAGAAAAACGTCGTCGACGACGCGACGAAAATGGCCAGCAGGCACGTGAAAACCAGCGAGAAGCACAGATATGTCCAGCGGGAATCGGTGTACGAGACCACGCCCGGTTCCGCAGGCGCAAAGGTGAAAGACAGAGGAAAGTTGGATGCAAATCCAATGCTCGAAATGCCGTGGGCGCTGATACTTGGGTAGTCGGACTGTTGTCCTATGCGGGCCAACACCCCGGTGCCACCTCGAGAGTTGGTCACCACGCCAGCATGGATGGCCGCGGGGCAGATGAATGAATCTCCGCGATAGACTGCCGTGGTCGGGACGCCGGGGTCGCGCGGCCCTCCGATCACAAAACTGCGGTAGTTGACTTCCTGGGCGCCGACGTAGTGCGGCTCCAGGATCTGGACGTCGGCGCAGCCAGCGGGACAGCTGAACGTCAAGTTGCTGTGGTCGAAGGGGCGGCAGTCGCGGCCGTTCAGGCCGCAGTCAGTGCTATTCGACCTGCCCCAAGCAGTCAGCAATGGTTTGGTATCACACTCGCAAGTCGCGGACAGACCAAAGCCGGGATGTGCAGCCTAGACGAGCTGGCCGGTCGGCGGCCGAATCATGGTCGTCTCCCACTGACGCCGGAAGGGCGGACATGAACATCCCGGCCCACAGGACATACAGCAGCAGCAGGAGCGACAGCTTGAGCCACGCCCTTGGACAACATTGGTCAAGCAGCCGGTCGCAAGCCGCCTGAAGCCATTCCGAAGATTGAATCCGATATGTGCGAGGAGGATCCGGTCCGTTCAACCAGCGTAGGACAGCTTGGAGGGCGGGCTGGGACGATGGCAGGCGGTTTCCACCCCGCCATGACATGCGACCGTCTGAGAGCAAGGACTGATCTGCCCGGCCTGGGCCAATCATGCGGGCCCCTTCTTCTTCATCGTATTGTCCTTCCCGGGTCGGTGTCAGGAGGGTCTCGTAGCTTGATGTGGCCACAGAGGTGTCTGCGACCAGGAGTTCCAAGGGATAGTCTTCATGGTCAGAAGCGCCAGTGAGCGGTCGAGCGTCGGACTGTGGCGAACCGGTCAAGGGTGACAGGTTAGCAGTCCCATCACGCATTATCTCCGCCGGGCAGTTGGTGCTCTATAGCCGTGCATGTGGGCGGATGATCAAGCCAGCCAAGAAAGGGCAGGATGTCGGTCTTATGGTGGAAGTGAGTTTAGAACGGCGTCGTCCGATATTCAGCGAATGACAAGGAGGACAAAATGTTGATTCAAAATTAGGCGGCACGTCGGGCTTATGGCCTGGGCGAATTGATAAGGGGCCAGGGGGGGTAAGGACCATGTGGATACGCCAGGAATAGGCTTTGACCTAGCGAGCACAGTATGTAGCTTATCGGCCACTGTGTATTTGTCTACCTGAGATTCCAATTCTAGCCACGTCTAAATCTATCCAGATATGCCCATACTAACGAAATCTCGACTAATTGTCTCTTTGTTTTAGACCGTAGCATGCTGTGAAATTTTCGCAACCTCCACTGGAGCAGAGGCCCTTGGCAGGGTGCCGTTCATTCATGATTCCTGTTGCGTGTAACGACTCCGTTCCCTCCACTTGGCACCGTAACGATAAATCAACACTGGCACGGGCGCTGTGCACGTACTCAGGACACAGAGAGCAGTGAAGCCCCAGCCATAACCAAACTCCTTGACCAAAGGGTCGACGCCGAGCGGTAGGAAGGTCCCCATGAGACATCTCGTGACTATCAATGCTGTCATGGCACTTGCCGAATACAACTTGAACGCGTCGACGACATAAGACATCAGCGGAAGGAACGCCAGCATCATGGTGAACCCGAGCAGGCCGAGATTGATGAGGAGAACAGGGAGCGGAAGCCGCAGCTGGGCAGCCCAACCGTAAAGGGCGACGATAAGCGGTGCGGTGAAGGCGCCGACTATGGCGAGGGGAAGGCGGTACTCGGGCTGTCCCTTCCCGTCACTCGAGCTGTGGGTGTCGCGCAAACGAATGTAGATTCTGTCGAGGAGGTTGTTGAGGGCTAGGACGGAGATGACGGAGCCAACACCTGCAAATCATTGTTAGCCTGGTGGGAGCGCACGCACCCGGTGTCATATACTCACTGAAGGCGATGAATGCAGAGCCGGTCAGTGCCGGAGAGAGTCCATATATGCCCTCCAAGATATCCGGTAGGGTGGTCGACATGACATAGAAATAGGCAAACTCCAAAGATCCAAACAAGGACAAAGCCTGTAACACGCCGGAGTCGAAGAAGACGACAAAGGGACGCAAGACGGCGTCCAGAAGCTTCCTGGAGCCCTTGTCCTCGGCTTCGGGGTTGTCGACGTCGAAGACAGTCCGCAACGCCGTATTGCCGGTCTCCTTCGTCAGCCTGGCGACTTTGCGGTTGAGGATCGCGACCTTGAAGGTCTCCCGGAAACAGGTGAAGAAAACCACTTCGCTGGCGCTTGCCAGGATGATAGCTATCCACAACACCTGCCGCCATCCCAGGCTCTCCGCGATTGCACCGGCTATGGCAGGGCCGATGGCCCCTCCAAGCAAGGGCGCCAGCATGATGGCGCTCATCGCCGAGCCTCGTTCCTCTTCGATGAACATGTCCCCCACAATGGCCGGATTGAGCACATTGGAAGCGACCGCCAATCCTGTCAGCGCCCTGGCGGCAATGAAAAGCGGCGTGCTCTGGCACAGCACGGCCAAAACAGAGGCGGAGATGAACAGCACGTTGGCGACGTTGAAGACGGGGTACCGTCCAACCGACTCTGACAGCGGCGCGAGCACAAGAGGTCCGAATGCCTCACCAAGTTCCCAGATCGTCACAAGCAGAACACTGGCTGATTTGCTGTTTGTGCCGTCAAGATCGTAGACGATGTGGTTGGCCACAGGCACCACGGAGATGCAGGTGAATGTCCTAGAAGCACAGATTAGCCGTTATCAGATACACGACGAGCATACCGGGAGCCACAAACACTGTAAAGGCCATGAAGGCAAGCAGAGCAACAATGCTCCATTTGTACGCCTTCGGCCAGTCCTGCGGGTTCTCTGGATCGCCGTTAGGATCGAAGTCGACAATGTCGCTTCCGTGGGCGGCTTTCAGCGACGCATTCTCGGCCGTCTCGCCATGTCGCAGTAACGGGCGAGTCTCGTCGGTTGCCATTCGGCGGGGGCTGGCAATAATGGACTTGTTACCGTAAAGTCTTCGGGGTTCGTCGACGCCGGCAGGGAACAAGACCTAAGCGACGATGCTCAGTATTCGATGAAGTAGTCCGGTCGATGATAAAAGGCGAAAATCTAGCTCGGTCGTAATCGGCAGCGGCGAAATAACAGGCAGGGACGGTACGACGCAGCCAGTAAGGCGATGCATCGTACGAGGTACATCAGAGAGATCGGCCCGATCATAGGCGCTGCGGCGTATTCCCTCCAGAGATCTGGAGACGAAGGGCGTGTCCTCCCCCCTAGGCTTTTGTAATCAATCCCACCGAAATAGCCCGCCCTGGCCCGGTAGCTGCGCCCAAGTCCTCTCCTTAATCATCCTGTACGAGGACATATGTACCTTCGCCCCTCGATTAGCGGCTGGCGCTCATTTGCGCCCGCTTATCATCCACTGCCATGCGGTATTCTCGCAATGGCCTGAGTACATAGAACGCAGGCATGGCAGATCGGGATATGTTATCGGCCGTGTTCTGGCTGGGGCTGAGAACGTAGTCTCTGTCTGCTTGATCATTCTGGTTCTCGCAATGTATATGGATGGCTGCGCACTCCGTACAGTCCTCGCCATCAGGTCACCCCCAGCGAGAGGAGACCCTTTCCCTCCGCCCCCCGCGCCGCCCTTTGCGCGCGGGGATCGGCACCTTCTCTAGGCAGGAAGGGCGAAAGACCAGAGCGAGGTGTTCCCCTCAGATGGACATGAACTCAGCCTTGCATGGCGACCAGCCGATGCCTCGCAACTATTTTATTCCGATGCCGCACGGAGCTGGGGAGGACAATCGTCTACCTGTTGTTCCGTGGCACTCTCTGTCCTACGATTGACCCAGAGAGAAAGAGCCCGAAGATCTTCGTTCAGCAGTTTCCTTGGACGTTTACTCAACGTATGATTGCGTATGATGAAGACACTGCATGTTGGAGCCGCCGCTAGGAATTCATGCCGCGCCTTCAGACGCTCTTGCCCTGGGGGGCCACACCTCAGGCGACATGTGCAGACAGGACCAGGCATACGACTACACCGAGCGTCGCTGGGATATGGGCTGTTTGGCGCACTTGTTGGCGCAGTGTTGGCGGTTTCGGCGCTACCAGGTGCCTTTGTGTCGAGTAACCCGTCACTCGAGGCACGCGGCCCCCCGTCTGTGCGTTCTTCAGTCGAGAAGCACAGATATGCCGACACAAGGACCATGTTGCAGGTGACGACCACTCCATCCCGCCGTGACAAATGTGTGCGTATTGACTGATTGCGACCCAAAGGCTGCGAAGGAGATACAGAATCTGCTGGGCGAGGAGGCGGTGAGCACGGATCATGACGACCTCGAGGCACACGGATACTCTGAATGGTCGACCTCAAACTCGGCGGTGCGGCCCGTGGCTGTGATCAGGCCGACATGTACCGAAGACATTGTCCTGATCGCGAGGATATGCACCAAGTATAAGATCCCCATGGTCCCGTTCGGCGCTGGGTCGAGCGTCGAGGGAAATTTCAGCGCCCCTCATTCCGGTTTCACCATCGATCTGTCCCTAATGAACAAGATCCTAGAGTTCCACGAGGACGACATGGACGCCGTGGTTCAACCGGGGGTCCGGTGGGTGGACCTGAACGAGAAAGTCAAGAGCTCGGGCTTGTTCTTGCCGCTGGATCCAAGTCCAACCGCCATGATTGGAGGCATGGTGGCTACCAACTGTAGTGGGACTAATGCCATGAGGTACGGCACAATGAAAGACTGGGTGATCAATCTGACGGTGGTGCTCGCGGACGGTACGGTGATCAAGACCCGGAGACGGCCAAGGAAGACGTCGGCGGGATACAACCTCAACGGGCTCTTCGCCGGGTCCGAGGGCACCCTGGGAGTCATAAGCGAGATCACGGTGAAGCTGGCGGTGGTGCCCTCGCACTTCAGTGTCGCCACCGCTGCGTTCCCGAGCATCGAGGCTGCCGCGAACGCGGCGTTCAAGATGATGCGGGAGGGCATCCCGCTCGCGGCACTGGAGCTGATGGACGACACGCAGATGAAGGTGATCAACCAGTCGGGCGGCGCCGGGGGCAGGAGCACCTGGCGCGAAGCCCCGACCCTGTTCATGAAGTTCTCGGGCACCGAAGCCGCCGTGAAGGAGAGCATGGGCCGGGCGGGCGCCATCTCAGAGCGTTTCCGAGGCGAGGATTTCCGCGTCGCGACCTCCACCGCCGAGATGGACGATCTCTGGTCCGCGCGAAAGCAGGCGCTGTGGGCCACGTTGGCCGTCCGGCCAGAAGGCACCCAGATATGGTCGACCGACGTGGCCGTGCCGCTGTCACGCATGGCCGAGATCATAGCGTCCTCAAAGGAGGCCGCATCGAAACTGGGCCTCTTCTCAACCCTTCTCGGTCATGTCGGCGACGGCAATTTCCACCAAGCAATCATGTACCACCCCGAGAAGGAGGAGCAGGTGGCAGCGGTCGCCGACTGTGTGGACACGATGATGACCCAGGCGCTCATGTTGGACGGGACCGTCTCCGGCGAGCATGGCATCGGGCTGGGCAAGAAGGGCTGCCTGGCCAAAGAACTCGGCCCGGCGACGATCGACGTCATGAGGACCTTGAAGCGAGCCCTCGATCCCGATGGAATCCTCAACCCGGGCAAAGTATTCGACTGACGGTTCGTAAGCATGAAGATGGTATTAGGCTATAGTCCGCCATAGTCCAAGCGGAGAGATATGATGATTGCCAACAGCAGAAAGACTGCCGGCGGCCTTGAGACCATCCGATCTGTCTTGTCAAACGGAAGGGACTGATTGCGGTGGTGGAGAGGACATGAACTCGAGACTGATATCCCTGCTTCTCACGTTCTCACGCATAGCTGTACAGCTTAGACACACGAGGCCGCTTCCATGTGATGCTTCCAGCAGCCTCGTCGGGATGACTTAAAGTGCTTGTACCAATTTGAGCCCAACAGGAACATCCTTTGGCTTGACCAACCAGCGGTTCATCCGTCGCAATCCTTAAGAAGGAAGGAAATCCTACCTTTCTGGCTCACCCAGACATGACTTTCCACATCTCCAGGATCGAGATATTCTTGCCAATGCAAAGATATGCGGGTCCGAGAGCAAGAGGAAAATGTAGCACGGCTCCATTTGAGCCAATGTTTGCTTCTGCGGAATTGTCTTTGTACTGCTCACACTTGACTAGTGACGTTGGTGCATCCGGCAGCGTCATTCCGTCAGGATGGTCCTGAACTGGTCGAATGAAAATGTGATTATCGCAGTTCCTCCAGCTTCTTCCGTTCCTCGTCCGTCTGCCCACCTTTCAAATCTTTCATATACTGCTCGAACTGGCCGCTCACATTAATGACATGCTTGAGGTGGTCGTAACACAGCGGCCGCCTCTTGTACTTCGCCAGCTGCCTCGCCGTGGTGATGGCGTTGCGGATCTGGCGGCCATTCAACTCTTCCTTGCCCAACATCGGCAGGTTGTCCTCAAGGTCCTCGCTGTCGATGTCTTCACCGAGCGCTTTGAGCCGGTTGATGAAATTGCGCCACACCTTCCGGCGTTGCGGCTCGTTGAGGTCTTTGTAGTGTAGCACCAGTTGAATGCGGGACTTGAAGGCCTCGTCGAAGGCACCCACGCGGTTCGACGTAAGGATCAAGATCCCGTCGTAGTATTCTAGCACGTGCAAGAATACCGAGACGAGCGCGTTGCGGTTGATGTCGCGCAGGTCACGTTCCTCCAGAAAAACGTCGGCTTCGTCGAGGAGCACCACTGTATCAAAAGTCAGTCCCTGGCCGCATGGTGTTCGCGCCCCACTTCAAAAAGCAGCGAAGGACGCCGGTATCAGTCCAGGGTGTCCTTACCGCAATCCCAGATCTTGCCCAGGTGCAGGACGGCCGTTAGACGTTTTTCAACGACTGAAGGGTCGGTCCCGACCTCGCCACAAGTGATCCTGTAGAGCGGCTTCTTCGCAATCTCAGCCACACTCTCAGCTGTGAAGGTCTTGCCGGTCCCTGGGCCGCCATGGAGTAGAACGATGAGGCCGGATCCTTTCCCTGAAATGAGGTCGGTCGACTTCTTCGCCTCCAACTGATTCTCAACCAGGGCGAGGATTAGCTCTTTGGTGTCTTCGGCCATGACTAGGGTTTTGAAAGCCTGCGTGTTCCAGTCCACATCCTCCATCTGGTCGACGTACAGTTCATCTGCCTCTGTTAGAAAGGTGTGGCAAAGAAGGGGCAAGGGTGTCATGTACACCATCTCTTTGCGTGGAGGTTATATCCCATCATCTTTGGGGGGAACAGAAGCAGGTCGTTCCCAACTAGAGGATCATCTGCTGCCATCCTCTGGGGAGAAATATCTGCTGTGGGGTCCGCGGCGGCTTCGATAGACTGCGTCTTGCCTTTGTGAAGCTTGTTGTATGTCGCGGTGTCTATCATGTGGCGTGCATCGTTCTGATCGCATGTCAGCCATGGAAAGGGCCACAGTTCTAGCTAGGTCTGCTCACGGAGATCAGGCCATCATCCTGACTGCCAGTATATGAGATGATATGTCTGAACCTACACTTCCAGAACATCTTGCCCCGAAGCTCAAGCTCTTGACGTATGATCCGATCTGCATACATTAGTGGGACGACATTTAGGTCCTTGATGTCAGTTTCATCGTTCTCGAAAGAGACCCGTATGTTGATCCGCTTCCGAACAGACGACTGCTGAAACGAACCGTTATAGGACCAGTGCCAGGCCTGTACCGACCAGTCGAAGACGAAGTACATGATCTCTGAAGCCCCAATCTTAGCGCTCTTTTCGCGCCTCGATTTGGTCGCGTAAGTCTCGTCAGGGTAATAGTCTTCTCGCCGCACCGCCCCGTTTCCTTTCGTATGCTGGGTCAGCCAGGACGTGGCAACGAAGGCTTGTTTCGCAGGTCCGGATCCTTCCACCAAGACATCCCCAGGGCGGATTAGGTAGTGCATATACCGCTGAGAGACGCGCCCACGTTCGAATAGATCCTTCGCTCTGATGTAGTCCTGACCATGACTGTCCAGGATGGAATCGGTAAGCATTCGGGCCAATGTACGGTGGAGTTCATCGAGAGAGGCAAGAGCAACCTCGAGATGCGGCAAAGCATAATAGAAGGGAAGATAAGGGGCTGCAATTTCATCTTCGATGTAGAAGTGCGGAAAGTAGTAGTCGAAATCTGGAACAGACTTGAAGAGAATCTCCATGGCATCCAACAGGAGGTCGGAAGTCAAAGAGACGCTCTCACGCACGGGCTCCGGTGTCCGGAACACGCCGTCTTTGTCGACGACTTCCGAGTCATCGAAATGCGCATTGGGACTGTAGTCCTTGTTCCAAATGTAGATAATCTCGGGGTGTCTGTCCAAGTAGTCATCAATACTCCTTAACGAGCGGCCGGCGCTCAGCTCTGGACCGTGTGCGCCTTGTTGCCATTGGGGTTCGTCAAGGTAAGTGCCAATTCTCCGAGATCCGTCGAGGATGTTGTGAAGGACTAGAGGCCGATATGAGGGAAGAGGGGGAGGTTTAGGAACCTCCCAAGCAGATTCACGTTCGCGTAGGCGCTCGTTCTCGTCCTCCAGCTCCCTCAATCGCTTGAATAGAGTAGGGTCAATTCGTCGCGAAGATTCCGGGCTGCGTCGCGCCTTCCGGGTCTTATACTCCAGAAATCCATAATGAGACTCTTCGTCGCTAACATCAACGGCAGTCGGTTGTCCGGCCCTGACGAGGTCGACATAAGCCGGACTATCTTGTTCAGTACTTCCATCCCTGCTCGAAGTGCGGCTTTGATGGCGAATCTTCTGCAAGGCGACTTCATTTGCGGCTGCGGTATGGGCATCTCGCATGGCTGCAGATATGTCGGGCTCCTTGTCGGTTCGGGCTAGAATGTGCAAAATCTGGTCACTCGATTTATCATTCTCATCCACGGCACTTTGAGCGGCCTCATTTTCTTCGGTAGCAACTATTTTGATGTCTTTCCTCGAATTGTCCCCGATAATGATGTCCCTGGCGTCTAGATCATCAAGTGAGGACGCCCCACTCTGATAGTACCTGTCTTCCAACCTGCGGCGTGACCTCACATGGTACTGGTCGCTCAGCCTTGTACTCTTGGGCCGGGAGGGAATGGACATAACGCAGGCGGGAGCTACAAACCATTCAGCGTGGATGCATGCCAGAGTTTCCGACGCTGCGATGCTCGAGAGCCCATGTGGAACCTCGAAGGCTTCAATCTGGCACTGGACAGAGCGGAGCACCACAGGGCCATCGAGACAATGAGGCTCGGGCTGCACTGGCGGCGACCGGCCGGCACGAGCCCAGCCGATAAGGAAGCCTGTGGGAAAGCGGGGTGCTGGGCAGCTTAGTCAGCCGTTGTCTGCGTCTGTGTTTGGTCCTGCACCCAACCGACGCTCACAAGCGCACTGGTATGGTATGTACGTGGTCATCAAGTGAATTGTTGTTGTTCGAATGAGGAGACGGCTACGGTGAAGCTGAATACAGCAGTGCCCCGAGGTCCGTAACACGCACCGCAGTATGATGCGACGTCCCACGCAAGCATGAGCCAACGACCTCTACACGACCAGTGGTACAGCTCCGACTTGCTTAGCTGGTGAGATGCTGATTCGACATTCTGAATAAGGGTCGCTGACTCCAAAGCTCTACCGATGCCGCCCACAAAGCGTTTGAGGAGGCGGTCATATTATTCGGCTCTGAGTACAGCAAAGATGAGAGCAAGATCAACGAGGTTCGGAGTGCTCGATCCGTCCAAGAACTGCAGGAGGCAGCTGAAAAGGCGCAAGCACGGTACGAAAAGAAAATCGAATCATCGAAAACCAGGAAATGGCTTGCTCGAGCTGCAAGTCGGGTGAAATTCTACGGCAACATTATGGATGTTATGGCACAGCACCATCCGGAGTATGTCGCTCTGGCATGGGGAGCCATGAAGTTTCTATTTACCGTAAGTATCCTAAGCAGAGGTTCCGAAAGGGTCATGGCGCTCAGTAGTCACAGACTATTGATGTACACGAGTCGACAATCCGAGAAACAGCCAAAGGCATATCCCAGATTGCCGTGAAATTGGCCCAGACCCGACTCGTGGGCGAATTGTACCGCAACAACCTCCTCATGTTCCATAATATTACAAACCTATACGCTTGTGTGATGAAATTCCTGATCAGAGCTAGGCGATGGTATGGGGAGAGTCGCATTCTTCACGCCTGGCATTCAATTACGCGCCCACCTGAGATCCGGTATAAAGACCTCCTCGCGGACATCGAGTCCTACTCAAGCATTGTCAATCAACTTGCAGCATCCAGCTCTCAGGCCGAACAACGGGATATAAATATAAAGGTGGATCGCTTGGAAAAGTCTATTCAGCTGGCGGAGTCCAAGAACCAGAAGGCGTTGGCCGAGCATTACACGTTGCTGCTCAAGCTTCAGCAGAAGCTCGTCGGTACGCACCCCAACATTTTTGTGTAGACACCACTTACTAGGGGCTAGATAGCCACGAGTTTAACGTTGACGCGGTCTTCAACGCACGCCTCTACTTCCGGGACATTCAAGCAGGCCAGGTCATGGTACTACTCGAACAGAACAGCAAAATTGACCACGTACAAGCATTAGAGCAGGTTTCGATGGCTCGGCGCTTGTCATCAAAACAATTCACGGCAGAGAATATCCCCTTCTGGTTTGAAGCCAGGTTCAGACAATGGCAGAATGCTTCATCTTCCGCATCGATCGTGGTTAAAGGAAGCCACAAAGCTCGCTTCCCGCTACAACGATTTAGTTCCGAGGCCATCGAGTTACTCCGGGATGCTGGCATCCCCGTGGTCTGGGCACTGCCTGCGTCATCCACACGCAGCTCCGGAGTTATTGGACTTAGAGATATCCTCAAGAGCCTACTCCTACAGATCTTGAAGCTTCACTTATCGGAAGGGAGGCCATTCCCTCCGACACTAAATTCATCACAGGTCGGAGCCGCGACGACCGAAGACGATTGGATCAACTTGATAGCCGCCTCCCTGGACGGTATCCCTAGTTTGTTTGCCATCTTCGATCTTGCAACACTCAAGTCTGTATGCCAGCCAGGCCAACCCCCATGTCGCATATTCGATCACTTTGCCGACTTGATACGCCTCCTCGCTTCCCGGGGGGGCAACACTGTAATCAAGACCGTCTTTCTGGGCTATGGCGCAGAGGTTTTTTACCTGGCGCCTTCATCAAGGTTACAGAGAAGCGTGATCGACCTCAAACGCATGCAGTCTTCCGCGGCACCAATCAAACCTCGAGACAGGAAACGAATCATAGTCGACAGTCGCTCACGCCAAAGCCGTTCTTCCAGTACCAGATAGACGGATTCAGGGGCGAGACAATCATTATTCCATGCCAGTGAGAGCTCTGGCGAGGCTCACGAAGACAAACAGCTTGTGTTATCGAAATCCTTACCGGTAAGTTAAAGGCTTCTCATAAATGTCTTTCTTAATCACCTCATTTAAGAACTCAGCGGGTAGGCTACCCTTGTTGAAGCATAGGCAGAGGGATATACATAATTTGAGAAGTAGGACGTGGGAGGACGCGTATAATGAATGAATTTCTATCCATGGGCTTTTACATGCCATCCAACCTGGGAAACAGACCATCGGCCAGAGTTTTGCGAGTATAATCTGCCAACATCAACTCGCCCAACCGCCTGCGAAGATCACCCATACCTATTGTGCCAGATTTTAAGTTAGACTGGCCCAGACGTAGATAAATTACATGTCGTTCGAAGTGCGGCGTGATGACGAGCCACATTACGGGCACGAGAAACTCCCACCTTCAGAACATCCTAGAAGCTAGAATTGGAATGGCGGAAAGTCAACAGATATATTCCGGTGGAGCGGTTCAGGATGAAGAGTAAGTGTGAACCGCGAGCGAAAAATGAAGTTGGGGAGGAAGGAGGGGGAGTCGCTTTAAAGCGGCACGTTCTGAACTCGAAGCGGTTTACCGCCAAGGCTGGAAAGTTTAAACGAGAATATTCCGCCGCTCGGTAATGAGCGCAGCGCCAGACTCGTGCCACACTGCGACTTCAATATCAGTGCCTGGATCCTGAGAACGTGGAGACATGCACCAAGTCCTCTTTCCTAAGTAACAGGTACACTTATTCACCACAAAATCACGGGGAACAAGGCGGCCCATTGTGATGGATTAACTCCGGAAGCACGTGCTTCCACTTTCGTCACGCCCAAATGCGGTGACTATCATTTTGTCCCAGTGTTCCTGAAGTCATAGCGCGGTGGGTGAGGAACACTGGCATTACCTGATGGATGCACAGGTCAGTCCTCTCTCCATCTGGCCAGGCACTCTGCTGACATGTCTATGCAGATAATCTCGGCGATTGAAATCGCCTATGATCCCACTGCCAACCCGAGCCTCAAGCGACAGGCTTTCGAATATGTGAACCAATTGAGGCAGGAGCCCTCAGCATGGCAGCCATGCCTGGCCATCTCTCTACAAGTCCCACGTCAAGCCATGGTCATTCGAGTCTTTTGTCTTGAGATTGTCAACAATGCCGTACAAGGCGGCCTGGTTGACCAGGGAGGATTGAAGACTATTAAAGATCAGCTTGTGGCATATCTACAAAAGTTCTATGGAGCAGCCGGTCAGACCGACACACCAGACCCAGGTACTATCGTCAACAAGTTTGCTCAGACGGTGACGTTCCTCTTTTCAGCCTTCTACGGCTCTGGCTGGGAAACCTACTTCGATGATCTCCTGGCGTTGACCACCACTGGAACCGGTACCAAGGACAACTACCCTGGGCTGATCTTTTACCTCACAGTTCTCAACTCGATCCACGACGAGATTGGCGATCAATTGGTGTCAAGGTCTCGAGCTGAGCAAGACAGAGCGAACACGTTGAAAGACCTGATTCGAGCACGAGATGTCGAGAAGATTGCACGATCATGGCAGGATATTTTGTCTCATTGGAGGACATCGAGTGATGTTGTGGCTGAGCTGTGCCTCAAGGCCATTGCAAAATGGGTCAGCTGGGTCGACATTTCCTTCGTCGTCAACCAGTCAATGCTCGAGCTACTGTTCCAGCAGCTCGAACGGGCTCAAAAGGTCGATCCTCGAGAAAGTGAGGAGCAAGCAAGAGATGCCGCCATCGACGTGTTTACTGAGACGGTGGCCAAGAAGATGCCTGCTGCAGACAAGGTCAACATGATCACCTTCCTCAATCTTGAAACCGTGGTGTCTCAACTTGTGACATGTCCACCTCTAAGAGACAGTCGCGCATCAAAGTATGACGTCGACCTTGCCGAGACAGTCGCAAAGTTGGTCAACACGACGGTCGTGGACATTGTCCGGATCTTAGATACTGAGAACCAGAGCTCGCCAACGTGGGGAAAAGCAGAACAACTTCTAGGGTCATTCTTACCACATCTGCTCAGATTCTTCTCCGACCTGTTTGACGAGGTCTGTTCAACCGTGCTCAACGCCATGAACGATGTTCTTGCATTTTTGAGGCGTGCGAGTCAGGGCGAAGCGGCCTCGGCTCAGAGAGCTGCAATGCTCCTCCCAATCATCAAAGCGATATTTGTCAAAATGAGATACGACAACACTTCAGACTGGAATCAAGAGGACGAGCAAACCGATGAAGCAGAATTTCAAGATTTGAGAAAGAGGCTGGCAGCGTTACAGTCAGCAATCGCTGCCGCCGATGAACAGCTCTACATCGAGGCCATCTCAGGTCTCGTACATGATACGTTCGAACGTCTCAGAACAGAAGGCTCACAGCTGAACTGGCGAGATCTGGATCTTGCCTTGCACGAAGTCTACCTCATGGGTGATCTAGCGGTAAGGGCAGGTGGCTTGTACAACAAGAATAAGCCAAATTCGCCGGCAGCAGAAAAGCTAGTTCGAATGATGCTGGAAATGGTCCAGTCAAGTATGTAGGAATGCTTGCCATTCCGTCGTGCTCTTGCTAACAATAGCTAGATACTGGCTCTTTTGCCCATCCAGCAATCCAGTTACAATACATGGAGATCTGCGTCAGGTACAGCTCCTTCTTCGAAAAGCACACCGAATACATCGAGCCGGTGTTGAAAAACTTTCTCGACCTCTCACATCATCCAAGCCTGAAAGTCAAAGCTCGAGCATGGTATCTCATCCAGCGCCTTATCCGTCAGCTGCGAGCCAATGTAGGTAATGCGGCAGAGGCAGTTGTTCAGAGCCTACAAGATCTTCTTGTCATCAAAGCTGAGCTCCCAGGCGACCAAGATGCAGATGACATGTCTTCTGATGGTGAGGCAGGCGCGGACTCGACGTTCACCAGCCAGCTATACCTGTTCGAAGCTGTAGGCTGTATCTGTGGTGCAACCTCAGGAGTAGCAGAGGAGCAGGTGCAATATGTGCAAGCCATCATGCAGCCTCTCTTCGCAGATATCGAGCGCAATCTGGAGTCAGCTAGATCAGGAAACGAGCTTGCCGGTCTTCAAGTGCATCATGGAATCATGGCCTTGGGTACGATCGCACGCGGCTTCTCCGAATTCAATCCTGGAGTCACTACTCAGGGAGGCGGCACCGAGCCCTCACCACAAGCGAAGCAGGCATTTTCACAAGTGGCGGAAGTGACACTAGTGTCTCTGACAGCGCTGAAGTCGTCCTTCCAGATAAGGACCGCTGCAAGATTCGCCTTTTCACGGTTGATCGGCATGGTTGGCGCTCCAATGATGCAACAACTACCTCAATGGGTCGACGGACTCTTGACAGATTCGTCCACCAGGGATGAGATGGCATTGTTTCTTCGACTTCTCGACCAGGTCATTTTCGGCTTCAAGAATGACATCTTTGACTTCCTCGATCGCTTGTTCTCAGGTCTGCTTCAGAGAGTGTTCGCGGGGATCTCTGCACCTACTTCTGGCACAGATGACGAGATTGAGTTGGCAGAGCTGAAACGAGAGTATCTCAATTTCCTCATGGTGATCCTTGGGAACGACCTCGGTGCAGTTCTCGTCAGCTCCACCAATCAACCGATCTTCGAGTCTGTAATCACTTCCATCGAACATCTTGCGAGAGATGTGGAGGACTTTCCGACAGCCAAGATGGCATTCCTACTTCTATCAAGGATGTGTTCGGTTTGGGGAGGGCCTGATGTGGTATCAGCGACTGGCAACGCCAATGCCACTGGGCCACAACCCGCTCTTCCAGGCTTTGATCGTTTCATGATGACTCGATTTTCTCCACTCTGTTGGGCTCTACCTACCAATCCTTCGTTCAACAACAAAGATGCACAAGCACGGCAAGCCCTCTCGGAGGCAGCCAATCTACAAAAGACCATCTACACCAAAACTGGGCAGCAATACCTGACATGGCTGCAAGAAAACGAGTTGAGGACAATGGGCATGAATGATACCCTCATAAATGAGTATTTGCAAAAGTTGGCGACCATGGAACTCAAGGCGTTCAAGGCCTTCTTCCCGAAATTTATCGCTCAGGGCGGACAGATGTGAAAGAAGAGCCGCAAAAGCATGACCTGGTTTGTTAGCGTGAAATGACCTGCATGAGATACCAAGGAGTTCTTTGCTACTCGGGAAGACATATTGACCAGTGAAGGATCAGATGACTGGAGCTAGACAGGAGAGGAGAATGAAAGTGCCATCGAAATGTTGTATCTTGCCGAAGAATGTAGTCGGGAGCCTCGTGAGGTCAGTCAGGCTGTGGATTGTGGCCGTTTCTGACCTAGCGCAGTGCCAAGGCCCGGCTGACCTGCCGAACCTTTTCCCACAATCCCAAATTGCATGAACTTTGACGATTGAGATTGAAGACGACGTCAACTTCAGCATTTGCACATTCTACCTGCGCACCTCGTTGAGATCGTTGAGATGGCCAGTAAGTGGTCGACCCGGTGCAACTTTGCGCCTCGGTACTGACGATTGGCAGAATCAAAGAACTCGTCTCAGCACAATCAAGCCAAGAAGGCTCACAAGAACGGGTACGACCGCCCCCCAACTGGATTCACGCTCGCTGGACATTGAGAGGAAGGATGAGCACTGACCAGCGCGTGCGCACGATAACAGCATCAAGAAGCCCAAGACGTTCAGATATCCCTCGCTGAAGGGCACGGATCCTAAGTTCCGAAGAAATCACAAGCATGCGCTGCACGGAACGATGAAGGCGCTGAAGGAGGTGAAGGAGGGGAAGAGAGACGTGGCATAAACACATCCAACGCTGGAAACATTGCAAAACTTCGGGCGCTCCACACCACGACAGGTAATGCAAAGGGAGATGGGATCGTCAAGGGTCGCCGTTCTGCGAAGCATGACTCGATCACCTGGGGAAAACGGTCGATGTGCAGCGGACCCTCGGCAACTGCGACGGAGCACAGAGACCGGTATCGTGCCTACCAGCTACCTTCTGCTAGAGCGGTGACTCGGATCCTCGATATGGAAATTCACAGGCCAACAAGAACCTGAAAAGACCAAAAGAGCCTGTGACACAGCCCAGAACGCACTTCCTTTCAACGTCGACTTTGCATCGTTTTCCTTCTCCCCCCGTCGGTCTACAGAACTTCTCAAAATATGGCATTTGTGTGTACAGCGTCGTGGCTATGCTCCATGTGCGATGACTGAAGGAATATTTTTTCGTGCCTATATCGAGTTCTTTTGGCCTTCCAATTACCAAACACGGTTCTTCTTCCTCCGTGGAGGACTGTTGCATGGACGGAAGGTGACATCCCTCAATGCGGACCGTTTGTGTTGAACCATGGGAAGGACGAGGCCATGCTTCGGCAGGTGCTCGCCAAGCCAGAAGTCGGCTCCTTGCGGAACTGGCCTGGAATCGTGCGATATGCTTATCCCTTCTTTCATCGACTTGATTCACTGTGAGTACGGGGGCGCAAGCGAGGGGGTGCTTAGGGCTCCCATAGTACCCTGTCCTTCGTCCATGGGCTCGAATTTCCTCCCAGCAGCAATAGCCCTGTGAGCGCCTTTCCTCAACTCTTCATTGTCACGTCCTTGCTTCCGAGGCAAGCAGATCGGGCTCTGGGGAAGAGGCGTGCACTTTCGTATCTTCTGCCACTTCATCTGTGTGATCAAAACAGGTGGTCCATGGTCGGCGTCATATGGCTTACTTTCACCACCTCGTGCATTGTTCTGGAGTTTGAGCTCCATGCACGTGCAGGTCAGTCAGCTACGCTACTGTCAAGCCTCATGTTCACTGTCTAGATGATGACAGCGGCGGATGCTGCGCAACACAGTAGACATTCTGTCAACCCCAAGCTCTCCCAACTTTGGCTGTCTCTCCATCGGGCAAGATCCTCCTAAAACGTACTGACACGACTGACTCTTCTAGTGCGTGCAAACTATTCATCAACACAATCTATCCTCGTAAACTATGCTCGATCAGAAGATCAACTGATTCGCATGACAGCTTTGGTGGCTTCGACGTCTTTTTGCGTCAAGGCACTCCGCGTAGTATTCGAAACACCAAAGGCAGAGAGAGCCACACAAATGTCTGAAACACTGGTCGAATCGATAGTCCACAGCCCAAAAGCGGAATCTCCACCAGTGGAATTCTTCTCGAAAGCCCACTGTGCCAGGTCCAGGCATTGATGCGCAATGCGACGGAGAACATGGCTTCTGCATCCCCGGGGAGGAAAACATCTCGACTCTTCAGGAGGAACGTCCGCAGTAAGCGCTGCTGCGCTAGGGGATTCTTCCCAACCTGGTCTAGGCTCGAGAGTGGCGCCCTGTGGATCTCTTGATTGTTCATCGTGTGTACCTCGTAGCCCGTCCGAGAAGAGGGGACCCAGTCCTCTCTCACACACATGAACCTCGCCTTTTCGTCCCGAGCAAGTGAGACAAATGTACCGCGGCATTTCGCGGACCTGCAGCAACATGCATCCCTATGCTGATTCCCAACACCAGGGGCGAGGTCCCGTGTTCACGCAACGAGCTCCAGTCGATGTGCCCCCGGTTCATGCACTTCGGTCTTCTCCCGAGGCCTTTTGAGCATCGATCCCCTGGTTAAACTGACTTCGGCATAGCGGACCACGAAGGCTCCAATACTCGAAGGGATTTCGCAGGCCCATGAGACGGTGTGTCAGCAACAACACCCCACCAGAAGAAGACCTCGATTCAGACATGGACCTTGCCATCACGCTTTCTTTAGGACAATGCTCCAATACGAGCAGTGCAACCTTCTGAGAACAGTCTTGAATCCCTCTTCCACACGTGGCAGCAAATGCCACTCGGTACCTATTCCTACACCCACAGCAAAGCATCCGCACGGATCATAGGGTCTATGAGCGGACCTCATACTGGGTCTCTCAGCATCAGTATCTCCTTCCTTAAGCATTGTGTGTCCACGACTCGACCCGCTAATTGAAATGTCTTCACAAAGATCACTTTAAAGGAGCTCATGTCTGAAGCTGATGCCCACTTCCTTCGTATCAGGCTCATGGGGAGGCACGGTGTGCGTTGCGATGCCGTCACAACAAAGATCCTGTTGATTTCCCCCTGAGATGCTCCACCGAGTGAACACAGACACCAAAGAAGTAAGTCGTCAGGAGTGGGGCATCGATCGACAGTGTAAGTATGGGCAGCTCCGTACGATATGTCCCGAATAGCCAGAGAACCGCAACTCAGAGACCAAGAGTATAGTCGCCGGGGAGTATGACAGATGTTGCCGTCGATCTGCAGCCGAGCATGCAAGTATTCCGTAATGGCATGCAAACACGACATCATCAGGATCATCTGTGCCGTCAGAAGGCTCCATACTGGGTTTGAGAATGTTTGAACGTCTTTTTCCAACTGAAACAACCAGTTGATCTTTCGTCGACGTCGACATGAAGATCTTGTGGAACCCAGGTACGAGTAGTGATCTAGACCTGCTGATCTCCGAATGCAACGTTGCGTCGCTCGTGGAGTCGGGTGTTTCCGAGTATGTACCACTGTGGCAGACGATTCACTCAATCCCGGTTTACTCCGTTCTCGTCGACCTAGACAGTATTCTGGTCAGTCTGACAGGAACGGGACCACCTCCTGACAGTGTCCTCTATACCTGTAACGTCGCGGTCCTACCTTCACCATAGAAGTACTCAGTACTCGGTAGGTAGGATATATACCGATGGAGCATTTCCTCATTTCTGGAACACGGCCTTCCCGGTCCGACATGGGAGCGACAAAGTCGATGAGGCATTGGAGAATGGTCTCCCTGAGCAAGAACAAGCTCCCCAGCCTGAAACGTAGGCCAACCACCTTACGAGTGCTTCACTCCGTCGTCGGTGCTCTGATTCGACACTGTACAGCACGAGGAGCGTGGAAGCAAGCTCGGGGTCCCTCCGGTTGAGGCAAGGTTCTCCTGCCCGTGCTTTCTTTCCAGTACTCGGTACGTTGAATGCCAATCTCGATTGCCGCTTCACGGCCAGGACGAGGGACACTCGAAAATCATGTCCGCGACCAGGGTTGCCATGCATGTGTCCCTGTCGGGATATCCGGTCTGGGTGTCACATTAAGATCCAGAGTGAGAGTGAGAGTGAGAGTAAAACCACACGCGACAGGATAATAGTCTTGAATGAAAGGGCTATGCATGCATTGTCCCAAGGCCGGGGCCAGCATGGCGGCATAGCATCAGAGCAGTATAGCAGTAGCATGTTCGCACTAGGATCGGCAGCGCGTAGCGTGTCGGGGCCGTCTTTCTCTCGCGCATTGAAGGCTTCTCGCTTGAACAAGTGTGTAACCTACTCGTGCTGTCCACGGTGCCCCGTAAGAGTGAAGTGTCATGGCGTGAAGAATATCTCGGACGACGGGATCGACGGGATTTGCTAGCATGGCGTTGTGGTCGACTTGACTCGACTTTGACCTGGACACTAGAGGTGCGTTATGAACCAGAGATGGTACGAGGGCCGGGAGAACATCTCTGGCCCTGGTGCTATGCCGGTATGATGGACGGGTGGAGAGCGTCTTACCCTGGAATACTGTGTTCATGTTTTTCCAATTAATGCGTTCGTGGTCTTCAAATTAACGGTCGCGTTCTTCAATAAGAGTTTACTGGACTTTGTTCCGTTCCGTGCACATCTGTCACCCAAAGTCTTGCAGAGTTCTTCAGCAATCAAGGAAAGCATGAAACTCTTAGCCACCTAGTGCCCACGTGGGAAGCTCGCGTGGTCGTGCGTCATACCGAGTGGGTGGGCATCATTGAAACTCGACAGACAACAATATGTACATACTCGCACTCGTCCTTCATCCAGACGGACAAGGAGCAGTGAGATTGGAAATTTGATTACCGTGTAGGAGGCGCTAGCTGGCTGGCTGGTTGGTGCTCGTGTTTGTGGTCGTAGAAACATTCTGGCTTCCGTAATCAGTGGGTTGAGGAAATGCGAGTTGTGTTTGCTCACCCATGCAGGCCGAATGCATACGGGAGCATGGAATTGCTACCAATGCAACACGAGGTAGTAGCAGTTCGTACTCGTGATGCTGGGGAAGGTGGGAAGGGATCCGGACCTTGAACTGAAACTCTAATCATCCTCCTGGACGCGGTGCGCTTAGCCCGTCAGAGGCAGACAGACAGGGTACGCCGAAGGTTGCTTTCCACAAGTTTCGAAGGAGACAATGAGGCTGGCACACGGCAGATTATTTTGTTTGTGTCAAGAGTCGACGACCCCAAGAGACGACCAGGCGGTCCTTGTTTCGCTCTGACGACGCCCTCGTAGTAGTCAGATGGCGTTATGCACGCCGAGACCATTCACCCAAGCCTTCACATCGGCGCGCAACGCCATCTGATCTCACTTGTCTCAGCCGGCCGGGCGGTCCATCCTGACGCCTGACGAGCGATGACTCCCGAACTTTCCGATTGACCAGAAAATTGTCCGATGCGGAGTACCGAGTATGGGGGGCCATTGTTCAAGATCCAAGTCATTTGTCCGATTGTCCGGTGCGTACTTTACGTGGATGAGTGGCTTGGAGCCACGTTTATTGTCCGAAATGAGAGTTTATGTCAACTTCGCGGCCCGACTCACTCCGTAATTACCATTCGAAGGCGTCGGAATCGCATTCAGAAAAAAGGCCCTTGTGTCTGACGGTGCAAGAAGACGTTTGACAGCCTGACAAGGTCAAGGACTTCCGGAGGATGGCTCTGGCTTTGGCCTGGGGATGTCGTGTTTGCGTTGTTCAACCACCCCAAAGAACCTTACACTGTCATCTTACAGAAGTAGGAAAGCGCACACGCCATCGCCAACAACACAGTTCAATCTAACTCCTGCACCCTCCAGACGCGAGCCGAAGTTCGCGTGTTCGTAAGGTTGACCTAAAGTCAGGACGGAGGACTCTTCCGTTATCTGATCTGAGTGCGCACCAAGGCGTCGTCATCGCAGGTACCATACCGAGCAGACTCCGCACCATGCTACAGGAGAGAAAAGTTACAACTTTGCAAAGCTCCAACGTGTAATCTCGAGTGATGATACCGTTCCCGGATGTCCTCCGTACGGGAGCATGGAGGACACTGGACAGGGATCTGGATCTCTCGAGGCCACCAACAACGACCATTTTCAGCGTCCCAAGCAAGCCAGGGGAGGATCCTGCACGTCGAGAGTTTATTGGCGCTGCCCGGAGTATATACCCCCAAGAGGAATGGCACCGTTCGGCACCTTGCCGCAAAACGTTCGGAAACAGAAATCAATGGGGCCGCTAAGGAAAGTTTGGCCCTAATTTGACGAACACATGGACCTGGCGAAGGCTGAAAGTCTCGATTCTGCACGAGGCGAGGCGAGGCGAAGTTCACCTACCTACTGTAGCGAGAGAGAGAGAGATCTGGGGAAAGGCACATTAAAGGAGGAGGGGGTTGGGGAACATTGGAATGATCAGATTCGAGAGGCTGAACGATTGAGGCAACAAGGGCGTTGGGATGATGACAATGCAGAATGGACATGGAAGAGAGTATCTGAATTGGAACGTCTGAATTCGATCTCCTCTGCCGGCCTTTCCCCCTTCTCTCAACCCGGCTCCTCGTCTGTCCTCCCCAGAAGCCGTCTTCTCGCGATGCAGCATCTGCCTCTCCATCATCCACAACCGCTTGCTCTTTTTGAAGCAAAGTGAAATGCAGCTTTGTCAGGGCACCGGCCCCTCTGCCGCATATTAAAACGTCTCCTTCGTGGTATGACAAGTGAAATCAAGAAAGCATCTTTCCTCCTGGCCCTTGAATGCTGCCTCAATTTCGATTCGTCCAAATCTGACATGCTTGCTTTTCTCTCGCTGCGAAGCGACCGCCCGGTGTATTGAAAACTTTGGCCGATGTGAAAAAGTCTTCGCTTAGAAGAATAAACGCTGCCGGTGACGATAATGTCCCCCCTCGAGAGGGAAAAGCCCGCTCGATTCTCGCACTGTTACAGTTGTGAAATGCTTCCATCTCCCATTTGTACATTGGTGTGCTGTACAGGTATGTTTCCTCGTTTGCAATATCCTCTCTGTCGCTAAATGGAAAGTCGCATAACTCATAACCCCTGGGATGCTGTTGAAACATTGAAGCTCGCAGTAGATGCTCAAACAATGGACCGCCATGACTAGGTGAGGGATTGAAATCCCTTCTCGGTTCCAAAAGGCTCTTAACGCAACACGCTGAAAAGGCGGGCAGATACCTTGAGATGATAAGAAATTCTCGAATCTTGTGTTCAGTCCGGCAGTTGGGATATCTTCAAATCGAATTCTTTGGTCGTCATGGGCTGCGCATGTGTTGCCCTGGGATCCCAGTCTTTGTGCTGGCTAGGGGCCCTGGGTCGCGAGAAGCTCGAGACCGGAGTGACATAAGTTCGGGTCGAGGCGGTGTGGTCCTGCTTCGCATCCCCAAGTTCGAACTCCTTCATCCTCGGACTGGTCAAAACTCGATCTGGAGTTCGGATGTTCAGTTGGGGCGTCGCTGCGCTCAGCATTTCGTACGTACGGGGATCGTTCGACAATCGTCTGGCGTCAGCCGAGACGAACTCGTTCTTCCGGAACAGCTTCGTTCGGAAGAATTCTGCCCAGCCGTGGGTCATAGACCACCGGCCCATAAAAATCAGGCACCAGAACCCACTCAGCTGTGGCAGTAATTAGCACGGCCGATGAATTTAAGAGCCAGGAACAAAGCTTACCCCAAGGATAATAAGCACAGCTAGAACAACGCCTTCTGATTTGACCAAGCCACTTGCCAGGGGCAGGCACTTGTTCTTGTCGCCATCGGTTGCCGCTAAGCAGGCCAACCAAGGCTGTGCCTTGGCCAGAAGGCCCTCGTTGACCTGGGTACTGTTGTCCATGGACACGAAGACCACGGAAAAGAACACAACCTCCGCAATGATGACGAGAACAATGCTGGCACCTCGCCATTGAAGTTCGACGACCCTCTTGACTCGGCGGTAAGTCTGTCTGGCAGTGGCTGTCTTCATGCTGCCATTATAAGTCGGGGGCTGCGAGCTGTTATTTGTCGTCTGTTTGTCGTCGAACAGACTCTTGATGTAAACTTGCACGCAATATCCAATCGTGATGAACTGAAGGACCAGAGCTAACGCCGCAAAGGCCAGCAATGGTCCCCAATAATCTTGCAAAGCATCTTTGTGGTTGATGTGGCAGACGTTGCCGAAGCGGAATGACACACCAGTCAGACTCAGTGTCAATGCCAGGCCGATAATTGGAATCAACCATCCGAAGGCCAACATCATATAGAAGGATCGATTGCCGAGAGCCACTTCCCAGCAGATCTGGAGATGGAGGGCAAGGGCTCTGCAAAAGACCCATATGACGATGGCCAGTCCGCCAAACAACAAGAAGGCTCCACTGATGGCGCAAGAGCCGCTGGACTTCATGTCGCTGGGGGTGATTTCGTTGAAACATTGTGCTGGCTTGGTACCCAACGGAATAATGAAAGCAAGCTGTCACCACAAGTGTGAGCAACGATGACCGGAGATCAAGAACACGTCTCCACTGACCTCGACAAACACCACTCCCAGCGTCAGGCAGACACTAAGATAGTGTCTGTGTGTGTACTTCACTGGAAGAACAGCGAAGGAAAGAAGTAGATATACAGATAGCACAAAGGCTGCGACATTGACCCAGTTTGCGATCTCGGTGCGACCTTCAAACCCTGCCCTATCTCAGCTAACATCCCGAGCGCGATCTCATAAAGCAACTTACCATCCGAGTACGTCCAATCGGTCAATGGACATGGTAAACAGCACGTCACATTTGGTTGCAGTGTCGACAATGGCATGCAAAACCGTCCCGGAACAACTGCGATTTATCAGCAAACGCTGCGGATACTCGAAGCGTGCGGACACATACATCCGCCATCCTTTGGAAAGAGGAGCTCCTGTAGGAACGGTGCAGGGCACGAACCCCCAAGGCTTGAAGTTGAGGACATTTCGAATCGTTCGCGAAGCCGTCAAGCCAGATTGGTCAATTCTATATTCTCATGACCGCGGCTCGACTCGCTAGGATTAGTGTTCTCGAGTGGGAGTGTTGTCAGTCCAAGTCGCGTGATGTGATATAGCCGGGTAGCAAAAAGGTAGGTGCGGGAGGAGATGTGGTAATGGAGGTTTGGGTGACACTGAGGTGAATATGAAGAGGACAACGACTGCTGGTCAGATATCTCCCGGTGCTAAACCAAAAAATTGAGGGGTGAGAAGAGAAAGGTCGTGGAGCCGGGCTTGAGACGCGCGAACGTGGTGGCTTTTGGTTTTCGAGGAAGTCGTGTGTATCAGGGCTGCCCCATGTTGAGGAATACGACGAGGATTCGGCGGGGTGGAGGACTTGTCAGGATTCGGAAAAGTCGATGCCAGCCCGGTCATGGGAGACCTGTTGAGTGGTAGCACAGGTTCCGGAGAGACTTGGGACCTGCAGCTGACTGTGGAATTGGTCGGCTTGTTGGTCTGTTGGAGCCAAGCAAGGTACCAGCGTCGTACCGCACCATTTGACGGGGGAGGAAGTATTTCATCGGCCTCGGTAGTGGATGGAATCCACAGTCGGCAGAATGGTGGAGATCGCGCTCAGGCACGCCCGCAGCCATTTTGGACGACTGGCACGGAGCAAAACCCATGGCAGGTGGTCTCAGCCCAATCGCTGGTCCACGATCTGGAGCCCAGAGAGGCAGGAGGCTAGAGCAAAACGACAGATGGGCGCGACCAAACGCTAGGATGAGCCTCACCTGCGAAGTGGCGCGATGAGATATTTCCCACCATGTCCTTCTCGCCATGTGCTTTGCCAATGGCGGGCATGGATGGAATTGCAGACATGGAACCTCCATCGACAAGGGTAACGCAGCGAAAAGGCCCGCAATGGATTTGGCCTGGTGAACCAGCAGCGTGGCATGGGTGAGGAGCATAGCATGACGGGAGCAAATTGAACATGACAAAACCCAACCACGGTGTTGGATTGGCCATGAAAATGCGACCTTGGGTCGACGCGTTTGGGTGCCTTACACTTTTGACCAGGGTAGGAAAGAAGATGCTAGACAGGGGGCGTTTATCTGAGGAAACGCTAGTCAGGCTAGAAGATCCAGGAAGCGCAAACGGTCCAGGGTGCCTTTTCGAGTGGACCCACGGATGGCGAGCTCGAATGTTCAAGCTGCCCCTGAGAGCGAACGCCAGGGGCCGCCAATTCTGCGCTGGGTGTTGGCTTTTGTCAGACACAAATATTAATATTGTGACAAACAAGTGAAAGCTCCCCGATCGGTCAAGGATGCGAGTGTGAATTGCGGAAGGACTGGGATTACCAAGCCCCAGGCAGCCTCCGGATTCAAGTGATTTCAGATAGCGCGCTGAGATGGTGTGCTGCTCTTCGAGGTTGGGAGAAATCTAGACTCGGTGATGCATGGGGCAGGAAGCGACGATTGCTGGAGGCATGAGGTTCAGGCAAGCGAGTTCTGACCGACTCGATGACACCCGGAAGCCCCCAAATAGAACCTGAACAATCATCGCTCACGGGCCAGCCAAGGCGGCTACTACCGAAGTCAGTGCGTGTCGAAATTCAAAAAGGACAAGTTGCGCATCTCAGAACGAGCTGCAGGTTGCAAGACAGCCGGTGCCTGGATGGCTCCGATCAGTGGTCACGCATTCCTTCATTGTGAAGAACAACAGATGACGAGTTCTTGTTCACCCGGTCCTTATTGGCCCAAAGAGCTCTCCTTCGGCCCTTCTTTGGGCCTTGAAGACCACTGAGCAGTACTCCGTACACAGTACATAAAGATCGCCTACTAGCAGCGATTGCACGCAGGCAAACGATGATCTGCATTTTGTCACGGAGGTGACGCTGCGGCCACTCCGTGGGCGGGCTCACCGATACTTCACCCAGCCGCACTTGCAGCCGAACAACTGAACTAATCCTCCTAGCTGCAATAACGATCGACCATTGACGAAGAGTATTTAACAAAAGACTTGGAGGAGCGAAGGGGATTGAGCATGACGAGTCACTGTCGAGAATCCGATCTCGCTTGTTTGTACTTCCTTCGAGGGCATACGAGGTTTCACTGGTGTATCACCCTCGCCTGCATGTTGGATCATTGTCGTTGATCAACGGCCTGTTGGTGGCAATTTCATGTACGTCGACTTCTAGAGTGCGTTGACTGCGACAGTGCCATGCCGCGTCCCGCCAAGTTCGTCACTTGTCGATAATGGCTAATCGGTCGTCCACCATCAGCCAGCACGCCGGCTCCGACCGCCCCAGATTTGAGGGCTGCAACCGTCGCACAAAAGATTGGATCATCGAGTTTACAAATCCCTACTTTTGACATGGATAGCGCATTCACTGTCGTTGCGATCCACGAGCGGCGCGATCGCCTTGTGGCCGCCGCAGGTCTAGGCCAGCTACAGGCCTTTACTTGCGGAAACAGCCAGAATCGGCACGGAACTTAGGGAGACGCCGCGACAAGGCCGGTCATGGGGAATACTGTACGTACTCGTACTCTCCACAATGTCTCTGTAAGACCTGGAGGATCTCTGAGGTGCATGAAAGCGGGAAAACGGCCTCGCTTTTCGTCTAGACGATTTTCTGTACTTTCGAGTGATTTCTCGATACGAATTTTGTGATTCGCCAAAATATCCGGTGGCGCTGATTCTAGCTCAACACTAAGGATCATGCACGGATGTCCAATCAGCAACCTGTGCCTCGACTTTGTGTTTATATTGGTTCTTTACCCTCTCGTGACCAAATTATCCCTCAAGACTCATAGGGGCCCAAGAATCTTTACGCGCTGGCCATGGGCCCCCAGGATCCGGAACCGCTGCATAACTGGACCAAAGGGTCCCGGAGATCCCAGGCGACTTGCCTGGCGCCACTCACTACCATCTCAGGATCCGAGAACGCAGCAAAGCGGTGCAGCATGGCACGAAGGCGACATCCACCTTCGATTCGGTTAGTCGAGAGAGCCAGCCTTGCGGACAAGGACGTCCGAATCGTCCTCGTGACTTTTTGCCTGGGGCTAAAACTGATACATCATCTGATTGTGATTCCTGTGACCGGCATTCCAGCGTCCATACAAGTTTGCTGCACCATGTTTGCCAGCGTTCCAGGGGCTTGACGGTTTCGCTTCGGACCGTCCTATACGCTGGACTTCGGACCGCGCCATTCCTGGAGATGAAGGATAGTCAGCAGG
This sequence comes from Phialophora expanda, assembly GCA_016109585.1. Taxonomy (NCBI): domain Eukaryota; kingdom Fungi; phylum Ascomycota; class Eurotiomycetes; order Chaetothyriales; family Herpotrichiellaceae; genus Phialophora; species Phialophora expanda. The sequence continues at coordinate 867,951 of JADWPR010000010.1, forward strand.
TCAGAGGGAGCCTGGATAGCGTATCTTTCGCGCGCCATAAGGACTGAAAATAGAGACTCGTATGTACTCAGGATCTAGAGCAATCTCTTGGCTCTGAATAGGTTAGGGAGCGTTCAGCACTCGATCCTGTTTGTCATGTCAGCATAGCACTTCGGCGTCTACTGGAAGCGAGCATACCACAAATTGTTCCAGACTAGCTTCGAACAGCTCGTTATTGACGCCAATACCACCGGGATGCTCCACTGGCGACAACGGATTCTTGACCACGTATTCGACATAGCAATTGACATAGATTTGCTGCAACGCTATGCGCATGGATCCGGATTTGGTGTCTGTGAGCATGACGAACTTGGTATTCGTGGGCGTCTCGTAGTAGTGAAGTTTGTATTGAGATGTTCGGTAGGAGAGGAAGCTGAAATCTCCAGTCAGCATCAGCGTCAAGGCTACAACTCGCCGACTGACCTGTCATCTTCGCCTCCCAATTTCCGCACCATGTTCCGCAAGGAGAAGACTGTCCCAAAGATGAGCTTTGCATCATCCTCGGCACTCAATGCAGCACGTGGTTGAGATCCGCCGTTGACGTATGCCTGTGAAGACGGTCTCGAGGTTTTGCCGGTAGTCGAGATGGACGGAGGTAGCCATCGTCTCTTGTAGATACATTCGGCTGCATTGATCAGAACCGGGCGAGACATGGGTAACGAGCAAGCGCGAATTCCTTACCGTGTCTATCGAATATGTAGAAAGAATAGACCACCATACCGCCGGATCAAGCCTGTTCTGTCACCGATGAAATGGGTCAAGACAGACGCATCTGGAGGTCGACTATGTTTCGATAATGGAGATGATGATGTCTATCATGACCTTGAGCAACTAAGTTTCGGTATGAGCCACGAGATGCCGGAGAGGGTCAGGAATGGCAGGTGCGGCGGGGAGCTGGTGCTCGAGTCTGACTTGCGCCATCCTCGACCCTTCACGGCCCGACGTCAATCGGTGCAGCGATAGCAGCAAGAGCTGGGCTCACCCGAGCTCGATATTTATTTGTTCAGTAACTACGGCAAAGGCTTCAGCTCAATGTCGAGTGCCTCATGGATATCGTTGCATCGCCTACGTCCACATCGGCGGAGGAAGGTGTCCGCTTTCCCATAAGCCACACTCAGCCCCGCGATTTGTCGCAATCACATGGAGATCCCATCGACGAAAGCACCAACAAACCCGCCCCAACCAAGCCCCCGGCAGTCAAACACTTGTAAGATCTTCCACCAACATGAAAGGTGATGACCGCCTATGTCTCTGACGCCTTTGCAGGTCCAGCCCTGAATATAGTACGCCATCACGCCACCACCGTCGGACCCCGTCCTCCGCAAGGCAGGTCAAGGTAGATCACACTCGAAGGCCTCTCCGCACAGTGTCTTATCAAGCCTTTACAGGAGTCCCTCAACGCACGATCTGAATATGTCACCAGCAAAGACGACGGTGTTGCGGAACATCGTATCAATCAATATATTATCAAGCAAGAGATAGGACGCGGCTCGTTCGGGGCAGTGCATTTGGCTATCGATCAGTATGGCAAAGAATACGTACGATGGTTGGGCACGGTCCTCGGAAATCCAGCTAATCCTCTTCTACATAGGCCGTCAAAGAGTTTTCCAAAGCCCGACTACGCAAGCGAGCCCAGTCACATATCCTCAGGAAACCGCTCTCCCAGCGACGCCGTGGGGCCCTCCAGGGTTTCAACTCTCCGCTGCACCGGGGGTTCGGCAATGATGGAGACTCCAAGTCAAGTCCGATAGACCTCATCAAGGAAGAGATCGCTATCATGAAGAAACTGAACCACCCGAACCTGGTGTCCCTCATCGAAGTATTGGATGACCCGTCGGAAGATTCACTGTACATGGTCTTGGAGATGTGCAAGAAGGGCGTCGTTATGAAGGTCGGCCTGGAAGAAAGAGCAGATCCATACCCTGACCATGTGTGCAGATACTGGTTTCGGGACCTGATCCTTGGAATCGAATATCTGCATGCCCAAGGTGTGGTGCATCGTGATATAAAGCCCGACAACTGCTTGGTCACCGAAGACGATGTGCTCAAGGTGGTCGACTTTGGTGTTTCCGAAATGTTCTCCAAAGATTCGGAAATGCTTACTGCCAAATCTGCAGGAAGTCCAGCATTTCTCCCGCCCGAGCTTTGTGTTGCCCGTCACGGTGACGTCTCAGGGCGTGCGGCGGACATCTGGTCGATGGGTGTGACGTTGTACTGTTTAAAATACGGCCGGATTCCATTTGAGAAGACTCAAATATTCGAGCTCTACGAAGCAATAAAAACCGAAGATCCTGATTTAGGCGAAGAAGCAGATGAGGATTTCCGAGATTTGATGAATCGGATCCTCGAGAAAGACCCTCAGAAACGGATAAAGATGCGGGAGTTGAGGGTAACGCTTGTCCACTGGGATTCTGGCAAATACTGACTATTTTCAGCAACATCCCTGGGTTACGAAGAAGGGCGAAGACATGCTACTCTCCGAAGAAGAGAATACTTCTGATCTTGTTGAGCCCCCCACGGAAGCTGAGATGAATGCAGCAATCACTGACAACATGAGAAATCTCATGACGGTCGTAAGTCCTATGCCCCAGAGACCGAAATCGGTTTACTGAATGGTCTGTAGGTGAAAGCGGTCAACAAATTCAAGGCTCTGATTGGAAAAGATAAGTCCCGTGCAATAACCTCAATACTGGGTGAGCAAGGAGGTGCACGCTTTTCTCAACCTCCCACAAACATGCCAAAAGAAGGCGCGCTCCTTCCCCCGAAATCGCACAGTTTCGATGCGTTTGGCCAGGAGCATTTAGAAGAGTCAACGACAATCGACAAAATATCCGAAGACGTGAACAAATTAAAAGTACGCCCTCTACCAACTCTAAGCATAGACGATACCACGAAGGCCGAAGAGCCCAACGAAGTCGGGCCAGGGAAAGTCTCCCTGAGCCACACGGGTACCGCCACAGATGAGGCAATGTCAAGGATGGAGACCATCACCGAGATTGAGCAGCTGGACCCAGATAAACTACCGCCTTTCCGATCACTCAAGCCCCATGCATATACCACTGACGAGGCAGGCCACAAGGGCCATGCCCACGATCCACTAGAAGACAAGTTGTACCTCTACATAGGCCCATCGACGTTTTCAGGCAACAGCAGTATGAGGGACGACGACAGCACATTTGTGTCTGGCGGTGACGATGTGCCAATCGTCAGCGAAAGCCCGGGGGCCGCGGATGTTGACATCTACGAAACCGCCTACCGAGACGAAATCGAGCGGATAATGGCTCGGGCGAAAGAAGAGCAGAAGGAACCAAATGTCTATCTGACAAGACGTGTAGAAGCCAAGTTAGTGGCGATCAGTGGGTTGGCAGGCAAGTGGGCGGCCAAGAGCGAGGAAGCCAAAAATCAACTCAAAGATTATACGCAGTTTTCTGCCCGAAAGGCACGAGTAACCGAGGTCAGCCGCGCACTTCGACAAGCAGCCAGAGACGAGTACGAACGACGAAGACAGGAACATCGGGAGTGGATTGCAGCCGAAAAAGCAGAAAGGGCCAGAGCAAAAGAGGAGGAAGCCTCCAAGCCAGCCACGTCCATGTCATCTCCAACGCCGGGAGCTGGGAGCGATGTAGAAGAGCTCCCCACTGGTAGTCCACAATCGCCCAGCAGGCACTCCTCAATGTGGAAAGGTAAGGCAGTAGATGCTGGACGACAAGCAAGATCCTCTTTGATGGGTCTCGTGGATATGGTGAAGAGCAAAAGTCGAACACGATCGAAAGATGAAGCGAACTGATTCTGGGGGATGGTACCGTGGTTGCCTCTTGCAAAGCATCTGGATTGCGGGGAAAGTTGGCTTCCCTTGGCTTTGACGGTACAGTATATTTAGCTGCGATTGCAACCAGCACCAGAGATAGGCAGCGATGGTCGCGCCTAAAATCTGCGGGTCGTGGAACTTCGTTTATCAGCTGTTATGCCACTCGATCCGCGCCGCCCAACCAGGAGAGGGATGCCGGACTTGCATGGAGCATTTCGTCTGCGATGATGGCCCGCTTCAGCCACGGACTCCATGGACAGCCGGATTTATAGATTTAGGCAGCGTTGGGAACATGGCTAGACAGACGGGGTGGCAGGCTTTACGGGTGCAGGAGTCAATTTCTTAGGACCGACGTCCAGCAGTCGGACAGCTCACCACGGAGTAATCGAGGGAACAGACACATGACAAAGAATGACTGGGAGTGTGACGGCGATGGCACCTGAGCGAGCGGCCGGCGGCCATTGTCGTTGGGAGAGCGGATGTCGGAGGGTTTGTTGCTTGGCATGGCCCGGATAAGCTGCAGGGCTTCAGGAATCATCTTCAGCCTTTTCTATCCCTTCCCTTCATATCAGGTCAGATCCTCATCCGGGGTCGCTTCACACCGCGCCCATCTTGATTTGCACTCTTCGTTTTCTTTGCATTGTCGGGTCCAAATTGGCTCTCAGGCTGTCCTCAGGAGTGGTCGGTCCTGGCATACGTTTATTGGTTACATATCGTGCCTCTGCGCGCGGACATGAAGGCGCACCAGTCTATCTCGCGATTTCGAAGGTCCATCATTCACCGCTGCCCGGTCGCTCTTGCCTCAACACGTCGCTCTCGGCCGCTGCAGATCCATCTGCTGCCATTCACTACTTAAATTCTCCGCATCTTGGAATCTTTTGGCGGGTGATATAAGTGCCCCTCGTTGGTCGGGAGCCGTCCAGCTGCATCGTTGTTCGGTTCAAACTCACACTCCAGTCAACCAATTTCTCGATAAGCACCCAGACGCCATCAAAAAGCTGCACGCACTCATCGAGCCTCCGTTTCTCAGGAAATTCTGCTGGAGTGTCACTCAGCGTGAGCTTGATGGTCGACTGCCACGTCTCAGTCAGATGCACCCGAAGTTGGTGAAATCTCTGCACCCTCTCAACCCTACCCTCATTCTAGAGTCAAAACATCTTCCCGGGCAATCAAATCGTCTGAATCGTCGTGGACATGGGTCGGAAAAGCAGAGACTCTTCCACGGCGCCATCTGCAAATGATGGGGCGACGGCGGAGGTCAAGCGCGAGGAGTCGGTGGACGGTGAGCTTGCACACGAGCTCAGCACCGCCCGCGTAGCCACCATCAAGCATGAGGAGTCGATCAGCCCCTCGGCCTCACCTTCGCTCAAACCCACCGGATTAAAATCGTCGCGTTCATCCTCTGCATCAACACCCTCAAACCGACCTCTCGATGCGGATAGGGACACGTCGACTGCCAAGAAAGAGCCCAACGAGGCAAATGGTCACCTCTCGACCTCCACCTCGCCCGTCAAGCCGGAACCCAAAGCACCCTCAAAGCCCGCCAAAGGCTCCCGCGCCGCCTCTAAGCTCCCACCCCGTGTTGCTCCTATCTTCGACCATCTCCCCGATGCGACAAGCGAGGCCACCTCTACATTTACACTTCTTGATGCTTGCACTTACCAAAATAAATACCTCGGCTTCAGCGAACATGCCCTCGACTGCGACTGCAGCGAAGAATGGGGTGAGTTTGCACCGTTTCACCGCGCACGATCCCCTGCGCTGACCGTCATGTCTAGATCCGACCACCCAGCGGAATCTCGCCTGCGGCGACGACTCCGACTGCATCAATCGAGCTTGTAAAATGGAATGTGCCAATGACTGTAGTTGTGGAACTTCGTGCCAGAATCAACGATTCCTTCGACGCTTGTACGCTGATGTGTCGGTCATCAAAACCGAAAAGAAAGGCTACGGTCTACGTGTCAATGTCGATCTACGGCCCCATGATTTCATCTTCGAATACATCGGCGAGACCATCCCGGAAGCCACTTTTCGAAAACGGATGAGACAGTACGATGATGAAGGAATCAAGCATTTCTACTTCATGTCCCTGAGCAAGGGTGAGTTCATCGATGCCACCAAGAAAGGCAACCTCGGTCGCTTCTGCAATCACTCTTGCAACCCCAATTGCTATGTCGACAAGTGGGTAGTGGGCGACAAGCTTCGCATGGGCATCTTTGCAGAGCGATATATCAAAGCTGGTGAGGAACTCGTCTTCAACTATAATGTTGACCGATATGGCGCCAACCCACAGCCGTGCTACTGTGGCGAATCAAACTGTACAGGCTTCATTGGAGGCAAGACGCAGACCGAACGGGCCACCAAGCTGTCCGCAGCAACGATGGAGGCCTTGGGCATCGACGAAGATGAAGCCTGGGATACCGTTGTCGCCAAACGGCCGAAGAAGAGGAAGACTGCCGAAGATGATGAGGATTACGTTGACAGTCTTGAAGCCAAATCTCTTGATGCCGAGGGCGTGACCAAGGTCATGGCCGCACTCATGCAGTGCAAAGAGAAATGGATCGCTGTCAAACTCTTGCAGCGTATACAACGCTGCAATGACGACCAAGCATGGCATCGGGTTGTTAGGTTTCACGGCTACCAGATCCTTAACTCGCAATTGTCGGCATGGCGTGATGATGAGAATATCATACTCCAGATCCTTGACATCCTTGACCGGCTGCCGCGGTTGACGAGAAACAAAATTGTCGATGCAAAGATAGATAAGACGCTGCAGTCTTTGATCAATCATGAAGACGACAGGGTGGCAACTCAAGCATCATCATTATTTGATGCCTGGTCACAGCTCGAGCTGGCTTACCGAATACCACGGAAGAAGAAGGAAGATGTGGCAGCATCTGTAAAGACGGATCCAGCACCCTTTGAGCGACGCGAATCTGCTCAGCAAAGGAAACGCTCAAGGTCCCGATCCAAGTCTCCTCCAAGAGGTCCAGCCTCGCTCCATGCGCCGGCCGGTCCTCGCTCTCTGCAGAGGCCTGGGGCAAATTTCTTTCCGCGTCCTCCTATGCCCTTTCATCGCGGTCCCCCACCCCTACCGCGAGGCTGGTTTGCCGCCCAAGACAAAGGCAGAACATATTTCTATTCTGCATCGGGACAGACGACGTGGACCAGGCCTTCAAAGCCAGCAGATGATCCCCTTCCGCCACCTAAGCAGCCATCGGAACAAGATGTACTCAAAAGTATCATCGACAACATTGTCACGTCTCGGGGTAAAGATACCAAGAACTCCACACCAGACACGCCGGAGCCCAGCAAGGTAAAGAAGGAAGAGAAGTGGAAATCCTATGACGAGGAAAAGCAGAAGAAGCTGTATGAGAACACGGTAAGCAATGCCTCATCCTTTGGACGGATGGTAATCGCAACTAACACGCTGTAGCTCTTCCCTCACATATCGCATGTCATGAACAAGTATAAGCACAAGATCCCTCGAGAGGACCTCAAGCGTTTCGCAAAAGAAATAGCCAAGAAACTTGTTGCGTCGGACTACAAGGCAGGTCGAGTAAAAGACCCCACGAAGATCGAGGACCGGCAGGTGAAGAAGGTTAAGGAATTCTGTAAGCAGTTTTTTGAGAAGGCATACCAGAAACACAAGAAACACGAGGCAGAAAAAGCCGCGAGGGAGAAGGGCAAGAAGCCGAAGCCGGATGGTGAGAGAGCTGCTGTCTTACCCCCCGCCGCAGACGAGGATGAAGACATCAAGATGTCAGACAATGAACTTGACGACACCCCCAGTGTCAACTCGCCATCCGAGGCCAACGGCACCAGCACCCTGAAGCGGAAACGTGGTGCCCATAAAGATCTTGCCGCCGCGACCGACGAGGACGAGCGAGAGCCTACCGGCTCACCAGGCAAGCGCCTGAACATGGAGGTCGACACCCCTCCTCCCCCACCACCACCTCCTGCACCACCATTTGAAACTCCGCCGGCGAGTACACCACGTGAAAGTGGAGATGTCGACATGGAGACAGATATCTACGCCGATACGAATTTTAAGGGAAAGAGTATGGCAGATGTTTTGGCTCAAGCGCAGGCCGAAGATGACGAGGGAGCAGATGATCTGGGCGACGTGGTGATGAAGAATGGCAATGTGCTGGAGACGGATGGGGAGACCAGAAACCCGATGGTGGACGATCAATGACAAGCAGTACGATGCATCTATGGCTTCACGCTGTCGACCTGCTAGCCTACCCTAGGAAGCCGGAGAAGTTTTGGGCCGCTATCTTGGCCTTTTTGTGTAGACCAGGGCACTAGGGGAGTTGAGGTGACGCTCGGCGAGAGCAAGCTGGAGCTGCACTTGGAAGGCGCGTCTCAGACCTCGACCTATTCCTCGAGAGTTCTCGTGTCGCCTGCGCCCGCAGCCGCCAGGAAAGCCGGGACGATGAGGCCCAGAGGCGGACAACAGTGAGACGAGAGCGTTTGGGCTCGAGAGACGAGCCTTGGATCGGCGCTTGCATAAGTCCAGCTATTGGCATTTAGTTCGTTGTATCGATACGCAGGAGCTACTGTAGCAGAACCGGCTGGATTCGTGAGGGGCTTAAGAAGTCAGAACAGGACGAAGAAACGGGCAGAGCTGCAGGGGCAGAGAGCAAGACACAGGAAAGTTTGAGATCGAGGTGTTCAGAATCGAAAGTTGAAGCTTTGCACCCACCCCTCGGGATTGAAAAGGTGCAGGAAAAGGTGCCCCGGTGATCGATCTCTTCATATTCAGATTGCGCGCTGCATTATGCAGGCTTGCTCTGCAACCCGGAGCCTCCCTCGGACACTCGTCAGACACGCCGGTGAGAGAGACGAGAGAGACAGGGTTTGCAAATGTCGATATTGAGCGGTGCCTCCGCTGGGAGGATCCTGTACATGCTGAATCCGCTCTGTGCTTACTCCATCTGTGCTCCTTCTGGCAACTCCTCTTCCCAGCTGGACTGCCTCCCTGTCGTCCCACTTGCGCCCCTTGTCGAAGCAAACTTTTGTCAATCCAGCTCATCACCAGGCGCGGAACTTGTGGAGAACACTTGCACACGCGATGGGTGTGTGTGAAGACAGTAAGAGAGGCGCCATCTGTCGCGGGGAGAGAGGGCGCGGTGTTTTCTGGTGCGGGATCGTCGTGCCAATTCGTGGATCAATGATGTTTTTCGTTGAGCATGAGTGCCTGGCTGGACAGATATGTCCGATTGCTCAGTAGAAGCTCTCGACGATGCTCTCCTTGTTGGCATTCATCCTGGCGTCCAGGCCACCTGGTCCGCCCTCACCAAGCCTAAAGACACTCTCGATGACACTCAACTCGGTCGCCGTGGTGTCCATGCCCGTCACTGCAAGCCAGTCATTCACAACCATGCCCGCACCCACGACGGGACTTCCGCGATTGACACTGCCGGCCACAAGCGGGACCTGTAACAGGGAGGATAACTCGTCTTGGTCTTGGATGGAGGTCTTCGGGTGCACGATGCCGCCTTGGTTTGAGAGAGACATGTACGAGCCAGTGAGGACGTTGCCGGCGATGGTCTGGCGGAAGACCTCGACGCCCAGGGTGTCTGCGATGATTTCTTCGGTTTCGCGCTCGAGGTCCGGGTGAACTAGGGCAACATGGTCGTCTGCGGAGATCATCAGTCAGTCCCGCCCCCATGAAGTACAGATTTTGTCCCCGTGCGAGAGAAAGAAAACAGTGGGAAGGATGTACACATACTGCAACAAACAACATTCCCCAGTGCCGACAACCGCTCCTCAATCCTCTCCACCTTGACTTTGTCCGGCAGTGTGTTTCTTAGGTGTTGTAACTCTTGGTCTGTCGTTGATGTAGGGACCAGCAAACCGTTCTTGTTCCCAGACGTCAAGCGGCCGACGATCCGGGTGCCGGAAATGGTACATCTTGCGATCGGGATCAGGTCTGCGAGTTCGGATTCGAAGATAGAGTAGAAATTCTCGGAGGCGCCAATGGCGACGAGGCAGTATGAGTTTGTGAGATTGGCGAAGACGCCCACCTCGTTGGAGTTTTCAAACTACATTATAGACGCACGTCAGCGTTCTGTCCTATCCTTGTCGGATCTTGACGCCCAGAAGAAGTCAGTGCCTCGCGCGCGTACCTGTGCTCTGACCGCCATAGTTGCCTGGCCGACCTGATAGTTCTCTGCGTCGATTTTGTTTTGTACGGTTGGCTGGTGAAAGCAGTGCGGGCGAGGACGAGTGCGCAGAAGAGAAGCGGGGTGGAATTGTCAACGATTGATTATTTGCGTGTGTGCGGTCCAACAAAGGCGGTGACGTTCAGGGGCAGTCAAGTCGTGGATCTTCCGAGCTCTTATATGTGTGCCTGTGAGCGGTGTTTCCCAGGTGTTGACGAAAATGCAACGCAGGTTGTGAATCATCCTGCACGGGCTCATCTGCAATCGTGCAGGCGACATTTGGTCGCAGCCCCTCCATCCAATCAATGACGCCAATCGCCACCGCGGCCTCGTTCGTCCGGCCAAGACTGGGCGCCACCACCGAAACTAAAGAGTCATCGCTGTCCGTCTTCTTCCACTTACCACATTTGTCTTCTGCTCAAAACGACCACTATGACTCCTTCTTAGACGCATGCGCGGGCGGACACCGGGTGGGCGTCTTTCACGATGTTGATGTCATGGGGGCGCAGGCCTCTGTATATGTTTAATTTCAGATTGCGCGGGAAATTATACAGCTAGCATGATGCCCTCCCCACGGCACACCCATGCTTCTATCTCCAGGTTCTGCCCGAACTTATCCCCCCCAGGCCTCTACTCCAGAACATCCCCTTCCGACCCAGAAGATCTGTTTGGAGAACATCACCGTGGCCTACCCTTCACAGACACAGCTGCAAACCAAGGATTGCGTCGTCATAGCAAGCCCGCATGGCCTGCTCGTCGTCGTTCCAGACCTCATATGCCTGGTTACAGGAGACATCATTCTTGTCGCACCAAGCGTCGAAGCAGCGGTTCACGGTCTTGCCGGGATCTTTGGCGTCAACGGAATGCAGCATGAAGCCCTCGTCGACGAAAGGAGTCCCAGCGACGTTGCTGACGTCGAAGTAAACCTTCCCTTGGCCCTGCTCCCATGTCCACTCCAGCTGGGTTACTAGGATTGGAGATGCGTGAGGATCTCTGGTGCACCTGCGAACTTCTGTTAGTTCGTCCGAGGTCGGTGTTTTGGGAGAAGTTGGAGTCACATGATGGTCATGCCAGTGCCTGATGGGTTATCATCGAACTCGACCGTGATGTTTTTGTTCGGCTCTAGCTTGTCCCATTTGACTCCCTGACACTGGCCTGGGGGTGTTCCGGGAGCGCATCCCTTGACAGTACCACAGTAGACGTCGGAGTTTTGGCACCACTGCCAGACGTTGGCGGTGCCGTACGCATCTGTGGCCTTGAAGAAACCAAAAAGCATGACTGTGATGGCGAAGCAGCTCATGACAGAGAAGGCGCCCATCTTTGCCGAGGTGTCGATCTGGAGCACAGAGATCGATCTGCATCCTGTCAATACTAATGTCCATCTTCATTTCAGCGTGTCCACTTACATGTTGCAGGATTTCGGGGACGGAAGAGTGTGGCCACCTGTTGGGAGCAAGCTCTTTGTATATGGGATTCTAGCTATACAGCTAATGATATGCTATAGGGGCTCGGGCGAAAATCCTTGAGTAAGCAAGCAAGTTTGTCGTCGTTCTGTCGAGGGAGAAGAAGGCCAGCTTGAAAGGTCCCAATCCAGGGGTATATTTATACGCGCAGGAAATCATTATTCACATCCCGCAGAGACAGCAGGACCAGTGTTCACAGCGAGCCGGTCTCGTGAGCTGATGCTGTGAACTCCCCCATGGTGACAATGCCATGGTTGTTGCACAGTAACCACGAGGTACCGTACTCAACTTTGGTTTTCTGCGTTTCCGAGTGACAAGAACATCATGACAGTACCCAGCAAAGGTCAGTTAATATCGAGGTAAGTAGCACGCGGACTGGACGTGCTGTTTGTGAGAGATGCTTCACCCTGCTACGGTAAGGAGAGATTGGAGCTTGCAGCGCCTGTCACTCACCTCAATGATGTGTATGCAAGGCTGACGCTCTCTGGGCGGATCAGCACATGATCAATCTTCAACATTGCGTGCCGGAGGTCTTTGTCACTGTGATGTGCCTGGACAACGTCAGTCACTGAAGTGGACTTGCTTCGCTTAGTTGGAACAGCACTGTTTGAAACTGTATCCATGAAAGGGTAGTCAACCCCTCCGACCATTATCCGGGTCGCAAGGATTCGCATGTCGCGACAGAGAGGTATGCCGGATACGGGGAGGAAGGTATTTGGTCCTGACGATTTCGGCTTGCCGTATATGTTGAGGATCGCAGAGACCATTGCCGGCCGCTGAACATGATACCTGAAGACGAGGGCGGAACTCAGAACCACCAGAATCGGACCGGCAGAGTCATCTATATACATACATACATAAGTAGCAAGCCAGTGTCTTCCGTTCATTTGTGTTTGGAAGCAGTCCATCTCACACAAACACTCGCTTCAAGAAAGAACAATCAAAGGCACTGAGGACTGAGCACGATAGGAAAATTAAGACACCGCCACCGCTTCCCACCAGCAAGCAGCAGTCAAGATTGAGGTTCTGGAGTTTAGGAGAGCGAGCACAAGCACCGCATCGCACCGCTACGGACGTTGAACGTTGAGTGTTGAATGTCGAATGTCGACGGCCTCGATAGAAATTGAAAGAACCGGAGGAAAATCTCACACGACCGTGTTTTACACCACGACACTTCTGCAGAAGTGCTACAGTATAACAAAAAGCAAAAGAGGGGAGGGGGAAAAATCTCACACCGAGAGGATGCGTGATTTTTATTCTCCTCATGAACGACCTGTCGCTGCGCGGGACGGCACTTCTGCAGAAGTGATATAGATTTGGCGGACTTTGTATAGACACTGGACGGAAGTGCGCTTACTCAGTCACTCAGTCACTCAGTCACTCACTTATTCACTTATTCACTTATTCACTTATTCACTTATTCACTTATTCACTTATTCACTTATTCACTTATTCACTGTGTTATGCCTCCCTACCTACTCCCTGCGTACAGTAGTTGCCTACTCAGCGCAAGCAAATTAGATTCTCGTGTACACGACATCACACTTTTGCCAAAATGTAATGCAGCTTTAGACAGTATACTTTCACGGAAGTGTAGTGCCGCATGTCAATAATATCATGTATATCTATCTGTCTACTCTCACGGCACTGTCATGCTAATCTTGTCCAATGTCATCTTCCGTACCGTGCTGCACCGTACGTACGACTCTTAGAGGGACAGGACATCTAAAAGACTTTTACAGCTCGAGTCGCGGCACTGGACTTTGGATCGACATGTATCTCACTCATATCATACATGTGCGGTATGGATGCCCGCTGGTGTCTCCATTTCGCCCGGCAAGGGTTCTTCACATACTTGGGCGGTCCAGTACAATCACTGGGCGGTTGGACTGTTGTCTACAGTATTATTTGATCTCAATTCCAGGCTCTGCCATGCCTATATCCACAAGCCCGTAGGAAAGGTAAATCCATCTGTATAGAACATTAGGAGATTACAATAAGTAACTGTATGTCCGGACCAGTACTCTCATGCCCCAGCTCATAGTGAGCGCTATGCATCCATGTGTCGTTTCCTCGTCAGATCATTCTGTAATGCCCTTCAGACTCTATCCAGGCCCAGTATTTTTATTCTTCAATCTTCACAGATGCCCTTCTCCAAAGCTGCCAGAGCAGCCTCATATCTGCCTGGACTATGATCCCCAAACATATCCCTCCCAAACCTAAGTTCTCCAAACCTCTTTTCCACGTCCCTCACCCATGTCATCCTCACTCTTGTGGCAGGTCGTCCCAGAGCGCGGTAAAGTTTCTCCGTGCGATCATCCCTCGTATCATCCGGTCCGAAGACTGCCTCCCTTGCAACGTCGGGATCAAGACGGTCAAAGACGCGTGTGGTCTCAACCACGAAGATCTCTCCAGGCGGGACGAGCTTGTCGTTGACCATCGCGGCACGCAGAGTCTTCAGCGCAGCCCACGCCCACGTATCCTCTCCGAGCCCGTCCCCTGCCATATTCTCCGGCGGGGGCGGCCCCTTGGGATTGTTGTAGAACGCAGACTTGACGGCGCTGGTGAGACGGTTCCACACGCGTGTCTTGAGAGCGCCAAGTGCATCGGACGTATCGTGCTTGAGGTGCAGTGCCACTGTTCTAAAGTCCTGAAGGATGCCCAAGGAGAGACAGGGTACGATGTCTGCATGATTGATGATGGTGGTTATTAGGCCACAGGTGGCGGAGCGGAGGAGTTCGGACATGCACGCGGGCGTGCCGAAGGCGTAGACGTGGATGGGCCGGCCAGCAGGGAGGGTTATAGGCGGGATGTAGGAATTGTAGGGCCCGTCGGTGGGTTGATGGGTGAGCAGTTTCGGTTTGTTGCTCGTGATGAAGGAGGTCTTGGAGCCGTCGCAGGATGGCTCGGCGATTAGTATGGCGAGAATAGCGGCAACTGCGCCACCTAGGGAGTGCCCGCAGAGGACGAGGCCGTAGTCGGGATACTGTTCTAATGTTGCCCGTATGGTGGCGATGATGCGGCTTCCACTGCCGCCTAGTAGACGCCGTGCTGACGCATGGATGCCTTTATGTACTTTGTAACGCTGGCCTTGCCAGAGGAGATCATCATAGTCGCATGTCATATCTGTGAGGACATCCTCGAAGCCCAGGGTTCCGCGACAGGTCAAGACAACTGCTTTCGAGTCGTCGTCGATCGAGATAAAATGAATGAGCGGAGATATAGCCGATGGCGACCAGTTGGTATTGCCAGTAACCCCTTGGGGATCGTAGAAAGATGATAATAAGATCGTGTCCGGAGGCAAACCAGTGTGACTCGAGAACGAGCTATGCTCATGGTGCACGTTCAAAGTCATCAATTCTGTCGATTTGCTGAGGTCGTCTTCCGACGTCGTGAGGCCCATTACCCTCAGGAAGTTCGACCCGTAGGAGGCCGATGCAAACCTTGCAAACCGTCGTACTGTTTTTACCAGATGGCGGTCAGGGAATATCCCGGGCACCTTGCCATCGTTGATGAGGGAGGCCAATATGCTGTGGTCTTCGTAGATGGATTTACGCGGCAAAGGAGTCTTCGGCGCGAGCAGGATAGCCTCCTTCGAATCTCTGGTGGCCATCGAGTAAAGACTAGGCACGAAAGATCGAGACCGCCGGTGGTGTACCGTACCAGTAGTCGGGTCAAGCCTCGACTCTGTTTCGTCCAAAGCCATACCCAGCTCCGATCTTGTTGACGCCGGGCCGTTCACAACCCGGGTCCGAGTCCGGGTGAATGTAGGCGAGCCCGGCCGGCTGTCGTGTGAGTGTACCGAATATGTCTCGGTAGTCTGCGAGACAATCGAGTCTCTTCTTCGGTGCTGTACAGCAAAGTAATTCGTCGATGACTCCGCCGCACGATGTAGACTTGGACTCGGCAAAGGCGTATGGCCCGATGAAGCAAAAGCTCGGTGAGGTGTAGAGTCTCCACGAGTAGACGATGGCGCTCGAGACCTGGACGCCTGGATTGGTCCGGACGGTAATGGTTTCTGCGGCTTCGAGGGGTTTGGTTGCATATCCTTGACCGCTGCTGACGATGAACTGGGGCTAAGCGTCCTCAGTGCTTTCTTCAGCACACCACCTTTTTCACTTTTGGCTGCAAGCAAAGTCTTGTCTTTCTTACCTTTCATGAGGGGTATCCGGCTGGTAGCGCTCGTGCCGGGCGAGGATTTGCCTGAGGAGAGGACAGGCCGACGGCTCTTCTTCTGATTCGCAACGGGTCCATTGGACTTTGGCAGTGACGATGTTGGGGGGGAAGACGACTCAATGGCTTCATCATCTCGTTCTGAGCCGGAGAACATTGCTGGCTCTATCTGAATGGGTTCATCGACGATGGAAATCCGCTTCGGTGCGCTCCTCATCACGAGCATGTCGTCGACATCGAGGTGATCAGGTGGTGATCCATGACTGGCTGTCAGTCGCAATTGACTAGTCGACGAGGGCATCTCTGCGCTGCTTGTTCTCTTCAAAGCTGTGCGAAAGATGACGGTTTGATGAGGCCCGCCTTGTATGCCGTTGCCCGAGCTTTCGTGGTTCAACCTTTCAGCCACCATGACAGTACCAGGCGGGGGATCGATGTGAGCGGTATGACCATCATAGATCTCGACCTTGATTGTCTTCGCTGTTATAGTCTCCGATGTGACGATGGCGCGAGCCCCAGTGGGCAACTGGCTCATAATCCTTTCTCGAATTTCCTCGTCGGACAGATTGGTGTGGTCGTCTGTGGACAGGGCGACCGTCTGAGCATCGTACAGTGTACCCCTTTCCAGGGCTTCAAATTCGTCTTCATCGTCCGGAGAGCCGAACGTCATGGCCGGCCCGCCTACGTTGGCGTTGAGGCTGATCATGCCCTTCCGTCTGGTGCCCACCACGTCGGCTCTGAAACCCTTGTCGTCGATGACAGCATCCCAGATGGTCTCTTCACCGCCGGCATCTCGAAAGTCGAGTTCTGTCTTGCGTCTGCCCCATCTCTGCAGCAGGACAAATCCAACGGTCCCAATGATGAGATCCAAGTATGTGACCACCTCCCCAGTGCCACCCACTTCAGGCTTGTTAAGCTCGTCTCGGATCAGCGTGATGATGGCGGCAACGGCGCGGGAGGATTCGGTGGAGCCGAGAATGGCATTGAGCGTGGCTAGACCTTGGATGGAGAGGCCGGAGATCGAGTTCATAAAGGCTTCTGTCAGGTAAAACCCCGTAGAGGCGACGAAGGAAGTGGTTGAAATGGTCGAGTGCAAGGCAGAGATCTGTCAGGGTGTCAGCTCAGTCTTCTCACCTCCTAGGGTGTTCGAACGTACACTCCTTTCCAACAAGTTCTCGGCCTCAGCCCGTCCCAGCTCGCCATTGCTTCGGACGGAGACATCCCTTCCCGCAGCAATGAGGATAGATTCCAGCGCGCTCCGACTGACGGACAAGGTCTTGAGAGTGGCTTCCCTGCCAGCGTAGAGACCCCATCCTCCGATTTTGGTAGCTCCACGCACGTAGAAGGAAGTGAGGCCTGTGACTCCGCTGATGATTGCTGCGGCAGGCGCAGGCAGCAGAGTCCGTCCCTGCTGCGGCTGCGCGAGCACAATTTCCTTCGGAACATCATCGCCGGAGTCCCCATCAGTTTTCTCATCGTCAGAGGCAGGCGAGCTCCCTTTACTCGAACTCCACAGCATCGTGCCGAGCAGTGGCAGCGTTAGTCCTGGGAGGCGGTGTGAGGGGTAAAGAGCGTAGTGGCTTTACGTCGTGCTCCATGAAGGATGTAGAAAGATCACCGACAGCACGGGAGACGCGAGCAGCAGTTCTGGAAGACGAGTCTGGAGATACCTGTTGGGTTGAAAAAGAACGCAGGATGAAGGCCGAAGGACGCAGGTACGCGTCGGGTTCCTGGCGGTTGACATGGAACCGTCTCCGGAAGGGTGTCATGGCCACGGCCACCATGACGATGCCTCGCCTTCACATGTGAAATTCTCAGATCCCAGTTGCCCAAGTACAGAGAGCCAGCTTGGGCCCACAGCCGTGGTTTTGCAACGAGTGATATGTACCACGTTCTCTATCATCATTGGAGTCTACGAGGATGCCGGTACGTGCCTCGCGCACGGGCGACCAGCCGTCCACACCCCTGTCCGCAGTTCCCCCCCTGTCAGCCCGGGTGGCATTCTTTCACATGCTCGTCAGAAACACCTCAACAAACGAGGGTAGGGCCGTGCTGAGAACCATGCCACTTAGATTTGCCAGCTCACAGGCAGGCTCCCTTGAGCCAGCTAATGCCCTAGAGGCCGAGTCGCTATCATATAATGCTAATCAGGAGAGCGCCGCGCTCCAAATGCCATTCTTGCATATATACTAATACATTTCAATAGTCCTTCGTGTCCGTCGGCACCCCGTCCTCCCTGGTGGCCGACACGCTGCCTTATAGTGGCAAAAATCGGTCACTAGGGATCTGGTGTTTTGAATTGATTTCGTTGAAATTGGCCAGTGCCTTGTCGTAATCCCAATGATTTGCTTTGAGGCATTCTTCCGTCGAAGCCATGTTCAGCCTCGTCTGAATGCTGAATCTGAGTCCCAGCACTTCGCGTTCCCAGACATCCTGAGGCTTGTCCGGTGTCTTGACTGCAAACAGAGAGTCCACGGGTATCTCAGGATGCCATGGTCGGCTAGGATCGACGGGGATCTGTGCCGTCGGCACATCCTTGTATCGGTCATCGGGTCGGAAGGGTGTTTGTCCAACCCCTATCCCTATCGGTATTCCTGCTGCCGGTGCTAGTTGTCCCGCCGGAAATGGTATCGCACCTTGAATGCTTTCGACAGCGGTGTTATTGACATGTTTGAGTTTGGGATACCACTGTCGTAATATCTGCACTGTGTCAGGCAGGTAACAGACGGGATTGCCATCGAGTATTATGTGCTGTAATTCTCGAAACTTGTCACTGAAGGCGATCAAACTATTCATGTTCTCAAGTTTATTGTCGCCCAAGTCGAGGCCCTGTATGCGGGGGAAGAACCGCGACAAGGCCTCGATGATTGTAACGTTTGTGATCTCGTTCTGTCTGAGACTGATCAGGTGCACACTTATGTTTCGTTGGTGATTGCTCGGCCAGACTTTCGTCTTGCAGACAGTCAAGATCGCTTCCCAGACCTTGGCACCATCTGTTGCGTTCTGGATGTCGGGTATTTGTTGGATCCCAGCATGGTTGGCCAGGTTGGTTAGGTTGAGGTGTTTGTCGGCTTCTATGTAGCAGCTGCGAATGACAGCGGCTATCTTGTCCGCCACCCCAATCGTGAACAGGTCGTCGTTAATGCCGTTGTTTTGCGAGCCGAAGCCAATATTGTTGTGTTGCTTGTATTGATTGTTTCCGTCCGCTCGAGGGCCGCTCGGGGGGATTTTGTTGCCAAGGTCGCTTCGTTGTCGTGATTCCTCAATTTTAATCGTAGTTCCGCTCCAACTGCTGCCATCCAACTGGTAGAATCGATTTTTGTCCCTTTCCCAGATTTCGATAAAGAGGACATGCACTTTGACCACTCTGTCTGATATGATTTGGCAACCTGACTTGCTTTTGAGAAAGCCTAGGACCGCGGATTTCTGATCCCGGGCTGGCATTGTCGAGTTTGTCCATCCCTTGACAACTAGCTCTATCGTGGAATTGCTAGCATGCTGTCCTTCTCCTCGGCCGCCGCCTCGGCCGCGTCCTCCTCCGTATTGGCCTCCTCCGCGGTAGCCGCCCTTCCCGAACGCCATCGAAAATGCCCCAATCTGGGAATTTACCCTTGATTGTCCCTGGATTTACCAACTCTGGAGTGAAATGGAGTATGTGTCGTGCGTTCAGCGGGCTCGAGATCTCTCCCAAAGCCTTCCAAGGGTGCCAAGAAACGAGAGATGGTTATATGACTGACGTTCCCCAAATCCCAAAGTGTGACCATGCAATTGTCACTCTGTAAATGTTGTTGGTATAGGTGACGTGGTTAATGTAAACGATGTACTCGTGTATGTGAATGTGGTCCTGACTGTGGTCTCCAAGTTTTCGTATGTGGCGGACGTGTGACGAGAGTGTGTCAAGGGAGTCACAGCAGGAGAAATCGGGACCTGCCGCAGGGAGGTTTTGTTGGTGATGAGACTTTGGAGATCGGCCAGGTCACAATGGCCGTGTCTGAGAATAGATTGTGGGACAAAGTGAAGAGGATATGGAACTTGTCAGGAACAAAAAGAACTTTGTCGTCGTAAAGTCGGCGGTTTAGGCGGCCCGGCCGTTTTCGGCATGGTCAAGATCTTGGCGTGCCGCCGCTTTTGATGGCTATAACAACCCTCGTCCCCTTCCCAACTCTTTTCCCATCAACCTGTTTTCCTTCTCACCTCCGTCGCCCTGGTGCACTCGTCGTGCGTCACGCGCTACCGCCTGCGTCCTTCTCTGCAGCATCAGGCCCCCGTGGGTTCTCACTAACCCCATCAAAGTCTGCCTCGCCTCTCCCGATGCACCCTCCCAATCCTCGATCCTCACGGCCTTCATGTCCTTGGACGTAGCCTGTTTCGACCCTCTTCAGGCCTCCTAACTCTTACGTTAGGCATTTGGTTCCAGCGGCCGCACAACCTCCAGGCTCAGCTGATCCGGGCGATCATCTCCACCTTCACCAAAGGTCCTGAAACGGTGATCAGCAACGGTGTGTGTCTTTGGACTGCCTTGCGAGGATGAATCGCACGACGTGCTTCTCTGGCGTTGGTTCCAGACTTGTGAAAGAGTTAGGAGATCATTATCAAAATAACCTTAGTTGTCGTGGTTGACACTCGACTCTTGCCGCACTGTCGACGTTGGGATTCTACGTCATGACACTGGTGGAGAACGATAGGGAAAACCGCGAGGCGTAGCTACTGTTCTTGGGTGTAGAGGCACTTTAAGCTGAGTACCGCACTTCCTATGTCTAATTATAAGAATACCGCACGAATTGACCGGCATGTGCCTGTATTGTTGCCTACGCTCCGCCTCGAATTTGCAGCGTCGAGCGGGGTTTAAGTCCTCGATTTTGGCCCTATGCGCTCGTGGGAAAAGGGCTGTCACCCAGCGACAGGAGCACGGTAACGTGTTACAAGTGGATTCTCACTTTCTGTCTCATTTGAGCTGGATGTGGTTACAGTGATTCCCAGCATCGGCGCCCGATGACGACATGACGCAGGGGAGACGTGGAAAGTCGACTTCACAAGACACCATTTCGCCCGGACGAACGTGGATGTCGATTCTCTTTCGCGGCAGATGGTCCTAGTAGTGGGTGGCGTGTACTTGTGCGGTCGGCTATTATTTTCGAAGAAGATTACGAGGACGTTAAAGATACCCCGAAAGACTAGCTGAAGCAGCTGAGTTAGGTGCTTCGGAGATGTTCTCATCGTCATTGAACCCTACGGGACTGGGGAGAACGAGCCAGGCTCCTTACGTCCCGTCCTAGACCACCGTCGTCGTGTCAATGCCGCGCTCAGGATACCTGCAGCCTCTGTCCTGATTGCGTTACGGTGGTATGACCTGCTCCACTTGGCGCCGCGATGGTCTGCTCTATCCGCACCGCTAGGAAACCCCTGGAAACATCAGCAAACGAGTTGTTTGCAGACGAGGGCGTGGAATCGGCAGTCGTGAAAACTTAGGACTGTGTCTTCTAGGAAAGTCAAAACTGGGTTGTCGTTGCAGTGCTGGCTGTCTATATGTACAGCACCAGATCCCCTACTCATCTCCAAAAGGCAAGTCTGTTCTGCTTTACATTTTCCTCAATCTTTGTCAACCGCTTTGTACCTATTTCATTGCTCCCCAGTCATGGCGATCTTCATCGCATATCAACCTCGAGTAAACGCACCGTCCCGTGAAAACAGCACCCGCAAGTCTCCCACAGTTGGGTCTTCCAGTTGTGTGTCTGCAGACAAAGCTCGAAATCTCCTAATCAAGCAAAGTCTGGGCAAAACGGATTCCGTCAATATTGTGTATTCGACTGCTTCTCACCAGGATGCTCGAGAGTATTTGGTGTTGCGAGAATATTTGGAGCCGATATGTCATATCCCGACATACGCGGCATCCAAGTTACTAGAGACCATGGTAGCGATGCGACCTTTAATAACAAAGTCGACGCTGGCGAGGGGGTCGGAGGTGGTGGGGGTGTTGGCCATGAAAGCGAAACCAGTGAGCTTCCATCCCTCCGAGAGATCATTGTACGGCGCGATACAGAACTTGGAGTCAGTCCAGGCCTCGGCCGCATGACTTTCGCATCGCCAGCCCTGGTCAAAAGGGACTAGTAAAGAGCGTGGCCACGAGAGTGACGGCTAGAGATAGTGCCAATCCTGTTATGTCCGCCGTCACAAGCGTGCAACAGGGTGCTAGCCAAGGTGAGTCAGGGAGGTGGGACCGTGCATGCTTATATATTATTCCAGCCAACCCGATTGTGCTGGATAATGACCAGCGAGTTGACACGCACTATGACAGCATCATCTTTGATTACAAAAGGCCCACCTGCGAAGGCATAGATCCAGTCTATCCTGGCGATGAGTCCCCAGATTTACCTGAGGATGTGCCAATTCAGGCACAGAGGACGGAAAGAACACTCCAGACTACTTGGCGAAGTGCAACACGGACAATCGTGCAAGCCACGAGCAGGCCCGAACAATGTTCAGGCGTTTTCAACATGTTGAGATGGATGATGTTTGCTTGCCGCCCAAACGAGCTTTCGAAGTAGGTTCACATAGAATAGATCGAGTCTAACTGGATTTAGGTGGAGGTTTGGTTGGCGTGGCTGATACCGAAACTCGGCACCTACTCGGCCCATCCCAGTGAAAGATGGCATATCTTCGATTCTCTCTTTCGTGTTTGACCGTTGACATGCACAATTTCGTTCCTCCCAAAAGTTGCCAAAAAGCACAATTTTCCTACAAAAAGCAAACAGATTAATCCAACTAATGTTGAGAGCTAGTGGGGTGCATCAGCTCCTGAGAACATCAATTGCAAAGACAAGGTTCTTCCATACCAAGGCTACCAGAGTGGACTTTACACAACCCTTTGAAGAGGAGCGCCTTCCATGGTACACACCAGATCAATTTTATCCGGTGCGGATTGGGGAGATCTTCGAAAACAAATATAAAGTGGTGGGGAAGCTCGGGTACGGTGCGTACTCTACAGTGTGGCTTTGCCGAAACGTGAAGTACGTGATACTTTTGAGTCCAGCCTCATACACCGTTGACTTCTTGAGCAGAGATACTGGCTTTGTGGCCATAAAAGTCTGCACTGGAGGAGTGGCCCGATCCCCACGCATTCATCGAGAGCTGCAATTTTACGAGCATGTCAGCTCCCTCGATTGCGAGCATCAGGGCCAAGCTTACATTCGTGGCCTCTTTGAGACATTCACAATCAACGGTCCCACCAGTCAACACTTGTGCCTAGTCCACCCTCCGATGCACATGACGATTCGAGAACTTCAGCAACAAAATCCGTCCCATCGGCTCAATGAGCAAATATTGAAGTGGACGCTGTTCAACTCACTCAGCGCGCTTTCCTTTCTACATGATGAAGCTAAGGTGGCACATACAGGTGACTTCTTATGGCTACGATATCCCCTGAAGTCTGACTGATAACCCGAAATAGATATCAACCCGTCAAATATTATGTTGACTGTCGCCGATGAGTCTATTCTCACCGATTTTGAAAGGGACGAAATCGAGGAGCCATCGCCCATGAAAGTCATTGATGACGTCCGCACAATCTATGGCTCCGGCAGTCTAGGTCTTCCAAAAGATTCCCTGTGGGGCCAGCCGGCGCTATGTGATTTTGGAGAGGCTCGAATCGGAGGACCTCACAAAGGACTTATTCAGCCTGAGGTGTATCGTGCCCCCGAAGTGTTGTTCAACATGGAATGGAACACGAGTGTTGATATTTGGAACGTTGCTGTCTTGGTAAGTACAGCTGTCACCCGCAGACTCCTCTGGACCAAACTCCCGCTGACTTTCACATCCTAGATATGGGATCTGTTTGAGAATCGACATTTATTTTATGCTCTGGACGAAAACAAAGAGTCGTCAGCAACCCACCATGTCGCCGAAATGGTCGGATATCTTGGTCTCCCTCCTCTTGAGTATATACAACGAAGCGAAGTCACAAAGAAGGTTTTTGATGAACAAGGTGAGTTTTCCAAACGTTCCACAAACCTACGCGTCAGCCTAATATGTGTCAGGTCGCTGGAAAGGCGCAGGCGGTGTGGATGCGCCACTGCTCTCACTTGAAGAGTCGGAAAAGGTTTTGGCTGGGAAAAATAAAGAACGATTTCTCAAATTCGTGAGATCAATGCTAAGATGGCTACCAGAAGAGAGAAAGAGAGCTTCTGAGCTCCTCCAAGACCCGTGGCTGGAGGGAGCAATTCCTTAAATTCTCTGTCGGTCCGTTATAAATCTCAGGCCAACAGGAGACACCGCACAATCGACGCGCACGAGTCCTCACGCAGGGCAGCAACGAATGATTCCGTGGAGGAAGGATTCTACGCAGAAACTGGGCGATTAATGAAGGACTGATGGGTAGGGCACGTTCGACCTAAGCATGGATCGAGGGAGGAGTTATCAATAGGTACACGGGTTGAAGGATAGGAAGGGCGTCCAGCAAATACCTCACTGCCTTAGTCATCTGGTATCTCAGCGATAACTCTTGACTAGGGCAGACTCCTGTCGCTTGGGCGCCATTGGTGTCTCAACCGGTGAGGCATTCAAGGTTTGGAGAACAGTGCGGCACAGACTGGATGGGCTTTTGCTCAGTGGTGTGCTGCTGTCACACTGGCCAACGATTGCCTTCGACACCTCCTGCCTCCCTGTCGACATTGCTGCCTGCGAAATGGTTGGCTCTCGATGTTCGATGACAGGCAACCTCCGGTTCCGCAAGAGGCACGGACCCTAGGATCTGGTCACCAGCAGTTCAGATGCATACGAATGGGAGTGACGGTAGTTATTGGCGTGTCGATGGATCCTCTCGATCCCCATGTTGGAGGACGCAGCATCATTCCCTCTTTCGACGAGTTGCCTCAAGCCGCAACCTGAACTCCACAACCTGATGGCTTCAGCCTCGAAGAAACCACTCTTCTCTGCAGTTCTTTGTGAGAGGGTTTTGCGAGGGTCACAGAAGGTGCTCTTCCATAGGAGACTATGAGAAGATCCATCGAGATCCTTACTATACATATCCTTCAGGCGCCATCCTGGGGCCAGTGAAGGCATCCATCCTGTCGGTGAATAGACGATTCCATTGTTTCTGGTCCCGCTGAAGCCAGCATGGGTGAAGGGAGTTCAAGTCTGCGACGAGGGGAGACTAGAGTCGGCGTTCTTGCCAACGAGGGAAATCAACCTCCCAAAAGCGGCGGCCCCTACCGCCATATCCGGAGGGCCCGACTCAAAAGACCCTCTCAGGCATCACCACGTGACCGGAACTAGCCTCAATGCGGAACGTTCGATGGCTAGTCCGTTTTCGGCTGCGCCTCTTTGTCGGCTGGTGTCCTGATTGGTCCGTGATCGATAGGGGCTTCATGCGCCCTCGCCACCAGGCCTTCAGAAGAGACCATGACGGTAGAACGCTGTACTGGGCAGACAGGTTCATGTTCCCTCAATGTACGTGCCATGCTCTATCGACCGTTTGCTCGATCTTCGGGCGGAGCCGGGCTGGTCGTCTTACTACTACCAAAACGACCGATGCCTCCAAAGCCGCCCAAGTCCCGTTTGAAGAATTTGCCTATGTTCTTCAAGTTCTCGTTTAACTTCGCTCCAGCCTCCGCGCCAGAGAAGACACCGTCTCCTGCCACGTTCCCGCCTGCTGCACCACTTCCAAATGTCGGGCTCGTGGCCCCGTCCCGTGGCGTCCCAAGACCAGGACTGCTGAAGCGGTCAATGATCGCACTGCCTAGCCCTGATGCGTCAAACTTCATGTTCGCCGGCAGGTTTGCTGTGCTCAACGATGCAGCCGCGGAATTCCCCAGCGCGGAGAGGTTGTGGAGGGCTGCTGCAGGAGTCACCGCTGCGCCAGGACCCGACATTGACGGTCCCAGCGTCAGAGGTGTAAGGAGAGGCGACTTCTCCACAAGCGAGTCTTTATACCGCGGGCTGAATTTGTGCATTTGATATAGCTCAATCAGCTGATTTTGTTCCGGCTTTGTGCGAATCCCTTTGAGTTCGAGAACCTTGCGGAAGTTGACTTCTGACAGGTCTGCAATGTGGATCAAGTATGCCTGAACGAGCGCTTCCGGGGGTGAAGGTCGCACTTGCAGAGTCTTCAGCAGCGGTTCAATCTTTGCAAACGCAGTAGTCACACGTTTGAGAAACAGCGGTGGTGGGGTTCCAGGCAGTAGGTGGCTCAGTATGTTTCGTATCTCGTGTGTGTCGAGCAACATCTGCTCCGCTCCACCCTCTGAGATGGGCTTGCATTGGACAATGTTTGTAAGGTACGTCGACGCAAGAAGCTCAACTAAATTGTCGGCGAAAGCACGAGCGTACTGTTGCTTGTGGAGCATCCCTAATATCTCGCTTGACCGGTCTTTGATGCGATTTTGCAAACCGGCAATGTAGGTGCTTTGGTTCTCGCCAATCTCGATCTTCGACCAAGCCGTGTTCCGCATCTCTCGCCAGCTAGGCTCTAGGTCGACCTCAACCCGACGGACTAGGCCTCGGACTGCTGCACTGGCAATACCCATAAAAGCGTCCGCTTGGCTTTGCAGATCGACCTTCTCTTTCAGTGGCTCGTCTATGCGACTTTTAATCTTCTCTTCCAGAGAAATGGATGTGTTGAAACAGTAATCGGCGGTATTGAGCACCAAGATAACATCTTCAACGGTAGGAATCCTCGATGGAGTCCCGCCAGTTGGCTTCTCCGAGATGTAGAATAGCAGTACTTGCTGTGCATATTGATCGAGATATCGCGCGAATACCTTCGTCAACTCCAGTAAAGGCTGACCGGTAGAGAGCTTTGCACATTGTGCGAGAGACAGCCGGTAGAAGTTGAAGAGTTCGGTCGACGAGGTAATGACCTGCTGAGAGGAGAAATCTTCTTCTGAATTTCTGATAGGTCGCTGTTTGTACTGCGGCATCAATGCAGCCAGTTCTTTGTCTTGTGCTTCGACCCACAGGCTCAGATATGGTTCAAAGGCATCGGAGATAGGCTGGCCAAAGATCGGCGTGTCGCTCGCCGAAGCCATAGTGTCGATGGAGGCCCTTGAGCTCTGGTTGAACCTCTTCTCGAGGCTGTGCTCGAAGTCGAGTGTTTGCTGCAAACACGACAGTAAGAGCTTGACATCGATCATTTGTCCATTGCGAGTGGAGCGTGACAGAATGCCCTTGTAGTCGTCCCGTGTGCCTTCGGCAAAGACGTTCGCGAGAATCTCATTAACTCGCCAATGCGACGGAAATATTGCAGCATGCTCCTCATCGTAGATCTTCAACGTCTTCTTGAACCACGCGTATCTCCGATCAATATTGTCCAGTGACCCGGCTTCTTGATCGCCTTTGAAGATATGCCGGTACTGGCGAAGTTGGGTATTGCAGTACCAGGTGGTCAACCTAGAGCGGGCTGAATCGCCCAGAGCATCTACCACAAGACACGACTCATGAAGGAGGCCTCGTTTCTGTGCAACCTCTTCTTTGGTGAATGTAATCTCGAAGTCCTCGCATACTTGTTCTAGCAGCTCTCTTTGCAGATCCGCCACATTTCTGCTTAAGGTCGCGATCTGATCAATCGAACGATAGGACTTGAAATGTGCCATCAGCTGGATCACCGCTTGCAGCAGCTGCGCACATTCCCGGTATTGTCTGGTTTTGCTCATGGCTCGCAGCTGTTCGTAGGCGGTCGTCAGCATCTGCAGCCGCTTCAGAGCCGTCATTGACAGCGTCAAATTCTTCTTCGTATTATCCAACTGTTTGATATCGGCCGTCATCTCGGTGATGTTCCGTTCCGTCTGCAATGCTCGCTCGCGGACGCTCTCGATCCGCTCGAAGAGCTCGGCCAACTCGGCTTTGGATACCTCCATACGTTGGAGACATTCTGCATTCGATTGGATTTGCTCGTCCTCGAGAGCCTCGATTTCGTTTTCGAGGTCATCTTGGTATGCTTGTAGGATCTGGGATGTCTGTTTTACAGACGAGAGAGTGGAAGGATGCGAGAATATCTGATTGAGGTGTGCTATGGGGTCATAGTCATCTTTACTTATCAGCAGAATGTCAGCGTTGTCTACCACGATCACCTTACCTGAATCTAGTACGTCCACTTCTGTCTGTATGCCATTGACAGGCATCTGAACTAGGTGAGTGAGAACTGAGACACCGCAGATCGATTAATTGGTGGGACGTGATACGCATTTCCTCGAAGAGTGATTCAAGGCAAGTCCAATTGTTGTTGCCGAGACACGGTGCCCTTGTATCAGAGGACATCACGACGAGTACGAGCAACGTGTTCCCCTGTGCTCCCCCCGCAAGGTCCTGGTTTGCTCAGCGGATCTCGCCAGTTGGGGGGTTCCACGTAAAGGGCTTAGCGTCTCGGCGCCGGCGGTTCTGTAACGCCGCCGTACGTGCCCTGCTCACCACGGCCTCTGATTGGTAGTGGGCCTTTCACCTCCACCATGTTCAATCAAAGCGCGATCAGTGAAACGCAGTACAAGCGATCCGTCGAGAGAGAAAGCAAAAATGACTCCGTGTCTCAAAAGCCTCAACGTGGTCTGTCAACACCAACCACTGAATGCCCTTTCAGTTATCGCTGCATCTTCAAAATACGAAGGGAGCAAAGTCTAAACCGACTGAACCTGCCATCGATAAAGAGATCAAAGCGATTCGGAACTGACGAATTAGCGATCCGTGAACTCCTGATCTGCTCCTTGCGATAGCCGATCCGAAAGGGTCAGTATTCCTTTCAGCCGAGCCTCATCGGTTGATCGATCTCTGGAGAAACCAAGTGGTAAGTGTCTGGTCCAAGCACGGAAATGGAATGGAAATCATCATACCTTCACGTAAAGTTGCGCCATGCTCCTCAAGAAGCTTCACAATAGCACTTCTCTGTACAAACACTTCGTAGGCCCCATACCCAGCTGCCCAGAAGAGCGAATTTCGATTTGAGTACGGGAAGGCTTCGCCTAGCATAACCCCAATCTGTTCCAAAGTCCACTTGCCTATGACCAGCTCCATAGCCACTTCAAGGACCGTCTGACGTGCTATAGTCCTCTTATCGAGCTGTATATTGGGATGACCGAGAAAGAGACTCACCATGGATTCGTTTCCATATCGGACTGCAACAAATATCGGCGTCAAGGCCCATCCTCGTTGGTTTGCAATATTGACATCGACTTCCCTTCGGCGCAATGCCTGTTTCAAAACTCCTGATCGTTTCCGGTCACGACCAGTGATAGCAGAGATTTGCGCTTGTGCATTACGTTGATGTCGACATCATCTCGGTTCATGGCATCGCAGGTAGGCAATGCCCAAGACGCTTCTCCCTTTCGATCTCAGGTTGATTTTGATGCCTTCCTGGTCGAGATGATCAAGGGCAATTGCTTCATGACCTTGACTTGCTGCGTACAGTATCGGGGTCGATTTCGCCTTCGCCGCACTTCTGGCATTGATGTCAACATCCTCGCGGCGGACTAGAGTCTGCACGATCTCTCTCTGGCCCGACTCATCAGCAAGGGATTTTGGAGTACGACCACATTGGGCGTTGTAATCGGCTGAAAAGTCAACGATCCGCTTGTCTATAAAGTCATGCGTCTTACTGCGACGACTGAGGGCCGGCTTCAGAAAAGAATGACCCAGAGAAGTCACCTAACGATAAACTGCACAGCCGACATTTGGCCACTGACTCAAACAAGTGTGCCACAATATTGCAGCCGGTTCTGAGAAGTCTATCGTATGACCAACTTTGCACCTTAAGAGATCTCCTCTCAGATCAGACTGTCTCCCTTAGCCCGCTGGATCTTGAAATGCTCTCTTAAGTGCTCACCGCCCCAACCTCCGGCCTCGTCGTCCTTGAAATCAGAGTAACCTTCTGGCCAAATCCCCCATGCTTTGCCGCCAGCACTCTCATCCGTGGCGGATCGGACCATCGCGTCGACAACAAAGTCTATGCTGGCCCACGACGGTTTGAACCCAGATTCCTCCAGCCGAGGTAGAGCTGACTGGACCAGAGGGGTGTTGATCCAGTAGGGCGCAATCAAGTTGACCCGGACGTTCATCGTGGCTGTCGTGTGCCGGAGGCCGCGGAAGATGCCACGAACGGCAACTATCGTTCAAATCAACGTGCGCTCATTATCAACGAAACAAGAAAATACTTACACTTCGCCGCGTTATAGTCGGTGTTGGTGGGCATGTCGACATAAGATGCCAGAGAACCAGTCATGATCAACGACTTGGATGCCTTCGGCGGCCCGACCTTCGCAGGCAGACGCATGTAATGCAAGGCCAACCAGCAGTTGTCGTACACGCCCAGGAAATTCACCGCAGTTCCTTTCCGTGTCGGACGTACCGGCACGATATCAGAGTCTAATGAGGGCTCGGGTGCTGCGAGGACTTGGTCTGCAATGCTGCCCTTGTCACCTTCGATGCCAGCATTCAATACGGCGACGTCTAGCGTTTCTCTGGGACCGAAAGAAGCTGCGTGCTTGAATGCCGCTACGCTCGACTCCCAACTGGTCGTGTCGCAGTGGACGAAGGAGACATGATAGCCTTTGGCGCTCAATTCAGCGGCAGCTTTCTCCCCCGCAGCGTCCTGAACGTCCGCAATGGTCACGTATGCGCCACCCTCAGCGAAACGTGTCGCTGTCGCCAGTCCGATGCCTGATGCAGCGCCTTGTACCAGTCAGATGGTCCGCCAACTAATTAAGCACGTCGACCGTACCTGTGATAATTGTTGACCTGTCCTTCAAGGCCGACGCATCCAGGTGTTCGGGCATTGTGAGATGTGGCTGTGGTGTAACGGGCGTCTTTTGTCTTTGGGTGCCGACTTAAATCTGTTGATCAATACTTCCGGGCTTCATGGCAAACAGCTGGTGCGTCCCTGACGGGAGAAGAGAGGCGACCCTCCACCTACATATATGGGGTGCAACGGTGGCCCCTCGGTTTTCCACGACATAGGCGCCCAAGCAGCAAGAATAGCTGAAAAGGGATATTGTCCAGGACCACTTGCTCGTGTTTCTCGAACCGCCGGATCGCGTCATTGGCTTAAACGAGTACATGGCTCGCTTCTGCTATTGGCAATTTTAGACCTTCCACGGCTGTTCAGTTGTGCCTAGGCAATCCGGTGTCGAGTCAGGGCAGAAAGGCGGGGTCATTGCCAGCGTCCCGGTCCTCCCTAACACAAAGATGCATTCGTAGTTGTTCGACCAGCGACCCAGAAACAGCTGCCACCTGGTATGTTGCTACGATTCTCTTTTCCACACAAAGGGCTGCCGTGTCCAATTGGCAAGTTCCCGACGAGCGGGCTCTCACCTCTGCCAGGCTGGTTGGCAATCCCACCATCGGTGATATCGATTGCATGCATATAGGGGGCAGTGCAAACAGTCCCAGAACCGACTCTGTTGCCGCTCGCCTTGCTTCAAGGAGAATGCAGCAGATGTAGCGTCATAGGCGACCTCACACCAGTACCTTCTCATGTGCGATAAACCCGGACCTGAGCAGATGGGTTGCTCGGGCGTCGGGCGTTTGGCGTTTCAGGGTGGGATAGAGAGAAACTCCCAGCCATTTCAGGTCAAGGTCGAGCTCGGACTATAAGTGACAGAAAGAGATGAGACCGAATGAGGTGATGTCGTACAGTAAGATATTCCGCTCCCCGAAGAGGTACCAGCCAATGGTCAAGACAAGCTAAGTAACCTATATCGCCGACTGTTGACAAGATATGTGTAGAATGGATACCGAGTTCGTCTACTCCGTATGACATCTAGCTAGAATATACTCTTGTTTGCACTTCTTCGAGCTTGAGAGCACTCGGGTCTGAGGTGATGAGATCCGAGTCACCACGCTCGTCTGCAATAGGAACCGGATACAAGCCACTCCGGAGGATGAGGCACTTTGAAGATTGGTAACAGCAAGTATAACACTAGACTGGACTGTGGTGACTGGCACTCGTTCAAATGACTTATTCCGAGACTCCGTGGAATATCCTGCAGCCTCTTCCAAGTAGACATGGCGCCTCCATGCCCTAGCCTCGTCTAAATCCGACGAACTCGTTTTGTCGCTATAGCAGAGTTTTCCGAAGCCTGATATTAGCGGTTGAGGTAGGTACAGGTAGAGATCCGTGCCTGGAGGACAGAAGCGACGACTGACGACTGCTGAGGACAGTACGTGGGCCTTGAAATGCATTCCAGATCCCTTGCCCTGGTCAATACGCCTTTCAGCTCAATTCACAGCATGAAGCTGCTGACACAACGCGTCTGGCAGCCGGAGCACTCTGCCTGCACATGTTTCGCAATCAAGGCTGCCCTCTGATCTCGCCGGGATACGAGGAAGAAGGTGGGGAGGCCGGATCTAGGCCAACGCCGACCTGCACTTGGACACGGTATTGGCTTCAGCTGGTCTTGCACGGCAAGAAATCAATTGGCCTCTTAGCCAGCGTGAAAGGTGCTGTTTGTAAATGTGCTCTACTCAGACTCGACTTGCTCTTCAGCCAGCCCACCTTTTCAACGTGCAAAGCAGACATCTACTTTGAACTCTTCAGCCAGCCTTCAGTTCCAGCCGCAAAGCAGACATATCTCATGCACTTTCCAGCCAGCCACCGTTTCCGGATGCCTTACGGTTGGCCCTTTGGCCGATACTTCTCAGAGTGAGGAAGAATCTGTGGCTTATTCCTCCTGCAGTCTGTCCAGCTGAGCAAACGTTGCCCGTATCTCGGACTTGGTTATTTATGAAGAGGCCCGCCTTCTCCAAGATGAAGGTATTTTGAAACAACTTCAGTTCTAAAGAATCTTTGATTCAGTTGAGAGTGAACTTCTCAGATGGCATCTCAGGCACCTCCTGCTCCTAGAGCACAGCATGGTCGGCTCATCGTCATTCTTAAAGATCCAAGCAAGGTGGAAAGCGCACCACAAGCTGCTGAAAGCCTAGCCTCGCGTCCAGCCGACGCTTCATCTGCTGTCGATGAGACATCGGCAGCAGAGGTTGCCGCAGAGACTACTGACTCTCCATCCGTGCAGGACATTCTCGACCGACATGATGCTTCAATGATGCTGATGTTCGGTGCTACGACAGAGCGAGTCCGAAACGACCAAGCACACTTCTCGGTCATGTCGGCCATGGGTGCTGCTACTCAGGAAGATTCACAAGCTCCACAGACTGATGATCTGCCTGACATGTCTCTCTTCCATCACGTTGATGCCCATCCAGAAAAGCTAGAGCAGCTTAGATCGGAGCTCCTCGCGCACGACGACGTTGATGCAGCTTATATTAAGCCTCCTGTTCTTCCGCCATTAGTCAGCGTACCAGTGCCAACAAAGGCACGGGTCCCGTCAACTACTCCTAATTTCATCGGAAATCAGATCTATCTCAATGCGGCACCAGACGGCATAGATGCCTCTTATGCTAGTACCCACTTTGCGACCAAGGGTGGTCTGGGAGACGGGATCAATATCATTGATTGCGAACACGGATGGCATTTTACGCACGAGGACCTACAACTGAACAAGGGTGGCATCGTTGTCGGTACGGGCACTACTAACCAGCAAAATGCATTTCACGGTACTGCTGTTGCTGGCATCATCAGCGGAGACAGAAATCCTTTCGGCGTCACCGGCATTGCTCCAAATGCCACTTTCAGCGCTGCTTCGTGGGCTGAGATGGATTCTGCTGCGGCTATCAATGGTGCATGTGAGAAACTTGGTCCAGGCGATATCTTGTTGCTTGAAGGACAAATGGCCGGACCTATGAAGAAGGATGCAACTGACGTTGGTTTGATTCCCATGGAATGGTGGCCGGATAACCTTGCGGTAATCCGGAAAGCGGTTGCGAAGGGGATCGTTGTTGTCGAGGCGGCTGGCAACGGCTATCAGAATCTTGATGATCCTGTCTACGAAACCAACCCTACCTTTGGTTCGTCGTGGAAGAATCCATTGAATCCAAACAATCCTTCATCTGGTGCAATCATTGTCGGCGCTGGTAACCCACCACCACGGACTCATGGCCGAGATTGGGGTGCAGACAGGTCAATTTGCGACTACTCCAACTATGGTTCTCGAGTTGACTGTCAGGGTTGGGGTAGGGAGGTCACAACGACAGGATATGGTGACCTTCAAGGCGGAACTGTGGACACCATGTACACCGACAAATTCAATGGCACGTCCAGCGCTTCTCCTGTGGTGGTTGGAGCCTTGGCTGTGCTTCAAGGGATCCTAAAAGCGGCCAACAGGCCACTGCTCACTCCGAGTCGAGCTCTGAAGTTGCTGCGCGATACAGGTTCGCCGCAGCAGGACGGCCAACAGGGACCCAAGACACGGAGGATTGGCAATCGCCCCGACTTGCGAAAGCTGATTCCAGTTGTTGTTGCAGGGTGACGGGCTTCGGCACTGCGAGAGTTGGTGGGTTGTGGAGAGACATGTGTGTCGAGTTGCGTTTGAACATTGGGTAACGCGTTCTTTATTTTATGTGATCTGGTCACCCATGGTGACTTCTCGGATGTGATTTAGCTATCGAAGTGCATGGAATTATGCGCAAAGCCATTTCGATTCAATTCCTCAATTTTCCATCGGACAAATTATAAGGACCATCATCACTCTGCCATCATTGCGTGCTTGCTGACGTAGTAAAAATAAGAAGGATAATAGTTAAGACGGAGGTGAGGATAGGAGAGGACATCTCTTGATGCGAGAGTAAAAGTAGCGACCTACCAAGCGCGGCTACCATACCTAAACGGGTTTGGCTCTAAATGGGGGCTCAACGCATGCCATTGTGAGTCCATCGTTTTTGGCGGCAGATGCGCCCTCTTTAGCAGGGCAGCATCAGCAGGAGTGACATTCCTAGATGCAGCAGGTGTCGATCCAGATCCACTCGTATCCGTCAGCTATTCCTGAGCTTCAGATAGCCCTTCATCGTTGGTGCGAGCCCCCTCTCGATATCTTGGAGGGTAACTTCTTCCTCTTCCCATGTATGAGAAAGGATGGCACACTTTCTGGGAGCTCTGCCGGAGGGGCAATTGTGTACTTGGAGGTCTCTGGTGTGCCATTGTTCTCCAGCCTGAGGCCGCACATTGTCACCGAATCGGCAGTCATTCCAGTATAGTGCAGAACCATGAGACCCAGAGAATTTGGCACAACTGCACGTCTTGGGATTCGACAGCTCCGGCATCATCATCAGGGGCGACTCTTCTGTTCTGTTGGACATTGGGAAGATCACGAGTACGATGGAGCTCCTTCGGTCTAACTACTGATTGGTCTGATCTCCACTCTGTCTCGATGAGGCAACGCGCTGCCAAGAGATTTCTCCATCGTCTTCAATCTTTTGTCTTCGGACATTTTCATCCTCAAACACAACCTTGTCACCGCAGAGCCGTGATCGACGTGCACATACAAGGTATTCTATGTTCTGGCTGAAGCGAGCGCGGGCGCCATGCACTCTCCACCGCCAATACATGTTCGAGTTCTGCCCGTTGAGCGAGATCCCTCGTCTTCCACAAATGTCGAAAGCTCGGTGTTCTCTTAGCCAGTGGCACTCTCTTAGCAACTCTTCCAAGGCAACTCAAAGTAAGCTCCCTCTCCATCTCTATTCGCTCGCATCACACCTAGTTTCCCCACCTCAATGATGAACACAAGAAACCTCATGGCATAGGAAGAGCCGGAAAAGGCATGCTGGGAAAGCAAAAATCCTCGTCCAACAAACATGGATTGGAGGCAAGCGCATCGTCAAATGCGCCGACCCTCGTCCCAGCGTCGGTGCTTAGAACTTTGGTTCTTCTGAAATATTCGTTCAACTTGTGCACTGTCCGTTCGAGAAGCTGTTGTGGGGGATGTTCACTGACTTTGTCCGAAGTTCTAGGGAAGGGGACCGTAAGTCGATACCTGGTTCCGTTCTACACTAATACCTCCGATGGGAGTGAGCGAAAGAACACCGCGACAGATAGGGCACCTGCCACCTGCTGGTTCACGGCGTATGCTCCTGTTCGATTGATGTCATGATTTTAAAGGCCTGGAGGGTCGGATTGGCCGCTGTCTCAGAAGCTCCCAGTGGAGGGAATCTAGCAACCACGTTCAACTTCCTCGTTGCTATGCTCGGATCGTGGTGCATATCGATTGGTTGCTCGAGCAGTCTCCCTTTTTGCGTCTATCGTACTACACATTTTTCATCCAAAGCTACTACATTTCTACCGCAGATGACCGCAACAATTGCCCGTGACTCGAACCCTACAACTCCCATGCTTATGCGTGAAAGCAAAGACTGACCATTGTCAATATTTGACACAAATCCCCATCCCACGTCACCCCTGATGCACCTTCTTCAGCCTCGTACTTCCCTCATACAGCCCTCTATCAATTGCTGCCGCCACAGTAAGTGTGCCGCCGACCACAGCACATACACCCGTCAGGAAGTTGGCGAACGTCTTGGGCCGTGCTTCCCTATTGATGACCTTCATCGGCGAGATGTCGTAGCTAAAGAAGACGCCGGGAATGCCACCATGGGCGTGTAACCTCTCCTTGTGCCCCTCGGCGGCATCATTCCCGCCCGCCAGACTCCTCTTGTGGCTTGTCACGCTGTACTGATGCGTTTCGATGCTCCCCTGCGACCCGGCGCCCTTGCCCTGCATGCCCAGGGGAATCAAGTCCGCCATTCGAGAGTGCTGTTTTTGCGAGCGGTCCTCGTCCCACCCGAGAGGCAGGTACGACGTGCTCACAACCTTGATAAAGTACATGAAGTTGAACCCCGGCTCGTCGGTCTCCTGCTTCACGCCGTCTAGCGGGTTCGAATGGTGATGGTCACTCCACTTGGAGCCTTCCTGGCCGTCGAGCTGCGGTCCAAACCTGAGGCTGTGGATCTCGTGCGTAAAAGTGTGGCCTCCTTCCACGGGCGTGTCGAAGTAATTGTTCAGATCGTGGACGTGCATGTTGCCGTTGGAGAAGGAGCGGCCTGGCGCGATGTGGAAATTGCCCACGACCTTGTTCACGCGGATGACGCCCTCGATGCGGCACCCTTCCTGGCGCTGGGCGTCGAGTCTCTCGCCGTAGCCTTCTCTTTCGCACTGTTCGACGCCCTCCCCCCGCCCGAACGCCCAGCTATTGGCCGCGTACGCCTCGCGCACCTCGTCGCACGTGTTGCAGCAGCCGGGCTTCTGGGCGTTCGGGGGCGCCGGCGCGCTGTAGCAGTTGCCGCAGTAATCGGGGTCTAGGTGCACTGCGTTGTCTTTCTGATCATGCAACATCATGGCAGTCGTGTCGATGACTTGAGATCCCTCGCTCCGGGAGGAGAGGCGCACTTTGTTCACCCCATGGACGACTCCCGTCTGCTGTTCGCCCGACACATCCATGACATCGAGGGTGAGCAGTTCGCAGGGGATCCGCGGGAAGCTTATGTTGAGGTGGATTTCCATCTTCTCACCTGTGACGGAAAGGAAGACCAGACAGGTTAGCATGAGTTCACGTCGCTCTGGACTCAGCAATGGTTGTTGGTGTTCGGAGAGTCGCTCTCTTACCTCGCCCCTTGTCCACAATCAACTCCGGCATGACCAGGATCTTCCGGTACTCGGCCCATTCTCCCCACACCAAGTAAAATATAATGAGGATAGAGGCGATCGTGACAATCCCGCCAGACGTCGTCCGCACACGAGCATCTTCGACCGTCTTCGTGAAAGCGTCCAGCTTGTGGAACCGGGACCTCGTAGCCATGACGTGTTATTATCCCCAGTATTCCTTCTTCGATCGCACAAAGGAGTATTCTCGCCGGTGAAGTTGAGGGAGAGAGGACTTCCGAAGCTTGGGCACAGCGCAGGTAAGCAAGAAGGATGCCGAATGGCAGCGCGAGCCCAGCCCCGCGGGGGAAGCGACGGGAAAAGACGAAACGGGACAGCAAGACGCCGAGGTGAATCTAAAGGGGGCGCAATCCAGTGTCACCGATCAAAGAGCTTCATGGGCACGGATATCGACATGTTGGTTGCGGAGGAAAGTGTCGAGGCTGAAACGACCATGCGCGCACACAATGTGAAGTCGAAGGGGACAGATCTTCTCCAACGCGACTCGTATTCCAAAATTTCCCCATCCGGAGATTCTCTGGCAGGGGTCCAGATCTGCATCCCTTTCGATATTCTGCCCGCAGAGTGTTGCTGTTGTTGTCTAAGGTATGTCAAGGAGTGGACGGGACGCGAAAGTCAGCACTTTGGTTCAATCATGCAATCAATTGACTATGGATTACAGGAAGCTCTAAACCTCAACCACGAAGGGACGCTTGATGCTCGAACCTGTTCTCGTTCCATCCATTTCCTGTCCACTTTTTGGTCTGCATACCACCAGTTCTTTCAAACCATTTCCTCATTGCCGGGATATCGCTAAAAGGGAAAAAGATGGCAAGAGGAACCCCGAGTCTGACCGACACCGAACGCCAATATGGATGACACAGTGACAATCGCTCAAGCGTGAGATCTCGTCAGTGCAACACCTATGTCGTCGCAGAAATCGTCTAGTCAACCTCCTCCATGGCGCTCTCGCCGACAGCCTCGGCGGAAGGAGCGTCTTCAGTCTCCTTCTCCTCGGCCGCCTCTGCCTCCTCGTCAACATTCAAGCCGAGAGAGACGAGCTTGTGGATACGCTCAGCGAAGCTGGCGGGCTCTTCAATGGTGAAGCCAGAAACCAGCAAAGAGGTCTCGAAGAGAAGTTGGGTGATCGACTTGACAGTGCGGTCATTTTCGCCATCAGCTTCAACCTTCTTCTTGAGCTCCTTGATGATGGGAGACTTGGGCGAGATCTCGAACGTCTTCTTGGATGACATGTAGGAGGACATGGAGGTGTCACGGAGAGCTTGGGCCTTCATGATGCGCTCCATGTTTGCAGACCAGCCGAATTGGCCGGTACGGATGGCGCAAGGTGAACCGACGAGCTTGTGAGAGACGACCACCTTCTCGACCTTGTCGCCGAGGATGTTCTTGAGGCTCTTAGCCAGGCCCTCATACTCCTTTTCCTCCTTCTCACGTTCCTTCTTCTCCTCGTCAGTCTCTTCCATCTCGAAGTCCTTGGTGATGTCGACGAGCTTCTTGCCATCGAATTCCTTGAG
This sequence comes from Phialophora expanda, assembly GCA_016109585.1. Lineage (NCBI taxonomy): Eukaryota > Fungi > Ascomycota > Eurotiomycetes > Chaetothyriales > Herpotrichiellaceae > Phialophora > Phialophora expanda. Next base: position 906,638 of record JADWPR010000010.1, read on the forward strand.
CTGAGTCATGGCATACTCGTCGATGGGGTCAACCAAGAACAAGACCTCGAAGTTCTTCTCCTTCAGGGAGTCGAGGAATGGAGACTTCTGAACAGCCTTGATGGATTCGCCGGTGATGTAGTAGATTTGCTTCTGGTGTTCTTGCATGCGGGTGACGTAGTCGGTCAGAGAGGTCGTCTCCTCACCAGACTTGGTCGAGCTGAAGCGCAGGAGCTTGGCGAGAGCCTGCCGATTCTGAGAGTCTTCGTGGATACCGAGCTTGATGTTCTTGCTGAATGCAGAGTAGAACTTGTCGAACTGCTCGCGATCCTCGGCGATCTCATTGAAAAGCTCAAGGGTCTTCTTGACAATGTTCTTCTTGATGACCTTCATAATCTTGTTCTGCTGGAGAGTCTCGCGCGACAAGTTGAGGGGGAGATCTTCAGAATCGACGACACCCTTGATGAAGCCAAGCCACTCAGGGATCAGGTCGGTAGCGTCGTCGGTGATGAAGACGCGGCGGACGTAGAGCTTGATGTTGTTCTTGGTCTTCTTCGTCTCGAAGAGGTCGAACGGAGCGCGCTTGGGGACGAACAAGATGGCGCGGAATTCGAGCTGACCCTCAACGGAGAAGTGCTTGACAGCAAGGTGGTCTTCCCAGTCGTTTGACAGCGACTTGTAGAAGGAAGCATATTCTTCTTGCGTGATATCGGAGGGATTGCGGGTCCAGATGGGCTTGGTCTTGTTGAGTTCTTCCTCTTCGATCTTGGACTCCTTGACCTTCTTGGTCTTAGGCTTCTTCTCCTTGTCTTCCTCATCGTCGTCAACTTCCTCAATCTTGGCCTTTTTCTCGCCGTCTTCCTCAACCTCCTCAGCTTCCTCATCGGGGACTTCTTTCTCAGTCTCCTTGAGCACATGGAGGTAGATGGGATAAGAGATGAACTCGGAGTGCTTCTTGACGACTTCCTTGATCTTCGACTCGTTCAGGTAGTCGGTCTGTTCATCCTTGAGGTGAAGAATGATCTTGGTGCCACGGCCCAACTGCTCACCACTCTCGTCCTGAGTGATGGTGAAAGTGCCGCCTGCGCTAGACTCCCAGATGTATTGCTCGTCGTCATTGTTCTTGGAGACAACTGTGACCTTATCGGCGACCAAGTAGGCGGAGTAGAAACCGACACCAAATTGACCGATCATCGAGATATCGGCACCTGCGGTCAAGGCTTCCATGAACTGCTTGGTCCCGGATCGGGCGATCGTACCGAGGTTGTTGACAAGATCCTAGTGAGAATGTTAGTCGCTGCGTCGCTACAGACCAGGTTACAAATGTTCACTTACGGCTTTGGTCATGCCAATACCGGTATCGCGGATGGTGAGAGTCTTGGACTCTTTGTCGGGGATGATGTCGATTCTGAGGTCTTTGCCAGAGTCCAGCTTGCTGGGGTCTGACAGAGCCTCATATCGAATCTTGTCAAGGGCATCGGAGGCATTGGAGATCAGTTCCCGAAGGAAGATCTCTTTGTTTGAGTAGACAGTGTTGATGATGAGGGAGAGCAGCTGAGAGATCTCAGCCTGAAACTCGAAGCTTTCCGAAGCCATTGCTGCGGTGTTGTGGAGGATATTAGGTCTGAGGGAGAACAAGAAGTCAGTACGAGTGAACTTAAAAGTGAAGCTCAGCTCAATGGGTGCCGCCTGCTCAGATCGTCCTCCGTCGCACTTGGAGAAGCCGGATCGGGTAGGCAACTGCCACTGGGCATGGCGAAGTGTCACAAAGGGGTTAGACTTACGGTTCAAGAGTAAGTTCGGGAGAGAGACAGGTGAGTGGACTGTCGTCGAGGCAGGGAAATGAGAGTTTATCCGTGATAAGTTGGTGAGAGGGAGGAAAGGCTTCAGCAACGGCTATATAGGACAGAAAATCTATTCATGATTCTACGGCCTTCGATTGAGTCCTGCCTCCAGGCGGCCACCTGAATGGTCCGCCAGCTCACTGTGGGTCTTTCTGTCGCCAAGGCTTCAGGGCTTAAGCTTAGTCAATGGCTCTTGCCCGTGTCTGACAGCTGCAATTTCAGGATCAAAGTCTGTATAACTTGAAGCGCAATATGCGTGTGAGTTTACATCCTGTGTAAGAGAGCAATTCAAGAGCGCTTCCACGTATTTTCCCCTTTATCAAACCCCTCTCCCAAACACGCGGGCTATACCAGGGTCACATTCTTTAGGTGACCCTCCTACTCAAGCGTTGTGGTGCAGCCTCACAGGGAGTTCTAAAATGCTCTGTCTGACGACTCAATTCTAGCTTGGTTTGCCTTGCTGCACGGCAACCCGCAACGCGGGGGCTCTCCGACTAGCCTTTGCCAGTCGTATCTAGAACGATCTGTGCCACATAGTCGGGCGATAGCCTGCACTTGCGAAACAAAGGATCAGACAGACAATGCAGCACGGGCACTGCACTTCGAGCAACAATCTTGATTGATATTCATATTGCTCTTCACAATGTGCTCCCATACTGTACGGTGGCACGGGAAAATGTACACAAAAAGCCACCCATCCACCACTCATGGCAAGACCATGCTGCACATGACATGCAAGATGATTGTGCTGAAATCACAGCTATCTATCGACTCTGGACAATATATCAGAATATTAGCAAATCCATACCCTCGTGCGCTCCTCCCAAATCAATGAACTCCTGGTAGCCTGCTGGTGTCTTTTCTTCTTCATTGCGATCCGAGACTCATGAACCCATAAATCCAACAAGCTTGAGTCGCTCTGTTAGCTCCTATGCTTCAGATGTCGTCTGACTCCCTGTGCTGCTCTCCCTCACGTTGGCCTCGGCGACTTTCTTCTCGGCGACTTCAAGCTTTTCTTTCGTCTCTTTCAATTCGTTCTGAAGGCTCTTAATGTAGACAATTGCCATTTCCACGGTGCTCGCTTTACTCGTACCTTGGCCGGGCGCTGAATTCTTGGCAGTCTGGGATTCCCCGTCGTCCGTCTCGTCCTTTAGCGATTTCTCCTTCTTGGCATTCGCAACAAGGATAGCTGGTGGAAGAAGGGTCTCGATTTCTTTCAATGCCAGATTGATTCGATTTCGGCGGCCTTGTTCGGCAATCTTGTGTGAAGTACGTTTCGAAGTAAGGTTCTCAGCCAGTGTCTCCGGGTACGACACTCCTGGCAAATGCGTGCCTTCGAGGATGTTCTGGTAGTTGGACTTCGATGCCAGATATAAGGCGCTCGTTTCCGCTGATAAATGTGACATGCCGGGACCTAGGACGGTCAGTTTATGGCCCTCTCCGCTCGCGAATTGATGCTTACCGGCTGCGGGTGCTAACGGACTGATACTAGGGGAGATCTTCGGTCGCAGTGCAGGTGATATCGTGGCGGACGACGTGCCCTGCCGCTTCTTGCTGGCACGCCCTCCGCCTCGGTTCTCAACTTTCCCCGGCCTCGCAAAATTTTCTTGTGATGTAGCTCTAGGCAATACACTTCGAGGGGTGCTTGCTGCATTTATTTTAGCGGACTTTGCCGACAGAGTCGGTGTGTTTTCGCTCGAGACCGAGCTTCGACTATTATCCGTGGATAGAATTCCTGTCTGGCCAGTCGTAGGAGCGGCAGCATCAGGCAACATGATATCCTCCATGGGTTCGTCTTCATTTTGAGAAACGTTGGTTTGGTCTATCTTCGTAGGCATTGCTTGATTGCTTGGCATACGCATCAAAGTCGCGGGCGTAACTGGGTTATTGGCTTGCGTGTTTTGAGAAGTGACGGTCGGTTGCGGCGACCTGCCAGCTTGAGGCACTGGAGGCGGTCTCATGGCGGCTTCTGACAAGGGCTCCGGGGAAACTGAATCATCACTACCCTGAAACACGGCGCTATGAAGGGCTGTTGGGTGCAGAGCAGACCCCGACGCGGCCTGTGGGAGCATGTCTTGTATTTTATCCATTGGCAATGAAGTAAGTGAAGGATGTCGACGGCGCGGCTGAGGCTTCATCGCCGGCGACTGTTTTACGCTGCGGGCTGGCGCACGAGCGGTATTCGCCCCTTTCCCTCGAGCACGCTTAGTACCCGCCGCGGCAGGCTTTCCTGCGGTCGGCAGCTCATTGAGATCGACCGGTGATGCAGTTGTTCCAGTTGAGCTAAACGCGGCTTGTGCTTCGATCGCGGGCGATGTCAATGGACTGAAGAACTCGTCGGCCAAGCCGTAATCAGACATGGAATACGCATGATCCATAGGGGTTTGCGCAGGAGACACGAGAGGCGTGAATGAGACCTGCTGACCGTCAGTACATCGGCGCCCACCGATTCGGGCGTCCACGTACCTGCTGATGGTCGAATAGCAACTGCCCGTTGTTTCCCATCTGTTGCGCATACTTTGCCGGATGAATCTCAGAGCTCACGGGAGTAGGAGGAACATGATATTGCGTCGTCATCTGCATTTGCTGATAATGTGAATACTGCCCATACGGTTGATTCGGTATATGGTTGCGATAGGCGACGGGTTCATTGGTCGCACTGACATGCATGTTCATCTGCTCAGCCCCCGTATATGTCAGGTCGGCGTTACCGTTCCCGAAGCCCAGTTGACCCATGGGCGTATCAAGGCCGGAGTGGCCATTATTCAGGGTGGTGTAATGCTGGAAGTCATTGTCCAGGTCGAGGAACTTCGTAAAATCCTCATCCCCCACCCCGTGCACCATGCCATCGTCTTGCATTTCCTGAGCCCATACAGCATGCTGTTCGCGCTCTTGTTGAGTCATTATCAGGACGGACCACGTCGAAGGTCGAGCCCGCAGGTGGGCTGCGGAAGGTGAATGAGGGCGGACACGACGTTCAGAGGAGTTTCATCCTGGAGTCGATGATGGACAAGGAGCCCGGTGAGCTCGGGCAGAGTGAATGCGGTATACCAATTGATCAGTTGATCGCGACGTTGACGTCCATGCAGCCTCGCAGGTGAACGAATGGAAGGAGGTACAACTGACGTCGAATGAAAATGGCAAAAATTCGAGGTCGGCGATTGTCTCGGAAGGTGTCTGCAGGTGATGGTGAGAGTAGGCTTTCGAGGTACTCCGTACTTGGAGGTAACCCGGCGGGGTTGTGCGTTTTGGGGCTGGCGTGGGTGTTGGTGGGTGCCTTCTCGCAATCTTCTTGCAGTGAGCATGCATTAGCCCGGTCGATGGCGTGGGCGGAGCGACCAGGATGTCCCGCTGACCTGGTCACTGGCTGGGCGTGGCTGGGGCTGCAGCGTGGGTATGGAACGAGCTGGATTCGGCTGCACTTCCATGCAGCTCGTCATGCTGTGGTCAGGATACTTGTGCCAGTAAATGGGAACTCGAGATTGTGTCGGATGGGTGTGTGGAAGATGACATCGGCCACGTCGATCGTGCAAGTCATGCGCAGTGTACTGGGTAAACGAACATCGATGTGGCCAGTGGTTTAAACATCACTGAGGCAGGAGGTCGCCCGAAGGAAAGCCGCCTACTGGCCAGCTCCGTTCTGGGGCGCGGTTTGATCCAGTTCTGGGTACGAGTATATCACAGACTTCGTCCCTTAGGGATCGAAGGGGGGTCTATACGAAAAAGCACAATAGCCACCCTGTCTCACTGCACACCGAGAGACGGCGATGCTCCCTTCTTGCCGTAGTGACCTGCTTGCATAGCGCCCAACTGCACCGCTGTACCAGTGTAAACGAAAATAGAAGAAGCTCAGTCATTGTCCAGGCGTTCCTCGAGCCAGAGCAGGCACGAAACAGACGAGCGGGGCAGTGGAGTTTGCACCTGCAGGCTCTCAGCGGGATGAAAGGTTCTCCGGGAGGGTCCGGCGAAGTACCCCTCAAGGGTGCTCAGTGTGTCTGTACGAGGATGCTCGCACATCTCCTTCTGGCATCACCGGCACCTGGCAGATCGGGATGCTGACAGCGGCCCCTCTAAGTGAGTCAAACCTGCGTCCTTCTATGCACCACACGTCTTTCTGTGGGTACGAGAGATTTTGTCGAATTTACGCCACAAACCTCAGACCACCACCACCAACACCTTCGGTCCACCGAATCAGAGTTTTCAAACAGCCTGAATCTTCAGAGTCCAGTTACTACTCGTAGGTACCCACAGGTGCCACAATCCCCAAGTCGCCAAGTCTAGGCTTCGTCTCTACGATGATTGGCGATCCACCGTAGAGTGCCCTGAGGGCTAGACGACCGCGAATATGGCCGTCTCATACGGCAACCTCCCTTCTGCATGCTCCGACATTGCGCTTGCCCTTGCCATCGTCCCGATCCAGCTGACCACGATTACAGGACTGCATCCGGAGCCAGGCTACCCGGACTAGGTTCAGGCCTGAATGCACCCCGCGTTGGTGTCATAGTCGTGATGTCTAAGCCCAAGGCGTTCCTTAAGCAGTCGAAGTCGAAAAAGAAAGCAGAACAGGTACGTAAGACGGTGCACACAGAGTAGGTGACTGCCACGACACAGATGTTGACAACTGAGTTAGGCGCTGGATACGGCCGATGACTTTCAGGCGGGTGAGCGTCCCATGACCCTTCTCTCCATCTCCGTGTAATCGCTCACGCGCTGCCAGCTGGTGTGGACTTCGAAGAGGCTGCAGGGAAATGGAGAGCCGGTGATGGTGCCAAGTCCATGCGTTTCTTCTGCCGAGCGATTGAGGTATATGACCAGGGACTGCAAAAGTTCCCAGCCAGCCTTGACCTCGCATACAATAAGTCTGTCCTGCCACTGACATCTGGCCCCTTTGAATGATGCTAATTTCATCCCAGAGCAAGAATCCTATTGGAGATCGCAACGCATCCTCTCCTTGTGCCACATTTGCCTCGACCACTTCTAGAAGTTTTACAACAAGCATTGGACGCCCATCGCTATGCTCTCCATCTGGACCAGGATAATCCGGACACTTTGTTCAACGCGGCTCAGGTGCTGACAGCTATTGCCGAAGCATATGCCAACGATGATGACCATGCTGATCAAGATGCTCTGCGGCCACTTGAGGAAGCTTTGGAACTTCAAGATCGCTGTTTGAGCATTCAAGAACTTAAGTTTGAAGAATACATTCAACAGCAGAACGAAGCAGCCCGTATTGCATTGGGGACGCCGGCTGAGCCAGTTCCTGCACCCGGTGACGACCAGAACGACGATGATAACGGTGATGGGGACCAGGCTGCCAATAACTCGGAAGATAGATGGTTTTCGGTCATAGAGCCAGTCACCAAGGACACACTTGTTGACACCGTCCTTGCGCAACTGGGCACTCTTACCACGCTGTGCAGCGTGCTGAGTTCTTCAGAACATTCTGGTCCCAACTCCAGCCTTGCCTGGATCGAAGAATATTCTTCTAAGCTGATCAAGACAAAGCTGCCAATACTCCTTCAGGATTCAGATTCCGAACGATGGCAAGAAGTCGCACTTGCGCGTGCGAACTTCTTGTCGGAATTGTTGAAAGCCGGCTACACCCAGGATTCGATCGATCCCGAGACATATAGGCGAGAACGAGACGAAGCATTTCGTGCGCCTGAGCTGGGCCTGGAAAGGAATTTTGCTGCCCTGATGGCCAACGCGAACAGTCTAGTATCATTCAACGCGGCACTTGCAGAAGGTAGTCCTTCCAACGCTATCTCCCATGCAGCTTCAAGATGGAGCGCGCTTTCGGCGGCAATCACCAACATGACCACAGCAGCTAAGCTGTCGGATCCTCTTCCTGATGATATTGCTGACACACACTTCATCCGCGGGAACTGCTCCCTTCTGCAGCATCGGCTGGGACAACCACCAGTGTCTTACTCTTCAGCAGTGTTAAATAGCAAACAACTTCTGAAGAATGCGGAAACTTTCTATCGCAATGCCAGCAAACTGTACCAAGACAGCGACCAGAAAGCGATAGCACAATTTCGCGCTGCAGTGGCTCAAGCTTTGCTGGACAGCCCCGATGCCATTGCAAACATTGCTCACAACAGCGAAGGGAAAGGGGAGGAGTGGATCCGAGGTCAACTTGAAGATATGGTAGACGACGGACTCATTACGCCCCTTCCTTCAATGCCTCAGATGGGTAGCGGAGTCAGGCGAAAAGCCGGCGATCAATCCTGACGACGGGGCTCTCAACCTCGCTCGGATAAGTGATATGTGAGATTAGCTATGCTTCACGCGAACACGTGTCTTACGCTCGGAACCAGGGAGGGAGCAACCGATACTCGAGGCGACAACGTCTTGAGGTGTCCACCAGTCCAATTTCTCGCCTGCGCTGGTCTTTCTTGCGCACAGACTCTTCAACGAGCACCACCTCCTCAATGTTGAGGCCGGGCCACGGGTATATGCAGACGTCAGGGAGGTCCATGATGATTGAGATCACATCTCCAGTACGCACACGACAAAGGCGTAGATCGGGACAATTTCCAGTAACGTACAGATCTTCGAAAAATGAATGTTAGGCTATGTCACCGCATCTGAAGTGGGTAGGGTGCGGCATCATTCACTCGAACACTTCATCATCACGGCCGACTGTCTCTGTTTTGAGAAACACGCGAGTGAGATCCGGCCCTCATGATGGAACAAACTCCAGCCCATCCCAGATGCATTCGTGGTGCAGATATGAGAATCATTTCTTACAAGAAGGAGTTTATCGATATCCAAACCCTTTTCCACGAACGGCGGTACAAGCAGTGTATCACTCTCTGTGAGCAACTCGAACGGTCTGAGGTAGGCAACAGTTGCGCCATCGGAGAGATCTCCCAAACATCAGAGACTGACTGTTGTCCCTAGATCCACGGCCTCCATCGTACTTTTCTCTGGTTCTATCACGCCATTTGTTACGAAGCCATTGGACTTCTCGCCCACAACTTCTCGCAAAAGAAACTTCAATTCTTGGACTCGGCCAGAGAAAGTTTCGTGTTGGCCTTGGAGTCTCTCCCGCTGCCCTTTGTTTCCACGGAAGCAGGGACATATGTCCAGATTGAGAATTCTCCGCTCACGCCTGACTTCAAGTACTCCCTAACTTTCACGGATAGGGTGGTTCAAGCCAGCCATGTTACATCTCCCCAAACTCCGTGTATCAGAGAGACATCGCCTTTCCGATCCCCCGACAGCATCTATTCAACAGCAAGCCACCCAGAAAAGGGACCAATCTCGGCTCGTGACGACCAATCGCGAACCACAAAGCGAGAACCTCCTACGACGTTCCTTACGGTTACAGAACCAGACACTCCGAAAGGCGACCAGCTGATTATCCCAGAAATTCCAGGAACGCACAGAACCCGCCTCAGCCGTGTCCTTAGCTCACCACACGCGCTACAGCAAGATCTCGTCCCTTCACCTCTCTTCAGCCGCAATGCGAAACTTGCTCGGCTTCCGCATCCCACCGATGGCAATGACATTCCTCGTCCCTTACCTCCTCTGCCATTCAACCACAACCCCCTCCTCTTCAAAAAGGACGGCACGCGCATAATACAAGACCCCCTCCTCCGCAAGACAGCGGTCCAGACTCTCATTGCTCGCTACGAAGGCATCCTTCCTCTACCCCCATCAACACCTCTTACCGTCTCCTGCTCAACGCCAACAACACCCGACAATGTGACCCCTCGATTCTGCATGATCCGCGACGCATTCTCCCCTGACCCGCAGAATGAGCACCTTGAAGCATACCTCTCGTCCACTGCCTCGGCGCGACTAACGAGATATAACGCCAAGCTGGCAGACTTTCGCGCTCAGTTGAGGAACCACATCGCCTACGTAGACGGAGAGCTCGCGAGAGTGCAGAAGGCGCAGACTGAGAGACACACAGCCAGAATGCTGGGACCCAAGCAACGGTATGCGAGTTTCTGGTCCTTCGAGGCGGCGAGGTCACCATGTCCGAAACGGCGGAAGGGTACGATGGAAGATGATGATGGGGAAGAGCATGATGACGGCCAACCCGGTGAGGACGTCGAAGTGCACAACGAAGAAGACGCGAAGGCCAAAGCGAAGAAGGAGAGGATGGACAGGTTGAGGCAGCAGGGGTGGCACGTTCGGAAGGAGAACCACGGCTTCAAGGGCGTGCAGTTCTACGACGACCTGTGTAGCTGTGTGGAGAATGAGCTGAACAATAGCCGACTGTTTGTATGATCCCGGCGATGCTACAGACTGACAGTACAGTGTCTTTCTGGCGCTACCTATGAAGGTCTTGGAGCGACGCTGCGGTCTTGACTCTCGATATGTGGAAGGTCTCAGGTAGAACGAAGTAGGGAGTCTACGAGTACAGGCACAGAAACGACTAGTCCCAGTTGCACTACTTCAAGTTTTCCTCAAGCCCACATTGGAGCGGGCGCATTGGAAGCCTCTCCATCCAGGCAGGGTCACGAAAAGAACGTCGAGGGGAGGGGACTGGCACCCAGGGCGCTCTGGAAGGCTGAGGTTTGGGTAGCTCAGGGTGCTTGACATTTTGACTCATCACATCACCCACTTTGCGTCGCGCTCTCCTGTTGGTGCGAGGGCTTCGCAAGTTCATTATGTAGCCTGGCGTGTACGCGGGTTATGCTCGTTGCAAAGCCTGATGATCCATTCTTGATTAACACATCGCGATCAATTGGAAAAGGAGTGAAATTTTGTGTGTGTGAGAGAGAAAGAGCATGCATGCAACGTATGGTTCGATTTGTATCATGCATGTAAGGACCAACATCTCTCAACTGGGCGACTTCTCCAGATCCTCCATATTGACCGTGTCTTCTGTCTTTAAGCATTCAACATGGCCTTCAGGTCATCCCTCGTGTCGATCTCTTCAATCATCTTGCGGAATTCCTCGTCCCCGTGCTCGTAAGCCTGAGACTTGAAGAAAGGCATGTTATCGCGCAGCCAGGAGGATTCGCTGCCGGCCTGTGCCGCATTAGCATTAGCGTTTCAACCATACATTAACCTTGAGTTCGGGCTGGAGAACGAGAGAATCCGAAGCGAGGGAAAGGAGAAGGCAGGAAAGTAAAGGTAACACTTCGGGCCTGAGATAGACACGTACATCCGGAATCGTAACCCCGTTCTCCCTCGCTGCAAGCATGGGGTAGAACGTGATAAAATGCAATTTTTTGGCTGCTTTGTCGGCCTTCTCATCGCCGCTTTGATGACCGTTTCTACAAGATTGGAGACCCAGTATTAGCGCAAGCTCAGGTAACAATCACGCTCATCAGGGTAGAGGTGGCCCCAAGGGAATGGACGCGACTTACTGCTTTTCGCCATTAACGACCTCGTACCATTTCTCCTCCAACTTTCCCGCCAGGTCATCCCAGATCGCCTTCGTCCGTTTTGGACTTGTCCTCACCATTGCCAGGACTCGGTTTGGCCCCGCGTTGTTGTGAGCCACGGGCTCGCCAGCGAGGAAATAGGTGTTTTCCCCGTTGTGTGGCTGAAGGAGGTGGAAACTGACATTGACGAATAAAGAAGGCGTGAGGAAGGTGGTGCTATGCAGCTCCGTGATTGCCTTTGCAAAGGCATGCTTTTGGGAGAGCGTGAGCGGGTAGGTGTGATGGACCTAGAAGGAGCTTTAGGTTAGCAGCAATGGATGGGCGTAGAGGGAAAAAGTGGAAAGACATGAAGCCTAGAAGTCGCATGGATGCTCGCCAGGGAGCCTTGTGAAGGGAGGTAAGGGTGGCTTCACTTAGGGGATGATGAATAGAAGGTAAGCCACCATGAATAGACACAGTCAGCTGGATGGAAGGGTAGACCACAGTCCAACAGATAGTGGAACACATCGTAAGGCTGCCAATCCTGGACGAGAGATGGGGGCAAGCAGGAAGCACAGCAGTGGACCATAACGAAACAAAAACTCCAGCGACAAAGGAAAGGTATAGATGCTGAGCGTACCTCGTAGAAAGGCATCTCTGTTATTTTGTTCTTGTCAGAACAACAATTGAGTGTGTGGTAGGTTGGATTCTATTCTGGTGACTGAGGTCTCCCGAACGTGGTCCTGCTGGACAGTGAGTTGAATACCTGAAATGAATGGTGGGTTAGACTTGTGTTGTGGACAAAGCTTTCACGATCCGGCAAGAGGATAGCAACAAGGATACAAGTACCCGTCGTGAACGATGTATGATATATGCCTTCCTCACAAGCCTCGGATATCATCAATACTAATCAAGAAGGTCGAACCTGCTCTTCCGGTGAGATTGGTGTCTCGCATCCGGCGCCGCTGACAAGGTTGATGTGTTGATGAGTTCAGGATGTCCACGGAGAGACGTGTATGGAGGAGATCGACCTAACCCTCCTGCATAGCGCGGAATTGTGTGGGGGGAAGGTTCACCACTCCGCATTTCGTTCCCAATTACCAGCCGTTTTGCCGAAACAAGTGAGCATGGCGGGTCGATCCGCTGATATCTCGGGAATTCGGCGAAGGTATAATCTCTGTGTCTGGGCCGAGGACGTATCGTTGGTCAAGGAAGAACGAGCGGCGTTGATAAAACAAGGCACAATACCGCAGACCTGGCTAAAGGTTGCCTCGGATACGGCTGACAGTGAGACAGACCAGGAAACTGACGGGATGAGTGGAATCAACTCAAACGGCTTGCAAGACTGTTCAAGTGAAGTAGAACCTGTTTTCAAGAGGTAACAGGACGTCTTCCATTGTGAATCGAAACATCCTTCACACGATGCTCCTCAACAATCACTCAAAACAACACCTTACGCCCTGGAACTGTCCCACAAAGCCTCTTTCGTGTTTGAACAATCATCTCAAAGCTTGATATCGCTGCACCACGAATACTCTTGTTTGACCACTCGCCGTATTCGCCCTTTGTGTTTTTTTGACGACCCAAAAATCCAAGAGCCCACCTTCGTCAAAGTTGATCGTCCCTCCTCTTCAGAGGATTCATTGCTCCGGCTGTCGTGTTCCGCCTTTGAAGAATGCTTTGACAGCCGTGGCAATGGCAGGACTGGTGACCAAAGCACATAAAACTCCAAAAAACAAGAACAGTCCAAGAGCAATGTAGATGCCCGTGGTGTAGACAGAGGCTGGTGGTGGGGAGATAGTACTGAAAGTCGACGTGCTCGTGAGTTCAGAGGGTGTTGAGAATGATGAGATTATGTCGGTGCTAATAGTACCAGTCCCGGGAAGTGGAGAGGAGTTGAGCGTGAAGTCCGTCGATTGAGGGGCCATGGACAGCGTGGCAGAGTTTGTTGGTATGGCAGATGAAGCGGTTGAGCTTGAAATTTGACTTGCAGCTGAGCTAGAGCTCAGGCCGGAGACGAACGAGTTGGGGATCGAAGACGTCCCTGTCGCTGCCGGTGGCGCAGACGAGTCGTCCACAGTGATAGTCTGGAAGATGATTGTGTGGTCCATTGTCTCTGTGATGATCTTGACGAGTCTACCTCCGACACCTGACTCGGCCTCGGCCGCCACCAACAGATAAGCGGCAGGAGAAAAGGAAGGAACGCTCGGGTTAGAGGGAAGCCCATCTTCCTGTGGCGCTGCCATCGCGACTTCTGGACGACCGCGCGGAGTCGCTTTCGCAGAGCAGGTACAGGAGGTCGGAGGGGAATAGCTGAGGAATGCTCGCGACGGTGAGGTATACCGCCAGCCAGCTGTATGGCGATCTCAGTTCTGTCACATTCTGCATGAAGATTTCGGCACGGGAGGGATAGCGAAGGTTCACTGTCTTGTTGGAAGATGCGGTGAAGTTCAGGTGAGCCCTGACAAATTGTTTGTGTCCTGTGAGAATGAGGTTGACAGGTGTTGTAACAGTGGGTATCAGCACATAATTTAACTCACAGAGCTCAATCGAAGCAAAAGATGAAGGTGAGAAGCCACCGTTGCTGGACCCGAATTGGCCAAGCAGATGGATTGAGGGCGTAAGATGGGTATCTAGAGACAACGTGGAGGAAGAATAAATGCACCCACACTTCAGGATCGAGCACCCGTGCGATAACATCGGCTGATCGAACAGGCGCCGCCCCTTTGTACCAGTTTATTGTCTGCTGTTCTCGATCGATAACCTTTACCCAGAGGATGTCTACTAAGCATCCTGTTCGAGGGCCACGTCGGTTGCTGTAGCAGGTGCGGCAGCCTCATGAGCTTCGCCTTCACCAAGCTGGCCCTCCGATTGCGCGTGCTCCACAGCTGCAGGTTGACCCAAAGTTGGCTGACCTTTGAGGGGGGCTTCCTCTTCCGCGTCCATCTGCAGTAAGAATGTCTCCCATAACTCGATAAGCTGTTCCATCAGTCAGCGGAATCGTCAAGGTGGTTGCGCGACAACTTACTTCTTTCTGTGCCTCGACGGCGCCCTCCAAGAATGTTTCCACGCCACTCTTAAAGTCTTCCACTTTCTCGCGCTCAAATCTCTCCAGTTCTCCCCTCATCAGCCGGCCCATGTCTTCAAACAGCAACCGAGCTTGATGTGCTCTTTTTTCGGCATCACTCACGCTGGCACCCACTTCATTCAACTTATCTTGCTGGCTCTTTCCTTGCCGTAAAAGCTTCTCGTGCGCGCTTCGACGTTTCGCGAGTTCGCTTTCCGCAGCATGCCATGAATGAAACGCCTTTTGCCTTTGTGAAAATGCGTGCTTCACACTGCCAATGAGTCGTATGTACTCGTCAACTGTGATCCCCAGCGTCAAAACGTCTTGCTGGGCCTGTCGCTCGTAGAGCTCCTTTATGCGCATCTGGACATCTGACAGACTCTGGAGTGGACCGGAGAACACTGGTGAAAGGTCGACCTGTGCCAAGCTGTTGAGAGACACTGAAAACTCTCCTGCTGCGGCGGCGAGCCCCTTTCTCTGCTCGACAACGGTGTCAACGGCTTTCAAGAGCGCCTTGAGCTGATTTTCCAAGGCGTCGAGGTAGATCTTCCGGTCATGGAACCAGTCGTCGTGCTCGACAAATTTACCGCTGGAACTGCCCACGTTGATGCCAATGGCACTCAGCATACCCTTGTTTTGGCCTAGATCTGGTTCTCGGTTTTCCTTGTTCTTGACATCGACATTGAAAGCATCGCTTTCAAGGAAGATTTTGAGGTCGCCATCGTGATGCAGTATCGGATGAGCGGCAATCTTGTTCAGCATTCGTTCCAATGCCTGCCGCCGCGATTCAACAAACTCTGTGTCAAAACGACCAACGGCTTGCTTCTCGGGAGGTGGAGGGACGACCACGCCGGGGTTGTTGTTATGTAGTGAGTTATATAGCCACAGGAAATCTCGATATCTCCTTGAGACGGCGAATTCGGGCTGCTTGTATGCCTTTGAGGTCGTCTGTAATGCGTTAATAGCTAGCAGATCCCCTACTGCGTACCACACACCTTTGTTCGGACTTGATAAACAATGTGACTGCTAGTCAGATCTCCGACCTTATGCGGGTCGCCCACAAGGATATCGAAGGTGGGTTTGGCGGCTTGCTCGATGCTCACGCTGGATGGGGTCTGCCGTGCAGGAGGCGCCCCTGGCTGCGGTTGAACCGGAGGTGGACCCTTCGGTCTACCCAGGGGAAGCGTGGTATCTTCATATTCTGTGCCAGACGGCTGTCGATTGACTTTTGTAATGAGCTCTTTCCTCGGAGGCGTCGGTGCTTGATCGACAGATATCGACGGTGCTGCGGAAGCAGAATCGCCGCCTCCTAGAGGCCCGAGAGGGTCTAGAGAATCATCCACAGCTTCCAGCTTCGTCGGCTGGACTTCAATCTTGCGGGCGGGGATCTTTCGGGACGAGGGAGGTCGAGGGCCGCTAGAAGATGCCGGTTTCGCAGTTGCAGTGTCTGAGATGGCCGTGAGTAAATAAACACCGTGATCTAAGCATCCGGCATACCGGCGGGCCCATTGCCTTTGGGAGCGTCGGCGGGGGCATCTGATTGCAATTGGGATGGGACATCTATAGCACTGGGTCAGCGCACCATCAACGGTCGAGGTGTAACGGATCTCTGCCTACCACCCCATGGCGAGTCGTCCATTTCGCAAAGATCGAGGTGTGCGACGAGTATATCAAGGTCTACGAGGATTGGAGAAAGGTGTTATGCCTGCACCGTTACCCATGCGGAGCAAAGAAACCCGCGCGTCGCCAATTGTGGTCGAGCTTGGCGGTGAAGCCCGAGGGCTGGCGTGCAATAGAATCACGACTACTGTACCATGCGCCCGACTCTCCACAACACAGCAATTCACGAGTATCATGTTCGTGTCTACACGGCCTAGGGAGATTAGCAGGGTCGTCACACGTAGACTCTAGTGGTTGAACTTTGTCGAGCTGCACTTTCTGAGGACACCGGTGCCCCCCACTTGCAAGTACCGCCTTACACAGCAGAGTATGTGCTCTAACAGTCACTTGGAGCGGGCGACAGACCCAAGAACACATCTTGTCATTCAATGGCCAACCTACCTACCGCCATTCAAGCTTTTCAGCAAGCCTTAAGAAGGAAAGACTACTTCGGCATTGCTGGTGGTATACCACTACAATCTGAGCGGTTTTACCCTCTTTTGCTCAACTTTTTTCGGGGCGGATCTTTGTCAGAGATGTATGTATGTAGGTGAGTGGTGAGCATAGGTAAACTGTAGAAAGGCTGGTAAGGTTTCAGCTTCCCTTCTCACATCTGGGTCTCCTTTCTCTGCTGGCCACCCTGTCGCATATTTCCCACTCTCGACAGTGTAATAGCTAGGGTTGGCTATTGAGAACCGTTTTGACCCTCCCAGTGCTCGCCATGTCGAAACTCAAAAGGCGCAGCCCATCTCGGCTCGCCAGCTGGGCAGGCCGATGACGGAAAAGTTCACGTCCAAGAGACATCTTAGCACGCAGACTTTCAGCTCGGCAAGTCCAGATGATCATCCATCAGAGGGAACATCGGTACCGGCCTATTTCTGAGTATTGGTGGCCTAGCCTGGATTTTGATCGCCTATGCCACTGTTTTGGTGTTGATGCTCTGCTGGGGTGAGATGGCGGCATTTGTACCTGGGCCGGCTCCTTTTGTACCTACGCTGACCTCTTCGTGGGCGATGGCCTGGGGTTCGCTCTCACTTGGGAATTACTGGTTCGACGACGCCGTTCCCACGTAACTGTTCCTGCAGTTTTTGACGGACAATTTCTCCCGCTGGACGGTTAGCATGATCTTGCTAGTCGTGATAGTTGGGTGGAATCGATTCCCAGTTTGAGTATGGCGAGGCATGAGGTCTAATGAACTGCGGTGCCTGGATATCCATTGGTTATTTCACAGGCGGAGTAATGGCTCCGCTTGATCAAGTCGTGACGATTGTGATTTATATCATCGTCGGAATCTTGGTAAACTGTGGCGGCAACAGAGACCACAAATAGATCGTCGGCAACCACTTGCGTATTGGAGATGCTCCATTTGCCGGTGGCAGAGGAGGCTTTGCACCCGTCTTCGTCACCGCATCATTTGCATAGGGAGGGGCCAGGTCCATTGCCATCACCGCATACGAGACCAAAAACCTTGTTCAAGATGTTGCGCGAGGTTGTCCGCGCGTGCTCTGGAGGACCCTGCCTATCTACATTCTGGCCTTAATTTCAGTCCCAGTTTCTCCGGCGCTGATTCCGTCTCATCCTACGTCGAGACCCCCATCATGGTGGTCACATTTCTGTTATGGAAAACTGTCAAACAGATGGCAGGCAGATGGACCTCATCATAGATCAGAATGATCTGCAAGCCGGTTACAAGGACCGCGTGGCCCAGTCTTGCAGCGGGTCATCCAGCCGCCAGGAAGAGCAACTGGAGGTTGACCACGGAGGAAGGAAACGAAGAGGGAGTTGAGATGTGGCTGTTTTGCTGACCATGTTACATATGTTCCCGGTCGACCGTCAGAAGAGAGACTCAATCTAGAACCCCATTTTCAAATCACCCCAGTACACTCCTTAGGCTTCCATGAGCGGATTGAAGTATATGGGATTGAGCGACGGAGCAGACTTACATCGCCCGCAGTATTGTGCATGTGCAGGTCCACGACTTTGGTTTGCTCAGGTCTGTGGCGTCTCCCGTAGGAGTGGCATCTGCCTTTTACATCCCCTCTCGACCAATCACTGCACTTCCCCAATCAGCCAATCATCACTCTCCATTTCCGGAGTCGAACTTCTTTCACCCCAAGATGACGAGTTCAGTAAGGTTTCCAGGAACGACACAACGAAACACTCTTTTGACAGGCGCTCGAGAAACAACAACCAAGCAGAGAGACTCTGTTCACTATCTCCTACGTGCGCAACCTAGCAAGTCGCCCATTCCATCGCATCAAACTGCCCCCTTTCCGAACGGCCTCCCCCGTCCTACTTGCGATACCTCACAACAAAAGCAAAGGCTGCCTCCGGCTCGTGGATTTCACGAGCTTTCTCCCCTCTAGTGGACTACTTCTAGTCATTCTTTTCCTCCTCCACCGTGAGACTTGACAGGCGTGAACTTCCTGAGAACGTCAGAGGCTCAGAAAACCCCACCCCATTTTACTGGACGACAGGCACGATAGGCGACAATGGCGACCAGGAGGAACGTGCCCGAGAAGACCATCTCAGAAGCACAAGGCGGTCCACCGACTTCGAGCCAGGTATCAGATACCGCACCAGCTGTTCCGGCGTGAGTTTTCTTATGGACTCGCGAGAATATGAGATCGCCATTGTTTTTGGAAGGCTGATCGCGGGAATAGGTTTGTCGTCTATAAGCTTCTGGGCTTCACGGTGGCTATGGTCGTTGTCCCCATTGGGTCGTATTTTCTCTCGGTCAACACAGTCTTTGCGGGTAAGTCAACTGTCATTCTGACTATAACGAGGGCGTTCGGGCAAGCGTTGGGTGGCTAAGGTATTATCAGGTAATGCCACATATTCTGGTGCATTTGCTGCGATCATGGCGAACGTGGTTCTGTTCGCGTACATCATCGTGGCTATGCGAGAAGATCAAACCGACAAGATCGAGGCGGAAGAGAAACGGAAGAAGGCTCAATAGCACGTCACCTACAGGGTATGCGGACGACACTATTACTTTGGCGAGCGCTTCATTGCTTTTTGAAACCGGATGGCAATCAACAACTTTGTGCTTCAAGGCACTATGAAGATTTGTGTGTGGCATAACACACCTATAGTTCCGAAGAACCGTGTCCTTTCACGACTGACCCCCGACTTCTCTGGCGCGACTTTCCAAGCACTCAGATCAGTACAAACATTCAATCATCACCAGTGTCACAGCCACATTGACCTCATTCCCAAACCAATCATGCAATAATTACATCAAACATTAAGTCATGAAGGGGATGCCCTTCTATAGTGTTTGGCCAGCTATGCATATCCGGAGTTCCATGCACCTGAAGAACCGGTGATGTCCATGGGGATTTCTCTGACGCCGAAAATATGAAATCATTCTAATCACAAAATCTCACTTTTTCTTCACCTAGGAGGCTCGCTTGCTGAATCTTCGCTTGATCCAGCTCGGCTTCTTGGGTGAGGCGGGAGGAGTGATCTCAGCAATAGTCGACATGCCATTCAGCTTGATCGGCTGTCGAGGATCGTTGGCAGGGGGCGGCGTGAACTGGGTTGACGGAGCCGCTGGAAGTTGGATCTGCTGACCATGACTGCCCTCGCGCATACCGTTGGGAAGGAATGGCTGTGTCGGGGGGATCTGATTGAATTGTATCTCTTTAGCGTATGGGTTCTCTGCGGGAAAGTCTTCTGGCTTGGTCCGAAGTTGGTGGAGCTGATCAAAAGAGCTATTCTGTGAGCTAGGATTCGTCGATTTGCCGAACTCTTCGGAGCCACTGGTCATCGCGTCATAGGAATGGTGGTATGAATGCGAGGACATTGGACTCTCCCCATTGCCGTGGCCTTGTTGAAAACCATTCTGGTATCCAGCCGGAGGGCCAGCATGAGGGTAGGTCTGTTGACGGACAGGTGGTCGAGCGTACATTTGAGAAGCTCCGGGGGATTCTTCGACAGCACTTTGAGGACCGAAGCCATAGGAAGAATTGCGGTAGTATCCACCACCAGGTGACATGCGAGGTCGTTGTGGGGAGTATCCATTCTGCGAGTAATAGCTTGCCCGGCGGTTCATGTCACCGTTCCAGCCAATCTGAGAACCTGGACAGGTCAATACATGAACATATTGTCATCTTGACAGCCAAACGTACCTGGTCTGCTGTTGTAGGAGCGACGCGTGCTTGTACCCTCTGCAGCTGCATGAAACGCGCGGATGGTGTCCAGTGGGCGCTCCATACGATGGCGGGTAGGATTAGAACGATCAGGATCGGCTATAGTACCAGTCAGTGGACGGTCTGGACGATGAACAGGGGAGTGCGATATACTGATAACGTTGCCATCATTGTCCTTGTGCATCATCTTCCGCAAATCCTCAACCGTCGATTCCTCTTGAGCCTGTTCCACTTCAACCCAAAGTCAGTACGCTTATCATTCAAGGTTGTGCGGACGCGAACTGACCTGGTGTGGCCTCGGTCATGGCTCTCGAAGGATCTGCCTTTGTATTCAACCTCTTCTTGTCCTTTGAACTCTCGTTCAACTCGCTCTTATTGGCGGAAGAGTTGCTGCGGCGGGATCTTTGAGACGAAAAGCTCATGGCCGTGGCAGCCCTCGGGCGGGTTTCGGCAGGCTGCGGAGAGATTGGAGGGGACATGGTTGTCATGGTGCCGACGATAACAAATCGATAACGGAGATTGATAGACTATAGTTAGATGGCGGGAAGAATGGAAAGTTGGAACTGCTGATGCCAACAACAGGGCAGAAGCGATCGTAGGATTCCCTAAGCGAGAGATTGGTAGGCGATTCGACGTGACTTCGAGCAATCGCGATAGATGAGGTTGAAGTTGTGTTGAAGACGGAAGGAGCGAGGTATACTGGCTCGGAGGAGTATGGCAGTGAGTGGGATGATATTTTGTTCATGCAGCGACACACTGAGGCGTCCGGAAAATACCTCGAGCGCGAGTGGACTGCACAACGTGACTCCCTTGCCTGTTTGCTTGACTGGTTATGGACGCTCGGGTGGCTGGCGGAGGGATCAGTGACAGGGATCGTGGCGCTGGTGAGGATTTGTTTCAGGACGGAGGGGCCCAGGAACCACAAAAGCAAAGACCAGGGGATGAGACGTGCCTCAGATCTTCGTATGATGTAGTGATTGTCGTAGCCTTGTTGGTCTCCTGAACGTATATAAAATCGGTCTTCTCACAGCGGACGTGGTGAACGGATGATCAGACTTGGGGGGAAGGAGTGTGGGAAGAGATGAGCAGCTGGACAGCTCCGCGGTTACTGTGCATGTACGGGGCAATTGATTAAAAGACCGCGCCTAGGCCAAGGTTGCGGAAGGGACAGACTCAAGTGAAAGGAAGGAGAGAACCCGCCATAACCGCGACGGAAGACAGCTCACCCATGTTTCTATATCAAAATGTTATGCGGATTTCCATTCCATTGACAAGCCCAATTGAATTGCACACAGTCACTGCATGCCCACTGGAACCACCGGCCCAACACAACTCAAAAGACCGATGGCGCGATACTGGGCTGGGTAAAGCCCCCTCTGTTGAACGGGGCTAAGGAGGCCTGCCCCTGCTCGGCTGTCCGTGGCCCACTCCTCTGCTCCAGGCTACCCGCAGCTCTATCGATTGGCCATCCAGGGCAGCCATCTGCCCTCCAAGCCACCCCCAGTCGTCACCTCTTCCAACTTTCAACCTGCTTTCTGCTGTTGCACTACTGTAAGTGAAGCGACCCTGCACTCGATGTGGTAAGCGACAAACGCAGGAATGATTCTTTGGACGACGGAGACACCTCGCTCCATATGCTCTATCGTCGTGACCCCATTGGCGTGCACAGGAAGCCAGCCGTTAAGAAAAAACCCGTGAACTGATACCTGGTGTGCAAATCATCGCCAATCATGCGGTGGCGGCCGTACAAACCAGCCGATTAGGGTTCCAACTGCCGCAGACAGACGGCCGTCTTCGAGCAGCCAAGTCTGCAAACGGATTAAGTCCACATCCTCCTGGCATGATCCGCATGGGTGTGACGCAGTATGCCTCTGGAGAATGCCACGAAGGCCCGGTCTTCCTAAAACATGATCGCTGCGGTCTTCGCTAAGTGCTATATGCAACATGTTGTCCGTCTCACTTGTTTCGCATGTCAAAACCTTTGGAAAAGGACGCGCGGCCGACAAGACACAGCGGGTGCAGCGCAGGCCTGAACTCGAGCTGCCCGCCACAGTTGAGAGTTCACAGGACCCGTCACTATCCACTGCCGCCTCCTCTTACACTTCCAGGAACCAGAGACTTTCCGGCCCACTCAACCATTCCAGCACAAATTCTCTTGTTCGTATACGTACAGTCGCATGGGCTTTCCAGCTTATCATGCAGCAGACCCGCTATATCAAAGCGGCTTTGCATCATGACTTCTGAGACATTCTGCAACCTCTGTGGCAGATCCGTCCAACCTAATCCTTGTTGGATCAGAGGCAAAAGCTCTTATTGAGACCTCGCCATTTTCTTCCTAGCTGACTGCAAAGGTAGAATCACTACGGATGTGACACCCACGATGGGGCACCAGGGTACCGTAGCTCGTGTTCGTGCAACCACGGCTTCCGAACCGAATGCTTATGCTGCACAGAGGGCCACAAATGCATAACTCATTGACAACCTTTACAACGCGCGGGTGGGCACCGAGGGTTCCAGGTACCTCATCCTCGGGGTTTCGTCCTTCTCGTCGACGGTCCCTGAAATCATGCAGATGGTCAGACAGAAGACATGCTCCAAAACTTCCATGTTAGTAGCGGGATCTTCTAGAAGATTATCATCCCCAGGCACAGGCCTTTGTGCTCTGATCGTCGTTTATCGAAATCTCGTACATCTCTTGCCCATCGAACCTGCGTGTATCCACTCTCAAGCACACCACCTCAAAATGATGGATCCGTTGAACCACCGTGCCTGAGGACAGCCACATAAAGAGAGAAACTTGACGCGCAGCACTGCTGTCGTTAGACATGTTGCAAGAACAGCATCTTGTCAATTTGCTTCTGGCTATCAGTCCTTAAGGGTTTGATCTGCCGGAAACGATTTCCATGGGCTGAAACCTGGCATGCATGTCATGTTGCTTCGATGTCGCCAATCGCGGCCCTCCAGCCACAATATCGCGAAACGCCGCAAGGGCTTTCGAGCCTAATTCCAAGTACCGCCCAGTCCGCTCCTGCACCCGAAAGGGTCTTAAAGAAACAGCTATAAGGACCACGCTCCTGAACGATGCTGATTTTTTACCACGTCGCTGACAATGAGGACAATGAGAACGACTGATTCCCTGTTAGGGGAAGAGCATATCTCGGACCGATACCACGAACTTAGCGTTCGCGCCAACCTTCGAGGACTCAAGTGGTCCATCGTTGCGGACACGAGGTGCTGCCGCCATGTGTCCGATGTGAGGTGAGGTTGCGGTTCTTCCTACTCAACGCTGTATCCTACGCTCTAATCTTTGAAGCACGGTGTTCCACGCACCCGTCAGACATCCGGAAGGAGCCCAAGAGCGTCTCACTGCTCTACTAGAATCACGTCTTTTCGCCGCAGGTTGATGGATATGCCCGAGCTAGAAAAGACGGCCATGAACGGGTTTTCTTTCAACTTTTGCTCCGCCGATCCAACAAAAGACTCAACCCTTCCTTCTTTATACCAAAAATCACATCCCCAAAAGAGCATCAGACACTCCAGGAGGAAGCAGCTGCGCCTTGGGGAAAGACTCTGCTACTCGTCGCTCTGCGTATGACCTGAACTTCTCAATGTGGGTGAATTGGTCTCGGCCATTAGCAAAGCCCGGCTCCTCACCTTACCCTGGGTCTGATGTGCACTTATCGAACCATCGAGAGAGAGATCTATGGACGTCTAACGGTGAAGATTGGAGCTCGAGAGGCCGAACCTGAATTCAGGAAAAGGACTTGCTAATCAGTAACCTCCGCCTTCGAGCCACGATAGGTTATTAGTTAACTCAGCAGGATGTGAAGCAAGTGACCGCTCTGTCCCCAGATTGTAGGTCGATCTGACTGGCCTCTGGTGTTTTAATGAGAATATTCTCCCCCTCCCAAGTATGGCTGTACTTGAGCGGAAAGGAAGTATCTCGTCCAAAGAGGGACCAGCGGCAGGAAAGAGATACGAGGAACGCAATTCACTCGCAGCAAGCCACGAAGATATCGACAGTCTACGATCCTAGATCTCAAACAGCCCGAAAGCGAGACGGCACTTCGTCAGACGTCGAACCGGCCCACAGGCACTGGACAATCACAGCACCAGAAACAGCGTTCCGAATCACATAGTCGCACGCTGGGATGGGCACACCCGTGGCATGCTTAGGAGTCGTCCCTCGACGAACACACACGAGTCGCTAGGCGGCCTTGACCACCCAACCGGATTACACCCTAGAGATATCAATCTCCTGCTCGTTGAACTGCCTCACTGCATTTTGAATCAGATAGATATGGTTGACGCAACCCTCGCTGCCGAGTTGATTGACCACCTCCCGGGAGACCCGCGCCACCTTTGCCTATGTCGACCCGAAAACCACACTGTGGGTAAGCGGTCCCAAACGCTTCCTCTTCCCGGAACTCACGCACAAGCCGCGCGTGAAAACCTGCACGAGTATTATCCGACGTACCAGCCCGTGCCTACTCTAGGAATTTCTCAGCCTCGTTATATGCTCTTACATCTTGAGCGGGAACCATGCACCACTACGCTCGGAGTGGCACTCGTCGGACGGTCCGCGATGCTATTACAATCCAGCAGGTCCTGTCAGATAAGTGCTTAAATTCAGGTTCTGCTTCGCGTTGGAGACTGTTGAGAAGGGACGATTCTTCTCGGCCATGCTGATGCGAGTATGTTCGTATTATCAAGAAAAGGAACCCAGGAATTGGCCATGGGCTTGGTTGAAGTTCCGGCAGAGTTCTCCTGACGACGAGTCGATGTCGCAAGTTTTCAAGACTCTGATCTCGTGCGTCGATGCAATACTCTTGCTAGCATACAAGGTCTTGACCAAGACGGAATACCTGCTCAGAGCTGCATGGGTGAAAACTTTGGGGAGCATTTGTATGGGTGGTGACAGGCACAGATGCAACGCTGAAGAAATGGCAAGATATCGATCTTAAAACAGCGAGCTTGGTATCAAATGCGCGGGATACAGTAAAAAGTATTGGACCGTGGTGCAGAGCGTTTCTATTTCGTCCATTGATTTGTCGGATTACCCTGGCACCGTCTACTTGATCTCCTCCTGTGGCCCAACAGAGGCGCCCAATACCGTCTAACTTGCATCACCCAATGAAGTGCCGGAGTCCTTTCAGTGTTCTCTAGCTGACATGCCTCTTCAAAGCAGAGGTGTTCTCCTGCTCCAGATGAATATGCGGCACTCTGTCTGGCTAGATACTTCTGGAGCCACCTCTTCACCTTCAATGGACCGGGACTGATTGTTCGTCACGGTAACGTCCCCAGTTGTATTGTATCCTAGCCCCCTCATAGCTTGTTGGGGGTGCTTTGGGTGTTCCACTGGTAACCGGCAGCATCGCTGAACTTGTAGCCATACGAGGCGGTGAAGTCGTCGAGAACGGCAGGTCCTCGGGAGCCTAGGGTGATTGCGTCAGCCAGATCGATTACCTAACGAGGAGTGACTCTAACTTGACAATGACATTGCCAGCGAGGTGGAATGAAGACTTACCATAGGGATACTCCATAGGGACGATGTCCTTCTTGTCGTCGAGGTAGTGCAGCAGCGGAGAGAAGATTCTCCAGCTGGCATCCAACTCATCATCACGCACAAAGTTCGAGTGATCACCCTTCATAGCGTCAAGGATCAGACTCTCATAGGCCTCGGGGATCTTCAAATCGGAGAATCGACGTCGGTATGTGAGGTCGAGCTCGGTGACGACCGTCTGCATTGACAAGCCTGGTAACTTCGAGTTCATCTTGAGGTAGACAGACTCGTTTGGCTGAATTCGAATGACGAGTTCGTTTCTAGGGATGTCCTTGAATATACCAGAGGTCACATCCTTGAACTGAATTCGAATCTCAGTCTTCTGCTCATTGAGAGCCTTGCCTGCCTTGAGGATGAAGGGCACACCGTCCCATCGCTCATTCTTAATGAAGGTGGCCAGTGCGCAAAAGGTAGGACACCGCGAGTCCTTGGGAACGGTATCATCTTCCTTATACGCAGGCTTAGTGCCGTCCAAAGACTTGCCATATTGCCCAATGATGACGTTCTTGGGCTCGATGGCCGGGATCGCTCTAAGTACTCTGACCTTCTCGTCACGG
This sequence comes from Phialophora expanda, assembly GCA_016109585.1. Lineage (NCBI taxonomy): Eukaryota > Fungi > Ascomycota > Eurotiomycetes > Chaetothyriales > Herpotrichiellaceae > Phialophora > Phialophora expanda. Next base: position 932,790 of record JADWPR010000010.1, read on the forward strand.
ATGTCTTCCGAGGAGAATGAGATGGGTCGCTCCATGGCGAGGAGAGTAAGGACTTGGAGCAGGTGGTTCTGCATGACATCGCGGATGATGCCGAACTCGTCGAAGTAGCCACCTCGTCCCTCGGTTCCGAAGGGCTCCTTGAATGTGATCTGGACGCTGTCGATATGGTTGCGGTTCCAAGTGGCCCCAAGGAACTCGTTGCCGAATCTGAGGATGAGCAAGTTCTTCACCATCTCTTTTCCGAGATAGTGGTCGATACGGAAGATCTCCTCTTCTTTCCAATCAGGCTCGAGGCTATATTCCGGGAGTTAGCCGAAGAATCAGACAAATGGTGAAAGTACTTACGCCTTTTGCAACTGCCGTGAGCTTGCCAAATCCTTGCCAAAGGGTTTCTCGATGATGATTCTCGCAATTCCATTCTTGGGATAACAATTCCGCTTCAGATGCTCAGAGACAGTAATGAAGACACTGGGCGGCAATGCCATGTAAAAGACTCTGTGCCCTTCCTTACGGGTCTTCTCGATCTCCGTGATATGCTTGTCAAGCTCTTGGAAAGGCGCATCTTGATCGTACTGCCCGGAGAGGTATGTGCAGATGGAGCAAAACTGGTCTAGTTGTTCCTCCACCTCTTTCGTCGGGGTCTTGATGTACGACTTGACTCTTCGGAGGTATTCATTGTGGTCCATCTTAGTCCGAGCATATCCAATGATCTTTATGTCTTTTGGGAGGAACTTGTTGCGGTACTGCAGTGATTGAGTTTGTCAGCATGGTTGCTCAATGGAACACTGTCAGATAGAGGCCGAGGTGAAACGCACCAAACCAAACAGCGCAGGGAATGTCTTCTTCTTTGCAAGATCGCCCGAGGCGCCTAGGACAACAATGACGGTATTCTCCTTGAGCTCGACGGTGCTGTTTCGTAGGCCAAATTGTTAGCAAAAGTGAATTCAACAAATTTCATGGTGGGGGAAGAGTGGCATCCGATGGCTCTGGCACGCTTTTGAACAACTCACCCTACATTCTCAGGATCTTCTGCATGAATGATTGTGTCGGCCATGGTGGCAGATGTGGGTGCCGAGAGAGATGAGGTAATGAGATGGAGAGAGGAGAGAGAAGTCAGAGCCAAACTCGTGGACGAATATGTATTGAGATGCGGTTGTTAATATGCGGTCGGGTTGGCGGCCGTCAATGACAAAGCTGTGCTGGTGGCCCGGAAATAATATTTGACTATTGCTTTGTGATTATTGCGGCGCTTCGGGGTGGGATTGCCGTCAATTCGACCGCGGTCGTTGATGGGAGTAGGGATGGAGATAGCGGTCCGGGTGGTGGGGCAAGCACAAGATGCAGGAGCAGGAAAGCAGGACGCTTTCCGCAGCAGCCAGCTCCCCTCCAAACAACTTTTTGAGTGCCCCGCGTGACCCTTACACTAAAATTACCCTTCGTTCTCGAGGGGAGATTCCGTTTTGCGAAAGGCTAGGCGAGACGATACTTGCTCGGTGCAGAACAGAAAGAAGAAGCATCCAAACTGAGGCGACAGTCGATCAGTAACAATATATCTACCTGCGCTCAACCTTCGTCACTAATCTGTCAGCATGCCGAACACGGTGGGATAAAACCCATGACTGGAGCATTCTTCGCTTCTTGATGGTTCTTTAGCCTATCGTGAGCACAGTTTCTGTTTACAGGGCCCTTGTGCATGCTTAAGCAGGCGGGATGTTCGGCTATCCGCAAGCTCCTCTCTGCCCCTGGAGTCCCTTATTGTTTACTGAATTCATGGACAATTGCTTCGTCACTCGCGCAGGGTTAGTCATCATTCCGATGCTGCGGATTGCTAACTCTGGACAATTTCTGGAAGGCGTTTGAGAACTTGGGATTGGTTTGCTTTGAATATCTGCCATCATCTTCTCTCAAGCTTCTGTAGCAATAATTCAACGTCTCATCATGCGTTTCTGAGCTGCTCACCGACAGCCCGGAGATAGGGGATGGATCTAGGCTCGAAAATGGATTCCTCGAACAGTAGACGCACCGAGTTCTGCAAAGGTGCAGTGAGCATTAGCCTATTCTTACCTCAGAATACCCTTCGGAAACGGATCACGGATGAACATAGCAGGCGGTTTTGATATGTCGCCCGTCGGTCCAGCACGGCGCCGTCGCAACTTGACTACATGAGCCTGAAATGCGCTGTAATAGACGGTCCATGACGCTTGTTGTGTGCTACGAGATTGCTTCTATCTCTATGTCGTGTTCGACAAAGACGCGTACTCCATACCCGGTAGACCGCCAGTTCGTAACAGAAGGAACACGTCTGTGCCGCATACCTAACCGGGTAATTTTGCCCGATGGCTACGGAATGCGACTGGTACACAAGCGTCGAAATCTTGGCACGCTTTCCAGATCAGGTCTAGTCACACAAATCCCAAAAATCGCAGGGAGCGAACAGCGGACTGCAACTTTGACGACTGTCAAGGCTTTGAACAACAATCCACCTCGACGATACCGTCCCAGTTCCTCTCCAAAGTCGTCGATTCAATACCGTCAAAATGGGCGTCTCCGGCGGCGGTCACAGATGTGCGTACAACCTTGGCTTTCCCGACCTTTCCACCAATCTCCTACGAAACGATCGTCGTGAGAAGGATCTTCTCAAGGCCCTTATCATTGCACACGCCTGGGAGCGGAGGATTTGAGCAACACAAGACTGACATTTCCGATCTGATATAGTATACGTCAAGGGCAAGCACCTCTCCTACCAACGAGGCAAGCGCAACACCAACCCGAACACCTCATTACTCCAGATCGAAGGAGTTGATGACACAAACGCCGCAAAGTATGTATCTTGCCGTATATCGAATGTCCCTTAGACTGTCCCGTTGTGCATTGCTACGAGGCGAGCGAACTGGAAGAGGAGGAGAAAGCGAGCCAGCAATCAGAAGGCGCACGAGCGATCGAAAAGCCTGGGATGTTTCGCGTGTTTAGCAAGCACGCACGCACATCTGCTGGCAATTCCGCCCTGCGATTTTTTATTGACAATCAACCCTCCCTCCGTTTGCCATGATACTGACGCTCCCACTTCTACTTGTAGATTCTATCTCGGCAAGCGCGTTGCCTACGTCTACCGGGCCAGCAAAGAACGCCAAGGCAGCAAGATCCGTGTCATCTGGGGCAAAGTCACTCGACCTCACGGCAACAGCGGCATCGTGCGCGCAAAGTTCAGACATAACCTCCCTCCCAAGAGTTTCGGCGCCAGCGTGAGGATCATGCTTTATCCCAGTTCAATATGATTTCAGACGGAGCGTGTGGGGCGCGGATCGAGCCACCGAGACTCGAGAATGCTGTAGTGATGGAGAGTGCGCGGAATAATCGTTCACATGGGAGACGAAGCGCCGGAGAGGGGCAGATGGTTGTTCGGAACGTGTGACTAAAGGGCTATCAAGGGCGATCGAGGAGACGGCAAGGGAGGGTTCCTGATCGTACTTAGCAGCGAGGGCAGTGGGCAGCGATGTCTCACCCCCCTGCCGCCGAAGCCTCGCACCCTTGACGCCTCCTCTCTTCCAGCAGGACAAAAGCTGAAGTCCAGGACTCGCTGCGGGACAATTGATTTCGAGAACGAGGCGCCGAACCTGCACACACAATCCAGGGCCAAGATTTCAATGCGTGCATCAATGAAAAATCAAACTTCCAGACTCCATATACTCCAATTTGAGTATGTATGCCCTCTGTTTTCTTGCTCAGTCCGGTCCCGAACGTCAGTTCTATATAACCCGGTGCACGTGCCCATCACCAGACTTCACTTGATGTTTCATTTTTAGCCTCTCGTCAAGGCGCTTGAAGTGATGAATGTTTTTCAAAAGGAGTTGGTACCATCAGCATATGCATACTTGCAGCTGCTAATGAGTAGGTAACAAATCTGAGACCGAGGTATGTGAAGCCGAGAATATCCAGGCTAACGAGGAAATCTGAGGGAACTGTTTCCAATCTATTCCATATACACACCTAGAACCCGAACGTGAAATATATCCGCCCAGAGATAGTCCGTCGAAATCCTGTCGTGCAATGCTCATGAGGAACTCGGACCCCCTAAGATGGGTCTTACCAACGCATTGAGGAACAATGCAACGCCCCAAGTGATCCCTTCGCCAACAACACTTCCGGGACAGAAGTCAGTCCCCGCGTTGGTAACGAAGGCTAGACCATCGAGTCAGTCAACTACCCAGCCAAATCACAACAGCAAGGGAGAAGAAAGTGACTCACTGCTCCAAATAACCCAACTTGTAGCGAACGCCGCAAGCATGTTGATGCCGCCAATGAAGAAAACGAATCTCCAGAAGTTAGGCAATGGCTCACTCGTCGTACCCGAATAACGAGACGCGAAGGCCACTGGGTCGTAAGCAATCTTCTTGCGATTGCTCGAGCAAGCATGGCCAAGCATAACCACGAGCAAAAAAGCAGCAATGCCACCTGCGCCAGCGATGGCGTAGAACGAATCCCAGAACCGGAGGTATGACGAGTCGTCTGAGCATAACCCTGCCGCAAGACTGTCGGGGCGATTGAGTATATACCATAGCGCAAACGGCAATGAGAAGACGTTGAGGAGCGTATCTTCCACGACATGATCCTTCATGCTCCACAGATATGAGTTCTGGCTGCCCTTTTGTCCGAAGCACACGCGGGCAATAATGAAGAAAATGAGCGTGAAGCTCGTGGCTCGAGGACGCATGGTCCAGAACCCGAAGAGCATGAATGGGTTTGGACGGAAGCCGTTGTTGCGCAAAAGGTATGTCGCCGCGAGCATGGCAATGATGCTAATGATTGTGGTGACAATGGCAGCGAAAGGCGTCCAGCGGGTACTTGGAAAGCAAGAAACCTTGGAGACAAGTCTGCGGACTCGCTCATGGCCTACCAAGAATTAGAACGGCCTTGACACGCAGGTTTACTCGAGAGGCTTTATAGGCTTACCGAATATCAAGGAGAGAAGGGCCACTTCGGCATTAAATATGGCAAGCGACGTGAGAAGTTTGTGAGTGGTAGGACAGTTCGTCAACCCAGCTCGGTCCACGAGGCCCTGGGGCATGCAATTGAGGTCACTCATTCTAAGGATAGGAGTAGATCAGGCTGAGAACGTGGAGCTCTTAGGACTCTTGATTCGTAAAATTGTCGATCACAACACCAAAGCGATACCAATAGGTACCCAGTAGGTAGGCAAGAAGCTTGTTCGAGCAGTGATCATCAGGCTGGAGATGATGATCCTCAGGGCCATATATACAGTCCAAACCGTGTCAACTTGAGGCATGGATGGAGGCGAGGCTCATGGTGGGGGCTATGCCACCTGTATGCACGCCCATGTTGTGGTGTGCATCCGCGAAGTGTCCTGTTCCAAATAGAGGAGGGGACATAAGTGCAAAGGCCAGATACCTCCAGAGCCCGAAATACGTTTAATTGGCGAGGACGGGCATGGTTGCCGAGGGATTTGGCCAGCCTTCGTATGAGTTGACGAGGCGTGCACTGTGTCGGTTGTGGTGGGAGGTTTGAAGCCCGGAAGGCAGGATTTGACGATTCTTTGAGGGGCAGCATGTTAGTACAATAGCCTCAGTCTTCTATCCTTCAAGCAGCTCGATACAGCGACCACAGCATTCAGAGACTGAGACAGTCCTTGCGGATTGCGTCGAGGGTATACAGATTAACTCCGTTTAAAGGTGTAGTTCAAGGGAGAGTTCTCGTTTGGTATCAGCCTCGCAACCTGCGAAGAGACTCTTCCCTCAGACAAATCAGTTGTCTTCGCGCATTTGGCCACAAGCCTTCCACTTCGTGGAAATTCAGCCCAGTTGGGCCAAGATTGAGGCTATGACAGCACCAATTCGGTCCGGACATAATTGAGAGTGAATGCGATGGAAATTGGAATCTCGTCTGCAGGGTTTGCTTGAATTGGGAAGCGAAGTGGGCTGGGCTCGTCGGCCACATGGTTCATGCTGTCTGTCGGGTCCAATGATAGGAGAGCTACATCCTCAGCCGCATGCTGACCTCGCCTAAGAAAACGCCCAGTTGGGGCGATGTCTCCCAGAGGCGCTCTTTCTTGAAGAGCCTGTACCGTCCGTATTGACTGTGGAGGGTCGGCTCCGAGGTAGGCCCCATTGATAGGGCAGTTAATGGAGGTCGTATCATACCATTTATCATCAGGATGCGTTAACGGCCGCATAACAACCCCGTCTCAATCCAAACCCAAACATCTCACAACAGCATCAGTCGAGCCGCTTTAACCGTCTGGCACCTTCTGCCGACACCAAAGAGCACAATGCTCCAATGAACATGCACACTGCAATAGCATTTGGTGCATGCTTCTTGACATTCAGCCAGCGGTGGTGATCGGGGTCTGTCTCGGCATCGTGATCGTGTAAACCAGGCTCCAGGAGCGAGAACACAACCCAACTGACGAATGTCCCGACAAACTGAGGCAATGTGGTGTATACATTGAGAACGCCCAAATAGACACCCGCAAGCTCTCCAGTCGGCGAATGAGCGCCATCGTCATCGGAGCGGTTGGGCTGTTGTGCTCCACCAGAAAGAGCTCTGCGATAGTCTTGTTCAACATCCAACTCAACACAATGATCCTCGTCAATGCTGCCCCGAATAGTAGTGTAGCCAGGAACAGTCGAGCCGTTGACGTTGGCAAGTGGAATAGAGGACATTTTGTTGATTTCGATTCCTAGCAGTGCAAAAGGCGCCCAACATGATACTGCCCAAGGCAAGCCACAAGAAGCAACGAGCTTTGTTGCCGAAGACAGCGTTCGAATAAATGGGGCAAATATAGTGATGATCGCAAAAACTAGGTTCGACATACTCCACGCCGAAGTGAGATCAGGTTGTACCTCGTAGGCCTTGATTAGGAGCACCTGCAGCGGCCTTGCGATTGAGGTAGGTGGTCTAGGAGTAAATCTTGACTCGGCCGCTTCTGGTGATTTGATAATGTAAGGTAGAACAACGGAGGAGCAAAATGTGATCAAGGAGAAGAACACCAAGGCCAGACTGCCGAGCCGACCTATATTTCCCAGGGCATCGTGCTCGTCCTTCTCGCCGGGCTCAGGAGCCGGATGTTCGTAGCGATAGTAGATCTCGCCAACGAATGTGCTCGAATAGAACAGGAACGGGAACCTATACGATTGCTATCAGCATTCACTCACCATATATCTGGGACCTGACTTACCATCCTACCCAGTTCCAAAACTGCACCCAGCATATAGCCCGGATTCTTGGAGGTAAGTTGATCGTCCTCCGCCACAGGTTGGATAGTACCTGTTCCACCGTGGTATTGTCTTCGTCGTTAGGTAACCGCACTCTCTCTGTGACAGCCCAACAAGAAATGCCGACGGTGGCCCACAAAGCCAACGTTGCAATGACGGTCATCTTTTTGAACTGGGTGTCACCACCAACCCAAGCGGGGAACATCTTGACCAAGTCAAAGGTGCCGATGAAATAGCTGGCCAAATGCCCTGCTGCAACGAGTCTCGAGGCCCATGCCGATCCAGCTTGTTGCTGCGAAATTGGGAGTGTGTCGACTATCAAGCTGCGACAGCATGCCTGCACAGCATTGATCGAGAAGTCCAGTGCATATATGCACAGGACGGCCACTAAAATTGTAACATTCTTTTTCGTGTCTCCCTCGGGGAAGAACAGCCCAACGGCCTCAGATGTCCAACCCAATAGCAGTAATCCTGCGCCTGTGACAATGGCACCATACACCATGAACGGTCTCCGTCTGCCGAATCTTGAGGTGGACTTGTCCGCATATGCTCCGACGATGGGTTGCATGATTAAGCCGGACAATGGTCCTGCAACCCATACCAAGGACGTCTTGGACTTCGTGAGGCCCAGTTGAAGGAGGTAGGGGGTACCATATGTCATCTCGAGGCCCCAGCAACTGGATCGCCGTTAGCTCTTGATGGAAATGGCCCGGGTGACAGCGACTCACAATCTGAATAGCACAGTCAGTCAGCATGATTCCTCACAGCTTCAAGGAATAAGCCTACTGGATGCCAATGAGAGAGGCCGTCAACAGGCACATGCGGACGGCCTCGGTTGAGCCTCTTATCGAGGGGGTACCACTCCATGCTGAGGTTTTCTCCATTGCCGGTTACAGACGAAAGCCGATGATGCTGAAAGAAAGTGATCAATATCTAGGTCGTGCTTTTCGTGGAATGGCCGCCATCGATCGAGGTGCAAGCGCATTCAAGAGCTCACCAACGATGATACTCGTTGCTGGTATGCTCATGCATGCCATGGCTGGCGTAAAAGGGGCGTGTTATCTTGGGTGACTTGTTATCGGAGTCGCGTGTCACATACTTGAAATTACCGACGCGTTTCGCTGAAAGAATGACGTAGCTTGTTGCCCACCATTTTAACTTGGTGGGCATCTGGCTCACAAACTCGGGCATTCATTACTGTGTATAGACTGCTACACGATCGATGAGGTGTTTTTCTTTTCTATCTGATTCAGTCTGGTGCAATCTTGCAAATTGTTGTTTGCTTATCGCGGGGAGACTTCATTTCTTGACGTAGTCCTCGGAAGTGGCACCAGCTCCTGAAGAATGATCAGCTTAACAGCCTTGGTGCTATGGATGGATTTAGACGGCCGCACCAGAGATGAAGAACCACTTGTCAACGGTGCCGTCGATAGGCGCAGGTGGAAGGTTCTGTCCTGGAGGAATCTTGGAGAGTTGAGATTGGTCGACACGGTCTGGTGAGTTCTGGTTGGTGACATTTGCCAAATTGATATCGCCACGTTGTTGCTTGCCAGTGACCAGACGCTCCCAAGCATCACTGCATTCGCGGATGATCTCCTCGGCATACTTCTTGTTCTTGCATTCACCGCTGAAGGCGAACTGATTCTCCGGCTTGCCATCTGGGATCTTGTAGATACGGAACCATTCGTTTGTAGCACGGAGAAGGCCTGGAAGATGACGCTCGACGTCTTCGATATCGTTCAGCTTGGGCGCAAGAGGGTCGTTGATCTATATCGAGTCAGTGGAATGAGCCTACGGGAATACATTGTAACACTCACATCAATGACAATAATCTTCCAGTCGGTCTCTTCCTCGTCAAGCAATGCCATCACACCGAGGACTTTGACTTGCTTGACTTGACCAGTATAGCCAACCAATTCGCCGATCTCGCAGACATCTAACGGGTCGTTGTCACCCTTGGCCTTGGTCTCGGGGTGAACGACATTTGGGTCTTCCCAGGTCTGTGAACAAGTCAGTCATTTGTGCAGCCGCGCTCTTTGTTGCCACTTACTCTGGGGAAAGCACCGTAGTTCCAGAGGTAACCTTTGTGAGGGAAGCAGTTTCGAACGAATCGAAGCTTGCCTTTCTTGATGTCCTGCTTGATGGGGTTCAAGAACTCGTCCTTGGAGATCTGACCGAGACTCAATATCTTATTTCTCGAACGCCACACATTGACTGACCTCAAGTTTTGCGTTGGACCACCTTGGGATCTCAACAATCATGTTCAGAATGGTTTGCTGCTCGTTGGCATAGAGAGGGATGTCATGGAAGGGAGAGATAGGTGTGCCATCTTTCTCAATATAGCAGCGGAAATCGGTCGTGTGCAGTGCACCGATTTTTCTAGGCTGGAACTCAGAGGGCTGCTTGCTGTACGACATGGTGCGGGAGGATGCGGGAGGCGACGAGGAGGCTGTAGAGAGGTGTCGAACGATAGCTTCAGTACGTTGGGAAGCTATGGTGGTAGGAGTGGAATGACGAAGGGGAGAAAAGACAGATTTTTCTGTCGGTTTGGTGGAAGCCAGGGCGAATCGAAATGTGAGCGGACGATGATAAAATGTCTTGGAGGCAGGAGCAGCGCGGGGTGCGAGGGTCTGGCAGCGGCGTGTTGAGAACTGGCGGTGAAATGACAATTTGCTCTGAATGGACGAGGCGCGGCCGACGCTTCTGCAGGTTCGCGAAGATTGATTTCGACTCAATACGGACGCAGATTGAAACATGTGCATATGCGAAGGATGAGACGGGTTGGAATCCTGCTTATAGACTTTAGCCGTTCAAGCCTTCTAGTCTTGATCTGACTGTACAATGCTATTCCACCTCGGTATCAAAATGACCTGACACCCTGAACAAGGTTTGATACATTCTCTCAATGGACGGTCGGAGCTCTTCCAGAGGGCTGTCCCGAGTTTTTAGCTATCTTCACGTGATGATAAGAGATTCCGGTTTCCCTCTGGCCTTTGCGGTGACTTGCGTTTTTGGAGAATCAAAGTCACGACGACAAATCAGTTACCAGTCACTTCCACCCTCACTTTCGATTCCCTTGGACCTCCCCATATGACCGTCGGCCATGCTGTTGGGCCACAGTCTCTGTTACGACGCGCTGTATCCCTCATAAAGTCTCTCTTGCCATCGCGACCTTCCACTTCAAAGATGGCTTCTCCTCTCCCGTTTCAAGACGTCCCTCACGTTCCTATCCCGAAGCGCGGCGTCGACTATAGGGATAAGGTGGTTCTGGCGCCAATGGTGCGGTCAGGGGAACTGCCATCGCGCTTGCTGGCTCTCAAGTATGGCGCAGATCTGGTATGGGGCCCGGAAACAGTTGACAGATCTATGATCGGAACCACGCAACAGACCAACCCTCGCACAGGCTGCATAGAGTGGTCTCGCACTTCCAACAACAACCAAACCAACGTCATATATCGCATCGACCCAGCAAGAGAATCGGAGAAGTTGATATACCAGATCGGTACTGCTTCACCTGACTATGCGGTGCAAGCTGCCAATCTTGTGGCCCCTTACGTTTGTGGTATTGACGTGAATGCTGGTTGCCCCAAACCATTCTCCACCTCAGGCGGCATGGGTGCAGCGCTCCTTCGAACACCTGAACTGCTGTGCAACATCTTGACCGCGCTCGTCACAAACGTCGGGACGAAGCACCAAATAGGCATTTCGGTGAAGATCAGGCTACTGGAGACTCCCGCATTGACCTCTGAACTTGTCAACAAGCTTTGTAAAACGGGGATTACAGGTCTCACGATCCACTGCAGAACCACTCCCATGAGACCAAGAGAGCGGGCTATCAGAGACCAATTGCGGATGATTGGCGACATATGCAGAAGCCACGGCGTTGCATGTCTCATGAACGGAGACGTCACTTCTCGCGAGCAAGGTCTAGCCCTTGCCAGGGAATATGGCGTTGATGGAGCTATGATTGCAACGGCTGCCGAAGCCAACTCGTCTGTCTTCCGTACCAAGGAGCAAGGCGGCTTGATGCAGTGGCAAGAAGTGGTGAAAGATTACATACAACTGGCTATGAGCGTGGAAAACAAGTTCGGTAACACGAAGTTTCTGCTTTCACAGCTCATGCCCGGGAAAGATGCGGCATATCAACAAGTCCAAAAGTCACGAAGCTATGCTGAGGTGATTTCCTTGCTAGGCATGAGTGATCCGAGCACTATCGAGAAAGCAAAAGAAATCGATCATATTCTCAAATTGGACGTGCCACTTGTGACAAAAGCAGACATTAAGCGACAAAATAAACAGCAAACCCGAGAGAATCAATCCAAAAAGCAGGAGAAGAAGCGTGCTTTCGGGCAGGATGGCGACCATAACCAAGAGCGGAGTAAGAAGCAAAAAGCTGAGGTCGCTGCTGAAAATGCTGGGTTCGAAGGGATTGGTCAAGGTTTTGCAGCAGTGACAGCTTGAAGGTGGACAGCAACAGCAACAATCAGACTCATCGACATAAGAGCTCTTCTCTTCTCGTCGTATACCCATTTCCGGGATGCCATCATTATCTCTTACGGAGATGTTGGGTTCCTGCGCCGTGGTGCGAATAGGGCCCTCGTGCTTGAGGATCTGAGAGGAATGTTTCTCTGAGTGGTGCACTTGCCTTACCAACAGCTGTCACCAGAGAGTCATGAAGACTCTTGATACTTGCCATACGGTATGCTCGATGTCAGCTTCCCTCTCGTTCGAGAAACTGATTTACTTCAGCATTAGCGACAACCAACCCGGTTTCACCACCACTGGACTGTGACTCACACATATGTCCATCAAATTCAGTTCCCTGACCATAAGAATGGAGCTATCAATCTGCCCCTCCTCTCTGCTCCAACGTTTTCCTTCAATATTCGTCATATCTGATGACGTGACGATTTATGGGGGATGTCTTGACTTTTGACGAGGGCGAGCATATAAGGGAGGGTTGAAACCATCAAACAAGCGCCTGTTTAAGGGCCCAGTGTTATGGGAAATCAGTTAGCCGAATATGTCGCATAGACTCATGTTCATCATGACGAAGCCCATGTCAAATCCGCCTGCGATTGAGAGGCGCTTTCACTCTTCCACCGATGAAGTCATCTCTATAGTTTACAGTGCCAGAATTCACGACTTCTCCGTGTACAGACCTGCATTCATAGCGCGCATATGGAGGCTCAGGGCGTTGTCTTAAGGTAAAGCGACTATCCTGCCGGTTCTACGGTCTGGAGCAGCAGAAGGTCGTTGCTCAACCGCCACCACATCCATCAACAACGGCGGGAAACCGGTCACTCCCTGCTTCGCCAATGAGCCGTCTCTCTTATACAATGACCGCGTTCACTATAGGAATTGCAGAATTCAAAAAGCTTGATGGCGAAGAGTGGCAGATGGCGCTGATAGGTTACCAAATCATCACTTCCCAGCGTCCACGCTATTCTCACCAAACTGATGTTCGCCAGGGGTCAGGGTTCCTTCAACACGGAGAGAGTGACGTTCTGGTGTGAGCGGACAAGTTTGAATCTTTGATATGGGTCGAATGAGCATACGCCTTCTGGGATGCAGAACGGCCGAGGGAGCTGTAATATCAAGAGAGCCATATGTGTAGGGGGTGGTAGGATGAGGAGAAGGTGGAGTATATCAGTCGATTGAGTAGGTTCCCAAGAGCACCAGAGAAGGTCCGGCAGGATCGGGCCAGGTGAGAAACGTAAACTGCATGTCGCATATGTGGCTTTGTGCTTGACATCCCTCCTCTGCACATCACATATATCCCTTTCTCGATCGCACTGGCGTGAACAGCTCCCGATTGCCCTCTCACCATTCTGCACAGACGTTTCAAACTGCGCTTCTTCATCTTGGCAAGTTTCAATCTCATCAAGTCGAAGCTCGCACTGGCACCACCTCCCTACAAACCGTCATGTGCTTCCCTCTGGGCGTGCACCGCCGGCATATTCAGAATGGGACTTTCAGAACACAACCTGGCCAGAAACACCCATGGTCGACCTCAGGGAGGAGCGCGGCAGAGCGAACGGTATCTGTTGCCCACTCGTAGCCATTGATCTTGATGCCCTGCGCACGCAAACTCGAAGCTCCCGCGCACTTCAATACGGACTTCCTCGCGCCCTGATTGAGCCAGACATCATCTGGTTAGCTCCGACCCCGTCCGGAATGATATTATAGACCTGAGATTCTCTTCCAAGGCGGCCCGCGCTCAGGACTACCCACTCAACTCCTCCTTCCTCGCCAAACCCCTCGCATGCCGATTCACCTCCTCGACAATATCCTGCAGCGAAACCTTCTCCCCCGTTCCTTTCCTAGACGTCACCGAGGTACTGGTTTGCTCTGCCTCCGCTGCTTTCCCGCCCCACGAATACTTTACAATCTTTCCATCCTTGAAACCGAGTTCCAATGTCGACGGTTCTAGAGAGTGTCGCGGTAGTGCTTGCGACTTTATCTGTAACGTTTTGTGTGCATTGGCGGGGAGGAGAGTTAAAAAGAGGCGCGGGATCTTGGACGAGGGCGAGAAAGGGTTGAAGGTGGCTTTTAGTGAGGTCAGGTAGGTCGTTATCATTTTGGGGGAGATGGGCGTCGGTATTGCTCAAGCTGCGGTTGCAGGATGCGGAAATGTGTTAACCCTGGTGACTTTGATGGAGCGACTGATCTCCGGGAGGTTATTGTGTAGCTTGAAGCAAGATGATCAAGTAAATAAGGAGAGACCCAGACTGTAATCTCCTTCCGTATTGTGTACGAGTACGGGCACTCTTCCAGTTCTGCTGCGGAGAAATGTCGCGTGAATCTTCGCCGTGTTTGCACTGTTTGCATTTCCGGGTGCCCCCATCACAGAGGACAGCTGGATCCCAGTTCCCGTGCCTACCAGCACACACGCCCTGACAATGTCTCCTTCACTTTCTCAGAGACTCCAAGCCCTCGCTGACTCATTTAAAGATGTCTCTACTCAAATTCAAGAACTCCGCAAATTCAGTCCCGCAAATTATACGTCGGGCAACCCAGACGAGCGCCGGATTGAACTCGCAACAGAGATCCACGACAGCCTGAAAGAGCAAGAAGACACTCTAGAAATCCTAAGACAAGAGCTTGAGGACGATACCATCGCTGGTCACCGCCGAGATCCTTCCCCGCGAGAGACCGAACGCGAACGAAATGCGGACTTGCTACTGCTCTTGACTGAGGATCTAAAGACCGCTCGAGCCAGCTTTCGCAAGGCCCAACTGCAGGCCAAGCGCACCGCCGACGCAGAAAAGCGCAAAGAGCGCGAACAACTCTTCGCCGATAGAAAGCAAGACGGCCAGGCACAACCCCGAGGACGAGCTACGCATGAGAAACTGACGCAAGACGAACTCGCCCTACGTGCAGCGGAGGATGTCACTATAGCGCTGCGGCGAGTTCACAATCAGCTTGAAGGAGAATTGTCGGTCTCGCAGTTTGCGCAGCAGACATTGGAAGAAAGTCAACAAGCGCTCGAGACGCTAACGACCAGTTATGCGGGCACAACGGATTTGTTGAAGGCTAGTAGGAGTTTCGTGGGGCAGTTGGTGAAAAGCAATAAGTCGGACACCTGGTTCTTGAAGACGAGTTTCTATCTTCTCGCGGCGACAATAGCGTGGTTATTTTACCGGCGGATACTCTACGGGCCCATGATGTTATTCATTATTTGGCCGTTGCGGATGATGTGGTGGGTGTCGGTGAAGAGTTTTGGAGTGGTAGGAATGGGTGGCAGATCTGACGTTACGTCCCTGTCCGCGCCTGTGCCGACGCTGTCTCTGTCAAGACCTGGTGGCGATGTGGGACGCATGCCGACTAATATGGGCGGTTCAAAGGTATATTTCAAAAGCATGCATCTTCCAGCGAAGGGAGGGGGTGGGAGAGGCGCTCCACCACAGATACCACAGCAGGAGGTGGAGGACAGTATGATTGATAGGATTGGACGGATGGTGGAAAATCAGCCGGGAGGAACAAACATCGACGACATATCAGAGGAGGAGCGACGGCAGCAGGAAGAACAGCCCAGAAATCCGAAGAAGCGGATGATGGAGGTGGATGTTGAACCTGTTCGAGATGAGCTATGAAATGATACCAGGACGAAATGAATGCATGATGGGATCAAGGGTTCTAAGCCCCCCTCTCGTTACGCTTACCTTGTGGTTCTCAAATGAAGAGCGCCGGGGACTCAGGCTCCTTATCCCTCAGCCTTGCATTCTAATCTGCATGGCATTGCAATGACGTATATTGCTCGCTTTTGCCAAGAGCCACTCAACGCGTCTCGTCGCGTTGTCTCGCCGCATTTCAAACACACACTTTACATAGACTTATCCTCGCCTAAACATCGCTGTTACATTGTCTCACCACGTACACGATGGCCGACTTCTTCAGCAACAAGGCCCGCGCGGCCGCTGCCTCGTCCTCGAAGAATCCCAACACCTCCAAACCCATCGAAACCGCAGAAAGAGCCGTCCCGTGGGTCGAAAAGTACCGGCCAAAATCCGTAGGTTCTCCTTCTCTCCCAAAGATTATAAACCATTATTATTGTTCCGTCGACATTGGAGGGACATAGGCTGATTGATACGATATTTGCAGCTCGAGGAGGTCAAGAGTCAAGAACACGCGACGGAGACACTACGGCGGATGGTGAACGCCTCAAACCTGCCACATCTCTTGTGCTATGGTCCTCCTGGGAATGGCAAGACGAGTACAATACTGGCGCTGTGCAGGGAATTGTTCGGGCCGGAGTTGATGAAGACAAGAGTCCTCGAACTGAATGCTTCAGACGAGCGCGGGCTGTCGGTGATAAGAGAACGAGTCAAGCAATTTGCAGCGCTCCATTTGACAAACCCGGGCAGCAAGGAGTATACGCAGAAGTATCCGTGTCCGAACTTTAAGATTGTGATCCTGGACGTGAGTCTACCTCAAGATTCCATACTGCGCTTGCGAGAGACCGGGTGTCAGAGCCAGAACCTCTGAGCTCTGCTGCCCTCGATAGAGGACGTAGTATGCTAACAGCACGTAGGAGGCAGACCAGTTGACACAAGACGCCCAAGGTGCACTGAGAAGAGGTACCTTCTACTCCCAACTTCCCACAAATACCATAAATCCCCCCCGACTGACATGTTCTGACAACGCCCACAGTAATGGAAATCTACAGCACTTCCACCCGCTTCGCCCTCTGCTGCAACTATGTGTCCCGAATCATCGACCCCATAGCCTCCCGGTGCTCGAAATTCAGATTCAAGGCCATTGGCGGCGAACAAGCGACCGCTCGAATCGCAGAGATCCTCAAAGCCGAGAACGTCAACTATGCCGACGGCGTCATTGAACGGACTTTGAAGGTCTCGGACGGTGATTTGCGGAGAGCCATAAATCTGCTGCAATCTGCTGCCCGACTTGTGGGGGCTTCAGCTCCAAGCGAGAAACCGAACACCAGCGGCAGTGGCAGCAAAAAGAACGTGATTCCCGAAGATAGCGACGACGAGATGGAGGACGTGGACAGCAATACCAAATCAAAGGGACAGTCCGGCAACGTGATTCGAATATCCGACATCGACGAGATCGCAGGAACATTTCCCCCGGCCTTGACGGACAGCCTGATTAAAGTACTGCAGAAAGGCAATACGAGGAACTACAACAACATTGCCAACGAAATCACGAATATTGTCGCATCGGGGTACGCCGCGAACGAGGTCCTCTCCGCGCTGTATGCGAAGATCATTGCCTCGGATGAGGGAGACATCGTGGCGGCCAAGAACGGCGATGGAGCTGCCGCCTTGCGGAAGAAGGCGGCCTTGACCCAAACATTCTCCGAGTTCGACAAGAGGTTGATCGACGGGGTGGATGAGCAGCTCGCCTTGCTAGATATGAGTTGTCAGCTCGCTGGTGTCTTGGCTGCCTGACGGCCTGCCTGGGCAATCCCCCCTGGGTGGTCTTGTAAACGTCCTCAAGAGGATACGGAACCGGATACACAGATGTATGAATATGTCGATATGCTGCACAAGCGAGGCGTTTGCGGTGTCTCCGCGACTGGGCCGCCAGTATTACTCAAAACATGATGAATAAACGTGATGAGGGTGATGGACACAGCATCCATCCCATGATCGCCCCCTCGGGCGCGCTCTCTCCTGCCCTTCCGTCTCCCTCTACCCTCTCGTGATCCTATATTACAAACGAACCCAACAAACACCCTATCACCAGCCGCCCCAGTCACAGAAAATCAACCCCTGGCTCAACTCACCACATCCGCCGCGAGTGTCTCACAGCCGTGTTGATGGACCACCTACTACTGTAACAGAACGGTTAAGCTTTCACCACGGACTCACCAGCGGGCCGCCACCATCCAACGCCTACCCTGTCGAACGATAGCCTCGGTATCAATATCTATTACCGCCAGAGTTGCCATTGATCTATCCATCCGGCTGGACGGGCCAAAAGTGGGGACGGAATGGGGCCGGAGGTCTTTGTACTGTAGGTGGGTGACCTAGGGGGAATGAGCGGCGGACGCTATGCCCGGCCGTCGCAGCGTTGAGGTAGGTACGGTACGTATGCAGTTCAGTGAGTTCCACAATGTCGAATCTCGAACTACATACTGGGGATGAGGACGGTAGTAGTTCTTACGCACGATGGCCCGGTTTGTATCTATCGCATACAAGACTGATGAGTGGGCCTATGCTCCGCTCCACTTGGAATGAAGCTTGTGGGATTGTAGATTCATTAGGACGATGTATGTATTGAACGTGAGCTCCGGAAGCGTGGCCACGCGCAAGCAAGCTATGGAGATTCAGCTCTTAGTCGTGGAAGCACCTTTGACGGGCTACGGGTATGACAGGGACGTAGCCACGCATGAAGACTCGTCGTTGCCTTCGTCGCTTTGACTTCTCCCGCTACGCTCATTCTAACCTCCAGGACCGACTCCGTATCCAAAGCTGAGAGCTCGTGTCTCCCAAGATACATTGAACCGAGGGATTTGTCCTGCTGAAAGCACGCGAGCGGAGCTCGAGAGATCACAAGACATGGAGAGAAAGTGGGAATTACGAAGATTGGTGTTGGTGTTGTGTTGGTGTTGTGTTGGTGTTGTGTTGGTGTTGTGTTGGTGTTGGTGTTGTGTTGGTGTTGTGTTGTGTTGGTGTTGGTGATGTAGGAAGTGGTGAGTTGGTGTCTTGAGTATCTGGGCAGTTCTCTGTCGATGTCCAGCCGTTCCTGCTAGTTGGCTAAGGACGGGGCTTTCAAAAGCAGAGGTGATGGTGGAGGGAGAGGTCGTCACTATGGTGGCAGCTCGTCGTCAATCGAGCAGAGAATCTCCAACAATTGTGACGGCTTCGGTGCTGGCTTGGTCGTTTGTGCTGGAATGTCGCTCTGACTGGCCAGTCCCTTCTCGACTTCTAATTTTGTCGCCTTGTTCGCCTCTGACCGACATGGTAGAGGGCTCTCGAGAAAGCTCCACTACGACTTCTTGTTGCTCTGGAGGATTTGATCGGTCTTCTGACGAGAAGGCGGCACAGCGTTCGGTTCCTGCAGGTTGGACGATGGAGACAAATTCCTCGCCGTTACTGGCACTTCCGCTATAGCTACTCTCTATTGACACGTCAGTAGTTTTCTGCACAGTTGTTAGGGTTCCCGTAAAGTAAGGCTGTTTGGGGTAACCTACGACTCTCTTGCCCGGAGGTTCCCTTTCGATATGATCCGGCTCTATCATTTGCTCTGCGGTATTGTTGACCGGGTTCTTGCGCTTCTTAGAGAGCGCAGAGCGAGATTCCGGTCCAAGTCCTGGGGGGGCCTCCTGCTTGTGTCTCCGCGTAGCTCTTACGGAACTAGTACTATCTTCCAACGATTTTTCCTTCACCCGTGGTTCTGCATTGTTGTCCGAGCCATTTTCTTCCCGGTCAGATACCTGCTTGCCTCGATTCTTTCTTGATCTCCTGCAAAGTGTCTCAGGACGACCCCCACAATTCTTGCCGGCATCGGTCTTCGGCGTCGATGTTCCTGACTCCGCCAGACTTGCTGGGCAATCTTTTGCTTCATGCTCTGCTTCAGATATCGAGTCGCTCTCATCATTGGACGGGTCGGTAGACTGGGAGTCACGTCTGGATTGAACCGTTGGTCGGTCAGAGATCTCCTGGAAGTGGCGAGAGCTGATCAAATGGGACCGCCTACCAGGAATCCCCGACACATTGCGGTTGGCGTCCTCTTTACCGCCAACAGGATTCCCGTCATCGTCCTCAAAACCGTATCTCCGAGGTGGCTTTGTGTCACAACGAAGTTTGTAGGTTGCTTCTCGATGGCCAGGGAGAATGCCAGGGAAGACACCGGTTTGAGAGCTGTCTCCACGCGTACTGAGCGGGATACGAACTCGGAATATGGAGCTCATTCCGCTCGGAGATGGACCTTACCATTGATTGACTGATATTTGAGCAATCAGGTAAATCGGATGCCCCGTTGCTGGAATCGCGTCATGCAGCAGGCAAACATGCCAAGAAAGGGCACGCCTGACTCAGAAAATCACCTTGGCGCGAGCAACCTGACTCAATCACAAATGGAATCGCGAGTCGAGCTTAAGCGAACAAGTTGCTGTAAGGAATGTTTATTATGTAGGTTTCACTTTACTTGTGCCAAAACCAGGGTATCTTTAACCACCAGCAAGATATATGCTGAAATGAAAAGGAAAGTTTTTGCGGCCGTTGCTCAAGGAAAAGCCATGCATCGATCCGCCTTTTGCATGTCCTGTACCACTTTACCCTGTGTTGTTCAACCTGAATACAGCAACGCGGATACCCAATTGTAATGGTAGGTGACATGGTGGTCGCCTTTCTTTTCGGCCCCCCTGCCCGGTCTCCCCAAATTGTGTTGCAAGATCATGAACTGTCGTCCCAAATACCGCCCAGCAGAACCAGTCTGGAACCCGACAGGTCGGACCGGCGACCGCCTTTCCTCCATCATCTGCCCATCTCACGAATGAAACCCCTTTATTTGGTGGGAGGATATTGCATTGGTGGCAGGCCGTAGGAGTAGGCGGTGTAGATGCCGATCGGGCATTCATCCTGGTCTTGGAAGAACCAGAAGTTGGTGTCATTGGTGTACGTCATGCCAGCAACGCAGGTGCCAGCGCCGACGAAGCAGGGGCCGACATCGACGGTATAAGCGTTACCAGGCTCCATGTGAATGGGCGGGAATGGCGGGAAGGGACCAGGGGCTGGCTGATTGTTCCATGTGGTCTCTGGTCCTGGGCAGCTTCCTGGGTTGTACCCGGTGAAGAAGAACGACCCACCGCCCTCGTAGTCGAAGTTGGAAGTCTTCAGTTGTGACTTGGCCGGGAAGATGAACTCCAGCGTGCAGTTCGCGTCCGCTCTCTCGGCGGGGACATCGAAGCTGAAGATGGAGGCAATGTCGTTGGGCGTGAAGACGCCGTTGTATTGCGGCCCAAATGCCTTGTCTGGTTGGGATTTGGAGATTTGGGTGATGTAGTGAGGGAACTCGAATTGACCGGCCTCGAGTTCTGCAGGGCAGCCTTCACGCGGCGCGAGGGCGCGTTTGCGCAAGACTTCACCTGGGTATGCGGCGGCGAGGCCGGCCAAGGCGGCGATGATGGCGAATGACTTCATCTTCCTGTCTTATGTGTGGTTGGCGAGTGATATTAGGAGTACAGAGCAAAAATTGCGCAACAAAGATATGTAAGTTGAATGTGTTCAAGCGAGTGACGGTAGCGAGGGACAGACGGTAGAGGAAAGAAAGAGTTGGCCTCGAGTCAAAAACGCCAGCCCATACGGAGTATCAACAGCAGATATACAAGGAGTGGGTACGCCTCTGGAAGGGAGATTGCGCTTGCAGTCCAACAACAGAATCGCCATGCTCGACCTGCATTAGCGGGTCAGGCAGTGACAAGCTCTCGCAACACTTCAAAGCTTGTTTGTCCATTGACCATGAGGGTGTGGAGGACGAAGCTTGGGCAACTCTTCGAATGCGCATCACCTTACCCGGTAGTGAGACAAGGCCCTCGTCAAACTGCCTGATTTGCCTTGGTTTGGAGCGGCTTGGTCACCTGCCGCGAAACAGGTGTGGTATCAGTTTGACGGTACGAGATTTGAGTCTTCGCCTAGCTCGGGGTCAGGGCGGAGCTTAGGCGGCTTGGACTAGAGCTTGGGTACTGGGTAGAGCTTAAAGTTTGGCGCTCGTCTCGAGAGCGCCGCATTGCCACCTCTGACTGGATGTCACGCAGCGCATGATCCAATCCGAATTTCTGGCCTGATTATCATTCGCAGACAACCGGATAACTTAGCCTTTTGGTCACCACGAGTACGAGGTAGATTCGCTAGCCGAGAGTGGTCGTGAACGCGGCTTCTTGTTCATTTAGCCTAAGCGATTTTGTTGGACCGGGGCCCCCCAGTGTTACCTTGCAAACAAACACTCTGAGGCGCAAAGCGTCTGTGCGACAGCACTTCGGGCAGCACATGATCTGTCGATTAGGGAGACTTTGTACTCTGTGATGCAGAAATTGAGGGGATGGAGGAGGGAATTTCCTCACAGAGCTGTTGCCCGGGTGTCGCAATGGCAAATTGCAGGTCCAGGAGGTATGCGCACGGAGCCACTACAAGTGGTAAGGTCTGCTTCTTGGCCTCGAGCCAAGCTCCACAAGAGATCTTCATGGCGTGATTGGGTTCTGACGAACACGGCCCTGGGTTGCGCCACTACGAGGTACTGGGTACTGTGTAGAAGTACTGAGAATTGCTAAAAAAAGCAAAGCCTAATGCAGGAATCCGGCAAGTTAGACGGCGCAAACGCCTCCAGGAATGCTTCCTGATACGAGCGAGGTGTTGAGATTATGTATGTAGCTGTTCATTCACAATTATCTGTGTGGGTGGACAGGCTGTGGCCTCAGCCAAGCGTCCTCCACGTGATTAACCACGTGACCGCCGCCAACAAGAGGTAATGGCACGCGAAACACTAATCATGTTGTAACGAGCCGCGAGCCGCTGTGCCGCTTTACTCACTCTCGGCTTACCTGTCACCTCCTTGAGCGCTCGTAGCGGTCTGTGAGGCCACGTTCTGACGGGAAGACGTCTCCAGCTTCGTCCGCCGCGAGTTATGCTGACAAGACACTGGATGTGAAGTTCGTGAACTCGTGGAATGTTAACGTCTTTCAGCGCCCGGACAATATAAGCGCACAGAGCTCGGCAAGTTGTCAATCCAAGCTACGAGTGAGTCAAAGATGGAGAAAGCCTGCACGGGTGTTTTCGGATTAGCACCTAATCCTACGTGGCAGCTCAAAGATCAGCATACATGAAGACATGTCCGCTCTACCCACGGTGTTTGTTATTGGAGGCGGCGGTGCTAGAGTTCGCAATGTATTGATTTGAGAGGGTATTGGGTTAGGGCACGACCAAGTAGTACTATCAAACTATACCCCGACTCTTTGCTTTTGATTCCGTTTCCAAACTTGAAGTAGGTATCTACTGCAAGTGCTCCCTCGTGGTATGTCCAGCTTCTCGCCATCCACGAACACGCCGCTAGTGCGATTGCATAGTCAACTAGACCGGTCTGCACGCGATCAGGATTGCGTTCTTCTATCTGGAGTCGTTGGAGCTCTGGATCTAGGACTAAGACATTGGCCGCGCCTGCATAGATGCGTGCCATCGAGTTGATGGCCTTTTGTGTGTCACGATCTGAGGGATAACCTTTTCCTCGAACGTTTCCGAGACTAGCTCCAACGCACTGATGACCTTCACCCCATAAGTCGTCAAGGCTGGGGAAAGAGCCTCCTGCTGCCAGACAGGCTGGTGGGAAAATAAACGTCTGAGTAATACACCCAAGTCTCGGGAGTGGACAATGTCGTCGTCACCGACAAAATCATTAGGGCAGAAAGACACCCCAAAGATGGAGCGAAGGAGGCGAAAATAGCCCCATTCTTGACAGTTCTTCGCGAGTTGTTCGAGAGTGGCGACAGGGAACCCTCCCCCAATGTCAATGCTGTCAACACCATCAAGCGGCTCGCTGGCCGGCGAATCGAGAATGGGGTCATCGACGAGACGTTGAACTTTCAACCTCGAGTTTTCCTGGTCTGGATCGGAGCCCCAGGGCAGGAAATCCATGGTGGTCTACCTGATGGTCGAGGTGGTGTGGGTGAGGAAGGGTGGCCAAAGGTCCGATGCGCGCAGGAGAAGATGGAAAGGATCCCACTGTGCACAGACAGAACAACGTGCTCTGGACTTGGAAATCACAGGCAGCATCTTTTTGAGCAAAAGAGCGAACCAGCCAAGAAGGGCGATGCTGCAAGGCGTCAAACGCCTTCTCAGCCACGCAACTTGGCAACTGTTGCCCAATCCCGCGAATCTGTAAGACCAACAAGCGAGGCAGGCAAATGCGGTGGGGAAGCCGAGAGAATGCAGACGATGCTCCATGTGAAGACGCGGCACGCACCTGCTTCAGCAGGTGGTTGGCAAGAAGAGATCCTGGTGCAAATCGATGGTCAAGACTCGGCGTCCATTTGAAGCAGGAAAGCCAAGTGGCTATCGAGACGATGGATAAAGACATCCCTACTGCCAAAATGTCGAGTGTCCAGGAATGTCTGATATCTTTATTGTGAGCTCCCCTCCCGCCGTCTCCTAGCATGATTATCTTGGTGCTCATTACTCCTAACAGCATGTCGACGAAGCCAACATGCCAGCTAATAGTTCTCTTTTCATGCGCGGGCAGTGCGACCTTCTAGTTTGCACATTAGTTTCTCGCTCAGAACGACACGTAACAATTGGAAACAAAGGTCTAGACCGCCCGGAACTCGGTCGTGTGTGCCTTCTGCCTATCAGCCTTGCACTGATACCTGGACAGATTGCGTTCGCCCTTCAGCCAGTGCCAACAGGTCCACATCACACTGCACACCCCAACGATCGGCAAATCCCTCACACACTTCTTGACATGTTCGTGCAGCCTGTCGTGTGCGACACCTCCGGTCCCAGTCACCGGCTTGTATGAGAAGTATACTGTTCTCCACTAGCTCTTCTTCCAGTGCCATGTCATCGACCATATCGCGAACGGACTTGAGCTTTCTCGTCGCCGCAGAAGAGGCTAGGCGAGATTCCTGAAGGAGGTCCGTAAGAGAGCGAAGGGTATGCGTGAGTTCATCAGTCTGAGACGCGAGAATTTGGAGCGATAACAGCGGATTCTGAGGTCGTAGGAAGGGTAGGGCTGAGGCTAGGTTGTTGATATCGTCGAGGAGTAAGTCAATTAGTTCTTCCGGTAGTTGCCACAGGGAGCCCCCGTACATGAGGGAATGCGACTGCGTAAACAAGTCCCGCGTCTTGTGTGTGCGGTGCGTGGCCATTGAGGTGTACGCCGTGCTCAAGCGAGTAACGCCGTACTCTATATTCGCTTGCGGCCCGAGATCCTTCAAGCCTGCTATCACACGGCGGACGGTTCCACCACCCTCGCTGACTGAGTCTTCGGGATTAACGCACATGCGCGTCAGGTTCTCAATGTCGCGGAGTCGTTTTCGGAACATTGGCGACATTGTTTCGTCTTCCTGTTCGACCTCGGATTCCGGACCGTAATCTGAGCCGTCGTAAGCGGACTCGTGTCTCAGATGTCCCGGCTTTTTGGCCTCTTGCGATTGCGAATCCCTGCGGTTCGGCGGCACACTTGATGTTGGGGACAGTCCATTAAATTGGTCTTGCGGGCTCTGTAAGCCCATGCCAAAGCCGAGATCATGCATCGGACTCTGAAAGTCGCGCATCATCGAGGAGTCTTGCGCCACATCGCCCTCTCTGAGTCCCTCGAGGAAGACGGACTGCCCGTCTTCTTCCTCGTCCACCTCGTCATCCCACGCTTGTCCTAGCTCATCGGCTAAATTCCCCAAGCCATTATCGCGCAGCTGTTCTATGCTTCTATTGCTGTTTATGCTGTTTCGACTCGGCCTGCGCGGCTGTGAAAAGGAAGGGGGCCTAGACGACTTCGAGGACATTGGGCGCGGTGTCACCGGCGATCGTGGCTGGTACGAGGTCTGCGATGTCCGCGACGACCTTCTGGAGTAGCTGGTGCCATTCGTCGTACCGCTGGTATATGGGCTTGGCGATGTGAAGTCTTGCGACACGTCCACGTTCGACAGTCGAAGTGACCTGCGCTTACGCGACGGCGTTACTGGGGAGGTTGGTGGAGAGGGACCTGTCATTGTCCCAGCGCAGGCGGTGGTGGGCCGATATAGAGGATCTTGTTGTTAATTAGGATTTCCGCTATTATGAAGGTGGAAGCATGTCTGTCGACGCCCTGTCTATCTGTAAACGTGTTGTTGGACCTTAGGAATTCAAGCTCCGCCGTCGCTGTTCTGGCACGCTCGGCGATTTGCGCAACGGCGCGTTTCGTCGGAGTCGCAGGTGCCTCGTTTCCTCCCCCACAATCAAACTTGGCTCCATCAGCTTCATGCTTATTTCGCACACGTTTCGACCCTGAGACTTCTGCTCTCAGACAACTGTTCATATCGGGGAAGATGAGGCGCGATGCCAACCATCAGACGAGTCCAGCCATCGGACTTATTCCATCTGAACCTATGCAACCTGGATCCCTACACAGAAAATTATGACTTAAATTTCTACCTCACGTATCTGATGAGATGGCCTTCTCTGTTCCAATGTATTGAAGAACACGGCCAAATTGTGGGCTACATCATCGGGAAAGTTGAAGAGTCGCCCGCTCATTTCCTGTAAGTGTCCAGCTAGCTTTTCGCTTGTAAATGTGGAGCGAGCAATCCTGAATGAAAGGAAATCTCTTGTAGGAATACGGAACATTACTTGCCATGGCATGGCCACGTCACGGCCTTGTCAATAGCACCACAATACCGTCGGCTAGGGTATGGCAAGCTGCTGACGGAATCTTTGGAGAAGGCATGTAACCAACAAAACGCCTGGTTTGTGGACCTCTTTGTGAGAAAGAGCAACAAGAACGCCATCAAGATGTATGAGAGTATGGGATACTCGACCTTCCGGACGGTAGTTAAGTACTACTCCGATGATCCAACCGGTGTCTCAAAGAACGGGGAGGATGCGCTGGATATGAGAAAGCCACTGGATCGGGATGTCGACCGGATCCATGTTAGGGAGAATGGGGAGGACTTCAAGGTTGATCCAGAGGATGTCTTCTGACCCATCAAACAAGGGAATTACCTACATGTCAAGTGCAACTGCTCATGACAGGTACTCTCGCACAAGTTGGAGGACCGAAAGAGATCTGCGGGACGGTGGAAGAGGTTGCCGTGCTCTCTGGACAGCGCGTAATGAATGCACTCGATGTGGGAGCATAACGCAATAAGTGATGGCTGGGATCGCTTTGGACCACCCTCAGATTCGCTTGCGGACGGCGTTGGATATCAGCGAGGCATCAAATACAAAGGTGCTCACAGTACAGAGCACTGCAGCGAACACGACTCAAACAGGGACCTACCAAAAATTTAACCAAGGATGCCATGTCTACGGAGTGGCTACAGCATCTATGAACATCATCTATGAGAGCCGGCACTGACTGTCCGGCACTCTCCCTCCCCTCTCACAGCGTCTGATCCTTCCCTGGCAGCGAGCCCGGATTCTTTTCCATATCATTCGGCCCGAAGGACATGGGCAACAGCTCCCCTATCGTCATCTTTACGGGCTCGCCATCCAGCCCTTCCTTGCCGTACATGTAAATCGGTAACTCCCTTGAACTGGCAAACTCATTGATAAATTGCCGACACATACCACACGGACTTGCTGGCGGGCTAATGTCTGTGGCCACGGAAATGGCGCGAATAACAGGCATTTCGGGCCGAGAAACACTCGCAATTATGGGTGCGATGGCACATCGTTCCGCGCAGATGCCGACGGGTGTGGCGGCGACTTCGACATTGGCGCCAGTGTGGTATGTTCCATTTGTGAGGAGAACACAAGCTCCGACCCTGAAGTTGGAATACGGACCTATATTCAAAGAGGGACTATCGTCAGAGAATATCGAACGACCAGATGGGCTTAAGAACAAGGATTTGCGACTGGAAATTGCAAAATGTATTTGAACCCCTTCTCGTGCTTTGCACGTAATGTGTGTTCTATTCTCCCCCCGCGTAAAACCTCGCTAGAGTCTTCGCATGTCATTGGACACTTTGGAAGGACTTACAATATGCATGCGATTTGGACTCTATTGCCAGCGTGGCAAGTTTGGCCAATTCGTTATCTGATAAGGGCGCCAGTGTGCTGTCTGCCATGCTTGGAAGTTCAACGGCTTTGCGAGTTTGGATTCGGTCGATACCTGGGTCAAGTTTGGTAGAATTGGTGTTTTACATGAATTGTACATAGGAGGAAGAGAACAAGGGTGGAAGTTCAGTGGTTGAGATCCACAGCCTTGCCAAGAAGCCCACAGCCTTGTGGGACGGGAGTCGCCTCCCAGCAGCACCACTCTGGCAGTGCTTCGTATTAATGTTTGTCCTGAACCTTCGACCTCGAGTTGCGGGCGCCAATCGGCTGCAGCTTACAGATAAGCGCGAAATGCGGCCCCTGTCAAGCTTTGGTCCTTGCGGGCTCGATTAGTGGGAGCAGGTCTGTTGTCGGCATGAAGATGATGTCGCTCATACATTCCCTGATATACACGAAACTGTTCCATGGATTCTCCCACGTGTCAACAACGTATGTCGGAAGGTCTAGAGAAGTCCAGCCAACGAGACCCCGCAACCGAGCCTGTAATGCTAGTGTCGTCTTGCCGAATCTATTGGGATCGGAGCCGTCCATTCTGTACTTGCTGACGAGGAGGTCAAGGAGCATCTTCTTTTCGTCTTCTTTTGGCTTGTATACCATCCCGCCGGCTTCAAAGGCCTTGCGGGGGGCGTCAGTGGGAGCATCGACTCCAGGGGCTACCACAGCGGTCACGAGATTGTACTCGGAAACCAAACGACCCATGGCCTTTTGTACGCGATAGTCCTGGTCCGGAGTTGTTGTTCCATTTGTGTCGGCTCCGAATACGTCTCCGCCAGTGTCCACAATAATCACCGTTTCGATGGGCCGTTCGGCGTGACGAAGTACAGCGCCGAATTGTTCGGTGAGATCCGCCTGGTCATGCTGAGATATCTGCGCCTTCGACTCGCCTTGGTCCAGCACCATGAATATCTGACGGTGAAATGGCAGAGGAATAGCTTCGAGGTCGCGTCCTTCTGCAGTAGTGAATTCCCTGACTCGGAATGTACCAGCTACGGGCCGCCCTTGGGCCTCAACCGTGCCTCCATGGTTGTAGACCTCGCGTTTGATTCCCAGCTTCGAGCCCTTCTTTCCCTGCGAGCCCGTGGTCCATGTCCGTGTAGAGATCAGCAGATTCATTTCCTTGTGTTGGCCTCGCAATAGGTGGCCTATCAAACTGGCACTGATAATGTCTGACCCTCCACCACCACCGACTCCAGCATATTCGTGGCTCTTCGACCGTTCCCCAGGGAGAATATCGGCAAGGGAATGCAGCCGTGGAAGATTATCAAATGTCATGGGTGGAAGTCGATGCCACCTGGCTGTCAACAGCGAGCTATCCTTCGAGGTTGCTTCTAGGACGATCTGATCATGAACGGCTTCCTCGAGCTGCCGTATCTGATCAGCTAGCACACGAAGGTCGACACACGGATTGCGTCTAAAGCTGTCATAACCGATTTCGCCTCGGCGTCCTGCTGCAAGTGCTCGACATAAAGTTGCGTGACACTCATCATATACGCGGGCCAACGTGAAAAGAGCAATAGTCGCCGACATTAATCCTAACATCTTCAAGAGTTGCTCTTCTCCCAAGAGCTCGCAGAGGGGATGATCGGGGCTAGGATGGATGGTGTTGACATATTGTCGTCGCAGGACTGTGCGCACATTTCGATGACCAGTACGATACGCTCGCTCGACCTCTTCCACCTGATGCCGGAGACGCGCACTGAGGCTGCTTATCAGGGCATCGTCGACATTGTCGGCATCTTGTAGCATGGCCGCTCATTTGACCAATCCGAGAACACTTGACTCCAAAACCGGTGGGTTAGAAAAGGACTTCGGACGCTGGTGGCTTCGTCAACGTAATGTGTTGTTTTAGTATGGGGACGACAGGGAGAGAGGATCAATCCCGCCCAAAACGGCGACGCCTGAGGTGACAGTGATCTCCTGTGCTAAGCCTCACCCGACCGAGATGACCCTCCGCGCGTTTGACACAAAAGATCACTACACCCCAAAAAGGATAGATCAGGCTCTCGGAATGTCGCCGTGATTCGCTGAGTGACTCAAATCACACAAGTCCCTCGCAGGGCCCTTTGGTCGAGCCTGTGATTTGGGTCTGACCCGGAAGCTGGCGCCTCTCACGAACGCTTCACCGCAGGCACAACAGCCCAGCTGCAGCTCAAGGTGGATTCAAGTGGTTAAGAAGTGGGTGAAAGTGGCCCTCATACGGAGAATTAGGTCTCACAGCGCATTCCGTAGGCCGACGCTGCTGTCGCCTGATGGGGCGAAGGTGATGTTGCCGCGGGCTAAAGAGACATTGACAAAATCTTGGGCGTCAGACACGGCGCATTTCGTTGCCAAGCGCTCAAAAGGCGCTTGCCCCGGAACGGAATCGGGGGCTTGGCGCTCTAGACTTCTGGCCGCCCGCAGAAGGAACTTTCGTCTTCTCGACGTTTGGTCAGCCTCAAGTTGACCTCACTTCTTCAACTGAACTCCCACTATCAGGGGAACTTTGGTCCTCGACATCATAGAGCCGCATTTACCCATTGTAATTTAGTCTCCAGTCACTCCGCCTTCATCTTGTTCGCCTCCTCGACCCTTGTGATTGCTGCTACTGTAATGCGTTAATCAAGAGCAACTTGCAAAACGTTATGGATACAGCGAACAGTCCTTTATTCCGCCCACGGTCTGACAGCGACTGGGAGCTATGGCGGCCACTTTTCACTCGGTTATACAAGGAGGAGAATAGACCACTCCCAGAAGTTATGCGGATTCTAAAGGATCAGCATAGCTTCTGGGCCTCAGAGAAGATGTTCAAGAACAAAATCAAGGCCTGGAAGCTTCGAAAGTACCTCAAAGAAGATGAGGCCAAAATGATTGTCGAAGGCGAAGGCCTCGCCACCAACGGTGCTACTCCGGAGGACATCAGAGAGCGCGCTGAGCGATCTCTCAAACGAAAGCGGGCTCGACAGCGAGCTCAGAGCCAACTGTCACCACTGCCTTCCGCAGCGTCGCCCTTAACTTTGCCGCATTCGCCTACTACTAGTGTAGTAGTGCCCTGGACGCCTCCGCAGCCATCAATTGTGCTTCCACCACTCGACAGGTTCAACATAACAGACACCAGGGAGCGATTCCTTCTGGACCTTCGAAGGTGGACACATTGCGCATTCATTCATGGATCCTGGGACTCGGCATTGTCCTCGCAGCACAACGACGGACGGCAGGCTTCACGGCTTCTGTCTTCGAGTCTAACAGCTGGCATCAATCTCTTCGAAAATGGCAAGCATCAGCTCGCTTTCAAAGAATGGAACCGAGCTCTGGCCAGCTTCAAAAACCCTCGCCTCTTTGAGTCTTGGTACTACGAAATCCCGATGTCGTTGCTCCACGAAGTTGGGCGGGTGGCCCACTCTGGTCATGCTCCCATTGCCAGTCTTGTGTTAAGGAACGTTAAGGATTGGGCGCACAAGTTCCTTGACCCGCAAGACGCGAGGCATGCTCTATTCAGCGACTTTGGCGACTTGGATGTGAGTCAACTTCGTGAACTCTACAAACTAGCAGCACGTTCGATGTTTGACGGCCTTGAAAGCCGAATTGACAAACAGAACAAGCTGCTTTTCGAGGTCCGCCTGAATCGAGCTCTGGACCTCTTGTGGTATGATCCGATGGCAGATTTGAGCGAGTGGTTGCCGTCGATCGAGGAAGTTGACAAGGCGATTGGGCCGAACTCGGCTCTGTCGGTCTACTTTCTCCTCCTGCAGGCGTACAGAAGCGTTGCGCAGGATCAACACGGAGATGCAGAGGAACTTTGCAAACAAGTTCAGGGTCGATTAGAAGAACTGCAAAAGGTTCCCGGCAGTATCGACCTCTGGCGGGTTGGCCTGGCATACCGGCGCCTTGGCCGTATGCAGTATTCCAAAGAGCGATATCCGGAAGCACGTCGAAGCTTCAACACCGCCCTTAGATACGTCTCGAGCGACAATAAGCTCTCCAGGTCTGTGCTGATTGAGATCTGTCAACGCCAACAGGCCATGTCTGCGGCGATGAATGATGCTGGGGATGTTTTCCTTTGGACCAAGATGCTTGAAAGACTAGAACAGCAAACACAAGCACAGGTGGAAGAAGTTGAGGATGACGACGAAGATTTCAAGCCTCCTATCAAGAAGGAACGCCTATCGCCAAGCCGCACTGCCAGTCCTGCTCCTCAACGCCGAGGAACATGGTCATGACTGCAGCAAATTTCCCCGTTACCGGAGTATTCCAATCTAAGGTTGACGAGATATGATGATACGATTGACGACGTGACGACCTTTGATTTATTATTTTTTACTCAAACGATGCCAAAAGCAAGCACTGGACGCAGCGAGCCTAATTCAAAACACATGAAAACGGCCCAATGCTAGGGACTCGAATGGAATCTAAGCCTTCCCTGCGAAGAGGTCCCCGTAGGCCTCTATTGTCACCCAGGAATCTACCATTCGAGCTAGTGGTCGGGCTGTTCGGTGTCGTTTTCGATCGGCTACTGGGCCAAGATGGGCTTTTGAAAACAAATTGCATATACGGCGATCTTTGTACGACTTCATGACTCTAATAGGAGGATAAGTCTCGAAATGAATTGAGCGGACCTGTATAGTTATCTATCCTTGGTATAATACGGACAGAAATTCATCTTCAGCCGCACCTTTCTTCTCCTGCGGTCTCCATGTCGAAATGCATTCATCCGCTGCATCCAAATTCCCTTTGACGTCTGAGGGCGTCCTCGTCGGTTCCGCCATTGACGGGAAAGCAGCGTTCTTGTCGGGCGCATTCTTTCTCCTCTCCGTCTCTTATGGTTGAGAAGGGATTCGCCGTCAATATGTTGAGATAGGATAATGCATCTCCATCTTTCTCGCCATCCCTGGATGAACTCCCCGTCACCTAAAGCAGAGAGCCCATCGGATACATGGTGGTACAAGGCGAGCCCACGCGAAACGCGTGCTTCGGCAGCCAGCACAGTCCCCGTGTTGTACAGAAGTCCGCAGCGCTGGTTCCGGGCAAGAACAGCTCTCTCTCCCAGTATTTTCTCTCGAACGCTGGTGATCTCTTCTCCAAAAGTGCCGTTCATGTGCCCTCCTTCTCCTTGTCGCCCTCCTCGGGCTTCTTCTTCCTGCTCGCAAGGATCTCATCCACCACGCCCAGCTCGAGCGCCTCCTCCGCACTCAGGAAGTAATCCCGCTCCATCATCTTCTCGATGTCGTCGACCGTCATCTTCTTGTCCTTGTTCTTGGGCGTCAGATGGCGCTCGTAGATCCGGTTGAGCTGCGTGCGCACGCGCAGGATTTCCTTGGCGTGGATCGCAATGTCGGCCGCCGTGCCGTAGTGGCCGCCCGACGGCTGGTGGAGCATCACGGACGAGTGAGGCAGGCAGTAGCGCTTGCCCGGCGAGCCGCCCGCCAGGAGGAGGGAGCCCATCGAGGCGGCCTGGCCGAGCACCAACGTCGACACCTCCGGGACGATGTATTGCATGCAGTCGTAGATGCTGAGGCCCGCCGTGACACTCCCGCCGGGCGAGTTGATATACATGCTGATCGGCCGGTCGCTCTCCGATTCGAGAAAGAGGAGTGAGGCCGTGACGGTAGCGCTAGGGCGCTGTTAGAATCGCGTATCTTGGAGACGACGAAAGAACGGCATGAAGTACGGGGGGAACGGAGTGCTAGAAACAAAATTCCACAGGAACTCATATTCAGATAGACAAGCTTTGGATACTCACGCCATCCGGTCGTCCACCTCCCCGTAGAGGGCGACGATCCTCTCTTTGAGCAGTCGGGAGAACAGGTCCGTCGTGTGTGTCTGCGAAGCTGTGTTAGTCCTGCAGAACGAAAAACCACAGCGACAGCCCCAACGGCGCAGTCATCAGGGGTCCGCGAGGCATACCATCCCGGCGAGGGTTTCGGTCACGAAGGGGACAGGAAGCCAGCTTGTCGTTGTAGGCCGCCGCGGCGGGGGCCCAGAGCCAGAATGTGAGTATGTCCGTCGTGAGGACTCATTGTGTTGTATGGCGCCGCATGTTGCTGCCCGGACGACGGCCGAATGGCGTGGCGTGAATTGGAGTTGAGGAGCGGCTCGCAGGAGAGGGCGCATCTTGAGATAGGGACGGCGACAGGTCCAAGGTCGCGTCAAGAGAGGACAAGAGGTGGTGTTCATCTGCGGCCTTTGGAGACTGCGGCAAGGCTGAGAATGTGGAGACGAGGCTGAAGAACTTGGCGTTATGCCCGTTGAAGTGATGCTCAAACAGACAGCAGAGTTGCAACAATCTATGCGAGGAATTCAGACCCTTTCCACATCGCGCGTGCTTCGAGGTCCACTTCCAAGAAGGCGGCAACATGATGCGGTTGCCGGTTCCTGTCTCGAGGAGAGTCAAGTCACAGTCTGCAAGGAACAATGGTTTCGGAACTTGCTACGCGACTTTGGAAGAGGAATAACGAAAGTTAATCAAGAGATAGGCATGCGCATGCGTTCATAATGACCGGAATCGGGGGTTTGGCTCTACTTCTTCCAGAGTCAGGCCAGCTAGGTTTGTGGTTTAACCTCCCCTTGCCCTTCGAGCGGCCAGATTAGCCAAGAATGTAGCTAGGGGGGCACGAGCCGTAGGGCCTTCAGTCGTAGCTGGGGAAGCCACTGGCGGCGGCCTGCGCATTAGAGCCCGGAGTCGTTTCATGTCCAGCAATATCACCTCGTCGTCTTGTCCACCTGGATCACTCCGCTTCTGATGAGCTGGTTCCTGCGCACCCGAGGCGTCTGGTAGCAAGCTCTGCATTTCAATTCCCTCGTCTGTCTCGGTTGCTTCATCTTGAGCACGCGACCTTAGTTGGCCGGCCTCTTCTGATTCTAGATCCTGTGGTTCTGGCGTTCCCGACGCCTGCGCCTCTCCCGAGGATTTCTGTTTCTCGTGGCCCGCCACTAGCATAACCAACTGTAGTGCAAAGACGAGGATGTCCAATAGCAAAAGCCTGGTCGTTGATGGCGCCAGCTCGCCCACAAAATCAATGAGAATGCCTCCATACAAGCGCTTGTCTCTCGGCCGGCTCTGCAGCATATGTGTCACGACGCAGACCACGCTGACGAGGATCGTAGGTGGTAGTTGAGAACTCGGGGCTCGGACATGCACGATTTGGTTCGCAAGCCGTAATATGAGGAGAAGGGACAGGTTGTCGCACAGATAGAGAGCGGCGAAATAGAGATATATCAGCCCATCCAGGGCGTGGAGGAGAGGATCAAGGTATTGCTCTTTCTTCTCCGGAAGTTCGAGCTTGCGCTCATAATTGAGTGAGAAGACGAAAGGGCTGTCATTGTCGGTGGTCGCCGTATTGTTCATTAGGAAAGAACCTGCGAGGTAGAACAAGGGAGACGCCAAAGTATCATATTGCTTAGATACTTGTGTGCAGTATCCTAGATGAGCCCTTGTATATGAACCCGAAATGAATACACTGCGTGTCTGCCGTTTGAAAGCACAAGCTGTGAAGTCCGTCCCCGTCCTGCTCCCGCCCTCGGAGAACATAACATGACGTCGAATTCCGCCGGTCTGACAGCCTGGCGCCCGCCAATTTCAATTTCAAAAGCCCTGAAAAAGCATAAGTCGCTCGTCAAGCACCGAAAGACGTCGTCTTTTAACAGTCCTCGAAACCAAATTCACTTCCCACCATCAATCATCTTCATCTTTTTTCTTCATCTTTTTCTTCATCTTCGTCAGCACCTGCATCCGCAGCGTCGGTCTTTTCATCTTGGTCTTCATCGCTCCGAGCACCTTCGTTGATTTGAGCATCTTCATCGTCTTTGACGATTTTTTGACGCCAAGTCGGATCTGAGACGTATTCGACCGTCGTCCTCCCAACACGCTTGTTACCGATTTTTGCGGACGCCTCCAAGACACCCTTGATGCTTGACACCACAATCTCAATGATGATCTTGAATGCCAGGGCTTTTGGAGGCTTTCCAGTTTCTTGAATGTGCCTGGCCCGCTCCGCTCGAGCCTCCGCAGTAATGTCGACTTTCAGGTTCGCAGTGGGAAAGACACCTACACACACATTAGACCAGCTGCCGCACATGGCTGGTTACACTTACAGTTCTCATCCAGACGAGTAGGAGCATCCTTTAACGGACATTTGTATATGACTTGCTCAATGCGAGCATCGTTGATGTCCTCCTCGGCGTTTTGCACCACAGCATAAAGCTCAAGCCTCTTTTTCATGTTTTCGGACAACTTCTCTCCCTACATATCGGTTGGACTGGTCATACTCCGTACGTTCCAGCATGATGACTTGCCCTCTTCAATGTCCACTTCATCTGGTTTGCCGCCCTCAGACCTCGAATAGGACATTCGAACCGGTTTCGCCGCCATAGAATCAAAAACGTATGTCAAGGAATAGGCGAGACGAATTTGTATGCTGTATTGTGCTAATTCATGCTGTCCTATGCTCTGCCCGAATATGCGCCGCTATGCTTAGCTTTAGTTTGCTGTGTTGCTCTCTTTCTGATAGCCTTCTGAAGTGCTGTTGCCCTCTAACAAAGCGATGCAATCAACCAGGAATAGAGGAAACCACATGCATAGGCCCAGAGGATGGAAACAATATCCAGAACCTCTTGACGGTGCTCTTCATCCACGATTTTCCAGCTGATGACGACTTTTTCCCATGCAATGTTGCCCAGCCAGGCCATAAGTCCTCCCAGCATGCCGGCTGCTAGCTCAGACCTAATCTGGTGGTTGCAAATTGAGTCGTGGTTGTGGAAGTAGAAGCCGATCATTATGAATGGAGAAAGCAACATAGCAGCCTTTCCGAAGCGTAACAGCCGAAGGGTGATGGGAGTCGAGGAGTTTGAGGTCTGGATGGCTGTCTTTTCTCATATTAGTGTGAGCTTGAAGGAGGGATATTAGGAAGAATACCTCGGTGGTTTCTTGCTCCATTTCGTCAATGAACTCGTTCTTCTCAACGTCGATGACTTTGCAATACTCGTAGTCTTGATGCTTGCGTAGTGTGTCCATGGCGAGAAGAAACTAGAGAGAGCGGTATTGGAGGAGCTGACTTTATAGAGTGGAAAAATAGATGATAGAAGGAACGATCGAAAGGTGCAGAGGAAGCAGGAAGCAGTTTCGATGTGATGCGGAAGGCGGGGATTCGCTTGGGCAACCCATGGCTCTTCCAGTTGGAGCGGCTCTAGTTTGATGATGCGGTAAGAAACCAAGTCCGCTGTGCCTCCACCTATATTCACCACCATCACACATGAGTTCTCCTATCACCCGTTAGTTCAGCTCTTAGGATGTCACTCTCTTGTACACACCTGGAAGGGGGTGGTCTCGAAAGCGTCCTGTGTCGATTTAATAGTCCATAACAGGGCTGCCTCGGGTTCTTCCGTGAAAAATATCGTATCACCCTCTCTGCTGGCGAATCCAGCCTCTCTAGCCGCTACCAATGTCGATTCCCGGGCCTGAAGAGACCATACGGCTGGCAAGGTGAATTGGAAGCGGAAGGTGGTCTACTCCGTAGCAGTCTTGCCGATGGCTTTTCGGATTGCGACATGATGTCTGCATGGAGAAGGCGAGGAACATCGGTGGTCACCTCCCTAGCATCCTTTCCAGGCTTGATCCGCATCAATCCCTTTCCCACAACATTTTCGAGCAGCGGATCATCGAATTCTGTCTTCTGAGTGCTGTCATCGAGCAACAATTTAACCCAAGAACAGCTAAGGAGTCAGGCGTCGACGTCGTCAGCCCACCGATCTTCGTCGCCAACATCGTCGTTCTCTTCGGCATACGGGATCAAGCTTGGGACCTATTGAGCAAAGCAATGCTATTCAGACCACCAAGCCATTTCTGGATGACTTCGACGTCTTTGAAAGTTTTCGTGCTCATCACAAACGCAACACCTGGCCTGTCAGCGGAACCTGGCTTTCCACCATGTCAGCGGTTACCTGAGTATGTAGTGCCGAAGTCCACCCCAACGATGATTCGAGTGGCCGCTTTTGCCTTAGCAGCGTCCCTATAGGCCTTAGCCTTCTTCCGCCGTTCGAGCGCTTCTGGCGTAGGCTCAGTTGCTGCGCCGGTCAGACAAATTATATTCCAATATCAGAACTGGACTCACTCCGTCGTTTCCGCTTTGGCAAGGCGAAGCTCTTGCTCGTTATCCTGGGTTTGAGGGTACGCTTCGGGGCGGCTGATGAGTTGGTCAGCAATGATCTGACGCGAAGAGCTTCATCCATGCAGTCAACTTCACCGGCGCATCCATGATACCGAGAGCTGTGCCTTTCATCGCCATTATTGCATGTTAAGGCTTGTTAAGAACGAGATGATATGTCGATGGTGTTGAGGTGATGGTGAAGGTCTGCTTGGGTGATTGAGAGGGCAGCTGTATGATGGTATAAGGAAGAAGAAGAGGATAAGTACAAGCTGTGTGAAGGTATAAGGAAGAAGAAGAGGACTAGTATATGGAAGAAGATGAAATAAAAGGAAAGCGAGCTCAAGTAAGAGGAAATGACGACACTACGATCAATCACATGCTTTAATATCCGTGAACTCGGAGGTAATTGGGAGAAAGCTGGGTTGGGTGGCAGTCGACGGTAAGGTCAATGTCATCGCGACTTCATATTGGCACACCCCATTCCATCCGTCTTGTTTGAGTAGAGTCTGACTACATGGGAATCGGCACAGATGTGAACCCTGTTATTCACTGGCTCAAGGTGCATCTCCTTCCGTTCTCCATTTCAGATCTTGGAAAACACACCCCTCTGAACATTGCCTCGCAGTTCAGTCAACGCTTCTACCTCAACTGGACACCTGCAAAACCGCTATGGGCTCCGGCAAAAGCGACAATGGCTTAGAAATCACGGGTTCAAGATCTACATCAGTCGGAATACCAAAACAGAACATGGTGGCATCAGCGGACGATTCGTACGTGTCGAGCGCTACCCCACGACCGACTAGAGGAGACCTCAAGATGAAGTCAAGGCAATTGAACAGCGAAAATGTGAACACAGACTCTTTTTCAACCGACGCTGCTCCAGCCCGAGATTTGGATGTCCCGGAAATGTCGTCGGATGATGACAGCGAATATGATCCTTCTCCGACCAAGGAGAAATCAACGACGCAACAAGCTTCCAAGGAAAAGAAAGGGGGTCCGACAGGCAAGGCTGGTAAGACCAGCAATACGAAGAAACAGAGACGCCGGCCGACCCTTAACCTGGAACAATCGCACAACAAAATCCTTGAACAGAAGAACGCCATCGAACGCCACAAACAAGCCAAAGTCGAGCAAATAGAGAAAGTAAAAGCACTCAAGCAAATCGAGAGCTCTCTGCGAGAAGAAAATTCCCAGCTTAAACAAGCTGTTCGAGATCTAAAGCGACAGATCTCAGAGCATGAGACCACTATCCAAAGATTTCGTGATGAGGCACTCGAGCTTCTCGGCAAAGACAAGGCGGAGGCACTGCCGGACGATGAAGCCATCCAAGCGCTGACCTTGGTTTTCAAGGAAACTAAAGACTGGATCAACGACTGGTCCATTGGGACGTGGAATGATGCTACGAAAGCCAAGGTACGAGACAGTCTCATCCTGCGTCAAGAGAACGAGAGCAACCCGTTTGCCACAGAGCGGCTGATTGAGGCGGTCGACATGGCGGTCGACAACAAGCAAACTCCAGTGCAGATGGTCTTGAACGCACTACTTAACTGGTACCTCTGTAATGAGACATTCCGGAAACCGTTTGCACATCTAGGCGGGAGCCTTCAGGACGGGGCAAATAACAGCTTTGAAGACTGCATGAATTGGATCCTGATAGCCGCAAACGAAAGTACGCCAGCTTTGATTGATTCGACGCTAGAGTTACGCTGACAGAGGACAGAATCTTCCGAAGACAGTAACAAGCTCAGAGCCCGCATTTGCGCCCTAGTCGATAAGCCTGCTCTCGATGGAAGCAAGGAAGCACAGTTATCGTCTCGTCAAATGGACATGCAGCGTCGACGCCAAGGTCGTTGCGAGGAGATAGCGGGTCGTTGTCTATCGATGTTCAGCGTGGGCTTGAAAGAAGTCAGCGGACATGATGAAGAAAAGCGCCGTGGGGAATTACGAGAGATAGTGGAGGCAGCCTTACGTCTCTCTGCCAGGCTATCAGCTGAAAACCCTGAGGTAAAACTTTTCTTCCTCAACGACATGGGAGAGACCAAGTTTGACCTGAAAGCCGACTGGTTCAAGCCACATCGAGCCCTGAAGCTGGACAACGAAGAAGATGACGACGGGGCACGGGACGCCGAAGCCGTAGCTTTAGTTGGTCGTTCCTTCGATATGGTCGTGGAGCCTTGTATTGCCAGATATGGTGACGCAAAGGGTCAAGAGTATGGCAAATATCGAGTGCTGTACCCTGCCGTTGTTTGGATGGTGAAGGGCATGGAAATTCCTGCAGGAAAGTCTTCAGAAGACGACGCAAGCTGCACTTATCAATCCTTTATGCAGATGACATCGACAGCAGGAACAAGCCATGACCCTGGAAATGGAACACCAGCACAATCCAACACGTATCTTGACAGTGGCATACGATGCCAGTCGAATGAATTTGCACAAAGAGTGCCTGGTATCAAGTGTGTCGACAGGACCAAATCTTGTATCTGTCGACTACTTACAGTATGAAGTAAGCTGCCGGTCAATCACAAATTACGGTAGACGCCCCGAGTTGGCCCCGCACATCATCTACGATAATGGAGATCCGTCGTCTTCTACACAATCACCTCTTGCTCATGTTTACATTTTCCAGAGTCTGGCACGATGTCGACAACAACGACAACTGAGATCCATTCTCTCGAGCACGAAGCGATCGCCGTCTTGCCCGGTCTGCACCAACACCAACACCAACCGCAACAGCAAAATCAACCACCACCCCCGGCAGGCTCGGCACCCACAGTCGAGCCTTTCAACATCGAGTCCACCCCAGGCACAGAGCCCAACTACCCAACAGGCACAAAATTCTGGTTCACCATCATCGCACTGTGCGTGATCCTTATCCTTGGAGGCCTCGATGCCAACATCGTCGCCACCGCCGTGCCGAGCATCACTAACCACTTCCACACTGTCGCCGACGTCGGATGGTACTCGTCTGCTTTCCGACTGTGCACCTGCGCGTTCCAGTTCGGATTCGCGAAGCTGTATACGCTCTTCTCAATCAAGGCCATCTTTATGGTGAGCAATGCTATCTTTCTCGTCGGCTCTCTGCTCTGTGCCACGGCTGCTTCTTCGACCATGTTCATCATAGGGAGAGCAGTGACGGGCATGGGCTTTGCGGGTGAGTTGGCTGGGTGTTTTGCGGTCGTGGTGCAGATCCTGCCGCTCAACCGGCGGCCGGTGTTTGCGGGGTTGATGGCGTGTGTGGAATCGCTTGCGATCATTGCCGCGCCTATAGTCGGTGGTGCGTTGACGCAGTCTTTGGGGTGGAGATGGTGTTTCTGGTATGCCCTTCTCCGTCACAGGCATGACCAAAGTAGCTTGACCTTTGACTTGTCCGTAGGATCAACCTTCCGATTGGCGTTTTATCGCTGGCGACCATGTTTTTCCTCTTCTCAGATCCAAGGACCCGCCAAGACGAACTCACACTGACTCAGAAGATCAGAGAGCTCGACCTCGTCAGCAACTGCTTATTCATCCCGTCCCTCACGGCGCTCTTCGTCGCACTGTCTTGGGCGGGGATAAAGTATCCCTGGTCAGATGGGAAAGTGATTGGATTGTTCGTTGTATTTGCTGTGCTGCTCGCCGCCTTCGTCTTCAATCAACGCCGACGCGGAGACTCCGCAGCACTCCCGTTCCGCGTTATCAAAAGCCGGAGTGTCATCGCGGGCTTCATCTTCACGATGTGCACTAACTCGATGACGAACGTCCTGGAGTGGTACCTACCAACATACTATCAAGTCGTTCGATCCCGGGTAAGACTCCTTGCGGCCAGTTCGCGACTGCCAGGAAACATGCACTGACAATGGTGTGTGGCTGCCAGACCCCCAGCGAGAGCGGCTATCTCATGATCCCCATCCTCGTTGGAATGATGCTCGGGCTCTTTCTTCAGGGCCTCGGCACCACCACGTTTGGCTATTACGCCCCCTTTATGATCTTCGCCTCCATATGCATGCCGGTTGCAGCGGGCTTGATGACAACGTACGATCTCCACACATCCCTGGCCAAGATGATCCTCTATTCCGGATTTGCAGGCTTCAGTGGAGGCATCGGCTTCCAAGGCTCCCAGGCGGCGGTTCAGACGACGTTGAGTGTCGCAGATGTCAATCTGGGGATCGGGGTCATCTTGTTCGGACAGAGTCTGGGTCCTGCGGTGTTTATCGCCATTGCGCAGGTGATATTCACGAATCAATTGTCGTCAAGCTTGCAAGATGTTGTACCGCGTTTGACCCCGGTGTATATTCAGCAGCACGGACTTGGCGATATCAAGAACGGGGTCCCCAAGCAGCGGTGGGATGAGGTCTTGGGCAGTATCGATCGGAGCTTGACTCATACTTGGTACCTGGCTGTCGCGTTGGCTTGCGCGACGATTGTAGGAAGTCTCCTGATCGAATGGCGCTCGGTTAAGCAGAAGCAGTCGTAAAGGACCGGCTAGCGGCAGCACGGAGGAGAAGCTGGTAAAACTCATCACACAGACAGGAAGACGAGAGGGTGATTTGTGAAGATGCCTATAAATTGCGGGTTGCTTGGATATGACCAGAAGTGGCATGTACTTGGCTTGTCCAAGCCAGCAATTTCTCATCTATCAACTGCACTGGTCCCCAGACACAATCCACCAACTTCTCCGAGACAGCTTGCCAGGTTTGTACCGTGCACACCCCCCCTTGCTGGCTTGAATGGCCAAAGGTGACACCCGCCTCAGCTGGCTTGAGGCTCACAATCTCCAGACTACTTGCCCACTAAAAGACTCGTTAGCTTTCTCATTCGGCGGCCAATCGTCACAACATACCTCCAGCCGCGAACACGGTTGCCGCTCCGTCCACAGGCATGCAAATGCCTGACACGAATGCAGCATCATCCGAGCAGAGATATACGGCAGCATTGGCGACATATCCGACCGAGGTGTTCAGCTTCAGGGCTTCGCCTCGAGGGAAAGAAGCCTCGAATTTCGCCCTGTTCTCGGGTGTATCGTCGACGCCCATGAAGGATTGGGCCCTGCGATCTACATTAGCCACCTTTGATCCACGTCACAGAATTTTCGTCATTCAGTCGGGCTCACAGATCGGTATATCCCAGGATTGGACAAACCGAATTGACTCTTATTCCGGAGTGGCCATATTCAGATGCGAGGCCCTCTGTGATCTGGACAATATCAGCCACTT
Source organism: Phialophora expanda (assembly GCA_016109585.1). Classification (NCBI taxonomy): domain Eukaryota; kingdom Fungi; phylum Ascomycota; class Eurotiomycetes; order Chaetothyriales; family Herpotrichiellaceae; genus Phialophora; species Phialophora expanda. Next base: position 975,542 of record JADWPR010000010.1, read on the forward strand.
AAATTCCCTCCGCATAGGCGGTTTGGGGGTCATCCATTACCTTGTTCACAAACGCCTTGGTCGCACCATACCATACCTACCAGCGGTCAACCTTCAGGGCTCACGTGGAATGGTGATCGCGATTGCATACCAGCCCGTTCTTCACCCGAATGCCTCCAACGGAGCTCACATTGAGGATCGTGCCGGCCTTCTTCTCCAGGAAATAAGGCACAACCACGGCCACGCTGAGGAAGATGGACTTCTGGTTGACGGTGATGACCTTGTCATACTCCTCTTCGGTCACGGTATGCGAGGCCTTCTTCGGATACGTGGTTCCCGCATTGTTGACCAGGACGTCCACGCCGCCAAACTCCTTCAGCGTGACCTCCAGCAGTTTCTCCCACGAGGCTTTACTCGTCACATTGGCCTCCTGGAACAAGGCTGTCTTCGGGCCATGCGTGGCGTTGATTTCCTGTTCGACTTTTTGGCCAGCTTTGGGATTGATATCTGCAATCACTACTCGGGCGCCTTCTTCAACAAAGCGTTTGGCCATAGCCTCGCCGAATCCATGTCCACCTCCTGTCACGATACAAATTTTACCCTTCATTTTCGCCGACATTCTCGTCTTTGATACCCCTTTTCGAGCCTTATTCTTGCTTTCTTTCCTATTTTTCGTTCACGACCTCACTTGCCTTGTAGTCTGAATCGTCCCATCGTCCCATTGAAAAAAAAGGCTCACACTTGGACGAGTATCCGGTCCCCCAAACACCAGATCTCCAACTTTTTTCTCATGTTTCGTTCGACCCCAACATCTGTGGCCGATCTGCCGAGCCAGCCAAACAATGCGAGGAGCCCTCATCCTGGGATTTTGAGGGGTAGAGGGCCATACACGACGTACCCGTACTACGGAGTACTTGCCCGAGGCTGATGAAAGAATGCGGGGAATATCAGTTCCGCACTGCACAGGACAAGGCTCCGTCTCCAGCGAGTAGCATGCCACCCGCAGGGCTCATTGTCCTCGTACGTATAGTACGTGTACATCCAAAAGCATCCATCCAGTTGGGGGCCCACACTCCGCGCCTTTCAGGTCGCTGGTCTGCAGTGGAAAGTTGGGGAAGTTTGGAGATTCCATGCTCTCGTCGGACAGACTGTACCGAGTAATTTAGTTACTTACATCCTGTAAGCCACGACCACGGCGGCCACCGAGACACAGTGTCGTTCCTTCTCGTTACTGTCGTCCTGAATTGATGGCTCGGTAGGTGCTGAATGACTTGGATCCACGCGTTACGGAATAGTATGTATGACTCCACACTTGGTACGGAGTATCGCGCCAAGCTTGGCACAGCCAGCCGCGGTGAGAAACATTATACTGTATGTACCTCGTACATTGGCTTTAAAATACCGCACTTTAAAGTTTCCGACCTCCGACCCTAGCTAGCTACTAGATGCTGCCGCCATGCTCTCCAGCTTTCACCACTGATCCTTTCGAAAGGCTGCCACGTAACAAGTGGTTTCACGAAACGCAGCTCCAGAGGGAGGGGAAGAGGGAGGGAGGTCTTGAGTCCGACTCCCTTCAAAGCACACAACTTGAGGCAGTGCGACCGTTCCAAGAAAAAGGGGGCTGCCAAAGTGAAGCAGAAGCCCGAACGGGACGCGTTTGGGAGCCTTGCCAAAAAAAAAAAAAAATTATGACGTGCGCGAAACTAATCAAGACGACGCCCCGGTGACGGTTTCAACAGCTAGCCAAGAAAAAGGGGGCCCGGTCTCAGATTTCGTGCTTGTAGATGAACAGGAGGGCTCAGAGCCCGAGCTCGACGAGGGAGGTTTCAACGCTTCGATCTGGCAGTGCGATGCGACCCTCAGAGAGAGAAAGAGGGAGATGGAGAGGAGGAGGGAGAGAGGTCAGGAGGATGTACTTGGACTCGGTAGAGGGATGCACAGTGCCTTTTTTCCCCCCTTTCTTGCAGTCCCAAATACTCGGTAATGCACTTGGATGTTATTTTTAGGGGGAGAGGGGGGAGGGCGTGTCGGTACCCGGGGCGCAACCTGATCAACGCGGCGGCCCCCAAGTTAGGAAGGTTCCCGCGCAGCATTTCAGTGCGTTGATAGACGATCAGACCATCGGGGACGTGGAAGACGGAAAAACAGCGAGCGCGCGGGTAGTAAGTATGTCGGGACTGTGCCTCGTATCCAGGCTCAGGTCTCAAGTCTCAGGTCTCGGGTATATGATCGGTATCAGGTCCCCGTGAACTTGTTCAGTCTGTCTCCTCCGTACCAGACAGATATCGCCCAGTCTTGCGGGCCGTGGCGTGTGCTTCATCATCTCCACTGGACGTTGGGAGTACGAGGGCTCTGTACTGGGAGAATAGTTGAAGTCTGAAAGTCGGAGAGCCTGAGAGTCTGAAATCCCCAAAGGTCTGAACGTTACGAACTTCAAATGTCAATGTTATATGTTATTCATGACTCATTGAGCATTAATATGCCGCGCATGCACCCATGATGTCCAGATCATCTCGCTCATGGTGTGCATAGGTGCATGGGTGCGCAGAACGCCATCACCCCGTTGAAACGCCCCCAACCTGGACTCAAGCTCAATCAAGCAGAGCGAGTCAGAACTCCGGAGAAATGAAAAGACCAAATGTGTCCTTTGGAGGCTGGTTTGTCGTGTCGTGTCGTCGTGAACTGGGTATCGCTCTATCCCATCCCTTCTTCGTCCCATCTAGCCCGTCAGAGTGATCACCGTGTGTGTCTGTGCGTGTGTGTGGTTGTCCTTCTCTTTCTCTTGCTGTTCTATGCCCACACCATGCCATAGCATATGATAAATATGTTGGCCGTGACGCTGCGTTGAAGCCGTCGCATATGACATCCGTTCCCATTCCATCCCATTGAATGCCCTTGGTAAGATCATTTCTCTCCTCGTCTTGAAGCTGTGTGAAGCAGAACAGACAGAACAGAACAGAATAGAGCAGACGATACCCATATCCGTAGCCATATCCGTGTCTATATCCGTATCCATATCCGTATCCGTATCCATATCCATGATCCATGTATGAGATTTCTTGCTTGCTTGCATGTTCAGCCCTCTTCGTCCATGCGCATTCTGAGGTCATTCCAGTCCATCCGTTCCCAGAATCCAAAGGTATGACACCCAAGTTTGAATTCGAAACCAGCCGTGGCGTAAATCGATCGATCAATGAATAAATCAGCCCTGGTGTCCCTGTCGATGCCCGAGTCCCAGCCCCAGCCCCTGCCCCTGCGCCTGAGCCTGAGCTTGCGCTTGAGCCTGAGCGTGCGCCTGCGTCTGAGCCTGAGCCTGAGCTTGAGCTTGAGCCTGCAACGACCGCCTCACCATCTCTTTCAACACCACGCAATCCTCGCATCGGACCAGTTTCTCCAGCGTCCTCACCCGTTCCGTCAACCGTGAGATTTCGTTCTCCATATGCCGCATCTGCACCTCACTCTGATGCACGTAATTCACGGCATCGGTCATGACGTCGGACTTGCGTATGCGTGTGCGTTGGTCCGCGTGCTGCTTCTGCTGATCCCCTTCCAAGTAATAGTCGGCCGCCCTGTTCGGGTTGCCGGCGATGGAGCTGAGGGTGCGCTGCAGCTGCATGATCTTGCCGTTGAGGTTGTCGCGGTATCGGCGCTCGACGATCGAGTGGGCTTGTTTGGCGCGGGCTTGGGCCTCTTCGTCGTTGTCGGCCGAGGGCTTTCGGCCGCGTTTGCGCGGTTTTCTGGTCGTGGTGGTGGCTGCACTGCTGTTGCTTCGGGTGCTCGTGTCGGCACCGGGTTGCAGGAGGGAGTCATCGGTCCTCAAAGTCGTTTGCGAGGATTGTCGTCTGGGGAGCTGGTTGTTCCCTTCGAGCGGCGAGATCGTCGACTGCGGGTACCATTCGCCGAGGTTGAGGTCTTCCATCTCGAGCTCGGGGCTTTCGATGACATGTAGGCACGGAGGGTTGTCGCCGCAGGTTCGAGGGAGGGTACTGTTGTTGTCGTCTCGTTGGTTTAGGTTCAGGCTCATGCTCGGTGAATAGGCAGGTAGGGACATGTTTGCCCCTGGTTGTTGTAGTTGTTCGGTCTCAGGTTGTTCGGTTTTGATCGCAAAGTTGCCATATTGCTGGGGGTTGCCCGTCGCGACTGGAGGGTTGCCGAACAACGGCTGGGACATGACGGTCGAGCCGGGCCCAGCAGCAGCAGCAGCAGCTGGAGCTGGGCCGGCGTCCATGGAGTCGAAGTTCAGGTACTGCGAGTAGTTTGGCGATTGAGCGATCTGCTCGGTCGCGGGCAGGAGATTGGCATCGTTGTAGCCCCCTGGATCGCGTGGAAATTGGGGGTAGTTCTCAAAGGGTGCTGCCGCTGCGGACGATGATGGGCCAAGGTCGTCAACACTGTTCCAGCCAGGCTGCTGGATGGAGCTTTCAGCAAGGGAAATCAGGAGCAAAGCTCAAGCACAGGGGGGGGACACAGGGCGTACCGATACTGATTGAGTGTTGTCGTATGAGGTCCGTTGGTAGGACGGGTAAGATTGTGACTGTGATTGCGGCTGCGAGTATGACATGTTCCCGAACTCAGTGTGTGTAGAGGAGTGTGTGTATAGGCGGATCGTTAGTGTGCTGGGCAGCGTAGAGTTGTTTGATAGTGGTTTGACTTGAAGACATGATCGTATGCTAATTGTCTCTCGGTGCTGGTGGGCCGCCCTTACTTGTACCCGGAGTCGTCGTCCAACCACACCGAGGCTGGGAGAGTTCGCTGGAAGCTTACCGTTGCAGGAGGAAGGCTACTGACTGATAGAGTGATTCTGCCGACATCTGCCGCGTGTATTGTGCCCCCTCGCTTAGCCGGAGGCACCACCTAAAGGGGGACGATCTGGTGCCAGCGCGAGCAGCCGTGCCCACCGCAGAAGACGGCTGCCATCATGCCACAGACAAACGACAAGGCGGATCTCGCCGTCGGGGCCTGCGATCGTCTTGCACGTGGCCATTTTCGGATTGTGCACTCGCATATAATGCACCAGCATGGCCTTGGCCGGACTGCCTCCCGCTGGACCGCGCGAGCCTTACCCTCCTGTCAAGTCCTGGTGCTGTCCAGTGACTTCTCCCCGTCGATTACCTAAGGCGTCGCCGAACTGCGGCGATTTTGGGGCGATGAGGCAATTTTCCGTCATGTCCCGCCAAGAGATCCCCGGGGACGCGGGTGTCGCTTATCGTGTCAAAGTCTCCCGGGGCCCCCCCCCTACCGTGACAGCCTTTCTTTCTACGTCCCTAATGGTCAGTGTGTCCACCTTCCGAGCTTCGCCGTTACCGCTCGTGATATTGCTGTGCACACCCAGACCCGGCCAGAACTTGCTGGATTGCGCTTTAATTACTCCCGGGCTGTGCGGCATGTGGTTGCTCTTCCTTGATGTCCATCGTAGTCGGCCTGGTCGCCGGCCTCTAGACAGTATCAAATGCTGATTGGCGTCTCCTGCTGCGAGATAGACCTTCGAGGCATGTGAAGCTACTGTGCCTTTATCTAGCCATCTTAGGACTATGGCCTGAGCTGGGACCCCTAGCTGTCGGACTTCGAATTCCGCGTAGTCGTAGCCTCGCGCATAATACCCATGTAACCTCGCGGTTGGATAATGACCCCTACCTGTGAGGTCCTACCGTGTAGTCATGTTTGTTCCCACGTGCCAATCGGGTTGGAGCACCTCACCTGATATGCATCTCACGCCATCTTCGATTTAACGAGGTCAGCTAGTACGGGTATCACCGGCGCATTGCTCGTGGCTCGGTCTCTGGTCTGAATTAAGAACGGCACGCGACGTACAAGGGCTGAATCGACGAGGGAATTGATGGGCCTCCTGGCGATATATACCAGATAGTGCCGAGCCACCTTGGGCTTGTTCAACGACAAACGTCTCTCCAATCAATACAACTTCGACAACCCAGCAATCAATGAGATTCAGAACCAGAGAACTCGACCTCGGGAGAGCTATCGACGAGACATTCCTCCGCCTTGGCCTCATTGGCCTTTGCATCGTCGAGGCCATCTGGTCAATCTGCATAATCGGCTTCATCGCAGCGGTCATCGGTGGCCTCTCAAACGCAGATGCAGACGTCCCACGGAAAGCAACAGCTACGATAGTGATCGCTTGTGTATGCACCGTTTACGCCGGTCTTTCGATCTTCCCCATCTTCTTCGGCGGGGTTCGATTCTTCACCGTCTCGGCAGTCCTGGACACTTTGTTCCTGGCTGCTTGGGCGACCTTGATTGGACTTTGGGATCATGATGGAACAGGATCATGTCGTTCGTTTCAGACGAGGTATTTTGGCGAGCAGCCTCAAAAGGCATATTTCGCGACCGATTGCAAGTTGGTCAAGGCCATGTTTGCGTTTATGATTGTCAATCTGTGAGCAATCCAACGTTTGCCGAGCCACTCCTGACACAAATTGACAAATTCTTCGGACAGAGTCTCTTTTATCGCTTCGGCAGTCATCTCCTTCTGCTTGCGCCTGATTGAGCTCGATTACGCCATGAGCTGGCGAAGCCTTCCCTTAATGGACAGATTCGAAAAACGTGGGCGGAGCCAGCACTGTGCTTGCTGTAAGCACGACAAAACCCATCCGTCACCAGATTCGAGCATCACCGGTGACCGCGTTGAACAATCTGTGTAAAGTATCGAGAGGGTCAAGCAGGCAGTGCGTCGGTTAGCAGCAGAGGTCGGAATTGGACGCCTTAGCGAACGGCTGTGGCGCGCTTCTCCGGGCTGCAGAGATATGGACGCCACTTGGTAGCTGAGTTGGTCCTGTGGCACTACTCCCCGTGAGTGGAATTAGGAATGTTCTGCGTGCTTTCGCATGCCAGAATGACAGGATTGTAGTCTATTGTCAAGCTCAAGAGAGCAATGTGCATGTCACTCGATAATCAGCCGAACGCCTCAACAAACAGACTCTCAGCTTGCTTTGCGTTCAGAACTCGTGGTTGCTGAGACCACAGAAGGAGATCATCATCGTGAGAGTCATGAACGACAGTCGAGCTGACAATCTGCTTCGGGCTGGATTCCCAAAAGTCCCAGTCCGATTGCAACCTGCGCCAGTCGCCGTCAAAGGGCGAGTCCCCGCAGATCTCTAGGTCGAAGCAGTCATAGTCGTCACCAGAGTCAGTACTGGACTCATCCTCTATATCCTCAAAGGCGTTGTCGTCTTCGTCGGATAGAGACCCAGTGACGTCGATGGCACAGTCCTCCCTTGCTTCCAGGTGTGCATATCCGAAGGTTACGTGATTCGCAATCTCGAAAGAAGGTTGGGATGTTCCAACCTCATTCTTGTCGTGAAACTCAAGATGAGCGAAGTCGCCACACCCAAGCTCTTCCTCGTCCTGTATATCCTCAAGTGTCAAGGAGTCCGGTGAATCCGGTAAGTCAAACCCAGCATCGGCGTCATCGGTGTGGTCTATGATGTATCTCGTCGCACTGTCAAATATCGCAGCATGACCGACGAGTTTGTTGAGTCGAGGGGCCGCTTTGGACGCTTCCTTCTCGATCTTCCGCCTGGAGATAGAGCCGAGCTCGTATGCCAGGAATCGGCTCTGAATAGTTGTAGAGAAGGGTCGTATCGAAGCAGTGCTTCTGGGACTGGAAGATGGCATGTCGACACGTTGGCGTCGAGTTGGGGGGTTCTGGGAGTCCGTCTCGAAGCCTGGCTGTGACTGTTACCGTTACTGGATTGGCATTGAGTTCTGTGAAGTACCGAGTACTTGTATGATATCAGTGATCATGGCTGATAGCTGGGTGAACGACCTCAACCAGCACTAGGTCCCAGGCGAATCCGCCCTGGGCCGCGATCCACATTGAAGCCTCGCTCGTTGGTCTATCGAACCACTCTCAGGAGCGCAAATCAGGCGACTGATCAATCAATCTTGGGTTATACTGCAGAAACAGATTGAAGCCTGGGCAAATTGGGACTGACTCGGTCTCGATGTGCCTGACTGGCGGATGCTGTGGAGTAAGCCGTGGCGTGACAGCGCTGGTGGTGTGATACCACTACATGCTAGTACCGCGGAGTTAAGGTTGGCGATTGGTGGAGAACTCGGCCTTTATCGCAGTGGTCGGCACAAACCACCTCAACTGGGCCGTACGCGGCCTAGCATAATTCGAGCAGCATAGCGTTCGCAGTGCCGTGGTATTCGATATGAGGTCCAGACCTGAGTGAACCTCTACTGTGTACCTGCGAAGCCTCGAGGCTAGATCGTTCGGGCGGAGGCTGATCGATTCACTCCTGTTGCTTGTGAGGTCGGTGCGACGATGCTACGAAGTCCATATCCTTCAGGTCCTTTGTTGTCAGAACCTGAAGCGTGCCTCGTCGAGGGCAACTGACATACCATACTCTTTCACCACCAAGTCTGTTGTTTTGAGGGGCAAGAGCGTGCATTGCGCAGCTTGTGAACTCTTCGAAGGTGAGGCATTGCTTCTCTCGAGAACGGACTCGATCGGTCTGATGTGAGACTCGACTCTGGAATTGTTCGCTGTGGCATGGTTGAGGTTCAAGACGATGGGCTGAGGGGCGATCAGCAGTTGACATAAATGGCCTTTGTATTGTTGGAGGCTCGCGATGCTTCGCTTTACCAAGTGCGTTGGTCTAATTTTTGCCCCGTGGGCAATGACAGTCCGGCAAGTGTCTCGCCTCCCCGCCGATCCGGCGCAGCTCCGCGAGTCTATTTTGTTCGTACAGGAGGTAACCTGATATGTGGGAGGAAGCCTGTGTGCCTCCATAGGCGAGCCTAGACGGCCTTGGCGGTCACGTTCTTAGGCGCGGTTCAGGTCTGATTTGCCCGAAGTTGAAGTGCTTGGCGATGGCCTTGGTGCGTTTTGGGGGCATAGGCACCTGACGTTCAGGCGTCCAACTTCAACTCTTGCGCCTCCTCACAGTCTATTGAGATGCCGTATTTGGATCTGGAATCAACCTGCGCCAAATCAGTCGCAGGTCGTGTCATCGTGCTGGCCGCTAGTATCCTTCCAGCGAGGCAAGGGGTTCGATTGCAGTCGAGGCCGCCCCGGTGGTCCCCATGAGGGCAGAGAAATACCATTTCAAGGCCATTACCAGCCTGCCGCTAACCGTACACTAGGATCTGGCAGGTCCGTTCTGCTGTGTGCGTCAATGATCTCACGGAAATTACATCCGATCGAGAAAGGTTTGCCCGATGGAGCTTTGAGCGTAATACTGCCGCTTGGTCAGGCCACGCAGTGGCACAACCAGTCCGAGCGCGTCAAGGCCTTCCTTCGAGCACGACCGACTGCGCTACAGTACGTGGGCAATGTGTCTCCTGTCTTCCTTTACTCCCAACATGTGGCTAAGGCCACTGCAATGCTGGACTTGACGTGTGGCAAAGATCGACAGCTGAGTGCGTTCATACCTGTCCGCGACATTCCTCTGGCCCTTCAAAAGCTGCTTGTTGTCACTAACCTTTTGTAAACTGCTAATCCTTTTCCTTTCCCCCGAGACGCATTACTCATGTCGCCCTCTATTGGATCCGGCGAGTCGCAGAACCATGACGCCTTGGCGGATGCCTGCAAACTAGCCTGGCACACATTCTATGGCATGCAAAAGGCCTCGGAAGATTTCGAGAACCTGCGATTCGAGGTCTGGACAGTAGCCATCAGCCTTGATTCACTTCACAGCGTCGGGAGCACGTCGCTACTCATCGATCGACAACCAGACCACAGACGCTGGGCGTTGACCTTCTCGAAGATCCTGGATTCGTTGAACGCTGCTCTCCGACCACTATACAACCTCGTGAAGCTCTACCTTTCGACATCAGCCAGGGACCGTGCGGCGGTGAAGCAGTGGCTCACGAACCAAGAGGTGAACTACGATGGCGTCACCGTCCAAGACTTTCGGCGAAAGTTGTCAATGCTCGTGGAAAGTCTCAACGTGTTCCTCTCGTCTCTGACACACGCCGAGCTTGCTCGAGCGAGAGCTGCGACAGAGACGGAGGAATATCGGGTCCTTGCAGAAGTCACAAGAACTGTTCTCCAGAAATGGGATCAAGGAAGCACGGTGCAAGGTCCTGCGGGAGCGAGCAGGTCGATGAAGCAAGTCAGCATCATCAACGATCATCTCAAAGAAAACATGGTCTCCCCTCTTGGGAGTAATTTCCCCAGCACCAGCTCAGAAGGTCTCCCGTCGCCGTCATGGCCCAGTCATCAGATCTCGCCTCATCATACGAGCCTCAGCCGTCCGGCGGAGATGTTGAACCTGGACGGCATTGAGACAGGCTTCCGCAGACATATGCATGCCATGCGCCGCATCCGAGAACAGCTCTGGCACCAGAACGAGAACAAAGACCACCTATCTACCCAAAAATCGGCCCACTTCCCCGAACCACTACATCCACCTACCACTAGACCAGATCAGACGGCCAAGCCGGACCCGAATCGGTCACTAGAGGTCTCTTCAGAACAGACAGATGGCTCGAACTCCGGTATCGGCTCAGGTCAAGGCTCTGACTCAAAAGGCATCGTGTTGGCGTTCAAGGAAGAGGTTCCCAGAAGTCCCTCGATGCCGGCCAAGGTCAACCACAACAGGGCACCGTCCGGAGAGTCTGGACGCAAGAGAGTCCGAAGCCACGACAACTTCCAGTCGGCGCCGTCCAATGAATACATGGAGGCCGTGACGAAAGATAGACGACCCAGGAAGACCGCGCTGGAGCAGATGCTCAGTGCGGCTCTCTTCTTCGATAGCTGATAACGACGGAATGAATGGGCATGGAATGGAATGATGGAGCTGAACTGAACTGGCAACGAATAAAGGCATACGAAGAGCAAACGGCAGCAATATATATGATCGGCAATCCCGAAGGTTTCTTTATGAACACATGCATCCCCCTCGGCGTCATGTGTGGGTAGTTCCCCCTGGGAATTTGATAGTCTATCAGTCGCTGTGGTGGCTGCTCAATGAATCTTTGCACAATGGTCATGTCCAACATCTAGAAATCCACGCCCACGCCCTTGCTTGATGGCAACGATATAGTGAACTCTTCCCCCTCCGTTCCACTCAATCACTATCCACTCATGCCTGGAAAGCTTGCCAGCACATGGGTCATATCAGTGTTAAGTGTTTTGTCTGAATTCTTATTATACTGGCCACTCGCGCGGGCACATTCCGATGCGAAGAAGCGTTACTGTTATCATTGATGGAATTCGTTCCTGTCGACATTATTTCTTTCATATTAATTGTATGTCTGGGTGCCAGCCTTGCCCTGCCCTGCCGTGCCCTGCCCGTCCATGTCAATGCCAATGCAATGAGTCGAGCCCCAGAAACTCCTGATCAAATTGAACCTGTACTCCGGTCGCTCTGATGGAACCCAAAAAGAGCCGGATATATTCTGTATCCCTCGGCTCACGAGCGTTGGTCGCGGATCGAATCCCAGTCCAATCCAATTCCATCCCACCCGGTCGTCTATGCTCGCCCGCTCGTCTTGGAATTCTGCCACTGCTCCCACAAGCGCTCGTACCCGTCAAACCACGCCGCACCGTAGTTGTGCGGCTGGTGGGCCTGTTCAAACTGCATTCTTTGGTTGTTGAGGTTCTCAAACCACGCGTCTCCGTAATTGTGCGGCGGCTGATGGGTCTGTTCGTACTGTAATCTTTGGCCGTTGAGGTTTTCGAACCAGGCATCGCCGTAGTTGTGCGGTTGATGTGTCCGTTCGTATTCCATGCGCTGGTTGTTGAGGTTCTCGAACCATGCAGCACCATAGTTGTGCGGCCTGGGGGCTTCCTCCTCGGTCTTTTGATGTTGCTGTTCGTAGTCCAGCCTCTGGCCGTTGAGGTTCTCGAACCACGAATCTCCGTAGCAATGCATGGATGATGGTGCCTGTGTCTTGGGAGTGGCGTCCTGTTCGGCGTGGAGCTTAATGTACTCGGTCCCCAGCTCGTTGAGGTTGGTGAACCAGCTGTCGCCGTAGCCGTGCATCTGTGGAGTTTGAGTTTGGGTATTTGAGTTGCTGGTCGAGTTTTGTGGCTTCATGGATGTTGGTTTGCTGCTTTGCATGAACCTTTCCCTTTGTTGATGGTAATGGTAAGGTTGTGTGTGAGAGATGCTCTTGTCAATGGTGGTGTTGATGTTCTAGTATGTCTTGTCTGATGTGTAGGGTAGGGGGGATAGATAGCGAGAGGAACTTCACCGTTACATATACTCCCCGGTGAAGGAGGTGGTACTGTAGCATAATCCCAACAAGGCACCATTACCGTCTGGATTGTGTAAAGCCTCAGGCCTCGTCAAGGCTGCACGGAGAGACCCGAGCCATAGCCATTGGTGACAAAGCGTTCCCATTGCCGCATATGGAAGCCCCAAGGGACGACGAGTAGTTTGTCATTGGACGAGGCTGAACACGTTGGCGTGGTCCCATCATGGAGGAGAAAGGAACATGGCAGATGACGCGGAGCCGTCACACCACGATCTGCTCTGCCGTGCAGCTCGGCCGGTACTATGATCTCGGCACCCCCAGTGCCAAATCGCTCGCTAGATCAGGCTCGAGCCACCCGGACACCGCCTCGGGGTGGCTCACACCACTTGGGGGCTCGGGGCTTTCAGGGCTCGTCAAGCTCCACAGGCTCCACGGCGCCTGCGCCCGCACGGAAAAATGCGCAACTCGGCTTTGAGCGCAATTGTTCCTTCTCGGAACAGGCTTTCTCGAAAACCCCATCTTTGGCCACAGATGGGACGCGAGAAAGACCCCTTCAATGCTCAAATCGCCCTTTGCGGTGCCAATCATACTCGTTGCTCGCCGAAAGAAGGCGTTTGAGTCCGTCCTCGAAGCGCGCCGCATCAGTCGAGTCTAGACCAAGCCGAACCTTATCAGACCTGCCCAGACAGCGCATGCGGGGTGTCTCCTGCTAGGCGGGTCCCACCATCAGGTGAGCATGCAGCTGGACGCCATCGACAGCGTGACTGTTCTGGGCATGCAAGGCTCCGCTAGAGAATGACATTCCCTCGACACCGTGGGATGGAGGTCGTGCACATATAACCTCTCCCATTGGAGTCGGTGGCAAGCCTACCTACCCAAGAATCACTACAAGCGATACAAATAAAGACTCACGCGATACTGAACACAGTCGACGACACTGAGTGGACTGGCACCATCACCCTCAAACCAGCAAATCTTCACCTAGGAACCCTTATCACAACACTTCAGGCCTGTTATCGGCAGGTTGCACACACTTGTTCATACCAAGACAACAACATGCCTCCAATGCGGCTTCCCATAAGTCGACTTAGCCAAGCAGTCAGGAGCTTTTCGTCGGTAGCACCTGGCACGTTAGGGCCAAGACAGCAACAGCTCTCCCTTCACCGACACATCCTGCATCACGGTCCCTCACAGAGGATTCTGTCCAAAGCATCCGCAGCGAGCCATAGATGGACACAAGTCCCCGAAGCAGTGCGAGATGTGACCAGTTACATAGCACTTGGAGCGTTGTCTTCCCAAGCGGCATTCTTGATATATTGCTGGGTAAGCAATATCTCCTCCTACCGGACACCAAGTCCCTTCCAGCCGACCCCCTGGATCGAGAGGTGTGATTTTTGAAATTTCAGTACGTGGCTCGCTCCAGACAAGGACACCGGTGCTGACTCAATTTCCATTGCTTAGGACCAAGAAGCGGATTTGGGAGATTTTCTCATTGTATGATATCACGACAACTTTTGAAGGCGTTGGACAGGAACTAGGCGGGTCACCTCGTTGGGGAGTTAGGGTTCAATCAGGAGCTGCTGTGCCTCATGTACTGTACACGGCGAGGGAAGATTGATCAAGTCGGGATTGAAGCGAGCATACAACCTTGCGACTGCTCGCCCATTGCACGTGCCAACCAGTTGCATCGGGCATCGGATTTGACCCGAGGGAAGTCAAACACGGGCCATTCGAGTACTCGTAATGGCAAAGAGCATGAGCTCACCCGAACCAAGGACGCCCAGCTATCTCGGCATCAAGTGGTCAGCAGGCCGATCGGTCAGCTAACATCAAGTGTCGAGCCTGTGTGTTTCGGAAAGGTTCATTTCCACTCCGTGCTGTGTAACGGGAGCGGTAAAGGGGGTTCGGGCCCAACTGTCGGGACGGAAGAAATAAAGCCGCCGCGACGATTGTTCCAGCCGCAGGCATTGGGTGGCATTGACTCGTGACTACGAGGTTCAGAGGAGAAAACAACGCACTTTTGCCCACAAAGCTTCGTATGGTCCGCCGTACCACCAACCTGCCCCGATCCCTGTGCAATCTTCTCTCCAGCCTCTTTCATCATTTCGTCTGCTTCTGAAGACAGGTGTGGCGGTCGTTGATATGCCTTGCACAGCACCAGGCAAAAATAGGACACTACAAATCCGCCCCAGATTATCGCATTGACCCCTCACAAGCTTTATCCGTTCGAGGGAAGCGGCTACATCATTCCGCCTACTTCCGACCGTAAGGCCCGTAGGCCAGCAGTCTTAGATGTGCAACAACCCACAACTAATCGACACGCGCATTAAATTGGGGGTGCAGCCTTGCCACCAATGGCACGGGATTAACACTCGGCTGACCCAGTCAAAGAAAGCCTCGGGGCTCGGGCGCTCTTTTCGTACGGAAGCGCGGATCTCTGGGAGAGGTCCAGACTGTACACGGTATGTGCTGTCAGCGGCTTCTATTCATCCGTCTCCCTCCCTATCCCTCCCACGTCAAATGATGCGGTAAGTAGCGAACACGAAGCAGGCCTACCCATCATTCGAATGGCGGGATGCCTCGATTGGCGGGGTTGAGATTTCCGGTGACCATCTGTGAAAGGTAGCAGTTGTCAGGGAATGCGTGAGATAGTCAGGCTTGCAAGGTGGGTGGAGCGAGGTTAGGATAAGTACAGTGCACGGTACACTTCGACACTCGCTTGCTCGCGTGTTTTTCGTCGCCGAAGCATACTAACTTCATGAACGTCATCGGAAATTATATATCATTATCAACCTTCAACGCCGACGCCGCCTCCGACGCCGACCATATTTTGCCTCATATACTAGATCATCTCCGCACGCCTACCTACCCACCGTATAAACATCCTTGCCAGAGTCAGCGCCCAACAAGCCGCTCGGAGACTGAATCAACACGCAGCACCACTTAACCTCCAGGACTACGAACCTCACCTAGACAGCACCATCAAGGAGCGAGCAGGGTGGAAGCATCATTCGCCATGCCTGTCCTCATCACCTACGCGACATCGCACGGGTCAACACGCGAAATTGCCGATCGCATCGCTTCACGCCTGCATACCCATGGCTTTGCCGTCGACTGCCGGCCTGTCGACCACGTCTTCAGCGTCGAGAACTACAGCGCCGTCATCCTGGGCAGTGCCGTGCACGGGACAAAATGGCTCTTGGACGCGCAGAAGTTCCTCGACATCGAAGCCATGGGACTGCAAATGAAGCCGACCTGGACGTTCAGTGTCGGCATGGCCCGCGCGATCAAGGGCTCCAAGTGGGTGAGAGATCGAGCTGTGAGGAGGGAATCCCAGGACATTGGAGACACGATCCTGAGGAAGTTGCCCAAGGTCCGCGATCACCATCTCTTCGCGGGGAAGGACGACGGCTCAGAAATGTCGGGCCCCGTGAAATGTCTGTGGAGTTGCGTGGGCGGGCGGTTCGGAGACTATCGGGACTGGAACGAGATTGACGAGTGGGCGGATGTGATAGCCAAGGAGTTGAAGCTTGAAGGCATTTGAGGGATGGAGTCCCAGGAACGATAAGTACAAGAGCAGGAACTCGAACACTATCGACGCCTTAGTGAATGAAAAGCAGCACCATTGATGCATCGGCGCCCGGAGTTGGCATAGCGACACGACACGACACGACACGAATCAGTATGGGAAATGGGAGATGGTTCGAATACCCCATATAGCAGGCTTTTCTGTTTGTTCATTCATGCAACTTGGAATTGAACGACTTTGCAATGTTCGTTCGAGGTCTGTGTCCGCATTCTAGCAGCCAGCCCTGGAGTGTTGACACACGCCCGCAACAAAAAACCCCCTTCAATCCCCAGCCCGCAACTGCAATTACGACCGTAGGCTCGCTTTCTCGTTCCGCCCGGCGGATTCCGTGCTCGACAGAACTGCGCGGCGAGGTGGCGATCCGCGTCTTTCTGCCGGGGCCATCTGACGGCACCAGGCACTCAGGACGACAAGGCCGAGCACGACACTGTACTGTGTAAACCAACGTACGTAGCAGCATCGATATGGCCTGCCTCGGAAGGCCGAGGCTGACAATCTCACGATCTCACGATCTTGCTTTCGTAAGCCACAAAGTCGGCGGTGAGACTACGGGTGATCCTCGCACTGATGCGGGAATACTCGTAAAGGGGATTCCGAACGTGATCGTTCAGCAATCCACGGTTACCCGCGTATGCTTTTGCCTTCACACTACGGGAGTAGCTCGTCTCCCAAGCCATCCTTCTGTTACTTGGACGTCCCGCACGGTAAACGATGGCAAACATGACGAGGCGGTCATGTGCTAGCTGTGCAGGAAGACGTCAAGTCAAGTCAGTGCTGCAGCTACAGCCGGCAGAAGATTCGAGGGGCGTCTCATCGAAGACTATCCGTGAAGGTTCTACGTCGGCCGATCTGCGCGGTTCGTGTCGCGTGTCTCGTACTTTGTGACGTAGCCTTGCTCGAGGTTGGACGTCCTGGTTTACATATCCTAAGCGGAGACGAAAACATGCCCATTATCATGTGTATTTGTCAAGTCTGACGCACTCAATGAAGCGAGGGATACTATACAATATCATCCTGTCAGAATGAGGAACACACGACGCAAGGTCAAGCTAAAAAAGCATTCGAGGCCCAAGAGCCAGTGTCCTGCTCACACCAGGCCACACTAGTGGGTGACTAGGCCGGCGAACTTTCATCTTGTCTTCAGATCAGCCTCAGATCATCCTCAGTTATTTCGTGTTTCCTGCACCTCAGCTTGCCCTCAGCCCAATGTGTGCTTCTTCAGGCGGCAACCGCTGCTTGTCAATGCTGTTTGATCCTTCGGTCAGCGTGTAGCAGTTACATGACCGAACGGGGCGTGCAATCTCCCCACATGAAGCGTGCTGCTGAAGATCGTCGTGAGCCAGAACCCAACCAACCGCAATAAACGCGTATTGCTCTAACGCCATGGCCTGCTCCCCTACTCCTCTTCTCCGCGCAACAAGTCTCTAGTTTTTCCTGCATGAGGCTCGATCGGCCAACAGCCGTCCAGCTCTAATGCGACTGTGGTTCGACTTCAAATAATGGTTTGTTGCCCTGCTTAACGTGGTCAAGCGATTATGGCTGAGTGTCACACCGCTCTGTTCCTGTGCGAGATATGAGTGGTACCAGGGTTCGTGCTGGACAAGCCAGACATGCGCTTCTTCTCAGTGACCTTACTCATAGCCCGGGTCTGTATCTCTAATCGCAAGGCGCTCAGCCTCTTGCCCGTGTTCTTGACAGAATTCAGAGCGAAGCATTTTCATTCTCGCAGGAGTGGAAAATGATCGCCTGATACGAAGTCGGTGCGAGGACCTTGTTGCCGAGTCACAATTTGAGACCTCCCCATTCAGGGATGTTTTGGTTCAGTGTACATGAGTGGTCACCCGGCCCAATATCATACACTGATGTGGATCGAACCTGACCCTTGAGATATGCTGGCTTGCACTAAATCGCTGGGAGCGTTCCTGCCTTAGGCCACAACGGTGCCAGCTGCCTATTACCCACGTTAGTTGCCTTCCGCAGCCTTTCTTTCCCTTCTCCTTAACGCCAGTCACGTTGCAAGTATCTTTTTTCTTAATATAATGAGATGTTCCCGAGAGCATGCGCTGGAAATACGCGCAACCGAGTTTCTCGAGCCTGTGAGAGGTGTCGCCTGAAGAAGGCGAAATGCGATGGCAAGGTTCCATGTTCCAGGTGCTGCGGCGACAACGAAGTCTGCAGATACAGCCTGCGAAAGCGACAGGGTTCGGGGAGCGCACTTCAGAAACAAAAAGACCAGGTTTTACATGACAACGAATCCTACAAGGCCGGCGTGGTGGAACTATACAAGCGCGTCATCTCCGGCCGAGGACTCGAAGAGAGCGTTCGGGACATCGAGGTCAACACCAACATAACTACCATCCTTGACCGCATAGGCGTCCTCAATCAAGACAAAGATGCCGGTACTATTTCCGGCCCCTCCTCCACCATGATGAGGTCTGAACCAGTGTCGCCAACTCGCAACAGACTGAGACCACCGGCCATCGCACCGAATCTGAACAGACCTGTACAAACACCTTGGCCGCCCATCACATGTTTGGCCCCACGGCCTGCTTCCAGCAACCAAATCCCCCCGAACCGCCCGGCAACAGCGAAGATGATAACCAGACCATCAACTAGCTTCGGACCATCGGCGCCTCCACTTAGGGCTGACGATAATACAGCTCACTCCTCGATCTACCCACCGCCATCCTCACCGTGGTCACGACCGATGTCTGGCCCTCCGATCTCACAATGTAATATGAGCGACATGGCCGCCACGACTACATGGGTCAAATCAGACTGGGGCGGTGCCGGCGAGAGACTTCCTCCCACATCGATGCCGACAAACTACCAGGCAGTGACACCATGGTCGCAAGAGTTATGGTCGCAAGAGTTACGGGGCCAAGAATACCCTCCTCAGTGGGAAGGGCCGTTCCCATCATCCTACCCCCCACAATCATTTCCACCGCCACACTCCGCGGTGGCCGACGCAGGAGGGGAGAACTCTGTTCCTTGGTACACGTGATAGAGCAGGGGTGAATTCCCAGAACCTGACAAACGATGGAGCAGAACGACTATTCAATGCGGGAGCTCTCTGATGCCCTGTCATTATAGCTGCTCTCCTTGACCCTGTCTGCCACGATCCCTTTTTTTCGTCCCAAAGAAGTTACTCCGGATGCCTCTATGTGGATGTCCGCTATCGACCGGGGAAGCCAGTGAAGCAGGCGCACTATCCGTTATCTACTGTTTTCAAAGCCTCCAGTTGCACAGCTCCCTTTCGAGGAATCCGGCTTGCATCGGTGCGGGACTACGTCGCCTCACCTATTCTCAACAGATTTCCATACATATCGACTGACGTGGAACTGCCAATCCCTACAATCAGCCTCCGGAAGTCACCTCCGCTTCTTCGTTGTGGGACGACTCAACCATACTCTTGACTCATAGGGGGTGAGGGTGAGAGGGCAATGGTTTGGTCTCTCGATCAAGAGGTTTTTGATGCTTGCCTTTGCCTGGTCTGATTAAATCTAGTCGAGCCAAGGCAGAGCAATGAAGGAGTATGCTCCGGAAGACTGTGTCTCCAGCAGGCAGGAATGGCGAGGCAAGATGTTCGTCTTGGTTATTAGTGCTCTCGACTCTGGACCAGGCTCTGGGTGAGTGTTGTTAGTGAGCGTGGCGTTTCGGGTTGGATATGACTTGACGGTCGGCTCGGGATATCACTTGGGAGGATTGCTTTTGGTTGTTGTTTTTCCAACGCGACTACCCCTTTGTTTTTTTCTTTTAGGACAGGCGCTGGTCTGGTGGAAAACGTAGAGTCTAATCCATTTATTCTCCCTCCGTGATTCTGGCGTTCGAACCATCGGATATCGCATCCATCTTTGATTTTCCCGATTTCTCAACATCACCACGGCTACTACCACACGGAGAAGGCTCGGTTCGACTGAAGGCCTTCTCTCGCAAGTCGCGTGCCTAGCCTGCCGTCTCGTTTGAGCCGACGCCCTGGCATTCGAGGCCCCAGGTCAGAGCCCCTTCGGGAGAAGGGTGTATTGGGAAAGATTGAATGGTGCTCGAACAAGGAAGTCCAGGAAGAAATGCACGCCTAATCAATCAGATGACCGGACTGGTGAGGACGCACTGTACTGGAAGGTTCCTGCCGCCGAGTCGAAGTTCCGGTCCTCCACAGGCGAGTGAGTCATCGTACCCACCCCCAAAACTCCTTGGGAAATGGGCCTCTGCAGTCTGAGTCTGGGAGGTGGTTGATAAATGGCGCTTCTGAAAACCAAAAAGCATGGGTATAGGGTTCGTTGCTCGTTGGCGAATTGGTCAAGGAACCTAATCGGGAGAAATCAATTTGGTCAGCCACCGTAGATTGAAGGACTATCTTGTGCCTGAAAGGTACGGTGGTGTAGGTCGTGCGAGACACAATGGTATAGTGTCTGAGCGGCATCGATTTTGACTGTGATACCAAATGATAGCTTATACCAAAGTTGTGGCCTCGGCCACCATGTAACAGATACGGCTATTGTTCTCGCAAGGTCGATTGCGGTGGGAAAAAAGTGGTAAACCGGAGACAGGCGACATGTGCCACGAGAAAGGCCTGGCTTGAGGTTCTGAGATGCTGCATTCTCGAAAGATAGGCCCAGGCAAACATGTATGCCAGCTGAATGACCAGTCTTAGTGACAAGTTCGACAGCGTCTCTCCCATTTTTGATCAGGGCCATAAACTTCGGGATTGGGAGACCCTATGAGAGTCAGCTGAGGCGCTTCATTCTCAACGACAGCCTCACTAGGATACCTGACCACCCTAGGGACTCCATGTTTGACTGGATTCGCCCAGTTTCAGATTCACACCTAGGGGATGAGCGCAAACACTAACTTCTTGTGATTAAACGCCGGCCAGGGCTCGATGGGGGGGCATTGGTAGAAAGACATTCGAAAAATTCAAGGTTGCGTTGGGAGAAAAGAAACATCGAGCGAATACACTCACTCAAGGAAGTCGAGCAGATTGAGGCTGTTCAAGCTGATGGGAGCAACTTACCTTGCATTGGCGCCTGTCTTGTCCAGGCGGCAACCAGAATACAGTGACGATGGCTGGGTCGTGTTTGATACGACCTACCAATCCGTGGATGCCTCTGAAAATAGTGGATTGGCCAGAAGGAAGTAAGGAATGAGTAATGACGCTAGCAGTGACAACAAGCTTCACGCGTTATCAATCCCATCAAGAAGAGACAAATCCTCCTGCGAGTCTTGCCAGGAAACATATCGCAGCGCATGCGACACCAGGCCAGCGCTGCTACGATACCAAGCTTGCCCTTCAGCGAACAAAGAAAAAACCCGATCGACGGATATCACAAACAAAGAACGGTTCCATTGTTATACGACTTCATACCTTTTAGGTAGATCCCCCCCTTCGGTGTTCAGGAAGCCACGCTATGACAGAGCCCCATGCAACCAGAATATAATCGCCCTCTCGTGCTCGCATGCAATTCGTGTATACATTTACCGTGATGGTCTTGAATGCCGAACGCCGTGTCGAATGCGCCTAGTCTGTGTCGTGAGGTCTCTAAGTATTGTGGATGAGGAAATTCCTGAAGTTATCCCAGTAATCCGAATTCACATATCTGAGAGCACGTAAGTATCACCACCAAACAGTCGGGAAATACAACGGCATACATATACTTCATACTGCTCCTCAAACTGGACTGTATGCTCTCCGGCTGCCACCTGAAGATATACATGACGAAAGCCCAGCTTAAACTGGCGAACACCGGCCAGGCGTTGTTCTCGATCTTCGCTTTCAACTCGGGGGAGAGTCTCTGGGTGAACAACGTGGGTGTGGGCGTCGAACTCGTGGCACTCGGTGGCTCGATGCTGAGTTTTGCCAGAGCAAGCATGACTCGGGCGAACACGTAGATGACGATTTGTTGATTGACGCTCGACCTAGACCGGCTCGTTAGTCTTCCATTGGGCTGATGCTGAAGCTTGGTTCTCACCTTGCCATCTTCCCTCTTCCAAAAACAAGGTATCCTCCTGCTAGACCAGCAAAAAAGGTATCATAAGGGCCCTCTTTACCCGGAGCAGAAGGGTTCAGGAGCCTCAATATTAACATTGAGGACTTGTATACGGTTGCAAAGAATGCCAGGTTGCGTGCGTGTTGTCTGGTCGCCTTCAACACCAGCCACAGTTTTTCTCTTAATGTGCCTGATCGGAACATGAAAACCATTACGAGGGCGTGTGGAAATCGAACTTTGGCACCGTAGACGGCGCCATTGCGAGCGGCTTTGACGATCGCGAGGAGAGGGGCAAGGTCCGGGTTGAGGATGATGGATTCGACTGTTTCCTGAGGGATGTTAGCTGGGTCTGCCAACTACGATAGAGCTAGTCGACTGACTTTGAGAGCGTCCATCTTTCTATCGGGATGTCGATATTGCTGCCAGAGACGGGAAATGTCTCTTGCAATGGTACAGGAACGCAACACCGAGAAGGCGCAGGTGTAGGAGCAAGTCGCGGCTCACGTCATAGGAAACAAGGCCAAGTGGTGGTCGCAAATAGCTGGCATGTGTTATTGCGTCGCATCTAGTATCAACTGCTCAACAAACAGTATGCAAGGTCCAAGCGTAGAAGCAAGAACAAGAGTCACCTCGGCGAACGAGGAATTACAGCGACATCATCTTTCCTGGAGTGTTCGGCGCATGTGAACGGCAGCCGGCGCTTGGGGTGTCATTCCTCGCTTCCCCACAAACAATCCTCGACGGCCGTCATCTGCCTCGGCTGTTCTTTTTGCCCTTCCGATGCAATTCCGCACCGCTTCCCACGCACGGCAAGTTCTCTTGCCGGACAGAATGCAGCATATATATATGTACCCTGTACCGAGTACAGCTAGCTCCCTTGACAGTTAAATGATCGTCGAACATCATCATGGCGCCAGCCCGTCTCATTTGGCGGGTATGCTCTTTTGCCTTGCGTCCCAAGAGGGCATAGTGAAGGGATGGTGAGGCCTGACTGAATGTGGAAGTGGCTAACCCTAGTCGTTTCTGGAGACTGACTGAAGATTATGCTTGGACATCTAGAGTCACCTTGTCGATGCTCCTAGGGACAAGCAACCCGCCCGCCAGACCTGCACTATGCATCCGCTGTAAGCCAGCACCGCACGTAACAGATGTGACAGTTGGTTGCTGTGGAACCCAAGTGGTGGTAGATCGAGCAAGTTGTTGTCCGCGTCTCTCTCTGAAATAGTCAAGTGCGGCCGTCCGAAGTGACAGATTTGAGAGGCTTTGGAGTCGCCGATGAATAGTCGAGGTTCCGCGCTTTGACTGTGTTTCACGAAGTTCTCTGTCTCTTGGGCTTCTCATTCTGCTCATCATTGGCGTCCGTCATCTCCTGATCGTCGTCGTCGTCGTCGTCGTCGTCGTCGTCGCCGATACTAATCTCGTCCCCACTGCCAAAGTCACTGCTGCCTCTGTCGTCTGAAAAGTCCTCGACGTCCATGCCTCCATTTTCCATGTCTCCATCCTGGCTGACAAGATCTTCTTCACCGTCAAGGTCTGGCATTTCCCCCTCATCCTCGATATCATCATGAACCCTCTTTAAGCCTTTCATTTTTCTTGTCTGCAAAGTTGAGAGATCTTGCTTGCCAAGATGGACACGGCCGATCTTGTCACCGATGAGGTCAGTCTCAATATTCTTCTTCGTCCGTGCCTCATTAGGTCGGCGGCCATGTTTCAAGGCGTCTTTCATAATGCTCGGGTCAGCTTCCTGGAAACGACCAACTCGGAAGTCGAAGCTTGGCCCAATAGGGTCAAGCTCGACTCGAGGGATCTTTGGACTGTTTGATCTCATTGTCCGTATCTTGTACCACCTGAGATGAAGGACAGGCTTGTTCGTAGGGTCATCGAGGTCTGCGGAGGTACCAGAACTCTCGCCTGCAGCAACCATGAGAAGATACTGCAGGCCCGTCACGTCAATGGAGGGGATTTCCTCGCCTTGGAAGAGATCCAACATGATGGACTTCAAACTTCGATACATTGCAGCCTGGGCCGAAGACGACGAATCGTCCCATTGCGAGCCAGCGAACAAAATCAAAGGCTTCATTTCCACTCCAACGGTTAGTTTCGGCTCTGGTTGTGACTGATCCGCAGGCACCAGAAGGAGTAATTCCACCATGTCAAGCACCTTTCCGTCGTATATCCGCAGCACTGTGAGATTGTTCGGTCTCTTCTTCGAGTGCGAGCCAAAGACAACGACGCCAGATTCATTTTTTCCCGCCAGAAACTCCAAAGATTCGGTATTCTCAAAGGGGTGGATGTTCTCATTTTTCTTGTTGAGCATGACCGAGTCTGGTTTCGTGAGAGTATGTATCGTCTTGAGCACTGTTTGAATATACAGAGGACATTTTGTCCCGTGTAAAAGCATTACTCTTTTTCTCGACTCAACCTGCTGGGGCTCGCGTGCCTTGACGATTCGAGCCGTCCGCGCATTTCGAGGTTTTCTAAGAAATACCAGTTAGTGGAAGATTTTGGCGTGCTTGAGGCATTCTCACACTTTGCGCAACATCTTAGAAGATTCACCACAGCCAGCAGTGCCTCCTCAAAACAAGTGCCACCTTCGAACTCGCAGAAGGACGGTGATGCCGATCGAGGGTTTGCCGACTTGAAATAATTTTTAGCATTGACGTTATCGATAAGCTACGGTAGATCACGCAGGGCGCAGCGCGCTCAATACGGGGGAACATTCGATTCTCTGGTTCTGGTCGAAAACAATCACCAGACGCGCTAGGCCATGCATCTTTCATTGCCGCCTTTCCGTCCTCCTTCAGCTACGATCGACACGCTTTTGTTCGGAACTTGGGCGGCCGGCTTGAATGCTTGAAAATAGAAACTGTTTGACATGCATTAGTCGACGACAGCCATGCTAGGCGGACTGGTGGTTTTGTGGATTCAACACGATTAGAAACGTAACGGTACCTTGTCGGAAGCTTGCTCAACTGAGCCTTGAACTGATGCTGGCTCCTTGATCCCGTTAATATCAACGATCAACGGGGGTTCATTTGCTCTGGTGGGTAGCGTCCGCAATTCCGCGAGCGTCTGTCGACCTTTGCATTCGCAAATAGGTAGGCCAGGAAGCACAGCATGGATGTCCGCACTGAAATCTAAATTTCACGCTGCCGCCGATTCGGAGAGCGAGTTATCTCCAGACTTGGAGTGTCAGGCAAGTCATACTGTACCTCAATGTGGGAACGCGTCTCTCACTTTAGGGCCTCCTGCTGAGTCGAGTTCATCATGCAGATGGCCTGCCTTATCCACTATTGGTGCAGGCCGCTCCCAAAGCACAAGGTGGATCTGAAAGATCAGCTTTTGACCACCATCTGCGGCAGATGCGGATTATCATCAATGACCCTTGCGGAAGGTATACAACGAGTTGGTCGGCCGCGTGTGGTCACCTTATAACTGGGGTTGTCACAAAATCAAATGCTTTTCATGATGCCTTGGATAGACATCTGAGTCTATTCAGCTCGACCCCAGCCCACTCTCATCTCATCAGACACATCGATATACATAGTGCTGCTCGCCGGCTGATGTTCAACGGGATTTGTTCCACATCCGTGTTTGCTCCTTGTACAGGTCTATATTGAAAGGCAAGATGCGACAACCCGGGATATTTGGTCAACTTAATTGGGATACTTATACCGTAGTCGTACTTGGGTTTCGCACATCGGCCGGCCAAACAGCGGACGATATCACCAAGGCGCTCGATCAAGCAGCCGTCAAGCTTCTTTCCGCCTACCCATTCCTCAAAGGTCAGGTTATCAATGAAGGACGCTCAAGCACGAGTTCGGGCACTTACAGAATTGTGCCGTATCTTCCCCACTCGGATGGCAAATCGCCTGTTCGACGAAAGGACTGCACACAGTTGTGTCCGTCCTACGATGAGATCGTCCGAGCTGGCGCCCCTTTCTCGATGCTTGACGGCGAAGTTCTTTGTCCGGTGAGAGGGATGGGCTATGTTTACGACCAAGCAGACGAGACTCCCGTGTTCATTATCCAGGCCAACTTCATCCTCGGAGGACTACTGCTTTGTTTCGCGAGCATGCACAACGCTCTTGACATGAATGGTCAAAACATCCTCATTCGGCAATTCGCCACCCTTCTGCGAGGTGAAGCACTTGACCAGAAGCTCGTGGCGGCTGGGAATCAAGACGCCGATAGCATTGTGCCACTGCTGAAGGAAGGGGAACCCGCCCTGGGGCATGATGAAATGCGGAAGCCCTCCAGCTTGAGGCCTGCGATTGCGGCCGGGCCTGCCCCACAAGCATCCAACGCGCAGTGGATTTACTGGCGCTTTCCCAACGACAAGCTCACCGAGCTCAAGAAGCTTGCCTCGCTAAATGGGACTGCACGGGTCTCCACCAACGATGCAATCACCGCGTTCTATACCCAGCGTCTAACGGCCATTCGCATTGCTGCTGGCCGCCTCTCTCGCACGGAGTCGATCCACTGTCTCCGTGCCGCGGACGGCCGGGCAAGACTCAACCCTCCCGTTTCGAAAGGTTACCTAGGTCATCTCGTGGGACTCGCGTACACTGAATGGCCTACCGCTGGTACGGTGCTGGAATCCTCATTATACAAGGTAGCTAGCGACATTCGTGCCTCTCTCGAAAGAGTCGACGATTACAACATCCGGAGTCTGGCCACCCTGATCCACACCACCGAGGACAAAACGACAATCTTCTACGGCGCGAAGAAGAAGCTGGGGAAGGACGTTTTCATCTCCTCATGGGCCCAGATGGACCTCCCGAGCACATGTGGCTTCGGTCCGTTGCTGAGTGGAGGTGACCAGGACGGAAGACCGGATTTTGTAAGGAGGGCAAAGATGGATCTTCTGCCAGACTTGACGTATATCATGCCAAAGAACAGGGAAGGTGATATGGATCTCGGGGCATGTCTGTTTGAAGAGGATATTGTAGCCTTGCAAGAGGATGAGCCGTGGACGAAGTATACGAGGATGATCGGATGAACGCCAGAAGATGCACCGCACTGCACTGCACTGCTGTTGGAGAGACCATCCGAGCTCAAGGAGCGACCGACGCACTGTAGCATGGGCATGGACGGGTTCGTAGGCTCACCGGCCACGCACCGCCAGCGCGGGTTGCCAGCGCGGATTTCCTGACAATGTCCCAACACCAACCCCTCTCTCTCTTATACTGTATGAGTCTCCCGCGAGGCAGTAGGTCAGTCAGTCCGCCCGCCAGTCTTACTCGGACAAGCGCACAGCACTCAGAACAGTGGTGTAAGCAGTAGAGCCAACCCGACCCTCCACCCTGTTTAGTACCATGGCGGTAATAACGTCCTCGATCCTCCCTGCCCAGGTGTGCCTGCGTGCCTGCGTGCATATCTTCCAGAAAATCCCCACGCTCAATGGTTTTCCACACATACATATATCATGCATGCAGATACCAGTCCTAAGCATCGTAACACTCATTACTACTACAGAGCAGCGGCGCGACTAGCGTAGGCAGCAGGCAGGTAGGTATATACAGCGTACGTACATCGTACATACTGTTACTGTAGCGCTACTACATAGGATACCTACGAAGTAGTAGTAGTAGTGGTGTACTCGTGGCTGCGTACACCCACATCCGCATCCACAGCCGGGCTGATCCGGTCCACTCGGGCCCCTACTACTTCGTTCGTACTCCCCGTGCCTCGTATACCATACTGTTTCGCGCCGTCGAGTTGCCTATCCGGGGCGTGCGCTGCCAACTGGACGACCCAACATTGTCGATAGCGCTGACAGGGACGACGCTAACGTACACACTTGGCTATGGACTAATACTGTAGTTCCGTCGCTAGTAGTTCGTAGGGCGCGCCGCCGGGGTCGATCGTCCGTACGAGGCGCGGAGTACGGAGTACGGAGTGCTAGTATAGGTATGTAGGCACGGCAGGCACGCAACAGTTTGACATGGATAAGACGTAGATGTACTACGTGGCTCTGGACGGTTGGACGACTGGAGGGAATACTCAACGCAACAACACGCCAGGCCTGTGAAGAACAGACGATCTGTCTGTCTGTCTGACTGCCTGCCTGCCTGAGGAAGTTGAAAGGGAAGTTGAAGTTCAAACACCGAGTACGGAGTACTATGGAACTTGGAGGATTACTGGATTCTGATGTGGTCAGTATAGTCTCGTTGTAGGGGAATCCACCGTTCCTGCCTCCGGGAGTGAGAGAACCACGGTGAAGTAATCATTCGTGTTCATGGTATGTATCGAGACGCTCAACGGCATGGCAATCTCATGCCACGTCCCAATTCGGCGAGACTGGTTCACGCGCCCCCAATAGAGGGAGAGAGCGAGAGAAAGTATGCACGAAGTACACACCCTCACACCCTAGGACAGACTCCAGAAGATACCAAATCACCCGCTGAAAGTATCCGTGACGCCGACGCTGTCCTGGCCCGCGGCGGCCTCATCCAACGCCACATTCTTATTCAGCTTGGTCGTCTCCTCGTCGATTTTGGCCTGATCGCCATCCCCCTGCGCGGCCTCTATTTGCAGAGCCAACACCTCCAACTGCAACTTCAGCACCTTGTTCTTGATCTTGCCGTTCTCCAGCGCCGTGGTGTCTCCTGACGCGGCGTCGATTTCATCGTTGAAACCACCTGTGCCGGTCTCGGCATCTTCGGCGGTCACGCGTGCATCTTTGATGATCTGTAGGTCATCCGCCGAGACGGAGGCCAGGTCGGAGGTGTCGATCTGCGACGAATGTAAGTCACGTTGTGTATGTAACAAGGGCATTCCATACCGGGAAGTTGGCGTTGACTTCGGCGAGCGCATTTCCAGCCACGCCGTCCGAGACCTGGAATTCGCTGTACGGCTTGGCCGTAAGGACGCCGGCCTTCTTCTTCAACCCGATCGGACCGGCCGCGGAAAGAGCAACGAGGGCGAAAAGAACGGTCGTGCTGGAGAAACGCATGTTGCAGGCTGGTGTTGTTATCGAAGTGACCGCGAGTCGAATCAACAATGATTGAATTGAATGCTTGAATGAATGTATCGTAGGTAAAACAACGTCAAAGAACGGAAACCTACAGACCAGCTGTGGCTAAGTAAACGAGGTCGAACTGAAAAGAGAGGGCTTGCTGGGGGGTGAAGGAAAAACAACCGCCAGGACAGCAGGTCCCGATCTTTTATACCAAACTTCTGGTTCGGCGCCTTGTTTTCATTTGTGTTTCTCTTCGCTCACCAGTCACTTGCTAAGGCGACGATCGATCTCCGGTCTCCGGACTTCTAAACAATCCCTCCAGGGCAGTTGCTTGCCGAATGCCGAATACTGGACCGCCAAGCAGGTCGTTGTCGCACGTCATGGCCACGTGCGATCGTGCAGATATGGTGACGCTCGCTTGTGTGTCGTTGAGACAGGGCGGGTTTTGAAGTTTGGGTCGAGACGAGGCTGCGGGAAACGAACAGTGGCACTGAAGCTAGAGGAAATCTCCACACTCGCCTTTCCTGCATTCAGAACGGACATTGTCCAACATCAGAGGTGCACGGGGGTACGAATCTGCGGAAACGCACTGATGTCTTGAGGAGGATCAAATCGAGTCTGCATGTAGTATTCGGAGTAGTGTGCGAAATACATTCTCTAGGTGAAGTGGACAGTACTTACCTCCTACGAGGCTGTTCATAGTCCTCGTACAAGCCGGGGAGGCTCTGGTCTCATAGAATTCCCGCATTGGTGTCTGAGCCTTCCAAGTGCAGCTCTCCGACCCTGCTCAAGCTTCAATAAGCTCAACGCGGCCGAGGAGGTCAAACTACCATGTGGGCGATCTTTCAACCTTAACGCTCAACTTGGGACGAGACGGCGACTGCTTCAGCTTGAGCTTCGGCGGCAGCAGTGGGGTTCATAAGCCACCACCTACTTCTGTCCTTTGCCTCATATGTACTCCGTACTCCGTACCCCTTAGTTATGTAACTCTTCGAGAAAGCTTTTCGGAGCCTCATTTCATGGTCAGCCACCGGGGGCGCGATCCTCGAAGGACAGGATTGCCTCGACTGCATTCCTGAACCGGTCTGAACTTCAAGTGGGAAGCAGGAGACAGGGGGATTCTCGTACAAGAGATGTACTTTATTCGGTCGGTTGAGCTGGCTTGATTTCCTGTCCGTCTCCCTCTCCCTCCCTCTTGTTTGAATTTTCAGCTGCCCATTTTCTTCCCACTGGTACATTCCTGATCTCGGAGATTCTACAGTATGTGGCGGGCGGTATGGTGCACTGTCGCTTGAGTTGGTTCATCATGCTATTCCGTACTCCGTACATAATCTGCACTCTACAGTACTCCGTCCTGTGTACTCCCTACATCACATATGGCGCCAGTCACCATTGCGCTAATCTCTGGGTGGTGATGGTCACGCGAGCGAAGCTCGATGGCGTGCTCGTGAACCGGCACACCGACACTGGTGTAACGCACGCCATTTAGCCAAGTCTTGAACAATTTTGTGAGTCGTGATGGCGCCATTCTGTCCACCTTAGTTGTGCTAGATTATATATATGTACACTTGTGTGTATGTATTTGCGAGGACTGCACGCAGCTCGGGGGTGGTCTGCCCACTGGTCTCTCACTGCCCGTCATGACATGTCCTACTAATACCTAGACCCCTGCGACCGTATATACGGGACTTGTAGGTCCATCATTTTCCGTCCTTCGCCCAGAAGCTCGGCACCACGCCGAATAGACTCACCAAGGCTAGCCACCACCACGCCCAACCTACAACGCCTTTCTCCAGACCCTGTCCATACCAGTGCCCCGCAACGATCGGTCCAATCGTCCTGAACGCGGATGAAGTGGCAGCGCCCATGCCGTGAATCGTACCCAGCATGGCCGGACTGGGACTTGAGTTGTTGATGAGCAGTACCGACCCTGGGATTGCGAACGTCCTGGCCGCGACTTGCAAGATCACCACCACCACGATGCCGATCCAGAGGATGAAGGGATGCGAGATAAGAAGGGAGAGATATGGCGCCAGTGCATATGCGATAGGGAATACAAACAAAGACCACCTGGTTGAGCGGAGGAGACCGAAACGTGCGTTGACACTTGGGTAGAGCGTCAATTGCAGGATGATACCCACGAAGCCGAGGATCGACATGGCGAGTCCGATGGTCGGCAAGCTGAATTGCAGGCCACCCGTGAACACGAAAGGTAGGCGGACGGTTGATTTTTGCTCGTCCGTGGCTCGAGCGGACGAGAGGAAGATGGTCCACAGTGAAGCGAAGCCGCCCATCTGGAAATCCATGACCGCAACAGTCGCCAACACGAGAAGAACGTTCGCGGTGATGGCGTGGTAGAACGGAGGTGCAGCCTTAGGAGCGTCTGAGGGTCGTGGAGGGACCTTCGAGGACGTTTCAGCAAGATTTGAGTTGTCCACCTCCTTGGGTGGCAGTGGAGTCATCGGTGTACTCGAGGGGAGGTTTTCATCGTCCAGAGTGTCGGGTCCGGCTGGTGCGTCTGCTTGCGCCAGCTGGCTGTATCCGAAACGTCGGAAAATCATGTTGCGGATTCGGTAGGTGAGATTCTCGGCAAACTCGATGCCTCGATCGCGGTCGTATTTCTTCGCAGCCAATGTCTCACGCAGGCCCATCCAAACGAGCAGGGCGTCTGCGAACAGCACCAATGCGCAGAACAGGTTCGGTACGGCATAAGGGAACGTTTTCAGCCACGACACGCCATGTTCTCCGCCGAAGGTCGAATTCTCCCCGAACAGGCCGGGATAATTCTGCACCGGGTCTGAGAGCAGACCGCCAAACAAAGGACCAAAGATATTGGCGATATTCCATGCCAAGGGCAGCAACAGGAACGTCCTGGAATGGTATTTCTTTTCCGTGCTTTCGGCCAGAGCCGTTCTTGCCCCTCCAACAGTCGCGTTGACGGCACCGCCCAGACATCGCCAGACCGCCGCAGCTATAAAACTCCTTGAGAAGGCCACGCCCACGCAACTGAGGCCCTGCCCAGTCAAGCACAGGAGCAGAACTCCCTTCCGTCCGAACTTGGGCGAGTCTGCCACGCGTCCCCACAGAATACCCGTGAAAACCTGAGCAAGTGTGAAGACGCCCTGCAGGACACCGGCCTCGAACGATATTTGGCTATCCGGCGCGGAAGGGGAAAACGACTTCAGTTGATAGTACATGTATGCTTGCAGTGCGGCCTGCTGGAAGAAGTCGACCACCCGCACCGAGCATATGATAAAAAGCTGGAATTTGTTCGGTATTGACGCCCATGATGGTGGTGCAGGTGGCTTCCCAGGCCTGGTCTCGACGTCGTGCCGAGCCATCGTATATTCGCTGTAGTGTAATATGTACCAAATGTCACCGCGCTGATTCCTTGCATGTGTCTTTGTATGTGCTCAGGGTAGACTCGATCATCGACCCGGCTCAACGAAGGTGGGGCCGTCGGGCCTCGGTGAGGCTGTTCGTGAAGAAAGCTCCGTGGGCTTCGGTGAGGGGACAGTGATAGTCTTGAGAAGACTTCGGTCTATACGAGCGACAGTCAAGTGCTCATACAGGGAGGTGAATAGATCAGGTAGTCTTTCGCAACCAGAGCTGTACCTAGTCAGCTGCGTGGAAGAGAGGAGATCTGATAAGACTTGCCGGGAACTGGGGCGTCATCCGCAGGCCCCATGTAGAGATGGGCGTCAAACACGCACACGTCAAGCTACAGCGGGCACGGACTTGCAGAGCCAGGTAGCATCGGCGTGGCCTGCCGAATCAAGGTTTCTGCTCGACAGTCGGGGGACCCCCGGTTGTCGGGAACTGTGGAGGCCGTGCCAGCATGGCCACCATCCTCGTCTGGGCGAAGCGGCCGCTGCTCGACAAGGCGCTTGCATGCGGCGCCATGCCGAAGATGATTTAGTCTTCCGATGATCGCTTGAAGCTCGCGAGTCAAGAGTCGAGATGAGAGGAGACGGCACGAGTGATCGAGCAGGGAAGAGCTGCCAGAGGCTCTGAAAGCTCCCGGCCAGGCTACGTGTACTCGTACGTACACAGGAAAGCGCAATCTGCTTTCGCCAGAAGAGCATCCCTTCACTCCTGGAGATCGACATGTCTCATTCGGTGACTCGCACTTAAGTATCTAAAAGCAGGATCAGATGCCGATGGCGACCGGGATCGAGGCAGCTACTCGTCCAGAGTATGTACGCGTACACAGGACAGCTCTAACCATGTACATTTCCCCTTTATTGTCGCAATCTTATCACTGTGGTAATTTCTTCCGTGAAACAGGCAATTCGACGTCGGAATCTCGACATGAGTGCTTTCCATCTCCATCTTTGCACCTGAGGCGTTGCTGCTTCAGCCTGAGACGTCCTGAGGAATTCCTGCACGTGAGAGACCATGTCATTCAGCCTGAGGAACAGTCAAAGCAGCCCTACTACAGTCTCCCCTTGAAATCGTCTAATAAAACGCGCTTTGTGCTCCCTCGCCGCTCTACACAACCAATACAGTCATAGAGATAAAATACCATGATAAACCAAACAAAGAAGCAGCAATCGCGGTTGAAAATACTTTGGTAGATGTATGTGTGCCGACTGCGTCTGCGGCAATGTGCTCCGCCCATCATCATGTGATTGTTCTGCCGCAAGACCACATCTCAGAAACTCTAACTTTCTCGTGAACAGCTGCCTCTTTCATTTCTAGCATTGGCAACAAATAGCCTAAAAACATGCCAGGCAAGTGC
Organism: Phialophora expanda; assembly: GCA_016109585.1. Lineage (NCBI taxonomy): Eukaryota > Fungi > Ascomycota > Eurotiomycetes > Chaetothyriales > Herpotrichiellaceae > Phialophora > Phialophora expanda. The sequence continues at coordinate 1,008,970 of JADWPR010000010.1, forward strand.
CCCTATCTGATCAATTATTGCATGCATGTTAGCTAACAAATGAAAACAGAATCAGTGCACCGCTTCAAGCGTCGTAATGTCCTCGCCGTGTTTGCTGTACTTGCCGCAGCACTATTCGGTACGTCCGATCCCTCTTCGTTTACCCTGGGCAACGACTGACGCATAAAACTCATAGCTGTGATTGCGAACAATGGAAACCAAAATCCTTCGGTACAAGAATACTACACAAGCCTCGAGTCACGCTTGGGATACTGGCTCCTGCTGGGAAACACGCGACACTGTGGACTCTACCCAAAGGGCCAGTCATGGCCCTTCCCTATCGGCAAAGCGCAGCGGGCTATGGAAGATTATCTATTCACGAGGCTTAATCTCAAGCCTGGTTCCCGCGTTTTAGACGCCGGTGCAGGATCTGGATACGTGGCTATACACCTCGCGGAGAAAGGCCTGACTGTCGAAGCCGTCGATATCACACCGCTGCATGTCAAGGATGCTCGTCGCAACGTGAAAGCCCGTGGCCTCCAAGATAAGATCTCCGTCCGACTAGGAGACTACCATAATCTCACGGATTTCAACGATGCCTCCTTCGATGGTATCTATACCATGGAGACCTTCGTGCACGCAGATGATCCGCTGAAAGTACTGCAAAATTTCTATCGCTTACTTCGCCCCGGTGGCGTACTCGTGCAGAATGAGGCCGACTTCAACCGGAATTCGGAGCTATTGCAAGATGTGCTCCGCCTCTCACATTGCCAAAACACGCTTCAGGAAGGTGTCCTGACGGGAATGCTGGAACAAGTTGGATTCCAAAATGTCCATCTGGATGATCTCACCGATGAGGTTCTTCCGCTGTGGCGCCTGTTTGGCGTCATTGGGTACGTTCCTTATCAGATCTTACGGGTCTTTGGATTACACACTCGCTTCACAAACATTATGGCAGGTGTCGAGTCGTACCTGCATTGGGGTGAGGGAAGATATGTTTCAGTCAAAGCGATCAAGCCTTGAGATCGTCACGACAGCGGCAATCACGCTACCCGCCAGTCCGGCTTGGTAGATAAGTGTTAATGTGTCCCGCAGGAGGCTACCGAGCCGTTTGTGAAAAGATACGCGGGGAGTATGCAAATTACTCGCTGCGTTGACAAGTTGGCCCTGGAAGGGCTGTGTCCGGACAGTCACGATGAACATATCATCACGTGACTTGGTCAGCCTCACCAACGAGGCTGGTTTTCTCGCCATCCCTGCTGCCTCTTGTCTTGGCCATGGATGGTCGCGTAAGGTCTTTTCACTGTCGCATTGCCGCCACGCTCCTGAAGCCATGCGTTTGTGAAACACCAGCTTCGCAAATAAGCCAGTCCGAGTTGAAATCTCTAATCCTTCTGTACGATTATGTCCACGTTACGCCGGCCCGGGCAATATCAATCAGACTCTCTATCGCAGTTGACCGGCTTATATCTGAGGGGACCTTCCACCTGCCAAACAAACCAGTGGGTAATGGAGTACAGTATGCCTTTGTGAAACACCACTGGTGCCTCGCCAATAAGCCAGTCCGAGTTCAAATCTCTAATCCTTCTGTACGAGTATGTCCACGTTACGCTGGCCCGGGCCATATCAATCAGACTCTCTATCGCAGTTGACCGGCTTTATATCTGTGGGGGCCTTCCACCTGCCAAACGAACCGGTGGGTAATGGAGTGATGAAAAGTTCAACCACGTGCGCGATACTCAGAACGCGATGAACGTCAGCAACACTGATACCGAGTATACGAACACGACGATTCGAGGCTGGGTTCCGCAGCCAAATGGCCGTGGCACCTTCGACCTACTTGTCTCTTGTGGTGTGACAATCTTCTTGTGCGGCTGGTCTGCAATCTGCGTCAACGTACCAGTCTCCGACCATGGCAGATGGGACATATTCTGGGACAAATGGCATATGTTTTGCCTGTCTGTACTCGGCCCAGAATTTGTCTTTATGCTGGCACTAGGACAGTACATGCGTGCGGATGCATCCATCAAGCTATACCACGACAAAGGCTTCAGGGATTGGACCATTAAACAAGGATTCTATGCAGACATGGGCGGCTTTGTTCTTCAACCCCGTGGCTGGAAGCAGTTTCCAATCAATGCGAAACAACTGTTGTACTTGATCGAGCGTGGCCACATCCGATATCCTGAGACCAAAGTAAGCCAAATCAATGACAAAAACAAGTCTGCCGGCTTAGCAAGGTGTGTGAGGTCACAAAACGCTACAAATTTTTAACTATTACTTACCGCTGTTTCCCAGGTTCGTCACCGCGTGCCAGATCATCTGGTTCACTCTTAATGTCATTGCTCGACCTACGCAAAACCTCGCAGTGACAACCATCGAGATCACAACTATCGCAACTATCGTCTGCACTCTAGGCGTTAATTTCTGTTGGAGACATAAGCCAATGGACGTGTACACGGCAACAGTGCTTGAAACAGATCGCTCGATGTACGAAATCATCGAAGATGCAGGAGATCTCTACTTGGAGCCCTACAAAATGACACCACTCGATTTCCTCGACCGCGAAGAATGGATAGCCACCAAGCTTTGGAATTACAATGTCAACATACTACGGAAACTGCACGTTGTGCGCCAGCGGCCCCAAGTGCGCCCTATTCAGCACCTGTCCTCCTTCAACTTCCCAAAGCTCTCCCTAGGTGGGGCCGTGGTTTGTTTGTCTATGGCCGTCGCCTACTCCGCGATCCTGATGACTGCATGGAATTTTGAATTCCCCTCACCAGCAGAGAGACTGATATGGCGTGTCTGTACCTCCTTAACCATGGCACTCACGCTTGTCGTCGGGCTAATCGAAATTGCGCTTCCTTCACCACGCAATCCAAAAGATGAAGAAGTCTCCAGAGGGACTGAAATGACCCGAAAGGCACCCTCGCCCAACGTCCTTGAGAGAATTATCAACAAGCGTTTTAATAATTCCCTGGACAAAGACCGCGCCCTGGATGTACCGCTAAAGTCGATGCTACTCACACAACCCATTTGCGCCATCTATACTGTGTGTCGCATCTATGTCTTGTTGGAGGATCTTATCGGCCTCCGAGCAATGCCTGCCACTGTTTTCCAAAATGTGGAATGGATTACATATTGGCCACACATATGATAACACATACCTCCACGTCTCGTCATTGTGATGGCGAACACCGACGCTCTTCGACCCCCTCTGTACCGGTGTGTCTTTGTCTTGGTAGACTCCCAAAAAAAAGGTTGACGGGATTTGAAGTGAACCCAGGGATTCATTGGACTTTGTTCATGGACGAGGGATAATTCCTAGCCATTCAAACTTGTCAGGGCCGTTCTGTTCCGCGAATGCTGATCATCATTTAGTTATGTGGTGAATTAGAAGGCAAAGGAAATCTCGAAAGCCCACCAAGAATACCTCGTAGGCGCATGGAATGTCGAAAGGAGACTTGGGGATGGCGGTCTTGGCATATAGGAGGGACCTTTAGGCTACTTGCCACCGTGTAGGAAGCAGGGCAGGCAGGGTGAGCTGGCCCAGCCGACACTGAGCCGAAGTTGAGCCGGGGGCGAGCCAGCCTGAGCAAAAGCGGCGCAAGGTCACGTGGGACAGAAGGGGGGCAGGCGTCGAGATTCCAACGAAGAAACAGGAAAAAACCCAATGTTGATGAGAGGAGCATTTTTCCATGGCCAGCCTCGTCCCTGGAACATCCAGGGCATCCATGTGCCGGGATCATCGTCGCCACACGATCCAGGTACTCGTACCACTCGAGCGGTTACCCCTGTCCCGTCGTAGCAGAAAAAAGGATACTCGTACGCGTCCAGGGTGCGTGCTCAATAGTCTTTTGTCCGTGCACTGTGTATGCACACGCAATGTTCGTGCCGAATGCCACTTTCCGATACCGTCTGTGCCCTGCAAAACACCATCTGTGGCAGACGGGCACTACGCACACGTCTTCAGGGCCACGAAACAATTGTCCTGAGGAGCCCTCGAATCCTTTCAAGGATCTGTGCCGTAATATCCAGGGACCCTTGTGACAGCGGCATCTCGGCTGTGGCACCCTAATCTTGATAGCCTGCCGCTCTTCTGTGGTGCTACGGTACCTCGTATGCTACCACTCATGGCAATCCCAGATTGTGGCAAGATTTTCGAACCGATCCCTTGAAGGGGGGCCCCGACGGGTGGGCGGCCATGTGGCCACGTTGCCTAAAATGTTCATGCTGAGCGACTGCACCGAGCCATCAATCCTCAGTAGCTCTCCAGCCGAGTAAAAAGTGGCGGGCTTCGGCTAATCGGCATGGCCTTTCGTTTCCCTGGCTCGAGCAAGCCCAATCCCCCCGAGTAAGCGTTATCCGGATGTGAACATTGTTACGCGAAGGTCTTGTAATGACGTTGGGATTATTTCCCTTGTTGGTTTCATGGCTCGAGTGTCTTTCTTGCAGAGAGCCAAGGGCACGGCCTTTCATCCACAGCACTAGCGGCCGCTTGGAATGTGGACAACGAAAGTACTTGGACAGGAACTCGGTACGGCACCACTACGACTAATTGGCCCCCCTAAAGAAGTAGTACGTACGTGCATTCCTGGGGTGCGGTCCGAGTCGCCGTCACCAACAATAACCTCACAGCCCAGCCCTTGGTACACAGCACCGATCCTTGCACACAATGATTAGATGCGGCGTCCCAAGGGTTGTACTCGGTAAGCGGGCTTACCATAGGCCTCCCGCGGAAGGGGCCAGTCATTCCATTACGGAGGAAGGAGGCATGCAATACACCGTGTTCGGCGTCATTGAACCGAGATGAACTGGCCTTGCATCATAATGTCGCCGAGAGACAGAGACACTGGCTGTCACATCATTCGTTGACTGTGCTGAAAGGCTGGAACGTCTGGTGCAATGATATACTCGGTACAGCTGTTCAAACACGTCGTCACAACACTCAATGCTCATGCTCATGCTGATATAGCAATGCCAATTCGCACGTCGTCACTCATGTTACGAAGGGTCCCTGATCATGGGGGCCCTAGCTCCATCCTGATCTTCCAGCGGCAGAGCCTTGTATCCAGCACCGATGCCGACGTCCCCTCCTCGCGCGCCCCGTCTGCTCACAGCCCTATACACGTTGGAGGCCAACGCATGCACCGGCCGGGACACGAAATTCCTCGTAGCGAGCACAATGATGAGGATGATCAGGACTACCAAGCCGCCGAACGTGCCGCCGTAGATTTCGGCGTTCTTGATCTTCTGTGCGTGTTGCCTTTCAGCCTCGAGGCTTTCCTGCTCCTCTTGCTCCGTCTTGGCTTTGGCTTGTTGTTCTTGCTCCTCCTTTTCCTTTTGCCTCTGCTGCGGAGTGGGCATGAACCGGCAGGCGACGTCGTCGCAATACTCCTTCAACTGGGCGTTTGGAATGAAGATTTTCTCCACGGCTGACGTGCCCAGGACCTGGCCGTCCTTGTCCAATGCTTCGGCATAGTTATAGGTATACGTCGACGGGTGTCTGTAGATGGACTCGAATCCCGTCTTGGGGACTTGCCCGAGTGCCTCCCACGGACCCTGCTTCGAGTCTCCGCCATAGAACCGCCATGACTTCACCTCCGTGGCCCCGTTCCAAGACACGTAGACCATCATTTCACCTCCTTCCTTCGAGAAAGCCCATATGGCTGGTTTGGTGAGTGGCATGCCAACCCAGTTGTCGAACTTGTGTACACGGTAGTTCATCGTGTTTGTCCACGCCAGAGCTCCGTAAAAGATGATTTCGTGCGTCTCCGGGGCGTACTCGGTCCAGAATGCATCGTTGCCCCAGCCCATGACGATACCTCCGTTGGGCAAGATCTGCATATTACCCTGAGACTTCGCAATATGCGCGTGCCCATCGACGAAAGGAGGATCCAGATTCAAGATGGCGGTGGCGACTTTGGTCGTGTGGTCGACGACAATGATCTGGCCCGTTGAATGAGGCTGCGTTTGGTTGAAGCCATTGGTGCCGTTGTCGAACAGGGACAAAACGGTATGCGTTTCGTTGTCGGAGATGAACCTGGCATCATGCTGAGAAGAAAACTGAAAGCCGTCAAGGGCATAGTCCGACTTAGCGCCATTGAGCCGCCAGATGACATGCCCGTCGATGCCGGAAAGCTTGTACACGGCAGAAGTGTGCCGGGCCGAGATGAGGTAATCGCCGTCTTGATTCTTGTCGATAGAGTTGATGTGGAAGTAGTCCCATGGACTTTCTGGGTGTTGACCGCTTCCACTGATCTCAGTGGTACCCGGAGGGACCCAGCTCTCGTGAGGGTCAACATGATCGAGACTATGCCATTCGAAAAGGACATCCCCCGTCTCAACGTCGACTTCCTGAAATGCTCCTTGTTGAATGTACCCTAGGCCATCGCATAGGTCCCATGGGCACAGGTCGTACACGCTGCGGAGATACTGCGTCATCAGTGCCTGTTTCCCTTCGTTGATGAGTCGAAATTCATGCATATCGGAAGAAGCTTGGTAACTGCCGGGTTCGACGGATTTGACAATGCGGTAATGTTTATCCATTATGAGACCATGACCATGGCCCCAGCCGAGCATCTGCACGCCCTGGTAAAAGCAAAGATGGACCTCGCCTTTGTACATACACGTCTGGGGAGCATGGGAAACGCCAGGCCCAGCACTGCCAAAGCCGGAATAAACCAAGTTCTAGCGCGAGGTCAGCCAAAAAAAAAAAAAAAATTTCCTTGAACGGGCATGGGTAAGTCTTACCGCGTCATTGTCATAGATGTGAATGGCTTCATTGGCAGATTGATAGGGCGCAACGAAATAGTAGCCTGGTGCAAGCTTTTCTCGTTGGTACCTGAAGACGCTCAGAATGGGAGAAGTCAAGTCCGGTCTCTGTGTTCGACACGCTGTCAATGAACTGCATCAGGTCAAAGAGGGGGAATATACGGACTTACCGATCGAAAGATGGAGATGGGTTGACTTTTGTTGTCGGCGGCTATACTCCAAGCAAACAGACATACCAGCCAGCTGTACAAAGAGAGTGAGAGCCTCATCGCATCACCCTCCCCTGGCCGTTCCCGGTTCAATTAAGAACCAAGGAAATAGCGAGATGGTTCTTGAGGATCAAGAAGTCAATTGCACTGAGGTTTCCCAGAGTACCATGACCGAAACACCGACCTCCAGCAGCCTCTGGACAGACCGGACGGTTTCCGAGGGATTTCCGCCAAGATGCGCAAGGAGGCACGCGATGCTCTTCTGGCTGAAAATTGCCTCGGGCGGTTTAGAGGCTTCCTCCTGGAGTCTCGCTAAATATTATTTCACAGTCCCACGAGTCTACGCCCAATCTCAGCGCTGTAGGGAGTATGTCAGCGCTTGTCGGGCCTGAAAGTGACACGAGAGATGATAGTTATATGGAAGGGTGTGCTTGCCACGGCCTTGTGGGTATCGCCTACGGCTCTTATGCGCTCCCACGTCCGGCGCCCCAGCCTTCCAGCGCTTCCGTCCAAATGCTTGAAATGACCACGAGACGCGATGCCGACCGACATCCGTGCCAAGAGGCTAACAAACAATAAACGGGTATGGTGGCGTGGGCGGACACAGTAGCAGCCGTAGACCACATGGTGCATGCGAATGATAACAAGTCGGGTCGGTGATCAAAGTTAGTCCACAGGACTTGTATACGTACTACGTACGAGTACCACGAGCGATAGTCACCCCGCTAGTTCGCCTTATCTATTTTCCAGGCGCCTCTTCAGGTGAGGACCATGCCTGATGGCGGAAAGGACTTGCATGCAATCGTGTGAATTGCAAGTCCAACTTATAGACAATCGCCGCATACACGATCAAGCACCTTGCTGCCAGTGGTGCCAGAATATACATGCCCTCGGCAGAACCCGACAATATCTATCATCCCCAAGTCCAAATCGATCAGACTGCCCAAACATTTTATTCAACCATTCCCCCAATCCATTATAGATAGTAAAGTTGCGTGTCTCCCGTCAACATTGATCCAACACCATTAGTTGAACACAAAATCCCCAAACACCAGGCTATGTGTAGAAGTGAACAGCCGGTCTGATACCTAAGGGCGACCTCACTCTCCTGGTGTTACGATGCTCCAGTCCAAACAGGAGAATTCTGAGCGAACTTTGGGAGATAGTGTGTGTAGGCAAATGTCGCCGACAACGCAGTCGCAACAACGGGGACTCCCACAATGAGAGCCCGGAAGATAACGTTCATCATCTGCTTGCGGTTCTGTGTCCTGCATCGCTGCACAAAGTTTTCTGCATCGTTGGACCTTGGGAACGGCTTGTCGGGTATGGGTTCGCCGAGATATTCGCACAGAGGTCGCCAGCCGGAACTCACACGGTATTCAAGCAGCTTCCCTGGCGGAACAAGCTCTCGGATCTCCTTGTAGTAGTCGTGGAACCTTTCCTTCCCTCGGTTCTCGAAATCGTCGTAGAAGAAGTACTTCCAGAACTTGCGCAGCATAGGGTGGTACAGGCCGGCGGCCCAGTCAAAGTTTGCAACGGCTTTCAACTCGGGGTCGTTTGCACGCCAGTTGACCGTCTTCATGACCGAGTTATGCCATGAATCGACGTCTCTCGTGGTGATGATGACTTTGGCATCGGGATATGCCTCAATCAACTCCTTCGCAAAGGCAACGGCCGGCCAGTCGCAAACCGCTTGACAGTGGCCAAATAGTGCATCCCATTCTTCGCGCCCGAATTTGCCTTTGCCTTCGTACTTGGCTGCAAAGGCGTCCATCCAGCACAAGCAGTCGGGCGGGTTCTCGACACTGGCCGACATCATGTGGTATGTGTCTGTATAACCGAGCTCTTTGAGCGCTGCTCTTAACGAGGCAGTACCTGTCCTTCCCAGGCCGAGTGCGAGCACCCGCATGGGCACTATTCTCTTGCATTGCCGTCGATCGATGTCGGTTTGGTATGGGGTGAAGATATCAGTCGCAGGCTTAGGAGTATATGGAATGCCCGACGCCATGGTGATTGCTCTAAGAACAATAAGGAGTTTCAGTAGCGACTGGGTAAGTTGCCGCAGGTGACAACAATGAGGTCTGTTCCCAGGACGAGAGACTGGTTGGCGCTTCAACGGAGCTCAAGCTGAGAATTCAGCCGTTGCCAAGAGATAAGGACAGCTAAAGGGCAGCGTAGTAACGCCGTGTAAAGAAGGGGGGGTTGAGCAAAGATATGATTGCACAGAAAGAAATCTTGGGAGGCTCTCATGCAAGCTGTTGCATATGCAGAGGGGCGAGGACCAGGGCGTCTCAAAGATACGAGAAGTCAAGCGCAGGAGCGGGCTGCAAGAATGCTCCCTTTCTCCCTCTGGCTAGCAGGTTCCCAGAATGGCAGGTAATTTCTGTACCCAGTAAATACCAGGTACAAGTGGTCCTCTCAAAAGCCATGCACTTTTGTGGAAAGCAAAGCAGCGATCGAATGTCGAAGGAGTATTCCATGCAACCCATTTGACAATCTTTGCCATAAAATTGGGACGATCAGAGATGCAAGTGCCAGGATTCTCCTCCGCCGCTGCGGGTCCCGGTTAGGCGGGACTTTGAACGAACCCAATCAGCCTTCCGGTTGGAAAAGGTGCCAAGAGCGCCGCTTACGCCACCTACTCGCCAAAGACATTGCGGCTGGCGCGGTTTCTGGGGGGTGGTGGGCCAGTCAGACATCCACAGGGGCCAGGAAGGTGCCGCTGCCAAGGCTCTAGAGACCCGAGCATGCGTGGCCTTGTAACGGGCTGTTACTGACACTCGTCATCGCTCGCAAAATCTTCATTGGACGCGTACACAGTTCTGTGTATTGATGTGCAGACGGACAGAGCGCACGGCCTGTGCTTCTGACTCGCGACAGTGTGGCTTACAGCAGCAACTTTCAGAACCCTGCTTTCCATGGCAGGTCTCCGCACTTGTGCCTGTACCATGACGACGCTACCCATGCACGAAGGGGCATTCAATATCTGATAACGGAACATGGCCGGCGGTGGTTGCTTCGGCGCATTTTTCTACGCTTCGGCACTGACAATCCGACAGATTGGCAGATTGAGACCTTGAAGCGCTAAATACTAGCGGCAGACGCTCTTTCCTACGTACTCCCTCAGAGTACAGTAGCTCGACGTCGACTCCTCAGCAACTTCAGCCGAATCCGGGAGACAATCACCAGGCGATATCTTGCCTTGTGCTGTTCTCGTGCTTTTGCATCAATCTGACTTGAAAAGATGTTGAGCAGCTCTTTGGGCTCCGTCTAGATTTGTCGTGTTCAAGATACGAAATCTTGATTCGAACCTGCTTTATCCAGCAGGAATCTCAACTCTGCCAGTATCGTATTCCTGCAGGGTCGGTTCAGATGAAGTTTCACATCACGGGTTGAGGCCAATGTTGATCGTTATGTGGTGCGCCCTATCAGTGGATGCTCTACTTGACTCCGAACTGGCTAAGCACGCTGGAGTGATGAAGTTGCTTTAAGAACTGTTGGATTGGTCCAGTCCACGAGTCAAGCCTTTGAAGAACTGGCTAAGAATCGACAAAGTCGGAGCCTAGATGCCCAGGCATGCTCGTCCCCCAGGAAGAGTTGAGAGCTTCATCAAATGAACAGTAGGGAGAGATATCGTGCAAGCCGGTCTCTTTTTCTTTTTATAATGGGCGTGACCATTCTGTCCCCGCCTATTGTCGTTGACACTGAGCACGCAGATTGCAGTCAAATCGAAGTGTGGAGACCAGCAGCTGTTCTTGGGAGCGGAAAGCGGGTCGAGAGATGCTTAGCAACACACGCGGCTCCCGGTGTTTATTCTCTTGGTTCTTGCAGCTTCTTTCAGGTGAACCACACCTGCGGTTCCAAATCATGCAATATTCTCATGTCACCAAGCATCTGCTCGGACTCTGCCGTCAATCAATGTGAAAGGGGTTTTTGTGATGGCCACCAAGGCTCTTGGGACCGCGAGCGCACAGAAGCAGCTGGAGAGTATCACTCCGCATGCTTCCCACTTCCATATACGCTTAGCTATCACATACAGAGTGAGAACCTCGAGTATTCCGACTAAAGCGTGGATACATCCGATGCTTTGCCGTGGACCAGACAGAGGTTGGCATCGTCCTCGTACTCCGTCAAACCAGCAATCTCCTCGCTACGATTGAACGTACAAAGACCATACGAACAATATTATTCTCTTCGACTGGCTTCAATCAACCTTTACGAGGACGCTATCCACGCGGGAGCCAACCATCATCGCCCGGACCACACATACGGGGCTGTCGGTTTCGTCCGCAAGTATACGGTCCCCGGGAGCGATGGGAATACGCTCCTACCTAATACTTAGGCGCGAGGCGGTGTTTGGAGTTAGTTCACGGTCTAGGAGGAGATTCCCAGGCGGAGTGTCATGCCGGTGGGGGTGTGCATTGGGCGTGCGGATCTGAAATAGTGTCAAGTTCTGTACTGTAATGGGATGAGTTCGGGCTACAGTGCAGAGGCTGGTCGGAAGCTAAGGTAGGTGATTATCAAGAAAGGGCATTGTGAATATGATGAATTCTTTTCTTTTCCTTTTCCGTGGTACTTGAGACTCACTTAAGGCTCACTTTTCCGGGCACCTTCAGCCGTGACTTTTCCAAACCAAGCCAGTTCCCCAACGCCGATGCTTGCTATGCAGATCACGCTATCACGTATGTACATTCGTGTCAATGTGCATGGATGACGGGCTTCAGAGCGCAGGATACACAGATCCAGGATCACCGTTCGCCAGCTCGAGCTCCCGCTCTTCTTGCTCAAACTGCCCGAAGAAATCGACATCCTCGTCCTCATCGACCGCGGTGATGCCAAAGTTGCTGGAAGGACTGGTGCAGATGCCATCTTCTCCGGGGACATCGTCATGGACAGTCGTGCGTTCAAGGTCCCGAGACAGTAAAGTTGGGTACTCGCCGGAGGGGTAATGGTAGGCATTGCCCTGGGAGTAAATCTCGTCGCCGCAGATAGTCATCGAGGCCGATAAGATGGTACTATTGCTCTTGTCCAGGGCGTTGCTTTTGCCTGCTCTTATGCGGGTAGAATTGTCAAGCTCATGCAGCGTTTGTGAGTCAATATCAACGTCCGCGGCGAGATCGTCTCCGAAACCGAAGGGGAAGGGGCCTTCTTGCACAACAGGAGTAGGAGGCACGCGGAAGCCCGTGAGACCTGCCATGGCGGAGCCGCGAGGAATGCCTTTGTCGGAGCGAGGCTTGCGCTGCTTCTTCTTGAGCTGCCCACCATCTTCGGAAGTAGGCGCATCGGCTTTGCGCTTGTTCTCGCGAATGAAGCGCTTGGAGGCAAGCTCCAAATGTGCGGTTCGGATGTGCTCCTCCAGACTGGCTTTGCTGGTGAAACTGCGGCCGCAGCCGTGGACAGCAACATCTCCGCGACCAATGATATCAGACGGAAGCGGAACAGGAGTCTTGCCGCAGACAAAGTCGCGCTTGTTCTCATGGACTGTCTTGACATGCACATTCAAGTTGCCTTTCTTGGTGAACTTCTTGCCACAACCTTCGACGGTGCATGTAAAGACTAAGACATCTCCAGCCTTCTTCTCTGGTAGAATGCCGTGCTGGAGTTCCAAGTGGCGGGTCAATTCCTTGCTGGTGACGAACGAAGTCGGACAGTATTGGCACACTGGCGGGTGATATTCGGCATTGTGACGTTGAAACAATGTAAATGTCGCGAAGTGAGCCTCGCGGGGTTGCTGGTCATCTTGACCGTCCGAGTTTGCAAGGATTTCTGCATTCAACGCTTTGCATTCTTCGCAGGAGAAGCGGGTGGTGTCATGCTTTGCGCGGACATGAGTGCGTAGATTTTCCGCCGTGTCATAGGCTTTGTTACAAGGTGCACCGGTGAGGTGGTCCAATATTGTGCAAGGGAAGGGCTTGATCCCCTGGTGAACTGTCAAAATGTGTCGGTCCAAAGTGTCTTGTTTACGAAAGGTCTGGTCACAGCCAGGATAGCCGCGGCATCTGAACTGTTCCTTTGCTTCGTGGGTAGCGATATGCCGGCGCAGTCTCGTCCCTGTTGTAAAACTTGCATCGCATCCTCCCCATGTGCATTTGTAATCGCGGACATGACTATGCTGATTCTTAATATGGTGCTTCAAGTGGCTGTCTCGGAGGAAGGATTTAGTGCAAGGAGGATGCGGGCACTTGAAGTTGCGCTCATTGTTGTGGGAGCGAATATGATCTTCCAGCCTCGCTTTGCGGTCAAAGACCTTGTCGCAGTTCTCGAACGCGCATTTGTGAATTTTCTGACGACATCGTGGGAGCTTGTCGGAGGCATTGAGAGGGGGGGAGGAGGGAGCGGTAGAGGCAGGCGTGTCGGGGGCAGATTTCTTCAATCCGTCGTCGTCGTCGTCGTCAAGGTCAGAGTCAAGCATGTCGTAGTCCTTGTCCAACTCGTCGTCAGAGTCGACGACCCTCATCTTGACGACGATTGCGCACCCGCGCCGAGCTTGTCTACCGTCAAACCTTCAAAAATAAACTTGTCGTGACAGTAATACGAGGGGTGCAATTGGTGGTAACAAATGGGAAAGTGTGGGGTTCGCGACGGGCGAATTTTCTATGAATTTGACGAGGCTGGGGTTGTAGCGTGGGTCACGTGCGACCAGGCTGAGACTGCCTGGGGAATTTTTTGTTTTCCGCGAGCAAACTAACATGCGCAACCCACTCCTCCAATCCAAACAGTCACCCTCTTCTAAGGTCGTGTGATTCCATTCTCACTGGATCGTCGCAATGTCTGACTACGGTGGTGATGAAGGCGGGTAGGTGCTTCGCTCTTTTCTAGAGCCTTTCTTCGGTCTCTTGTCCTTCGCTTGCTACTGACACATTCCTTCCGTTCAGCTATGGCAATGATGAGCCGGATGACACCTTCTACGAGCCCGAAGAGGACCTCGACGAAGAACTCCCTCCAGATGTCGACATTGATCAGGACGCTCTTGAGGAGAGAGCGAGAGATCAAGGCGAAGAGACTGCAGAGAAAACAGTTGTAACATCTGGCGACCCAAACCAGACTGGCCAGAAGCCTTCAAGCGATGCGGATAAGAAAATCCCCGATGAAAAGAGAACCACCACCCCCTACATGACGAAGTACGAGCGCGCCAGAGTACTTGGGACCAGGGCATTGCAGCTCAGGTAAGGAGCAGGGTATACCGTATTAGCCGCGGCCGCAGAAGACTGATTGTGAAACAGCATGAATGCTCCTCCTATGGTCGACGTGTCAAACGAGACTGATCCTCTGGCTATGGCGATTCTGGAACTGAACCAAAAGAAGATGCCTTTGATTGTCCGCCGCTACTTACCTGATGGATGGTGAGTTATTCTGTCACATGGCTGGAAGTGTCGCTGACCCGCATAAGGTATGAGGACTGGACCTGCGAGGAATTACTATGATCTTCCGATTTCACCTCTTTCTGGAGCAAAGCCGACTCAGCGGAAATCCCCTCGACAACCGAATGGATGACAACATCTTCTGTCGATTGATCGGGCAACGCGCGAGGAGAGTGCTCGAATCTTTCCATCTGAAAGAAGACCTGTAACCCTCATCTGGCTTGTTTCATTTCAGAGCAGCAGCGGTCCAGCGCGTGTCAGGCCACGGTGTCTGACGATGGAGCGTATTGGCGCGCAAGGCCATCACCGTCCACATCCACAATGTCACCTAACAACGATCCTGTGCTGCCCCTTGAAACCTTCGAATCCTTTCGGCCCCCCATCTTTCTTCCGACCGAGAACTGCCTCAAGTGTCAGTGCTTTAGCGACTTCTGCCTTTTTGTCACGCTACTGCGGGAATTAGGGCAACCAGCAGCATCATTCTTTCCCCAGGCACCGGAAGGGAAGGTCAATCCTGCCCTTGAACGAAATCTCATTGGCGGAATCCACGAATCCAGGAGGCGGGAATAGCCTCGTTCGCGGTGGGTGGCTTACACGCATCTTACTTGGACGGATGACAAAACACGGCAAAATGCTGTATTGCATAATCCCGCAACGACAGGGTGCCTGGGTGGGTATGAGTTATACCGCATACGGCAGACCAGGTACTCTAACGAACCACAGCCCGTTGTACCATAACTTGGGATAATATTATGCAAACCTCAAATTGAAAAGCGATTCTCACCAGCTACTCATTTTGTTCTTCACTTCCAGACCGCACAGTCCAGCAAACCCTCCTTCAGTCCTTACACCTGCAATCATGTCTTCCTCTGCACTGACCGCTGGCAAGCACACTGCGATTCTCAACGGCCTCACCATCCACTACACCATCCTCGCCGAGTTGCCGGATCTGCCACCCATCCTGGTGAACCCACCGCCATGGGGCGTCGGCGCCGAACTGTACATCACTACCTTCGCGCGGCTCGCATCCAAATACACGGTCATCATCCCCTCGCCCCGCGGGAACGACGACTCTGACCGCCCAGCCTCGCCCGCAGAGATGTCGACCCGCCACGTCGTCTCCGACGTCGAAGCCCTGCGCGAGCATCTCGGACTCGACCGGTTTACCGCCGTAATAGGCCACTCCGCCGGCGGCACGGTCGCCCTGGGCTACGCGATCGCACACCCCACGCGCGTTGAACGCCTGATCCTTCTGAACTCGGACCTCCTAGGCTACCCCCGGGAGGACGTGTCGTTCTTCCACGAAGCGCTCGGCCACTTCGTCGCCGACCCGCCGACCACCGACGCGGCCTTCCGCGCCTTCATGCTCAGGATCATGCACCTGTATTTCGCGCACCCTGAGCGCGGCGGCCCGGAGGCACTCGCGAAACTCTGGACGCGCGACCCCTCCCTGTGGGCCTATGGGGCGTACTATTCGGCGGATTCGGCATCCCCGCCGGGTGAGGGCGCCCCTGGCGACGGGAACGCCAAGTGGAAGCAGGTCGATGAGTTGGGAAACGTGACGGCCGCGACGCTGGTGCTGACGGGGCGGCAGGACCGCACCACGGGGCCGGAGGTGAGTGCGCGGATTGCCGCTGGGGTGAAGGGGTCGAAATTGGTCGTCGTTGACGAGTGCGGGCATTTCAGTTGGTCGGAGAGGCCGGATGTAGTGTGGGGGGCCGTGGACGAGTTCTTGGCCGAGAAGGTGTAGCTAGCCACCATTGATTGGTCTTGCTGGCAGTCTGGGAGGGTCGTGCGAACTACATGTTGGGGAATAACGGGTGATGGGGTCATGCATCGCGATGAAGCAAAGGGCAGGCACAGGTGGGTAGGGCGCAAAACGCTCCTCGATCAATCATGTCATGTCATGTTGGGGAGAGAAGAGAGAAGAGGATGCTCGGAGTAGCCACGCGATGACTCGGTGTGGACGAGAGAGGGGTATCCGATTACAATATCAAAGAAGAAGCGAGAGGAAGAAAAGAAAGCATGGTACTCTAACGCGTGATACCACGAAGTCGACTCGAAAACCAAAGAGACTCCCTTGCCGCGCCTTCCTTCCATGAACCGTTGGACCATGTAATCTCTGCCGCATTCGTTGTGCTCGTCTCCTGTGCGATAGCTCCAAAACGCCGCTTCCTACAAACCCTTTGTTCCCGTACTGTAACATGTCCTACAGAACACCGCGACAATATCCCATCCCCATTGCACAGAAAAAAGGGGCCGATGGCTGCAGCATCCTGCCTTCTTCTCCTTCTCCTCGATCGATCTGGGTACTCATATTTCGGGCTTTGTTGAAAGGTCCGGTCTTGCCTCGCGCGATAGCCTCAATCTGCCCATCTGCCAGGAGGATCGAAGATCACGTCGATCTGAACCGCCTCGTAGTTCTCGTAGGTGTCGAATCGCAGTCATATTGTCGAAGACACAAGCCAAGATGGATTACTGCTCTCCTCCTCTGGCCTAACTCAATCAAACCGAACCCGTGGCTTACGGTGCACCATCCAAGCTTGAAGGTCATCGTCCCAGAATGAGTTCTCCGGTTCTGGCATGTGATATGGCCGAGGATCTCTTGTTGGCAAGTCCAGTGGTTCATAGGGTTCGTCGTACTCATAGTCATCTTCGTTGTCCTCGCAGTAAGTGGTGTCCTCTTCCATGACTTGAACGGGTCGAACGCGCTCAAGACGAAGTCGCTGGACGGGGAGCTTTTCGACCACTCGAACTGGCTGTCGCTCGGGCCTGACACGCTCGTACGAGTGGCCTGGCGGTGGAGAGTGTGCGTTGAGAGGACGACGAACTCGAATCCTTGGTCGGGGCGTTGGTGGTTGTGCCTCGTCGGAGCTGCCACTTCCTCTCCGTCTCGCACGTCCGGTGGCGACATCGACAAACACTTTGCCCCCCCTCGGCTCGACACGCCGTGCACGGTGCTCTGGTTCTTCGTCACGCTCGACCAGGAGAACTTCCTTCACTACCCTTTCTCTCGGCTTGGTCTTGATCCAGCCACCGCGGTGAAGATCATGGCCATCTTTCTTGTTCCGTACCAGGACAAGTCGCCCATGCCGTGTTTCAACATAGTTCCACCCTCTTTCGTAGCGTTTGGGGGTCTCAATCCTCTCGAGTCGGATGAAGGGCAGCGTCTTAATTTCCTGGGCCATGGTGAAGATGCGAGTGGGGATTTTGAGAACGTGAAAAATGTCGCTAGCTGAGATGTTAAGCACCCTGACCGTTTGTCCTGTTGATTGCGGCTGTTGCGTTTTGGCGCGTTTGCTGGAGTTGGTGGAACAGTGCTTGCAATGACAATCACGATGGGGAGGCATATTGGTGCGAGAACATATACTTTAAAGGCTACAAACTCTTTTGGTTGCAAACAGTAGGGAAAGAAACGTCTAAAACACCAGCGCCTACCTCAGAGAGCGGATTCAATGGCAGGTATGGGGTATAAAGGAAATCCGAGACAAGGCTAACGCCGCCAGCCAGAATCGCTCAATGACTGCTTTGACTGCCTCCTACAGGTTGCATAGTCATCCGCGAGAAGGTGCATGAGCCCTGAGAAGGGCATTGTGATGTAGCGTGGAAGGTTGCAGGCACTCTTTGTAGAGGTCCCAAGACACAAAGACTGGACGGGTGGTGGTCTCAGCCGACAGGATTGTGGTCAGGTGGACTGTCCCACAGGCGAGCCCTGCAAGGCTGAACTCATCGGTCTGAACACTCTGATTAGCGCAAATTCAACACAGCCTTGCAATTCACAGAGATCCGTTTGGAACAAGACAAACAGGAAATGTTGAGACATTGGAGACAAGCCGGCAAAGTGACAATTGTTGTTTGACGGTGGCATTTCAACAGCCATGCATCGTGGTCGCCAGGAGGAGCTAACCGTATTTAGGAAGGTGCCCGTATGATGTCATCCGGCTGGGCACCTTGGCCCTGCACCCCCCCGGCACATCATGCGGCGTTGGCTTTGTTTGGTTGTCAGCCGCAGGAACCAGCCTTGCACACTCCTATGCCGCATGAAAGGATCCCTGAGCAGGTTGCGAAGCCGGCAGGGAATGAGATGAAATCGTGTGATCAGGACACGCTCCGTTCATTCCGGCTGTTCGACTGACCCGCGTACCGATGATGCGCCCTGTCGGGTTCGTCCCCATTTATCACAGCTTGGACTTCTGGTTGTTATGAGCCGCCGGCTACCTGCTGACCGGATTGGGATTCACCGACCTGAGCCACTCCAGCCTGCTTCTTGACATGGGCCAATATCCATTCCCCGGCATCCTTTGCAAACTGCAGGCCCACTCCGTCAGGCTCAGCATGGAGTTTGTGGTATGCATCAGGATATGACTTGAACGTCTTATCCTTGTTCGGGGCTTCCACGACGTTGAATAGCTGTTGAGCAGCAATATACGACAGAATCCGGTCTCCAGTGCCGAACGAGAACCACACTGGGCAAGGAAGTTTGGTGGTAAAACCAGGTATTGTCCGACCGTGGGATAGGTGGGATAGGTCTGCCGACCTTTGCAGGAGCCCTTTGAGACCTTCCAAGGTGCCTGTATCGTGGCAAAGCGGATCATCAATCCAGTCTTGACGCACTTTCTCCGAACGGGACATGTATGTAGCGTCTAGCTTCTGTTTGAGCTGCATGTGTGGCAGAAGCATCGAGGCCAGTTTCCCTGCTTGCACCTTGAGGGAGGACGGCTGACCAGATGAATGAATCTCAATGTAAGGCGACTCGAGGAGGAGACCTGAGATAGCAGGTCGATCCGAGAAACTCGAAGAGGTCGAAAGCATGTAAGTAAGTGCTTCTCCGCCACCCATACTGTGGCCCATGAGAAACAGTGGCTTGTCGTGTGCCTCCGGCAGTGATGCCACATACACCGCGAAGTCGTGGACGTCTGATATCACAAGCGATGTCGGTCCGGTATGTCCATTGTCCGCGGGTTTCTTGCAGGAGCGGCCCCAACCCCTTTGATCGAAGCCGTACACAGCGATGTTGAATGGCGAAGAACTCAGGGTGGGAAACAAGTCATAATATGCTGACGGAGGTCAGTCAATGAGTAAGCTGCGTGCCACGATTGCTCGAACCATTGATGTGGTCAGAAAACCCATGTAAGAATATCAGGACAGCTTGAGCGGCGTCGGTTGCGGGCTAGAAATGTGGCTCAATGAGTATCTGATCTTCGAAGAATATCGGGACAAGGAGGAAGATCATGCCCAGGACTGGGAAACATGCTTCCGGGGGGTCCGTACCTTCCAACTCTTCATGTACAACTTTGTGCCATCCCTTGTGGCAAATTCAGCTTCTGTTGTAGCAGCCATGGTCTTTCATGTGGGAGATTCTGAAGGAGCTGCGACACCCTAAGTCTTCTTCAAGATACCCAAGAACACACCACATTCTCGGAAGATGGAAGACGTGCGTGAATGCATAGTGTTGCACAAGCTCTGGCCACTCCGGAGGACCGGGCATGTGCTCTAGAATCGACTCATGACCGAGGCTCGTTGTGGAGGTCATTTAAAGATATTTGAAATGACAAGGGATGAAACGCGCGTACTCCCCGACTCCTGACTCCTGACACAATCTGACGCTCGTTTCTCATTGATCATTTCTTAATCACCAGCCGAGATGAGGGCCAGCGGACGAGGACCCAATTGGCACAAAGAAGCATCGTTTGTAGAATGTCCATATGTTGCTGCTATCCTTCGGAAGAATGTGGATTGTCATCAAAAGGAGCAATGAGATAAACCACGAACTTCGCAATGCTTTGGCCAGCGACTTTGATTACGTTGCCTCCATCCCCCCAGTGTCTCACCCTTCTTGTTTGCCGGATCAAGTCGAGACGTGTGCATTCATTGACCTATGGTGGTTTCAAAGAGATGATCAAAACAGGCGAAAGACATCGGACTCTTCCAAGATCCGTGGACTGGGCTTGCTAAGGGACGCCTTCGACCAAGGTACAACTCGAGTTTGCATGCCCTGCCAGGCTACAGAGTCACTGTCTGGCCGGGCTGGTATGTCTAATCGAACGAGATGATGGTTCAAGCACCTCCTCACAGACAGACTCTCTGTCCGCCAAGCTTTCCCTTCCTCGCCTTCCCAGTCACCACCTGCAACTGAAAGGCTCAAAAATAAAACCCGACCATACCCTCAGGGTGCAAAAACTCAGTTGTTTGAGAAAACCTCCTCACTATTTCTAGATGAGATGTTTTTTTATTACTCATTCCAGGCTCAGATGATGTGATGCTCCCACTTACAGCTTCAGTCGATGGCCTCTTCCAGAGAGGAGATGATGAAGACTGCGGACAAGACTTACTGCTAACATCACCGCAGAGGTATGCGATGCTCCCACTTATTGCTTTATCAGACGAGCTCCTGGGAGCGGGTAGACAAGACGATGGACGAGACTTACTCAAACATGGCCGCTTGGTTTTGCCGTCTGAATGTGAAAGCAAATTCGGTCGGTAAAATATATATGACATGATTTTCGGGAAATGATCGTGATTGGTGCTGGTCAGGTGCTCGCCAGTGAAGTTGAAATGTTAAATGATTTGAGGAATGATGAGGGAGGGCATCGTTACTATCTGCTGGAACTGAGCCTTCACTCGTCACCTCATGTGACCGAATCGCAACAAACCAAGTATGAGAATGAGGCACTATCCAGTCTATCTACTCTAACGGGACCTGTACAGCTCTCTATCCCGTTGCTCATACCGCCAGCTCTACTTCTCGCCCTCGACCCGCCAGAAGAACACCTTCTTGTCAAACCCACCACTAACCAAGATCTCCTTTTTACTGCCATTGCCGCTCCGATCGGCTGTCCCAGCAGCCTCAAACCCTGCCCACAGCGTTCGGACTTTACTCCCAACTTCGTGGGCCTTGAGCAAGGCGACGACCTTCCCACTCTGCGTATCCACACCTCTGATCACACCATCGTCTGCATTTACAAATACGCCTTTTCCCCCCGGTCGCCAGACGACTTGCGGGTTAGAATACGGCGTCTGGGGCGCCATCGTCGTGACATGCAACATAATCGCCGCATCCTCCCGGTCCTGAATGGCCAAGGCTGCGCGTGCCTGAGCGGCCTGCGTGGGAGACAGTAACTCCTCGGCTGAAGAGTTGCTGGGCGTGTAGGAGCCCGTAGGAAAGAGAAGCCGGACAATCAGGAGTTTCATATGCGGCAAGTGAGAGGTGGCCACCGCCAGAAGAGTCGGATCTGTCGGACATGACGCGAGGCAAGATGGGGTGAAGGCAACCCAGGCGTTCGAGTGCGGTGCGAGGTTCTGTCTCCCGGTTTCCTGGACAGAGTAGGTGGCTTCTGTGCTCCGCGAGGAGGATGACTCAGATGATGTCGGCGTGATGCAGTAGTAATACAAGAACGTGGAATCGCGTCTGGAAACGATGAGATACAGGTCGTGAGTATGTGGGTGTTGCACAAGGACCATGGATTCCGGGACCGTGGGCGTCGAGATGGTGTGTATTGGATCGCGCAGGAGTCCCGGGATAATCGGTTCGTTGTGCGTAGTAGAGACGGCGTGTTCACTCGGTCGGAAGTTCTCGGCCAACTCATGTTCAGGGGCGTAGATGTGCACCTTCTGATCCCACCCTGCGGTTGCCACAATCCATTTCCCCTGCTGCGTCTGTCCGGAAACGACCTGGACGGCATATTTCAGATGGTCTCGGACTTTGTCGATCAACTCGCCGGCTCGGCCATGTAGCATCAGTTGTCCGGACATGGAAGTTGAAAAGACATACCCTCCCTCCAGCGAACTGAGCGACAAAATCGGACTGCCATGGGGGTTGTCGAATGCTTGACTCCACTCAAATGGCGAGTTGGGCGATATGTGATTCCAAGTTCGATCCGCAGTAGTGACAGAAATGGAACCCTCTGCGTTCAAGCCGTGACCGCTCACACATAGAATGTTGGATGTCACTGGGAAGTTTTGTGGCTCGACTGCCGTTGAGGGTGCCGGTACCGGCCATCCAACATCAACGTCATTGCCTTTCTTTTCGTATTTGAGACTAGCGTCGTATTGTTTTTTCTCCTCGAGAATCTTTTCGATCGTCCAGTCGCCGGGGTTTAGTGTCACTACATCCTCGGTGAGTCCTGCTTCAGCGAGGAATGCTTTGAGAGTCTGCGAGTGTTATGAGAATGGTTTAAGCCCAGCACCTGAGAAACACACCTCGACATAGTGGTTTGCTTTCAAGAAGCGGGCTACAATGAGCGCTGGCGAGTCTGTTGCGGGCATCTCTGGTCGCTACGGAGAGGATTACAAAACAAGAAGGGAGAGATTGAAGGCATCTCGTGGACTCATGCATTGAACCAATCACGTGACATGCGCCGGCTCAATCGAAAGGCCATATTGTTCACGAGGTCGGGAAGTCAAGTGCCATTCGATTAATGGCTTGGAGCCGGTATCAGGAACCTTGTGCGCCTCGCTGTACCTAGAGCATGATCCTGGAAACACATCATTGCTTCGGTTCCTCTTTCGGAGCGCCCACTCCATGTCGAATCTTGTACTCTCGAGGACTCTCATAATCCTTTTTCTTTCCCGCCCACATTCCCTTCCTCTTCGCCTTCGCCCACCATTCTGCTCTCCTGTATCGGGCTTCTTTAGCTCTCCCAAATTCGACACCAGTTTTAGCCTCGTAGATCGTAGCATAGCCAGCTTTTAGCATTTGTAAACCAACATCACGCCGGAACAGGCCCTTCCAGACATACACCGTGCCAACCACTCTGCTGTATTGGTCTGCCTTGTAGACGTATGTACGAACCCGCCGACCGACCAAATATGCAGTTAACCAGTCAAGCGCCTCTTGTGCATATGGTTGGGATGGTCGTCCAAAATGAGCCATTTCCGGAGCGTCAATACCCGCCAGGCGGACGTGTATCTGGGCACTGTGTCAGCTTTCGGAACCTCCTACCTTTTGCTGCTGGTCCATACTGTTTGGTCCTTCAGCGCCTTCTTCTCCACAGGGACTCGCCTCCACGGCAGCCAGCCCCATCCTGCGAGCCTCCCGCCAGGTGTGTGGTACATGCGAAAATTGTCACCATCTCCCACGCTCGTGACCTGACCAACAAGGCTCCTGCGCCCGAGGTATCCAGGGCTGATATTGATGGCTTGCGGTATCCTTCGCAAGTACGACCTGTAGAATCTGTAGAGACCGAGAGAGGTGGCGGAGAGCAGGACTGCAGCTACGATTGTCTCGGGCTGTGTGAAGGCTTTCAATTGCGCCGGGACTGCTTCTGGTGTGTCGCGCTGAACAGACTGAACAGCCTCTGTTACAGTGGAGGTGGCTGATTCCCAGTTGCTGCTTGACTTTGCGGAGATGGACTCTGGCGAGTCGCCTTCACCTTTTGCCGACGAAGACCAGAGCTTCGGCCATGGCATGGCGAGCTTGCTTCGGTCAACTCGCCCTCAGATGGGATGTAGAAGGCGATGCCCGGCACGGGCGTTGATAATTCTGGCGATTCAGTGGCTCAGGTACTTCACCGTACATAGACTTGTCTACGGCGGAGGGTATGAGACATAGTAGCAGTATCCCATCCAACAACTAACTCTGAACTCAATCCAGTCGACGACCTTCACGTGCTTCAATCACTTCGCGGTTTGCGCAGACTGCCTCGGTCGCAATATCTCATCTCAGGTATAAGCCATAATAAGAACACTCCCGCTGGCTCTTTCCGGCATTTGGCCCTATAGTTGGTGTACCTGACCGACCTTTGGACGGGAGCTGCAACGCCCCGACCGATGGCAACTTCCTCCACACAGCAACAGATCGCACTTTGTCTGTTCAAAAAGCGTACCAAATGAGTAACGCAAAAATTCATAAGTCAATGGCTGACGGCAATAAGTCGATTCACAGAACCAATTCAGACAAAGTTTGGCAAGGCCTGCTGTCTGATTTCTTTCAATCCTGTTCCCTAACCTTTGACCCATTGAAGAGGAGGGTACGGCAGAATCTCTACAATCACTCTGTTTCATATTCTGATTGTCTATTGATGCTGTACGTTTCATTGTGCGTATTGCTGTCACTCGCACCTTCCCGTTGATTGTCTGCCACCCCATTCAATGAGTTTGAATGCATTCAAGTTCAGTAGAATGGCTACTGCTATTGTGGCTTCGTCTGCAGACAATCTCAGTACGCTGTCAATAAACAATAGGTAGGTCAACAGGCATCGCGTGCTTTGGATACTCTGATAAATATCTACTATGTTCTGTGAACACTACTCTTTCTTTCTCCTCGACATACAACATACACACATACCCAGCATCGACATACTTTCACGACACTCTTCAGATACCACATCCACAGGCATACAGAACACACATACACAGCATCGACACTATTCCACGACATTAGTCTTCAGTATATCATATTCATAGCATTCCTTTCCGTTGGTCTTACTCAAGTCATCATGGTTCACGCCGACTACGACGAGCCTTCCTTCTTCAACGACGGTGCCAACCATATCCAACAGCAGGTCTATCAGCTGTACCGCAACGCCCCTCCCACCAAAGCTGACATCTTTGAGTACCTCGATGAACACCCAGATGCTCACCAGGAGTATCTGGAGTTGTTGCATCCATCTGACCTCTTGAGGTCTCTCAATCCATTCTTCGGCGCAGGCGCCGGCCCCGAAACCGACCTCCAACACAGTGCAACTGCACAGAGGTCCGTCTCGCAGCCAGATGATGGTGTGCAGGAAGACCTCTGGCGGCTTATTTCTGGTGCAGAAGAGGCGGCCGATGAGGCGGAATTCGAGATTCCGTTGAATCTCGAAGAGTTTCTTGTGGACGATGCCACCGACAGCGAGGTGGCACCCCAGGCTGGCCCTGAGGTGGTCCCAGACAATATCGATGCCAACAGCATCGACAGTGACGACGTCGACCCTCACGCCAATACTGATGACGACGGCAATGACAATGGTGCCACCATTATCAGCAACAGCAGTGTCGTCATTGACAGCAATGACGCCGACCCCGTGGCAAAAAATGGCAGTGGTCAAGACACCAACGGCACCACCACTGTCGACAACAGCGCGGCCAACACCGCCAGCAACGACACCCCAGTGGCTGCAACTAGTGCCGACATTCTCCCGTACCCGGCACCAGCCCACCTGGTTGCTGCTTCTCGCAGTCAGCCAGCGGCTCGTGCCTGGGCCTTGTGGGAAGAAGATGCATGTATTCGTCACATGCTTGACATCCACCGCGAAGGCCGGATCCAAGGTGAAGCTCGCTTTGCCGAAGCGCTGCGCCGCATGCGAGTGGTGGACGGCTGCAAACGAATCGGCGGCGGTGCTGTGAAGAATTTCTGGAATCGCAAGGGCCGTCTTCGCTCTCAGTTCGATGAAAGACGCAACAAGCGCGCACCGCTGGCGACGTCCCAGCAAGGAAAGAGAGCAGCGACAAACCGAGCCCGAACCGGTACGGTATCAAAGCAGTGCCGCATCACCACTTCCGCCCGAGTCACAAAGTCTCACGCAACTACGAAACGTCGCCAGAAGACAGCAGAATCCTCCTCTGAAGAAAGCGAGGAGTCCGATTTCATTGTTGAAAGTGACAATGAAGAACCTGAACATGTCCAACACTCTCGCAAGAGAAAGGACAGAGACGACGACAGTGAAGACGATTATCAGCCATCCCCCACCCTCATCAACTCCGTCGCCAAAGGCCTGAGAACACCAAAGAGAGTTAGATCCGCTGCTGCATGCTGAAGGCAGAGGGACATGGTATGAAGATTGGAAACATATGCTCGAAAGTTGAATGGCGATGAAGATAAGACGTTAGACATAGCGGTTGGACATGAAACGGCCTAGTACATTGCATGCAAGGAAAAGCAATTTATTTCTGCATAGATACCCCTTTAAGCGTTGTTCTACGAAATATTAGATTCGGCTGGTCCGGAGTGCAAATCAAACATCCCAAGGGGATTCAAGGTGCACGATAAGCCATGCGACACCTCAGAGTTCCATGAACATCGTGATTAGGAGTTTCACTGAACCGCAAGTCGAGTTGTCTTCGTCCTTGGAGGTCCGTACGCCATTCACCTTAGCCCTCGCTGTCAAGACTTCATGGTGCTTGCGCGACGAGTCAAATCCATTGGAGAGATTGACCAGCTCATAATCGTCCCTGCCTCTCAGTTCATCTAGAGACGAAGGTCCCCCAAAACGTGTCCCTGTGCATGACAGTACCTACACGGGCTTATCCCCTTCAAGCGTTACTCTCAGCATCCTCCTCTTAAACCCATGATAATCGTTGATCGGATTATGCTGCACGCAACGATTATCCCAAAAAGCAATACTCCCTACCTGCCAGCGGAACCGGCACGTAAACTCCGGTTTCACCTGGTGCTTGAACAGATACTCCAACAGTGGAGCTGACTCCTCTTCACTCCAGCCTTCGAAGTGCGAGGTATGCGCGACGTTGACGTACAGCGCCTTTCGGCCGGTTTCGGGATGCGTGCGGACAACGGGGTGTGTGGCTTCGAATGAATCTTTGGCGGAGGAGCTTCCCGAGTCGCGGATCCGGTCTTCGCGGGTTTTGCTGGTATCAGCTTTTGCTGAGGTGCTGACTGCTTTCAGGTTGGAGAGGGTGGTTTTGAGCCCGTCCGAAAGCGATTCGTATGCGGCGTATTGGTTTGCGAAGAGCGTGTCGCCGCCGTAGGGAGGTACTTCTCTAGCCCAGAGTATCGAGCCCATAGGCGGCTTTTCAAAGTACGAAGTGTCAGAATGCCAGATGCCCCCGAAATTGACCGTCTCGTGCTCTTGCTTGAGAACTTCAATGATGGTAGGAAAGCCGTCGATGCCCTTGACGAAGGGATATTCAACTGGCTTGCCAAAGAAGGTGGTGAACTTGAGGTAGCCCTCAGCGTCGAGTTCTTGGTTCCGGAAGAATAGGACCTGGTGTTGGAGGAGGGCTTCGCGGATCTCCTTGACCAGGCCTGGGTTTTCACCTAACTCGTTGAGGTCGACGTCGTGGATCTCGGCGCCCAAGGAGCCCGCTATGCGATGGACAGAGAGGTGCCTTCTTTGAGCATGGTTATGAGCAGCGACCATGTTGCTTGTTGCGCAGACAAACGGCCTCTTCCAGGTAATCAGGCTACGAAGGCTTCTAGCATTCATGGCTCCGAGGAGCAGTGGTCTTTCGCAGCGAAGGAGCCGGGCCGGACTTTATTCTTGGTCCATTGCCTAAACTTACAGCTGGACAGAAGCCCGAGGACTCACCTTGGTTGCACGGAGCTGCAGACCCGTCAATTTCCCTTGAATGTCTCCTCTCGCGTCAGCCCAGCCTCGGTCATGCTGTGAGGTTGTTGACCAGGCGCGGGGAAGGCGTGCGGAGACAAGAGTCAACACTGGAAAAGCGGCGCCAAGTCAATTCCCTTTTCGGTGGCTTCGAAAATGATATCAGCGGAGCAGACAAACTGCGTCGAGCCTCGAAGCTGCCCTGGTTTGAGCCTTGCGTTCTCAACGACAATGTAATACCAAACATCTCTCTATTTGCCGTCATCTTCTATCACCTGTATCATAACAATTCTGTCACTGACTTCCTTCGAACCCCGGACTTCAGACCTAACATCACTTATAACTCGGCCGCAAGCAACTTTCTCAGTTCCTGGTCACTCCAGCCTCGCAAATCCACCGGATAATGTACACCCTCTTCTAAGAATCACTTTACACCGTGGATCTGTCCAACGAGGATGCTTACATAGTCTCTCTCTGTTCTGGTGCTACAACCGCTTCAGCCCTGTCACCTACTCACAACATGGCTCTCGCTATGGCGTCGGCAGTGTCCTCGGGGCAGGATGCCGACTTGATGGACATTGACATCGACATGGACATGGATGATCAAGGTCCAATCCTCGACGATGAGTTCCAGCTCGAAGTACGGTGACCCTAACCCCCTTCTGTCTTCACCTGAACCTCACACTCTTCACCACAGGAAGGCGAAGAACCCTCGTTCGTGCCCTCCGGCGCCGCACACTCTGACACCACTCCCTCGACCCTCATCCCGGCCATCTATACCGAAGACCCCGCCCTCGAGCCACAATGGAACAAAGTGCACATCCGCGGCGTCGACGACTTGCATACCAATGACATTCTAGCATTCGTGCACGACCAATTTAGTGGAGTCGGCGACGATACCCACGTGCAGTGGGTAGACGATACCTCTGCGAACATAGTCTTCAAATCCAACGAAGCCGCGAAACAAGCACACATCGCGTTTCTCGCAAATCCCATAAGCGTCGAAGAACTCACGGACAATCCCTTCGAGCTCCGCGCCGCGAAACAACTGGCCAGTCGACCAGCGAGCACTCTTTTCGTAAGGGTGGCCCAGCAAGGCGATCGCAAGAGGAAAGGCGCCCGCGAAGCAAGCAGATACTACTTGATGCACCCGGACCAAGACCCCACCGAACGCATGCGCAAAGAATTCGAGAACACAAGAGGTGACTACCGACGACGCAGATTTGACGATCGAGAACTCTACAGACGGAGAGGCGGCGGAGGGAGAGGATACCAGGACGCTAGCAATGGAGGTGATCCTACGGACAATTTCTCGGCGGACATGTACGACGATGCGCCTGCCACGGACCCAGAGAGCAACAACAAGGCCAGAGGTCGAGATTTATTCTCACGTGTCACGAAGGGGAGACGAAGAAGTGCGAGTCCTGGCGTACGGACCCGCAACAGCGACGAGATTGAGATTTCAGAGTCAGACGACGACGGCCATATACGGCGGAGAAATTACCGAGACCGTGGTCCTCCCCGTGTCAACAATGCAGGCAAGGAACTGTTCTCCTCTACCTCCTCCCCCAAATCCGGAGGCGGTCTTCGCTCGGACCGGCTCGATCTCTTCCCTGCTAAGCTATCAGATGCCGACACCTCAATGGCTACGGATCCCATCCCCCAATCACGCCCGATAGATGCCGCAAACAACCGCGCCAACGCCGCCGCAGCAAAGCGGCTGAAAGCTGACCTCCTCAGCGCCGCACAGACGAGTCCCAGATCAAATCATCGACGAAGCCACGCCATGGACGCTAAGAACGAAGAAGATCTCGCTGAACGGTTCGCCAGGAAGAGCATATCGATCGATAGCACCAAATCGAGAAATGGTGCACCAAATGCAGGGGTGGAGTTATTCCCCTCGAATGGAAGCGGTGGCGGGTTGAGCATCAAAGGCGCTTCTGAAGGACTGAGTATCAAAGGATCCGGCGGATTGAGCATCAAGGGAAGAGCACTTGAAGTAAAAGAGCTGTTCCCAAATCAGTACCAGAGAACCGGTTCCGGGAGGAACGAAGGCAAGGAGTTATTCGACGAGCCAGTCAGGGAGAAAAGGGTGAGACGACGGGCGGGAGATTTATTCGATTGAACAGGCAGACAGTGAGGCATAAGGACAATAGGTGCAAAGTTGGGGAGGACCTGAAGTGGTGGCACTGAGGTGTCGTTCGAGAGTGCCAAGATCGCCGTTTGACGGACGACGCACGACGACTTCTGGATACCAGTTGTGGCTTGAAGTTCTAATCCTGCGGTCCCCCGTTCGGAACGGTCACAGAAAGTCGGTGTGTCTGGGCTCAAGTCGAACTGCTGTGAGCTGAACAAAAAATGCATGGGCAAAGGTGATTGCTCAAGCAAGACAGGGGCCGACGGGCGGCTGAGGCGACGGCGAGCGATTGGCTCTCACTCTGTAGCTGAGATAGATACCCACCCGCCTTCGTTAATCGAAAACATACGAACCATGAAGAAAAGTTGCGCACGATCAGAGAATACACTCATTAACAGGTTAGGGTGGAAACAGCATCCTTTTTCTTTAAGGCCAAGGCTCTAGTACAGTATATGGGTTGCACAGCAGATAGAGAACATTCATAGGTAGCTCCAGCGACTCCCAAGTCAAGCTCCGGGCAGCCAATCCCTGAAAGAGGTCTAGTGCCCATCAGTATGGGTGCGGCGGTCCCGGGCTTTCCAGCCTCGTCCAGCCTCGTCGAAATGTTGCTCCGCACCAAGCCTGGGTTGGTTTCGCGGGGGGAGCTTCGTCGGTAGGCAACTCGCATGGTCGCGGGGCTGCGGTGAATCTAAATCACCTCCGTCCCACTCGAACTGGATCCTGTGCTTTGGGCATGGGATCTTCATAATTCTCGTCAGCAGCGTCTAAGTGTCTGTGGTTCACCATCCGACCATGACCACTCGAGTGCCTGCTGCGCTAAAGGCAGCCGACATCAATCGCTTCGCCCACCGTGCGGCTCAACTCGAGAAACCAAAACCTATAATAGCATACTGGTGTAGGCTTCGCAAGTCTTGATCGAACCGCGGTTGCTAACCTGAACATAGGCGACTACTGGATAGTCAACCAGATTTTGTCCAAAGGCCTACACAATGCGGACCAAGAGAGCCTGGCCTACACTACAGCCTTGATGGACAAGCTGGAACAGGTACGCCTCAGCTACCTCTCCAACCTGTTCCACTCGACCTAATGGAGTCACAGTTTAAAGCCGAACATGCGCAAGAGCCGGCCGTTACCGACGACGTGGTGGGCAAAGCCTACGTGGAACAGTTTGGGCTGGAGACATTCGAAAGAGCGGACAATGCGGTACGCGCGAACAAGGCCTCAAGGCAGACGGCAGATACCTTTCAGGCTTCAGCTACGTTTCTGGACCTATTGCAGATATGGGGCCCACTTGAACCCGAGACTGCAGCGAAGATCAAGTTCGCCAAATACCATGCGCTAAGGATAGCCAAAGCATTGAAAGCGGGTGAAGATCCAAACTTGTCCAACCCGAAGCCGCAGACACCAGTCGATGAAGCTCTGCCCGTACTCGACCCCAACGATGCCGAAGTGCAAGCGCTGGAGGGGCGCAGCGCCACGAAACCCAGGCAACCCTCTGTCGTCGAAGTTCCGGACGAAGCCGATAAGATCCAGAAAAGCCTTGCGCAAAGGTCTCTGATGGACGAATCGTTACATCCTTCGAGAGATCCCTCGGTGCCACCATCAATTACTAGGCAGCCTACCGTGACTGATGTTACCGACGAAGCGGATCGAATTCAGAGCACTCTCGCTAGACAGTCCTCCATCGATCAATCTCTTCACCCTTCAAGAGCACCTTCTGTACCCCCGGCAAACGATGTTTCTCCTCTCCCTGAACAAGACGCAACCGATTTCTATACCAATCCAACCGACGAGCGTTCGGAAATCTCACCCCTTGACCCACCGTCGGAGCGCAAGCCTTCAGTCGGAGGCAACTACTTCCCTGTCGTGCCGTCAGAACCAACCCTCCCTTCAGCGCCCACAACAATAGGCCCAGCACCACCGGACCTGCCCTCCACACCCACAGCACTGGGAAAAGTCAACACAGACCTACCACCAGCGCCGTCAGAACCGTCTGTGACATCAGCATCAGCACGTAGCGAGCTCGGCGCCGCCCTCAACGCACCCCCTGGCCGTCAATCGCCGCCTTTACCACCGCACCGCCACGGAACACTGCTCCCCCAAGTTCCGCCCGGCCAACCTCCTTCCCAGCTCCCACCGACCCTCCAGCCTCAACCTCATCAACCCCATCAGCCAATCAGCCCCCCTCAAGTCCGCCAAGCACGTGGTCCTGTCCCGCCCGTACCGCATATCCAGCAACAACCGCCACCAGTGATCGCCCCATCGCCCATTCATCCTCCTCCGCAACAGCCTGCCGCGGCTATAGCGCCCCTTCCCCAGCCAAGCAATGTGGTCATTGATGAGGAAGCCGTCATGAGAGCCCAGAAACACGCCCGATGGGCGATTTCGGCATTGAATTTCGAGGACGTGCCTACTGCGATCCGCGAATTGAGGGGCGCGTTGGCGAGTCTAGGCGCGACGTGATCCAGGGGTGTAGTCAAGTCTCTGCTTGTGAGACTGTGTGGAAATCGTCGAGTTAGCTGGGTGTTCCGGGCGCTCATCATTCCGGACCGTCAGTTTGGGTTGGTACCCCGTAGGCAATACGAGTAGCTATTTGGTAAGGAGAAGCAGCTGCAACAAACCATCAGGTGTTCCTCTGATAAATATCCACAAACTTGATGCAATCACCTTTGTCGAGCATTGCTCTGGCCAGACTCGTACCGTGCTTACCATCATTTTAGGATGATATTATTTCGCTACTCCTTCAAGCTCCCGTATTATTTCTGCTGATTATCGGTATATGTGGATTTGACCGCCGCCGCTTCTGCTGACGTTCGCTACCGCTCAAATTTCAACCGTCCCTTACAGCACTCCAAACGTCGTACTACTCCCTGAAAAACTTGCATTGATTAAATGTTAACTATATTAGATACCAAACTAGACCTAGTATTACAGGACGTCGGCAGCCATTGGCACAAATAAACGCCGAGCTTGGATCCAGTCTTATCGCCGAGCTGCTAAGGTTTGTATCAAATACCTCGTACCAAAGGCCGAGAACCGGACTGCATGTCTCGCTCTTGACAACAATTCTTTCCCTGTACAGTGTACACATCATAGACTCGCCATGATTTCAGGCGCGCCGGTGCGTCGAACAAGGGTTCGTCTTGTCCATTCGTGTATTCCCTGTCACAGGAGAAAGGTCAAGTGTGATAGAGCTCAGCCTTGTGCCAACTGCAGCACCCGGAGGCGAGAGTCCGAATGCCAGTATGGGACTCCCGCAAAAGCCGAGGCAGGTTCTGTTTCTACAGCCGTGGTTGTGGATAGCGACAAGACTTCTTCCGCGTCGAGGACTACTCGGTCTGAAGACAGTGCGCCATTGCAATTCGATTCTCGGTCGTCCACAATCGTTGGAGGGGCACCACAGGCCGGTGAAAGGGTGCACGGCAGAGATCGAGACACTCTCCAGCCCATGACGCCTGCTAGCTCATCGGGTGCGAGGAAAGGCTTGAGAGTCGAAGACAAGGCTCCAATGATGTTTGCGCGGCACAGCAGCGGGAAGGTCAAGTTCAAGGGTCCAACACACTGGTCTCTCTTGACTGTCGAGGTGAAAGATACGACCCCTGAGGCTCTCGAGTAGCAAGCTGACAACAGCTAGTTTGAAGAATTGGCGCCCTTCATATTTGGCAAGGAGCCATGCTTCGACCGCATCAGTCAGGAACTGCGGGCGCTGAAGGAATACTATCCCACGCGTGCGAATCGAAACTATCCATTTCGCAGCCCATCGACAAGACTTTGGACCAAGGAGCACATCCGCTCAATAATCCCGCCTCGGGATGTGGCTGAACGATATATCGAGAACTACCTCAACACGTTCGAAAAGACACATCGCATGCTGCACATCCCGACCTTCCGGGAAGAGGTGAAGCTCTTCTGGCGAGCGTCCTCGGCGTTCGATTACGAATGGTTGTCGCAATTTCTGATGATGCTGGCCCTTGGGTGTCCGAGGAATGAAAGACTTACAAATCCTCGACTTGTCGACTCCTTCCTGGATGGTGCCGAGGCGTACCTGATGCAATCACAATTCTTATCCAAACCGAACCTAACGTCTATACGGGTCATGGCCATCATGGTCATTGCAAAACAAATCGACATCGTCGCTTTCGACGATTCCGATGGCGTGTGGGCGTTTCTAGGTCTCGTGATTCGCCTGGCAATGTCCATTGGCTTGCATCGTGACCCCCGATGGTTCGATTCCATGTCACGATTTGAAGCAGAGATGCGCAAACGTATTTGGACAACTCTAATCTTTATGGACTCGCAAAACTCTCTAGAATCTGGCCAGCCACCACTCCTCCAAGCCGATGACCTCGACTGCCCTCCACCAGACGAATTTCGGGAGGAAGATCTGACAGAGGATTCCACTAGCGACGTGGCCTGTAACAGCTCGGATGAGGTCAACGAATCGGCATTCCAGAAAACCTTGGTGGGTTCGTTCCCGGACGTGTTGCGCATCATTCGCCTCGCACATCTTCCCCTCGATGACACAAAAAATCGCTACGTCCTCGACGCTGAAGCCAAGATCCGGGAGTTGCGCCGAACAGCCGGCAACATTTTTCGGACATACGCTGCGTGCGAGAAGTCCAGCGTTTTTGTCTGGAAACAGTTGCAGGGTATAACGCTGGAAATATTTTTTTGTCGGGTGCTTCTAGCCCTGCATCAACCATATTTCATGGCGCCCGATGCGGCCACGAGGTACCCAGATTCGTGCACAAGTGCGCTCGAATCCGCTCTGGCGATTCTGGTCCTCCAAAGAAGGCTGTACGATGAGACGGCAGATCCGATATCCATCGAGTGGTTTGCCGAATTGTTCAAAGGTGACTTTTTTGTCGCCGCACTCGTCGTCGCCGTGGGCATTCGGCGCAATAGCTTCAGTCTGGGGCAGAAGTCGTCTGGTCCAGATTGTCTTGCCGGGATCGACATAGCTTCTCAGACGCTTGACGTCTGTTGGTCCATCTGGGGTTCTAAGGTTGGTATATCTGTCCACCACTTTAAAGCACATCTTTTACTGGGCGTTGTGATCGCTGCAATAAAGTCGCCCCTTCCGGAAGCTCCATTGAGCCTAAGAATTCAAGAAGCGGCTGCCACAACCATTGCCACGGTGAAGGGAGCCATGTCGCGCAAGGACGACAAGGAAGTTCAACCAGGGACCGACCCTCTGAAGAGAAATCGGAATGATGGTATTATGCAAGATGTCACATTCATGAATACGAATATGAGCCACCCTCTTCGTGAGCAGGGCAATACAGAACGGTCGTTCCTTGTAAGTATGGCCCTGGGAAAGACAACGCTCGATATCAACGAGACAGAACACCCAAGACTGACTGACAGAGAGCTAGATGCCATTTTGTGACAGCAGCGTCAGTTCAGTTGGGTCTGAAGCCTCGCCATTATGCGGGTTCCTCTAATATTGCATCCTTTAATGCCTTGTCTATCAAATCTCCACAGTGCTCACATGCCACTCCTTTCGGCAACCGGATGACAGCAGCTTACAAAAGAAGAAAATTCCCCAATCCCCCAATCCCCCAACTCCACAATCGAGTTTCCAAAAGTGGTCAGCGTCTTCAAAGCCGAATCTGCTAGTCAATAGGGAGTGCTGTCTGTCGACTCGCGGATTCGAATTATGACGCATCGAAGCACGTTGGCCGTCATCCGAACCCAACCCAGACTCACACCCGCCATCCATGGCTCTTTGCGAATAAACACCTCGCGCAGAAAGTCAACGACGCCCCCACCATGAGCACGCTACCACTGAAGATGATTGCCTCATCGTATCCTTTGTATCGCGCGATCATGGCCCCAGAAATGGGAGTACCTGTTAGGCCTGCAAGGCCATACAACCCAAGTGCCATCCCGACATAACTGCCTATCTCTGTCGGGTGAGAACAGACTTCTGCGATCGTGGTGGGAAAGAGCGCAATCACAATTCCTGAGAATATGCCATAGAGGACAGCGAAGACGCAGATTGCCACCGTTGAGACCACTCGAAGCCAGCAGAAGACGAGAATGCCGCAAACGCAATTCCCCATGACCAGGAGATTGAAGCGACCAAGATAAGGTGCGGCGAATCCAGACAAGAGACGGCCAATGAGCGACCCCGAGTTGAGGATCGCAAGTGTGTAGATCGACAGGTCCAAATCCAAGCCTTTGGTTTGCGAGAACGAGGGCAAGAAGAAAAAGGGGGTAAAAATGCCCCACCAGCTGAAGAACATACCCGCCACCTGGATCGAGTACACCGGCTCTTTGAAAGCGTGGAGGAGGAAATATCTGCCTTTCCTCGGTGGCATTCTAGGCACGACGGTCGCGCATGCAACTAGGCACAGACCCAGGACGAGGAAGCCGACAATGCGCACCGCCCAGCCGAAACCCAGCGAGGTGTGATAGATGAGTCTGTTGAGCATCACTGGGAAAATGACGCCACCCAATGAGGAACCGGACGAGGCGATTCCCATGGCCAGCGCTCGTCGCTTATGGAAGTACTGCCCCATCACCGCGATAGCAGGCGCGTACGCAAGGCCATTGGCGAGACCACCAAGGACGCCCTGGGCGAGGATGAA
This sequence comes from Phialophora expanda, assembly GCA_016109585.1. Classification (NCBI taxonomy): domain Eukaryota; kingdom Fungi; phylum Ascomycota; class Eurotiomycetes; order Chaetothyriales; family Herpotrichiellaceae; genus Phialophora; species Phialophora expanda. The sequence continues at coordinate 1,045,285 of JADWPR010000010.1, forward strand.
CTGCCAATATTTCTTGCAAACGCTCGTGAGCATCACGGCGGCGACATATATGATGGAGAACGGCCATATCACAACCTATTGCGTCGTCAGAATCAGAATCATCCCAATAGTTGCAGTTCTCCCTCCTTGGTGGTGTGGCTAGACTCACCCTTGGGCCCCAGATGTCGGTGATGGGACCTGCGATGATGCCGGCAGCAAATTGAAAGAATACTTGCAGCGACCCGATCCATGATATGGTGGAGGGAGAGTATTCATGCAGGATTTCTCGGTGATAGTATGTCTCGTAGACACTATCCACCACGGCTTAGAGTTAGCCGGCTGTTCCTTCGAAAGAAACATTACAAAGGGTAAGGGACCGATCAATTGAACTCACCCAAAAGCATTGAGGTAGCCAAACGTGTAGATCATGATGCAGAAGCAACCCAGGACGACGAACCATGCTCTAGGGCCTCCTTCTGGATAGCTTGGAGCCGGCGCGGAGCTGTTGCGTGGTTCACCCTTGGATTCTGTTTGTTTTGCTTGTGTCATGGTAAGTATCTGCGATGTACGAGTGGTCATTCACAGATACGATGTTGGGGGACCTCGTGAAGAGTCATCCATCTGCTGGCATCCTCGAGGCTGATACTTATAACAACCGCAAACTTCTCATATTCCACCCAATGGCCTGCGCTGGCCGCGATCTTGACACCTGAAGTCATTTCGGTGGCAACAGTATGTGGAGCTCGAATCTATTGTTCGGCGTTTATTGTGGCCCCTACGACTGTTCACATCCAATATTTCTCCACCGGGTCCACTTGAGGCTTTCCTGCTGGTGTGAAAAGAACTTGGATGCCGTGACCGAACCTGAGTCGCGAAGGTCGGCTTATACTAGCAGGTAAAGGCCGGCGCTCTTGCCACTCTTCACCTCAAAGCCGCAATGCCAAATGTTCGTCCTATTGGGGAGTGATTCGAGGTCACAGACCCATGGTCCACGCAAGCATTCAGCAACAACGACCGACATTAGGCTCAAAACAGCAGAGTCGACGGGGTGCTGCTCACTGGGTCGACAGCCATTGTTGGCCTACCTGGTTGGTCTTGCACACGCAGGTCTACTACTCTGCTTCCCAGGTCCACCTCTGCATTGGATTCAATCAGAGCTCAACCAGAAAGACTAGGCCGAGACACCAGAAAAGACCGACTGATCAGAGAATGGCGAGGCAGAGATTGCTTCCGAGCAATCCTGGTTGCGAAATCGGACCAACAGATACCTGATATATTGGGATCGATAGGTACGACTCCGATCTGATAACCTGTCCGAATCTAATCTGAATCAATTGCAGTTCCCTATCTTGAAACAGTGAAAGAAGTCAAGCCTTTCTTGGACTACCATGTCAGGCTGCAAGGAGATACAAGGATCCAACTCATTGACCACTGTCGATGTGCCACCTGCTGTCGAGCCAACTCCCTCTTTCGACGATGAGAGGCGGCCGGGCATCCGGAAGATCGATGCCATCACCAGCCAGCTGAATCCATACAGCAGAGCCGTCCTATGTCTTGGTATTTTCATCTTGACAACGGTCTATTGCCTGGACGTGATGACAAGGCCGTCATACCAGGTAAAATAAATCCTTTATTTACCACGCACATGCGACTCTCGGCTGACTTTGGCGGACCAGGCTACTGCTACTGCGAGTTTCGACAAACATAGCCTCTTGGCCACCGTCAATGTTGTTCGCTCTGTCGTTGCTACTGCGATTCAGCCTGGCCTGGCCAAGGTGGCAGACGAGTTTGGACGGGTCGAGCTGATTTATTTCTCGATCATCTTCTATGTGACAGGTTCGGGCAGGCCCGTCGACCTACTCTCCCAAGAGACCTCAATAACAGAACCTCCCATAGGTACAATCGTTCAGGCATGTGCCAGGAACGTGGCCACCTTCTGTGCCGGGGCCGTTCTCTACCAGGTTGGATATACTTCAATCTTCCTGATGATGACTATTTTGGTATCCGACATATCATCCCTTCGAGACCGGATGTTCTACTCGACCATACCAAATATGTCATACATAGTAAGACAGTCGAAACCCACGTTGCAGTCTTGGGGCTGGTGCTGACCAGAGCGGCTCTTGTCCTAGATTGTCGTCTGGGTGAGCGGCTACGTTGTGTCAGGCATCCTCGATACTTCGACCTGGCGATGGGGCTTGGGCATGTGGGCTATTGTCTTTCCCGTCTGTTCAGTGCCGATCATCACGATCTTGACGATCCTGGATCGTCGCGCCACGGCGGCCACACGCCGCTGTGAGGACGGGCGATCGAGCGAAGACGCAAGCATGAAAGACCGTGTCGTAACCCTGTTCTGGAAGTTGGATGTGGTGGGAATGTTTCTTCTTGCCGCGGTGCTCTCATTGATTCTTACCCCTTTGACACTGGCCGGGGGGGTCTCTTCCACTTGGGGAACAGCCCACAGCATCACGCCGCTGGTGGTTGGTGTCGTTTGCATCCCTGTTTGGCTCCTGTGGGAGTCCAGGACCTCGTCCCCCATGTATCCGATCGAGGTAAATGATCCGAACCGCCAGAGCTCGTCCACAGATAGACCAAACGCATTGACACCTGGCAGATTTTGAAGAATCGCGGAGTTTGGGGCGGCGTCGGCATTGCCGTCAGCGTAAACATGTCGAACTATCTCCAAGCCGACTACCTCTACACCGTTCTCGTGGTCTCATTCGGCCAGTCTGTCGCCGTGGCGACTCGGGTGACCACGGTCTTCACCTTTGTCATTGGCGTCTGTGTCATCATTGTCGGCCTGATCGTGATCAGAACTCACCGCTTGAAACCCTTCATCTTAGGCGGAGCCGTGCTCTATCTCGTCGCCTTTGGGCTTTTGATCGAGTACCGTGGCGGACCACAAAGATCACAGATGATTGGGATGGTGGCTGCTCAAGTATTGCTTGGAGTTTGTAGGTTGTTCCATCAAAAGGGACTCACTATATGCAGTGCTTACTGTTGTCCATCTCTACAGCCGGAGCAGGGACCTCTTACCCGGCCCAGACAGCAATGCAAGCCGCGGCAAAGCCCGAAAGTGAGTGCGACCATCTTCCCATCATTCTTTCAAGTGATCGATGATCGAACCCAGTGACGATCCTAGGACGCGCAACCATGACTGCACTTTATGCCACTTGCTTCTACCTCGGTGGCGCCATCGGGCAATCTATCTCTGGCGCACTCTGGACACAGGTGCTGCCGGGCGAGCTACTCACCAGGTTGGGCGACTCGACGACGGCGTCGAGAGCCTATATGGATCCGTTCTCTTTCGTCTCCGAATACGCAATGGGTACACCGGAGAGGAGCGCTGTGGTGGAGGCATACAGGCACATCCAACTCCTGCTGTGCATCACCGGGCTGTGTCTGGCAACGCTGGTCTCCGTATTCGGGCTGTTTGTTCGGAACCAAAAGCTATCAGCTTCCGAATACTAGACATGTCCGGAAGATAAAATTATATAGGATCGCAGAGTTCGTTGGAACTGGTGCAATGGGCCAGCTGGATGAGCACGGTGGGTGGCACCAGCAACGGGAGAGTTGGAAGTTGAGCCAGGCGGTGCAGAGGGAGAAATTGGAGAAAGGAGATACATAGAAGCTACCTACCTCTTACATACCTCACCTTGCAAGACGTTTAAATCTGGCGAAATCTAGTTCGCTTTGTTTCGGTTCGTTCCGGATGGATTAGAACAAGTGTCCAAGATAAACCAGTGACCTCCTGCCATCATGGTGAGTCCACTACTGGCACACAGCTTATGCGGACTTCTCGGAGACGATAGTCCGAAATGCTCTCCTCGATGTCTGGGCCCCCTTAATACAGTAACATCGACTACGGCGTTAAGGGTGGGGCCACCAAGCCGGATCCAGAGGCATCACGAGTACCGAGTAGTCGAAGGGGTGACGAGGCTATATCTGCCAAAGGGCTTGGGGCAGTCAGTGTGCTTAGTCTGTTGTACAGTCCAGGTTGTCAAGTATTTCATGTGGTATACTTAATTGAGTCTATCGCTTCTTGGTCTGAAAGTCATAATTCACCTCCCATTTGACAGCGGTTTCCAAGTGTTGTACGCTTGGGTTCCTTCAAGGTCGCCGAGCTCGCGGGCTCAAATCGGATAAGAAGGTCGTCTTTACCACATACACAGATTCGTGGTCGAGGTACTCATCATCACCGGGGAATTCCAGTGTCCACGCTTCCACTCTTCCACTCTCCCAAGTTGGAGTGGACGGTGTACACACAGGGCCACAGAGGCAACGGGACCCTGGTGGACGCGAGAGTGAAAAAGGGTGAGGGCGAGCTGGGTGGACGGGTGAGAGGAGGATGAAGGCAGGGTGAGGTGCGGCGAGGTCAGCGGATATAAAAGCGGCGCACTCTGGGTGAGCCCGCGCGTGAGCTGCGAGCGTCTTCCCAATGTTTCTGCCGCCAAGCAGATACGAAGGTGAAAAGTCACAGTTATTTAGGCTTCTCATGTTATCTTGGTCCGACGAAGCTTGCGCTCACCGAGCACTCAAGGGGCTGTCCTATGCTCCGTAACGGAGACGGCGCTTTTGTGCCCTCTCCGCCGCTGGCCGTTTGTGCTCGCCTCGGCTCGCCTACTGTATTAATTAATTTTGGCCTATCACCAGCCATGAAACAACCTCAGTTTTGAATCGAACCTTCCCCGTACGGAGCACATCTACTCGACTCCTTCATCTCATTTCGCCTGGGACTGAGACAGGGCGCCACATCTCGCACGGTGAATTATGCTGCGCGACGCCCACGTGTTTTTCAGATTTGCCGAGGCCCGAAGTGCGCAATTTCGCTGCGTGGTCAAACACCAGCTGTTTGGAGCCAGATAGTCGAGCTTCATCTTCCCGGCTAACACTCTCGCTTCATCCGCACCATTGGGTTCCTCGATCCTGACCAGGTCACCATTGCGTAGTCCTTCGATCGATCTCCTTTGAGCCATGTCATCATCTTACTTCGAACGGCGCGACCATGCCACCTTTGCCTCTCTCGGGCAAATTCAAGCTTTTCCAAGCTCCTGCCGCATCTCGTGGTCAGCTTGGGAATTGTCGGCAACTTTATCGTTGGCATCTGGATCAGTGATTGTGTCAAGATAGCTGGCCGCCCGTTACAAGCAATATCAAGGGGGCCGTCGGAGCCGCGCGGTCAGGTGAGAGCGTGTATTGTCCTGTTGCCATATCACCGCCGGCACCAGGCCTCTCTTTATAAGGCAGGAGGGATCTCATTCTACTCTCTGCCTGTCCACGCTCGACAACCCTCTCATCTTGCAATCGTCCATTCGTTCTCCAGGTTCTGCGAACCCTTTTCGTTCTTTCACTTCGAATTGTTCAATTTCCACACTACAGGCAGGCTCCTGATTTGTTTACTCGTTCCCTGAACCGTTGCCATTCATTCAAGATCGATTGCTCTCGAGAGTGAAAATTTCTTCATATCCACTTCGAAAACATGAGGAACGAGATTGCCGCCGTGCTCCTCGTCGTCGGCTTGTCCACGGCCAGTCCATTTGCTCATCAGTCGCACAAGCGTGAAGTGCCCCAGGAGCATTCCCACAACCACTTTCTCGATCTCGTCCGCACGTCCCTCAATCTGAACAATCCCAAGCAGATTGCCGACCCAGTCTTTGGCCTCCTTGGAAATGCTGCAGCTGCAGGGGGTGCCGGACAAGTCACCGACCTCGATTGCTTACAGCAGGAGACGGCGGACCAAGCTTTCACAAATGCCAAACAAGCCGGCGACCTTGTCGGCATGGCTGGAGCGCTGGTGTACCGTGCGCTTGAAAGGAACACGGGTAGCGTGGGCCTGGCAAGTGTCCTTTGCACTGAAACTGCCACCAACCCTGAAATTGCCGCTATATCTCAGCACCAGGACCCTGCGTCCGCGAACGCCGCTTCCGTCAACAAGGGCATCACCCTGGCTCTGGCTCAACAATTGGCAGGTATTGGGGTTGACCCTTTGCTGGCCCTCGAGGCGGGAACCTTTGCTCCGGGTCAAGTAAGTCTGCCTATTACAGACGTTATAATGGTTACTAACATGTATCTAGATTGGTGACCCAACCGCTAAGGGCAACAGTTGTGACACTGCCGACGATGAACCTGGCTGTATCTTTAGCGAAAAACTCTTGGTATTTGATGCCACCGAGGAGGAAATCAGTTCCGCTGTTGCTGGAATCAGCCCAACCTTTACCGGGACTGGTGTGATAAGTGCTACGGATATTGATCTGGCTGGTCTTTCGGTTGCTTCGGGGGCTGGGGATGTTGCAGTATCCACGCCGGCTACTGCTGCTGCTGTGGTGACTTCTGCGACTGAATGCGGTGTCGTGTCCTCCACTGCCGCCCCAGCCAGTTCTTGCACAGTCATCACCACCACGGTGGCTGTGAATTCAGGCATGTCTACTGTGGTGACCAGTGCCACTGCTGCTAGTACAACTGCCGTTGCTGGATCTGGTAAGCTCTCAGAACACCTGTCGCTCTGAGCTGCTTTGCTGACCACTATAAAGGCGTCAACATCCAATCATTCACCGGTACCCTAGGTGGCGCGCCTCCTCCAGTTGTCTCCGGGACTGGTGATCGTCCCTTCACCGTCAACGGCGACACCTTCGTGAATGCCGCTGCCGCACTCCAACGCTCATGCTCCGTCCAGCACAACGCCTGCTCGGACGCCGCCAACAGCGGTGCCCTTGCTGGTGGCCAGCAGCAATGCGAGACCCAAGAGGACGAATGTAACACTTTTGATGGGTTGACCAAGAAGCACAAACGCGCACTGGACTTCGGCAGCTGCGGCAACCCGACTATTCTGTTCGAAGCTGGACTCGACGGCCGCAACACCGAAGCATTTATCGCTGAGGACCAGACTGATTACAACCACGGCTCTGCTTTGAACATTGCAGTGATAGCGGGATTCATCTGTCAGAGACTTGGATCGCCTTGCAACGCGCCAGCGGACGTACAAGCGAGTTGCACAAGCGCGAGTGCGCAAGCAGTCGCGACCAGCCAGAACCAGGCGGCTGCTGATGTGTTCAACAGTATATTGGGTGTTGGGTCTGGGGGTGGAGCACAAGTGACAAGTGTCGCAGCAGCTGTGTCTACTTCGCCCGCAGCGACGGTTCTGACTATCACGACTTGTGCATGAATGTACGAGGCTCTTGTTGCCGGTAAAAGGTAGCTTAAGTCTCCGATATCTGCGCAAGTTAACATGACCGCGCCCGAGGGCTCTAGCAGGGGCAGCGACGAGACAAGGCATTCCGCCTCGAACCTCCCCAATCAGATAGCACGCATACGTACAGAGTATGAATACTCATATAAGAAAGACTCGGGAGCTCCATTACCGAGTAATGTCGGCTCTCTTGAGGTCAGTTTGAGAAGATGTGCGATCCTGCCCCTTTCCGGATCCGGCAGCCATCCAACAATGAGACGTCCAAGCTTGACTCACTTTCCCTTCACTGCCTTCACTGCCTTCACTGCCTTCACGCGATCTGCGGCAGCAAGCGTGGAGACAAACTGCCTCGCACTTTCCACCTCAGACCACACATCGCTGCTCTCTGAGTGTCACCACATGCATCCCAGCACAAGTTTCTCCCAAAGCCAACATGGGTAAGGCCAACTCCAATCAGCTCTACATCAACTACGGTACTCAAACCTACTGCTGCCGCTCTTGCGATCGATACTTCAGCACCGCCAACGGCGCCTTGAATCACTGCCGACATGCTCAAGCCCACCAAGGCGAATGGTGCGAGCGATGCGAGCAACTGTTCGTCTCGCCTGCGGCGCGCCACGCTCACATCGCTGCCTCCCTACATCACCACCTGTGCGACCCCTGTGAGCTAGACTACAGCACCGCCAAAGGCCTCGAGGACCATGACGTTGACGTCCACAACATGTGTAGCGACTGTGGCAGATTTTTCGGCGACGCAAATCAACTTCAGCAGGTAAATTGAACCTCACCCTCACTTTCCCGCCAGATGGTCCCGCGCCGATGGCAACCTGACCTGACCTGACCTGACCTAACCGTTGTGGCTTACAGCACAAACGTACACATCTACCCGCCCATATCGAATGTCTAGGCTGCGACCGTGAGTTCTCCGAGTTCGCAGCCATGATGATCCACTTGGAGTCTGGCGCCTGTGCCAGCAACACTGATCTCGGCGACATCAACAATTGGATCTTCGACAGCTACCTGTGCCGCGCTCTCACCAATGATTTTGGGGATTATTACAAGTATCGGTGTCCCGACTGTGACGTTAATTTCCGATTCGTCAGTGGATTGTGTCAGCATGTTGCGACTGATGCGTGCGATCAGGATCCGGATGAGGTTTTTGACACCGTTGAGGACGCTATTGCATGCAATCTCTAGGTGTAGTGTTGAGACTGTCTTGTGGTGCATAAGGAGTCTGTTCGGGGTTGCGTTGAGCCGTGTATGCGAGCATGGAGTCCCAGTTTGGAAGGTTACGAAACGGGGGCCTTCCATGATCAGCTTCTTGGTTGACTGTTGCCTTTTGCCTACAGAGAAGCTTTGTGTCCAGAGCCATGATATTAGAAGCTTCAGGTGAAGTCCAGAAGGATCCTCAATAGCCAGGGCGATCCTGATGGGCAAGCGTATCTGCAGGGCTGTTGGTTTGACGGATCTTTGTGCAGCGGGAGGCAGTGATGGCAAGTACTTTGACCATAACAAGACCATGTTGGGGATACTGGTGCAGGATCTGAATATGCCGCGTGGGCACGTCCCTCAGACTCGACACACACCGACGCTGTAGACCTGCAAATGATCATCGGGCTTCAGAATTAAATCAACCAGTGACTGACTCGGAAGGCTCATAACTTCGAGGCATAGCTGTCCAGTCCTGCTTTCCGCAGTGTGTCCCGGGCCTGTCAAAGTTAGTCCTAGCCATACTTCCACAACCAGGTCCAGAACTCTCACCTCTTTGATGGCGTCGTACTGCCCCAGCCAGTTGTCAAACTCATGTGAGAGTGGATGAGCTTCGCAATTTCTCTCACGCAGCAGCTTCGACTGCTTGTTCGTCGCGCGCCGCAAAGCGGCATCCCTCTTTTGCTGCATCTTGCCGTCAGGCAGGCCCCATGCGACTCCGGTATACTTGGCCCGTCTGTGGCAGCGATCTGTACGTGGTTTCCGCAGTTGCTGATACATCTTGGCCAATACCTGTATTCGTTCGCCGTCGAGCGGGGAGATGTTGCGAAACAGTTCAGCAAGCACGGCAGCATCTTCAACACACAGGCCTGCGCCTTCTCCAGCGTACGGCACCATGGCGTGCACAGCGTCTCCAGCTAAAATCACACGACCGTTCTGACTGACCCAAGTCGGCGCAACGCATTCAACGAGCCTCCACTTCCAGGCGCCTTTGCCTAAGCTCAAGGCTTCCGGGATGATGCCAGCGAACTCTTTATACCGCTCTCGCAGATAAGTCATATCTGGGACGAAGGTATACCATCTTTCAGGATTCATGTCTTTGTCCCATCCAAAATTTGTTATCCAGAACTGCAGGTCGAGAATCTTCCGTGAGGGTACCGGGCTCACGAAGATGCCTGTACCAGGACCCAAGGTGATAGTGGCACGAGGGTCGCTGATGATCTGTCTTGCTGTGTGGCTCTTCAAATCGGAGAAAGGAAGCTGCATTTGGAAGGCGCATTCTGGTCGAAGCTCGACTTTGGTCGAGGGAAACAAGGACTGTCGAACCTTCGATCTGATACCGTCCGCGCCGATGACCAGGTCTGCCCGGATCTTAATACCGTCTTTCAGCAACAGTGCCGGTAGCGATGCATCCACTCCTGTGATATCCTTGCCGAAACGCACTCGCACTCCGGCAGCCAGTGCCTTCGCAAGCATCTCTCGCCGGAAATCCGACCTGAGCACGTACATCTGATAACCGATGGCCGGCTCAACGACTCCCAAGGTCTCGGCCGTGCTGTATCGTCTCATGACGACACCACCACTGACATGGGCGACGTTCGATATATCAATGCCCCAGGTATCCAAGACGCGCATCGCGTTGGGCTGGAGTTGGATGCCCGCGCCGCCTTCATTGGCGAAGACTTCTTCGGTTTTGCGCTCGTAGACGTCGACAGAGTGGCCGTACCGGGCGAGTGCAAAGGCGGTCACCAGGCCAGTGAGACCGGCTCCTGCGATGGCGACGTTGAGCATGGCAGCGAAAGGTCAATACAGCACGAGGGGGAAATGTATGAGACGGTGAAGTAGATCAGTGCTAAATGCTCGGCTCGGATATAAACCTCGAGAGCGACATACAATAAGGAGTAAACATTATAGAAATGAACGGCGACTGTTCTCGCAACTCTGCTTTCAAGGACGCCTGAGATGATGAGGCTTGGGCGAGGCCCTGATGCTTACATCCAGCGCACAGTTCGGCCGACTGGCAGGCCGTAAGCAGATGGACTCTCACCAACACGCAAAGCTCTCGAGGCTGATGGACAGGGGAATAAGCCTAAACGTTTAGCTGCTCACGAACATGAAGCATACGATACATCGACTCTCACCGTGCCATCGCCGAGGGGTCGTATTGCGGCCGAGTCTCCCGAGTACCTTCGCCGGTGGGAGTGATGCCCAAGACGTCGTTCAGTACTCTCAGAACTGTCCGCCGGAGCACCTACACCTACACATCGAACGAACAAAGGCACTACAGATTCCGAGATTCTGCGAAATGGACAAAGCTGGCCCAATACTAAATGAAACCTTCTTTGTCCGGAGATCAGCCGACCAACAACGAGATTTCTCTCCGACACGATTTTGATTGACATGCCAAACTGCGAACCAACTTCTGTGAACTTCCTGCAGCTCACGACAACGCTCTCTTTCACCTTGGCCGCGTTTACAGTGGTGACAACCCTCTTGCCCTCCAAGATGCGCCCTTGAGTGCTTTTGCCCGTGGCCTTCTCTCTCCTCCGTGTTCGAATCTCCCAGTCACGATGGCCACAGCAGTTGGTACGCGATCAGCACCGGCGTTGCTCACTCGTTCCTTTACAATCACCCCTTCTCATATGAACCACCGTGCGGGCAAATCCTCTCGTCACGATCCAGCCCTTACTTACCGTGTCTTTCTAGACCTGCACCGGAACATTCGCCGAAGTCTCGACCCTTACAAGTACCCGGTCAGGACCGTTCACTCCACACCACGACGTGTTTCCGCCCGCGCCTCAGATTTAGCGTCTCAGTCTTCCATTCCTCATATATCGCTACATATCGCAGCTTCCTCGAGCGGAAAGGGTCGAAAGTACCGCCCCGAACTAAGTACCTATGAGTACATTCCCAGCAACGAGGATGGGCTGGGGCTGCAACGTGGGTCAACGCTTGATGAGAAGAGAGTACGGCGTCCAGATAGTGGCCAGGACGCATACTTTGTTGCCCGTGTAGGGCGCGACTCCGACGCCACAGCCTTTGCGATCGCGGATGGCGTGGGTGGCTGGTCCGAACATGGCATTGACCCGGCGGACTTCTCGCACGGCCTGTGCAGCTACATGGCGGAGACGGCGCTGTCATGGTCTGGAGATGAACGGCTTGGTCCGAAACAGCTGCTGGAGATAGGCTATCAGAAGACAATCCGGGACCCCACAATCAAAGCCGGCGGAACCACTGCGTGCGTCGCAGTGACAGACGGCGACGGGCGCATGCGAATTGCAAATCTAGGGGACTCGGGTTTCCTCCAACTCCGCCTCGGCACCGTCCACCACTACTCGAACCCGCAAACGCACGCCTTCAATACTCCTTATCAAATGTCCCTCACGCCGCCGGAGATCCTCGCTCAAGCAATGATCTTTGGCGGGTTACCTCTAAACGACAAGCCCGACCGCGCCGACCTGGCGGACCACATGCTCCGACACGGTGACGTGCTTGTTCTGGCGACGGACGGCGTGTGGGATAATCTCAACTCCCAAGACATTCTGTCCATCGTATCGCATCACATGCGCGCGACGGGCGCGTGGCTCAGATCCGACGATCAAGGCTACGTGATTTCTCCTGTCCTGTCGGAACTCGTGGACCTGGATTTGGCGCCTCGGAAACACAAGCTAAGGATATCTGAAACAGTGGACATCACAACGCAGCAGTTTCCCTTGGCCACCGGATCATTACAAAGTGTCCTGGCGGCAGCTATTGTCGGCGAAGCAAAGAACGCAAGCCTGTCCAGTAAAAGAGACGGCCCGTTTGCGAAGGAGATGCAGAAGCAGTTTCCCTATGATCCGTGGCATGGCGGGAAAGTGGACGACATCTCCGCGCTGGTCATTGTAGCTGTTGATCAGAGCAAGTCCAACAAAGGGACCGGTCGGCTTAAGGCGAAGCTGTGAGCACAGCATCGCTGCATCACCGGGCTCATCGTGGCTGCGGAAGCTGAGGATTAGAATCAAAGACACCGGATGCTTCCGACCAACCGACTTATCGGACAAACTCTTCACATTTGTATCACTATAGGATCGATTCCATGAGCTTTTAAATCAGCTGAGGCGTACGGAGCGCTACTGCATGAGCTATCGGACGATGGACCAGCGTTATGAATATTTTGGAGCAGAATACTTGCCCTTGACCGTGCGAGTACAACAGCCGGGAGCAAGGCAGACGAGTCCGTTTCGCGCTTCCCGCATAGACCATACACGATAGTGTAGTATAGTAGAGTACAGTACAGGTCACACCTATTCTATACTATTTTAGTCCCCCGGCACATGGAAGTGGTGCGCAGGCTCAACACTGATCACCGATCACTGAACACAGTATGCTTATGCTGATGCTTGCTGGACAGGGGTTTGAGGTCGGTCCACTGATTCTGCGCATGCTATCTTACATCCAGGCCAAGGCTGAGGACTTCGAACGGCTTGCTACCGACTGTAGTGATGCGAACCTCTGCCGCTGCCCCGCCATCTGTTTTTTTGGCCCGCCCGTTCATTTCTCTCGGATTCACATTATGGCTGTCACTATGCCGCCATGCTGGATACGCAAACCCGGGTTAGCGAATGAAATCCGTCAAAGACCTTGGCATGATATGCCCCTTTGTCTTGGAGGGGAACAAAGCAAAGCAAAGCAAGGGAGTGGAATGGTGCAGGCTTACTTGATCCTAATGGTCTTGGGTTCCAAGTACGCCTTGAGACCCTCTTCGCCCAGCTCGCGGCCGGTGCCGGATTGTTTCATGCCGCCAAACGGGACTTGCACGTCGGGCAAGTACATCCCGTTGATGCCGATACCGCCGGCTTCGAGGGCAGAGGCGACGCGGAGGCCGCGCGAGAGGTTGGTGGTGTAGATTCCCGCTTCGGAGTGTGTTAGCTTTAGCTGCCCAATGGGAAATGGAAGGGGACAGCTAGGACAAGGACATTAAAAAGGGGGGGAGGGCAGGCCACTTACCAGCCAAGCCGTAGGTCGAGTCGTTGGCAAGCTCAATGGCTTCCTCCTCGGTCTTGAACGTCTTGAAACTCAGCACTGGGCCAAAGATCTCTTCGTTCCAGATCCGGCTCCCCTGTTTGGGGTTGACGAAGATGGTCGGCTCGACGATGAATCCCTTGTCACCTTTTCTCGACCCGCCGGTGACGAGTTCCGCGTCTCCCTTGCCGATGTCGATGTATCCCATGACTCGCTCGTATTGAGCTTTGTCGACCACCGGCCCGTGCATGGTGGTAGGTTCTAGTGGATTCGGACCCATGCCCTTGTTGACGGTTTCGAACTGCTGCTTGACGGCCTCGATGAACTTCGGGGCAAAGTCCTCCTGGACGAGGACGCGGGACGCGGCAGTGCAGATTTGTCCGGAGTTGAACAGGAAGCCCTGGCCAATGGACCCGACGGTGACTTCGAGTGGTGCGTCGTTGAAGACAATGGCAGGCGATTTCCCGCCCAGTTCCAACGTGACGCGTTTGAGGTTGGATCTTGCGGCCGCCTGTTGCACGGCGCGCCCGCCAGCGACGGAGCCCGTGAAGCTGATCTTCGCAATGTCGGGGTGTGACGCCAGGAAGGAGCCGGTGTCTCGTCCGCCGGTGAGGAATTGGACCACGCCATCGGGGAAGCCTGCTTCTTTGTACAGAGGAGCCAGGCCGAGGAGGCCGAGAGGCGACTTCTCCGAGCCTTTGAAGATGAAGGTGCAGCCCGTGGCCAGGGCCGGGGCAATCTTCCACCCCACGTACAGGAAGGTGGCATTCCACGACGAAATCCCGGCGCAGACGCCGACGGGCTCGTACCGCACGATCCTGTAACTGCCACCGTCTTCGGGAAAGGTTTTGCCGGCGATCTTGTCCGCCCAGCCGGCGTAGTAGCGGTAGACGGAGGCCATGTGTGGGAGGTCGAAACCCTTGATCATCGAGATTGGCCGTCCTGTGGGCAGCGATTCCAGAAGAGCCAATCTGTCGATGTTTTGTTCGACGAGGTCGGCGAATTTCAACATTGCTGCAGCCCTTTGAGCGCCGGTGAATGTCTTCCACGGGCCCTTCTTGACGGCCGCGAGGGAGGCCGCCACGGCGGCGTCGACATCCGCACTGTTGGCCACGTGGACGTCCTCGGCCACGATGGATTCATCCCAGGGGTTCGTCAGGGTGATGCGGTCGGAGCCTTGCGAAGGAACGAAGTCACCGTTGATGTAGAGTTTGTTGTTGAACTGCCCCGAAGAGAGCGCCATCTTGATTGTCCTGGGAGACGATTGTTGGGTTCTTTGCAAGGTATGGAGAATCGGACGTGGAAGACTGACTCGGGCATTGTGACCCGCTGGCGGTCTGCTCTGGCTTTATACCTGTTTCTTCTGCTGCATCTAACGTCTTTCTGTCCTCCGTCTACAGCACGGACGAAACAATCGCCATGTGAAACTTCACTCACCCAAGCAAATCAGAGGACGCAGGAGAGGTACTCCATCAGTCAGCGCTAGAACCGTGCAAGCACTGCCATACCCGGCGCAGAAGTCGTATATTTCTCGGATGAGACATTTGTTTGCCTAACACGGTGCCCAGGCAGCTACTACCCCTTGAAGAGGAGGCTTCCGAGGAAAAGTACTCAGGTTGGCTGATGGGGGAAATAGTCACGGTCGTATCGCCATTTCTACTTGGGCCACAAGCAGCTGTGCTGGCTGCCGGATGCCAAACCCGCTGCTTATGTCCTAGGTCAGGCGATAGAGCTTCGGCCTATGAAATTCGTCGATTACAGCGAGCATTGCCGTTTGGAACTCGGCGGATCTCTGTGTGGTTGGCCGCAGAACGTTGAAGATGCACGGTTGCGCGGGACATATTCCGTCTGTTCTTTCTCAGGAGCGCGTTAGGTCAGCGACGATTCGGATTGCCACGAGTCACAACGACAGAGCCTGATGCGTAGGGCATGTCAGCATCCCCAAAGAGGAATACCGTAAGACCTCCATACAAGTATCATCTGCTATACGGATAGTGCTGTAGGATATTTATAGGGTCTGCTGAAACCTCGACATTTATATGGGAGCTAAGTCCAATCCTCCCTACCCTGCAAGCAATGTTCTGGTCTAATGTCGATTGTTGGTGGTATACCTGGACAATAGGCGCTGGATTCTTAGTCACCATTGAAATAGTGGAAAAGCCTCAGTCATTACTACCTAAAGGGGTCTGACAGCCCGAACCGGCTGCCCCGGGCATACGCGTACCGTCGCCTTAAGATACTACGTGCACCTGATGAGGGCGACAGGCTTGAATTGCCCCGATTTGTCTCCGAGCATGTTTGGCACGTGACATGCCACCGCCACTGCTACGGGCGAGCACAGGGACTCAAGGGACTGTTCGGAATCTTCGATCTAGCCCACGGCGTCCACATTCTCATCTCTTGCAATCCCCCTCGTGCAAATCCCTAGGCATGGATTTGGATTTCCGAGTTTTATGTCGGGCCGATCTCGCAGCCGGGGCGAAATGCGGTGAAATTGGGGTTGCCTCGCGGGGTTTCATGCACTGCAACCGTCGGGATCTCCGACGGAAGGTACTCAACTTCCAGGAATACTAAAGCGTCCTGTATTCCCACACATGGCCAAGCAAGACAGTCACGATCAAGCCAAGCCAACATGGCCTCCGTAACAACGACCGTCCCGGTGACGGCCACGCTGAGAGCGGTTGGTGT
Organism: Phialophora expanda; assembly: GCA_016109585.1. NCBI lineage: Eukaryota > Fungi > Ascomycota > Eurotiomycetes > Chaetothyriales > Herpotrichiellaceae > Phialophora > Phialophora expanda. The sequence continues at coordinate 1,061,351 of JADWPR010000010.1, forward strand.
GGAAAATTCACCCCGGAATGGCATGGCCGCGCGTTCGCCACCATCGACGTATTGGACCATTGACGGTTTGTTGCGAAAACATGCTTCTGAGGAAGGCGATATACCTATGCTCGGATACCCTGCCACCGGTGCGTCGGATTATGAGGTGCACACTGTCAAGACCATAGACAGATATACGGATGCGGCTTGTTGGTGGTATCAAAAGCAGGGATTGCAACCAGCAGTAAGGCCGAAGCGATCAATTGACCATTCGAGGCCGCTCTGACCGTTCTAGGATCCTGAATTGGACAAAGCACCAGTGGTTGCTCTCCTCACCCACTCCTGCCTGGATGCAATCATATCATTTTTCGCCCTCAATAGACTAGGATGGGCTGTTCTCTTCCTTTCAACCAGGCTAACTGCCCCGGCCTACGCCAGCCTGATGAGATTGGCAGACTGTACAACCATCGTGGCCTCTCCAACATATGATACTGTCATAGAGGAGATGAGGTCTGAATTACACATGAGATCGTTACCACGAATCAACCAGGAAGATTACCGTCTGACCGCCGACGTCCCCAGATTTTTCCGGCATTGTGACAACGAAAAGGAGTCGAAGAAAGTCGCCTGGATCATCCACTCTTCCGGCTCGACGGGTTTCCCAAAGCCGATCTTCATCACCAATTTTGGCTGTCTGGCCAACTGGCAGAAAGGCTTAGGCTTCAGATCGTTTACCGTCTCTCCGCTGTTCCATTCCCATGCTCTTATGGAATTTGGCAGAGCAATCTACGCGAAGAGGCCGATGTTCTTTGGTAATCACCAATTGCCCGTCACTAGGCAGAATCTGCTCGAAGCGTTGAGGGCCGCGAAGCCGGAAATGGTTTGTGCTGTTCCTTATGTGCTCAAGCTTCTAGCTGAGAAGGAAGAAGGAATTGCTGAGCTTGCAAAGGCCAAGATTGTCATGTATGGCGGCAGTGCTTGTCCTGATCCCCTGGGAGACGAGCTAGTCTCCAAAGGAGTATTTCTGGCAGGGAACTATGGAGCCACAGAGACCGGGTTCATTATGAACTCTTTCCGACAACCGGGAGACAACGAATGGAATTACCTACGACTTCACAAGCCAGTAGCCAACCACGTCTTAATGGACGAAATCTCCCCCGGTATCTTCGAATGTGTTGCATTACATGGGTTGCCTTCCAAAGTAGCTGTCAACACTGACAATCCGCCAAATGCGTTCCGGACGAAGGACCTGTTTATGCGACATCCCGATCCTATGAAATCGAACTACTGGAAGTATGTCAGTAGACTTGACGATCGACTGACGCTGGTCAATGGCGAAAAAGTCCTCCCCATACCCATCGAAGGCCATATCCGGAAGAGCGAGCTGATCAAGGAAGTTGCTGTCTTCGGCGCTGGGAGGACAGTACCAGGCGCTATCATCTTCAGAAGCGAGCAGTCAGCAAACCTGAATGACGGCGACTTTCTGGACAGGATCTGGCCTCAGATCGAAGAAGCCAACAGGCAGGCCGAGACATTTTCACGCATCCCCCGAGATATGGTTATCGTTCGACCAGCAAATGAGGTCTATCCTCGAACGGACAAAGGCACCATCATCCGAGCCCAGCTATATGCGCAGTACGAGGCCATAATCAAACAAGCATACAACAGCTTCGAGGCAGGTGCAACAGGAACGAGCGGCCATCTCCTGCAACTCGACATTCCGCAGCTGGAAGACTACCTCATGTTGAAGTTCCGCCGCGATCTCGATACCCCTCTCGAGTCTGTAGACGCAGATATCTTCTCCGCTGGCGTCGACAGCCTCCAGACAACTCGTATCTGGAACATGATTAAGAAAGAGCTCGACCTCGGCGGAAACCAGGCCAAACTCTCGCAGAATATTGTTTTTGAGAAGGGCACAGTTCGTTTGTTGGCACGACACCTGTACAACTTGCGACTGGGCATCGAAGATGCAGACTCGGATCCGAACCAAGCCGAGATCAAGATCATGCAAGACTTGATAGAGAAATACTCCAAGTTTACGCCGCATAATCCACCAGACAACCCCACTGTAGTCAGCAAGAAGACCGTCCTGCTTACGGGCGTCACTGGTGGTCTGGGATCGGTTCTCCTATCGAATCTGCTGAAACGTGGAGATATTAGCAGGATATACTGCTTGGTCCGTGCCTCCTCACCCTCTGCTGCGCATGCTCGCGTCATGTCGGCCTTGAGGTCACGAGAGCTTCTTCACGGTTCTCTGCAGGGATGGGAAGCGAAGATTGTCGCCCTCCCCGCTGACCTCAGCCTACCTACGCTTGGCATAGAGCCAAATACACTTCAAGATATGCTAAGCCGTCTAACACATATCATTCACAGCGCCTGGGCGGTCAACTTCAACCTCCCCCTCCTTTCCTTTGAACCACAGCACGTCCGCGGCGTGTACAATCTACTGGAGCACGTCGCGCTGCGGACCTCGCACAGTCAACCAGCCAAGTTCTATTTCTGTTCCAGTGTGTCTGCGGCAAGCGGAACACCTAAGCCTGCGACAATCGCTGAGACACAAGCCGTGGATCTTTCACATGCGCAGCGTATGGGCTATGGCCGCAGTAAGCTTGTCGCGGAGCATATCACTCATATTGCTATGAAGAGCACAGGATGCATGGCCAGGGTTTTGCGTGTCGGACAGTTGGCTGGTGACACGAGACAAGCTGTGTGGAATGATACGGAGGCCATCGCGCTGATGATAAGGTCTGCGTTACCTGAGAGTGCGGGATGTCTGCCACTGCTGGATGAAAGACCCAGTTGGTTGCCTGTGGATCGGGCGGCTGAGGTGATCGAGCAGTTGGCGATTCCCGAGGTAGATATTGAATCGCCCGAGAATGAGGACAGTCAAATGGTCAAGGGAGACGCAGGTCTGGTCTATCATGTGCTCAATCCGAAGACGTTCAGTTTCGGGAAGCAATTGATACCGATGTTGCAACGACATCCCGTTTTTCCGAGGTTTGACGTCGTGCACCCAAGAATCTGGCTGGATCGGCTCAGAGCAAGTGACGGCGATGTGAGAAGGAACCCCAGTCGGAAGTTGATTGAGTACTGGGAAGGGAAGTACGGGCACATTGAGGAAAAGCAAGAGCAGAGCGTGGATGCACAGATGGGTGAGGTAGAGCAGGATACAGAGAAGGGATTGAAGTTTGAGACGGCACGGACCATTGGAGATAGCAGTGTTCTTGGGAATGTTGAAGACCCAGTGAGTGATGGACTGATGGAGAGGATTGTGGATGTTTGGATGCGGAAATGGAGCGAGCAATACGGCCAAGTGTAGGGACATATACACATAACACAACGCTCCGCCGTAATTCGCATCTCATCACGTGACGCGTGGCTCAGGTCGTCGAAGCGAAACTACACGGTTCTTGTTACTCTGTACTACACTGACGACTTACCCATGACTCCGGGCTGAAGCGTTCTAACATGGCTTCTCCCCAGCTCACTGGTACCCTGGCCTCAATTGGGGACCGTTCGAATGCCGAAAAGACACAGACATACACTGACCTGCTTCGCCAGTTGACTCTATCGCCGGCCAGTGAGCCGGAAGAACGTGTCGCGAACCTAACAGCCTACTTTGACTCGCTCTTCGCGTCTTCTCTCGGGATCATCGCTATTCGTCCTCTCGTGGCCAACCTCATCGAAAGTCTAGCCTCAGGACCTGCTGAGATCAAGGTGGGAGTTGGGTCACACATCACCGAGGCGCTACAATCTCAGTTGGCTTCGTATGAGGAGCAGGATGCCCGAGTCAGGGAGATCCTCGCAGACGGTTATGAAGAGCAAGGAGATTACACGGCAGCTGCGAAGGCGCTGCAGGGGATCCATCTGGACACCACCCAGCGACAGGTGTCGAATCAGTTCAAAGTTGAACTCTGGATCCGCATTGTACGTTACTACCTGGAAGAAGACGACACGGTGGCGGCAGAGACGGTCTTGAACAAGATCAAGAATTTGGCGGCTGCGGCCCAAATCCTGAAGGATGCTCCTGCGCTGCGACTGCACTATCAATTGTCCCAAGCCCGGATCCTGGATTCCCGCAGGGACTTCCTGAATGCTTCAGCCGAGTACCTCGCGGTGTCGTACAATACCATGGTCGACGAGGCAGAGCGACGGATGATTCTCTCTGCTGCCATCAAGACAGCCATTCTTGCCCCAGCTGGACCTCAGCGCAGCCGGGTGCTGGCACGATTGTACAAGGATGAACGTTCGCCCGAGACGGCGCAGTACCGTATTCTGGAGAACATGTTCCTGGACCGTCTGCTGTCGCAAGGTGAAGTGGAGTCCTTCGCCTCTACGCTAGCCCCTCATCAGCTTGCGCAAACTGCCGATGGCGGTACCGTCTTGAGCACGGCTGTGATTGAGCACAACCTGCGTGCCACCAGCCTACTCTATGCAAACATCACGACCGCCTCTCTTGCTCGGCTGCTGGGTCTCGGGGATAGTACGAATCACTCTGCTGCTGAGATTGCCCAAGACTACGCCGCCAGAATGGTGGAGCAGGGCAGACTGCGTGGCCAGATTGATCAGATAGCTGGAGTCATCAATTTCGAGACCGTCGCCGGCGCTGAGCTGAGGGGTCCAGTCCGGGACCTACGTGAGTGGGATCTGAACGTCCAAGGGCTAGTGGAGGATGTTGAACGGGTGGCTGCTGGTGTTAGTGAGAGCTTTCCGGTAAGCAGCTCGTGCGACAGGTGTATGCCGTTTCGCCTAATATGCCGGCTGACTGATATGTTACGTAGGAGCTTGCCGCAGAACAAATGGTCCATGGATGATCTGGCTCCACAACTTCTGTGACGGTGTCTAGAAGGCTCTGGCACCATCAGCCTCACATACCACGTCCATTTGGGGGTCTGACAACTGCCTTAAACAGAGGAGCCGATGGTTTGATGGAGTCAGACGAAAACAGCAGTAAACCAGTTGCGAAGCGGGCGAGCCTCGGCATTATGGAAGGCTGTCAAACGCGGTACATTCGCAGTCTCTCGTACAGCCAGGCCGTCATATCCATGCTCGTGCCCCGAGAAGCTCGCCGAACCTCACATCCGAAATCTGGGGCACTGACGGGCATCGATTGGTGGATGCATGGTTCGTTTTCGGATGATGGAATCTCGCGCCAGGCTCTGAGGGCTTCTCCCCATGCCAAAGCCAGCTCGTGGGAGGGCGGAGAAAGACTGTAAGGCATGGACAGTTGCAACGGTGGCGGATTGGCCGGTCATGCGCATGGCGGGGTATCGTCAGCTCCTCAGCGCTCCACGACTGGCCCCGGCGCCCTCTTAGCTAAGAGGGGATGGCCTGGAGCAACTCACTAATCAGCGCCCTGCGATTGCTCCAATTCACTTCCCGTCTTCAACTTCCGATCTGTGCCAGCTTGATCCGTCGACCATCACCGCGCCTTCGTAGGCCCGCCGCACGGGGCTTCGTCCATCGGGGCACCGACACGACCTCCTCCTGGCGTGTGCTGCTTGCAGAATGTATGTTCGACTGTGTGTGGTCTTTCTCCGGCTATGTGTTTATATATATTGACCTCGCCTCTCCGCTTCTGTGAATAGCAGTAGCCAGCAATAGCTTGAGTTTGTCTTGACTCGAAGGATCAATCACCCGCTCGTCCTTGCACCGACTGCATTCTTCCAGCCAGGTCTCTTCGCACATTGGGGTCACCAAGATGTCGCACAGCATCGTGGGTGCTTTGGCCTCGCCATGGGCGCTCTTGCTTGTTCCCATTCTTTATTACGTGCTTCCATACCTGCGGAATTGGAGTCTGTTAAAAGTGCCCGGCCCACTGCCGGCCGCTCTGTCGAATTTATGGCTGCTCTACCAAGCCCGGAGGGGACGACGATACAAGGCCGTTGATGAACTGCACAAGAAGTACGGCAAGGTGGTTCGGATTCAACCCAACCACGTGTCGATAGCAGACGACAGCGTCATTAACGCAATCTATGGACATGGCAATGGGTTCCTGAAGAGGTGAGCAACACGAGCAAATCCACCCCGTTGCACCGAGAACACCCTCTCATAGCGAGGTTCACGCAAACTAACATGTCCCCAGTGAATACTACGACGCCTTTGTGTCGATCCGCCGCGGGCTGTTCAACACCCGCGACCGCGCCGAACACACGCGCAAGCGCAAGGTCGTCTCCCACACCTTCAGCGCAAAGTCGATCGGGCAGTTCGAGCAATACATCCACGGCAACCTGGAGCTCTTTAACCAGAAATGGCGCGACATTGCCACCAACCGCAGCAACCCCTCGACCGGCTACGCCAGCATCGACTCGCTCCACTGGTTCAACTACCTCGCCTTCGACATCATCGGCGACCTCGCCTTCGGACAGCCCTTCGGCATGCTTGAGCGGGAGAAGGACTTCGCCGAGATCCGCAAATCGCCCGACGCGCCGCCCCAGACCGCAGCCGCCATTGAAGTGCTCAACCGCCGCGGCGAAGTCTCGGGCACGCTGGGCTGTCTCCCCGCCCTGAAGCCGTACGCCAAATACCTCCCCGACCCGTTCTTCAGCCAGGGCGTCGAGGCCGTCGAGAACCTCGCGGGAATCGCGATCGCGCGGGTCAAACAACGGCTCGAGAACCCCAACACCGACCGCGTCGACCTCCTCGCCCGTCTGATGGAGGGCAAGGACGCGCAGGGCCAGCGCCTGGGCCGCGAGGAACTCACTGCCGAGGCCCTTACGCAGCTGATCGCCGGCAGCGACACGACCAGCAACACGGCGTGCGCGATCCTGTACTACGTCGTGCGCACGCCGGGCGTGCTGTCCAAGCTGCAGGCCGAGCTCGACGCCGCCATCCCCGCCGGCGTGCCCCAGTACGAGCAGGTCCGGGACCTGCCCTACGTGGGGTGGGTCATCAACGAGACGATGCGCATCCACTCGACCAGCTCGCTGGGCCTGCCGCGGCTGACGCCCACGGCCACGCCCGACAACCCGCACCCCAAACCCGTCGAACTCCTCGGGTATACCTTCCCGCCGGGCACGGCGCTGTCTGTCCCCGCGTACACGATCCACCACAGCAAGGAGATCTGGGGCCCCGACGCGGACGAGTTCGTCCCGGAGCGGTGGAGCGACGAGCGCCTGACGGCCCGGCAGAAGGAGGCCTTCATCCCCTTCTCGACGGGCCCGCGCGCCTGCGTCGGCCGCAACGTCGCCGAGATGGAGCTCAAGTGCATGGTCGGCACCGTCTTCCGCAACTTCGAGTTCCGCGACGAGCACGTCGGCGAGATGGAGACGAGGGAGGGCTTCCTGCGCAAGCCCCTCGGGTTCAACGTGGGCATTCGCGTGCGGAGCAATGCCTAGATTCCCCGTCCGGTACAGATGAATGCATTATGCCGCTGCCGCCCTGGAGGGAAGGTCTATGACATGTCTAATGATGGATGAATGACATCTCATCTATATGTATCTATGTTTCGAGGAACGAAGTTTTTGACGCGATCAATCATCACACCTGGCGGATGGTAAGGAAGTGGGGCTGGATGGAAGGCCTCAACAATTGCATTGTCATTTCTTACTTAGTTTACGTTTGCGTTTTTCATACCAGGGCAGGCCTGCACTACTGTGGCAACAACATTGGGGTGAGGCATTGGTCTTGATGCTGGCATCTTTGCTCTCCGCTCTGGTCTCTACCGGGTGCGGGTGGAGGTATTCTGTGATGAGTGTGAAATTGTGAGTAGGAGCAGGAGCAGGAGCAGCGAGCAGTGAATAGTGAGCAGCGAGCATCGAGTATGCAGTATCAAAAAGTACATGTGACTCTCTCTCTCTCTCTCACACACACATACACACACACAGAGTTACTGTAATTGAATGCCCTTGCTCCAGTGTCGAGAGTAATTGCGCTGTTTACGGCATGCTCCCGGGAAAGACGCCGGCGTTGCTGCCGGACAGATACTGCTCGAAGAAGCCGGACATCTCCCTGGCATTTCCGGCGCCGAGGCCGAGATCCCACTCGTCGAGCATGCCGTTCCAGTCTTCCTGCGAGAGCGGGAAGTCCGGCAGATCGATGTCGATGTCGGTGTCGCTGCCGGGATCGCGCACGTCTGTCGCTGTCGTCGTGTGGTGCTGTTCTTGCGGGGGGGACGTGGTTGAAGGGACGATCACGGAGGCGCTGCTCTCACTCACGTTCACGCTCTCGCTCTCGACGGGACGGTTCAGATAGATCTTTGCGATCTGGTAGAAGATGCGGCATGCGCGGTACAGCTTGCTCACGCTGGCGGACAGCTGGGCGGCGCCGTGCAAGGTGTGGACGCACTGTTCGAGCAGGGCGAGGTCGTCGACGTTGCGGTCGGCGATGACGGTGCCGACCAGCACGATGTAGGGGACGAAGGGACACCAGAGCAGCGTCCAGTGGACGAACATGCGCCACTCGTCCTTGGAGCGCGTGTGCAGGAGCGTCCACGCCTTGTTGTGCATCGTGAGCGCCTTGCGGGCCGTCGCGATGGCCTCGTCGCAGAACTTGAGCGGGTGGACCGGCGCGGGCGCGTCCGGCGGGATCATGCGGTACACGAGGCACAGGGTCGAGTACTGCACGATCTCGATGGACAGGAGGCCCTCCTTGATGAAGTCGCCGAAGGGCTCGTCGCCCAGCTGGCTGTCGTCGAACATGAAGCTCTGCTGCACCTTGTGGAGGCGCGCCGCCAGCTTGCGCGCCAGCTCCGCCTTGACTTCCGCGGACGCTTTCTGCGCCCGCGCACTGTACAGTTGGTCGTAGATGTCGCCCTGCGTCTGGGCGAAGTCGAACCAGCTGTTGAACATGGCGCCCCACACGCCGTGGACCTCCTCGGGAAACTTGGGCCGGTCGGTGAGGATGTCATAGTCTGCGAGCGAGGAGGACCGCCCGAGATTGAGCGCCATGCCGCGTTCCACGCAATACAGGAACCAAAAGAGCCGCCGTTTCGGCGTCGCCTCGGGCGCGACCGAGTACGGCGGCAGACGATGGTAGCCGGCATCCTGGGCCATCCGCACGGCAGAGGCGATGAGCGTCCAGGCGAGCGACGCCTGTGATGAGTCCATCGCCAAGGTGGACTAGACCATCGTATATCGTTAGCAACGCGGCAGGAAGGCTGAAGGCAGCGGCAGAGTACAGCAGATACATACCCCCAGCATCAAGGCTTCGATGTTTTCATGCGTGGGCTCCATGTATAGTCGCAGGTTCCGGATGGCAATCTCTGCATTCTTCGAACAGGTGGCCACGGTTCGGTCCCGCTCAGCGACCGACAGGTCCAGGTCCCGAAGCTCGGACTGGGATAGGTCTCTGAACAGGTTCATGAGACACACGTGCACGGTAATGAACGTGGCGATTGTAAACTCCTCCGCCGGGAAGTAGACCTTCTGACACAACGAGGTGAGATACGAGAGCGTCAGATTGGGGATGTCGTTAAGATATTTCAGAGGGTGTGCTGCGGCGAAAGGTCAGTCGGGGGCAAATCGTAAAGGAACGGAGGCATCCAGCGCTGAACAGACGGTGGCTTGTCGCTTACTCTTCGCATATCTCAAGAGGCTGAGGACCGTCGACATGGGAGGGAGCGTCAAGTCTCTCAGCTCGGGATAGTCGACAACGTCTCTCAAAGGGGTCTGGGACGGCGCCGAAGCATCGAAAGATGCGGGCTTTTCGTTCAGGAGGCTCCTCAGTGTTGCCACCACGGCCGCGACATCTCCAATCGAGTCCGCGTCTGGCGAAGACTTCAAGCCCGTCTCGATGACCTGGGTGATGTTCTTGGAATGGGCAGTGAAGGACGAGTCGCCCTCGTAGTCCAGGTCTCTCCAGACGAGCTGGCTATCGCGAGGCGTGGAGAGCGTCGGGCCTCCAGAAGAAGCCGATGGGGATGCGTTCGAGCTGTGGCTGGTTTGGTTGTTGACCAGGTGCTCCAGCATCCGTTCGAGGCTGGCGAGCCTGCCGTTCACATCCTCTATCTGTCGGTCGCTTGAGACCACCACTTAGAACCGGAACCACACACAAGGGGCGTCAGCCTCTGTCTACTCACTATCTTCCGGAGACGGATATGCGCTGCCTCCGTTCCGCAACCCTCGTCGCGGTCCGACATTGCAGGCGAGACGTCTGGCAATGCGAACACGGACTCTGCCTGTCGCACTTTACCTGCAGAGGGCGTGTTATTGATCTCGGCCACTTGCGAGAGAACCGTGTCCGGCGTACGTACCTTGCGTAGTCTGCAGTTGTCACACTAGTGAAGGTCAGTGATCTGACCACCAAGGCAGCCGGAGGGCGGAGCTGTACTGCAGGGCCCCTTTGGGAATTTGCTTCAATCTCTGATCGAGGCGGCGGCTCCGACATTGCTTCTGTTCATTCCAAAAGGTCGCGTACCGATCAGAGGCCGAGCATTGGGGAGGGAAGGAGCACACGAGGGACTGGGAAAGTCGTCGTGGCCGGCCGGATTCTCGGGCCCGGATGCCCGTCGCCCTTTCCCGGACCAGAAGATCTTGACGTCTTCCTTCTTCGCTCGCCGTCCTCTGGTCCTATCAGAGACGCTGCAGTTCCGGCTCGCCCTGTCAAGATGCCCACCGATACTTGGCCGCTGGACTTCTGGCGTTGCGGGCGCCATCCTCGTGGAGTCGACGGCTTTGCTCAAGCATTTGGGCCAGGCAGCCATCGTTTGGCATGGCTCGGCCTGGACGATCCAGAATCCGGAAATTACAAGGATGGTTGGTCTCTGTGAAGGAGTTCCCAGCCTAGGGGAACGATATCAGAGATGCCTGCCGTCTCCTCTACGACAGTCCCGCTCGTGTCTCTATTCTAACATAGGCACGTATCCGTTTGATAGACGGATTGCGCACGTTCCTGGCAGCGCTCTGATACCCTCCAACATCGCGCTTCCTGGGTTTCCCACCCGCTCACATGGCAACAGACCCGGAAAAGCCAGTGTCACGCCCCGAAGGCTCTGAGCCACTCGGCGACAAGACGGAACAGAAGAAGGACGAGGGCAGCATCAAGGACTATTTCCGCGTCTTCAAGTACGCCGACAAGTACGACTGGGCCCTGAACGTAGTAGCATGTTCTTCCGCGATTGCTTCTGGCGCCGCTCTCCCGCTGATGTCCTTGGTCTTTGGCACGTTCACCACCAAGTTCAACAATTTCGCTACAGGCACGTCGACTCCCGCGCAGTTCAGAGACGATGTCGACCACTTTGCGCTGTGGTTCATCTACCTCTTCATCGGCAGGTTCGTTGCCACCTACATCGCCACGGCGGCAGTCAGCATCGCAGCAACGAGAACGACTCGCGCGCTGCGGAAAGCGTTTCTCGAAGCGACTCTGCGGCAGGAAATCTGGCATTTTGACAGCAAGAGCAACGGCGCCACAGCCACGCAGGTCACCACGAACGGCAACAAGATTCAATCAGGCATCGCCGAGAAGCTCGTCTTTGTCATCCAGGGGCTTTCCACCTTTGTCGCTTCCTTTGCCGTGGGCCTGGCTGCACAATGGAAGCTGGGTCTGATTACCATGACCGTCATCCCCGCGATATTCCTCATTACTGGAGTCTGCGTTGCGATCGATGCAGCCCAGGAAGCCAGGATCCTCCGCATCTACTCCCGAGCCGCGGTGCTTGCTGAAGAGGCGCTGTCCTCGATCCGGACAGTCCACGCATTCTATGCCCAGAGAAAGATGGTGCAGAGATATGACACATTCCTGGCGGAGGCTCACCAGGAAGGCAACAAAAAGTCCCCGAACTGGGGTGTGCTTTTCTCGACTCAGTTCTTCTGCGTGTATTCCGCAACCGCCCTGTCGTTCTGGCAAGGGTTTCGGATGTATCAGGACGGTGAGATTGATAGCGTGGGCACAGTCCTCACCGTTGTGCTCTCGGTGACCATTGCCGCGACCTCCATCTCGAGCATTGCGCCGCAAATCGAGGCCATCACCAACGCCTCGTCTGCCGCCTCTGAACTGTTCAGCGTCGTCGACAAACCGTCACTTCTGGACCCTCTTAACCCGTCTGGCGCAACCCCTTCATCGTGTGACGGACACATCGAGATCAAAGACCTGGACTTTGCGTATCCGTCACGACCAACTGCGCAGGTTCTGCATGGGTTCAACATCACCATCCCTGCGGGTAAAACCACCGCTTTGGTGGGTGCCTCAGGTTCGGGGAAAAGTACCCTGGTTGGCCTGCTGGAAAGGTGGTATCTGCCGGCTTCTGGCCGGATTGTCCTCGATGGCCGAGATGTTGAGGAATACAATGTCAAGTGGCTGAGAAGTCAGATCCGCCTTGTTCAACAGGAGCCGATACTGTTCCGTGGGACCGTGTTCCAGAATGTCGCCAAAGGCTTTGTTGATGTCCAGCGGCAGCTCCCTCACGAGCAACAGATGGAGTTGGTTCGCGAAGCTTGCAAGGCCAGTAACGCTGACAGCTTCATCAATGATTTGCCCCTGGGTTACGACACCGAGGTGGGCGAACGCGCTGGAACTCTGAGTGGAGGTCAACGACAACGGATTGCCATCGCCCGCAGCATCATTTCCGATCCGAAGATCCTACTTCTTGATGAAGCCACCAGCGCACTCGATCCCAAAGCAGAGAAAGTCGTCCAGGACGCTCTCAGCCGGGTGTCGAAGAATCGGACAATCCTGGTCATCGCACACAAGCTGGCGACGGTGAAGGCAGCCGACAGCATCGCCGTCATGTCTGCCGGGAGGATTGTCGAGCAAGGGACACACCAAGAACTGATCGATCTGGATGGCCGATACGCGGCTCTAGTCCGAGCCCAGGACCTGGGGTCAGCCGCTGGCGAACCGTCTGAGATGTTCCCCTCCAGCGAAAAGCAGGCCCTAGAGAAGTCCGTCGACCGACCCTCTCTGCACCGGATCGCCACAGCTGCCACCTCTGTTGGCGACGATGCAGAGAAGCAGCAAAAGCCCGTGGGCACCCTTGGCTACTCTCTACTCAGATGCATCCTCATTATGTTCTATGAGCAAAAGTCCCTGTACCGGTGCTTCTTCCTGCAGACCATTGCGTGTCTCATCGGCGGGGGAACGTTTCCTGCCCAGGCCGTCCTCTTCTCCAAGTCGCTGACTGTCTTCCAACTGACGGGCCCGCATGCCCGTGACCGAGCGGACTTTTATGCGTTGATGTTCTTCGTCCTCGCACTGGCTAATCTGGCCGCGTATTTCACCATCGGGTGGGTTTGCAATCTCATCTCACAAACGGTCACTCACCGGGTGCGTCTGGAAATGTTCGAACGTGTCCTCGACCAAGATGTCGAGTTCTTCGACGTGCCCGAAAACACGTCGGGTGCGTTGACCTCCAGGCTCTCGACACTGCCGACTCAAGTACAGGAGTTGATATCATCCAACGTTCCCCTCATCGTGATCGTCTTGGTCAATGTGATATCGACCAGTGCGCTTGCACTGGTCTATGGCTGGAAACTGGGCATGGTCGTCGTCTTCGGGGCAATACCTCCCCTGGTCCTGGCAGGTTACATCCGCATCCGGTTGGAAATGAAACTCGATCGTCAGGTTGGCGATCGGTTCGCCGAGAGTGCTGGACTAGCCAACGAGGCCGTGTCTGCGATTCGAACTGTCGCCTCGTTGACTCTGGAGGCTCACGTTCTCGAAGAATACTCAGCCATGCTCGGCAACATTGTGCGGAGGTCCACCCGGGCGCTGATATGGACCATGTTTTTCTTCGCGCTGTCCCAGTCCATCGAGTTCCTGGCCATGGCGCTCGGCTTCTGGTACGGCAGTCGCCTGCTCGCATCGGAAGAGTACACCACCGCACAGTTCTACACGATCTTCATCGGCGTTCTGTTCGCCGGCCAGGCGGCGGGCCAGTTCTTCGGGTATACAACGTCCATCACCAAGGCGCAGAGTGCGGCAAACTACATTCTCTGGCTGAGGACGTTGAAGCCGACCATCACCGAGACGGCAGACAACAAGGACAACGGCCCCGCCGCCGACGGCCCGGTCGATCTCGAGGACGTGGAGTTCCGGTACCGACAGCGCCAAACGTCGCGCGTCATCCGCGGCATCACCATGAGCATCGAGACCGGACAATTTGCCGCGTTCGTCGGTGCGTCCGGCTGCGGCAAGTCGACGCTCGTCGCGTTGCTCGAACGCTTCTACGACCCGACGCGCGGACGCATCTGCCTCTCCCACGAGGACATCGCCGCCCTGTCGCCCCGACTGTACCGTCGCCACATGTCCCTCGTGCAGCAGGAGCCGACGCTGTACTCGGGATCGGTGCGCGAGAACGTCGCGCTGGGCCTGGACGCCGAGCCGTCCGACGAGCAAGTCCGCGAGGCGTGCCGGCAGGCCAACGCCCTGGACTTCGTGAGCTCTCTCCCGGAAGGGTTCGACACGGCGTGTGGCTCGCGCGGGATGCAGTTCTCGGGCGGCCAGCGCCAGCGCATCGCCATCGCCAGGGCCCTGATCCGCGATCCCAAGCTCCTGCTGCTCGACGAGGCCACGTCTGCGCTGGACACGCAGGCCGAGCGACTGGTGCAGGCGGCCCTGGACCACGCGGCCGCGACCCGCACCACCGTCGCCGTGGCGCATCGCCTCTCGACCATCCGCCGCGCCGACGTCATCTTCGTGATTGCCAACGGGCGCATCGCCGAGCACGGCACCCACGCCGACCTGCAGCGCCGCAGGGGCATCTACTACGAGATGTGCCTGGCGCAGTCGTTGGACAGAGACAGAGCATAGCCTCCTCTCCCCTCTTCTCCTGTAACTACAAGGTAGGGAGGATGGGAGGATGTCCTGTACAGTACCGTACCATGCACGAGCCGAAAGCAAGCCAGGATGCTGCATATGTTGCGCAACGCACATGGCATATAGCTCGATTGTACCGAGCAATGACTCTTCTTCCCCACTCCAACACACGGGGGAAGGAAAAAGAAACGTAAATATTAGATATAATTAATATGTATCACTCACAGTCCGAACATCACTGTCTCATCCGTCTATCCCTCACTGGTTGCCAAACGCGTTGGCCTCGTATTAAGGATCGCATGTCCGAGTACAGACATACAGTACGGAGTACACCTAGACAGAGGTCAGTCAGTCGTCCTCCGTGGCTAGATTGTGTAAACCCACGGTGGTCGTTTGGGTCATTAATACCGAGTAGTCGGCCCAGTGCTCGAGCATCTATCGACGCACACCTTCATACAGCGTGACATTTGGCCAGTTCAGAGAGGGCTCCCAGCTCCCAGCTCCCGCAGCGTGCATCTGAGGCGACGAGTCGTGTACTGTGTGCCATGCCACAGGACTTTAAGTGTGTTTTACCCGACGGATTCGGCAAGGACGATCGCCTCAGGCTCAATTGCTGTAAGCGCAATCTGGAATCTGAATTACAGAACACGACTGAGTGACTAAGTTTCGCTTGAACGCTCCAGCCCGCCTGCCTGCTTGCCTCCCTATCTCCAGAATTTAGAGCACAATAGTCCGTACTCCGTACCGTAGCCAGAGTTCACCTGCCCCTGCCGCTATCCATTGCCCAACGCCGAATGCGGGATGCTTAATGCACCAGATCATTCTTTCGTTGATCATATAGATTATTGGCGGGTTTCCGTCTCCTTCGTTTCTTCGTTCGTTCCGATATAGACGGCACGCAGTCTCTTTGCATGAGAATGCTCCCACCAACGAATTGACTGCTTTGCAATGGCTATCCGAAATACCACTGGGTTTCCGCTGCTGACAGACCGACAGTGTAGGCGACGCGATGCGACTAAGAAGAGAGGGAAACCGATATCCAAAACACTTCTCCCTCCTCTTCGCGCCCTCATTCGAGTACTTCTTTTTGTTGGTCTAGCCACACACGACCTACTGCGCGTTTACCACGCCGTGCCCTCCAAATTGGCCTGCCTCAACTTTTCGTAGAACGCCCCTGGCCAGCCCACCATCTCGCCATCAGAAGGTAAACAACTGACCTCCTTGCCGTCCTCGCCGACTTGACACTTCATCTCCCCTTTCGCTTTCAAAGCCTCTTCCCGGCGCCGACAGTACCCGACCACATTCCCAATGACGCGGCCCAACATTTCGGGAGAGATGGCCACCGGGTTCAAGAACGGGTCTGTCGAGGAGAGCAGTTCCCGGATCGTCGGCCGGAGGGATTGTTCCCTCGTCAGGCATCGTTTCAACGTCTTGATGAGCCCGAACGGGACGACACTTCCACCGATGCCCGTGCTGGGGAATTGGATCTCCACCTTCGGATTCGGGATGGACATGATGCGCTCGAATTGTTTCTGGATGTGTGCGAACGGAGGCTGTCCATACGTCATCTGGTACAGGATACAGCCCAGACTCCATACATCCGAGGGCTTCCCTAGCTTGAGGATTTTCGCACCTGGCAGGCCGCCTGGCGCCTGTGTCGCGCCTACCGCGACCAGCGACTCCGGGGACATGTAGTTCGGGGTGCCGATTTGATTCTCGCGGTGCACGTTGACGGTATTTTCCTGGATCGCGTTGGCGATGCCAAAGTCGATGAGTTTCAGCTGGCCCTTGACGAGGAGGAAGTTCGCGGGCTTGAGATCGGAGTGTACGATGTCGTGATCGTGCACGGCTTGCACGCACTCGAGCATTTCCTTCCAGTAGTGCCGTGTGAATGTGATGTCTAGCTTGGCATTTTCGGCCTTCAGTTGCTCGTTGAGCATCTTGTTGAAATCCGTCTCGCCGAGCTCCATCATGACGTTGAGGACGCCTTTTTCCTCGTTGACCTCGTAGTCGTACAGTCGGATGACTCTGTCGACGTTTTCTAGTTTTTTCAACAGGTCGATTTCCCCCTTGTAACCCGCGATGGCCGCCATGTCGGCTTCTTCGAGGTTTACCCGTTTCAACGCAAAGATCTTGTAGTTCTCGGCCATGATGCGGAAAACTCGCGAGGAGCCGCCCCGGCCAATGCAGTCGAGTCGGCGGTACATCTTGCCGTTGAGGGCGTAGTGGACGGATTTCTTGTTGCGGGATCCGGCATTCGAGGTTGCGGCGTCGAGGATTGACATTTTTGGAGGTGGTGCTGGGGCTGGCCGGTGAGGTGTGTTGTTCGATCGAGGGGCCAGAGGTGAGCGGGACGGAGATATCTGCATGGGTGCAGGTTCGGGGGCTTTTCGATCTGGGTCACCTCCGTCTTCGTGGATGTCCAGTATTGCAGCAGACGGTTTTGTTCGCCGGAAGGTTGGGGGTGGCTCATTCTCTTGGTCTTGCGCTGGAAGGGACGGCAGTGGTGGGATCTTAAACACAGGTCTATTTTGAGAGCTCGATGACTTCGACGAAGGGCGGGAATCGGGTACGACAGGTGTCGGCTGCGTCCGAAACAACGAGCCTGGTCTTGACGACGGACGATCGAATGCTGCCTGGACGTCCACCTCGATGGGAGATGCCCTCCTCGGCGACGTGCGTGCTGGCTTGATCTGCTGCGGGCTGCCCTGGAGCGCAAGCAAATCGTCGGGTAAGTCTTGTAGATCCGGTTCGGGTGCTCGACGACCGACTTCCATCTCCGGGGTCGTCACACCAGGCCGATCGTCCATGTTAGCATCTTCATCGTCGCTCTGACGGCGCACCATCCCTCTCCTGACGGGTTTGTTCAGCAATGCTCCTCCTATACGTCGGACACGCATTGTGCTATGAGCACCATTTTCATCCCCTTTTCGGGAACGTGTAACCGTAGACGGCATGGCAGAATTGTGCTCGTCCAGGCTGGCCCGCGACGCCCCAGATCTTGGGCTGGTGGACTGTTTTAACGTATACGGTGCGTTTTCAGCATGATCTTCCTGCCGCGACTCTGGTACTTGATCTGAGGGTGGTGACCTCGACAACCGTCTGCCATTGCTTATACGAATGCGGCGCACCGGGGGTGCTGGGGTCTCTGAATCTTGGCGTGCGACTTGGGCTCGTGTTGTTGGCTTTTCGTGAGTCTTGTACATGAAGGATCCGTCTCTACCTGGTGCGCCAGGACGAATACTGGAGCTGACACGGATGACCCGGGGACCCGGACTTCCATCTCTTTGCTGCGGAGGACTCGAGGATTTGAGCGCCTCAAGCGGTGTTCCTTTGCTCCGCCTTCGCGGGCCAGTCGTTGTGGTCGACGTTGTTGAGTGTATTCGTGGAGCCAAGTTTTCTTTCTCATCCAGCTGCTGGTCGTCCTCCCCCAGTATAGCCTGCGCCTCAGCACTTAATTTGATGGGTGCAAGATCTTCGTCGTCGGAGCTGTCCGCCGTAAAGCTCTGATCAAGGTGCGGCTTTTTTTGCGTTGCAAGTGGTTCTGGCATTGCTTGAGCACGCTGCGTAGCTGGTCGCGTTGTGGCCCGAAGCGGTCGACGAGAATTGCTGAGACTGGAAGCTAAGGCTGCTGGACTAGGCGAGACGTAGGCAGCCATCATAGGGTTATTGTTGGTTATCAATATTCTCGGACGGGCGCATCATCGAGGGATGCAGTTCTGTACACTGGGCGGGCAGGGGACGCGGTATTGAATTGGACCTCAGCGCAAGCCAGCTGTAATTGGCCCTAACGGGAGAATGTCGGCACGGGCAAAAACACGCGTTGTCTGGGGCAACCACCAGAACATTAATTACTATTACTGACTTCAGGCTTGCCAATGGCGACCTCCGATGATCATAATACGCGACCTCTTCGTATGCAATGATGCCGTGCATATCACCCAAAACCATCCATGCCAGCGCCAGTGCCAAAAGTACCATCGACAAACTTTTAGAGCCGCAAGGGCGCTCTGCGTCCACCACGCGACAACATCCTAGAGCATCACGCTGAAGCCGAAGAAGATTCCTGCAGCAACGACTGCGAGCCCATATATTTCGCCAATGTTGACCACCAACCTTGAAGCAGCGGAGCTCCCAGAATTAGACTCGCTGTCGCCTGATGCGGCGGTCGTGGTAGCCGCCCCACCACCGAAGCCAGTGTACACAACGCTCCCATCGGAGGCTGTCGAGGCCGCCGCTCCATCTGTCGTAGATGTCGCCGGCATCGTTGTGATGGTGCTTGTGTTGACTCTTGTTGGATTGAGAGCACCACATGGGTGGTCCTGTACGCACGCAGCCGCACAAGTGTTGTCATTACCACAGGCCAGCTGACAGTTGGTATTGTATTGGGTGCAGATGTAATATGGCAAGGTCTGCGAGTACTCAGAGGCGTTGGGAGACAGTCCGTTCGAGCAGATACAGGAGTAGGTGAGGGAGGTGGGATCACACGTGTTTGCATAAGTGCCCGCGGAGTTGCCAGCCTCTTGCAAACAGATAAGTGGGCATTGGGCTATCTGCGAATCGCACCACGCCTCTATCCAGCTGTTAGCGGTGTAGGTCCATATCACTGGGCACGGGAGCATTACTTACGTCTTGTTGCTTGGGGCACTGAGTTGGGATCAATCGTTTGCGTGATAGCCACTCGAACAAAAGCTGCCACAGCAGCGGCGAGGAGGAAGTGTTGCATGTTGATTACAAGTTTTATTAGTGAAGAACAAGAGGATGCACTATTAATGAGTCGGTCCGAAGTCAAACAAAGATGCTTCTTGGTCGTTGCTTAAAAATGAAGACAGATAGCGAGTGTAAGAACGAAATGAATCGAGTCGTTGCTTGAAAGTTGGACGAGCCGCCACCGCAGCCAAGGGCGTCCGTGGGCTTGATATAAAGGACGGACCCCCTAGCATTCACAACCGCCGTTTTGGGTTGGTGTTGGTTGGACTGTCCAGCCGAGATGCTAATCCCCCCGCCACTCGGAGAGTCCCCAGTTGGTGGACACTGGAGATTCTGGCCCATGCTACCGTTTGCTACGTGACGAGCTCAGATATGTATGGCTGGGTATTTGCGGATGCATGAACGACCTGCGAAGGAGGTTGACTTGTTTCAGGCGTGCGTCCTGCGAGGTCGAAAAAGTCCGTGGTGTTCGCGGAACTGTCAAAAAAATGTCAGTTGCACGTTTGTGGCCTGTCCAATGGTGTCGGTTCTCAGGCTCCATGACGCGCAATCCACCACCAATAGACGGTCGCTTGACGCTCTGGCCACCCAACTATGTACACCAGATCCACCTCCACGGAGAGAGTTGTCGTTGGGGAGAAGTGGAGGATGGGTGCACAACCCTTCTCCGACCCTGCGGCGCTGGGACGAATGTCCACCAAGAGGCATAGTAGTACTGCTGAGCGTTCTGTAGATTGGACTGGCTCGCTGGTTGAGATATCTCTTTACACACTCCCTTGAATGACTTGCAAGGCCTGACCTGAACGAGGCTAGCGGTCAACAACAGATGGCGCTACGAGCAACGCTTTCTCGATGCAGTTGACGTGCGTTGGTGTCATGATCCATCTCTTCTAGCTCGCGGGTCCTTCGGACTTTTTCACTTCCTTTCTGAAACATCTCCTCGAACTCGTCACCTCAGTTGCATCTCACAGCGTTTTTGCGTGGCGGGACATCCCACCTTGCATGAAAGAGATGGTCCATGCATAACGACATCTGAATTGGACCGATCTGGCGTCTCCTTGGATTTCGTGCATCAAGCACATGCATGGAGAGCCCCAATTCCATTGCCAAAGCCAAATTGGGTCCAGAACAATGGAGTCAAAACCCCGTGGATGTGTCTGGTGATCAGCCTCGACCCACGCCTGTTCCTCCGCCATACTGGAAACCCAGCAGAGAACCATCTTTCGATGAATTATCAGCCAGCCGTCCACCTCCCATAACACTTGAGGACCATACCTTATCCCGGGAGGCCAGCAGGGCCGCCCTTTGGGCCAAATCCATCACCATTGACGAATATGTCATTGTCCGAGGCAATCCTCTAGGCGCCGGGGCATACGTTGTATACAACTGCCGCGTTCAGACGCTGGATGGAGGACCGATGACCATTCGAAAGCGATATTCCGAGTTCGATATGCTACGGGCAAAATTGATCAAAGCTTTCCCTCAATCGACCAAATCATCATTACCTCCTCTTCCTCCGAAAAGCGCCATCTACAAGTTTCGACCTAAATTCCTCGACAAGAGGCGGGAAGGCCTAGAGTACTTTCTCAACTGTGTGATGCTCAATCCGGAATATGCGGGATCTACACTCGTCAAGGATTTCATCTTTCCACCCGAATCGTGAGGACCTCATCGGACGGAACGGCTAGTCTAAAGAGCAGCTGGAACGATTTGACCTTTGATTAATGAGAACGATGTCCTATATAATGCAAGCTCAATGGAAGATTACGATTTCTGCGCATCATGTCCCCAGTTCTTCAGGCTCTTGTACGAGTTGCTGTTCGTGTCTTGTTTGGCCTTTTCCTCTTGCGCAAGATGGCGTTTGTTATATGCGGCGACTTTTCTCATATGCGCGACATCTTCATCGTCATATTTGGACGGGTCCTTCTCAGGGTTCTTCTTGAGAATCTCGACGATCTTTCTCCCACTATTTAGACAGTCAGGAATCGCGCAACAAGTACCCGAGCAGACCGACACACAATGAAAGCACCAATTGACGCGACGGTCGAAACCAGTGACACAACTCACCTTTCATGGCCGATGCTCTCTCCTGAGCCGTCGTCTTTCGACCAGCCCGACTCTTGGCTGCCAGGTTCCTGGAGCCATTGCTCCAACTCATCAGCTGTCATATTGACGGTGCTATTGAAATCTCTGCTCCTGTTAGCCTGCGCCAGCCATGCCACACAGATTCCCAGCTGCTCACTTGATGACATCTTCCTTACTTTTCACCATCGTGCGGGGCTGCTTGAGAATGTTGGCACAAGCCTGAAAGGAGAACTATATTGAATTGGGGAAGAAGAAATATTCCAATATTAATCTCACCTGCGGCGATACCCTGTGATAATTGAGGTGATGATGGGTAGTTGGACTCCTTTGTACTGCATGTGAGTATAGTTACGTCATGACTGGGACTTTGACAGTTTGCAGGTGAGTTGCTGCCCATGGCTTCGGTACTCTGTACACAGGCCAACTCGCACAGACTTCAAGTGCAAGGGCCACTTGGTGACCCCTAGGCGAGGCTTCAAAGTAAGCACCCCGTTGAAGTATGCCACGGGGGGAGCAGATGATGGCTCAACCTCTGCAGCCCGCCAGCAAACACGAAAATTACCGACATTCCAGCCGCCTCGTGTTATTGAAGCAAGGAGGCACAAATTGAGGGCGTGTGCATGAACCCATAGGGGCGTAGAGTAGTATAAGTATCTCAGCATGGCTTTTGTCGCGATTCAGACTGGTTGAGGACATCCTTGCTCTCCGACCAATGTGCAGCAAAGAGGCACAAGTCAATCTCAACAGCCGCGAGGAGTCCCACCTATTACGGCTCCAGTCGAGCACGAGCACCACCCTTATTGTGACGGCAGTCGTGGGAGCGCAGTCCGGCTCTCGCATCGCTTGTGGACTTTGGAGGATTGTCAGACATGTTTAAGTGTTGAACACTGACTCTGATCAGGTGTCGCTAAGCTTTTTGTGTGGCCTCGATCCATCGGCTCGCTGTTCTTGCAAGATTCAAGAAGGCTTTTAATGTTTACAGGAATATTCACTCAGCAGGACCCAAGCAAATGAGGACTGCCGGAATGGAGCAATAGCCTATAAGCCTAACCCGAACAAGTCTCCTGGGCGCTGGGCTGGAAACCCGGTCTAGGACACGCATGATGCGGCGTTGATCAGTGGCTGGGAATAGTGTCTCATTGGCGTTTGAGGAGCAGCATGAGGATCGAGTTGAGGTAATGCAGCACTCCACCGCCCAAGATTTGCAACGCCTGAAGCTGTCCCTCCCGGGTAGGCGCAGGTGGCTCTTACCCTAAGGACGTGGTCCCTGAATCTTGATAGCACTAGCCCAAGAGTGGGCGGCCAGCTAACCGGATTCTCGCTGCCTTTCAAGTCACGGCACGACACGTCGCGCTGCAACGCCCAAAAGGCTTCAATCCCGTTCTCAGTGCCTTGCTGCACACCGTCACCTCCTCCTATCCTTGACCTTATCACACATTCTTCACTTTCTGTTTCGCTTCTTGTTTTAGCAAAAAAGGGTCGCCATCCGACCAGGCACCACTTCAGCCATTCACTTCTGACTCTTACCGACCCACGTTTTTTGCACTTTGCTGTTCATTGAACCAATTGTCCACCAACATCACTCAGCCGTTCGTGTCGCAGGCCAACGCATTCGATCCTCGTCATCCTGATATTCTTTTCTCTACATTCGCTTGCACTGTTGGATCTCAAATTTGGAACCTCCGTTTCTCTCGGTCCTCGAGTCACAACTCGCTAATTCATCCAATGCCGACAAACCCCTGAAATCACGCACCTCCAGAATCAACCTGCATATGCAACCTGCCTGACTGCGAGCAGCGCCGTCGACCTGGTCAGCTTTTTCCGTCACCTTCACTGTCGCCA
Source organism: Phialophora expanda (assembly GCA_016109585.1). NCBI lineage: Eukaryota > Fungi > Ascomycota > Eurotiomycetes > Chaetothyriales > Herpotrichiellaceae > Phialophora > Phialophora expanda. Next base: position 1,084,658 of record JADWPR010000010.1, read on the forward strand.
GAGCGCGCAGCTCAAGATTGCGCAACACCTACCAGTCACGATCTCGGAATTGAGGAGTTGCGAACTCGGCCTTGGGTTTCTGTGCCGATGCAAAGGAACCTCAAACATACACTCCACTTCGTCTGACCTCAGTCCCCGATCATGCCGTTCTTCTCGAGGGTGTTTAAGTCCAGGGATGGCCAAGTCAAGAAGAATACTGCGCCCGTCGCAAATGGAGAGGGTCACAAGAAGCCTCAATGGTCGGATGCTTGGGTGCGCACGAGGGTCGACCCCGAGGAGGTCGCGGAGTTGTTGCATCTCTGTACTGCCGAGTTAAAGTCAAGAGGTCGGTCCCTTCCTATCCAGAATGATTTCTGAATGCTCACATCAAGTAGCGCTCGATGTCCCCTTCCTACTCCTACCGTTTCGTCCATCGTCAGATCCTTCTGCTGCCAGGACCTATGTGCGCAACTTCTTTCTCCCGCCTCACGACCGCGAGCCTTTGCGGGGCGCGTCGTTGGAGAATGAGCTCCGCATGACTGAAGTCATGGTATGCTTCTTTCATAAATGTACTGGACTGCGCTGACGAAAACGCTCAGGTCATAATCAGTGTGATGAAATGGTGTTGGGCTCGCTTACCCGGTGGTGTAGTGACCTGGGAGGTTTACGAGGGCTTCAGAGTGGGAGAGAAAGGTAATAACGGTCCCCCAACCCAGAAAGTGGTACAAAGCTAACAGGTCAGACTCGGGATTTGCGCGCGACGCTTTCAGTACTTTCGTACCTATCGGTGTCAACTCGCCCGCTCGGCTTCAGATCATCAAAGACTTTTTCGACTTGCTTGCCGCGGTTGCAGCGCACGGCAAAGCTAATGGACTAGGAGGGCACAAGCTCTCCAGATATGCTGGGTGGTGGGCGTTCGATCACTACGACGCCGGAAAAGGATTCGAATCTGGATATCAGTCATGGTCCAAGTACTATATCCTCGCCCCCTGAGAACCCGTCCAACCGCTGACCTTTATAGCGCCGCTGATGCAACATCTCACCTCTTCTTCGCCTACCTACGATCCATGTCCCCCGGCGCTGGGAAATCAAGTGGAATCTTAACTCTTCCTAGGTCGCTCCAGCAACTTCTCGATTCGGTCTCATACCCTCCAAAGAACGCACTCGTGTCCAACGATACTACCAAGGTTGTTATGATCGTTGATGTGGTCTCTCCGACTCCATATGCTCTCTTGCGGCGGGCCAAGAACTTTGAATACAGAGACGACGATCAAGGTTTGCAGCAGTTTGCAAGCTACGAGGACCCAGTCCAGGCTCTTACGGATGAATGTCGTCGTGTGTTGAAGGCCATATCTTCCACCAATCAATCGCACGTTTCGAATGCCAAAACTTCCACAAGCTTAACGGATCCTTCATGGTCACGGTTCGAGGACGTTGGCTTCGGCAGCGCTCTCGATGATGACGAGGACGATGACGAGGGGCTGCTGGGCCGCAGGCTTGTATCGACGAAACCGTTGACAGCCTCAACTAGAGGACGAGGCTACCAAGATTTAGCTCGACCAACCACTCCCTCCTGGGCAGATTTCCTATCGTCTGGATTTTCAGACGAGCACGGCAACAAGGCTCCCGCACCTATTTTGCTTCCGCCTGACAAGATACTACCTCCGATCAACATGGATACGCCCAGAGGGCAAAGTTCGCAATCCCACCGGAGAAATCTTGACAACCAGCAAAATCTCGACCCGGGCGAATTAGCAAGCATCGCAAAGGTCAATGTGGATGATTCTTTCTGGTGGGTCTGGATCAGTAGTCTTGCTCCAGAAGAACCCACTTCAAGAAAAGCCGTGTTTGGCCGATGCGCCTTGATTGAGACCAAATTCCAATTTGACAAATGGATGGTCATGGAAGAGCAAGTCAAAGGGGCCGCACCAGAGCCAGCAGCTGGAGCATATATCGCAGAGAAAAAGAAGACATTTCTCGGATTTACCACGAAGCGAGGACGAATCACTCGACGAGGGTCCGGCTCTAAGAAGAGCCCCCTTTCTCCAGAACCCCAACTCTCGATCAACAATCGAGCTACCTTGGCTCCAGATCAACACGCGAAGATCCAACAAGCCGCCGCCGAGCTTTCTAGAAGGAAAGAGGAGGAAAAGGAGGAGAAAGCTGCTCTGGCGACCCGTCGTGGACGTACTCAGGAACCAATAGCCGCATCGAAGACGAACAGCATATTCACTATTGGCCCTCTGATCAAGGACGAGGCTTCGCCAGCACTGCAGTGGGCCAGCCAGTATGACAAGAAGGCGATCCGGGCTAAGTATCTGGGCGACTCGCTTGCCGGTAAGGGCTCTCGTGAAATGTTGACGCTGCCCAACAATAGCCTGGGAATCAGCAGGTCGACTTCGACTCTCTCGGTGGTCAGCAAGAACAAGGATCTGCCGGCACCACCTGCAGCATTGGCCGAGACCTCGTCGCAGCCGGCGCCTGTCGAAAGATCGCGGTCTGCAGAACGAACTGCAACAATGCCACCGCCGGTAGTGGTGGAGCCTGCGCCAATTCCCGTTGAACCAACGGTTCCAGTCGAGATCAAGACCACGATGGAGGCGGCAGAAGTTCCTTTGCCTCCAGCAACACCAGAAATCACACAGACTCCAGCTGCTAAACCGCAGCCGCACAAGCTCCGCAAGTCGTTCGACCAGCAGCCTCGATCTCCACCTGAGCAGAAGAAGCCCAGAGGCAAGACCCCGACCGGGCCGCCTCCCGTACAAAAGTCCAGTGGCATTCGACGGCTGTTTGGAACCAAACGATCTAAATCGCGGGACTCGAGGCCCTTGGATCCTCCTTTGTCGCCGTCTCAAACCAACGAGGACCCTGCTGTCATCGCTGCCAGACGAGCTCTAGAAGGGAAGCCTGCTCTTCCTGCGGAAGGCTCGGCCTCACCTCCCTTGAGTCCCGGGCATTTCCATCGTCTCGCAACTGTCAAGGCTCAGCCTCCAGCAGCAACGGAGGAAGAGCCTGCGCCAACAACTCCAATTTCGACGTCAATGCAGAGGGAGGTCACTCCCGAGCCACTTAGGGAGCACGAAGAGCACGTAGAGCAACCATCTGCACCACCTCGGACACGTCGCGACGAAGAATATGACCAACTCTCTCGCGTGGACACCAATGAGCTTGAGCACGCCGATCGGGAATTCTCGACGTTTGATCAAGGACCTCTGATTGACCAGCCAGCCTTTGCTCCCGTAGATACACCTCTGAGGGAAGAATTTTTGACCCCAGGTGAGGAGCCTCAGCATGGCCCGATCAGCCTACATTCTGGCCGGTCCTTCCAGCAAACAGAAAGTTCGATGGAGGAGGAGGAACCGCCTCTGACTCAACAGGTCAGTCCCACTGACCGATGGGCACAAATCCGACGGAACGCAGCCGAGCGGGCAGCAAGACAGTCGGAGGAGCAGACTTCACGCAGTCGGACCGAGACACGAACTGATGATGGCGAGACCAGTGGAGAAGAGAGTAAGTCTTGCCATGATGGCGTCCACGATGGTGGCTAACAAGGACAACAGCAATTGAATCACGAGTTGCACGAATCAAGGCACGCGTGGCCGAACTCACCGGCAATATGGATGCAACACGACGATAAACTCACACGACGGGAATTCTCAACAACAATCAACCATGTAAACATGTCCCCGGAGCACACAGTGCAAGCAGGTCCGGCGACCACTCTCTTTATTCTCCATCTCGAGCGAGTTTCTGTGCGGAAAAGACAGCAGGGCGTTACAGTGTTGGATTTGGGATTCAGTGCATGTGTCTCCGAGATACCACCTCTTGCGCAGCAGATCATCTTCCCCTCGTTTTCTTCTCATTTTGTGCGTGAGCGTTCTGCAAGATACACCCTCCGGGCTGCAGGACAGCACATCTATAATACAGTCTTCACACCCTTCCTTTGTTCCCCTATCAACTGGGTTTAGTTGTGGATACACGGGATGGCAATGTAATACTTTCTGCTGTTGCTTCACTTTGCCTAGCACATAGATTGTTGCGATGGAGGAGCAGTCAGGCTTCTGGTTGAGCGGTCGAGTGAGGAGCGGGATGGAATAGTGGCAGGAGGACCGGCAGGTTGCATGGCTGCCTTCTGTCGTTGCGGAAGTACACGAGCGACTGCAATGAACATTCGCGGCAAGGAGTACTGTCGGAGGACTGAGGAGTGAGTTGCTATTTCGACTCCGTGAGCTGGCTGTCAGATACATGCATCGGAGGGCGGCAGACACTATGACCGATAATGCATATTACCTTGCGAACTCGAATCATCTCTTGACTTTGGTTGGCCGCGTCCGTGTCGGGCTGGCCAGGACAGAGTCAATGTGTACTTGCTTCTCTTGACTGGACGGATGGGATACAGCGAGGGATTCGAGGCGAACCGTCTTCCGGCATTCTCTCTGTTCTCCGTTCCCGCTCACGGCGGCTGAGTACGCCGACATGTTGGGGTCTTGGGGCCAGGGAGACTATCAAACTAAGCAAGGCTATTCAACATACATCGTTACCTCAAGCTACGTCTCGAAGGTCTTATTTGTAATAAGCCAGCTTGGCTAGTCTGTCCCGCATCACGTCAGCGAAACCACTATTGCCATCTCTGCTTCCTGCTTGGGGATCCCAGATGGGGCAGGTACAGGACGATGAACTACGAGCGAATCTGTTCCGAGGGAAGTGATCGGACCACAATCCATGAATTGACCGACCCGGGGAGTTCTGGGGTTTACGAGCACTGAGAATAGTGAGCAACAAGCCAGCGCTAGCTAGCAACTGTGGAGGAACGATGCAGCCTTGTTGGTCACGAGGCTTCGCTCTGTGATGCGGAGGATACACTTGCATACATTGGACCTCGCACGTTTCTTCAGCTGTCCTACCTCATGACATTCACCAGTCAACTGCGAGTAAACCGCTGTCCCATATGACAAACGCGGGGAAAAGACTGAAGGCTTTCTCCGATCTGGCTCTGCGTCCCTGCTGCCCTAGTCTCCTTCCTGCGGCCTTCATCTGCAGGACTTTGCATGAGATAAACGCGTGGGTTTCTAAAAATACAATGCCGTGATGGAGCCAATGATCATGCACAACACACGCCTCCATAGACGAACCAATCGTTGTGTTACCGAGTGAGAGCCGCATGCCGACAGAACCTGAAACGCTAGCTCGCGGCCGTCGGGAACGAGTCCCTCGCCCTCTCAACCATGAGTTCGATCTAGGTTTCGGCGCTTATTGCTGATCTCGACGGTCTAGGATGGCCCAACGCAAACGTTGCGCAGTATTCGGCCGAGATAAGCAACGTTTTGGTCTCATCGGGGTGGAACTACCAATAGTGCGAGAAGGCTTATCCCCGGTATGATGGCGATGGGCAACAAACCAAGAAGTCTTGACTGGTAACGTCGGTGGGGGCAATCAGTGACGACGAGATATGTGACAAGTGCAGTCCAAGGCATCAGACCCAGGCGTTCCAAGGTGAGTTGCGGGCATGCAGCAACGCCCAGGCCCGCCTTTGTCGCCGCCTAGGCTTCCGTTCTGGGGCTGGGGGACAGCGCGAGTAAGCCTGGAGATTTGCCGCCCTCAAGCGCCAAAGGTGGGCAGACGGCACCTGCCACTCGGGTCCGTCGTTGCCTCTCTTCAAGTCGCCCTCGCCCGCCGTTTCGACCCTTCTTCTCTCTTTCTATCTTTAGCAAACCTCTCCACATCCATCGACTTTCCACGCCTAAACAGACGCCATCGAGCCAATGCTCGGTTGAAGTCACTGCGAGCCTCAGAGCAAGCCACAATCCCCCTACACATATCCTGGCCATTGCTTGTTTTGACCGTGATCGCGCCTTTGTTCATTATTCGCACATTCGCAGCCGAGCGGCCACAAAGAAACCGTCCCTCGACTCGACCGCATGCGCTGGGTCTAAGTAGACTTGATACTGCCGAAACAACACCCTGCCGTTGATTCTTTGTCCAACATAGACTTCTACCGTCCGGGTGCGGGCCTTGTCCTCGGCCATCCTCGACTTCTCCACCACAAGACCTCGCTGCAGCCTGCAACTCCGTCGCCTTTTCCGTCCGCTGCATCTGGCATATGCAAAGGACAAGAGATCTATAACGCATCATGGGTCGGAGGAAGATCGAGATCCGGGCGATAAAGGACGATCGCAATCGTTCAGTGTGAGTTGTGCGGGTGCCGCGAGCTGTTGGTACGAGTCCGCTGATTGCCTGGACAGAACATTCCTCAAGCGCAAGGGCGGCCTTTTCAAGAAAGCCTACGAACTGTCAGTCCTCTGCTCGGTCGACGTTGCGGTTATCATTTTTGGCCATAACAAGAAACTATACGAGTTCTCGTCGGGCGATATCAACGAAACCCTGCGGCGATACCAATACGTGCGTCAAGAGTGCCATCCACACCTCTTCGGAGCAGGTATGCTGACGTGATGATTATAGTACGGACAACCTCACGAACACAAAGGGCCTGTCGACTTCAAGAACAAGGGTGGGGGTGGTGATGATGACGAGGACGACGATGAAGACGGAGACGATGCTGCGCATGGCCGAGAAGAATCTCTCCCGCCTACACACGGTCTTCCGCCGCAACTACAACACCACAACTCGTTCGCGCACATTGGCCAACCCATGGCTTCAGTCTCACCTCCCATGCCCAACGGCATGTTTCAGCCTCGACATGGCACCCCCCAGCCGCCACACATGATCTCCAGACCACCTTCTCAGAACATGATCAGGCGCACGAGTTCGAATCTGGTGCCCATGGCACACCCGCATCCGACGCCTCCTCCGCCGCAGAATGGCTTTGCCTATGTGCCGAACCCGCCCATTTACAATCCTCAGGCCACTCCTCCCATCCCTCCTCAGCCCTCTCCTCAACCTCAGTTTCAACCATTTTCCCAACCGCAGCAACCTCCCCCACCACCTCCTCAGACGCACCAGCAAATGCAGCAAGCGCATCAACAATATCTAACAGAACAAAGGCGACAGTCCCAGCCACCGCCGGTTTCGCAGCCTTCGTTACAACCTCCACCTCAGCCCCAACCTCGCGCCTCACCTCAACCCGAGTCGCAAAATCTCCGGCCACCAGAGCAGGCCAGTCCGCCCCAACCCAAGCATCTATCATCAAAATCAAGAAGTATATTCACCCCGATCGATGAGGGAGGCTCCGTCCTAGCCCAGCACTTCTTTGGTGCGCCAGATCCCAAGCCGCGGCCGAAGAGGGATGAAGATTTGCCGGATATCAAACCGCCGCCACGCAGCGTCACCGTCTCCGCCCCCCCTAGACCTAGTTCGCAGCCTTCTCGGCCGCAAAGCGCTGCTCCCGAATTCGCACCGCCTTCCAGGACGAACACGTCAGGATCGAAATCAGGTGCTCGACCCAAACTGAACCTTCAGATACCGTCTGAAGCCGAAGACAGTGATTCCGCTCCAGGAGGGTCGCCATCGCAAACAGCCAACGCCTCGGCAAATCCAGGTCGAGGCGGTGAACACATCGTCCTCCCGCCGCCTTCACCGAGTGCTTCGACCGTTATGTCAGCTGGAGCTTCAGGTCCGCCCAACCCATTCGCTCGACCGCCGCCTCCGACATCCAATGCCAACCGCGAAGCATTCAATGATAACCGAAATAACAATGTTGAAACACCGATCTCCGCATTGCCCAGTCGGTATATGAACATGGATCTATTACCGAGTCCGAGTAATTTCTTTAGCGAGTGGTATGATTCAGGGAGGAACGGGCTCGGTTCTGCGGTTTTGCCCAGTCCATTGGTTTTTCCAACGCCGGCGGATGCCAGAGGTCTAGGGTTTGGGAGTAGAGACGCGGCGAGAGAGGCTGCCGAGCAGGCAAATGGGGAGAAACGGAAGGGAAGCATTGAGTCCGCGGAGAAAGACGGGGACGCCAAAAAGGTTAAGACGGGACCGAGCTGACAAGAAGCAACGTGGGGGGAGGCAGGAGAAGCTCGAGAAATGGAATTGAGGATAGGGCTCCGCAGCGACGCCGGTGCTCCTGACTGAGTGTTCCGGTATCATATCCACAAATCAAAGTTACGACTGTCACGAACGCCGCATTTTCGGGGAGTTCTTTGGACACCATTCAATTCGTTGAAGATACTTGACCCTGGATTGTTTGGATTTTTCAGCTACGTGAGGAAGTATTGTTATTTACATCAGCATGGCGGGTGGCGGGGGACGTGGCGGTTGCCATGATATTGAAGGACGGCTTGATTGGAGATGGATGGTGACTGGTTCCATTCATGTCCCCGAGATACAGCCTGCGTGATCTCAGTGCAACTCTTTTTCCTGACGGGAAGGGAGAGCAGGAAGGAGGCTGTGCAGAGCTGAGCTTGAAATGGCTGTGAATTTCGCGAGAAGGATACCACCACATTGTTTGTTCACCGGTTCATGCGGTGCCTATGCGATCACCTACGGAATCTCATGTCATTTGGAGGGAAATCTTGCTACTTGGCTCGGGGCAGCATATGCTGGAATATCGACATCAAGCTAGGATAGCTTGAGCTTTATAGCTCTAAATCGAGGGTGAGATACGACTCAAGGCCTTAGGGTGCTGATACGAGGAGAATTAGGAATGAAGAGTCCAGCCACCTGTTTGACCTTCACCAAGCGACTGCACGTAAAAGAAGGGAAGAAGTTCCAAGTACTCTGTACGAGAGACTATAACTTAATGCTCACCTGGAATATATCAAGGAATCCCCCGTACGGAGTATGAAGGCAATGAATGAGGGAAGGATGAATGGTGAATGATGCATTAGTTCCAGTGCGTACATGTCCACTGAACTAGTGTGCGGACGGGAATGTGGTAATACTCTCATGCTCTGTACTCGTAGAATGTGTATGGGGGTACCAGTAAGTACGCTCTCAAGGACTCGATCCCGGATTGTGCGGGAGTACATACTGTGTGCGATGTGCTGTGTGCGTTGTGCTGAGTCCTGTGTGCTGGATGGAAGGCGATAACCTACTGTACCAACGCATACACCATGGTGCGTCCGGGGTGCTCCATCCTCCCATGCTATGTACCTCGTGCCCGCTCACAGCACCAAGACAGCAACCCCGGCGGCCGCGACGACCAACAACCCCTGTCCTCCCACGCCAAGGGCATTCCCACCACTACCGCTGTCGCTTAGCTGGCTGACGCCCGTGGATGAAGATCCGAACGAGTCCGTTGTCGTCGTTGTTGCCGCCGTGGCTGTTGGCGCGGTCGTGAACAAGTCGCTTGTCGATGTCGGGTACGTGTAGCCGTAGTCGTAGGACGAGGTGGACGAGGCATCGTCGTCGCCGCCTCCAGTGAGCCCGCCACTGCTGCTGGGGCTGCATTTGCCGACCGTGCTGGAGCAGGTGTACCCTGCGTCGCAGTAGTCTGGGCGCGGGTAAGAGGAGAATATGTTAGCTTTTGCCCTGCTGTGCTGGTCCTGTGCGGTGCGGTGCGGTTTTGTGCAGGGGGGGAGGGGGGAGGGGAACGCAGCGCGTAGGGGGATCTGAGCCGAGCTCATAAAGGGTCCTCGCAGTACGGACGGACGGAGTATATCAACTAGGTGAAAGGTGAAGTCTTACATCCTCCTGCACAACAACTCTCGCCTGCATCCGGGTTATAGCACCCGTCGGACCCGCACGGGATGTTGCCCTCGCCCCATTGTGCGGCGCAGCTCGATGTCGTCGTCGTCGTGCTGCCGCCGTCGTCGCCGCCGCCGCCGCTGCTGGTGCTGTCGTCGGGACAGGTGTCGTACTGCGGATCCGAGGGGTCGTAGCAATGATACCCGTCCGGGCATTCGAGGTACGAGGCGCCGAAGCAACTCTGGCACGTCGCCCCGACCTGGTAGCACAGATCGTCCGCGCCCGTCAGGCCGGTACTCGTACTGGTTGAGGCGGGCGCCGAAGCCGAGGCCGTCGCCGTCGAGTCGGACGAACTTCCGTCGCCGGAGCAGGAATCGAGCCCGTACGTCGCGTCGCCGGGCAGGTAGCAGTACAGCGACGAGCCCGGGCACAGCGTATACCCCGCGCCAAAGCATTCTTCGCATGTCCCCGTGCAGCGCTTCGTGAGGTCTCGCTTGAACATCAGCTTGGCCGACGTTGGGTTGGGCGTGCGGCCCCGGCCTGGGCTGAGGCCTTTGGAGCTGGCGTCGGAGTCGGAGTTTTGCGCATCGACGACGAGGAGGAGGAGCAGGGACGAGAAGACCAGGGCTGCCTTTGGGAAGAACATACTGGCGGTATATGTGGAATCAAGGACTTGAACCGAAGGAAGAAGTAGTAGTAGTCAATTGACAATCGATATACAACAAGGGACTTGAAATCAAAAGGATTTGGTGTAACGAGCGACAGAACGGCGAGCGAGAGCGCTCTCCGACGAAGAGGAGGCACAGGGGCACACGAATTGATGGGAAGGAAAGGAATAATCCACAGACGCGAACGGAAAGACAAAAAACATGGTGGGCGGTTTGTGCGAAATAGATATACTCGGACCTGAAAGTCAGCCTCATGCCCCCCCCCCTCGGTGGTGTAGCACGATGGGCAGAACTCAGAACCCAGAACCCAGAACCCGAATACGAATGTCCTCATGACAACTCGATGGATCCCTGTCCTTGGTCACTAGTGTAGTGTGTATAGTACCGTGTACGGAGAACGTACCGAAAATCTTTCTGGCCCAATAGTGCTTAGGGTCGTTCTTGAGTCAGACCGTGCTTTGGTAAATGTACCGAGACACGGAGTACTCCGTACCGAGTACCAAGGATACAGCTCCCGCATACAGTACTCGGTACGGGGACAGCCTGCATGGAGAAAGACCGGATTGAAAAGGGGGTTCCAGCCAGCTGAGCAGGGCCACACAGCGCCAGGTGGCGGCGACCCGGGGCAAACCATACTGTGTATTCACAGCCTGGTCGAGATGGCAGGCCCAACCACACGGCGCGATTGAAATTAGTCAGGGCGATCTTCACCAGTCTCTGGCCGCGCGCTCAGCGTGCCGGTGTCACAGCGAGCAAGACGAAAGATTGAAAGTTCGGGTCGTGCGCTTTGCTCTCGCTAGCGGAGCACGCAAAGATCAGGGGTAGCAGGCTTGGCCGCTTGGGGGCGAGGCTTGGCTTAATCTAAGCGATCAGGCTGAGCTTGAATTGCCCCCGGTCTGTTTGGTCTGCTCCTGCAGGTATACGAGACGGCTGAGACAGGGCAGACCGGTGGAAAGCGACAGTACGGAGGCCACAGCGCAGTACCGAGTACATACCTCGCATACCTCGCGATATTGGACTGGGGTGGAAAACAGACATGGCGTTCTGCCAAGATGCTGTCTGGGGGTCCGCAGCCCGTTCAATCTGCCCAACGTGTTGGCGCGGGGCGCCACATCGGGATCTATACACTAACGACGAAGAGTGATTCGCCGAATTACGAAATAGATCGAGGACCGACGCTGGAAGCTGCGCTAGGCCTAGGCTTTTGCCCTTAGAGTTGGGATTGAGTAAAGGAAAGCCAAAGATCTGCTCGAGAAGTCCAGGTTAGGCCTTTGAAGGCCGTAGCTTTCGTAGCGCCTACAGGAGGTGCTACGACGGTGTAAGGCTGACTGCCCGTACGGAGTACTATGGAACGTTTTCTGGCGAGGTTAACTCATCTTCAGATCCTTGAACTCCCTCGTGGTGTTTGTGATGGCCACTTCGACCGGTAACCGCTCCATGCTGCTGGCGCCGTAGAACCCATGGATGCCCTTCACGCGGCTCAGGACATAGTCGGCATCCTTGGGCTCGGCGATCGGGCCGCCGTGACAGAGAATGATGATGTCGGGGTTGATCTTGTTGGCGGCGTCTCTCATCTCTTGGATCAACGTGACGCAGTCGTCCAGTGATTTTCCTGTCTTTGCACCAATGCTGCCCGAGGTGGTCAAACCCATGTGGCAGACGAGCACATCTGCTCCGGCTCGGGTCATTTGCTCAGCTTCGTCCACGTTGAAGGCATATGGCGTGGTCAGAAGATCCAGCTTTCGGGCTTCGGCGATCATGGCCACTTCCTTGTCGTACCCCATCCCCGTCTCTTCGAGGTTCGCGCGAAATGTTCCATCAATGAGGCCAACGGTGGGGAAGTTTTGAACGCCGCAAAATCCCATGCTCTTCAACTGCTGGAGGAAATCCGGTATGATCCGGAAGGGATCTGATGCACAAACTCCGGCCAGCACCCCGGTTTTGCTGACGATGGGGAGAACTTCTTTCGCCATGTCGACAACGACGGCGTTGGCATCACCGTAAGGCATGAGACCGGCAAGAGAACCCCTCCCAGCCATTCGGTAGCGACCGGAATTGTAGATGATGATCAGATCCCCTCCGCCTGCTTCAATGAACTTGGCCGACAACCCGATGCCGGCTCCCGCCCCAACGATGGGCTTGCCCTTCGTGACTTGCTCGCGCAGATGTGCCAGGACCTCGGCACGAGAACGGGGAGGTGCCATGACCACGCCGGCCAGAGTATCGTGCGATAGTCAGAGTGCCGCGGTGACTGTGACTGACGACGAGAGGGACTGGCACATGTGGCAGTCGTCGACCCCCGACGTCATGGTGCCATACGACGGATGTGAATGATCCGGAGGAGGTGCGGGGATCATGCTCCTCAAGCAAATACAATACGAGCCTCACCACACACAAAGAGGGGCAGTGGCACGATTGGGCCTACCAGAGACCAAGGCTTTCCCATCTCGATGTCGCACCTGCTCCAAAAGCTTAAGAAGAGCTTGCTTCGACTGTCTTCTCCGACTGACCACCGTAACCGTCCGAGATGAGCCCAACTGTCGACTGAGCGCCTTCCCTACCAGTACTGTATAGATCCGCCATGGTCAAACCCACGGTCCTTATTGTCGGTACGCCTGACACCAAGCTCGACGAGATCCTGTACCTGAGAGACCAGATCCTCGCCGAGGGCACCTGCAATACCAAGATCCTCAATGTAAGTCACAGCACGCCAGCGAAGGTGAGAACGCGTTTGGACAACCTGGCCGCCGGCGAGGTTATTTCACCGCTCGAAGAACATAGCTCGACCTTGAAAGATCTCTCGCGAGGGGAGTATATCGACAAAGCCATTGAGCTATGTACGCCTGTGGTCAAAGACCTGGTCTCCAAGGCGGCCGTTCACGGCATCGTCTCGGCAGGGGGCAGCAGTGGCTCATCGCTGGCCACGGCCTTTATGCGCCATGCCTGCCCAGTCGGATTCCCGAAATTGATGGTCTCGACCATGGCCAGCGGCGACATCAAGCACTATGTGGAGGAGACGGACATCACCATGATGTACAGTGTGGTTGACATCGCGGGCATCAATTCCATCCTCAAGCGCATCTTGTCCAATGCCGCCGCCGCCATCTCAGCAATGACCGTCTCTTACGCCAAATCTCTGGTGGACGCCTCTGCCGTGGAAGCCAAAGGCAAACGGATCGCCATCACCATGTTCGGCAACACCACTCCGTGCGTTGATGCCGTTCGCCAAGTCTTGACGTCGGCGCCCCACGACGCCTCCGACTATGAAATCTACGTCTTCCACGCCACGGGCTCGGGCGGCCGTGCCATGGAACGCCTCATCGCCGAAGGACAAATCGATGCGGTGATCGACCTGACCACGACCGAAATCCCGGATGAACTCTTCGGCGGTGTCCTCTCGGCGGGACCCGACCGTCTCGAGGTTGCAGCCAAAAGAGGCATTCCTCTGGTCGTCTCTGTCGGAGCGTGTGACATGGTGAACTTTGGCCCCAAAGACAGCGTGCCGGAGAAGTACAACGACCGCAAACTTTTCGTACACAACCCCGCCGTGACACTCATGAGAACCACGCCGGAAGAGAATGCCAAGATCGGCCAGTTCATCGTGGACAAACTCACATCCCATGCAAGCAACCCTAGCGCTATCCGAGTCCTCCTTCCGGAGAAAGGCGTCAGCATGCTCGACGCGCTCAACAAGCCTTTCCACGACCCGGAAGCCGACAAGACGCTTTTCGAGACCATCGAAGAGGGCCTCGAGGCGACGAGGATCGACGTCGAGAAGCACGATCTGCATATCAACGACGAAGCCTTTGCAGGCCACGTTGCTAGCGCCATCCTGGAAGTCATGGGCGTGACGCAGCGGAATTATCGACTCGCCAACGCACGCCGACGGAAGTGGAGCTTTGACCACGGCGCAAGTGTCATGTTGGCGCGGAAGAATTCCCAGATTGAAATCCCCGATGCGTAAAGGCAGGGTGGGGCGATTCGGTCATGAATTGGCGGGGAGAGAGAGCGAAATGAGAGGGAGAGGGAGAGAGGGATCGAAATCGAGGACCAAGATGGAGGGACCCTCGAAAGGAGAGCTTGTTGTCGGTCGACGAATATCAGCATCGGCTTTCACCAGCCACGCCACGCCATTGTTATTGAATCAGACTTCCAAGCCGTCTATGTCCATCGAGAACGAAATACCCAATGAACGCTTAATTACTGCATGCACTGTACTGTATTACATTCCAAATAGTCTCTATACCGAAGCAGTCGTTCCTGCATCGAAGTTTGGACAGCTTCTCATATCCCATTCCGTCCGATTGAACTCCGTCACTCCCGTCATGCACGTAATATGCATGCACAGTCACTCACAGTGTACATACGCAGTGTATAGTTTGGGAAGTATATATCCCACTCGCGAGGGCGATCAAGCGTGCGTCTTCCCGGAAATAAATCCAAGCAGGCCCCGCTCTGAACTTTACTTGTACTGCAAACACTGCACTGCATGTACATCCATCCCTGCGCACAGCACGGGGCGGGGCGCGGTACATAAAGTAGACGAGTGGACGAGTATATATCTGAATGGACACGAACAGACTAGTAGACGAGTATTATCTAAATGGACAAGGGAAGAACGAGAAACGGATTGATCCAAGTACACTCACTACACTACACGCGCGTGGCCCCGTTCGAATGGCACGGTGTACAGCGGCAGCGAAAGCGGCAGCGGTAGCGTCGAGCATTCGCCCCTCTCCTACGAGGATGCAAGTATGCAAGTACGAGGTACTGTTGATCATTAATATCGTAAGTAAGTGAGTAAGTAAGAAGTGAAGTGAGTGAGTGAGTGAGTGTGACCGCGGATGACCTCCACACCACACCACGTCCCATGCCATACCACGCCACCCCACCACACATTCCCATACATTTGTACCGCCGTGCATGCGTGCATGCCATCCCGTCTTATCCTGTTGGTGTGGGTTTACTCACAACTTCGACGACGGGCCGCCCTTGGAGCCTGGCAGCGCGCGAATCCTTCCGCGGTACTTATTCTCGATGGCATCGGCCTCGGGATCGGGCTCCAACTCGGGCAGATCACCATAGTACTTGCCGGCCCACTTCGCGGCGTGCACCAGGCCCCACAGCTTGTTGTCGCTCTTGCCGGTAAGCATGCCGCACGGCCACTGGTGCAGGTCCCGGTCGCGGATGGAGCGGTGGATGCGCTCGAACGTGTTCTCGAGCGGCCAGGCGCGGCGGTCGTCCATGGCCAGCTCCTGCACCTTGGTCGTGAGGGTGTCGATGATGCTGCCGGCCTTGGGCTCCGGGTCGAAGGGCCGCTTCAGCCGCGTCCACGCCGTGTTCGGGTTCGGCGCCACGCCCTTGTCCGGCAGGAGGTACCAGTCCGTGGTGTCCTCGTCGATGAAGGCCAGCTTCTTGTCCTTGGAGCACTGCGCGAGCATCCACGCCAGCGTGATGTCCGAACCCCCGGGGTCGTACCGCCCGCCGCCAATGTCGCTGTGCACGCCGGAGAACCAGGCCTGCTTCATGGCCTGGAGGCCGTGGTGGGATTTGGGCTGGTAGAGCTTCGACCGGTCGGCCGGGTCGCGCGGCCACTGCCACAGCGTGGGCTTGTAGGGGATGCGCCGCTCGTCCAGCGACAGCGCATGGTACGCGTACTCGACCTTGGTCGACAGCTCGGCGTTGTGGAACTCGATCTGCTCGCCGCCCCAGCCTTCGCCGTGGAACTCGACCGTATCCCACACGCCCACGACCTTGATCGCGTATTTGGCCTTTTCCGTGATGTCGCCGCCGATGCGCTTCTTCAGCGAGTCGGAGAACTGGAAGTCCGGCTTCTTGCCCGCGTCCTGGTAGTATTCGTCGTAGACTTGCGGGAACCAGTCCATGCCGCGCTTGGTGAGGAGGCCCAGCTTGGTGACCAGCCCGGCGATGGAGCGCGCCGTGTACGCGCCGCGCGAGAAGCCGAAGAAGAAGATCTCGTCGCCTTTGACGCTCGGGTCCGACCCGTTGGGGTCGTAGTTGTGCGCCAGGAACGCGTAGGCGGCCCGGATGTTGGCTGACAGGCCGGCCCCGTACACGCCTAGTGAAGACAGTCAGTCTCGAGCGGATGATGTTGAAGACGTCCAGTAGGCCACATCGTATATCTCGTACACGTGGTCGAGAGCAGAGAAGGGAGCCTTACCACCGCGGATTGAGTCCCCCAGCCCGGTCCCGACTCCCGGTTGATAGTAGATGATCTGCTCGACCTCCTTGCCATCGACGATGGCCACGGGGCTGATGGCACGAGCGAACCGTGCAACATTGCTGGGATGGCTGGGCGTGTTGACATTCAGAATGCTCTGCCACGTGCCTAAGGACAGACCGGTCAGCATCCGCCTTACCGTGGCGCGGGAGGAAATGTATCACAGCAAGACAGGGTAAGAGTATCGGGGGTTATCAGAGGCGGGAAAGGGCTGTGGTGGGGGGAGGAATAGTACCATCGCAGAGCACAATCAGTCGTTTATAGCCGGCAGGTGAGCGGTTCATATTGGTCGTTGTCCCCAGGGTGATCGGGAGGCTGCAGTATTCGTCGTAGTTCGCCTGAGAGCCTGGGAGAAGTGTCTCGAGATGTCTCTTCCGACCCAAGCAAAGGGCGAACCTGTTGTCTTATAGCCATCGCATGGACTCGTGCGACACAGAACCGAAAGGCGACGCACACCGTGTGACGAAGGCGCCATGTCTCCCCCGTGAGCCTACTCCCTACAACGGTCATGCACTGGCAACTCAGCTCCATGCAAGTATGGCGGCCTTGCGACTTGCAGCAAAGAACGGACTTCGGGGCTGGCTGAACAAGATGCTTACCATTGGCTATGCTTGGCCGGTCTACAAGGGGGCAGACTCAGCCGTACACGAGGGTCACGGTCGAGACTCTGCCGCCTGACAGACAGCGAGTGACAGTGCTGCACGTTTTGATTGGCAGGATCGAAAGGAAGCAGGGCCCTTGCTGTGGCCGTCAGAGGCACGTTCAACCCTCCCTTCCATTGCGGGGGACAGACTGCAGTTTCCGGCCGTTAGGACGATCACCATCGAAATGTTCAGAAGTGGCATCGATATCTCATGGCACGAGTTGCATCCTGAGGTGACTACAGGCTCTCAGAGCAGATGTTGTGATTTTAGTCAAAGGCTCGCACGCTGAAATGTCAATTGATGGCTCCTGAGCTGTTCCTACCCGTCCCATGTCCAAACCCGTTAACCAGCTTCCTGCCCGAGCAGGTAAAAGACGAAATGTAGCGCCGCCACCCCCGACGCGTGCATGCGGATATCAAATGCCCTGCTGGCCGTTCAATCATTGAGTCCTTAATCATAATATTCCTCTTCTCGCGGTCTGCCATCGAACCAGTCCCGCGCCTTTCTGAGACTGAAGGTTCGTCGTGCCTTGGGCTCCTTATAAGCCTCCACGCCAGAGTACCCTCGTGCTTGAGCACCACCATGATGGCTTGGTGGGTCATACGTCTGCCTGAAATCCTTGCCAATAATGCCGTTGCCTCGCAACTGCTGCGGTGGAACGATGGGTTGCGGGTCGGTAGAGCTGATGCCCAGTATACGCTCCTGCTTGCTGAGGCGCCGCTGGGGGAAGTTTCCGCCTGCATAGGCGTCGGTCGAATTTGCCGTTGGCGGCATCGATACCGTAGGCTGGTGTTCGACCGGCGACGGACTGGCATAGGACACATCGACGTGGTTAGTCGCTCCCTCACCTCGATTCGGTCGTGACCCGCGGCCTGAAATTGTTAGAGAGCGGCGAACACTTGGATGAGACGCAGGCTCCAGACTGTGACTCGATGGTGGCAGGTTCTCTGTGTCATACAGCATGTCGTGATTTGACGGTCCAGTCAAGTTATGTGAGAGCTGATAATCATTCTGTCTCGATTGGCTTGCAGAGGGGGCGCCAAATCCGTTGTCAGTCTGCTGTCGTTGCTGAGGTCCTCGACCTTGGTGAGCAGGGTCTTTCGGCTCGTCCTCGCCTTCCTCTTCATAGTCGCTGTTGTATTCCTCCTTCTTTTGACGGCGACTGCCGAAAAGGCTGAATCGTCGTCGGGGTTTAGCACCAGCTTTCGGAGCGTATGGATCTTGATCGTCATCCTCCTCCTCGCTCTCTCCCTGATCCCAATCATCATCTTGCTGCGCAGATGGCTTTTGACTGGTCCTTTTACCGCCGAGTCCGACCAATCTGTTCAACAGGGTTGGCCTCCTTTGAACCTTGCTGGATTCGTCAAGCTTTTCACGATCAGAGCTACCATCGTACCACAGGGCCGGTACGAGCAGCCTGTAGGGTATGGTGATCCCAGACGGATCTTTCTGATTGACCTCCACATTCAATACAATGTCAAGCCCTCCTTCCAAATTCACCTGATCATTGACGTCGACCTCATTGCCCTCGGCGTCAATGGCGGGTATGTTACCCTTTCTCACTGCCTTCTCAGAAAGATTCGTGGGGCGACGTTGAAACGTACCAGTCGGTCGCCCAGGAGTACTGGAAGAAGTGTGATCGAAGGACGAAGCGCGTCGGTGTGGAGGGTCATGAAATTCGCCAGAAGACTGTCGAGACCCCGAAGTGTTCTGGTCCCGCGGCGCGCCATCGTAAGATACGGAGCGGCCTGGACTGTACATCGTGTCACGGTATGATGTGGGAGGCGCATGTCTTGAGCTCAGTCTGCGAAACAACGCTCGTGGGTTGACATCCTCCTTCGAGAAGGAGAAGCGACGTGGTCGAGGGTCAGGTCCGGCCTCAACATCCTCGTCGTCTTCCAGTTCTCCCACACTCTCTGGAGACGAAGGTGAGGGCGAAGGAGGCGGCGTAGAGCCTGGAATATACTCCCGAATTGAACACCAGTTACGCCTTGGCAGAAGGTGTGTGTTGTTCCGTTTCTTGTCGTTGACATCGTGTGTGAACATGGGAATCATGTTCTCGTCGGTGTAGTGATCCAGGTGATGCACCTTGTTCCGCTTGTTCAAGATATCGGCCAACATATCTGACGGTGGCGTGTTCACAATGGCAGAGGATATCACATTCGGCATGTAGCGATGGTCTTTGTCCTTGGGAATCTTCAGCTTTGGATTCGAGTGAAACTGGCCGATCGCGGCTAGGTGGACGTCGCCACTCAGGATCGTGATGCGGCAAGACCTTTCTGCGGCGAGATCCTGGAGGTCCTTGACCAGCTCGTTGCGCTCGTGTTTGTGGTTGGTCGCAGTCCAATGGTCATCGAGATCGTCCAGTATCTCGACACCACCATCGAACTTGTTGAGAAAGCCACCTTTAAGGATCCCCGCTCTTCCGAGGGCCTTGACAGGGTCCATGAGACGGCTGGTCAAAACGTTCTCTAGCCAGACGAGGCGAGGGTAAGCAACAGGGACGCCTAACAATACGATGAGATGCTTTGTCTCTCCTTCGATCAGCTCTTTGCGACATCGTTCCAGAACGATATCCAGGGTCTCCAGACTCAAAACCTCGTTGCGTCTTCGTTCTGTCCGGCAATCCAAGCCCAAGAACGCAACGTGCTTGCCCATGTGCATGAAGACGCTTCTGCTCAGCTGCTTGATGTAGGGACCCGCCTGCCGGCCCAGTACCCAGCTGGGTTCATGCGTAGTCATCTCTTCGGCGACGCTCTGATGCTGGAAGAGCATATAGTACTTGAACGCAACATTGCCGAGTCCCGAGAAGACGGGGGTCTCCATGAAGTGGTTCGGGTAGGACCCAAATCCATCGATAATGTCGTGGTCGTCCCAGATGTTGACCATCGGTATCTGGCCGGCTGCCATACCAAAGAGGCCCTGGGAGAACCACATTGCGTACCTGTTCAGATAGAAGGTCTCCAGCTCTTCCTTCATTTCGTGCGTGAACGGGGCGTGGTGCTTGTGCTCCGGGTTCCTCATCCTAGTCCATTCTCCGAAATGCTGAGTTTCGAGCATGACACGGTCATTGTAGATCTGATCCCCTCCGCCAATCATCACATGGAACGGGCGTGTCTGATGCGTGTTGAGGACATCCCTCCACATTGGATCGGGCCCGCTGAAGTTGTCCGGATTGACAGAGAGGCTGAACCCATTGCATGTATGGAACATCATGTGCATGGTGTGGCCGCGAGCTGGGACCCAGAACCCGACGGACGGGCCACGGTTGATACGGTAAGCGATATGTTGCTGCTCATCAGCGAGTTCCACTTCAAGATTGAATCGCCAGAAAGTCACATCACGGTCAGGATCCGCATACAGTCTGGCGCCAGCCACTTCCTGATATCTCCCCAGTTTCTCACCATCTGTGTGCAGGGTTCGCTGATTGGAAAACGGAACCGGACCTTGAGGACCGCTGTGCTCGAGCGGGCTTGGAGAGCTTTCGAACAGCCCGTCATCGTTTTCAACCTGCGAGAGGTCTTTGCCTTCTTGCAGGTGATCCACCGGCCGAACGTATAATGTCCTTCCTGTTCTCGAGGGCTTGGTCAGGCCGGCGATCGGGTCGACATATTCTGGTTGGAGCTCGTCGGCAGTGACGTGGTGCGGCGGAGGTGGCAATAGCTTCTGCGGCTGAGAGAAGAGTCGTAGAACTGGTGCCGGGTCATAAGAAGACGCAGAGTTTTGAGTCACAATCAGCACACTTCCTCTCCAGAACTCACGCTCCTCTCCGGGCCCGGATTCGGGCTGCTGCGTTCTCATACCCTTATAGCGAAGCAATGGCCCGCATCTCAGATATAGATTCGGCTTGAACTCGGCCGTCTTCTCATCAATGGGGTCTCCGATTTTAGGTTGCTCGGAGACTTTTGACGACCTGCTCCTCCTACGACCGGACGACGTAGCTGGCTGTTCCCACCATGTCTTGCCCTTATCAGCAGGTGAAGCAGTCTCTGTAGAGAAGTCAACAGCCGTAAGTCTTGCTGTTCCGGCTTCTTTCCATTCATCCACGGGTCGGTTGTTCAGAGGCTCTTTGAAGGACACACTGGACTTCCTCTGCCTTTGACGTATCACATCCACAGGCTTCGCTGGGGGCGACTGAGGGCTGCCCGGATTTGGTGCAGAGTGGAGCCCAAGACCTACGGGCGGTGTCCGTGGCTGCTGGTGGACTTGCGACACTCCTGTCCTGGGATCAGCTTTGACCTGGTTGTAGTGTTCTGGTCGGCCGGACTGTGCAGTCATCGCTGAACTCGGCACCGGTATTCTGCTCGGAATTGTGGATGTCGACGTAGCATTTCCATCTGCACCTTCAGGCCGAGGCTTTTGGAGCTTGCGAGAGGCGCTTCGGGCGGCTGTCACAGGAGCTGACACTCCAGTGAGTTTCTCCAATGCGGCCTTGTGCGACGCATTCCTTTGGTGTTGCAACAAGTTATCCCGCGCATTGACGAAAATAGCTTGCGGTTCAGTAGTGCGAATGGGCGCCTGCACTGGTGAGCTATCTGGAGGCTCGGCTTCAACACCGGTTGGAGAAAGCTCACGCTGCTTTCCAGACCGAACTCTTTGTGGCATAATCACAGCTTTCGTGGGCACCGCCGAGGGCGGATTGAGTGCTTGATCTGGACGGGGTTCTTCTTGTCTTCGATACTGTCTACTGGATTGGCGATGTTGGCTGGCAGGCGACGGTTGTAGTGGACTGGAAATCGTGTACTCGAATGCTGCTTGGCCCTCCCCAGACAAGCTTCGTACGTCGGGTCGGTGGCTATCGACAGTTGTACTATGTTGTAGACGTTGTCGCTGAGTTGTGCTGAGGTTTCGAACCAGCCCTGCGTCTTCTAAAGTCGGGGCTTCCGACTCCGTATCGCGCTCGCGTTTTGACGACGATCGTGTGGCGGAAACAGCGGGCTTCGACGAAGGGCCTTCTCGGGGCGAGCTCACAACACCTCGAGCCTTCCTGTCCTCACGATCCCGCAATAGCATCTCGGCCTCCTGAACTCTAGCGCGCTTCTCTTCCTTGCTGATGTCGTTCAGCGTCACTTCGAGCTTCTGCAGCGGAGACCTATCTGGGGCCCAATCCCTCCTCTGAGCTTCGTCTCTGAAAGCGCTCGACCTGCTGACGGCCGAGACGGGCTCCTCGGGGCGGCCAGGGGCGTCGGATGTGCGACGAGCCTGTTGTGCGGATTTGGGTTCTTTCGGAGGTGGATCCCGAGCCGACTGGATTTCTCTCCTTGGTGCTCTCGTGGAGCCGGTGCCATTGAGGTCGGCAGTGTTGAGGCGCAACCCGTCCGTGATGTTCGGCTTGCGGGAAACACTAGACGCCTCTGGCCGTGTCGGTTCGGACACTATACGTTGTTTGGGTTTGGCCTTCTCCGCGGGAAAGTCATTTTCAAGGTCTGCGAACGCCTCTTGGTGGAATGGCCTTCCTCTAGCTCGCTGGGAAAACGATCGCTGAGGACCTGCATCAACAGCCTGACCCTGTCCAAAGCCTCGGTAGGAGATGGGGGGCCCGCGAGGCACTTCAGGCGCAGTCGGAGGTGGGTGTCCTGCGAAGTCCAAGTTTTGAGAAAGCGGGCGCCTCCCATCGCCATTGCCAGTGCTATTTCCATTTCCTCCACTGGACCGGCGACTTGCGCCATTGTGTCTCGCGCGGCTGTTGTCTTGGAAGACCAAGGAATCAAGGGCCGGGTTGTGGTAAAGGTCGAGGGGATTTATCGAGGTTGCCATGTTGTCGAGGCGGATCGGGAGACCGAGCTTGCGGAGTGGCAGGAATGTCCTAGAGCTTCGTGCAGCTGGCCAAGGTGGCCATGAGCAAGGACCTCTTCACACACCTGGTTGATATAGGGAGCTCGGACTCGCAACAAGACTGCGACAGAGAAGTGGGCGGGACGTGAGAAGGCAACGGGGGCGGTATCTGGATTTCTTCACACGGCAAATCGACCAAGATGGAGAGCAGAACAACAATCAATCGACACTGACAAGTGGTATGAAGCTCTAATTGAACAATGACATTACATTAAAATATGTACAAGAGAAAATGAACATGCGAAGCGGACGAGGCAGACTGGCAGGAGGGGACAAGGTTAACTTGGGAGGCTGGTATTTCTTCGACTCGACCACGTCAATCGATGGACAACCACGCGCAACATGCATGCGAGATGTTGGTTGCAAGGTGGGAGCGTGGGCCGTCGTCACTGGCGCCCAGCTAGCGCTGGCTCCAGAGCAGGAATCAACCCAGGCGAATAGGCGTTTTGGTGGTAGGAGTTCCGCAAATGTATTTGCCATACTCGTGGGCTGCCAATGATGAGGCCCAGGTTCCCCCTAAAGAAAACCCGCTAAACCTGCCTGGTAGGCTTGGGCTGGCTTGGGGAACCCTACAGAGTACGGAGGCTGCGGCCTAGAAAAGATGTCCAGAAGAGGCTGAAAGTCAGGTCAGATTCTGAAGAAGGCTGCGGGTGGGAAATAAACATTGAGATCGACTTTAGCATTCACATCATATCAGCACCAGGACGTTGCGCCATTGCCCTCACGAACTGGCTTCTACGCTTGATTCACCTACATATTCTGCTTCTTCTTCGCTTCGTACGTGCCGTTCTTTGAACCTTACAACGGATCACTTCGGTGCCGGACCGTCCAAGTGGTTGACGTTTCACAACACTTTCGCCTGCGACTGAGACCTGCATTCGTTCAATTCAGCCCATATTGTCAATATCCCCCTGAAAGGCTGACCAAGCAGTTTGTTCCGACCAGGAGGACGTCGGGATTGACTGCTCGTTGATCAAAACCGCTCGGGTCACTCGCACCGAGACTCGCAAGTCCGCGAACATATACTCGAGGAACGACCACCACGCACCTCTTCCTATCGTTACAGGCATGCATTCCATTCAAAGATAATTGCGACCGACACATATTTTTATCATGCGGTTGCCAACATGGCTTCCGCTGGTGCTCCTGGCTGGGAATGTCCGAGCAACTTTGCGAGATTACGACAATAACGATTACTTTGCCCTCCACCTCCACCCCACTGCTGTTCCTGAAGACGTTGCCCATCGATTAGGTGTACAGCTTGAAGGCAGAGTCGGAGAATTGAGCAATCATTATACCTTTTCGTGCGCGAAGAACACATGTCAAGAGCTTGAAGATTCCCTGCAAGAACTGCGACGGCGGAAGAAGCGAGGGCGAAGGTCGGTCGATGGTATGGGAGGACAAATCACCCATGACCTGCGTGGAGTATTATGGTCAGAAAAACAACAGCTTCGACATCGTCTTGTGAAGCGGATCCCTCCGCCACCGCCTCCCAGTCCTCGAGAGCCCCAGGATGCAAGTGGTTCGAACTCCGATCCGGCGGCGGACCACACTGAACAAGACGCTATACAACGCCTGAATTCAATTGCGGAAACACTGGATATAAAAGACCCGATTTTCAAGGAGCAGTGGCATCTGTTCAATACTTTACAACTTGGGCATGACCTGAATGTGACTGGTGTCTGGCTGGAGGGCATCACCGGTAACGGCACCATCTCGGCAGTTATCGACGACGGACTGGACCTGAACAGCAACGACCTCAAGGACAATTTCTATGCTGAAGGCTCGTGGGACTTCAATGACCCAGGGCCGGAGCCACTACCCAGACTCTTTGACGATAAGCATGGTACCCGCTGTGCAGGAGAGATTGCAGCGGTCAAAAATGATGTCTGTGGAGTTGGAATGGCCTACGACAGCAAGATTGCTGGTATCCGGATCTTGTCCAAGCCCATTAGTGACGAAGATGAGGCAACAGCAATCAACTACCACTACCAAGAGAACGACATCTATTCTTGTTCATGGGGTCCGCCAGATGACGGGCAAACCATGGAGGCACCAGGTCTCCTGATTCAGCAAGCCATGCTGAATGGCATTCAGAACGGTCGAGGTGGCCTCGGCTCTGTTTTCGTCTTCGCGGCGGGCAATGGTGCCGCCAGTGACGACAACTGCAATTTCGATGGTTACACCAACAGCATCTACAGCATCACTGTCGGTGGTATTGATCGGGCTGGTAACCATCCATATTACTCGGAGTCTTGCTCCGCACAGTTGGTGGTAACGTATAGTTCCGGTCATAACGATGCAATCCACACCACCGACGTTGGGCCAAACCAATGTTACAATGGCCATGGCGGAACATCGGCTGCGGGGCCCCTTGTGGTCGGCGTTGTAGCTCTCGCGTTGAGCGCAAGACCGGACCTGACTTGGCGAGACCTGCAGTACCTATGTGTCGAGACTGCTATTCCCATACATGAAGACGACGGCAGTTGGCAGAACACAACGATTGGGAAGAAATTCAGTCACATGTACGGATATGGCAAGGTTGATGCATATCGCTTCGTTGAGGCTGCAAAATCATGGCAGCTGGTAAAACCTCAAGCATGGTTTCACTCGCCCTGGCTCAGCGTTCAGCATCAGATCCCCGAGGGTGACCAGGGTCTAGTGGCCAGCTTTGAGGTCACAGAAGACATGTTGAGCGAAGCTAACTTGGAAAGGCTTGAGCATGTTACGGTGACCATGAATATTGAACACACCAGAAGGGGCGATCTCAGTGCCGACCTGATAAGCCCCAGCGGCTTGATTAGCCACCTCGCTACTAATCGCGCTCATGATGCAGTTGCCGAAGGATATGATGACTGGACGTTTATGTCTGTCGTTCACTGGTGAGTTCATCTTGGAGTCTGCCTCAGATCTTGCTTGAACTGACCATGTGGCAGGGGCGAGTCTGGCATCGGTACCTGGACGGTCATCGTCAAGGACTCGAACGAGAATGAACATAACGGGACATTCATCGACTGGCGGCTCAATCTCTGGGGTGAAGCCATTAACGCTGAAACTCAACAGCTTCACCCGCTGCCTGATGAGCACGACGACGACCATGAAACCGCTCCTGCTATAGTGAGCACTACCAGCGTCGAAGCTGGGCAGCCAGCAACGGCAACCGAACCTCCCACCAAGCCTACTGACCATCCTGACCGGCCAACTAAGCCGAAGCCAACTGAGGCCACCGACTCCGTCGTTACTGTCACAGCCACTGACACTGTCTCGGTGCCTGCTGCCACAGCAACGGCGACAATCGACCCGACGGAGACGCACACGTATTCTGACAGCTTCCTTCCGTCCTTCTTCCCCACCTTTGGCGTATCCAAACGGACACAGATTTGGATTTATGGTTCGATCGGGCTCATTGTGGTTTTCTGCATTGGGCTTGGGGCTTACTTTCTTGTTCAGCGGAGGAAGAGACTTCGAAACAACCCTCGCGATGCATATGAATTTGAAATGGTTGCGGACGCAGACGATGACGAGCAGCGAGGCCTGACATCACGTAAAGGACGTGGCAAGGGAAGGGCCAAGCGCGGCGGGGAGCTCTACGATGCATTTGCTGGCGAAAGCGAGGATGATCTTTACAGCGACGACGAGGGATACCAAGACACCCCCAGTAATGACACTGGCAGCGGCTCGAGGTCTGGCAGCTCCGAGGACAAAGAGAGGGAGAAGTGAGCGAAGCATTTTGGTGATAAGGCGTTTACTGTAAGATCTGAGCGCTCCCAACAAGGAGGATGTATTAGGGCTCTGGCCAGACCCAGGCCTTATTGTACAGTTATTCTTATGACGCGTGCATCCGCCAACTGCATAGAACGGGAAGGCTTCGGAGAGGCTGGACGCAGCTCCCTAGGACCAGGAGAATGAAAACATTTGTACTATACAATTGCAGGTGAACGAGGCCTGATTTGATCGGCACCTGGGCGGTATTCTCAGCCAGAGCTGGGGCTGGGGCTGCTAACTAACTTTTCTTTGCGGGCATTTCCAACTGTGAAATTTCCGGGGCAGGCGCCCATACTGCCTGCACCTGGTGAGCCCTGAAACCGTGCTTGGTCTTTGCAGCAGACAACAGACTGCATTTCCTTCCCCTTCGCCGCGAATGATCCTCTCTTGGACGACCCGACAGCAGCATCATGAGCTTCCAATTACAGTACATACCATGGTCGGCTCCCGGTCGTCGTTGAGGCGTCCTAATTTACGAGGTCACAGTCACAAATCATCTACTTCGAGGTCCAGCAGCCCGATCAATGACGACCCGCCACCGCTCCTCCCAAGGTCTGGCAACGAGGGCATCGCACTCAGAGCCAAACGTCTGCGGGCTGCCACCATCTCGGCGCCCGAACACGACCTGAAAAGACGTCGATTGTCATCTACCAAGGGCGAGATACCACAGTTACGCATCCCGTTGCGCAGTCGAGGCGGTTTACCTAAAGTCCTCCCACAACCGCCGCCCGCGGCAGTTCGGCCACCGCAGTCTGCCAATGCTGCAAAAGCCAGCACATCACACATCTCAGACGTCCGCCCCCTCGACTCTCCGACGTCTCCCAGCGCGAAACCACAATATGATCAGATCAGACTTATTGAAGAGGAGGCAAAGGCCTCCATCACAGGACGCAATTCGGCCACAGCCCACGAAGACCGGCGGAAATTACGCTCAGAGGATGGAGGGTCTCGGGCTAAAACGGAGCTGGCCCAATATTTCCCAGACTTTGAAGAGATGCTCAGTCTGAAGCCACCAGATCCAGGTACGGAACCGTCATCTACGCCGGAGGACTACCACTGACATCAAGTAGAGGCATTAACCGTCAAGACCAAGGTTGTGCTGGTGGACGATACTCCCGACTTCCAGCCGACGCCCTCGAAGCGCGACCCATTCGGAGCTCACAAGCCACTGCACAACACGCAGATGATCCAGCTGAGTGGAAGCGATGTCCCATGCGATGCCTCCGTTGATCCTTTGAACGACGACGTCTATCTTAAGATCCATGGTAAGGCAGAAAGGCATGAGAAGCAGATCAAAAACAGTGATCGGGAGCGGGCTCAGCACGAGAAATACCAACTGGAAAAACTTCTTGGAGACTTGCGTGGGCCAGACTGGCTGAAGACTTTGGGCATCACCGGCGTCACTGACTCTGAGAAGAAACGTTATGAACCCAAACGAGCATTGTTCATCAGGGAAACTCAAGCCTTGATTGACAAGTTCAAGCGATGGAAAGAGGAAGAAAAGCGCAGGAAGCAGGAGCGAGAACAGGAACTTCTCGAGGCAGCCATGGACGAGGGCGGGGAAGCCAACGAAGGTGAGGATGAAGACGAGGCTGTCGAGAGCCCGTCTTCGGAGGAAGATAGCGTTGACAGTGCATCGAGTCAAGCGCCGAACTCTAGTGAACTCGACGCCCTTGCATCACAGCAACTCATCGAAGAAGCAAAGATTGCCATCAAGCGCAAAAAGCCGTCGCCCGCCAAAGTCGCCGATCCTCCGCCGCCCAAACCCTTCGTGTCGTTCTTCGACAAACGCCACCTGCGGGACGCTGCTGTCGCTGGACGTCAACGTGGACGGACCCTCCTCGCATTTGGCCTTCCTGTGCCTGAGCTTGTAGAGAAGGATTTCGAGCCACCAGACGACATCCTGACAGATGAAGCAATCAGACTAAACCAACGTTCTCGCAGAAGAATGCGAAGGGGGGGCAAGTAGTGTTCCAAATACTGCGCTATTGATACATTGATGTTCGTTTCCTGAAATGTACGGTATAGGGTAGGGTTAAGGGGTATACTTGGGATTATACGCGAAGGGAGCGTGCTGCTATTCGTTTGGTGGTTAGGATCCGGCGATCAGAAAAGGAGGTTCAGTTTTCTCGAGTCAATGTCTCCAGCGGCTCTTTGGCAGGTACCGAGTAAGGTATGTGGAGCAGTCAGAGCAGGCTTGTCCTTCTGCCACAGCAGGATGCGAACGATGGCGTCTCTAGGTCTTAAGGGGTCCATTCCATCTTTTCTAAAAGCCAGCGCAGAACTAAAATCTCACACACTTCGTTCCTTAGGACCTGTTTCTCATTAGTGCTTCATTGTACACTCCTGAAATTAGCCACGAGATTGGTAGTGAAAGCCCCTCTACGGAGCAGTCATCTAGGATTTCCTCATCGGTAGAGGCTTGCCGCCCACCTTCCCAGCGTGGATAACGGTGTTGAACGAGCATTCGTTCACGGAAGAGCAGCCGTATGATGGGCACGAGAAATCCGAGAGAGGGCCAGGCAGCAGCGTCTGTGCCGAAAGGTTTCAAGCTTGTTCGTGTTGTGTCTCTTATGTTTTGTAGACTGACCGAATCGTCCGAAGCCCTGGGGTCGAGATCTTCTGCGCATCAAGCCTCGGAAACACGCGTCGCGGTGGGTTGTCTGGCTGCTTCTTGGGGTCCAATTTGGCTTGCTTGGTCATCCTTCCGAAGGTTGCGATTCGACCACGAGAGAAGCGAGACCAGCCTTAAAGCTTTCTAAATTAGGACCCCAAGCCTCAGCCGCAGCATGAATCTCCCCAGAGCCATGCTGAGGATGCGTGCACGATGGACCTCGACCGACTGTCATGATGGTTTGACCATCCCGATCCTTCTGATTCCCTCGGATTTGTCCAGTGGAGGATATTGTCCAGAGTCAGCTTTCCCCTGTCGAGCTCCTCACACTCATTTATGCCTCGCTGAGCGCCGCTACAAAGACACTTGGGGACAGACGGACTTCCTTCCTGCGCCCAAACTACTCCTCGCTCATTTGAAGCTTACACTTGTCTATACATTTTGGAGGCCCTCCTTTGGCATATTGACTCGAAGCGTGCACGACGATCCGGGCGGACACATATTGACGTGCCATTGGGCATTCAGCCGACCTCGAGACTGAGATACGAAGATCACGCCGCCCGAAGAAGCTGCCCACCCAAGATCGAGGTCCGGGTTGCGCCAATGGGGAAGCGGCTCTTCTGGAGCCTAGGTGCTCTGGCAAGCTATGCCTTCGCGCAGGACTTGTCTATAACCACCCCTCCCGAAGCCCTCCTGCCTCGAGCCACGCCGACGAACACGGCGTGCAAACTGGCATCGAGTGCTTCGAGTGCATACCTTGTGGAGGTAACCGATGCACCTTCGGCCATCATCAAAGCGGAGCTTGCTTACAACTGCTTGAAATCGATCCCCAACTATCCAGCGCCCGCAATCAGCCTCTTGAACTCGCTACGGACGTACCTCGAATTTCAGAGTTCCAAGGAATACCTGCGAAACCCGCCACCGGGCTACCTTTTTCCGGCCGTGGACATCGATGCGGAGTTTGACGGCATACAACAGATGGTGCAGGCGGGTGGATATGAGAGTGAATATGATTTTCAAGTGGACATTTATTCGTTGTTATTGTCAGCCCATGACGGACATTTTTCCTGGCAAGGCGACGTTTTCGGGGCCTTCAGCTTCGCCCGGTTTACTACCTTGTACGCTGTATCCTCGGACGGACTTGAACCCCCACTGGTATATGTCGCCGGTGAGTGTTACACTTTTTGGCGGAAGGAACTCAAAGCCCCATCCAAGTCCGCCGAAAGCCCAAAATTGCTGGCTTGGAGCTTGGACCGGCGTTGCTCTGTTCAACTTCTGAAGAATCGATGGCTGACCGATCACAGATGATCTCACTCAGACAGACCCGGACACTGGCGTCCTGGGCCCAGTCACGGGATATAGCCCCTCGCCGGTCCAGAGCATTGACGGTGTCGACGTCTTGGACTTCCTCTTGACCCAGTCGCTGGCTCGTAATTCTCAAGATCCGGATGCTCTGTGGAACCAGGTGTTTCAATCCCCGTGGCAAACAAGCGCCCCGTCTTTTCAATATCCGCTATTCTATCCGGGCCCTGAAACGAATATTACCTTTGCCAACGGGACTACGCAGACATTGAGGAATGTGGCTGCCGTGACCGTGGATCTCGATGGAGTCGAGACAGGAGATGACGCCTATTCTGTGTTTTGTCCCGGAATTGCAGAACTAGCATCACTCACCGCAACGGCATCTGCTACCGCGACTGCGAGCAGTTCGAGCAGTAGCTCAGATATCGCCACACCGACAGAGGCTCCGCCGAGTTCGCCAACCCTCGCCGGCTTCCCTTATCCAGTGATCAAGCATAGTGCTGGCTCGGTCGCCGGTTACTATCTGAACGACACTGGTTTCACGGATGTTGCTGTCCTCCAAATCCGGGAATTCGAATCGACGGTCGATGACTCGGCAGAATACGAGAGAGAATTCCAATCGGTGGTGGAGAAATTCCTTGCTGCGTCGGTGAAGACTGGTAAGAGGAAGCTGATTATCGACCTTCAGGGCAACGGAGGTGAGTGGACCAACCAATCCTCTGGGGTTGAGCTGGCTGACCTGTATAGGCGGATTGATCGACCTTGGCACTGATACCTTTGCACAACTCTTTCCTTCATTGACCCCAAATTCGAAATCGAACATGCGAGATCATTTGGGATTTTGGATCCTCGGAAACGCTGCGTCTGACAACGTAACGGCCGCAGAGAGGACTGTAGACACCACGGATGAACTCATAGCAGAAAGGCTGTATGTCCCGTTGGCATACCAGACGGTGGTGACTGACAATTTTACGGCTTTTCCTGACTTCCAGACATTTTATGGTCCCAATTTCATGTATGGTGGGATGTGGAGCTCCTTCTTCCAGAACAATTATACGGATCCTAACTCGTCGGACTTTGCTGGGACTGGTATCATCATTACGGGGACCAATAATCGGACCGGCTATCGACAGCCTTACGCCTCCCAGGACGTTATTGTGCTCTATGACGGGTACTGCGGGAGCACTTGCACAGTCTTCTCCGAATACCTGAAGGCTTACGCCAACGTACAGTTCATTGTGATCGGAGGACGGCCACAGTCAGGTCCCATGCAAGCAATTGGTGGGGTCAAGGGAACGCAGGTCTTTCCCTTCGATACCATCGCGGGCTGGGTGGACATTTTTGACGACCCATCAAACCACTATATCAGTGTGGCAAACGGTACTATATGGGAGAACTTCACCTACGAACCCTTGTACCGGGAAGCCGGATTTACGGGCGGCAGTGTCAACGGACGCAATCATTTCCGAATGGACGATGAGACGAACACGCCCCTTCAATTTGTGTATGAAGCCGCGGACTGTCGGATGTGGTGGACGAGAGAGATGCTTTATGATCCGGTATTTCTCTGGAATCGCGTGGCGACCATGGCATTTCAAGAACGCAAGGGGACACAGTTCAACTCAAAGTACTGCGTGGCCAATAGCACGGGCCACCCAACCAGTATTTCAGGTGGCTGGAAGACCGGACTGGGACCGCAAACTCCACCAGACAATGCGAAGGTAACAGTCGAAGGATGGAAGGTGGCCGGCACTCCTCTTCAGGCGGCAAAACCGGGCACTTCTCATGTGGGTTCGGGGTCGGGGTCGGGTTCGACGACCAAGCTGGGCGATACGGGTGGACTGACATCGACACACGGGGATGGAACCGGCGTGGTGGTCGAGAACAATGCCGTCGCTGATACCACCGCTATCAACAGCTCCGACCTGGCTTCCTTCATACAATATTGTCAGAGCTATACTGGCGATGCATGGTTTGTCAAGGCCATGTGCGGGGCAGTGCAGGGGTGAGCGGCCTCAAGGATCAATGTTGATTTATGTGATATAGAATTAGCCAGCGAGCATGTGGGCGGCGTTCGTGGCTGGCAATACGGATGGTTCCGTTCTGGTTACCGGAGTGACTATGCAATATCCGTATGTGGCTGGAGCAATCCTCTGTATGCAGTAGTGTGTTTCTCTTCTGAATGCTGAGTGTAATATGGTGCCGGTGCCGCCTGATGGCGGTTGTTCGGCGCCCTGTCAGTAGCACTGGAAACAGAAAACCAGAAAGATGAAATCCATGGCACATGCGCGCCAAGCATTTTGGCGAATTCAAGCTTCGACGGAGGCTTGGCATGGCTTTCGTTTTTGCTGCTTTCTCCGGTGCCCGTTTCACATCTTCGACGCCGGTGAGCTGACGCTGTATCAGCAGGGTGCGCTTCCCTAGAGTTGTGTGTTCTTATGCCGTTTGCTGCGTCTTCCAGAGTCTGCACATAGACAGGCTCCGCGTCGTCGACGCCGATCTCAGCCGGTAAGGACACCGTCATCCAACCAGCATCGGCCAGGACACTGCCCGCCATGGATGGCCGCAGCACTGCACGACCCAACCCGGAGCACAGTGCCACCGTCGACTCGGACGAAGAGGCAGACGTCTATGACTGGACGGCGTCGCGTGTGCCCGACAGCCAGGACGAACCAAGGCCCCGAAAAGATTCCACCCGTAAGGGCTCCAAGCAGGCTCAGAACGGTGACGAGGGGGACGAAGAGGGAGACGGTCGCTACGAAGCAATCGGACCGGGCGATGCAGACTCCTCGGACGAACTGCCTGAGGATGGGCATGTGCCTCATCCATTCTATCACTATGCCGTCGAGAAGCGCGACACCTTCGCTGACGCCAAACTCATCTATCAACGCCACCGGATGGACACCAAGTCTGAAAAGGAATTAGGAAGCTCGGTGATGTTGAACAGGTCCCACACTCTGCCCGCGAGTGCCCTGGACGGGGAACCTGCGGCCTTGCACCGTACGCCCAGCATGACGTCGAGACAATCGCGTCTCAGCCAACGTGGCAATGCTCCCAGCGGCGTCCAACTCAACCGTGCCAAGGATTCGGTGCCCTCTTTACAGACCCAAGTGGGTAACATACAGGATATTCGCCCGGATCCAACACTGCTCGCTGATGCTGCTGCACGAGACCATAAACACCATCCAGGCCTTCCTCACGAGTTCAAGGACCCCTTGCTGGCCCACGAGGGCATGCACGGTGCCGGTGCCGGTGTGGGGCTGGGAAGCGGTCCCGGTGGGCTGGCCCATAGTGAGGAGAGCGTCATCAGCGAAGTGCAGGCCATCTGTGACAAGATCAAGACGTTGCTCGACCTCCGGCAGAAGTATATGAAGATCTCGCTGCAGTGTCCGGGCGACAACCCCAAAGACGACGAAAACTGGGAGATATACCCGCCTCCGCCGAACCCCGTGTGGAACGAGCACAAAGCCCGAGAACAACCCCTAGACTACATTGCCCCGAACAGCACCTCGAGCAGTCTGTACATGGCGGACCTGAAGGCACGGAACGCAAGTGGAGCCGAGCTGAACACCTGGACCAGCAGCGCCAGCCAGGCCGACTCTGAAAGGGGCCCGCCGCCATCGCCGACAAGCGTCAAGAAGGCTCGCAAGCAGGGCCACGACGTCGGCGAAGACTTCGACCTCAGCGAATGTCTGATCCCGGGACCGCAGGCAAAGAGCCTCCACTACGAGATGGACGCCGGGAGCGTGTTCCAGGTGTATGGCCAGGACGGGAAGCCGCTGGTCGAAGTGCCAACGTTGAGGGACTACTTCGTGGCATTGGACACGGTCCTGGACATCGCGTCCGACGGCCCGGCCAAGAGCTTCGCCTACCGCCGCCTGCAGTATCTCGAGGGCCGGTACAGCCTGTACACGCTGCTGAACGAGTATGAAGAGGTGGCGGACACGAAGAAAGTGCCGCACCGAGACTTCTACAACGTCCGCAAAGTCGACACGCACGTGCATCACTCGGCGTGCATGAATCAGAAGCACCTGCTCCGGTTCATCAAGAGCAAGATGAAGAAATGCCCCAATGAGGTGGTGATTGAGCGGGACGGCAAACAGCTGACCCTGAAGGAAGTGTTCGACAGCATCAACCTCACAGCCTACGATCTGAGCATCGACACGCTCGACATGCACGCCCACACCGACTCGTTCCATCGATTCGACAAGTTTAACCTGAAATATAATCCGATCGGGCAGTCCCGGCTGCGCGACATCTTTCTGAAGACCGACAACTTCATCAAGGGCCGCTATCTGGCCGAGATCACCAAGGAGGTCATTACGGATTTGGAGTCGAGCAAGTACCAGATGGTAGGTCTCGAGCCTCCTTTCCTTTCAGCAGACGCAGTTGCGATTAACCGTTTAATTTACATCAACTGACCTTTGCTTTTGTGTACACAGGTCGAATGGCGCATCAGCATCTACGGCCGCAGCATTAAAGAATGGGACACGCTCGCCAGCTGGGTCGTGGACAATAAACTCTTCTCGCACAACGTGCGGTGGCTGATCCAGATCCCGCGGCTCTACGCGCTCTACAAGTCTCTGAAGACGGTGGACAACTTCGAGCAGCTCCTCCGCAACATCTTCGAGCCGTTGTTCGAGGTGACGCGCGACCCGTCCAAATACCCGAAGTTGCACGTCTTCCTCCAGCGCGTGATCGGCTTCGATAGCGTCGACGACGAGAGCAAGGTGGAAAGACGGCTGTATCGGAAGTTCCCCTCGGCGCGCGAGTGGGACACCAAGCAGAACCCCCCCTACGGATACTGGATCTACTACCTGTTCGCGAACATGACGTCGCTGAACGCGTGGCGCAAGCGCCGCGGCTTCAACACGTTCCTCCTGCGCCCGCACTGTGGCGAGGCCGGCGACACCGACCACCTGGCCGCTGCCCTGCTGTGCTCGCACAGCATCAGCCACGGCATCACGTTGCGCAAGGTGCCCCTGCTGCAGTATATCTTCTACCTGGAGCAGATCGGCGTGGCCATGTCGCCGCTGAGCAACAACGCGTTGTTCCTCACGTACGACCGCAACCCCTTCATCAGCTACTTCAAGAAGGGGCTGAACGTGTCGCTGTCGACGGACGACCCGCTGCAGTTCGCCTTCACCAAGGAGCCGCTCATCGAGGAGTACTCAGTCGCGGCGCAAATTTACAAGCTCAGCGCAGTCGACATGTGCGAGCTAGCCAAACACTCGGTCGACCAGTGCGGGTTCGAGCTGTCGCTCAAGCAGCGCTGGCTGGGCAAGTACTGCTACCTGCCCGGCGTGCTGGGCAACGACGTGGCCAAATGCAACGTCCCGGACGTGAGGGAGGCGTTCCGCCACGAGACCCTCAAGGCCGAGCACGCCTTCATCGCAAGGTACACAAACGACTACTGCCACTACGACCGCTGTACGCCAGACCTACCTAACCCGTCTGACCCGGCGACCCCGGTCGACGAGGCCTACCGCGGCCTCGAGAGCCCGCGCCAGTTCTACGCCACCATGGCCGTCGCGGACTCAATCGCCCCGGCACAACAGGCCCGTGAGCGCGAGCGCGAGGCCGCGCTGTCCAAGTCGACCTCGTATTCAAACCCATACTTCAATTCCAGTTTCACCACCCCCGCTCAGGCCCAGGCCACTTCGGGGACGGGGAACGTATCGCCCACGCGCCCGCGACGCACGTCCTCCATCCACGCACTGTACCACGCGGCGACCAACCCGGCGGACGCGCATATCTCGGGCCAGGAACCGCGCGCCTTCCCGGGCCTTGTACACCAGCGCGAGAGGCGGCGGAGTCTGCGCGTCGGGTCGGCCAACTCGGACGGCACGCAGCATTCGAGCGACATGGCGAACAGTCTGCACTTGGAGCCTGGGTTGGCCAAGATCACGCTTAGGGAGGACAAGGAGATCAATGAGATGGAGGATGAAGAGGACTGAAAAGGCATCTATGGAATGGTGAAGAAAGGGGGGGGGGGCCTCTCCTTTCTACTTTTTCATTAAGTATTGCCGGACGTTCCAGAGCTACGAGGAACTGGTGCAAAATATCAATCCCCTAACATAATTCATCCACGAGGAATCGAGATGCAAGACGACAATAGTCTTCATGTCTATACGTGCCATAATCAGGAGAGGAATGTAGGCGATGTGGTCAAAAGTATTCTGCACAAAAATCCCCAAATCAGTCGTGGTTAGTTGTTGATGAGCTCTCGGTCTCCAACAATAAAATTCGGGGTTAGGTCACCCTGACCGCACTATGGTTAGCGGATCTATGTATCATCTACAAATGCAGGCAGCCTTGAATCCCTTCATGCCCGCGCGGGAGGAAGCATAACGAGCTTGTCAGGGCTGCAGGGAGATGCGAGAGGTGCAGATAGGCCCTGGGTGACTCGGGAGAATTCGGGTGAAGGGGAGATGAGTCAAACAGCGGTAGGATCAGCGGAGGCCAATAAACATTTAGCCAGAGGGGTAGTTCGAGGAGGAAATCCGGGGAAAGGCTGTGTGTCGGGTCTCTTTCGATAACAAGCTGAGGATGAGGGAGAGAAACCATTCGGGTCAATCAGACCGAGCAGGCTGAGTAAGGTACCGGTCAGGCAATGTCGGTCAGGATTGTTGGATAATCCTTGCCAGTTGGACATCGAAACGAGAACTGTTGAACTGCATGTGGTACACCGACTTGACGCCAATCATGCCGGATTTGTAGCTTTTGGCCGTGTCACCCAGAGTTGCGGTCTCCATAGTCGTGCTTTCGACCACATTGTTCTGGCGAGTCAAAAAGTCAAGATACATTCAAGCATGTTTTGAGTGCAAGTCAAGACCAGGAGAGATGGATGAATGACGACTGAATGGTCGTTGATTTACCCTCCGACAGGCGACCGAGCCCACTGGGCCTAACCTGGGTGCTGGGGGGTTCGGGGGGGTTTGTTGTTAGGTGTCCATCCACAAAAAGGCACGCCCACAGCGGGCTGGTTAGCGGCTGGGGACCTGCTTTAATTGGTGAGAAGCACCAGTGGGATGCCCGCCAACCTCGTCATCTCGCTTGACTGGCTCGACTGGTCCCCACGTTCCTCGAGGCGTTCATGGTATGTTCGTACCTCGTATCATTCCACTCTCCAACAGCAACACACCAGTCATTCCTCATTGCTTTTCTCAGGCGAGATCCCACGCACTGTATTGCACACATGTTTAGTTTCTGACTGTTGAGAAGACATCTAACACCCCGTGCCCAAGTCTGTCTGAACTCAGCTGAAACCGACCGAGACTGTTCGTCCGCATTCGTTCTTTCGTACTCTCCTCCCGCCTTATCACTTCCAAACCTCGATTCTCTTCGATTACATCTCCCCGTATACACCCGATCGCTTCTCTTAGATCTGCTCGTCCCCCCGCATTTCCTGGCATTCTTGCATACGGTCCTTACCCTCCTTGCTCGCGTGCTTGTTCTCCAGGCCAACCGTGGGTTCCGACAAGGTGCTGAGTGAAGGATGCACTGTCGAATAAGAAAAGCAGTACCTATACGCCCATCCTAGCACCATGGACACTTCCCTGCCTCTACCCAAGCGATTCGTCCCGGAACCTGTAGAGATCACGGTCAAAAGCTCCAGATCCTCTGGAAACCAGTCAGACAACCCCTCCTCGAGTGCTTCTTCCGGAGGCAGATTCTCTTCCTCAAATACGACCGATTCCATGACTCCCAGTACAAAGCCTCGCAGGTCCCTACCTCAACCGGTAGAAGAAGCTACAAGGAGTTTACAAAAGAAAAAAGATGCGGATCAAGTAGTAGACTCTGAGGAGACGGCGCAGGACGGACCCCTCTCGGACTCTACCAATCCGCACTATTCCTACTCGGATGATTCTACTCTACCTGGGGTACCAAACAGCAGGCCTCCAAGACGCTTCGCTCCCGAACCGGTAGAGACTACTGCACGGTCTTCAAGGCGGAAGTTTGCCCCTGAACCCATTGAAACGACTACGAGAAAGAGCAAGGACAAAGACAATCCACCAGAAGAGGAGACCGCTCCCAAGCCTCGCAGGAAGTTTGCGCCTGAACCTGTCGAAACTACTACGAGAAGCTCCAAGGACAAGAGACCAAGGGACTCCGAAGAAAAACCAGGCTCACGGCCGCGCCGGAAGTTCATCCCAGAACCCATAGACACAACCACCACGACGAACCGGCGACGCAAAGTTAGCCTGGACGAGATATGCGAAGAGGAGCCTCTCAAGACCGGTGATTCTTCCACCTCTAGTCGAGCGTCCAGTGGACCTCGAAAATTCTCTCCCGAACTATTGGAGACTGCCAAAGGCTCCTACCGAAGATTCCATCCACGGACACCCGAGACCAGTGTGTCACCAGCCCCTAGTAGACGGGCACCATCGCCGCCGCCCATTGAAGAAGATCCCACCTGCGAGGACGTCGCTGAGACCGAAGAAGAATCCCGCTTCTCGGCAGCAGCTCTGGCCCGCAAGAACCCTGAACCGCTTCGGCAGCATTCATTCATCGTTCCTGACCTGCCCATAATCGAGTCCACAACTGAGGATGAAGATTCAGAAGCTCCCTCTCTAGCCGACTCCTCCTCTTCATTGGGGTCGTCTGTTGCGAAGAGACCACCGCCCAGCACCAAAGACAGCTACACCGAATATGTCCTCCGCTTGGCCGCCGAGACGGTGAGCGAAAGGGAGCTACAAGAGCAGGCTATGGCAGCTTACATCAACGAGCGACCTCACGAACCAGTGGATCACTTTGCCATCGACCACGACGAAGATGAGGACGGTCCCCTGCCGAGTCCTATATTTCAGGGGGAGAAAGGAGTTGATGCTCGCGCCTTCAGACGGTCTTCGGCCGCAGAATTGGCTTTGGAGATGGACCATATGCGTAAACATCATGAGCGGTTAGAAGCTGCGAAACGGGGCTTGAAAGCTGACACTGCCGGTCAAAGTCGTTTTAGTGCCGCCGCACTGGCGACAAGACACGCTTTGGAGGCGAAGGGTCTAAAGAAGGCGAAGAAACCACGAGCAGAGGATGAAGATTCAGAATTGGCCCGTATGAGAGCCGCTGCGTCTCCGCCGATGCTCGGCGTTGATCTTGTGTTCCCATTCACCATTTCGCCCAAAATGACGCGCTGTGACCCAGATCAGGCTCCGAGGCCGAGGACTGCAGACAGCGATGATGAAGAGACCGAGCCCAGCAGTCCCGAATTGTGGAAATCCAACAAGAAGCGCGAAGACAACACCGGAGAGGGGCTGTGGATGGGCATGTGCCAGGCAGGACTCTGGCAACCTCAAAGTCCAAAGAATGGCCAACGGAGTGGCATTCAGACGCCTTCGCCAGTGACCCCCGCTGGTGAACGAAACAATCCTTTCGAGAGCACGACGCCAGGCCGTGGGACTAGGACCCCCGGACGTCGTAGAGCGCCATTCGCATCGGGCCAGCCCCACGTCCCCTTGACGCCTCCCCGAAGTCAAGATGGCGATGATGTATTCACCAGCACGATCGACAGGAAGCTGCAGCTTGAAAAGCAAATTGAGGAGGAATTCCCTAACCGTGTTATAACTCAGATTTACAACTATCTCTCCCTCGGCTATCCCAGCTTGGCTCACATGTTCGATGACGAATTGAGCAAGATCTCCCGGATCCCGATAGAAGAGCTTCGCAAAGATGATAAGCACGTCGATGCAAAGGGATATGTCGGAGCTCCCGAAGGAGACGGCTGGGACGAAGCAGAGGTTATTGGCCGGTGTAAGCGATGGGAGGCCCTCAGGTTGTATGTCAAGGAATGGGCGAGACAAAGTCCCAACTTCGCGGATGAGAGGAAACGGGCGGCGTTGGGTGCGAATGAAGATTGGGGTGCGAGGGTTAGGAGGGGGAGTTGGGCTCATTAGGCTCACCAGTCGAGCCAGGTTTCGGTGCATACAGGGTGGCTCCTCATTTGAAGAATGGTATGCTGTATTGTGATGATTAATGCTGTGCCATGCTCTGGTATGCCATGCTCTGTTATCTGTGCTGTGCTCTTCTGTGCTGTGCTTTTGTGTGCTGTGCTCGTGTGCTGTGCTCTTGTGTGCTGTGCTCTTTTCTTCATAGCCTTCTCAAGTCCTGTCACCCTTCTCATAAATTGAAGCAAAGTAGCTTGAGTAAACAATCCCACAAAAGTATGACCAGAGAATCGCTACGATTTGACGGGTCACGCTGCGGTAGTGTTCGTTCTGGATGTGCAATCCCCTGACAATTGTATCCCAAACCAGACTTCCTGCGTATGACATGAATCCGCCAAGAAGGCTTATTGTCAAGTCGTGAGTCCTGAAATCATCCCCGCAGATTGCGTCCGGGTTTCGTAGGTACACGATGAAGGCGACGACGGGGAGGAAACAAATGGTCATCATCACGAGCTGGAGCATTCGAAGAACGCGCAGGGATGTGTTTTGTTCAGGTGCCGGTGTCTTTTGCTTGTATCAGTGTATGATTGTGCTTGAAAGAGAGGTCGATTGGAGAGAATACCTGTTTGTGTTCGTGATCCATATCTCTTTCGTGTTGGTGATCCACATCTCTTTCGTGGTCGTGATCCATGTCTCTGTCTTTGGATGACAGAAGCGCTTTCTCGAGGTCG
The DNA here is from genome assembly GCA_016109585.1 of Phialophora expanda. Lineage (NCBI taxonomy): Eukaryota > Fungi > Ascomycota > Eurotiomycetes > Chaetothyriales > Herpotrichiellaceae > Phialophora > Phialophora expanda. The sequence goes on from JADWPR010000010.1 coordinate 1,125,909, forward strand.
TGATCTACATCTCTTTCGTGTTGGCAACCCACAAATCTTTCGTGGTCGTGATCCATATCTCTTTCTTCGGATGGTAAAAGAGCTTTCTCGACGTCGTAATCAGAATACTTGTTATCTTGATACTTCGATATTACCTCCATGATGAGAGGAGAGGAGAGGCAAGAGAGCAAGATTTCAGGAATTAACTTTATAAAGTAGAGAAAGAAAAATAAATGAAGGAACGATACGAAGGTATAGTAGAAGTAGTTTCAATACAATTATTAGGAACATAGATCAGGAACGCCAAGCCTAAGATAAGCGTAGATAGGTAAGTAGGCGCTCGCATGAGAGAAGCATCCTTATACTTCGAGTCCTGTAACGACTGTATGTCTAGGGATACCTAGTTTTGGAATACTATCCCCATAGGCTATCCCTAACAACAATGCGGAGAGGAGGGGGTTATAGTTACCAGCTAAAAAGGTAAAAATTCCGGTGTTCTACCGAGTACTGTCTCCACACACACACCCCATATTTTTTTTAGTAAAAGTCGGTCTTGCTATTAGCGAGACTATATTCAGCGTAAATTTAATTGTCACGGAACGGATCAGATATGTAGTTTGACGGCACAGCACACCAATAAAAAGAGATATACGGCGAACGCTACTCAATAAAAGCTGAGTAAATACAGCTAACCTATCAGGAAGAGGTCCACAGCCCCTGGGGATCGCCCAAAAAGACTAAGAATCATGGCAATTCGTGCCGGATCTTGGACCTCTTAGCTTATATGCCTGTCTGAACCTCGTTCATGACATAACCACCCTGTGACTTGCACGCGTAACCCCCACCAGCCTCCGCTTTCCGCGTCACATCGCAGTTGCTTCCTCTACACCTTCATCATTCCTTCATTTATTTTTCTTTCTCTACTCTATAAAGTCGGCTCCTGAAGTCCTTCTCTCTTCGCTCTTCTCTCATCATTCAGACTCCCAGCATTCAGACTCCCAGCATTCAGACTCCCAGCATTCAGACTCCCAGCATTCAGACTCCCAGCACTCTGATCACGACCTTGAGGAAGCGCTTCTGTCATCCAAAGACAGAGACATGGATCAAGAACAGCAACAGGTATTCTCCCTAATCTACCTCTCTTTCAAGCTTACACCAACACAAGAACAAGACAACTATACCTGTGCACAACACCTCATCCCCGCCCTTCCTAAAATTCTTACGGGTTGTCCTGGTGGCTATTCTTCTCCTCCCTTTTGTCGCTGGCGGAATCTACCATTATTACCCTAACTCGGTATACGGCAATGAGGTTAATGGCCGGCTGGTCATTGGGCTGTTTGGTGGATTGGTGTCGTACACAGGAATTGTGCTACCCGACTCAATGGTGGGCTCAGCCCTGATCAGGAACGAAGAATATCGTCTCCGGACCCGACGAATTGTTGCTATTCTGTGGGCATACTACTCTGGCTTCTTCTATTCTATATACTGCTCAGTTTATAAGACGGGCAATAGTACTTCAGAAGGCTGTTAAGAACAGAGCACAGCACAGCACAGAAGAGCACAGCACAGAAGAGCACAGCACAGAAGAGCACAGCACAGCACAGCATGAATTATCACAATACAGCATACCGAGTAGTCAGCCACTATCGATACTAAGACAGCAAACTTCCGTCCTAGGTTTAGGGTTTCAGTATATGGGGCTACCACTTTTACAAATCTTGGCAAAAGCACAGTAGCTTTTCCCCTTAGGCCCATCATGCACGGCGGGGGCAGTCGAATGTCGGGGTCCCGGGTAAAGGACTGGCCCCTCCAAGGTCACGGGACTGCGCCAAGCACTTCGAGCTCTCTGGTGGTATTGGCAACGCCAACAACACTGGAACACAACAGTGCATACCAGCGGCCTCAAGAGGGCTGCGAAGAGGGACTTGTTGCCCGGGCGAATGAACGCAGACCCTGCGCCAAGAACAGGCTTTGACCCATAGCTGAATTAAGCTAGCGCTGTACGACTACATCAATTAATCAATCAGTTACTCGTTACCTCGTACTCATAATTTTGTACGGTTCAAAGCTAAAAGCACGAATCAACCAATCTCTAAGGCATCTCTGACGCACCTTTCAGCCCAGTTGCACCCGACACATCTGACAAGACCTTGAACATGAAGAATGCCGGTGGCAATGTCCCATATACAAAGTTTCTTCCCGCGCAAAAGCGCATGATCATCTTCCTTGTCGCTGCCGCAGGCTTCTTCTCACCGTTCAGTGCATTCATCTACTTTCCTGCGTTGGATTCTATAGCTGCGACACTCCATGTCTCCATCCAACTGATGAACCTGACCGTCACCATGTATTTGGTTGTGCAAGGCATTGTGCCGTCAGTCTTTGGGGAGATATCGGAAAACATTGGCCGGCGCCCGGTCTATCTGGCAGTGTTTGTGATCTACATTGTCGCGAGCGTGGGCTTGGCAGTTCAGAACTCATACGGGGCTCTTCTAGTATTGAGGATGGTACAGAGTGCTGGGAGCTCCGGTACAATTGCTCTGGCCTATGGTGTGATTAGCGACATTGCGGCACCGCACGAGCGGGGAGGATATGTCGGCATCGCACATGTTGGCTTCAATTCTGCACCGAGTCTGGGGCCAGTGCTCGGAGGAGTACTGGCTGAAAAGGCTGGATGGAAGTGGATCTTCTGGTGCCTCGCCACACTGTCCGGGGCAGTTTTTATCCTGCTATTAACCTTCTTACCAGAAACTTCGCGCAAGCTTGTTGGCAACGGATGTCTGCGTGCTACGGGGATCAACCAGACATTGCTCGAAAGGGTGAGAGGCGCCCGTGCCCACGGAGCTGCGACGGAACCGGACGACGATAGGATGAACAGGCCCCGGCTCCGTGTGCCGTCCCTCTTACCCTGCTTACGCCTACTGCTCGAAGGCCCTACCCTCATTTTGTTGATTTCCAACGGCGTCTTCTACATGAAGTACTCGTGCGTCCAGGCGTCACTTGCACCTTTACTCCAAGAGACCTACCAGTTGTCCTCGTTGCATGTTGGGCTCTGCTATCTTGCCTTTGGCACATCCTGTGCCATTGCGTCCTACGGTGTCGGTATGATTGCGAACTACGATTATCGCGCCACGGCTCGTGATCATCACCTCAGCATAGACCGAGTCAAAGGTGATGCGATCCTGGCCTTTCCCATCGAGAAGGCCCGCCTCAGATCCGTCTGGCTGTACATCTTCTTGTCTTCAACGGCGACTCTGGGGTACGGCTGGACCCTTGAAGCGAAGAGGCACCTCGCCGCTCCACTGACCATGCAATTCATTATCGGATTGGCCGTAACGGGCATTTTCAATGTGCTGAATACGCTTGTTGTTGATCTGCACCCCAATCAGCCAGCCACGGCGAGTGCAGCAGTAAGTGTGACAAGATGCCTTCTCGCTGCCATAGGGGTGTCTGTGTTACAGTTACTCGTTGATGCCATCGGACCGGGTTGGACGTTCACATTCATTGCGGCGTTGTGCTATGCTACTGTGCCCTTCCTGTGGATTGAGAGGCAGAAAGGGTGGGATTGGCGGCTGGCCAAGGCAAGGCCAGCTGCACAAGAAGCTGTTACAGTCAAGGTCGACTCCAAGACACCTAACTGAGATCGAACATGAGGCCCAGCACAGAGAATTGGACATGAAATCAAAGCCGGCATGATAATTTCATTCATACGCGCCATACTTCGCGTTCAGGAATCGCATATTGTCGATGATCCTATGAATGTCAGCGGCAGATCGACTCAGCCATATGTCAGGGCTGATAGCTTACAGGTGGCGTTGGCTCTCGGCGGTCTCTGGAAGCGCAATGGAATGTCCAAGGTCGAATTTGATGGAGTATAGCCGATTCCGATCATCCCACTGGCCCCGGGGCTCGCTTGGCGCCACGAGTTTGTGGTACTGTCGTATGTGTGTTTTCCCGAAGCGGACGATATCTCGTCGCCACATACCCAGATCGAATTCGCAGTGCGCATACATTGCCGCCGCGTCAAACACGATTGGGTTCCCGTTGTCAAGCTTCGTCCCACAGTTCTCTTCCCACAAGTCTCCATGAACGAGGCGCGGCTCCAACATCCGACCATCGGATTGCAGGGGTTCAAGGACTCGCGGAATCGTCTTTGATTTCAAGACCTGGAACTCTCTTTCGTACTCACTATTATGGCCGTTGTGCTGGATTTCTCTTTCGAAGAATTGTGTTAGCAGACGGGTATAGTAAAAGCACCAGCTTTCATGCCATCGTGTGTCTTGCCAGTTGGGCCCGTGGCACGTGGTGACATGGAACCCAAATTTCCCAGTAGGAGACTTGCTCTTCCCATGCAGCTGAGACAACTGCAGGGCAAACATGGCAGGTTCAGGTGCACCGGTAGACATGTCGACAAACTCGGCAAGAAAGAAGTATGTGGCGATTGGTGTATGCTTGAACTTCCCCCACGTGATTGGTTTTGGCACGAACGTGGGCAGATATTGATGGATCTCCTTCATGGAGTTATATTCTCCCTCCATCATCATCCTGCCTCGATCTTCTGAAGCACACTGGTACGGCACCCTTAGCATACGCAAACAGTCTCAAAACAGCTGGCACAAGCGTACCTTGAGGAAATAGGTTTGGGTTTGACCATCTTCCAGCTCGATTGAGATCTTGACTGCTTGCGTCCAGGCTGCGGTGCCATACGTGAAGGCCTCGACAAAGCGAGAATTTCTTGGAAAGGCTAGAAAGTGTGAGTCTTCTTCCTCAGCAACCTGGGCGCAGGGCAATGACCTTCAAAAACGGCCTCGTCGATAAATAGGTTTCCTCCAACCTCTGGACCCGACTCTTTGATGTCTGTGAAAGCCTCCATCAAAGGCGCTTATCGATAGGCTTTCCAGGTCAGCTCGTTCGACAAAGACGGAGTCGTAGAGTGTGTTGTCGCTATGGGATATATCCTACTTTTCTCTCCCAGCTCGCCTAGAGGCTTTTGATGCCACCATTGCTACAACCCCGCACCTCAAGAACAGTTTCAATTTCAGGGCGCAATAGTTGAACGAGGGTCCTATAGTTGAACGAGGGTCCTCCATTTGACGAATGATACACGCCGGATGATTAGCACCACGGCCCTTGGGCTGGACTTCTACGTACGCGCTGCCCCTCCTGCTGGGTGCCTGCATGAGGCGGGAAATTCGCTTGCCTCCTGGTGAGATCGTGGAGATTGGACTTTGCCTCTTTTCCATCTGAAAGTTTATACTCAAGCGAGAGACTGGCGGAGTGCTGCCGAGACATCAGGATCCAGGTCCGCTTTTAGCGACTGCGTGCTTCCTCTTCCCAGCCGATCAAGCGCCAGATCAGGCCATGAACACAGTACGTACTGGTGCACATTGATCTTCCACGAATCATAACCAACCCACTCAGTGAAATGCTCGAAATCTGCAGTAGAATATTGCGTGCGACGGGCTCAAATCATCAACGCTTGCAGCCACGCTCCAGAATTATGCCAGTCCAGCCTCAAGACCAGCGGAACCTCTTTTCCCAGGTGACACTATCATTGAAGGGGCTCAACTTACCTGTTCTTGGATGACGACCAGAATACGGCTTGGGCTCTCAAGCAACTTCCCCGCCATGAACTTGAGCCCGCGTGAATAATGGTGTGAAAATTGTGGCCTTGCTCAGTCCGACCATTTGACGGAGCTAACGTTATTTTGCAGTTTTCCAAGTTCCGCCGCCATAGAGTCGAAGACTCTGGTACCTCTGGTCATGCCGATAACCCACAAGGGTTGAATCATCTGAAAGTTCAGGCTTCAGACGATCAGACAGAAACACAGTCGGATATATCACAGCGGACGCTTTCTGCGACAGGTTCTCTATCCTCTTACAATTTCAGCCTGCGCGGAAATCCCAAGGCGGGCTCTGCGGCGAAATTGAGAGAACACTCGCGGGACAGAAAATTAGATCCCCTCGGTCTCACGGTTGTACATGAACCTGACGCTGACCCTGTGGCGGACATCGTCTTCGTCCATGGTCTAGGTGGAGCAAGCAGGCAGACCTGGAGCAAGGACAGAGATCCCACTCTGTTCTGGCCTTCAGAATGGCTTCCTTTCGAGCGTACCATCTCCTCTGCTCGAATAAGTACTTTCGGCTATAACGCCCATTTTGCATCCGCAACGGATACCGGGAGCATCCTCAACATATCGCACTTCGCGAAAGATCTCCTTTTCCAGCTTCGCTTTGCCAAGGGAGCTGCTGAGAAGCCTTTGGCAATTGGCGCTGCTCCTATTGTATTCGTTGCCCATTCGATGGGTGGTTTGGTTGTCAAGAAGGCATTCATACTCGGACAGCATGATGTCCATTATAAAGAAATAGTTGGGGCAACAACTGCAATCCTTTTCCTCTCAACACCGCACAGAGGTACGAATCTCGCCGACTTGCTCAACAAGATACTGTCAGCTTGTCTTTTCGGTTTCTCTCCGAAGGACTATATCTCGGAACTCAAGGCGAACTCACCCACAATCCAGGAAATCAATGAGCAATTTCGCAACCTGGCTCCAAGTCTCAAGGTAGTGTCATTCTTCGAGACGAAGGCGACAAAAGTGGGACCGTCCCGTGTTCTTATCCTTCAACCAGATTCATCTGTCCTAGGCTATCCAGAAGAGATCTCAGAACCACTGGACGCGGACCACCATGATGTTTGCAAGTTTGAGGGACGTCAGGATCCAAATTACATAAGGGTTCGAGACATCTTGACTTATTTGGTCGAAGAATCCACTCCGAAGAGGACTCTGCAAATGCTACCCAGTAGTGAAGAGGAAATGGCTGCTGTCGGCCGTCTACTTGGAGAACCAGAACTACCAACCGACGATCTCGAATTTTTCCACGAGAAGCGAATAGACGGATCTTGCGAATGGCTTTTGGAGCAACCGAGTCTGATCCAATGGGCTGAATCAACTAGCACTCGTCCTCAGGCTTTGTGGTGCAACGGTAAGCCAGGATCTGGGAAGTCAGTTGCAGCTTCTTACCTCATTGTTACGCTGCAGGAGCAGTCGATACCTTGTGCCTACTATTTCTTCAGGTTCGGCGATCAGGAGAAGAACAGCATTTCACTGCTATTCTTGAGTATCGCTTGGCAAGCAGCGAGACTGATCCCAGAGTACCGGCGGCGCTTGTTCAAAATGGCAGAGGATGGCTTGAATGTTCGACGGGCGGCACCAAAGCTTCTCTGGCAGAAGCTATTCACATCCTCCCTTCTCAAAACGAGTCTTGACGGACCACTTTATATCGTTATTGACGGATTAGATGAGTCGGATTCTGCTGCATCTCTCCTGAAATTGTTCCTCGAATTAGGCGATGCCGCTATTCCTCTCAGGTTGATGCTTGTGAGTCGTGCGACCGAAGCACTGAGCACAGGGGTAGATCGCCTGTCAAAGAGGCTTGACGTGGCGGGCTTCAGTCTCGATCATATTGATCTCGACCTGCGGCTTTATGTTTCTGATGAGATGCAGTCAATGCACGCCGATGATGCCTTCCGAGAAGCGATTACGGACCGCATTCTCGAGAAAGCGGACGCAAACTTTTTATGGGTGCATCTGGTCGTGAATGAGATTCTCAAGTGTCATACGGAAGACGGAGTCGAAGAAGCCCTGAACCGTGTTCCGCGGGACCTCGGGCCGCTATATCAACGCATGGATCGGGCACTGCACGCCGCCAATATAAAGCCAGCTGATCAGGAGATGGGCCGCCTCGTCCTGATGTTGGCTTGCTGTTCCCGGTATCCGTTAACTCTGTCAGAGCTTGGAGGTGCACTCCAGCCTGATTTCCCTCGTCTTCTGGACTTGAAACATGCTGTACGACAGGTGTGTGGGGAGTTCGTTGTCATTGACAAGAAGCTTCACCTGACCATGATGCATTCTTCGGTCAGAGATTTCCTCACCGCGGATGAAACTCTCCACTACCATATACAGCTCGACAAGTCGCATCAGGAGATCTTCGCGAGATGCATTAGTCTGATGCAGACGTGGAATTACAAGACCAAGGTTGCGATCGCCAGTAACACCCCCTTTGCTTTGTATGCAGCAACGTCGTGGCCTTACCACTTGTCGAATAGCGCCAATTGGAAAGACCAAGACTCACTATCACTCCTCGCGCGCTTCTTCCGCGATGACTCGGTGTTGACGTGGATTGCTGTCCTGGCCTCAGCTGGTAAACTTCGCACCCTGGTCGAAGCAGGAAAGATCCTTGCAGGATTCCTCCGCGTCACCGACAAACTGGACAGAGAGCGCAGTCCTCTCACCCATCGGCTTCATGACAAAGACCTCCTGGGGTCCTGGGCCCACGATCTGATACGCCTCGTGGCGAAATTTGGTGGGCAGCTGTCGCAGCACCCAAAGGCGATATACAAGCTCGTGCCTGCATTTTGTCCGCAGCAGGCAGCTATCCGAATGCAACTCAAGCACACCGGGTTGCCGGGTCTTATCAATATCAGGGGACAATCGAATTCTCGTTGGGACGATTGTCTAACAAAGTTCTCCATCGCTGGCGAGGGTCTACCGATGAAAATCATAACGCTTGAGAGACATTTCGCCATTGTCACGTCTGACGGCATTGTACGACTCCACCACTCGGCGACCTGCGAGGAAGCACGAAGCTTTTCCCACGGAGAAAGGATCCTTGTGACGAACTTCAACTCCTCGGGCGATAGAATGGCGACCTATGGATTTCTAAGGACGAAGGTCTGGGACACGAGGACGGCGCGAGAGTTATGTGCTATCGAGAATCCAAAGAAAACGAAAGCAACGACTTTGGCCTTCAGCGAGGACGATCAGAGGCTTCTCACACTATCCGATGATCGAATCATCCGATCTTGTACCATCGATGCCCCTCAGTTTGGGTGGGAGGCCCTGAGGGAGGCGGTGGGCACAGGTCCGTCATCGACTACTCATCTAAATTCACCGAGGTCTGCAAAGTTCAACCGGGATGCCACCTTGCTTGCAGTCTCTTACCGCGGCCATCATCTATCTGTCTGGACTGTGGAAGAGACCGGCCCTGTGTTCCTCAAGAAATGCGAACGTCGGCCACATAGAAGTTCGAGTGCGGCTACTGTACAAACTGGTGCCACAGATGCTCAAGCCTTTTGTTGGAATCCTGTGAGCGGTCATATACTCGGCATTTTCAATGACGGATGCGTCTTCAAGTGGCACCCTGTGGATAACGACTACGATATCTCAACAATCCGAGCGACGAATATAACCTGTAGCTCGGACGGCAAATTCTTTGTCACAGGGAGCGGGAATGGTATGCTGAGGATCTGGGATTTCCACCACTTTACGCCAATATACCAACTTTCTTATGGCGCCTCAATCACTGACATTGCCATCGATTGCAACGAGACTAGAATCTACGACGTTAGAGAGAGACTCTGCAATATCTGGGAACCGAACGCGCTCTATCGGCTTCTGGACACTGACGAAAAAGCCAGCGATGCTCTGAGCACGCAGGAGAGCTCGACGCAGCTCTCCCTCTTCTCTGAAGCCTCTGTCGAGGACGCAGAGCCCATTACATGTCTCTCAGCCGCGCCTGATGGTTGTGACTCCTTTGCAGTAGGCGACGATGGAGGTAAATTATCCGTCCTTGACTTCAACGGAACACACGTGGCTGAGTTATCAGACCGATTCATGACCATTGACAGAATCTCTTGGAGTGCGGATGGCAAAAGCATTGCATCGGCGGACCTGAGCCGGAGTATCATGGTTGAACAGCTCCACAGTGTTTCAGAAGAATCCTCCAGGCGAGTGAGCATTGTGTTCGTCTCGAACGAGTCTGAAGCAATACAGCAATTGATATTGAATTGCGATGGCACGCTGCTATTTGTGGCTTTAGAAACGTGCCTGAAACTCTATTCCACAGAGAATAGCAGACTGCTATCGGTCGTTCCCCAGCATTATCGAGTCAGCTGGATCGTGAGTCCAGTAGATCCAAAGGTCCTTCTTGGGTTTGGGACCGAGTCTTTGCTGGTAACACGTTGGAATGATGACCTCAATCCGACACATATACCACTAGACACCCAGGGACTTCAAGGTGGGGATAATCCGACTCGCACCAGCAATTTGAGGCTCAGAATTTCCACGTCCTACCCCATGAGTCCTGCCGACGTTGAAAAGACGGTTGAGAAGGTTCTGATCTCGAAGTCGAACGATCTGGCTTTGATCGAGCTCTCGCATGCCACCTTTCAGGGTAGACGGGATGCGGACCAAGTTATCATCGACATATCACGTATCGGGTCAGGGGAGCAGCCGGGAAATGCGATCGCCAGATCGCTACCGAGTGAACTTGCCAACTGCGTTGGAATCCCTATTGGTTTCGTGACCAGTGATGTTGACTTGACACCTCAAGATCTCACGCTGTCCGCTTCGAAGTCGCCCGCAAATGGCTTGAGAACCATCCAGGCATCCCTCAAAGATAGTACGGTCGCAAATGGCCACGTACTCGTATTCTTAAGCAAGGATTTTTGGATATGCACATATGATTTGAATGGCGTTGGGCAGAATGCATCGTCCACCAGCTGTACTGAGGGGCAAGTCAAGCGATATTTCTTCTTGCCTAGAGACTGGGTGAACATGGACCTTCTCCAGCTGGCCACGGTTACGCCGACGGGGCAGATTTTGTTTCCGAGGAATGGTGAAGTCGCAGTTGTGGAGAATGGTTTACGGGAACCGTGGGTGGATTGATAGCTACATACATACTGTACGAGTACAGAGTAACTCCGTATGTCGGGTGGGGAGGGGGGGGGAGTTCGGGCACGCGCCGAACCTGGTCAAAGTAAGAATCGGCCTGCTTGACCCAGGGAGGAATTTACTTTCGATACTTCGAATTCACCCCTTAATTCGTACCCGATGCAACAACTACGAGTCGTCGCATTCCACATAGGGCGCCACTGCGCCTACCTGTACTGCTGGCCAGTACATCCTTCTTTACAGGCGGTAACCGCTTGGTCGATTCGCTGCTTGGTTCGACCTTTTCCAGGGGTCCAGGGCCTTCAAGGCCGATTGGCGGGCACGCCATGAAGCGCTAAACCACCTTGCCCCTATTTTGCCGTCTCAAACATGATCTCCGTCCTACCTGGATATCTGTCTGCGCCCCCGAGACATTGGTATCGCTTAAGCACCCCCCACAGAGACACCGACTTCAGCCCAGCCCCTACTGGCGGCGTGTGTGGCTGAGCCGCCGTGTGATCAGCCGCATGCCTTCAAGGCGCCTGACCAGCAGGGGTCATTTGCCTTTTCTGCCTAGTTCGTACAAAGTCATTTCTCAACTCAACCTCGAGCCTTGCACCCTCAGGAGCTGAATGTGTACTCTATCTACACGTCCGCCTTGATTCCTATGTGCAATGGCTCAGCAAACGGATCCGCCCAGCCACGAAGTCTATGACCTGGACGAGATTGCCGCATTCACGGCATGCAAAACTGTCCTGCAACAGCCAAAGACGGAAAACTTCCTCGTCAGCTTCAACAGTACCAAGGCACAATGTGCCGTCGACGTCAATCAGGAAGAAGCGCTGAAGTGGTTAGAAGGCGAGAACCGCGATGAGGGCCGGACCTTGTGGTTCAACTTTTGGGCCTCCGAGAAGCAGAGGCCGATTATCGAGGCGGTGGCCAAGCACTACGACCTCTCGCCCCGGCTTGCAGGCTTACTATGTCCTGCCGCTGCGACTGCAATCCAACAGCAGGCGACTTCCGCGGCGGACAGCGACCGCTCAGGGTCTGCGTCCTCGGGGCCAGAGAAAACGACGAGAGCAAGGACGACTGACGTGGAGAAGGGCATTCCGGGCCGGCCGTCGCTGCAACGACCACAGCCCAGATATGAAACGGGCTTGGAAGGCATGACCTTCAGCGAGGTTGTCCAGAGGCTGTGGCATTTCTGCTCGGTGGACTTTGGCCGTCGCTACATTTACATTGGCTTCAACGCCCTGTACACCCTGCCTCAGGGCGACGGCACAACTGCAGATGACGATGACGCAGCCGCAGCGGACAACAGAGACGGCAATGGTCGGTCGACCGCGAGCCACAGTAAACCATCTGGACAGCGGGTGTGGTCGTCGCTCCTCATCTGCGACGATGGCACCGTTGTCTCGGTCTTCGAGCGCCCTGCCGGTTCTGACGCACGCACACATTTCGAAACGCGACGGAATGTCCTCAATGTGTTCCGCCATCTCTCTCAGCAACACAGCCAAGATAACGCAAAGGACGCACTGTTTCAGGTTCGCGTGCGGTGGCTGAACGAGACTTCGAACAACGCCGCAACTGGCTATGACCGCAAGGAAGCCGCAAGCCTTCTATTCTATTACCTATTCGACGACTGGGTCTCGACCTTCAAACTCATCGCCCGGGTTGACCACCCTTATCGAGAAAGGTTGGAAGTGATGCGACAGGAGATGTTCACGGCCGCCAAGGTGTCGCTTGTGCAGCAAGTCCACGACGTCGGCAGGCAGCTGACGGTCCTGAAGCTAATGTATCAGAGCTATGAACTCATCGTCTCACGCGTCATCCAGAGCCAGCGGTCAGCAAGAGATCTCAAACTTGGGCCTCTGTCGCCCCGGGAGACGATGATGCATGAACACAGCCTGCGCAGCTCCGGAGACCTCAGCATGTCTCAGTGGCCGCACTTGGACGAATTCCCCCTGGATGATGTTTCGGGGTCGAACGTCAAGTTGGGAGCCTCGGCGATTTTCAGGTTTGAGCGCTTGTTCGACAGGATCCGTCTGTATGCCTTGACGGAGATCGAAGAGTGCATACGGGAGAAGGAGTCGCTTGTGCTTATGGTGAGTGTGCCCTCTCGAAATCGAAATGACCCTTGCGACTAACGGTATCATAGAACTTCAACTTGGTCGCCTTGAAAGAGTCCCAAGCCGTCGAGAAGCTGACAAGAACAACCATTCTCCTGGCCAAAGCAACCATCTTGTTCCTGCCCGTCAGTCTGATGACGGGCTATTTCTCCATTCAGCTCAAGGAGATTGACGACAAGTACAGCCTGAAGACGTACTGGTTCTGCTTCCTGGTGGTTACCATCCTCTCCATCCTTTTCTTGGTGGTCTTCGGCGGCATCACGCACACCTTAGAGGGTCAGAACGTCTACCGCTCCGTCACACGGACACTCGGAAGGATGATTCTCAACGCGGGCAAGCGTAAACGGAAGGCCCAATAAGGCCCGTCGAATCGATCACCCGGTATCTACGGTTTCTCTTACCCATGGCATCATCTCCTTCCTTGAGCTATCCCATTTATAGGGGCCACCATCCCCGACGTTATATCGATAATAGTTCTCCGTGCCGGCGGGGATCATCGCTCGTCGGAACGTGATGTTGATCCGCCCTCGGTCAGCTTCGGCACCCTTGCGCTTCGGGATGCTATGCAACCAGTTCGACTGCGTTGGACCACGCATCAGGACCATGTCCCCACTACCCAGCGGCAACTTGATGTCTCTCGTCTCCAGCTTGGGCTCGCCCTCTTTGGGCGGCTTATGCTTCATCAGGAAGTCTCTCTTAGCTCCCAGTGTGAAGGAAGCGATCGCCGGATGCTCGCCCAGGAAGCGCTCGTCATCGCTGTGGAACGAAATGCTATCGCCTCCAGAGGCATAATAATTCACCAGACAGAAATTATACTTGGTATCGGTATTCGCCTCAGTAACGCGGCGCAACAAGTCCAAACATTCCGGTATCGGACGTGGTCTGCATCGGTACTTATCCCGGGGGACTGTCCTGGACGGGTCCGCGGCGTCGACGATCCGAGCGCCATCGTCGACGAACCGGCTCGTCTCGTCGAGTCCGAACACCGTCGTGAAGCGCGGCGTGTTGATCACCGTCTCCCTGCCGAATCGCTTGATGGTATAGCGGACGCGATAGAAGAACAGCTCCGAGCGCAGAAAGTGGAATAGTTCCCCTTCGATGGATTTGGGGATGAAGGGCTGGAAATACAACAAGTCGAGGTGTGGTTGGTCTTTGATTTCCCGCCCCTGGATTGTGACGAGGAGTTCGAGTTCCGAGGAGATATGCGGTGGTAGATGTGGGATTGGCCACGGGTAGGTCGGATGATGTGTGTATTGCCTTGGGTATTGGTTTAGATTTGGGTCTGGCGTTGATGGTAGTGGTTGCAATGCCACTTCGGGTCGGGGCTTCTTGGGTGTTGGGGAGAAGAAGCTGTCGAGCGTCCTTTTCGTCATGGTGTTGAGGAACAGTCTGAGGATTAAGATCAGTGCTGAGATGGCTCCCACAGCTACAGTGGTTTATAGTAGCATTCCCTTTTCGCTGGACAGACTATAGTTCATACACTGTGAACGTAGTGTATTAAGGTGGGAAGATATCACGATGCTAAGCATCTATTCCGTGTGGCAGGGCTTGTGCTGTACTCTGTCCTGCGGTATTTCGAGAAAAAATCAAAGACGTCATACATAGCACCCAGGCAACACAGTAAACTTAATTTAATTAGCTCCAACGCGTTCTCGACGCGTCTACGCTCCAATTTCGGTTGGTTCCATGCGGGCATGAACACCACTGCACGTGATATTTCTCCTCCTCCACAAGTCCACAGTCGACTTTACCCGAAGAGGCACTTTAATCCCCGCTGCTCGGCTTTCACCTGCTTGATTTATCTATATGTACCGAGTACTCGGCAGTGCATCGCATACGGACCACCTGAAGGACCTGTTATCTGTAGTTGTAAGCTAGCCACAGCACGTACCGTCGTCCACGCTCGTCTCGGCTCGTCTCGTCTGACACAAACGGTCTACAAACCGTCGTCCACGCTCGTCTCGTCCGACACGATGGTCTACGAACCAGAGACATACTACCTCGCTCCGAACCAGCACTGCCCCAACAATGACTGGCCGGTCCTCATCTATCGGGACTGTCTCCCCCTCCCGCTCTCCGAGGAGAAAACCACCACGTTCCTAGAATCTCACGCCTGGCAGAAGAGAGGCGTGTGGGGTCATATTGGATACAAGCATTTCCACCCAAACACGCACGAATGTTACGGTAAGACCACGGCCCACGGACCCGGACCAGGACCAGAAACCCCCCCATGTCGGTCCGGTCGGTGCGTTGGCCTCGCGCGAAACTGATGGATGCGTCGCAGGTGTCTTCCAGGGCGAATCGACCATTCTGGTGGGTTGCGGCACGAATGACACGAGCGGGGGCCAGGAGATCGATGTCCGGGCCGGGGATGTCATCGTCCTGCCGGCGGGGACGGGCCATTGCTCTCTCCAGAGTAGTCGGGACTACCGATATATAGGTGTCTATCCCGAGGTGAGACGTCACGTTGCTGTCAACGGAGGGACTCGATGCTGACTAGGAGTGTGATGGAAGGGCGCGCCGATGTGGCGTAGTGAAACGGGTAAGGAGGCCGTGGGGGACACGTATACGGAAGAGATTCGGAGCGTTGCATTGCCGGTTCAGGATCCCGTCAACGGACCCGGAGGCCCGTTGTTGAACTTATGGAAGAAGATCTAGATGATGTTGGCACAGCATCTTCAGGTGATTGAGGAGACGAGTTCATCGAGGAATGGCTGAAAATCTATGCGCTGTGCTCCGCCGTAGAACTCTGCTCCTTCTAGACTGGCGTCTTGGCATTACGCCTGGCACGACTTCGTCAAAATCTGTCTCCTTTCGCGAATCATGGTAGACACGGCCAACTTCGATCGATATTGGGCCCCTGCGCATGGCAAGCTTCTTGCGTCGACTCTACTCGACTTTCCAATCACACGTGTCAGATGTGGTGAACAGAAAGATGAATCTCAACTCGGCAGATTTGCCAAAGGTCTTCCTCCCACCGGTCAATCGGTCGATGCATGTTTTGGATAAATCCTTCTTCCGTAAAGTTGTGCCCTTGGCTGCAGCCTCGATCTCCGACGTCAAACAAATCACCAATGTGCGGAAGGACCTGGATCGATCCGGGGACATATTGAAAATCAGCCCTATAAAGCACTTGCGAGAAGATGACTCCGCTCCCGGCGCGAAGTGTATCCTGCTAAGATATGGAATTGAAGCAGACGGTGCGTTCGCTCTTCCTGGACCTTTGGACTAAGTTTGACTCATGGGCAGAACCGAGCACGTGGTCGCCCACTCTCACCAAATTGGTGGAAGACAATCTCACCAAAGTCCGACCCTACAACCTGACTCTGACGTACGACGACTGGACGATGCGTACGTGAGTCTGCGGACGAAGAACTTTCCCCTGGTTTCATAACTGACATGTAACGCTAGACAATATCCTCGAAGCAATACTGCCTGAGATTCCGGAAGAGGAGAAAGAAACTCCAGCAGGCTTTGCCCAGGTCGGCCACGTCGGTAATGTGCTCCAGAGGTATGCACATCCAGTAGACGACTGACACTTCTAAGCCCACGTGAATTTACGAGAACCGTACCTGCCCTACAAATATCTGATCGGTCAAATCCTCATCGACAAGAATCCCAATATCACCACGGTCATTAACAAGACATTCGACGTTGGCACCGAGTCTGTCTTTCGAACATTTCCGTACGAAGTCCTCGCTGGGCCCGATGACTTGGACGTCACAGTGCGCGAGTCCGATTGCGAATTCAAATTCAACTTCGGCAAAGTCTACTGGAACTCGAGGCTGGGTACCGAACATGCTCGAGTATTCGAGACGTTCAACGAAGGTGAGGCCGTCTGCGATGTCATGGCCGGTGTAGGACCATTTGCCATTCCTGCGGGTAAAAGAAAGGTCTTTGTCAGGGCCAATGACCTCAATCCCGACTCGTACGCCAGCTTGGAAGATGCCATCAAACGCAACAAAGTCGATGCCTTCGTGATGGCCTCGTGCGATGACGGCAGGCGGTTCATCCGCGAGGCCACCAAGGCGTTGGCGGATTCACCACGAACAGTCAAACTCCCTGCAAAGGTCAAGATATCCAGGAACCAGAGCAAAGAAGACATCCAAGCGCTCAAGAAAGCCGCTGATGATGCTGCCAAAGTCCTACAAGAGCCGACCGTATTCTCCCACTATGTCATGAATCTCCCGGCAAGCGCTATCGAGTTCCTCGACGCTTTCAAAGGCCTGTACTACGGCCGAGAACTCGAGTTCCAACCGCACACATCGCAGAAGCTACCCTTAATCCACCTCTATCTGTTTCAGACGAAATATGCCGCCGAAGAGGAAGAGCTTCGCGAGATCTGCGAGAGAATCACGAAACATATCGGTTCGGAGGTCAAATTGGACGATCCCGAGCTCGACATGGATATTCGGTACGTGAGGCTCGTCGCGCCGAAGAAGAAAATGTTTTGCGCCAGCTTCCGGATTCCGAGGAATGTTGCTTTTGCGCACCCTTGAGGAGTTCAGCACGGCCATAGACTCAGATCTACGAGACTGTTGACCTACACTTCCAACACACACGGGACATGGAGCAATATTGAGAATGCAGGCATCGAATCCACCGGATCGATCTAATTCAGCTCTACCTCACGATTCAACCTAGCCGTGTAACCTATGCTTTCATCGGTAACTCAATCAACTCGCCTATCCCGGCCAGCTCCCAGCATGACACCTCGAATCGATCAGCAAGATATAATGCCAAGCTCTCTCTTCTCTCCCACACCGAGCAAATAATACCCGTTACTCTCCTCCCGCCGCTGTTACGATATAACGCAACACTGCCCAGGGCGGTCGTCCCGCATTATCTTCTGCTGCAGCCGCAGTCCCCACCGCCGCGAACATTGACAGCGAACCTCGTCTCGGACGACTCCGTCCCCTCCGCCTGATCCGACGGAGTATCACCCACCTCTAGGTCCTCCACTGCGTTGGACAGGTCGGCTGCTGGATGTTTTGCCAACGACAACGCTCCCGTCAGGCACTGTGTTCCTTTGAATGGTTTGGAACCAAGGCCTTTTGATGATATTTGAGGATAATGAGCGTTCTTATCTGCCTTGGATTTGGATGCAGAAGTCCCCTGCCTCGATACGAGCTCCTCGTTCTCAGCCTCCCAGTCTCGGTCCCGGTCCAGGGAGACATTCGCAGTCGCGACCGTCTCTGCAGTTTGATGCGTCATCTTAATATATCGATTATAGTACTCGGGTGTGGAGATGTCGTCCAAGACCGACGACGTGCTTTTGTCCATTGTGTTAGTCGCAAGTGGAGCGAGCGAGTCTGCGAATAGATCAATAGAAGGAATGGGGCAACGACTATAGGTATTTTATATCAATAGCAGAGCCTCCTCCCTTGTCTGCCAATTCGGTGAGATGGCATGGGGACATGTGTGCGTTATCACTTGTAGCACACGCGAAGGCAAGCCTCACCTCGAACAACTTCTCACGACCACAGAGTCAGTCCGAGCTCGAACTCACAAGTCACCCGGTGATATGATACCATTTTCTCAGCAATCCGCAGCTTCACTCCACCTTGCCCTGTTTGCTAGTATATTGCGATCGCCATGATCTCAGGTACTCCGTACAGTAGGCTCCCAAAAGGGGGGGAAGCGCCGTTGAGGACCAACGATGAACCGGTTGCTACGGTCGCTCGCTCGTCGTGGATAGACATGACGGACGGACAAACACCCGTGCAAACGTGCGATGGAACCTGTTATGCCAAACAAGCAGGACGCTGGGTGCATGGATATCTGTGAGTTCTGTGTACTGTTGAACAGGCCCCTCGCGTGCTTAGGTATTCTGTACTTACTTGTGAGCACGTACAGGTGAGTGAGTGAGTGAGTAGCTGGTCGAGTAGATATCTGAGGTTCCTTCAGTTACTGTGCCGGAATTAGGGAAAGATGGGTCGGGATATGTTTAATACTGTACCATCTCAGCTCATACTAGGGAAACTGTCTATTGTATGGTGCATGCTCTATGGTGTATTATGGTGTATTATGTTGAGGTGAACTAAGCATGTACCTATCCATTGAGTGCTGGGTTTCGACTTTCATTGACATTTCCATTTCCAGAGTCAAAAACACTCGCTTCTTTCCTTGACGTGACGCTATAACACCATAACACCATATCTACTGCGTGTAGATGTGCATCTTTGACCCAGATCAATCTGGCAAGATATATAGACGCCCATACTTACTGTGGCGTGCGTGTGTGGATGTCTACATAGCAATAGCGAAGGAAAGTCCAGCGTCAGGTGTAGTATACTATGCCTTGCAGTGCCGTGTCGTGCTTTGCGGTTCAATAGTGCTGCATTGTTGCACTGTTGTGCGAGATAACAGCTCACTGTGCACCGCCGCCGCCATACCGCGCCGCACCGCACTGATAATACTGAGCAGTGCCTAGCCTGCTTTATCCAACCAGGCCCTACGTATGTATGTACTTCTTCGCGTTCCCCGGTCAGCTACATACTCCGCCATCATCATCTTGTTCTTTCTGTTCTTCATCATCCCCTTCTTCGTCGGCTTCGATCTCGATTACGATCTCGATCTCGACTCCGACTACGGCTCCCCGGCATTCCCGACTCATCCAGTAAACTCCTCGCTCCCCGGATCGCCAGCGCCGTCACCGACGCGGCGAGCGCGCCTTTGATGAAGCCATCGTCGGTCTTCTTTCTTCCTCGAGCGAGGTGCTGAGATCGACTTGATGTCTGACGGCTATGTGCCTGGCTTTGACCTGGATTTCGACTTCGACTTTGGCTTCGACTTGAACTTCGCCTCCGACCCCGACCGTGCGGCTGATTTCCCGGCGGCGACGACGACGACAGCAACGCATCCCTAGCACCACTGCCCTCGCTGCCCGAGGAACTCTCCTCTTCTTCTTCCCATACCCCTCTGATTGGCGACCGAGGGCGGCGTCGGGGGTTGAGAAGAACCGACTCCTCCGGGCTGAAGCGGATGGTCGACCTTGATCGCGAGCGCGGTCTTTCTCGCCTCGAGCGGCTCCGCTCGTAGGACCTCCGGAGTCGGGGATTCGCTTCGTAAAACGGATGCGGGAATCGCGAGTCCCGAAAAAGGGATCCGCGTATTGTCGGGGATGGACGGCGCGCCATGGGCATTGGGGAAGGTGATCTGGGATAAGGGGCGGGGCCACGAGTCCGGACGACGAGTTCTTCTTCAACCAGGCGACGGCCACCCAGGTAATGAGTCGTGGTGTTGATGTATGTGGTTTGCTAGTGTCGCGTTAGTACAGATCAGGACCGAGACACGCTACAGTCCTGGAGAAATGGAACGGGCACTGACGCGTGTTCTCCGGGTAGACATGTCAAGATGAATATTGATCCTTCAGCTGTCTCGATGTTGGGATCTTATATCAAAAAGGAGGTCGATTTTATCGTCTGAATTGAATGTATGAGGAGGGGAAACCCGGAGACGGACCAGATTAAGTACTGCTTGCTCGCTTGCTTGCTTGCTTGCATGGAGGGCTTCACCAAGCTTTGTGTCACAGCGGCGGTGATGGAAGCATCAAACCGCTATGAGGCAGGGCTTCATGGTGGCGACGTCTGTGTTGAGGGTGGGGAGGAGCGGTAGGTAACTCAAGTGACTTTCAGAGGCAACGCTGTGACATGATGACGGGAAGGGGTTATCACCGCGAGGAAGTAATGCTTCCCGTTGAGGGAGGTGGGTGTGCAGAAGAAAGCAAAAGACAACGCCGTCGGATACGTGTGATGATTACTTGTGCAGACATGACATCTGGGAGTTGAGCGGCCTGGGAATAAGTCGTGTTGTCCCGGCCACAAGCTCAGGGGTTGGTTTGCACCGAGTTCGATCCCATGCATTGCACGGTACTCATCCCACAGCCTCGTAGGCCACAGATCGTCCCCATCGCTTGAAGTAGCACAGACAGTTGTCGATGCAATTCGCGGCTATGCTCACCATCCGCGCACAGACTGCGCCCACCTTCCGTCCCCATGCCGGCCTCTTCTCTGTCGCTTGAGGACTAGGCATTGTAAAAAGCAGCGGCATCCATTCGGGGTCTTGGGAGCTTGACGACGACGCTGGCGGACACAGATCTGGGCTCGGCATAGAGATATGTGGTGGTGGTTCAGCTGCGTCGCGCCACCCCGTATTGATCGATGACAGCGAAGCAAATGAGGGCCCAGACGACGTGATGGAGGACGATCGGCGTCTCGTCGTCTTCCTGTGATGAGTTACCGTTGACTGCCATGAATCGGGTCCTGGTTCTCCTGACTGGGACGAGAGAGCACCGGAGGAAAGAGGTTTGAGCGACTCATCGTACCCAGGGTGGATCGTGGGCAGCGAACAGCAGGCCGAGCCAGAGTGGTCGGAAGATATGGAGGATCGTGACCTCTTGCTAGCTAAAGGCAGAGGGAGGATGGACTCTTGTCGATGAGTTGTCGGGACTGCGGGCTGGGACGGTTGGATGGCCGGATCCGATTCAACAGGAGGAGGACTTCCTGATTCCGCTCGCGATTCTGCCCGTTGAGGACGGAAGTGTTTCCAGGGAAGAATCTTGGAGATGCCCCGTTGCGCCCTGATACCCCTTGGAGCGGCTTGGGCTGAAGCCAGATCTGTCGGTTGTGTCATCTCGGTGTGGCCGCAAATTTAGGATATACAAGGGTGGGTGGGCAGCTGGAGTTGGGGTGGTGGAAGCAGGGAGGCGGAGATTTGGGTGAGAACATGTGGGAGGATGGGAGCGGGACAAACAGGAGGCCATGAAGAAGAGCTTGAGATCTGTTTGTAAATGCTTCAATTTGAGCAATGGTGCTTTGTTCGTCGCCTCTCTTCATTCCAATCGACGTAGCCGTCATCAAAGGAGATGAGTGGCGTTTGGTAAGCACAGCTGTTTGACTGTTGGGACTACTTCTCACATTGAGTGTTCTGCCGACCACTGGCTTGCGGAATCGCCTCTTGACCATAAAGTCCTGCCTCACTCCCTTCCTGCCCTCGAGAATGATGGCACTTTTAACGTAGATTGCTTCAATACCAGCACAATAGCCGATCTGAAGGGAGCGAGGAATGAAGATGCCGACTTTCCTCCAGCCGTGTCAGCACCGTTCCTGTAATGGCGGTGCTGTTTGCATCCGCTCATTTCCTCAAACGTCATTGTGCGAGTTTCCGCCCAGTTTGTCTCATTGCCAGAGTAATCATATGGCCTGTGGACAGTGTTCCAGCAAGGCTCGTCTTGGGGTATTCCAATCCAAAGGAATAATGCGCAAAAGGTGGTCCCTCAAAGAGCCGCCTGTCTCTTCAACCTCTGCAACTCTCTGCAAATCCCCTCGATTTCCTCCTCGCCGACTATGCCATCCTCAACCTTCTTCTCCAGACTGGGGATCAGCGCTTTCGCCTCGTCCGCGCACGTCGGAACCAGACTTCCCAACTGAGATTTCTCAAATCTCTCCAGGCTCGGCGCGTACCCGTTGATAATGCCCTCAACCTCTTGCGCCTCGGCGAGGTTCTTGAATACGGCAAAGATCTCCAGGTAGTCCTTTGTTTTCTCTAGATTTTCGGTCGGATTGACGATCATGTTGTTCTTCTGTCGGGTATCGAGTGTCTTAAGCAGGACAATGCGGGCTTCGGAGAGGTTCAGCGTGACTTCGTTGGCGAATTCTCCAAGTTTGAGGACGGCGCCGGCTTCGAGGTCTGAGCTTGCGGTAGGGGCGACGCGCGAGGGCGCTGCGTGAGGCATCTTGGGCCACTTGTCACTGCTTCTCAGAGTGCAGAGTCTGCGAGTGCAGGGTTGGAGAAGGGAGGTAGAGTTGAGGCATTGGTTAAGGATTTCTAAAGGTGATTGAAGGCGCCTTGAGTCGAAGTCGGGAGGAAGCGCTGCCTTAGCCGGAAGAAAGATAATCCGTCCTCACCGTGCGACGTCGATCGCACCTCCAAATACGGAAGTGTCATGTCGTCGCTGTGTCTCATTATCTCAATATCTTGTTATTGTACCTCACTGCTCCCACAACCGTGATTTGTCTCATTGTAACTTCAGAGGAGACCCCACTTCTTTCTTGCTCACTGTGCCAGCATTTGGCGTTCTGGCTTGAACAGACGTCCTAGCTACTGATGTCCAACGGTTGTGTCGCTCTTGACGCCATATCGCCGAAGGGCCTGACGTCTATGGTGAACGTTAGGGCATGGTATCAAGAATAGCATCAATCTCAGAAGTGCGGCAATGTTCTTCTGCAGGATTGCTGTATAGGTGTACCGTTTGAAACTGCTGCAACAGAGACCTACCAAGTCTTCTACTGATGATGAGTAACCGTCATCGTCACTAGGGCGAACGTCCCATGTTACAACGGTTTACAGCGCTCAGAGTATCACGTATTCCTACGCTGCCTCCCTTCCTGCGTTCGTGCTTTGTTCGACAAGAGATGTCAATCCAAAGGATACTCCACCATAGACCCTCTCCTCTGCCTAACTCTAGGGATGTCCATTAGGGACTCGTCGTACAACCAAGCAGACCGAATGCAGCTTTGTAAGAGACCTCCTGCTTATCTATCCGACTGCGGCCTCTTCGACTGTGCTATTCCGCGTCCACTCCGACTATCGAGGGCGAGGGATGTGGATATTGTATCCCATCCTACAAGGCGATGCCTATCAACGCACCGGCTGCCCAGTCGCGAATTTCCTTAGCACAAGTCATCAGCTTTTGCAACAGCTAAATCTCCACCACATCGCCGACTGCGGCTTCCGTTCCTTCATTGTCACTGGTCCCTATACCAACGACATCGACCAGCCCCAGCAGCTCGTCTTCCAGACCGTTGACAACACCCACGCCTACGTTATTTAACATCGTCTACATCAACAACCACAAGCACTGCTGTATCGTCGCAGTCTACCACACCACCATCTCCTCACCCACTACCTCAGTTATTCCTCCATCTACATTGCCAAGCACCACCCTCAAGACTGTTACTACGACCCTCTACAGCTCGGCATGTCCAGTTGGTATCCCTCCTGTCTTGTCATGGGCAGTTACCAGTCACGCCATCGCCGACGACCATGCCCGTGATGATCGCACCTTACTCTTCAACTACGTCTGGACCTTGATTTGCCATGTTTTACAACAGTCCTTTGAGCGACGGAATATAAATGCTAATCTATCGTCTACCATGAGCCAGTCTTGATTAATGGCTGTCGCTGGACACGAAATTATGTCACGGAGGACTCACTCATCGATGTAATGAGGTGGAAATATCAACGACCAGGTTATAGATAACTAATTCTGTCCACTCGCCCTACGGAGTACCCAAGTGTGTATTCCTGTCCGGATTCTTCCGGCGTGCTGCCTCTGGCCCAAACAGCGCCATGCAGCTGTTAGCCTTGCAGGTTCTTCCAATGTATTCAATGACATCATTAAGGTCTGGAGCCTGGAGGGGTGTCCCTTTTGAGACGTACTTTCAGTGGAGAAGTATGAGTTACTTCGTACCCATACTACGTAGAGGATGGTGCAAGGGAGGGCTGGTCCGCAGATGGAAGCGTCACCGGTCATGTCTGACATGGAGAAACCGGTAAATATCGCACATAAAGTCTTGAAATTGCGAAGTCAGACCGAGTGGATTTGATAGAGTCAGCCTTGCCAATCCCACCGGCGGCTCCCCCAGCCACTGGGGGCTGCAGAACTTCCTCAGCTGGACCCTGGTCTTCAGCGCGTCCAGGGACAGAACAACTTCGCCCTCTTGAAGTATCCCATACTTGATCACTTGACGGTTCTACGGTTTCCTACCCACACTTCGGAGGAGGCAGGCTGCGTACTGAGACTTCACGCAACAGGAAAAGACTTAGGCTCCCCGTGCTACTGCTCGCTTGCTCTCTGGTGGTGTGCTGCAAGGTCAAGCTAGCAAAATCACCCTCTTGGTTTGGCTTCACGGACGCGGACATCGCCAGCTGTTGCACATGTTGTTGGCGAACCCGGACTTCTCTGCAAAGGCTAGCGATGAGAGGATCCGTAGAGCCTTGCATGGATCGAACACGGTGAGCCTACCAGGAACCCGGTCAATATCGTCTGTATATGAAATATCAAATGCCAATACTGCATAGGTCTGCCGATACTGCTGCATCTGCTTCCTCGGACACAGAGAGTCCTGTCACCTACAATGCTAGCTGATTTCGGTAGTGCGAAGCACCATCAACCGGGGTGATTGGTTCTTGCTTCAGGAGGCTGAAAATGTGGCGCCTGCACGGCCACAATGCGGCTCACCAAAGGTCTTGAGGGGTTCGACTTTGACACACCAACGGTCTCGGCGCTAATTTCCCCTTGACCATACTTGACGGTTTCCATCGCCGCTGGCCCCCTCTGATGGTTGCGCGCAGAATCGCTCCGTCCTCGATCTGGTGCACCGACCGCGGCTGCCCGCGCTGTGATGGCTGACATAATTTGACGCCCCTCTTCTGGTGCGTCTGCGGCCGTTATCGTGACCGCCACTCAACCCTGTTTTCACACAGGCAAACGAAACAACATGGGGGCTAGAAGAAAAGGCAGCCCCATGAGCACAACCATGTAGGGAGACGGCACTGTTTGCACTCGAGGACGTGCTCCTCCAGAACCCGTACGAAGCTGCAAGAACCTCGGAGCTGGTTGACTTCGGACCGTGGACAAAATCCGCCAGGCCCAATTCACCAGGCTGCCTTATTTCGCCATGCGAACCAGTGTGGGAATTCGCCCAAAATGCGGTCATGCCCTTGAGCATTCAACATCAATCATGATCTCGCAGCGGTGCGTTGGGCTGGAAGGATTTTATCCCTTGCATTGAATACCAAAGTCCCCAATCAGCGATCTCATTCTTCGTCCAGCCCGACCCGCCCACGATCCAATTCATTATCTCGGTGAACCTAGTTGCATTTATACTGCCTCGAACAAATCAGCTGGTCGAGTCCATAGCCTTGAGGGACGGAATCGGAATATACTTGTGGCAAGCGATTTTGTTTGCACCAGATCGCCATGCTCCCGACCGCTATTCAAGGCCATCTCTCGTGACACTCGTTGTCAAAGGTGGTTATAACCCGGCCACCCCTCGAGATGTCGACGATCTACAGCCAAGAAAGATTCTAGGCATCTATCGAAAATCACCAGACAAAGCACAAAGTGAACCAGAGAACTTGTTATTCATCCGCGATACTCATTCCGTCCCTCCTCATCCTCGAGTCATCGACGTTGGAATTCTCCCACAGCAACCCCCCCTTTATTCCTGCTGGTGGGGCGCGAGAGAACCAAGGATCAACCGCACGTCCATCTTCAACACACCTGGCCAACCTTCTGTCGGCCCTTGAATGTCAGATCGACGCCGCAGAAGCCACGAATACTATTCAGAAGATCCCGTCATCATCGAACGAGAACCCCAGGTGCGTACATACCGCATCGTGCAAAAGAAATCACCAGAGAGGGAACGACTGACCGTTGGATCCAAGTTCTACAACCTTTTCCGAAGTCGGAAGAAGAGAGTGCGTGTCATCGAGGAAGTGCCTGTTCGAAGCCGACGTCAGGAGCGACAAAGCCCGACCCCTCCATCTTCGCCTCGAGGGCCATATCACACCATGGCGACAGACCCGGAAGACGATATCTACACCCCGTTACCTCCCAAGTTACCACCCAAGAAGAAACGCGATGAGGAAGAACCAAAACGCTATGACGTGGAGGAGCGGTCTCCTCAACGATACCGCAAGGTCAAAGTGGTCCATGGCCACTTGGACGATGACGACGCTCATCCCAAGGTCGAAAGTCCCTCGCCGCCTCGCAGCAAGCGTGACAGCGGCAAGTATTACATGACTGGGGCCCGGGTTGGCGACGACCATGATCGTCCTCCCAAAGAATACGAACGTCGGCGTCCAGTTTCGGATCCGGAGGTCCAGAGGCTGCGGGAGGACATTGAGCGACTCAAGCTTGAGCGTCGCGAGGCCGAGCTTGCTGCTCTTGCCGCCAAAGACAAGGCTGAAAGACTCAAGGCAGACCTCGAATACGAGAAGCGGCAAAGGTCTCTCGAAAAGCGCGAGAGAGACATTGCCATGCGAGAAGACTTGCTGAACCGACAGCGGGAGCAGCTCATGGAAGGTCGACCACCTCGTGAACGACAGGAGGTCGTCATTGTCCACAACCCTCCAGCTGCGACACCAGCCCGTGATACTAATCGATCAGCTCTAGACAGGGCCAGGGATGACTTCCACCGCGCACAGCAGGCCGGGGATGCTCGACGACCTGCCACAGGAGATCGCCAGTCTCGTCGGGAGAGAATCATCATCGTGGACGACAATGAGCAAGACCGTGAGCGGGGACACCGACGTCGATAGTCCCAAGTGGCAATGAGTAGCATCCGATGGTCCGCTCGAGGATGCATCGGATCAAGGCATAATAAACGGGGTTGCTGCAAAGCAGGAAAAAGGTTGGCGGCGTTATGGGCCAGCATGGGCTCTTTGGGGGTACATATACCATTCATGGCTGACGGAGGCCGTCTCCAGCAACACTTTGTGTCATCTAGGATTCCAAATCTGGTCGCTCATTTGTCCAGCCCCAGGCACAGGGACTGATATTCTTTGGGAAGATTTCGTGAGCAAGGCCTAAATAGGCTTGCCGGCGCGAGGGACATCAACTCGACTTCGTTAGTAAGTAGCTACATAGATCAACGGACCTGACGGTATCCATCATCGCGTTTTGACGTGAGTCTCCGGCGGTCCCATGCTTGACGTGCCAATTATTCGAGATGTCGTGCAGCAAAGATTCGACGATCGGGCGCGGGGTGGATCTTGTGTTCGATCAGCGGTAGCTTGGTGAGCCAGTCGGGAACATAGGCTTAGGCTAGAGAGGCCTAGAAGCCCGCGCAAGCCCTATCAGCAGCGCCAACGAGCTCCTGTAAGGACCCAGTTCATCACAGTACCTGCACTGATTGCACGCAGTAAACAGGCTGCTTATTGCTGGGCGGCTAAGAACACGCAAGCACCCGTAGCCACTCCATCTGTGACACAGGCCAACCGGATCTCAGCTCAGCGAGCTAGACCATCCCACAGGTTGGGTTTCTCATTATATTTTTTTTGTGAGAGCGCGCGTGACTCGTCGACCTTTTCTGGAACTGGAGATCCATGGCGACTGTGTGGCTACATTATTGTGCGCAGAAAGAGCCGCACATCGAAGACGGCGACTGCTGGGAAAGCGCGAGTTCTAACTTGATAAATCCCTCCAAGGCTTGAACCCTCCGTCTCTTTCGTCGGATAGGGTTTCTTGCATCATCAGTGCTGTCATTGCTGCAACCGTGATGCAGGCTGTTCTCTCGCCTCCTGTCCACGCCTGATCATTGAGAGCTGGCCATGCTCCCGTCCTCCGCAGCTCCGCACCTTATTCATCCTGGTCACCAGCCGTGTGTTCCACGAAGCTCAAAGTCAAAGCTGCGCTCAGCCCACCTGCTGCCCCATTGATCCTGATTACGATCACAGCTCTCTATCCGACCCGCTCTCATCCTGTCTCCTCAGAATAGCGGCCGAGTCTGTCGCGACATTGAAGGTGCCTGACGCCGGGCCAGAACACTCTTCACTGCGCCTCAGTCAAGCTGGGGCGGTTGCGCCGACGAGTCTCATTCTACGATCCTGCAAGGCTGTCCGTAGCCCCGAGAGGAGCACAGTTCCCTCCCGGCCCTTGACGCGAGCTCGACCATGACAGCTTGCCACCCTCATCAGACAACAGCAGCGAGACGCGTCTCTCAGCCTACGCTCGAAGTCGGCTGACTGGGACTGATACACGCGACTTACAGGATGGCGGGCTCGGAAGACCACGAAGATCCACAAGAGCAGGCTACAGGCACAACCTCGTTGCCAAAGTTACCTCCCCCGCCTGAACCGGAAAATGACAAAGGAATCATTCCCTCCATCAAAAGCCCGCTGTTGGAAGGTCTGGACGACATCACACCGGAGAACGTGGACATCTTCAAGCTGGAGGCTGTTGCTGCCCTGAAACTACTGTGTCGCAGCATCGACACGTTGGTCCAATTGACGGGCGATGTGCCTCCCACACCTCCGGCACGAAGTCGAGGTGGCTCGCCGGTCCGTAGCCTCTCCAGGCTGCGTGAGTCGATGACCGCAGACGCATATGCTCTGGCCTCCAGGAAGGAGAATGTTGGATTACAGCCGCCGGGGTCAGCTCCTCGCCACGAACACATCGACGGAGTGCCTTTTGTGAAGACGCCGATAGGGTCGCCAGAAGCGCATGAGCACGAACCCACGTCCGCGGCCAACATTGTTGGAGCGGGGGCCCAGCCTTTGTATATCCAACACGGCGCCCTAGCCCGAAAGTTCTACTCGAAACGACCTCCCCCCATCTCTACCGAAGACTACCTCATGCGCATGCACAAGTACTGTCCTATGTCAACAGCCGTGTACTTGGCTGCGTCACTCTACATCACGCGTCTGGCCATACAAGACAAGGTCTTGCCTGTCACACCGCGCAACGTGCATCGACTGCTGTTGGCCTGTCTGCGAGTCGCCATGAAGGCACTCGAGGACTTGTCATGGCCTCACGCCCGCTTTAGTAAAGTGGGGGGCGTGTCAGAAGGCGAATTGGGCCGCCTGGAGATCACCTTCTGCTACCTCATGGACTTCAGTTTGAAGGTCGATGCGGCCATGTTGCAGAACGAAGCCGAAAGCTTGTGTCGACAGAACCGATACGAGTCCGTGATGTTTGACTCGCCTATCAGTCACTTGGATCTACTTTTGCCGGAAGATGGCGGCGACAGGAGATCCCGGGGCGCCGAGAAACGAAAGGCCAGCAGCACCCTGCCCAGCAGACCTGTTGTTCAAGTCAGTGGTGGCATTGAGGTTATGGGACAGTCATGAAAGACACACAAGCGGAGCATCTGGTGTGTGGTGCAGGCGGGGATCCTTACGATTTACGAGGCGATTCACGAGGTAATTGGGGATGGACTTTGCAAAGTAGGAACTCCTCTTTTGCAAGAATGGAAATGCACCGGCGTCAAATTAGTGTGGGCAACATACCCAGTAACGAGCACGTTGGTCTTGAAATTGCACCTGGTCGAATACAAGAACATGCGACCCCATAAGCCATTGCAGGTTAGGTCTCACCTTGGGAATTGTGCGCCGTCTTTCCTGTGCTGGTGGTCTAGACCTCACCTGTTCATGCTGTGTAACCTGAATGGGGGAACTACCGAATCAAGACGCATAACCAGTCGCGCACCAGTGGATCGGGATTCTTCATACCGAGGCGCTGCGGAAGTCTGTCCGCGGCGTCAACCCGCCACGGTGAGATCCATGGCCTTGGGAAGCCGGCTTCACGGTTCATGGGATCGGCAGACCATAGGGACTTGAGGCGGAGAAAGAAATGCCCGCCGACGTCGGTAATGAAATGCACCAGTGCACACATACTGCACAATGCACCGACAGCATGTTCAGAGATTTGCTCTGTAGTTTGTACTCATCTTTGTTGTGTGGCTTGGCGGCCGCACATTCTTCGGGGTTCAGATCGCGCAGCCGTCGAAGAAAATGGGAAAACAGTCTGCCGCCGCCACTTTCGCAATTGCCGATCTGCTTCCGACTTCACCAGAAGGCAATCCTAGATCGCCCGAAAACTCTTGATTGGCAACAAGAAACCATAAGAATTTTCCGATCCTATCAAGCGTTTCCAAGACCGACGTTGGATTTCCAGCGGTTCTCAGACTACCAGGACCGGCATGTCCTGGATCCTGATGAGTTTTAGATCCGGATTGTGATCTTGTGCGATGCTACCTCACCATAAACTTGTGGAGTAACGCTCATCGGCTATTGACCAACAGCTCGTGTTCCTTCGCCTCCACCCAATGGCCAGCATATGGTTCTGGGACACAATTGCGGAATCACAATCTCGCACTCCGTCTCGTCTCATTGGACCGAGACCCAGCATGCGTAACTCACGAACAGCTTGACGGCCGCGAAAATCGGGAGGCGGGAGGTGGGATCTGCCATTTGGTCATGATCGCCCGCGTGACTGTCGACCTTTCTCAAACTAATGTCCAGATGTTGTTCCCACTTCCTCTCTTTCCTCAAAGAAGGCAATTCCTGTCTGTCCTCTAGATCCTTCTCGAAGGCCAACCCCGAGGGCCCCCCGGACCAGCGTCGTGTTTACCCCGGACTTGATCGGCATTCACTATATCGTGGGACCCCGCAGATTGTGCTGCGTCGAAGGAATATAAGGAGGAGCTGGCCGGACGATCGGTGGGGTGATTGAATCTTCTCACTTGAACCTCGTCTCTCAGCCAGCTCTTCGATACTCCGTGCTAGTAAGCTGGACGGTGGCGACGTGTTCTCTTAGATCTCATTCGAGGTCACCATCCACCCACCATCACACGGTGTTTAGCCGTAGCCAAAGCCAAAGCAGACTGAAGCCTTCCATACCAACAGCCAGGCTCCGGCCAAGCACTCGCAACAATGTCTGAAAAGGCGATCGAGGAGAATGTGACCTCTCCTGAAATTTCCCAAGGGGCACCCCAGCACCATGACAATTTCAGTCGGCGGAAGAGTTTCGACGATGTCATCAACAACGCGCAACGAGCGACCGAGAAAGAACACAAGATGAGCTTGTGGCAGGGTATCAAGCTTTACCCCAAGGCCGTTGGTTGGAGTATGCTCATCTCGACGTGCATCTGTATGGAAGGTTACGATGTCTGCTTGTTGAGCAATTTCTGTAAGAGCGGCGGCGGCACCCGCGAGACCTTTCGATCGAACACTCGCGTACTGACTGGTCTTGCACAGATGCCTTTCCTCAGTTCCGGAGGAAGTACGGCAAGCAACTCTCCGATGGCAGCTACCAGGTCCCGGCACCGTGGCAAGCAGGTCTTAGTAACGGCGCCAACGTGGGCGAAATCATCGGTCTCTTCATCAACGGTATCGTCTCGGAGCGTTTCGGCTACCGCTACACCGTCATGGTCTGTCTCGCCCTCATCATCATCTTCACGGCCGTCTTCTTCACCGCCCAGAATGTCGAAACCTTGCAAGTGGCCGAGATCCTGTGCGGTATTCCGTGGGGGGTCTTCCAGACCTTGACCATCACGTACGCGTCGGAAGTCTGCCCGGTCGCCCTGCGCGGCTACCTCACTACCTATGTCAATTTCTGCTGGGGCCTGGGTCAGGTCGTGGGCATCGGTGTTATCAAGTCCATGTTGCCGCGGGATGACCAGTGGTCGTATCGGATTCCATATGCGCTTCAGTGGATGTGGCCCGTCCCGCTCCTGGTTGGCATCTTCCTCGCGCCCGAGTCGCCCTGGTGGCTCGTGAGACGAGGCCGGATCCAGGACGCCAAGAAGGCTCTTCTCCGCCTGACGTCGCTCAATCGCGAAACCGACTTTGACGCGGACGAGACCATCGCCATGATGGTGCACACGACCGCCCTCGAAGAGAAGATCACCAAGGGTGCCACGTACTGGGACTGCTTCAAAGGGTCGGACCTCCGTCGGACCGAGATCGTGTGCATGGTGTGGGCGATCCAGAACCTGTCCGGCAACTCCTTCTCCGGCTACTCTACGTACTTCCTCGAGCAGGCCGGTCTGGCGACCAGCAAGTCGTATGACTTTGCACTCGGCCAATACGGGATCAACATGGCGGGCGTGTTCGGGGCCTGGTTCCTGATGACCATGGGCGTCGGCCGGCGGGCGCTCTACCTGTACGGCCTCTGCGGCCTGTTCAGCATGTTGTTCATCATGGGGTTCCTCGGCCTGGTGCCCGACGCGCACCGCGACGCCGCAGCCCTGGCGACCGGCTCCATCATGCTGGTGTGGGCGCTGTGCTACCAACTGACCGTCGGCACCGTGTGCTACTCGCTCGTCGCCGAGCTGTCGACGCGCCGCCTGCAGATCAAGACGGTCGTGCTGGGCCGCAACCTGTACAACGTCGTCGGCATCATCTGCTCCGTGCTGACGCCCTACATGCTCAACCCGGGCGAGTGGGACTGGGGCAACTACGCCGGCTTCTTCTGGGCCGGCATCTGCTTCTGCTGCATCATCTACACCTACTTCCGCGTCCCCGAGCCCGCGGGCCGCAGCTTTGCCGAGCTCGACCTTTTGTTCGAGCGCGGCGTCAGTGCCCGCAACTTCGCCACCACCCAGGTCGACGTCTTTGATGCCGCCGTCGTGCATGAGACCGTCGAGGGGACAGGAACCCTGAAGAATTACGAGGAGAAACGAGCCAGTGTGCTGCATGCGGCGCCGCGCGCTGAAGAGGAAGGCCTGCCCCCGAGACCGTTGATTGTCGGGCTGAACTGAAGTCACACGAGCGAGCCAGGGTAGTGCTATTCCCTGTTATCAAGGCTCTCTCTCTCTCTCTCTCTTTCGCTCTCGCTCTCTCTTTTGATACAACGCAAGGCGCATCGGACTGGGAATCGAAGGAGTATCCACTATCAGAATGACCGCATCGCAGTATCTAAGTGATTAGACCGGGATATTGGACGCAGCTACCGCAATTACCGCAGTTACTGTAGCTGGCTATTGACTATGTGAATATATAACTTTATGCCTGAGAGGCCAATTACTGTACAGCGGTACATGTACCATGTAGCTATCCTCTACGCGAGAGACAGCCACCACACCCCACACCCCAGAACCCATACCCCGGACCCAGTATTCCCAATGCTAAACGATTTCTGACCTGATCCCAGCTTTCTGACCCGTAATCCGTGATTCCTGGTCTCCGACCCCAGATTTCGACATTGAAAACCCATTAATAATGTGGCCCATGGCCATAGCCATTGTTGTTGTTGTTGTTATTGTTTTGTACAGGTTTTCTCCGCATACCCCCAGGAACAGTCGTGGGCACAGATGTGGGTGGCTGGGTGAAGTACCCACCGTCCACACTGGTGTAACCATACCCATCGCCATAGCCAGGCCCGTAGTCGTAGTACTGGCCGCTTCTTTCGGGTGACGGCGTCGGCAGCGGTGTCTGAATCGGTGAAGGTGATGCAATGGCTCTCTGTGCCTGTCGTGGTCCAAGTCCTGGTCCCAGTTGTGGCCTCGATTCTGGTTCCATTCTCGGTTCGTAGACTGCCTCTCGTTCTCGGTCTCGGTCTTGGTCTTGCCCAGGGATCCGACCATAAATTTGACCACCGGCAGCCCGGCTATTGCGAGTCGTTGTCTGCCCGTTCAACATCCTGGACGCCGCCTCGTTAAGCGGGCCCTGACTGTCGTCCTCTCCTCCAGCACTCCCCCCGTTCATGTCATGGGAATCGTTAGGTCCGTCCATCATGATGAATAACTCGTGGGGCCGCTCGCCGCGCACGATCCAGCATCCTGTTTCTTTCAGGCGATCGTCTAGATGCTGCTTCTTCTTCTTCTTCTTCTTCTTCTTCTGCTTCTCGTTATGGTTGTTGCTAATTTCACGCAATTCTCGGCTCAGCCGCCCGTCAAAGTCCACTTGCTGGTGGTACTTCTCGACAATATCCGCAATGTTACCTCCGCGGAGGAGACTTGCCGCGCCGAGGAGACCTACGGGTTCTTCGGCCAAGATGCTCGGATGGTAGCGGAGGTAGGAGATGAGGTAGGCGGTCGAGGCGAACAGAACGACGAGGATGACCAGCATGCTGATGGCGACGGGGGGCACGACGTGCAGACGGTTCTGGGGCACGGCCAACGTGCCGGTGACGACGACGGGCGTGGCCAGCTCCGGATAAAAGTACGTCACCGCCAGCATGGTATAAATGGCAGGGTAGACGAGGTTGGCTGCATCTACGAGAGTATCGGCGCTGTACGACTGACCGAGGGCCTCGATGCGCCGTACAACCAATTCGGCGAGCCGGAGTGGCGCGTTCGTGTTTCCCGCGCTGGAGGTCGCGGGGTTGAACGTCTGGACGGTCATGACGCCGTCTTCAAACTGCTCCGCCGTGATGCCCAAATCCTGGAGGTCGTGTCCAGTGGCGTTGAACTTAGGCGTCTCGACGACGCGCCCGGAGATAGTGTTATCAGTATTCACGACGGTGAGGATGCCGTGTGCGGCCCAGTAGCTTGGGATGCAGGAGACGAGGGCAGAGTTCGTGAGAACACCTGTGGTGGACATGTTGCCGTAGAAGAACCCGATGCGCGACTTGCCGGCCATGTCGGGGCAGTTGCTCGTCAATGTGACTTCGAGAAAGTCGTTCCCGTCGGTACTCGTCGGTACACTGCCTTCAATATCGCAGCCTCGGTCGGTGGCGGAGAAGCGGACGGTGATGAAGCTGTCGGTCTCCTCGACCAGAGTAATGCTTGTCGATGACATGGGCATCTCTGTACAGTCCATGGTCAGGCGGGATGCATTCGTAGGGGCGGAGACGGTGAAGTTTCCTCCAGGCTGCATCGGCGCAATCCGACTAAAGGCGAAATCGCCGTCCGTTCCACGTGGCAGCGGCGACTCGTTGACCCACGAGGCCGACACCGCGTCCATGAGGGACCCGTAGTCGGTGTCCCCGAGAGGAGCACTGGTGTCAAACGTGGACAAGACGTTGACCGTGGCCTCCTTTGGGAGGAGTTCCTCGCGGGCTGCGAACAGACGGGCCGTCAGGGGCACGAGGCCCAGGGCTTCGACAAAGGACAGAACGAGGCAGATGCTCAGGAAGTAGTGCCTGTTCTTCCATGCCTTCCAGCAGGCCACGATGGCGAAAGACGTCCGATAGTCAAGATAGACGGATTTGCGGGCCTCGACGGGTTTGTCGGGACTGCTGCGGGCCAGCTCAATGTAAGGCGTCTCCACGACCAGCGCTCCTACCACGGCGTCGCGGAACAATTTGTACAAGCCAATGGTGAA
This sequence comes from Phialophora expanda, assembly GCA_016109585.1. NCBI lineage: Eukaryota > Fungi > Ascomycota > Eurotiomycetes > Chaetothyriales > Herpotrichiellaceae > Phialophora > Phialophora expanda. The sequence continues at coordinate 1,161,502 of JADWPR010000010.1, forward strand.
GACGGGGAGCGCCGTCCACAGCAGCCCTTGGCCCCATCTTACTGCACCGGGGAAGGTGGAGAAATCCAACGATCGTTCTTCAAAGCCAATCTCGACGAATCCAGTTCGCTGTCTTGACAGGGTGAACAGTGTGCTGATCGCACCGATCAAGGCCAATTCCGCGAACAGCAGGAGAGGCACACACCAGAGTCGCAGGGTGATGGATCGCCATCTTTTTCTTCTGTCCGGACTGGGAAGCTGAGGGGTGGTGGCACGGAACCGCATTGCCAAGGCGACGTTCGCTGAGGAGTGGGAGTGGGAAATGCCGACAATCTCTCAAAACTACCACTGTGCCATCACCTCACTCTCTGGGAGGAGAAAATCCATCCTAGGGCTGAGAGTGAGAGTCCGAGAGTTCATCATGCGCGATTATATGCATGCAAATTTCTCGTACAGGCATCTGGGGCGTCTGTCCGTGTTCTCATAGCATGCCCAGCCACGCCAGCACGATGCCCAGACGACGACTTTCGGGCGGGAAGGAATGATTCGACTGTCGTCGGCATGAACACGAGGCTCTGCCCTCTTTTCTCGCAATTTCGCCCGCCATTGTTGGGGCCAGCCGTACCCGATCGACCGGTAACCAGGAAGACTGTTTGGAAAACATCGACATTCGATTTGCTCAACCAGTTTACGAAATGCTCGGCAAAGTCAATTCCACAGACCAAGTCGAAGACCTGAGGCTGACCTGCTGGCGCCCTTCGCTTTGGCCCAGCTTTGCTCTACCACCCTGAAAAAATTGGAGAGGTGTGCTGTGAACCATCCTGCCATCACTAGGTTGCGAACACATCCCGCATACTCAGATACTTGTCCAGAATTGTTTGGCAGGAGGTATGAAGCCGTCTAATACTGCCGTAACCATCTGGCTTGCAGGATTCAGCGTACCATGGACTGCATACGCTCAGTCCCTCGTTCAATCCGAGATCAGCCTTCCCCCAGAATCATGCCTAGCCCCGGTCACGATGAGCAGCTGCGGCGCCTTCTATGACAAGCTCATCACTTGTGGCGAAGCGAGCAACACACTGGCAGCCATTAGCTGTTACTGTCCACAAACCGTCCTGGACATACTAGCCGGGTAAGCCAGTTCAGCCCAGTCCAGTGCTCCAGAATGCTCGAACCGCAACTGAACAGAGTACGCAAAGGTGCCGACAAGAGTGGTGGAACTGCTGGCGTACAACCGCCGTCGACGAGCTCTTCCTTGGCAGCGATGGCATGTTCGCCGCATGGTCAACGGCATGCGATGAAGCAGACGCATGGGACGTGCTCAACTATTCGCCGACCACCATGTCAATCACGACGCCAATACTGGTCGAGCAGGACTTCTGCGACGACATCGCAAGAGACTGCAACCGACTGACCGTGTCGACCAGGTCGTGTGAGAGCGAGTTCAGTCTGACGACAGGTAATGCATACCGCAGTTGTATGTGCAACTCCGACATGCTCTATCTGGCATCCAGGTGCGACATTGATGGGAGTGTCAGCTGTTTACTCGAAACGCCAGTTTCGACCATGCTCTACTCGTACATGACATGCCGCAATATTCAGACCGTCGCGACGGTCTCACCGACTTCATCGCCGACGTCAACCTTGTCGGTGATCAGCACATATATCCCTGCTGCACCGTCCCCAACGACATCTGGAGGATTAGCGGTCTCGTCGGCGTCTAGCGAAGGAGGAGCTGTGCCTCTTGCACGCGAGCATCCCGCGAAACTGGCGCTCATTGTTGCGATTGCCGTGCTGGCGGCTTGAGCAGCGCCGCGTGCCGAGAAGATCCAACATTGTATGATCAATCTATGGAGAACCGGTGGGCAAATCGAATGGGCACTCGGGTTGGGATTGTGCTTACATGTAACGGGTAAACCTTCAACGGTCGTCACAGGACAGTCAGAGCATAATCACTGCCGTAGCCTCAACTTAAACTATCTCAATCATCATCAGGTCTGACCTCAAGAGACCAGCTCTCAGCTGGTTAGGAGAGGGAAGCCACCAGAACCGTGCCTTCCAAAGGAAACGAGAGGGAAAAGGATACCGCCCGCCGCAAGATTCGTACCTCTCAAAGTTCCGCACTCATAAATAAAGTTTTGGGATGTGGCGGCGAGGACAGACAAGAGAATGAAAAACCATTCTACTTCGAATCATAGATACTGTAAGGAAAGTCATCATCCATAGAGCTGGTCAGCGACTTATTGAAGGGTATTAGTGAATTGGCAATCTGGACATGCTGAGCCCGATACATACGCTGTTCGAGCAGTCTGCCGGAGTGATTCTTCCTCCCGAATGGTTCAGAGAGTCCGGCACTGCCTCAATTATCTGGGCATGTAACTATTACCAATACTAAGCCACTGGTTCCAGTTCTAGGTTCCAGCAGATGAGGCAGATACAGTGCTCAGCACTGACCATCAAGATCTAATTATAAAAATGCACTATACCTATGTTGAGAGAAGTCGGACAAGCGAAAACAATGAGGGGAGGAAAAACAGATCAAAGGGTTGACGGGTGGATGGATGGATGACTTGCCTTGTCTTAAACCGGGGAGCGTGCCCATCCGACCAAGCAGCACGAGGCCAGACGAATCAATCGTTTACTGGGTGACTTTCACACCGAGGGCCTCACACGCCCGTACCCAGTAGGCGATTCGCCTATCGTCCATAGCAGTGTTCACACAGCCGCCAATGAAGGCAGATGCCCAGTTGTTCTGGCCTCCGGCTTGAACCTGCCTCTTCTGTGCATCAGTACAATGCTGGTTGTAATACCATGCCGCAGCCGCAAAGGAGTATTGATCGGGCTGCACCAGAGCAAGCGTTGCGTCCAGATCAGCAGGAGTGGCTCCCGTGGGGATCTTTGCTCGCAACTCCGGAATGGACTGCGCATATTCTTGTACGAATGTGGGCGACATCATGCAGCGCGTGCCTTGGCCCGGGTGTCCAGGGCTAGGGAAGTGGTTGTGGTTATACTTGAAGTCGGCCGACTCATACGCCATCCAGGACAACAGCGCGGCTTGTTCTTCCGCGGTCGTGATATGATACTTCGCGAAGCCGTTCACTATTGCTTGGACGGTAGAGGGCGAGGACGTAACGCATTCGTCGGCGAAAGGTGCTCCGGAGCAGGTGTTCGATGTGGGTGCAATATAGAGAAGCTGCTGGACTGGATCAGGCTGTGTAGTGGCGGTGTTAGCACGCGGATAGATGATACGGTTGAATCCGCCAGAGGAATTGAATAGCGGGCGACCTGCCTCAGGCATGTACCCAGGGTGGGCTGTACCGATCACGGTATGAGAGTGCAACAAGGAGACAGCGGCACCAGAGGCGGCTGCCGTAAATACGAGGACCCGGATCATATGGTTCATGTCGACTCGACTTGTTGTAGGGCGCAGTGTTAATAAGATACCTAGCGTGTTATCCTTGGGTGGAATTCTGATCTGGAATGGAATATGCCTCGTAGACAAGGGGGTATTATGGATGTCGGGAGGAGAGTATTAACGAGTATCAGAAGAAAGGATGTGAGGTGTAGACCAAGAGCGACTGAAGAAAGGAAGAGAGGTGAAAACAAAGAGCAAGAGAAGAAAGGATGCGAGGTCCGAGGTAGAAACAACGAGCTTCGCGGTGCTTTATATGTGACAAAGTCATCAGACAATGAGTGCACCGTAGTAAGCTGCCCTGAACCAAGAAACCGACAGATCGTACAGGACAAAGCTGGCCCAAGGCGCGATGAGGCTACATTCAGGCCCTGTTGAGAATAAGCCGCAGACGATGAGATGTGGTCGTCAGGATAGTCAGTCTTCGGAGATACTCGATACCTCGTACTTAATCTGCATTTGCAATAGAGTTGAGTAGTAGTAGCTGCATTCGCTAGCCGTGAAGACTTTTGGCCTGAGGAAAGCGGGAAGCCGAGCAAAGTAGTTGGGGGACAAAGACTTGAGGCTGAAATGTGCGGAGAGAGCGAAGAACAACACGAAGACGGCGCGTCTTGTGTCCTTGCCAATCAGAGCGCGACCGGGTCGGGTCTTGGGAGCCTCTGCCCGCGCGGTTGATGAACAAAACTCAACATTGATTGTATTGATTTAGGAAATCCGTCCGCTTTTATCTCGTGCTCAAAAAGTATATGGGTATCATTATATCCGTCACATATGTCCAGTCATTTGGCCCCATCAACATTCATGTGCCGTAACGCCAGTGCATCCGAATGCTTCCTTACCATGCATTCGACCGAGCAGTGTTCTTCGGCCTTCACTCGTCATCCTCAGCTTCGGCGTCGACGTCAGAGTCCGACTCAGCGTCCTCGTCCCCCGAACTGTCTTCGGACCTTGACGAATCGTCCTCATGCTTGACCTCGATGCTCTCGTGCTCCTCGTCGTCGTCGCTTGGACCGTCGTCTCCCTTTGGAGCCTCGATGTTGCCTGTCTTCGAGCCTGGCTTGTTCTCCCCGAGCTCTTCCTCCATGACAAATCTCTTGCTCCTTCGCTGACCCCTGGCTCCTCGATTAGTCCCAGCCGGCTCGAACCCCAGCAGCCAGAATTGACCCTTCTGCTTGCCCTCGGAGACCAATCCCTCATTGACAGCCCATTGTTTGAGCCCATCATCCACAGCTTCGTTCTCACTCTTGGCACCGTCCCGCTCAAAGTGTCGTCCAACATGTTCCATCCTCTCATCCCATCCTTTGGACTCCTTGCCATCGACGAACTTCTGGCCGCAGAAGCCGCACTTGGTCTTGTGAGGAGCCTTGCGGCGGTCGACCCAGCAACGAGCGCGGATGACTTCGAGCTGCTTCTCAAAGTTGTCTTTCTCTTTCTTGGACACGCCATCTTCGCCCCTCCGGGTGCTGGACCATGGGGCGTGCATGCGTCGGCAATGCTGAGTGAAGAGATCTTTACGGTTGAAGTCGTTGAAGCCCTTCTGGTGGTCTGCGCAAGAGTCCATGTCACACCGGTAGTAGCCGAGCTGCAGGTGCTGGGATGACACATGTCGCTTCCACTCGTTTTTGTTGGCGAATGTGGCGCAGCAGCCAAAGTGATGGAAGGCGCAGGGGAAGCTCTTTGAGTCCGAGTCGGCCTTTTTGGTGACCGGCGGCTTCTTCTTGGACTTGGCACGGGCGTTGCTATTGTGGCAGGCTTCCCGGGTACGAGATGGTTTGGTGATGCGAGCTTGGGGGTCGATGATTGATCTCGGCCGGCGCGGCTCACGCAGTGATTGGCGTTTGACGGTGCTGCTGCGCCGTCGCAAGGGCTTAGCCCTGGGAGTGAACTCGGAATCATTGTCGCTCTCGACTGCAGCGGAATCCTCTTCTTCATCTTTCATCGTCGCGTCGTCGTCCGCACAACGGTCAATTCCAGAATCAGGGGGGCTGACCACCTGCTCGGTGATGGCAAGCTCCTCGGGAAGGTTGATCCTGGGCTGGAATGCATCCTTCTCATCCTCGTGCTCTGGTTCAGGGTCCGGAGTGACTTGTAGGTGCCTCATGCTTGGCACGGTGTGGTGTGAAGATACAGGAGGGGGAAGATGGACCGGCATCAGAGAGGGGGTGGGATCCCAGGCAGGTGCTGTAACTGGGGGCGTGGCCATGGGTGTGCCATATACTCCCTGGCTTGTATAATTGAAGACATGATCCTGTGAGCTGTGGACAACATCCGGGCTGAGAGCATAGTCGCTGATGGACGAGTCTGTATTGCTGGACAGCGTGAAGCCTAAAGGGTCGGCCGGGGAATAATGTCGCAGATGGCGGTACTGGTCAGGATCGTGCTCAAGATCGAACAAGCCACGTTGCGGGAGGACACTATCCGGGCTCATGTGTAGGAAAAGGGGGCTGAAGCCGTGAGCATCAATATCATACGAGGTGCAGGAACGCCGATGGCCAATTGCTTTCATGTACTGCGTGCTTGGGTATGTGCTGTAAGTTGGCGACGAGTGAAGGTATGGGTCAATGTAGGCCACGTCTGCATGGTTGTACCAGGATTCCTCCAGATTTCTTGGGGGATAATCGGGGCCCTCGCTCCCGACAAGGTCGTGGTACTGTGGGTGAGTATACATGGCGCACATCGCCAGTCACTGAAAGGTATCCCGATGGAAGCTGTAGGGTGTTCTGGGTGATGGGAAGTGCTGCGCAGCTTTTGCTGAAGCTGCAAGTCACAGTAATTATGGTCGACTGGACATGGACGAAGTGATGAGTTGCCGGTGCTGAGCACAAGAGCACAGGATACGGGGGGGTATATCAGTCAACGGCAAGTGGGTGGGTCACCACGCTGGCCGACATTTGCTCGATCAAAGTTCCAAAATGCTATCAAGCTAGCAGAAAGGGGCCAGGACCCGCCCGAGTCTCCAAACCGGAGCGAAGATTGACATGACTTGTCCAGAGCATGGCGAAGAGTAAGGGAGGGAGCATATCCAATGATGGGCGGGCACACCTTCGCAGAGCCGCATCGCCGCTCAAAACGGGCACTCGGATTACTGGGCTCGAGTTCGTCGACGAAAACGGACTAGGCTGCCGCCTCGCGGAGCCGATCCAGACTGCTTCGGGCCTTAGCGTGTGTCGAAGCCGAAATCTTCGCTTGTGAGTGGGCGATATGGCCGGTTCACGTATCATGTGGAGCGCTTGTGATTGGCGGGCCAAACCGGTGTATACTGGCCGGGCGCCCCAACGCCAGAGTTGCCTTTCTACCGCTTCGTGCCTCGTGCGCTGGCCGCAGTCTCGAGGTCATAGAGGGCGCAAGAACTTATGCTTCCTACATAGCCACCCAGACCCTTCTCCATAAAGAGGCGCCCGTGGCTCTCTCGCACCTCTTCCTCGCGTGGCAGTCCGCCCCGGCCCCTTGCATGGCCCTGGAGGCTGTCGCGGCCACAGACCGCACGAACCACAAAACGACACCACCTGGTCGTGACCGCTGCTCCCTTGGTTGGGCAGACTGTCAATGTTTCGTTGGGAAGCTCGCTTAGCCCGTGGCTGCCAGTCGTCGGCGCGAAGCTCAGGACCTCGTCCGCTTCAAGTAATGGCTTTATGATTCTAGATGTTGCAAGCAGGGGGTTTAGTCCTCAATTGAGGAGGAGTGAAATGAAGAGGGCATAGTCAAGTGACACAGACGCGACTTGCTAGGGCGAGAGACCACAAAAAGGAAGGTAAAGCCCTGCTCGTACTCAGAACCAAAAGTCCACTCGGGGAGCAGAGGACATGGGTTTGAGATGGACCCGGCGATGAGGTTCAGAACCTCGCTCAGCCGGCAAAAGTTGGCGTCTTAGAGACTCAAGAGTCGAGGAGCCGTTAGCGCGGAATGACCGCACGTCGGATAAGGAAAGTCTCTGGCGGAAAGAAGCGGTCGAGGCTGGTCGCGGAAACGCCAAACACCCCAGTGTCAGTGATGCAGGGGGTGGGCTAAGAATAAGTGAATAACACGAATGGCGCAAACTCATGCATAGTGGCGTGTCTCAACTTGGTTTCGTGGCATTTTACGTTGGCGCTCTGCTCATCGTGTCAGGACCGAAGGTGCTGTGTGCAAGCAGAATTGAGGCCGTGAGCTGGTTTGGAGATGGAAGAATTGGGCTGTCGCACAGGCCACTTAGCCCCCAATGTGAAATGGGAAGGCCGACGCAAGCGAGGCGACTAGAGACTTTGATAGGCAAACAAAAGGCAGCGAAAAGGCACGCCTCCCGATAGCCCCAGGACTGATGAGTCGCCAGGCAGACAGTGACCAAAAAATTGTGACCGTAGTGTCTTGTCGGCGAGTAGAATGTGCAAGAACAGGCAGGGATCCAGGGACAATTGGAAGCACCTCAAAGGGGGGCTGGAGTGGTGGGTGGTGGAAGCGACGCAGCTGCTGACTACTACTCGTACCTAGTACACAGCAAGGTGGCTGATCGCCGTTCGACACGGCGACACGACCTGGCGCAACTGGTTTAGTCGATCCAGAGCCGAAGTCAGAGTTGAGCTGTGCTGTATCCACAGCGCCTGCACAGTTAGCACTTCTTGCTAATGCGAGACATGGTGATCACGCTGGACTGTGATCTGCCGTCAGAACGTGTGTACTGGAAGCATAGGTCAAGCGTTGGCAACAAATTTCGCTAAAGACCAAGCAGTTGACAAATAAACAACTTGACGATAAGATCCACACGTGCTCGATTGCGGAGATGGCTTAAGGTTAGACACAACCTGGAGGTGGCAAACGTTTCCAGAAGTGAAGTTCAATCTGGGAGTGAAGAGACCTGGACTGCCAATTGTCCGTTGCAAGCGGTGTTGTGGAGCGCTATGACAGCCTGGAGAAGGCGCCACTTGGTGGCCGTCTGTCCTGCCAGCGGGGATCCCGCGTGTTGCTGCCAGGTGGGTACCGTTTGTGGGCTTTATGGGCGATTTGGACGCCTGGACGGGACCGCGGATGCGGAACGGTTGGGGTTGCCTCGTAGAGGTAGAATTTCAGGTTGAGTCAAAACTACTCGCCGAAGGCGCATTGCACGCACGGTGCACACAACTCAGAGACAAGAATGTTCCCAGCCAGCGTTCTGACGTCCAAAACTCTCTCAGAGAACGAGAGCGAGGGCAGGCGCAAGAGAGGAGGGGCATGCGAACTACAGCGTGAAGCCCGAAGTGAAAGAGCTAACCTTGACTAAGTGACTTGGCTCGCTGGCTTCGGGCTCGGAAGGCGCCTCGTCCCCCCATTTGAAGTTGCCGAAGGGCACATCACCCGCAAGGCAAACCTTTTGACTTTGCGCACTTCAAGCAGCAATACTCCGTTATCTGGACTTTTCGGCGACAACGTAGTGACGATCACCGGAGCAATACGAGGTACAGCAGTACTGTATGCTCTGCAGCGGCCACCGAAGCCAATCTCGCAAATCGCACACAGTTGCATCCTCCCTCGTATCTACCCATGATTGTGTTTCTGATCCAGTCCTTCGTGCAGGTCGTCCCCTCGATCGTGATTGTCCAATGTGCTTGGACTGCACAAGGTCTGTCGCTAAGGACGCCCCTACTCGTACAGCGTCCCAACTCGGACGACGCCAAGTGAACCCGATCGCAGTGAGCATTCTGGCGCACAATGATACTCCCTGCAGCACGTATGCCGCGCCCCCGATCTGCTCGGAAGGTGCATGACTAGTTCGTTGCCTTCTGTTTGCCTGCCTGTCCACGTTCGGTTGCCTTTCCACCAAGGCTCTGCCTGCCATGGCCACAATTGTCGATGAAGTTGCCGTAGTCAATAGAGGTTGCCTACCAGGCACAATTCATTCAGTATCGACCACTCAACCACCCGTTCCTCTATTGTACTTCAGCTCGCTTGTCAAAAGCAAAATGATGGTGTGAGCGCATCCCCGGTTGTGACTATTTTGTTAGCTTGGAATTCCACTTCCCTCACCAAACCCTGTCCCTTGCGCCAGCTTTCGGTGGCTGGCTAACCTAAATCCTTTCGCTACCGATGACTTTTGTCCAGATTTGGATGTTGTAGCATCGGACGATGGCTCTTTACTAGGTTCAGATCTCGATGCCCACGTGGTTGCTGGGCCTGCGAGACGAGTTGGCGCACCCAAGCTTCTTGTTCCAGTCACTCCTCATTCCCCTTGCGCTCTTTCGGTTAATCGGACCCTACTATAGATGCTAGTGAAACGGCGGCCTGAGCGCGTGCGGAAGAAAGGTGGTGAGCAGCGCCAGTGCGACTGGGATCCCGGTTAAACTGTTCACCATCATTCAAGTATGGAGCTTTGTGGTGCCGTTGGAGCTTTACGTCAAACCCAGAGAGTCCAGAACATGCAAGGATTTTGTTCATCCCCCCCGGTGCGTGCCAAACCAAGCTGTTACTACCCGAAGTTATCCGGATTTGCCCAGCAGCTCCCTGCTTCCAGCAGTGTACTCCTCAATTCGTGTGCTGGAACTTCTCGTTTGGTCGTTGCTCTCGTTGTGGCAGGCGTCTCCACGACCAATTCGGCCTTTGTGGCGACTAGCCACGTCAAGATCTAGCACTCATGATTATCGTGAAATTTCACGCACTCTAACTCTCATGCCTCCATCGTCATACCAATCGTAGTGGTCCCCATCCCCTGACTGGTGCCGCTCAATCACCGTCAGTTCATCCCCAGGCCTCAAGAGCTCGAATTCGGACTCTCCTTCTTCCCAAGACCGGGTTCTCGAGCACCGACGCCGGCTTCTCTGTAAACGAGCGTCGTGGTGCTTGGGCCCACCCAGCTCGCCCTCACTCAGATATCCCAGCGATGAGGCACGGACAGGTGGTGGACTAGGCGCGTGTATCACCGTGTGGCCATCTTCTCGGCTGTCGTCTGCATCACGGAGTCAGGTTTTCCAATGTTTTGGGAGGAAGGGAACATATTCACCCTCATAAGGTTGGTTCGTGCGTCTGTGCTCACTCCGGCCACGCTGAATACCTCCTGATAGAGAGCGAATGTCTTCCCGATGCCCACGATGTCCATGGTTAACACCATCCAATTCCCGTCGATGCCGATCAGGTTCCGTCTGGACCGGCATCGAATTTTGTCTGTTCCATGGGGGAGACGGCCCGCGTTGAGGCGAATAACCCCTATGCTGATGATCCTGGATACGCCCTTCAGGATAGCTGGGGTGATTCGCAGGTGGATTGTCCATATGTGGAGTCCCTACAAAGGGATCTGAGTACTGTCTTCGAAGGATTCTTTGACCAGCCGTTGGTTCTCTTGACCGCGATCGCGTTCTCCCGACAGCCTCGTGCTCAAACCTTCTACCTTCAGCGCGCCTCCCACTGTAGCTTCCACCATCGCGATCGTGATGGGTACTTTCGCCAAGAGGTGAATGTCGGATTCTGCGGGTTCGTCTAGCCATTTCGGTACCTGGGATTTCCTGTCGCCGATATCTTCGCCCCTCAATGCGATGCGAAGTGGGTTCAGGAATGGGCGACTCAGATTCGGAGTAGGATGCTGATCTCTGACGCGCATAGCCGTCGTCGATTTTCCGGTGGTAATGCCTCGATTGAGCTTCGCTTCGTGATCGATGTTTCTCCCTCCGAGTTGGTCGACGTGACTGATGGCCTCTTGACCTCGAACCTCTATAGCCGTCCGAACTATTTGTCTCCTCGCTCTCCGTAGCCTCTTCTCTGCACTTGAGACAGATTGTCTTGCCTGGACTCTGTCCAGGTGGAATGGGATGTTTGTAATGGTATCGTGCAGACCGGTAGCGCCCACATATCTCACACTTGTATCTCGTCTCCGCTTGTGCTGATGGCGGCGCGGTGAAACTAGCCGCAATGGCATGAGGACCATGTAGTTGACCCTGCAGAGGGACTGTACCAGGAAGAGGACCAGCTGGAGGCATCTGAAACTGCGTCTGTTGAAGTGGGAAGCCCATTGATGGTGGGAAAACATTCAGTGGCTGAGCGGCCAGAGGATGAGGTACAAACGGAAACATACCCGGGTGAAAATGGGATGGAATGAACTGGTTTGGTGGCTGCAGAGCTATTGTTTGGTTGTTGCTGCCTCCTTTCGGTTCTGGCTGATTTGGATTTTGTGGGGGAGAAAGGAGGTACATGGCCACTGGTTGAGGCTGAACCTGAGATGTGGGAGCCATCGGAGCAGTTGGTTGGGGTGTTTGGGCTGGAGGAGGATTGGAGGGATTTGGCATTGGTAGTGCAGGATGACTATTAGCCTCAGTGTCGGCTACGTGGCGATTTTGAAGTGAGTCCCTGAGAGAAGACAAGAGTGAGCGAGCGCTTCCAAGTTTTGGAAGCAGCGTCCGAGAAAGATGGGGCCTCGTAAAGGTCGACTTAGACTTGTTCCTGACGAAATATGGTCGCCCATTGGGTCCGCGTTCAATCCAGGTCGAGCGTGGACTCATGGTGGCAGTTGAGGGGGGAGTGGGTTGCGGCAGCAGGGGAGGTGACGTTCAGGTGAGAAGGGAAGTGCGCACTTACTGAGGAGCTTTGTTGTCGTCCGGCCAGCCAAAGTAAGCGTCATATGAAGGATAATAAATGCGCGGGTTTCCTGGAGGACAGTTGTACGGTGCTTGCCACATGATGCTGCTGATGACAGTGAGATGAGGACGAGAGAGCAAGGGATCCAGGCAGCTGGCGAGTCGATGAGAAAGATCGGTGCACGGCACTCTTTACGGCAGGAACTCGCAATATCAGATTAGCGAGAATGGCAGCGCATCTCTGCTCTGAGAGGAGCTACCATCTTGCCGCTTGTATATGGACCGGCGGGCCTCCATCTCATCAGTTAGTCAATCCTAATGTGTCCGTAAAACCAAAATGGTTTGTGGATGTTTGGCTCATCCCAGGCAGCTCGAGCGGACAAGGAGCTGCAGCCGGCGCTTTTGCCTCAGTTCCGAGGACTTACCTTGCACGAGCGTCGAAAGAAACCTACGGAAAGTGAGGACTGCGACCTCTATGCCTCATCACCTTTGGAGAACAGTTTCTATTGGGCAACCTCGCTTCTACGAGATTGACCCTTTCATCTGATAGTAAAACTTATCCTCCTTTTGGAGTCTGTCACGGATTCTCATCCCAAGCACGTTTATTCGTTGCCCTGTGATTGCAGTCCGATATCATCGGAGGAGGTTTTGCATGGTGCTCGACTTTAATGACGGGCAGTCTTCTACTTGAGGACGACGGGGTTGCTCCCTGTTATCTGGTAGCGGAGGTAGCTGTCAGCTCTCAAGTCGATGCTTCTGAAGTTTCAGATAATCCCAGCATCCACCTTCAGGAAGCTATTAGTTCTGCTTTGTCGAAAGTGAAAGTGGTTCAGAGCAAGCAATATCTTGAAAGCCAGCAGCTTGCAAGACGTGGTCCGTTGTTGCTTGGCGGCCCATGGCAGCGCGGTGAATGACGTAATGTCGCGTTGGTCTTGTTTCTCCGCCGTCGCGTCAGTTTGGTCCAAGTACTCGTACGAGTACTTGTACTTAGTCTATCCCATGCGCAGCCGACTTTGCTGACAGAAGATCTTGGCGCCACTATATCAATGCATCTTCTTCACCACAATACTATGTAAAGATGTTCTGCATGTGTGTCTATTCAAAACCCTATTTCTAAGATGAGTCTGTACTTTAAACTATAAAAAAGAGCATAGAATTAACCCAGACTAAGTCACAGTCACTATCGCATAATGTGGTACGGTGTACACGATCGTGTATTTATTACACCTAAAGTCCTATTTACTCTGTAAACTAACGAGATATTACATGCCAAGACCAGCTGTCAGCAAAGTCGGCTGCGCATGGGATACTCGTAGACCCGATTCAGTTCATCCACGCGGTGGATCTGTTCTTCCCTACTCCAGGCTGTGGAATTTCAGAGAGCAATGGCCAGACTCAACCTGATCGACGTTCCCATCCAGAGCTTCTAGAGACGCCTGCCACCGACAAAAGACCCTTTGAACTACCACCTCGCATCCCCGGGACAGGCACTACATTTTCTCTTGGAAGGAATCAATTGTGGATCATGAGCACAGGTTGGAGGCTCATTGTGAAGCAATGAAGCCACCATAGAGGTGAGATGGCTGACCTCACGCATCAAGGGGCTCGTTGACTTAGGCACCCACGTCTTCTTCACCCCCCCACCCCAGCACGTGTACCTGTCTCTTGCACCGTGGACTGACCTGAGAAGTCCGAAACCGGCAGAGCACATCTGCCTCCGCAATAAATGCAAGGCTACCGGGCGCCTTCCAGGCCCTATTTGAAAAAATGTGGCAAAGCTTGATAGGCTGACAATAGGTGCGGCTGAGAAGGTGGACAACATATCTTTCGCAGCTTGCCCCGCTCTGAGGCTCTATCTATCTCGACCCATTACCCACTTTTTACACTGGCAAGTGCAGTCTTCGCAAGAGGAGCAGTGTTTTCTGAATTCTTTGATCCAGTTGTAGTCATACGTTTCTGGACAGCTCTGGTGAATGCAACATAGCATGCCTCTTGCAGCCAATCGACCCCACATTCACCGTTTGTCTCCCGAAAGACACCGCCCGACATTCTTGACCATCTCCATAGATGGCTGCCGAGACCAAAACTCATGGCGACTATACCGTAGGATGGGTGTGTGCTCTGCCGAAGGAGCAGACTGCTGCGACTGCCATGCTAGACAAGATACATGGAAACTTGCCCAAGCCGCCACACGACAGCAACACATACACCCTAGGTTCTATTGGCCAACACAACATCGTCATAGCATGTCTGCCCAAAGGCAAATACGGCACAAATTCGGCAGCGAATGTCGCGACGCTCATGGTTGGTACTTTTCCATCCATCAAGGTCGGCCTGATGGTTGGAATTGGCGGTGGTATCCCACCCAAAGTACGGCTAGGTGATGTCGTGGTTAGCACACCTGAAGGTCAGTTTCCGGGCGTGGTCCAGTGGGATATGGGCAAGGCGAAAGCAGGTGGCAATTTCGAACGAACTGGGGCGCTGAACAATCCCCCCAACGCTCTATTGTCGGCCTTGGCAAAGCTGGAGACGGACCATGACTTGTCGGGGTCAAAAGTCCCTGAATACCTTGAGGAGCTGAATCATAAGTACCCCAGAGCGGCCAAGAAGTATCTGAGGTCCAATTCGATGCAGGATGTGTTGTTCAGAGCAGATTATGACCATGTCAATGAAGCGGGTGTTGAAGGAGATGCTCGCGTAGATAACAACGATAGCAATGACGAAGAGGAGGGAGAGGACAACAACGACGGCAGTGACGATGATGAAGAGGAGAGTTGTCGACTTTGTGACAAGACCAAGATTGTGAGAAGGAAGCGCCGAGGCATGCGTGTGCATTACGGCCTAGTCGCGTCCGGCAACCAGGTCATCAAGGATGCTGCTTTTCGGGACAAGCTCAACAAGGACCTTGGTGGCAATGTTCTCTGCGTTGAGATGGAGGCGGATGGGTTAATGAATAACTTCCCTTGCCTGGTAATTCGGGGCATTTGTGACTACGCCGACTCACACAAGAACAAGGCATGGCAGGAACACGCAGCGGCTGTAGCCGCAGCGGTCGCCAAAGAGCTTCTGTCCTTTGTACAGGCAAGCGATGTCGAAGGAGAGCGCCCGGTCAAGGACGTACTCAATGATGGTTAGTGACACCCGTCTTGGAAAGACATCTTAGAGATGCTGAGATACATACCCGGCCAGTCAAGCGAGATCTAAAACGTGTTCAAGAAATGGTCGAAGACGGATTCATGCAAACAAAGAACAATCTAGGCGATCTCCTTGAAGGTGCGACTGCGACTAGACTAGAAGTCGAGCCTATGCTGATGCACACGATAGACAAAGAACTCGCAAAACAGAAGGCCATCCTCAACTGGCTCAGTCTGACCGATTTTGCACCTCAGCAGCATGACTATATCTCTAGGTGTGAGCCGGGGACTGGCCAGTGGCTCTTAGAGTCGACGGAATATCAAGCTTGGCTGGCAACAAGCAAGCAGTCGTTATTCTGCCCAGGAATTCCAGGCGCCGGGAAGACGATGCAGACATCTGTTTTAGTTAACGATCTGGTCAGCAGATTCGACGACAGTGCCTCAGTTGGCATTGCATACATCTATTGCAACTTCCAACGGCAACAAGACCAAAAGGCGGAATATCTACTTGCGAATTTAATCAAGCAACTGGTCCAGAGCCAGAAGCCATTCTCGAACAGTGTGCAAGCGTTATACGATCGACATGGAAAAAGAGGCACGCGCCCCTTACTCGAGGAATTATCAGCAACTCTCCAATCGGTTGGAATGTCCTATTCAAGGGTCTTCATTGTCGTCGACGCCTTCGACGAATGCGATGACACCGATGGCAGCCGCACGAAATTGTTGGATCACCTATTCAGCGCACAAAGCAAGCTTGGACTAAACATTTTCGCAACTTCAAGGTTCATTCCAGTCATCACGGAGAGGTTTAAAAGCTGCCCCTCGAAAGAAGTTCGCCCTAGCCACGACGATATTTTTCGTTTCCTCGATACGCACATGAGCGAGCTGCCAGATTTCGTGACCCGCGACGCGGACCTCCAGAACGAGATTAAGACGGAGATAGAGTTGGCAATCGAGGGGATGTAAGTTTTATACATTGTTGATTCGAGACATCATTGTGAGCTGATTCCCCCAGGTTTCTCCTCGCCCAACTCTACATCGATTCGCTTGTCGGGAAGAGATCACCAGCAGCGGTTCGAGCAGCACTGAAAAATCTGCGGAAGACCTCTGCAAAGCCGCCAGATGGGTCGAGCGCATTAAACGAAGCGTACACAAAAGCCATGGAGCGAATTCAACTTCAGAAAGGCGACCTGCCTCGAGACGCCCTGCTGGCCCTTTCGTGGGTCGTCAATGCCAAGAGGCAGTTGACGGTACCAGAGCTCCAGGAAGCCCTTGCAGTTGAGATCGGGAAATCTGCGCTGGATCAGGACAACATTCCGACCATTCATCACATAACCAGGGCGTGCGCCCCGTTGATTGTGGTCGATGCAGAGAGCAATGTTGTCCGACTGGTTCATTATACGACACAGGAGTACTTTGAACGGACCCAAAATATTTGGTTCGAGAATGCGCAGATCGACATTACACGGATTTGCATCACATATCTCTCGTTCTCTGCTTTCGAGAGGGGCAGAAGCCCCTCAGATTTTGAGTTCAGGGATAGATTGGAGGCAAACAAGCTCTACAACTATGCAGCTCCAAACTGGGGACATCATGCCCGCGAGGCTTTGGCCCTAGGCTTGGATACCCAAGAGGTAGTTGACTTTTTCGAACGCGAGAGAATACTAGAGGCGTGGAGCCAAGCACTAATGGCCTCCCAATATAAGCTGTCATGGACGCGTAGCCAAGAAGTTCCGTGGCAAACGACAGCCCTACACTTCGTAGGGGACTTCGGCCTCCACGGCGTGCTGGCATTGCTTCTTGCGAGAGGACATGATCCGAATATTACGGATTCACATGGGTTAACACCATTGTTGAGGGCCGCAGAAGAAGGACATGAGCCGGTAGTGAAGCTCCTGCTGGAAAAAGATGTTGATCCTGACTCTAAAGGCCCATTTGGTTCAACGCCAATGGCATTGGCAGCTGAGAACGGACATGCAGCGGTTGTGGAGTGGTTGCTCAAAGGGGGCGCCGATCCAGAGATTACAGGCGCCACCGGTCAGACGGCGCTATCGCGCGCAGCAGAGAACGGACACGAGGCGGTGGTAAGGTTGCTCGCAAAGCACTCTGACCTGGAGGTCAAAGACATGTCTGGTCTGACCCCTTTAGCTTCGGCCGCTGAAAACGGACACCCCGCTGTCATAAAGTTGCTGCTCGCAGAGAACGCTGATCTGGAGGCCAAAGACGGGCGTGGAATGACCCCTTTAGCTCTGGCAGCAACGAACGGACACGAGATGGTGGTAAAGTTGCTGCTCGCAAAGAACTCTGAGCTGGAAGCCAAAGACGAGTATGGTCTTACCCCTTTAGCCAGGGCCGCTAGGAACGGACATGAGGTGGTCACGAAACTGTTGCTCGACGGCAAGGCTAATGTTAACGCTTGGGACAATGGAGGCACAACAGTCCTGCATTGGGCGACCTGGGGAGGGCGTGACGCAGTGGTCTCATTGCTACTTCAGAGTGGCGCGGATGCCGAGACAAGAAACGCTCATGGTGGCACAGCGCTCGCTGCGGCAGTCGAGAGAGGGTCTGAGACAATCATCAAACTGCTACTGGAGAATGGGGCCGCTCTGAATTATCTGTATCCTCTCTCTCGAGGCTCAGTTTCTGGCATCAATGACAAATCCCAGGCGACATATGACGTCAAGGAGATGAGAAAATACTATGAATTGACGGCTTATGGACGGGTTGCTCGAAGACAGGTCAGCCCGCTGTGGCGGGCGGCTGAGAGAAATGATGATACAGTAGTGAAGTTGTTGCAGGATAGAGGTGCTCAGCTGAACTTCAAAGATGATGGTGATCTAACGCAACTTCCGCTGCTGTGGGCTGCGAAGAATGGACACGAAGGGGTGGCCAGATTGTTACTTGGGAGAGGCGACGACCCGAACGCAAAAGACGGCTCCGGTGACTACGCACTCTTGCTTGCTGCGAAGAATGGACACGAGGGGATGGTCAGGTTATTACTTGAGAGAGGAGGCGACCTGAGCGTAAAAGACGGCTCCGGTAGCAATGCACTCTTGCTAGCTACGAAGAATGGACATGAGGGGATGGTCAGGTTGTTACTTGAGAGAAGAGGCGACCTGAGCGTAAAAGACGGCTCCGGTAGCAATGCACTCTTGCTAGCTGCGAAGAATGGACATGAGGGGATGGTCAGGTTGTTACTTGAGAGAGGAGGCGATCCGAACGCAAAAGAGGCCTCCGGTGACAACGCAGTCACTTTAGCTGCAAAGCACAGACACGAGTCTATTTTTTGGCTCCTCCTTGCTTCAGATAAAGTTGATGCGCATATGAAAGATGGAGTTGGCCGGACAGCGTTGTCATATGCGGCCGAATACGGAGACTCAGACGCCGTGGCGGTGCTGCTTGCGTCTAGGAAAGTCGACGCAGATTCGATGGATCACGGTGGGCGGACACCACTGTCCTACGCTGCCGGGTTTTTTGCGGCGGAGGATTCAGCCGTGATGAAGTTAATGATTGCCGCAAGCCAAGTCAACCCAGACTCAAAGGATAATAAAGGCCGGACACCCCTGTGGTATGCTTCTGAGCGTGGCCGACGAATAGCGGAGCTTTTGATGGGCAGTGGCAATGTCGACCCCGACTCGAAGGATATCGAGGGTCGAACGCCACTATCCCACGCTCGTTTCGCGCACGTTGCCGAGTTTCTGCTCGCTTCCGGCAGAGTCAACATCGAATCGATAGACAAGCTCGGCCGGACACCATTGTCGCATGCAGCCGCCGACGGGACACTTGGGGTGGTCAAGTTACTACTTGAAAAGGGTGCTATTGTCGACCTAGAGGACAAATTCGGCCAGACGCCACTCATGCGGGCCAGAGAGGGACAAGTGGCGTTCAAGAATGGGAAAGGAAATAGGGATACGCGGGAATATCCTTCGAGAATGGTTCAATATGCGAGAATCCTGAAACTGCTGGCACCTCCACATGTCCCTATAACACAGTCTGCCAGCTCGTCCTCAGATATGCCGGATTAACACCTTCATCAGCCCTTGTTCCAGGCGAACGAGGCCAGTGCTTGAGTACGAATGATGAATCCTTTCAAAATCTACTGAAGAACGGTCGTAATATTGTGCTTTGTGATGTAAGATCTTGTTAATGAAGTGATATAGGCCTTAAGGTTGATTTTTCATCGAGACCGCTTCATCATCACCTGCCACAAGTTCTCTTTCAACGAGCCCGTATAATCCCTCTTCGCCGAGCCTTCATCGGACTGTTATCGTTGACACAGCTGATGAAACTCATTTACGAGCAGCTTATTACTCCCGGCTCGAATCCCGCGTTACTATCCCACTTGCACGAAAGAGTCCCTCGCTTTACTTAGGCGCGAGGTCTCACATAGTGGCGTTGACTCGACCGAGATACCCGCTCTGACCGGAGCCGGCTGGCAGACTTGCTTTTCTGGAAGAAGGAACTTCGGTAGACATCCAGGATTACGTTAGCCAGAACCAAGAAGGTAGAAAGCTGCGAGGAGAGAACCCACGCCGACGCAGGACGAATTACGTCCCGCCTCCAACCTTGTCGGATACATCGAATGACCGATTAAGTTTCATTCGTCCTGTGCCCGGCTGTGGATTGTGTATGTACAGCGTCATATTGTGTCCGAGGGATGCTTCCCTCAGTTGTGGTATGGACTATTCTATGACCTGGACACTCCCGCCTGTGGAAGGAGATCCGACTTCTTTGGGTCGAGTCTGACCATTTCAACCTTTCCGTACGTGATCGAGTCTGGAAATACGCTTTCTTCGCGTACCGTAGAGATTTACGGAGTGAGGAGGTACTGCGATGCAGCTCAGTTGGTCCACTCGACAGGAACCGTGTGGATACAATACTGTACGAGTACGAGCACCTTGCTACGTACCTGACTCGACGTGTAGTTGACCTTTCCAGACCGGGCAACACATATGCGTGAACGAATCAGGCCACGTCCCATCCGCTGGGCAGTAAGCGGAGTCCTTAACTATAACCGGAAACAACATTGCAGGCGTCCTCCCTAATGACTGTTGGGGAGAAGATCCACCAGACCATATCGAGTTACTACATACGGAGTACCCGCCGCTGCCAAACCTTGCGGCTGCATCATAATACCGCAGACTGGTTGACATTGCTAGGAAAGAAGTGGGAAACTCGTACGGAGTATCCGTCACTTGATTCCCCGGACGTGTTTGAAAAGTAAGGTATAAGTCCCGCCGTGGCTGGCTGGCACAATGATGAGAAAACGAAGAATGGTCGGCTCAGAAAGCGAGCGAGCGACTAACATCCCCTAGACAGTTCTTTGCGGATTCCCTTCAGACGACACGGCGAGGGGGCCCGGTTTCCATCAACACATCATTAGCGGAGGAGAAAATAAATTTGTTTCCCTTTTTAACTATCGCACTTTACCTCAGTCGTATCGATCACCCAGGAGATGTCGTTGCCATTGTGTTGTCGCTGCTCATTCTTAGTGCCGGTGTAGTCTTGTCCGTCACGAGCTCGTCTGCGGATGAGAGCGGTGACTGTCTATCGCAGGGCCAAGCGCTGGGGACCAGCGCCACGCAGTGGCCGCAAGTCTTTCATCTTCCCGATGTAGGTGGACGGATTCGAAGGACGGAAACGGCAGTGACTTGTCAGCGATTGGGGTACATGGCTGCGAAGACCTCCTTTAGTGGGCCAAGACCAGTAGAAGTTCGATCGCAAGTCGTAAATCGTAAAGTCGCAAGTCGAGCTCTGTACCAAACACTTGTCCGTTCGAGCATCAACATGGTTGAGCTTTCGGATCCAAGCTACAGAAGCTGACATTGGAAGGAATCAGGCAAGATGATCGTGGCTCTCGAAACCAGCTCGGGTCTCTCTGAAGTATTTGCAGAGCCCGGCCCTCTCTACGCGTGGAGAAGTTCGAGCGGAGACAAGTTGAGGCCAGCTTCAAAGGCGTAGACTCAGCAATGCTACTTGCCATTTTACTCGCGATTGAGCTAGGATCCCTCAGTAGCACTCCACGTATCTTGATGAGTGCCAGGGCCAATGCACCCAACACCACCATCATTATGACTATGATAGTGGTCTGGGTCAGACCGTACAGCACTGATCGCTGTGCTCGAGTTATTCGAGTGATCATCGGTGCATATAGTCTGGTACAAATTAAGATCAACTGCTTGAGGAAGTCAGTATTTTTATAGATATTTTTCAGTGTCGGTGGGAGAATACCTTATGTGCAGCTCCCCAGGCAGCATCAAGACCTGTGCCGCCGAGGGCCAACTGCGTTGGGGGTGTTAGAAGATGCCACTTCAGCATTTGTTCTCGGTAGTCGATGGAGTCGGGCTTGCCGAAACGGATGGCGTGTTAGTAAAAGCTTTATGCATGAGCGGCACGGCGACAGGATCGTGAAATGCTGCTGTCGAGAAGCTGGAACACATGTCCCCTTCTCTCTCTACGCCGAATAATCATCTTGTTCTTTTCAATGGCAGAAATCATTGCTCCCACTCGTGGGCTTGGAGTATCCTCGGGACACAGAAGAGATGCTTACGAGCCGGACTGTAAACCTCTGCTGTTGCACATACAGCCTGCGGACAATGGCTGGACCTTCATGGAAGACCACTCCTTTTCATAACACGCTGCATCGACTGAGTAAGTCTATATCGAACGTCAAGACGGTGGGGAGGATTATGAGAGGCGGGAGCCACAGCAGGCAGAGCATCACGCCCCGCGTAAAGGCCGCGCACGCCTGACTCGCGGAAGCCAGCGGTGACCCACAGGGCGGCATCAGCCATCTGGCTTGGCGGCCTGATCCTTGGTCAAGTTGTGGAGAGCCAGGCCCAGTTACGAAAAGCTATGTACCAGATGACGCGCAGTTGAGGTGGCTTGTACTTGTATTCCAGACTGAAATTGCTGCGAGAGAGCTCGTCTGTCATGGCCTTAAGGATTTCCTTCTCTGTCCGCTAAAACACCTGCCACCTTGACGCCCTTTCCAACTCCCGCCATGGCACCGTTCACCGACAACGACACCAAATTATACCGCAGAGATGTGGCCTCGGGCGGCCGGACTCTTTCAGCGGCAGAGCGCGAGAGGCTGTTGCAACCATATCTCCCTCCGCCGATTTCAGACGCTTCAGAGACGAACCCCCAGTCGACCAAACGACCTGCTCGCCAAAAGTCTCGCGGACACAAGCGAAGAGTTCGACCCTTCCTGAAGGCGAAACTTCATTTCCTGATCTTCTTCCTCATCCAACTCGTTTTCGGCATCTACATTCGTCTGCGCCAGATCTACCATGCAACGGTCTACAGACTGCTGGCGATCCGGCACTACCACCACCGCACGCCAGAATACATCCAAAGAGACGTTAAGAACCTCGATCGCATACCGGAACACCTGAGCGTGATCTTGAAGTTCAAGACAGAAGAAGACGGAGGGCTCGAAGCCCTGATGGACGAAGTGGCAGAGCTGTGCGCGTGGTCCGCAGCCGCGGGCATCCCCTTGCTGAGCGTCTACGAAAAGTCGGGCATCCTCAAGACATACATGACACCGCTACAGGAGCTGGTGAAGCAAAAGCTGGCGTCGTACTTTGGTCCGCCGCCCGCCGCGCCGACGCTGCGAGTCTTCGCTCCCAATCATCCATCGATAGCTTCGTCAAGGACACCGTCGCCGCAAATACAAGCACAATCGTCAGATGGGCCCGATGGCCGTCGACTTCACCTGGATCTTCTACTCCTCTCTGCCACAGACGGGAGAGATACACTGGTCGACCTGACTCGCACGTTGGCCGAGATGGCACAGGCCCACAAGATCCATCCCAAGGATATCACCTCCAATCTGATCAACGCCGAAATTAGCGCCACGACAGCAGTCCCGGGCTCGAGAACACAGAATGGGCCCCGGCCAGCAGGCAAAGAAGTGGAAGCAGGCGAGCCCGATCTGGTCATTGTCTTTGGACCGACCGTGAAGCTGGATGGCTATCCGCCCTGGCAGATTCGGCTCAGCGAGATCTATTGCGTGGGCGATTCGGGCGGGGATGTCTCTGGAAGCGGCAGCACGAGAGTCGAGTACCAGGCATTCTTGAGGGCGCTGTGGAGGTATGCCGGGGCGAAGTTCAACTTTGGAAGGTGATCTGCCTGTAAGAGGGCTGTATCAGTATCATGCATTTTCGACGAGCGCTCTCCACGCGCCATAAAATTGGATCATCCTTCTTCAGAAGCTACAAACTGTACAGCACCCAAAATAGATACCCTTGGTGTGATATTGAATTTTAAACCCGAGTCCTGTTGCTGCAGCTTCAGTCCCCAGAACGCAACTAGCATGTCTCCCCAGTCGAAACCCCTTTTCAGGCTTCGGATGTTTCGCCCTGGAAGTACCTCCATCGCAACCACGAAGATAATCACTTTCCGTTCGAGCCTATCCTTCCCAACATCCCCGACATGCGCTACGTTTGTCGCCTAGAAATCGCGGCAATCAACCCACAATGCTTGAGAATGGCCCTCTTATCTCGGGGCTGGCACGCCCACAAGACCTCTGTGCTCGATCAACGTGACACCGCGCCGACGACCTGAGTATACCTGTCAGTAACGCCCTTAGGGACAGAACATCGAGTTACCCACCTTGGAAGTGATCTGACGTACGTGGAAAGCGACGGTATGAGTGACTGAGGCGCCAATCCCATGTGTGAGGATGAGTGCTCTAGGTACCCATAGAGAAGCCACTGACTGCTCTCATTTTGGATTGTGCGTTCAGTTCTCAGGTTTGGCCATGCCGGAGACACACGATGCAGGATAGAATATAGTTTGTCTGGCAGTGCATGCTGATCATGCCACCTCCGTTCACTTTATTTCAACGGTCTGTCTGTCGTGGTCACACCACTGCTCTCCCTGTCAGAATTTAGTCATCGTAATCGTCATCGTAGACTGTGTATATCTCCCACATCTCATCTGCTCGGCTCGACGTTATGAGCGAATGCAACACGCGTTCGTACGTCCACATGGTCACTGCTGACGCCGGAGCAGCCTAGTTTGGGCCGTCTGATCAGTATCTGAGCAGAACGCTGGTGGAAAAAAGGAAACACTCACTTTGATCAAGCTAACAGTTAGGCCCCTATACCAGCCGCGATAGCCTTCTTTCATCCAGATCGTACCAAGAGCTCGGATAACGCCCCGGTTGTACTCCGGGATATTGGTGTGGATGTACCGCCCCCGCGTCGGCCCCTGGACTTGCAATCTCTTCCTCACGAGATCAAGTGGGAAGACAGCCGTCTTTGCAAACACGCTCGCAAAGATGCCGGCAGTAGCGTCGCCGGATCCGAAGGGCAGCGTGGCACCACCGATGTGCTGATGTAGGAACTCATAGCTCATGAAGAACAGACCCATGTATGGCACGATCTGGCCGACCGCAGCACTCACGCCTCGAAAGAAACCACTGGGTCCTTCCTGACGACTGATATCTCGGAGAGCGCCGATCAAACCAGTGTAGATGCGATCCGACCCCTGGGCTGCGAACCTCGTCCGCAGCAGATCCAACGGGTAAGTCACAGTCGTGGCCATAGCCCCCGCTGCAGCACCACTAATGAAGCTTTCCACAGAAGGCGGTGCCCTTTTCGGCAATAAAGCCTGGGCCTGCGTAATCGCTCGATACGTCGTGAATTGAATACCCCCGTACGCAACGTACATGAATTCGGCGGGGATGTTGCCCTTCCACAACGCCCGAATTCCCTCCTGCCTTACAATGGCACGTAACGTGGGAAAGACGCCCTTGTAAATGGGGCCTTTGATGCCATCGCAAGAAAAGGGGTCGGAGAGCGAATGAGGTTGGAGCTGCAGGCGGATCTTCACTACGTCCAGAGGTGCGATGACGAAGCGGGACACGAGGCCTGCTATGCCGCCGGCAACAACGACTTGCTGTCTCGTGCCCTAAAGACGGAAGATAAGTATTCGGATGAGGCGGAGTGGTCGACGCGTGGAATTGATGGGAATCGGACTTACCTCATCCTTGAGGCGCTCGATGTCCTTCGACATGCGGCGCTGGATCCAACACGCAAGCCGCTAAATAGCGGCGGCGACCATGGTTGACAGGTTGGGCTGGGCGTGGTAGAGAAGAGGAGGTGGGCGATGATGTCGTTTGGCTTTATCAAGATTCTGTATCCCTTGGTCACAGGCCCTGCCAGATTGCGGTAAGTTTTAGCGAGACGGGCAGCAATGCACGTGATTTCGCGTCTTCTCGTGTGAGATGAGAAAAGTCGACTCTGCACGTTGAGGATAATGTAGTATCGTAGCAGTCTACAGGATCACAGGTGGGAGAGTAAGGTGCTTCGTGCAGAAAGATAACTATCGCTGGCATGAAAGCCGCTGATCAAATGTTCGCCAGAGTGAATGTTCGGCGACCAGATTCAACACAATAGCCACGTATCAGATATATGCATTGTCCTGGAATATCTTGTCTCCCTTGCTCAGGTTTTGTAATTGAGATCGTGGGGACACTGTCTCTACTAATCGAAGACGTAGTATGGTGTGTCTTGTCAGAGTGGTAGAATGCAAGATCAGGTGGTCAAACACGCTGTCTCCTAAGCCTCTCACAGCCACGAATCATTCGAGATGGAAATGCCGGCATCAGAATAGCATTCTCGCGAGCCCGGACGCGAAGGGACGAGATCACTGTTCGTCAAATCTTGTGGTCGTGGGATGGGCGTGGTCCTCCTGCGGTACGAGATGAGGATAAAGGGAAAGGCGGGGTCGTGTGCTCTGAAAAGACTAAAGCGCGTCATGAAGCCTTGCGACTGCCCGTACCTCTTGGTACTCGCAGCAAGACATCCACCCGAACGCACGCAGTACCTTGACCACTTCGCGACAACGACCTCGCCGTTGAGACAATCGCAATCAATGATGGTTCTCAATGCTCCAGGGGCACAGTTGCACGTTCCAAGATGTTCCGCAATCCTCGAGAGAACAAATCTGTGCCGGTAGACAGTGGAGTTGATCGAGTCCTTCCCTACACTGGCCGTCCACCAACTCCTCCATCCTCAAGGCTGAATGCAAGCCCTTACTTCTCTCTGCCAACCAAGTCCTCGAAGGAACAGGCGAGGATGGTCGAGAAGAAACAGTCGCCAATGGCAAAGAATCCTGTAGTCGGCCGTCAATCTGTCTCCAAGCCCCCATTTGCAAAGAAGACCGGCAACCTGAGCATTCTCAACTTTTTCGAAAAGGCAGATACACGTGAGGAGGCTCAGGCTCTCGCAAGCGCAGCTGCCCCGCTGTTCTTCAAGGATGCACAGCGAAGTGGTATAAGCCCAACACCAGCTACAGAGGAGACGAGGTTCAATGAAGACGCAACACCGGTCAAGAGGAGGCGGGTTGATGGCGACGAGGATTTTGAGCCTGCTATTGACACACCTTCACCTGAGCCTCAGCATGCGGCCGCCGATGCCACCATAGACCAACATGCAGATGCCGTGGCTGCAGGGCAGGCTGAGCGACCCAGAAAATACACGGCTGGGTTCTTGGACGAGTCGAGCGACGAGGAAGACAATGATTGGACTGCAGCAATAAATAGTGCAGCTACCATTAACGCCGATGAATCGGATCAAGTAGGAGAACGCGGCACTGAAGAAAATTTGGGCACCATTGACCCCGATACAGGACCGAGTCATCAGAGAATTGCCACCAAACAGTTTGGCTCGGGTTCTGCAGCCGGGGGAGTCGATTCCGCGGACGAAAATCGGCCTGAATGTACAGAAGTCTTTGCAGCAGATGTTCCAACGCTGAAGCGTGAGGCCACAAGTGTCTTTGAGCCTGGTGAGTTTGGCGAAGAAGACTTTGCAAATGAAGAGTTCTTTGAGGGTGGAGAGGAGTTCATGGAGCGCCGATGGATGGAAGAACAACGAGAGATGGGCATGGGATTCGATGACGAAGATTCGAAATCGGAGGCTGAGAGTGTGCGGACACCCCAAAGCTATGTCGAAGAGGAGCTCCCCGTCGAATCAACTGAAGAATCCGATGGTGTGTCGGTATGTCCCATATGTATCGGAAGCATGCAAGGACTGTCCGAAGCACAGGCATCGAACCATGTCAACGCTTGTCTCGACGGCAAAGCTGAACCACTTCCCAGAGAATCTGATATGAATACCACAACACTGAAACCAAAGCCGCTCTCCCGCAAAACCTCAGTCACCGCCTCGGTGACTACTTCCTCCAAGCGATTCCAACGCGCAGCAGTTGCGCGGCCTGCCCAATCCAACCCCTTTGCCTTGGATAAAGGCTCAAAAGGGGGATCAGCGTTCGCTCGGCTCATGTCTGGACACGCAGAAGACGCCGCCTGGGCCGAAGCCGCGTCGAATGAAAGCCAGTCTCGTGGAAAACCAGCATATCAGCGAACATGTCCCTTCTATAAGATCATGCCTGGCTTCTACATCTGCGTTGACGCCTTCCGCTATGGTAAGGTTGAAGGTCAGAACGCTTACTTTCTCAGCCACTTCCACAGTGATCACTACATCGGACTCACGTCTTCCTGGTGCCACGGTCCAATCTACGCCAGCAAAGTCACATGCAACCTCATGCTTCAACAGCTGAAAGTCGATCCAAAATGGGTGGTTCCGCTCGAGTTCGAGAAGAAGGTCGAAATACCCGACACAAAGGGAGTTTTTGTAACGATGATCCCGGCAAATCATTGTCCTGGTTCATCACTCTATCTCTTCGAGAAAGTGACGGGCAAGCACAGAGACGGATCGGCCAAGCTGACTCGAATACTTCACTGCGGTGACTTTCGAGCCTGTCCGGCGCATGTCGCCCATCCACTTTTGCGTCCCGACGTTGTGGATGCCATCACTGGACAAACCAAACAACAAACTATCGATACTTGTTACCTAGACACAACCTATCTGACACCAAAGTATTCGTTTCCCAGCCAGCAGGACGTCATTGATGCTTGTGCTCAGATGTGCGTTAGCCTGTCGAAAGATATCGTCGATTTAAGTGACAATTGGGAAAGGGCCAAAGCCGAGCGCGCAGGCAGCGTGATGAAGAAGTTCTTGGAACACGGCGAAAGCGAAGCCATCGACTCTAAACTCGAAGAAGTGGAGAAGAAACCAAAAGCGCGTGGCCGCCTGCTCGTGGTAATCGGCACCTACTCGATCGGCAAGGAACGAATCTGCCTCGGAATCGCCAAAGCGTTGGACTCCAAAATATACGCGCCGCCCTCGAAGATGCGGATCTGCAAGTGTCTCGAGGATCCGGAACTTGATGCCCTGCTCACCAATAATCCACTCGAAGCACAGGTACACATGACGCCACTGATGGAAATCCGCGCCGAGACACTGCATGACTACTTGATGGGCTACAATGGTCATTTCGCCCGCGTCGTCGGTTTCAGACCCACAGGTTGGTCCTACCGTCCTCCAACATCCCGCTTTACAGAGAATCCCGCCGTTAGCACGGTTTTACACTCCGATGGTTGGAAGACGCGCTACACGATGCGTGATCTCGCTCCTCAACGAGGTAGCACGAGAGAATCGAATTGCTTCGGGGTGCCCTACTCCGAGCACAGTTCTTTCCGCGAATTGACCATGTTTTGCTGTGCTTTGAGGATTAATCGCATCGTACCCACAGTCAATGTGGGAAGTGCGAGGAGTAGAGAGAAGATGAAGGGATGGATTGAGAAGTGGGAGGTTGAGAAGAGGAAGAATGGCTTGTTCAAAGTCGAGGTTGGTGCCGGCGGATGGGGCTCCGGAGATGGACATTTGAGGTATGGTGTTTGAGATGCTAATTGTCTGGTCAACTCGGTGCGTCTTCTAGACTCTGGATGATTGTATGAGTGCACCGAGACGCGGTCGATGCATTATGCCTCGAAAAAGTACCGTGCGTGGCCACCGAGCGATACGACGTCGCTCCGCTACTCTCAGAGAGCTGGATGGATATGCCTCTGAGCATAAACCTCTGCGACCGTGGTAACCAAATATTGGTTTCGCAAATCTTCATTCTCTCCACCACGTTGTCGCGTTCCGTAAACCCCGAAAGACCCGAAGTTCCTCGCTCGCATCACCGGACCCTCCTAAGCAGCGCAACAAACCAACTGCTCAGGCTGCCCGGGATCCAAAGACTGGTCGGAACAGCCTGGACGCACCAGAGCCAGTCATTCCAATCCATCGAGCAATCCACAAACTGGACGCTTGTATGTCTTTCGTGCCCACACGGAGGTTTCTGACAATGTATACCTTTCTCGCCTGTTGGAGTTGCGCTAGTCCCAATCATTCAAGCTCCCAAATTTTGTACCTTGCACCGTTCCGCCCGATCAAGCCCCCTTGCCCTTCCCCTGCAGTGCCTCCCTCCGACACGCATCCTCCAACAACCCCCGATCGACCTTATCCGGCGGCAGGTGCACATACCGCACGACACTCCCTCGGATGAAAATGTTTCGCACGCTCGAAAGGTGCGGGTATTTCAGCTCATCGAGCACGACGATGTCATCCAGTTTGATGTTGAGGTATTGGTCGACGGACTTGAGGGTGCCGCGGATGGAGATGTCGTTCTTGAGCTCGACGGTCACGGTCTGTTGAGTCAGGGTTTTGAAGAAGCTGTCCGCGGAAGAGGAGGTTAGTGCGTTTCCTGGGGTGGAGGAGCAGCAGAGGAGGAGGAGGATGGGGAGGGGAAGAAGGTAACCACTTACCTGAAGAAGAGCATGCTGGGCGACGGTGCAGGTGAGGTCGGTGAGGTGGTTAATGGACCACTGTTCCTGTTGTCCCCGACTTGACTTGCTGGTTCCGGCTTTGGTACCTATTGAGCGCGCGGCTTCGTCTTGCTCACAGGACTTCGAGCACACTGGAATACAGTCAAGGCTTCCGACTGCATTGCGGCATGCGGGAATCGATGCCAAGAAAGTGTGGGGAAGTTGCGGCTGGGTATGTTTGATTTACAGGACTGGAGGTACAGCGCATCATTCTCTCCGGCGGATGCAACTCGTGTCTTTGCCTCTATTCAATTGGAATTTGTTGTTGCTCGTACTCGTACCTGGGTATTCTTGCCAATGTGACGCATGCTGCCAAAATTCCATGCAAATGTCTTTACTCGTACGAGTACTCGCAGGAGTTTTTAGCGTGCTCTGTATGAATTTCGCGCTAATGGAAGTTGGCGAAGCAATGCCAGTGGCTCGGTAAAGCAGCGGCTGAAGCGGCAATGTGGCGCAATCACAGTGACGAGGTTTTTCCTTTCTAGTTGATCCAATTTGCGGCTATGATGTCAACGAAAACGTGGATCTGTTATCGATCGCAGCTTTCTTCCTCCTTCTCAGCCGTTGAGGTCGCATTCCCTGGCGGATCGTCAGGTGTTTTTCATGGCTGGTCTGGCTAGGCGACTGTCTCGGCCAGTCAATGCCGCAGCGCAATATTGCCTTGGAAACTCAGGTTTGTCTTGATTGAGGCGACATGTGCTTTCTGTCGACCTGCTGCGCGGCTTATCCTGTAGCTACACACGAGTCCCATCCAGTTTCTTATCTCGTTGTCGCTCCTTTACCTAACCTGATTTTAAGGATTGCTGCAGTCTCACAATAGATGTTCCTGTTCTCTTCGGCGCATTCTTGAAAGTTGGTGACTTCAACTACGAACAAACGGGTAACAATCGTTTGCTAGTGATTCTCTCCCCCCCCAGATGTCACAAACTCAGCTGCGGACACAGGTACACGCAGCCGTTGACTATGAGGAGCAAGCCCAGAAGCTGTCTCTAGAACCATCCACAGACGGTCGAAATCCCAAAGCAGCAGGCCACGCAGTTGAAGCCAATTTCATCACTCCCCTGGACCCCGTCATTGAGACTGTCGATGGCAACAGGCTGCCAGCGGTTCCCGTCCAGGAAGCGCACAAGATAAATTTGCTGAAAAACCGTTCCGAAGGCCTGCCGTATCACCCTGTGAAGCCGAAAGGTTTAACGCGGTTCGGCAGGCAAAACGCAGAGGTCGGAGCAGTCGACAAGAATGAATTGTTGAAGGACGACCATGAGAGCGAGTCCAGTCGACTAGACGAGGCCATTCCCGTCCTACATACCCATCCGCTCTTTCCGCCCCTGCCTCTATACGGACCTCCTTCGCTGCTGCGCAACTTGCAGTGCGCTTTTTTCCAAACTACGTCGGCTTTCCTATCAACAGCATTCCTTGCTGTTGTTGTTCTTGGGGCGATATTCACATCGATACCTCAGCTCATCAGATACGTCTGGCTGTGGCTCACATTCCGAGACCCAGCCAAGCAGAGACCTTTCTACGACGAAGAACAAAGGCGTGCCGCGGTACGCAGGGAGAAAGAGAAGGAATGGAGCTCGCGAAAGAGAAAGCGCTGTGCGCCCAACAAGAACGAGGCAAGAGAATGCGCAACTCCGCCGGGAGACGAATACGAACCTCTGGAGGGTGGCCCGGACCCGTTGGTTTGCGACATCAGATACTACGCCCGTCGAGTCGGGCTTGATGCTGAACATTTCAAGGTGCAAACCGAGGATGGTTTTATTCTGCCGCTGTGGCACATTTACAACCCGAACGAGTACAGCCCAAAAGTGGACTCAGGCAGAGGGCCTGATTCTCCTGTTGTTTTCCCGGAAGCCCAAGAAGGCCTCCAGCAACACGTCCAGAAACAGTCTCGCGACGGTAAAAGAAGATATCCAGTGCTCTTAGTGCACGGCCTATTACAGAGCGCTGGGGCATATTGCTCAAACGACGATGACAGCCTGGCGTTCTTCCTCTGTAAATCTGGCTACGACGTGTGGTTGGGCAATAACCGATGCGGGTTCGTGCCTGAGCACAGTCTCCTTCAATACCACGACCCACGTATGTGGGCATGGAACATGCGCCAAATGGGAGTGATGGACCTACCAGCGCTCGTGTCCCGTGTTCTTCAGGAGACAGGATTCGAGAAGCTCGGCCTGGTTTGTCACAGCCAAGGTACCACGCAAACATTTGTTGCGCTGGCGAAGGAGCAGCGACCGGATCTGGGAGACAAAATTAGTGTCTTTTGCGCGCTTGCTCCAGCAGTCTACGCTGGGCCTCTGATCGGCAAGATGTATTTCAAATTTATGCGTGTCATATCTCCAGCGATGTTCAGGATCTTCTTCGGTATTCACGCTTTCATCCCATTGATGATGACAATGCACCGCACATTACCGGGCAAGCTTTATGGCATGATGGGGTACCGAGTCTTCTCGTTTCTGTTCGACTGGACCGACACACGATGGGATCGAGGTCTTCGGGATCGATTGTTCCAATTTTCCCCTGTCTACGTCAGCGCCGAAAGTATGCGATGGTGGCTGGGACGGGAATGCTTTGCAAAACAGAAGTGCATCCTTGCTACGCGAGAAGACTGGCAAACAGAAGATGTGGAGGATGAGGAAAGGGAGGAGAGCCGCGAACGCGCCATGTCTCGAAGATCCGATCGTGGTGAGACGGCTTGGTACGATGAACACGTCCCCCCCATGGCCCTGTGGGTGGCGGGGAACGACAAGCTTGTCGACGGCCGGAGACTCCTTAGGAGGTTCGAACGTGGTCGCGAGCCCCATGTGAACGTGGTGCACAGTAAAGTTATTGAGGAGTACGAGCATCTTGATGTCATTTGGGCATTGGACTCTATCGAGCAAGTCGGCAAAGAAGTTCGACAGGTGCTCTGGCAAACAATGCCGGAGGGAGCGAGGCGCATCTGCAGGAGGGTGTCCGGGATCGTCGATGGAGTCGAGGAGCGAGATCAACACTCCAACAACCAACATGAGTAACTCCCAGCGACAAGGAAAGCGTGGATGTCCGTCTGTACAGAAGAAATATACACAAAAAGTACAAGATATCGATATACATCTCCCACGCCATGATGTCTCAATTGGACTATCACAGCTAGGAGCGAATCGACATATTGCTTCGGCTCGGCTAAAGGCCGCCCGAACCAGGAGAAGTTGAAGCTCTGTTGGCTCGATTGGGCAGGCAGATGCGGTACTCGACGAGCCGCATATCTGCTTCCACGACCACCCTATCGCTACGTGCGTGTGCGTGTTGCTGAGAACAAAGCCTTGATAGTTGCCCGGAACTACGGACACGGAGATGAATGAGATAGGGATGTGCATGCCAAACAAATACCGAGCGAAAACTAGCAAAAGAAAAAGACAAACACCCAGGCAAGCAGGTACATGCGGGCGATCAGGGCCTTCTCGCCTCTCCTTCAGATATCCGAAACAAGAACCATATAGACACTGCAGTTGTAAGTGTATACATGCATATAATGCTATCAAAACCATGAGGTAAGCGACTGGCGCCCTCATCAGGCCCCTGTCAGGCGAGGATGATTACGGTGCTGAGGTTCGTGTGCTTGCTACCTCTAGTTTCTCGCAGCTTGCCATGTTTGTCAGCCCGAAGATAGGGAAATATATTACGTAGGGAGAGAAATATGCCACAGCGCTTGCCTCACCGATAAGATATGAACATGAAAAGCGCAATCATATGTACCACGCGGCACCACGGGTCAAATATATTGATATACTGCCTGTCCTCATGGACACACCCATACCACTACTCGGTAAGAACCTCGTGGCATGCAGGTTGGAGCGGGAGCCGGCGTCAAGAGTTAAATCGAGCATTTTGATATCCGTGGGGCCCGGCGATAAAGATTTCAAGTGGACGATGAGCCGGTTAGGCTCGCCAATCCACGACTTAGGCACCCTTAGCTACGTCAAGTACGGGTCTTGGGCCCTTAGCACGGCGCCGGCGACGTCGGCCGCCTCCAGCAGCAACCCTCGATTCTTCTCCTTCCTCCGCACCTTGCCCCTCCCTCGTGCTCTTATCTTTCGCCTCGCTAGCCACCAGCCACTCATCATTCGGCAAAAGTTCTCCCTTCGTGAGGCTTTGGATAATGCCGTTGCTTCATCATCTCCACCTGACAGATAACCAGCGTCAACTTACCCGATGGAGCCCTAGCTGCTTGCCCGGGAGGGTCAGTCAGTCCCTGTCACTTCCAGTCCCAGCGAGCTTTCGACGTCTCTGACAGGCTCGACAGCTTCGTCGGTCGCTTCCAAGCCGGTGCCATGCTTTGTCGGGGTTGTGGTTTCCTAGCTAGCGATGCGATGCTTGATTATCCCTCGTCCTTCAATCTGTTATGAATACTACATGAAGGTGGCCCGCCGTCCGTTGCCCTTTCTCAGCGCACTCTCCCAACCGTACATTCCACATCGCGCTGCTGCTGTGAGAGCTGGTGACGCGCACTGGACCACGAACCCACACGAACGCATCGGGCCTGACAACGCCAGACGTCACCGTACACATTCCATGAACACACCCTGCAGTTCGGCGACACAACAACATACGCGGCCCCCGCAACCATGAGTGCCGAGCGCAATTTCAGTACTGCCTCGCAGACACATCGCAAATCCGTCGCGGAAGAGCCTGTGACCTCGGTGTTGGCTGGCAGCGAGATTCCTGTCTTTGACCGAGAGTTGACAGCCGATGAAGAGGTTCTCGCTGCCCTTGGTTACAAGTATGTTGGAACTTGCGGCGCGCATCAAGGGAACTGTATGCTGATACGAGTACAGACCCGAATTCAAACGTGAATTCTCACTATGGACCTCGTTTTGCGTGTCTTTCGCCGTTCTGGGCCTGTTGCCGTCGTTCGCTTCGACCCTCTATTACGGCATGGGATATGCTGGCACACCTGGAATGGTCTGGGGATGGCTGATTGCCATGGGCTTCATCCAGTGCGTCGCTATGGGCATGGGTATGTCGGGGCCGGACGCAGCATTTGATGAACGTGTCTGCTAACCCCCTACCAGCTGAACTGTGCTCGTCGATGCCCACATCGGGTGGTCTCTACTACGCCGCCGCAGTGCTCGCTCCTCCAGGCTACGGTCCTATAGCTGCCTGGATCACCGGTTGGTCTAATTGGCTGTGCCAGGTCACAGGTGCGCCTTCAGTTGACTATGCACTCGCATCGATGATCCTTGCGGCCGGGTCGATCAACAATCCGGACTTTGTGCCTCAAAACTATCAAGTCTTCCTTCTGACCACCCTGATCATGATTCTGCACGCATGCATTTCGTCGATGCCGACACGCTGGATTGCGACGTTCAACTCGTACGGAAGTACCTTTAACATCATCGCCTTGGTGATCACCATCATCACAATCCCCGCTGCAACGAACCGAACTTCTCAAGGACTGCCTCGCTTCACCAAGAGCAGCACGGTCTGGGGCAATTTCTACGAGGGCACTGATTACACGAACGGCGTGGCTGTCCTCATGTCCTTCATTGCCGTGATCTGGACCATGTCCGGCTATGATGCGCCCTTCCATCTGGCAGAGGAATGCAGCAATGCAAACATCGCCAGTCCTCGCGCTATTGTGCTCACCTCGGGGGTGGGCGGATTAATGGGCTGGTTCCTGCAGCTCGTCGTCGCTTACACCGTCATCAATATCGACGACGTGCTCGACTCGGACCTCGGCCAGCCATGGGCGTCTTACTTGTTGCAGGTCCTGCCGAAGAACACTGCTTTGGCCATTCTCTCCATGACCATTGTGTGTGGCTTCTCCATGGGTCAAGGATGCATGGTCGCCGCATCGCGAGTCACCTTCGCCTACGCCCGCGACGGCTGCTTCCCCTTCTCACGGTTTTGGGCTCAAGTCAATCCCATCACCAAAACTCCGGTCAATGCGGTCTGGTTCAACGCCGCCATCGGCATTCTGTTGACCCTGCTCCTCTTCGGAGGGGAGGCCTCGATCGGGGCTATTTTCAGCGTCGGTGCCATTGCGGCTTTCGTCGCTTTCACCATCCCCATCACCATCCGCACCTTCTTTGTCGGTAGCCGTTTCCGCCGCGGACCGTGGCACCTGGGCAAGTTTTCGTATCCCATCGGGGTGGCATCCACCTGCTTCACCTTGGTGATGATCCCTATCCTCTGCCTCCCCAGCGTGACGGGCAAGGACCTGGATGCCTCGCTGATGAACTGGACATGCTTGGTTTGGGGCGGTCCGATGTTGGGGGCTCTGGTGTGGTGGGTCGTGGATGCACACAAGTGGTTCACAGGCCCGAAGGTCAACATCCAGCACATGATGCTCGGGCGGGGAGAGAATGTCATCGAGGGCAAGGACCAGGGATCGGATTCCGGCAGTGGAATCGCTTCGGCCGCGGTGATTGATGCGGACAAGGCCGATACGAAGGTGTGAGGGAGGGACGGGCGATGCGCCTAGAAGCGTTTTACGAGATTGAATCTTGGGGGGCGGGAGGGGCCCTGAATTACCCCGCGATTTGACCCTCCAGGCATTCGTTCCTCGTTCTGCAGATGGTAATTTGGATCCTCCAGAGTCTTGCCTCCAGTGCCTGTCCCGGCGTGTCCAATGATTCCGCATGTAATAGTAAATCATTCATTTCAGCCGCTCCCAGCCCAAGCCACATCTAATTTCGACCTCCAGCTGGACAGCTGCACGTGCCTAGCGTTAGCCGGGAAGAACCGCAGCAGATGTAAAAGTACCGCAGGGGCTTCGCCTTCCGATTGGCGATGTCGGTGAGGCCTGGCTGATTGCTCCCAGAAAAACTTCGAACAGCAGGGTAGGTGGTGTGAGGACATGTTGCGCAGGCAATCCGCGCCGCAAATTGTACCCAGTAGAGACACCAACCAAGTTGCATGGGCGAGTTGGACGCCCGGGGCAATCTATCAACGTTGCCAATGGCGAAGGTGTTTCCTCGATGGACGTGATAAGCTTCGAAAAGCTTCGACTAGCCATCGCCCACGGCTTTAGGATCGCCTTGTACTGACCCGCCGGCATCCGGGGATCTCCACTGTAGGCTGCTTGCTTCCCTTCAATACTCGTACCAACGTCACGAGACGAGATACAGCTTGCGATGGTGTCTGTGCGTGTCTCTAGC
The DNA here is from genome assembly GCA_016109585.1 of Phialophora expanda. NCBI lineage: Eukaryota > Fungi > Ascomycota > Eurotiomycetes > Chaetothyriales > Herpotrichiellaceae > Phialophora > Phialophora expanda. The sequence goes on from JADWPR010000010.1 coordinate 1,198,398, forward strand.
AACCCCCGTCGTCCAAATTGCGCTACGAGAGGGGCAATCCACACAAAAGCTGGAGGAGCTGCCTACAGTTACATCAACGAGCAGGGCTCGGCCACTGCCTGGGGGACAGAGAATCCTTCACGATCGACGACCTGCTCTAAGAGGCAACGATCCGCCGGCCAGCCTCCACTATCCCCCACAACTCAAGCAAGATGAAGCTTTATCAAGCACCTGCAAGCAGGCACCGTCAGAACCAGCGCTATCTCAGTTGGCGATGCAACCTTCCTATCGAGTACCGAGTCTCCGTACGTCATGCGAAAGCTTGCCGCCCGAAAGGTAGCTCAAGGCAAGTTGGGGTCCACGGCCACGATGCGGCCATCCCATAAATACAAGCTCTGTGTCGCGTGGCCACGACAGCTCTTTTCTCTCTTCCCTCTGCGCGTGTCCCGGAGCTTCAGGCAATCATGCATTTCTCGACCTTCTTGACGGCGTCCCTGGCCGCTGGCGCTCTCGCGCAGTCTGTCTCGGTCTCCAACCCGCACAAGAGAGCGAAGAAGGTGATCAAGCGAGCTCCGTTGCAGCGTGAACACCTCCCTCTGGCGAAGCGACAATCATCAAGCTACCTGACGCCTCAGACTGAGCGTGAGTATCCATTTTTCCGATTCCGTTGCTGCCCAGTGGAGACTGACAAAGTGCAGCGTTCGAGGTCAACGGCACCGGGATTCCTGAAGTCAACTTCGACATCGGCGAGTCGTACGCCGGCACACTGTCCATCGACGGCAACGCCACCAACGAGAATCAGCTCTTCTTCTGGTTCTTCCCCTCCGACAACCCGGCCGCGTCCGACGAGATCACCATCTGGTTGAACGGCGGCCCCGGGTGCAGCTCGCTCGACGGCCTGCTCCAAGAACACGGCCCCTTCCTCTGGCAGAGCGGCACCTATGCGCCCCAACGCAACCAATTCTCCTTCACCAACCTGACCAACATGGTGTATGTCGACCAGCCCATCGGGACAGGCTTCTCCCCCGCTGCAGACGGGGCGCCCGGGCAGATCAAGAACGAAACGGATGTGGCCCGCCAGTTCGCGGGCTTCTGGAAGAACTTCATGACGACGTTCAACATGACGGGCCGCAAGGTCTACCTGACCGGCGAATCATATGCAGGCATGTACATCCCGTACATTGCCAGCTATTTCATCGACCAGAACAACACCGACTTCTACAATGTAGCGGGCATCCAGATCAACGACCCGAGTATCGGGCCGGACTCGGTCCTGACTGAAGGTAAGCCTTGAAGCTTTGACATTCTCGGCGATACGGTTGCCACTGAGCTATCCTGACTGATTTGGGGCAGTTCCCGCCGTGACACACCTGAACAACTACGCCAATGTTTTCGGACTCAACCAGACCTTCATGAACGCGATCAACAAGAGGGCCCACGACTGCGGCTTCCCGCAATACATGGACAACGCATTGACCTTCCCGCCAAAGGGCAAGTACAAGGAACCCGTCAATTCCACCAACGAGAGTAAGTGACGAGCAGAATGCTGGAATCATTGTCAAGACCCGCTCAAGTGCTCACGGCCATACAGACTGCTTTATCTGGGAAGACATCATCGCCGCGGCCATCTACGTCAACCCGTGCTTCAACTTCTATCACTTGACCGGTGAGTTTCAGCTTGTGCAACGCTAGAGTCTGTTATCCAGGACCTAACAAACCCCAGACTTCTGCCCCTTTCTCAACGACGAACTCGGCTTCCCCTCCGAAGGCGACGGACCCAACAACTACTTCAACCGCACCGACGTGCAGCAGGCCGTGCACGCTCCACCCACATCATACGCCATCTGTGGTGACCCTGAGCTCTTCCCCAAAGGAGACCCTACGGCCCCCTCGTCCTGGGCGGCGCTCCCCCACGTGATCGAACACACCAACAACGTCATCGTCGGCTCCGGCCTGCTCGACTACCTCCTCCTCACCAACGGCACGCTCATGGCGCTCAACAACATGACCTGGAACGGCAAGCAAGGCTTCCAGACCAAGCCCAGCGGTCAGTTCTACGTGCCCTACAACCCGACCATCGGGTACGCCTTTTTCGAAACCTTCACCCAGGGAAATATCCCCGAAGTGCCGGTGGGCTTGGTGGCCGGTGGAGGGATCATGGGCACGACACACACGGAGAGAGGTCTCACGTGGGTGACTGTTGACTTGGCCGGGCACGAGATTCCTCAATACGTGCCTGGAGCCAGTTATCGGCAGTTGGAGTTCTTGCTGGGGAGAATCAAGAGCTTGACACAGATTGATCCTCATTTCACGACCCAGAGCGGGAATTACTCTGGAAGTTCACCTCTGTAAGCGCGTGGTGGAGGATGTTGAATCAGGTACCCCGAATGATCTACCAACGAGGTGACGAAGATAATTAGATATTTGTATACATGAAAGACCATGAACTTTACAGAAATCCTGTTTGATCACGCAGAGCGTAGAGGTGATTGATTTCCGGGCTGGAGCGCAATTCAGACACGAGACAACAATTCCAAGATGAGGATCGCAATATTCTGCAGTCCACAGATGGCGACGAGCTTATCGTCCTCGTGTGAGCGTGGTTGATTAGGAATAATTCGTGTTCCGGGACGAGTACGGTGAACGGAGTTCTAGACTTCGTTCGGCACTCAGGACCTCGTATCGGGCCACGGCCGAAACACCTCAATACCCCGACGTAGGCTATCGGAGTCGCCCCGACACGATGGATACACCGTGCACACTCACACTCACACATAAGAATAGACTTTGACACGTTTGCGGTGATTCGACAAGATGACACAGGACGAGACGCCATGGGTATCGTCATATAACAATATATTATCATCATAACATTCTTGTGTGTCCCGTAATCATATCGTGTGTCCCGCGAAGCACATCATTGATAATACCGCGATTCATCAATCACTCGTGAGAGGGGTCAACTCAGGACAGGACCGGGTCACATACACATCTGGGATTATACTGAAAGAACATGAGCGCGCCGTCGACATCGACCGCCAACATAACCAGCCTCGACGTCGTCGACCTCCGCGCGAGTTATGCCGCCCGGAGCCTCTCGCCCGTAGACGTCGTGCGGCATGTCTACGACAAGATAGCCACGTACCCGGACCCGGCGGTCTGGATCTCCCTGGTCCCACGGGAGGAGGCAATCCGACGGGCCGAACAACTGGTCGACGAGTACAGGTACAATGATGAGGCCCGCGGGGAACCAACAACACCGCTGCCCCCGCTCTTCGGCATCCCTTTCTCGGTCAAAGACTCGATCGACATCGCGGGTATGCCCACCACGCTGGCGTGCCCGACATTCGCGTACCAAGCGACGGAGACGGCCCCCGTGATCGCGCGCCTCCTCACCGCGGGCGCCATCCTCGTCGGCAAGACCAACCTCGACCAGTTCGCCACGGGGCTCGCGGGGGTGCGGTCGCCGCACGGCGCGCCGCGCTGCGTGCACGACCGCGCCTACATCTCCGGCGGCAGCTCGTCGGGGTCGGCTGTCAGCGTGGCCGCCGCGCTGGTCTCGTTCACCGTGTGCACGGACACGGGGGGCAGCACGCGCGTGCCGGCGGCCCTGAACGGCGTCGTCGGCCTGAAACCCTCGCTCGGCACCGTCAGCAATGTCGGCGTCGTGCCCGCGTGTCGCAACATCGACTGCGTGTGCGCCATGGCGCGGACCGTGCGTGACGTCCGCGCCGTGTGGGAGGTCATCAGGGCGTTTGACGAGCGTGACGTCTTCGCCCGGCCCCATCTCCCCTCCTGGCCCGCCTGGAGGGATCCCGTGCGGTTCGCCATTCCTCCGCAGGACGTGCTGCGTGCCGTGCTGGCGCCCGCGTACGCGGAGCTGTTTGGGGAGGTGGTCGACGCGCTGAGAAGAAGGCAGGGTCAGCATCGGGATCACCACACCTCGTCGTGGCGTGTTGTCGAAGCCTCGGCCTCGTTCGACTACACCCCCTTCGCGGCCGCGAACCAGATGCTCCACGACTCGTCCATCATGGCCCAGCGCCTGCTCACGTTCGAGCCGTACATCCGATCCCACGGCCTGGGGTCGCTCGACCCGGCGATCGCGCAGACCTTCCAACGCGGCATGGCGCAGGGGTTCAGCGCCACGCGGGCCTACGACGACATCTTCACGCTGGCCGGGCACAAGCGCGCCGCCGAGCTCCAGTTCCGCGACCACCTCGACGTGCTCGTCGTGCCGAGCACCGTCGACCACTTCACCGTGGCCCAGCTGCAGGAGGAGCCGATGGCGCGCAACGCCGCCATGGGCCCGTTCGCCCACTTTGTCAATCTCCTGGATCTGGCTGCCGTGAGTGTCCCTGTCGGGTGGTGGGTGGGTCAGAACGGGAAGAAGTTGCCCTTTGGCGTCACGGTCGTGGGGCAGGCTGGGAAGGATGAGGAGCTCATGAACTTCGGCGAGAAGATCATGGAGATGATGGGGACGGCTGGGGTCGCTGACGACGGAGTCGTGGTCTCGAAGTAGTCAATATATTGTAGATAAAGTAGATACTCAGGATGTCTGGTCAGGCACCGCAGTTCCGAAAGGAGCATGCATATGAAAATCAAATCAAATCAAATCAAGAACCCACTCAAAAATCGAAAGATCAGGCCCTCATATAATACAGGATACGAGTTCGACCATGTTCAGCTCGGTTCAGTTCCGCGATCATCGACCAGGCGTCATATAATGAGGGGATGATGGAGCGAGTTGCGAATCCTGGAATATAGTCAAGGACGGGAAAGAGCCATGATATGGATTTGGGATTTAAATCGATTATTTCCCGACTTGGGGTTTGCACATGGATCTCGATCCTTCTCGTAGAGCCGTCACGCGCCACACACCACGCACCGTGTAGGTAGTACAAGAAGGCACAACTAAAATAAGGCCGCCTATAACTACTGTTCATAGCAGCGATCTGTGCTCGTTCGCAACAAGTCTCCCCGTTAGGCAATGTTGCTCACAAGATGAGCATTGACCTGACCGTCAAATCCCTTCTTCTCACTCCCAGTGTTCTCGCCGTCATGCTCGCTTCGACCGTCCTCGCCGCCACTTGGAAGCATACCTGTGGTGACCTCGGGATCGAGGCCGTCGATCAAATAGAGCTTTCCCAAGTCTTCATCGTCGGTTCGGACAGGGACCGGTGAGACGGTCGTCAGCGCCCAGTATAACAACCCAGAGAATGTGACCACGAGGACGTAGTTCCAGGAATAGAGGTTCAGGATGCCTTTGTTGGTGACGTTGACCCCCATGGTCTGGACCATGCCTGGAAGCAAGGGACCCAGCGCCACGAACCACGCCACAAAAGCGCGCCAGTTGAAGCCGTAGTTGTACCAGTATATCCCGTGCGGCTTGAAGATATGGGAGATGTTGATGCCGTAGCCACGCCGGACCCAGAAGTAGTCGGTCATCATGACGCCCGTGGTCGCTCCCAAAAAGAGAGTATACGCGCCCATAAAGGCCAGGAACGTGGTGGCCTTGGCCTGGATCTGCCACGGACAGATCGCAAAGCCAATCACTGCGCAAATAAACTGGCCGCGACGGATGTTGATATATTTGGGGAACAGGCCCGTTAGGTCGTTGGCAAAGGGGATGGAGTTTCCGGTAACGTTGGTCATGATGTTGAAGAAGACAAACAAGGCCCCGGCCAGGAATTTGCCTCCGCGCGCTTCGAAATTGTTGATAGTAACAAGCGGGTTCCACTGAACCTCGCCGTAGACCACTGACGAAGCCACGGCCATTGTGCATCCTAGGAGCTCGGTCAACGTGACGAACACGGGGAGAGCAAAGAGCTGGGTCAGGTAGGCAGCCTTGTCACTCTTCGAGTGTCGAGAGATATCCATGATATTGACGGCAAAGGTGGCGTTCCCAGAGATGGCGGCATTGACGCAGATACCGAAGAGATACCCAACGCTCATGCCATTGGTAGGAAGACTCGGTTTCGTCCAGATCGCAGGCCATCCTCCAGCCGCAGTGATCGACCAGGTAAATAGAGCGGTCCAGTAAAGTGGCACCAGAATGCTCTTCACCACGAACAAAAACCGCAGTGTTCGGATCGGCAGGTACAGGAACGGCAGCGATAGAAGCCAAAATATGACAAAGCAGAGGAGCTGTTGCGCGGTAATGTTGGCAGATGCGGGAAAGGCATGGACCTGCCAGTGGGCGAAGGAGGGCCAGATGGCGGTGATGCACGCCTGGACCGCTTGGCCGGCGAGACTCGTTTGGATCCCGTAGTAGATGAGGCAAGGGACCGCGCGAACAACCATTGCCCACTTGGAACCCCAGAGTCCAAACGAAGCCCGCACGACGCCAGGGAAATTCAACCCTAGCGTACTTCCCAGGTACCCGGAGGCCGCGCATGGGATGGAAACGATGATATTGCCCAGGAGGCAGGCGACGACACATAATCCGGGATTGAGCCCAAGAGAAAAGGCGGAGCTGGATACCTGTAGCTGGGCAGCGTTAAATCCTTCGGCGATCCAGAAGAGGCCCATCTGGTACCATTGATATGTGCGGTCTTTGCGCTTGATGGGGTCCATGTCTTCATTGGTGTAGGCGACAGAGTCTGCGTTGTCGGCCCCAAAGGAACCGGGCTTCGGTTTCAGCACCACATAGTCTTCCCAGAAGTGTTTGAAGTCCATTGTGCTGGAGGTGAGAGCCGGTAATGTTGTAGGCTGCTTGAATCTTCGTAGTTGTCAGGCCGACCAGGGAGTTTCGATGGACGAGACCTACCAAGTCAATCAGTTCCAGGCCCGGTCGTCATGGCGTCCTTTTATATTCCTGGGGCAGTCGTGAGAGACAGGCAACAGACAGAAATACAATGGCTTCATCCTCATAGCACAACCGAGTCTGTCGGAACATCTCCGACAATCCGGAGACCGGGGAAGTTGAACAAGAGCACCTTGTCTGAATGCCATGATTCTGAATTGATATGGGTGTTACGAAATGGCTGCCATATTGATAAGAGAAGTCGTTGTTCAACAGGGCGGATAAGACCAGCTTCAGATCTAACAATGTTTCCTGGGCCAGGTGCGAGAGATAAGGAGGCCCCTAAAGCAGAGAATACGAAGAGGCGGTCCAATCGCGAGGAAATCACAGCAAATAATGGGAGAAGGTTGTCGGAACGTCTCCGAAGATACGAGCAAGGGTTGACCCAGCCATAGCTGGAGAACGATCACGTCAATTTTCAATTGCAGTTATCATAATTGAGTGTGTGAACAGCCCGCTGTGACTCCATTCGAGGACTCGAGGACATGAGGAATTCAGTTCCGGGGGCCTATGGAAATCTTCCAGGCCTGAGTTCAACGCGTGTGTGCCTGTGACAGACTCTCCCGCGTAACGTTCCCAGCCACATTGCTTTTATTGGCCCAATATAAAATACTGTGAATCAAGAAATCTCGCAGAAGTTGAGCAGACCACGTAGAACATGGCCCGCTGACCCCAGGGCCGGGTGGATGTATACAGCAGTTCAAGCCTCATTCCCGTGGTAAAGCGTCCAAAAAGTCTATACATGCTCAATTTCATATCTGGCCATCATAAGCGGCCGCAGTGCTGGAACAAGACGCCCCAACCCTGAACTGATCTCGTGTCTACCCCCGCGATTCGGCACATATCCCACAGAACCGTCGCCACAGTGTCCAGGACAGTGATACCGGCCTCGGCCTCCCATCGATGCACCAAGTGAGCGGCCTTGAGCCCGGTGCAAAACACACTGACAACACCGGCCCCTCGCTTTGCTAACTGCCAGAACCCATCGTCCAGTGTCTTCTCGGAGACGTCAGCGAATCCTCGGTTGTCGGATCGTCCCAGATGATATTCCACCGAGCAGTCCACGCCAAACCCGCGGTAATTCTCTATGATGGCCGACTGCACGTCGTCGGTGTACGGCGTCAGAAGGCCCATCTCCGTAATGCCCAGCTGCTTGATCAGGCGGTTGAGCCCCAGGACTGAAGTGGTGGCGGGGATGCCGGTTGCGGCTGTGATCTCCTCGCACAGTTTCACGTCCGCGTCGAAGCCGAGCCATCCTGACGAGGTCCCGCTCCAGCCGATCACGTCGACCTTGGCGTCCGCGAGCAGACGAGCGGCCTCGATGATGGCACTGTTGTCGAATTGGGCCAGGGCGTCTGGGTCGAGGGCGATTTTGAGAACGCGAAAACGCGCGAAATGGACCGAGACATCATGCAGTTGGGAGACGATTTGTTGCGTGAGAGGTTCGAGCACCGTGTTGGACGAGGGGACAAGGATGCCGAAGCTGATGCGTTGGGGGCTCTGTTTGATCATGGCCGCTTCGTAGACCATGATACTAGTGCTGGAATTCCGAGGTGGTGTCAGGTCGGCCTGCGCGAGTAATGTGTCTGAGGTTGAGAGAATCCCGAGCTCAACTGATGGCTGGCGGCTGAGGCCTCTTTTTGTCCCAGGCTCTGTTCAGTGCAAGGATCCTCTGTCTTGGAGTAAATGAAACCTACTTTGTCGAGCCATGCGCTGGGGAAGGGTTCTCGGTCTTGAGCGCCCAGGACGGGTTCTATTCGCAGACAAGGAATGTCCAGCAGGAGAAGGCCGGGTTCCACAATGCCTCAACGAATTATCTGCTGGATCGCATAATCTCCTACCCGCCTGGATGCGAATGGCGATTCGATGAAAACCAATCGGGCTGTGGATCTAGAGCCTTTCTTCCTTTTCCATCTTTTTTTGTCGGTTCGGGCCCGACCCGACAGTAAGAACGATTCGCAAGAACCGCCTACTGCAGCCAGAGACGAAGAAACTAAGTTGGCTGCCGAAGTGTTTTGGCCAAGGCAATGTCCGATTGTATTCTGACAATGCACTATCAAGAATCAGGATCAGAAGCCCATGCCTGTGCTTCCATTGAACCATCCCAAGCCCTCTCCCTCCAGAAACGCTTCTATTTCTTGAAAGTTGACAGGGTCACACTCGAAGTCACTGTCCTGGGTTTGGACAAATTCAGTCATCATCTGCCAGACGTCCAAATTGTCTTTCGTCCAGCCTTCATTCCTAGGTTGTTCCACATCATAAGTAGAGGTCGGATGCGGCATGTCAGTACCCAGAATGGTGTCGCCGGCCGTAGCCCGAGGCTGGAGCGGTGACCGGAGGTCAACAGATACCGGCGGTGGTTGACTGCTCGCATGTGAACGTTTGGGGCTGAGGACATACTCTGCCGTCTTCCCCATGATCAGCTCAAAGGCATCGCGGTATTTCTTCGCCCCCGTGCCCCATTGCTCGGCAATCAAATACAGCACAGTAGAGCAAGCGCCCAAATCAGCTGCCATTTCGGCGTCGTAGAGGCAGGGATCGGACCACACGCAGTAGATCATGGAGAACCCGGCGACAAAGACGGAGTGCAGATCAAGCAGGGTGAAGGGCACAGATCTTAGGCGGTGAAGTCGCCTGTTGAGCTGGCAGACTTCGCCCGATGACCTGGCAAAGGAGGAGAACGGAAATGGTTGATTGGGCAACTGGATTTCGGTGAGAATTGTCTGGAGGAGCATTCGGCGAGCTCGATGATAATTGAGCAGCAACGCCAGACGTTGTGCTTCCGGCAAGGCAGGCCGCGACACGGGCGTCTGAACAGGCGTTCTGAAGGTGGCCAACATCAAGTTTGTCGAGGCATCACTCCCACTGGAGTGACCAAATATGGCGGTTCTCCAGTCCTCAAGTTCCTGGAATCGCTTCGCAATCTTTTGCTCGACCTTTATTGCGCGACCGGCCTTCGCGAGGCGCGAGAGGGTGAGACGGCTTTTCGCGTTGAGTTGATCCAGCAAGACGTTCTGAACATGGAATAGAATGTCAGTACCGGCTACCGGAGAGGGCCCTCCCGGCTGGCTTTTCGGATTCTCTGGGTGGCCATGACTGATTTCTGAAGGCGCGGGCATATCTGGGACATGGTCGTCTTCAATTTCTTGGGGTAATGGAACGTCGATTTCATCATCCGTGATGGCCAACGGCCTCCCCAGGACTAGGACGATTCTCCGTTCCAGGTGGTAGATGCTCCAAAACAGCCTCCTCTTAAACTCTTCCGAGTGGGCTGTGTTCTTATCCGTTCGCAGTTGCCGGTGAAGCCCCAGTTCGACACATTGTCTGATCATCAAACCACACAAATGCCATACACTAGATCCTATTGAAAGAATTAGAAAACGTGTTCTTTAAAGGTCTCCTTGACGCAAGAGTTCGGTATCGCGTCTGGAGGTGGAGGAAATGAGCGAATTCAGCTAAAAGGGCATGAATAGCCCGACGATTAGACAGTTGACGCACCTGATGGTGAACGTAATGCATAGATGGCAACCAGGAGGATGATTTGGATATTCTGAACACTTGGCACGGTAAGTTGATCTTGTATTTTTGCCATGGCTGAATGGTAAAGGCTTTCTGTCTCCGACTCAGCGACGTGTTCTGATCCCACAAGTTTCAAACAGCGAGAACCAATCGCATACAGCAGTTGCAATACCACCTGATCATGGTGTGCTTCATTAGTCGCTGATTCTCCCTCTTCATGCCGACTGTGGTGAGTCTTCCACAGGTGTTTTCGGGAGAGAAATGGGAAATTAGGGTGAATATAGGATAGGTAGGCGGTCATGAAGGATGTTAGCCTCTCAAATGGCGGCGAAGGGGTTGCAGAGGCTGGAGGGCCTCGAGTGTTGCTCGAGAATGGACTCTCGGGCGTCTCCGCAGGTAAATTCAAGCCGGAAGTAGGCCTTGCTTTCTCGTAGACTTCCCTCTCGATCATCAGGGCTAAAGAGACCCCAGACGACACCCCAAAGTATTGAGGTTCGGCTGCTGCATGGAGAGACAACAGCCCAACACTACTGGCCAGGTTTGGAGTCCCCGTGTGGGAAGTTATTCGCTCCTCCGAGCTTGCTGCTGCGTCATTGCCATCGCTGGCGGGGAGGTGCTCTCCAGGCTGGGATGGCCGTGAGGGGTCCAGTTGTGCTTCCAGCCACGCAACCCGGGTCTCCAGTGCCTTGACATAGGATGGCGGGTATTCATTTTCAGGAAAGACGCAGTTGAGCTTCGCCCTGGCGCAATTGGAACAGGCCGGTAATTTGTTGTCGCACTAGAAATTCTTTAATCCGGTTGCCACATTCATCCTCCTGGGAGCATTTCAAGGAGCATCAGTACCTTTTGACGTCTTGTTTTACACCTCAGACATGCGACTACAACTCGAGGGCGCTTGTTCGGTCTCTGGAGGCATGGTTCGGAGCGTGTATCCGGTGGCCTCGAACGATCGACTGGTTCAGTCATGTTGGACACAAGGAATGCGTGAGCTAATTAGTTTGATGCTAGTGCTCTCACGCAACGTGCATGCTGAAAGGTGACATCTGCAGCAGAACAGTCGGTTCGCGGGTCAGCTTGCGCATGTCTGGCCTCGGACTCAACAAACTAGATATCAAGTCAAGTGCACAAGTCTCCCTTCGCCATGAATCTGTACCAAATAGGACTCGGCAGCCTTATCGCCTGCCAAGCCACTTCTTATCTCCAACCTCTTCAAGGGTTGTAATTGGAGGAGAGATGAGAAGTGGTTGTGGCGTCAGCGATTGTACGGAGTAAGCAGTGCGGTCTGCCAGAGTCCACTGGAGCCGCAGCAGGGGTGTTCCATAGCCAGAGCGACATGAGGTGAAGATTGTAAGAGCTACAGTAGCTTCTCACGCTGCTGTAAGCTCCATGGCTGAGGAAAAATCGTATGTACCAGTGAGCACCGAGTAATACCCGTGCACGCCGTGACTTACCGCTGGTGCGTCTCGTGACTACGCGTGATCTTGACGCGTCGGCGGGGCAATCAAATTCATCCTTGCCTGATACTCGTACAATCAGCAAGCGATGTTCTCGTACCCCGTAGACGGCGCGACTGCATGGCTCTCGAGCCCAAGTCTTCGTCGACTCACAATCGTCTAATGGGCAGTCGAATACCTCACCCCTTATCCACGAACTATCATGATAGCGACCAATTTCCTTCTCCTCCTCCAAAGCGGGTGAAGACTGCTGCTTCCAACGGCACCCCTAGCCCCAAGCATAGGTCACCGAGGAAACCTCTTCCCACAAGAAGAGTCAAAGATGAGGTTCCAGACTCTGAAGATGATGGCGATGGCGTGGATACAGGAGAAGACCAAACCTTGGATGCGTCAAGATGTACACAGTTAGAGGCTACTCTCCCACCCGTCCAGACGGACGAAGATGCCATCGAGGCCTATGAAGCCTATAAGGCGGGCGAACGAATCGAGACGGGAGCCGAGCGGGGGGATGAAGGTACAACACTGTCGCGGCTGGAGTCTCGCTCTTGGATTCGAGGGCGCAGTTCGATTTACGTGGATGCGTTCAATCTCGCCCTGGACACGGTTCTGGAGGAGGAAGGGCATCTCTTCAATGAAGCTGAGCTTGACCTCTTCCGACAGTGGCGAGAATTGGATTACGAGGTGCAGTATCTATATGTCAGGCTGTTCTTGAGGAAGACGAGCAAGTGGTTCCGAGTCAAGGATTTGCAATATTATAGCGATGTTGCGGACATGGATGCTGCCGTCGCAGAACTCCAGAAGGAAAGAACTCTGCCTGCCGTGGGAAATGAGCCTGAAATCCACCCAGGAGAGCTCGACCCTCCCGAAGGAACCGTGCTAGGTAAGAATTTCACGTTTGCGGAATGCTCCTCGGAGCACATAACCACCTTGGATGAGGCAAGCAGTCTCCTGCTGTTAGATGAGTTGAAAGCGCTAGCGAGGGACGCCAAGGTCAAAGGGAAAAACAAGCGTGAGCTGTTGCATAACTTTCGACGGACGAGCGGTAAACAGACAGGGCTGGACTTCAAAGGCCTGAGACGCACAGAAACCGAAGATTCCACGGGAACGGTTATGTCTGAGGACAACCAGTCCACGTACGACGACGATGGCGAGGAGAGCAGCGGATCCAGAACCCCGGTCACCAGCTTGAGCAATCGAGACGCCCACTTTACGAAGAAGATTCTCAATCGGACAGGTCGGTGCATCCGGCTTTCCTTGACTCCTCTCAAACTATTTGAACGGGTTCATCTCGTCTTCTACCGCAGCACTGAATGGACAGAGAAGAGTCTGACCACCTTAATCCTCGCAAAGATCTCTCGGCGCAACTTCCCGGAGTACATCGTCAGCCGGTCGACCACAATCTTCGAGTCACGGGCTCTGCTGCTCGAGTTCGAAGCCAGCCTTCGGACACAGTTCAAGGTCGACAATATCCTTGAATTCAACGGCACGCCAGGTCGGAAGTCACTTGAGGACGTGAAGCAGATCGTCGAGGCGGTATACCCGCGCTGGAGAGCTCTGCTGGCAGAAGAACAAAGAAAAGAAGAACGTCTGTATGAGAGCGGTGAAGGCGCGTATCTGCGCCGCTTCAGCCCTGCTTGGGTATACACACGCATCGTGCACAAAGGACTGCATCCGCTCGCGAGATTCAAGGAACATCTCCGCGAACATGAGATCTTGAGTGAACTGCTAGACCAAAGACTCTTCCACGCCGCGAGAAGAGGAGCTTGGTACCAGCGAAAAGCACTTCTCGAAGAACATTACATGCACGCTCTAACCCCTGACGGTGGCCGGTCCGCAGAGGCGAACAAGAAACACTGGAAACGCATCGCACTCCGGACTTGCGAGCAAGGTCTCCAGGACAAAGAGTGCCACGTCATCTACCACTATGATCTTCAGAAACGAATAAAGAAGCTCGAAAAGCAATTGCACATCCCGCTGCGAGAGCAGCACGATTTCGGCCACGTCAAACTCGGCAAACCTTTCGAGCGAAATGTGGTGGGCATCAAACTCGAACCCACACCATCGCGGTCTCACGGCCTCGGTCGCAAGAACAGCATCGGCATATCAAACAACGACAAACCCCCTCCTCTAATCCACCAACCCAGCACATCCGGCCCGATCGGCTCCAAAACAATCTGGCTCGACCACTTGGACACCAACCTCCCCGTGTCCGTCGAATCCATGTGTCTATCCCACTACCGCCATGTTCTAGGCTACAAAGGCTACCACTCCGAAGGCGGCATCCTACGCACCCTGTTTGGTTTACTCTTCTATGACATCTTATTTTTCAATCCCTACATACCCAACGTCTTCCAAACTGCCTATCAGACCTGTCCACTAGATCTGCACACCGATTCATTCTTCTCAGCTCGCATGCCCGAGATCCTGGGTCGAGTCAATCAGATCTGTAACGGCGAGGCATCGGACCTGATCCAGCGGGTATGGGACCAAGAATACGAGAGTCGCAGATGTATCGTCGGCGTGCGATGGGATGAATTCGAACGTGAAGATATCCTAGAGCTGGTGTCGTGTTTTCGCAGTCAGGCCCTGGGGACGATTATGCTGGTGATGGCGCAGGAGTATCAGTCTCGAGGGGGCGGCGTGCCAGATCTGGTGCTCTGGAAAGTTTTTGGACATGACAAAGCCGTTGAAAATGGTGAGACGGGCGGACTCCTGGAAGAGGAGACATCGGCCGGCGCGGAGGGAAGCATCAGACCAAAGAGCCAAGTGGTGTTCGCAGAGGTCAAGTCTGTGAACGATCGGCTGAGCGATACGCAAAGACTGTGGATCAGCGTATTGCTTTCGGCCGGCGTGAAGGTTGAATTGTGTCACGCTGTGGCTGGAAGAGATCAACAGGACTAGAAGCATTGAAAAGCATTAAGCTGCGCCCAGGAGCATGCTCTACTTTACAACGCGATGTTAGCACCATAGCAGGAATTAGAAGCCCCGCTGGGAGAGACAGGTTAAAGGACCCTGAACTCCAGAAAGGACGGTTCGCGGAGCAGATACACTACTTCAGTTGTGAAGACGGTCCCTCTGCACTGAAGCATGCAAAGGTTCCAATTCGTGTTCAACCCATCAATTGGTAAGGGTTCGTAGAACTGCTCGCACCTGCCGGCTGACTGGGGCAAGGGCAATGCCGCCTGTGCTCACCCTCGACTCACCTGTGCGCTACTCAATTGTTCGCCTCATTGACACAATCAGAAAACCACAGTAAGGTGAACAGTTACTCCTGGTCACGTGTGACAGCTTGGCAGAGAAGAATGTTGCCTGGCACGCCTGGCTGATGGGGAAGACGTGGTGGTTGCGGGGGCCGCAGCAGGCTTCACTGGGACTTCCTTTGGTCTTCACAACAACACTCACGAATCAATCTCAAGACGCGAGACACCATTACACAGGCCTTCATCTGCCTGTTGACCCACGCAGATATTGAGAACGATAAGTGCAATTGACTACTGCGAGTTCAATATGAAGAAGCATCTGACCCGTTCCCCGCAAAGAGGCCTCGTAAATATGCGTTTTCCAGTCGGCATACTCACATTTCGGGCGCAGGAAGCGGAAACTTTTCAAAAGACTTTGATCCCAACCTCAGTTCCGACCAAGACCACGTCGCCAGAAATTGGTGTCAGAGGAAACGTGATTGGGCTGTTTAGTCTGACCGGTGAAGCTGTTCATGCAAGCTGCGGCTGATGAGCTGCCAGCGCATGGACCTAATGCGCCCGAGCCACAGTCGGGCGTCTGAAGGTTTGGTGCGTTCCGATGCTTCAGCCTGATCTTGAAAATTCTCTTTCATGTGCCTTTGCAGCAACGATCAGTTCTCGCACACCATTCAGCCGTCTTTCATATTCCGCGTGGACTGCGACAGTAGAAGTTCGATAATGGCGGCTCCCTTTGATCCAATCCAAGCAGCTTTCGATAACGCGGTTCGAGATTTCAAAACGAACCTTGGCAACGACGAATTAATCCAGGAAATCTCCAAGACCAGCACAATTGACCTAATATATGATGCCACAGATGCTCTCCAGAAGGAGCAGCACAGCAAAAAACATATGCGATGTCTTGCCAAGATTGAACCCTTTTTAAGGGGACTTAGGGAGTACACCGCTGTCATTGAGGTCTTCATCCAGTCGAAACAGGACGTATTCTGCCTCATATGGGGCCCCATCAAGTTGCTCTTGCAATGGACCGATAATATCACGAAATCATTTGACTCCATCATCAACATTACAGCGGAACTAGGGTCGCTCCTACCGGAGTTCAAGGCTGTGGGGTCACTTTTCAGGGAGAATCCAATAATCAAAGATGTGCTCGTTTTATTCTTCCGGGACGTCCTCGACTTCTATCTCATCGCGCTGAATTTCTTCAGTCAGTCGCGTAAGTCGTCTTGAAGGGATGTTGACGTCGTGCTCAAGAACGCTGACCTGGGTGAGTAGGCTGGCGGATTGTCTTTGAAGCGGTCTGGCCGAAACAACGAGAAAGGATCAAGATTGTTGCGAAACAAATCCAGCGGCACACATTGCTCTTGAGGAAAGAAACTCTCTTGGAGCATATTCAGGAGGCCCATGCTACCCGACTGAAAATGATGGAGGACTTTGAGAAGAAAGAAAAGTCCTTTCGGAAGATGGAGTACGACGCGATCGCCACCAATGTATCTCCAAGATCGTATGGACATGAGTTGTATCGCCTGCGAGGCGAATTTTGCGACGGGACAGAGAAATGGTTGATGAGCGATGCGACCTTCAGGAAATGGCTTGACGCTAAAGATCTTTCTACCAAGACATTATGGATACAAGGTATTCCTGGAGCGGGTAAGTGAGCTTTCCATGATCTGTTTGACTGCATCTGCTGATTCCCTGAACACAAAAGGCAAGACACTCCTATCAAGCGCAGTGATCGCCGAGACACAGAAAATCGGTAAAGTCATCTACACGTTCCTCAGTTACAAGTTCGCCAGCAGTCTGTCAGCACTCTCGATTCTGCATTCATTGATTTTCCAATTAGCGGCCGATCGCGACGATTTGCAGGAAATTGTATGTCAATCCAGCAGTGAGACGCTCAAAAGCAGCATTGAAGCTGCTACTGAGCTATTGAAAACTCTCGTGCATTGCGCAACACCGGTGTACATTGTGATTGATGGCCTGGACGAAATCGATGAAATGGAGCGTTGCAGATTACTGAAGCATATTCTTAGCCTTGTGAAAACTGACGACGGAGCCAGTAGTGCCAGGGTTTGTATAAGCAGCAGGATCGAGACTGATCTTATGCGAATGTTGAAAGATTGGGCGATCATTCGTGTTGATCATCACAACGCCGGCAGCATTCAGAAGTTCGTCAATCAGTATGCTCGTCAATGGTATTCTGAAGACAACATCTCCCCTGAGATGAAATCTGAGATTGAGGGTCTTCTGGCTCCGCTTGCTTCGCATGCAAAAGGTAAAACTTCCTGTGTATTGACCGAGAATGCTCAGAATCTAACTTGAAAAGGCATGTTCCTGTATGCCAGAGTCGTCTTGAGTAGTATACGATCCATGCAGACCACGGACGAGATTAGAAATTACCTCAGAGTGCCCCCAAAGGACCTGGAAGATGCGTAAGGGAAACTATGACCATACCCTACTCATTCTTGCCTGTGCTGACATTGGCTAAGCTACGCGAGAATTCTACAACGAGTCCACGATACCCGTCCCCTCGAATTGAGACAGAAGGCTCTGCGGATCATAGGGTGGATCGGTTCTACGCCAACTCCACTGGCGACATATGAACTGGAGCAAGCCCTGCTCGTGAGCCAGCAGGATGGAGGGTCTATTACACGGAGTGTTTCCAGGTTTGACGTCTACATCCTCAGACTATGTGGCCCGATTGTTGAAATCATTGAGGAGTATGTACAATTTGTCCACTTCAGTGTCAAAGAGTAAGTCTCGAAGCCACAACCTCTCCAAAGGTCACTCATCTCAACCCATTCAGGTATATATTCAACCCCAAGGTGCCCGATTCCGTTTGTGAGAGAGATGCCACGCTGAGCCTTGCGACATGTCTCGTGACGTATCTCTGTCAGATGCACCACGATCCTGACCTACCTGAAGAAGACATATCTGCAAACGTCATTTCTGGGGCATATAGCCTTCACAATCTCGCAGCAAATATTTGGCTCGAATCGATCGAATCCTATCTCCGATTGAAGGGATCACAAGCCCTTGACAATGATCTCACTGATGCAGTTGACATGCTTGTCAATGAGAGGGTCAATGACATGTTCACCAACAGCGAGGAGCCACCACCACAGCCCCGCCTAGACTGCTTCCAATCGGCCTCGGCAGACATGTACAGGATGCTCTGTGAGATTGCTCGCTTTCGCAAGATGTCACAGAAAGGTGACTTTAACAAGGCAAAGGGTACTGAGGTAAAGTTAATTCTTAGTGAGCGTCTGACTGACTTCAACAGGTTCCGGCTGGTCAAATCTCGACCCTCTCACCACCTCGCGTACTTCCGTGCGAATTTTCAAGCAGTTTGACCAAACCATACTTTATTGTGAAAGGAAGAACCACGAAAACTGCCAGTGTGTGATGTTGCGCCAGCACTACGGCCAACGACCATTCAAATGCGGCTTTGTTGGATGCTCGTTCCAGCGCCATGGGTTCGAGTCACACAAACTGAGAGCATCCCACATGAAGCATCACGACCGGCCATGGAAATGCAGCGTAGATGGCTGTGAATTTGCGGATGGCGGATTTCTTTCACGCAAAATGCGAGACGAGCACCTGGACAAGTATCACGCAGCGGATGCGACAAAAGCATCGCCATACCAAACTCCCATAGACACTGACGACATCCAACCACTTTTATTTGACCTGGTGAGGGCCGACAAGGTAGACGCCATGAGGGAGCTCCTACCCTCATATGACAATTTGCCCTCGGAAATCCGATGGGAGCTGCGGAAATGTGCAGCCTCATCTGGATCTACCACCATGATCGACATGCTTTTTCAAGGTGGAGACCATAGCGACTCTTACTGTACGACAATAGCAATAAAAGGATTGAATCAGGACGGCCTCAAATATTTCCTGGGTCGGTGCGCCAAGTCTGATGTGACATCTTTCTTCATAGATGTACTGGATTGTGGGTCAGAACCAATCTTCGAAATTTGGAAATCATATCTTGACCTTGCGCGCCTGCGCAGAAAAGATCTGAAATATCTTGGTCTGTGCTACTACCGAAATCATTCAGATTTTTTAGCGAAAGTCGAAGGAAACCCGGAGAAGGAGTCCCGGGTCATTTCTACCTGGGAGAGGGTGCGTTTAGAAAAAGGATTCACCGTTGAGATGTTGAATAAAGCCTTGGTATGTGTCGCACGGACAGCTTGTTCTGTTAGACTCGCCAAATACTTGGTCGACCATGGCGCAGACGTGAATTATGGGTCTCGCAATTCCCTCCACCCCATTCGACACGCTTCGAGACACAACTCTGCCACGGCCGCAGAGTTGATGAAGTTCCTTCTCCTACAAGGAGCTGACCCGGACCCTGAGCCACTAGGTGTGTCACGGAAAAGAGTCCGAGATGAGAAGGGACCGAAGTCAATCGCAAAGTGGTTGGGGGTATCTTGGGATGAGCTTGTGGCGCAAACAAGAGAGGAAAGGGAAAGGGCCATTCAAGCCAATTCGGCGACAATGTTACCAGTTCGAGCTGGTGCAGAAACAGCACTTATATGAAAGGCTGTTAACTTGTCTGGTTTGGCTTGCATCTGGCTGTGCGTACCTCAGGCGTGTGGGTTTTCCGCATCATTATTTTTATACAAAGGTATCCGAAACCTTTATATATGCCAAAAATTGCCTGTTTTCAAATGTTGAC
Source organism: Phialophora expanda (assembly GCA_016109585.1). Lineage (NCBI taxonomy): Eukaryota > Fungi > Ascomycota > Eurotiomycetes > Chaetothyriales > Herpotrichiellaceae > Phialophora > Phialophora expanda. The sequence continues at coordinate 1,218,036 of JADWPR010000010.1, forward strand.
GATCGAGACTTGCTGTGTTTTCCTGGTCAGAGGGGGACCAGCTGACAACGACACACGGCGCTGATGGCTCGGAAATTGCCTCCGTGGTTGACACGTCCGGGGTCTAACAGAAGACGCATGCTTCCTCGAGTCTCGTGGGAGACACAGCATCAGTTTCGCGAATCATGTATTGGTTTCTGTCTGGGAGAGGCCAGCTCTCAGCTATCTAGGGCAGGCCACCAGGGCCGTGGCTTCCTGCACCATAGTCGTTCCCTTGGATGCCACAAAGCGCGTACCTCAACTCTAGGAACTTGCTCTGCTTTCTCATCGCATCTCCGCAGCATGGATCAACACAAGTTACGAGTCAGGGCGTGGTGGTCTCTGTCTTTGCCCGAAGAAATAGTTCCAGTTTCTAAGCCCCTCACCGTCAGTTTTATGCCGGAATGCACGAGCAGACTCGGTAATTAGATCAAGGCTTACCTTCCACCTGTTCTCGTCGACGTCAAGTTGAGATAGGTCCAAGGAATCCAGCGACCTAGCGACCAGTCTCAGTTTATCCTGCTGAACCCATTCAATATACTATATTTGCACCCGTCAGCAACCAAATGATCTTCCGCGCTCCGTGGAGCTATGGGTCATTAATTACCGTCTCAATTGAATTGCGCACGATGTACCGCGTGATGACGACTTCACGGTCTTGCCCTATTCGATGCACCCTGTCCACAGCCTGGGCCTCTACCATCGGATTCCACTGCGGTTCAAGCACGTGAACGTGGTTGGCGACTTTGAGGTCGATGCTAACGCGGTGAGGAACATCCCGGATTGTCAGCTACAAACATCTTCAAGGAGAGTTAGATTTTTGCTTTTCCGGGTGGTCTTACCCTTCACCCGCAGCGCTGATACTGGCAAGCATGACGGTGCATCGGGGATCATTTGTAAACTCTGTGATGGCTTTGGTTCTGTTTTCAAGGCTCGTCTGTCCATCCACTCTCTGGAATACAAATCCGGCCGCTTCGATAGCTGTCTGGACCAAGTCCAGCATTTTGGTCCAGTAGCTGAAAATGACGCTGGAGAGCTAAGTCAGCCGAGAGAAAGAAGGGCGGGGCTTCTGGCTGGGACGAGCTACTGTACCTTTTAGCAGGTCTTCGATCGTGCGCTGCACAGGGACTGGCCTGTTCTGCACGGAGGTTCTTCAAGAGAGCCTCAACCTTGGAGGAGGGTGGTATTATAGCAGTAGCCGTACAGTCTGGGATGTCCGGCTTGAGGATAGCGGAACTTGTCTTGCAACATTTCGGACATAGGGATTTCTCTCTGGCGTTGATGTCTTCGTTCTGCGATGCACAGGTGGGACATACGGAGTGCTGACACAGATACCGAGTATCGCTTGAGCTGGCGATATTGATATCCTCGATATCGATATTGTTGCCGCACATGAAACATTTGGTCTGACAAGCTTGGATCATGTTCCAGTCCACTGAGGTATTGTCTCGGCCTTTCCATGCCTCCAGGGCAGGCGGTGGTAGGAGTTGTTCTCCGTGATTGCAAATGAGACGCAAGAAGTTGATCAACGCCAGGATATTGTCTCCTTTCTGTTGACGAGATTTCGAAACCCCCGGCATGGCTGATGTGGGAACTCTGGCAGCAAGATTCGAGCATCTTACCTTGAAGAAGTCGTAGAGTTCTTGATCTCTTTCCGAAAGTTCGACCTCTTCGACCTTCTCACCCCGTGCGGGCAGCTCACAAGACCCTCCAATCGATTTCTTTGCACGTCGAAGACAAGTCGCTCCCACAAGGGTCCGAAGCCTCGCTAGGCTGTCTAGGTTAGGGTTCTCCAGGGGACGAGCGATCCAGAAGTCAAATCTGGACTTGTCGATGAAAGGCGGGACGGCCAAAAAACTCAATAGAGCTCCATAATCGTCGAGAGAGTTGTGGATTGGTGTTCCGGTCAGGCACCACCGGTTCTGCGATTTGATCCCGTTGGCTGCTTTGAAGATCTGAGAAGACCTATTTCGAATGCGATGTGCTGTCATGGTAAAGGGTCAGGGAATTGCCAAGGGTGTCAATTGCTGGAGCGAGGACAGACCTTCATCTAAGACCAGTCTATACCATTTCTTTTGGAAGAGTGGTCCCTTGGATCGCCATTCAGATCTCATGGTCTCATAGGTCGTTATGATAACGTCGTTGTATTCCTGTGCGGCCGAAGAGCGCTTTTTGGCGGATCCGTGGTATACAGCCACGCGCAATCTCTCTGGATGTATATGACTGCCGGATGGTCAGGACGCTCTAGACGCTCTATACAGCATTTGAATAAGCAATAGCAACGTGACATACGTCTGTACTTGGTGTTCCCAACCAGGTATTGCTGGTACAGTCCGTTAGCAAGGACGGTGAACGGTTGATAAATATCTTACGTACTCGACATAGGCGCGATGAGCAGTGTCGATCTTGACATGCCTTTGTCAGGTTGAGGCATTTTGTTGAGATCTGATAGATCAAGAGAGGTGCAGACGAGGGCCAGCAAACTCAATGTCTTCCCAAGGCCCATTTCCTAACGGGGATATCAGCCTCGCCAACTGCGTGATACGTGAATCCAATGAGAGAACATTGGTTGGACTCACATCAGCGAGGATCCCCCCCCGCATCGGCTTCGGAGAGGTTTCTGGAGCTCCAGTGATCTGATGGCGGTATCTAAATTACGGCTTGTTAGGCTTCGGTCCTCAATATACCCTAGGCATTCAACGACTGACTTTGCTTTCCCACGAGGGTTCGCATCCAATCGATATAAAGAGGGAAACGAGGAGTTCTCGACAGTGCAGCTTTCTTTCGTGATCATCCAGGATAAAGCAGTGAGTTGATGGCTACCGTCTCGTGAGTAATGGGTTCAGGATTTGATGGATAGATGTCTTACTCCTTCAGAGTCGTTCGCAGACGAGGGCTAGGAGTGATCTCAGAGGGGGTCACAATATCGCTAGCAGTGTCGAAAATCCGCATGAACCTGTTTCTGTCCACCTCTTCCAGGGTGCCAGTGCCTCGCGCCGAGGAAACGTCGGAAGATATCGAGAGGTCCTCCAAGAACGGCATTTGTGATCCCGGACGCAGTAGATAATGGGGATTCCAATATTCCATGTTTCGACCGCATTCTTGGATTGATGGGTGCTGCAAAAAGACTTCGTCATCGGCAAGCAAGTCTCCTACCGCGGTTTTCTCACTCTTCAGCCCATGAATAACTATCCGCACATGGCATTCACAACTGTGGCCTGGGTCCTTCTCCTTCTTCGCAGATTTCGAGCTTGGCTTGCTCTTGGTGGCAATGAGATGTGCTGTCAACTTGACATTGAAGTCTTTCTGGAGCTTGACCAAAGCCGGAAGTGTGACAAGACCAGCATATTTGCCCGTATCCTGGAAGTGGAGTCTCATGCAGTCTCCGAGAGGCTTCATGGCGACCGGAGACGCCACGACATCTTCTACGCCGGTGAAAGAAGATAGAGCGGTTGCTTCAATCTGCATGATCAGAATGTCTCGTGGCAAAGATACTCGGGTTCGGGTACTCACTGCGCCGAAACAGACATCATAATCAACTTCGCCTCCATCGTCGACAAGACCTGGGTCATGAATTCAACGTCAGCCGGCTCTTCACCTCGTCGATTCAGGGGGTATTTTCTCACCAAAGACATCGGGGCTAGTTTTGCTAGATGTGTCAGAGGGCAGTGAATCACGAATGCTTTCATCACTTTCGGATCTTGTGTACTTGGCCTCAGATACATCGTCTCGATCATTCGGTGAATCAAATTCCAGAAATATATCCGATGCTAGGTTGACAGGTTCTAGGGTATTTCCCTCGCAAGGAAGCTGATAGCCTGGGGTTTCGTCGACCTGCCCAGTTCCGACCACTTGCACACTGAGCGCGTCAGCTGGACTGGTTGGCCATTGAAAAGTATATCCGGAGGATGCCTCGTCCAAATTTGTTTGATCGAAAGACTGGCCAGAGTAAGCTACAACACAACCTTGATCCGCGCAATGAGAAGCAGACAAAGCGCCAGTGCAGTCAGGCTGTGATATTACCTCGGTGAAGTGGTGAGCCTGGAAAGAGCCATCCACGCTCGCAAGAGTTGATCGCGCTTGCGAAAAGCACGTCCAATCGTCATGAAGGGTCCCAGAGTCATGGTGTAGGCCGACAGTCTGGGTGCGATGCCTTTTGAGGCCCTGGGCAGCTTCGTGTCCATCCTCAGGCTCCAGACGTTTATTATGATTGCCGACGGAAAATAACGGGGAGTTCAAACCAGATTGACTTTCGGCCATTCCCGTCATCGCCAGGTACAGTAATAAATAAACGAATATTGCACACTGGGCACGATTCACGATGAGTTCGCAAGGGGAAATGCAGCAGTATTGGATCACACTCACACTCACACTCAGTTAATGATAATATTCCACGCTGTACCTCGTATCTGCGTACCGCGTAGTTTCTCCGCTTGTATTGGCGGTTGGTGGACTGGAAGTTCGCCTTGCAGCATGCCCGGGGTGCGCCTCAGCAAGCATAGCCCCGTCTCAGCCGACCGCGAATAACGCCTCACTTTGGGCACAGTCACTTGCAGAAAAGCAAGAGGGCAGGGCAACCCGGCCCGATTGCGCACACACACGAACTTCGAATTTCGGCTGGATGGGCTTTTATAAATTCGAATATAATAACAAGACTAGTATAGTTCGATGTGGAGTTTGAGTCTACAGCTATCGCACCAAGGCATTATCTATATAGAGTTGTTGCTGTTGTGACGTTCATGGAAAACCATCTGGCCTGAGTTCGCTGTTCGTGTGTGCGCCGCACTCGGCACATACACCGCTACTTCGCACCGACTGTTACCAAGCCAACATTGTCCGGTAGTCTGAGCCGTGGTGAATTAAAGAGCAATGAACCATCCTTCTATTACAGTACTCAGTAAGAACGAACAACTAGGGACGACCTACGAAAAGGTATCCGACGGGTTTTCGAAGAGATTGGGGGGAATGAGATTTCCTTACCCGTCCACTATTATTGAACAAAAGACGAGAGATGGAGACAATACCTCAGGAGTACCTGTACCTCCGTCCGTCTAGAGGGCTGCTTGTGCCATTACCCTTCCATATATGATATCGTGTCCCGCGTGCGATGACATACAGTAGTTGCTACTGCCACGCTTTCGTGATGATGGTGTACGGCCATGAGGAACAGACATTGAAAGAGATCCTGTCCAAATGAGCTTCGAGGTTTTGCTGCCGACTCTGCCTCCTCTTTAAGTCCAAGCCGCCATTGTTGCATTTCACAAGAGATGCAAACCAGTTTGGATGTTGTCTTCCTGGCGTCAGAACACCCCCAGCCTTTGTCGTTTGCAAGTTTATGTGCATTAATGTGAAGCTCTATGTCGTCTAGCTCTAGCTCTAGCTCTAGCTCTATGCCGAGCGCCAATGCTATGCTGGTCCAGTTATGATGCCAGGAGACCGCCCAAGCTAACATCATGTACCAGCCCATATGCAAACAACGCCGTCGTTGGTGTACAAACCCTGGTGCTATTCCGCGCCGTGCACCCACCAGGCTGCTGCTCGACAGCATCTTCATTCAATGGTTTCGAACATCTCAATCCGAAGTCTTGACACCGAACCAACCTACCCCCTTCTCAACCGCCTCCTTCTTAGCTGCAAGAGCTGCGCCGACCGTGCCGTCCCGATTCCTCCTCACACGTCCGAAGTTAACGTCCAAGTCCAGGAGAATTTTGAGCGCGTTGCGACTCCGCAGGTACGGCAACGGAGCTTTCGCCTCCTTCAACCCAATGCCCGGTTCCATCTTGCCGGCGACGCCACCGCTGACGTCTTGCTCACTACCTGGGAAGGGGAGGACTGTGGACAAGACTTCATACGCAGCGAGGGTGAATCCGAATTGTGGCGACGACCGCAGGATGCGAGCGGGCCCGCCCTTGAAGAAAGCCTTGAAACCCTCGTCTTTCATGATCTTGCGAGCGCAATCCGTTAGTCCCGAGTACGTGGCCTCTCCTTTGCGGGCTTCGACTTGCAAGCGCGTCTTGATCACGTCGCACGGTGTGGTGAGGTACGCGGCCGGCATGCCGGCGATCGCACCGGCGGTCAAAAGCTGCAGCACGCCGAGTTTCTTGGTGGGCGATTCGCCGAACATGTCACGCTTCAGATGGTTGTACGTCGGGAAGTAAATGGCCGAAAAGGGAACATCGCGCAATAGGCAGGCTGAGGCACCCTTGTAGAGACCCATCAGGCCGAGATTGCGCACGATCCACATGGCTGACCGTTTAGGAGCGGCGTCGGATTTCTTGGCCAGTTCACCTTGGACTTGCAGACGAATTTTGACAATTTCAAGAGGGTTGGTGAAGACCTATGCGGGCTGTGAGCGGCCATGCTGCGCCAAACCACAAAATCGAGCAAAGGATGGACGAAGAACTTACCACTTGACAAGCACCAGCCGAACCACCCGCAAGAATCTCCGACCACAGAGGAATCGCACCAGTCTTCTTGTCCGTGAATTTCCCTCTCACGAGATCGTTCACAGTGAGTTTGATGGCCTTCTCTGGAGCCACACCGACCAACTGAGGCAGCACGCCCGAGTACAAGCCCCTGAACCCTTCATTTCGGATCACCTTTCTGGCGCAGTCGATTGAGTTCTCGTACAACCGCTCACCAGGTCTCGTGCTTCGCTGGTTCTGCATACGCGTCTTGACGAGATCGATCGGGTAGACCATGAAGGCACCGAACGCACCCGCAATAGAGCCCAGACCGAAATGATGCGCCGATTCGAGCAAGCTGTGCATGAATTGCCTAGATTTCGAGACAGCGCGGTCGGCGGCATCGGCCATGGCGGTTAGTCTTGCCCCGACGGTCTGGTACGAGGCGTCGAGGACCTTGGCGAAGTCGTCGAGACTGAGTCTTCCTTCCGGCGCATCTAGACTGGCGAAGTGGAATAGAATATCTGCTTCCATGGGCGTGTAGAGCGAGAAGCGGGTCAATCGCGCGGCCTCGTTGAGGAATTCGGTGCGGTCGATCCTTCCGTCGCTGGACTTTGCAGTTGCGTTGCGGATGATAAGGTCAACAAGATCCATTTCACGGATGACATTCTGGAACGCGCGGACGTTGGCGTAGGAGATCTTGGTCCCGGCAGAAATATTGCACAACGTGCCCAGGTTCTCAAGGATGTGGTCTGACAGTTTGTGGCCGGCAGTAGACCTGATGATCCGCTGAAAATCCTCTGGGTCAATATAGCCATCTTTGTCCGTGTCGTAGAGGTGGAAAGCCTGTCGGATCCGCTCGCCCTGCAGACCACGCATCATCTGGGCAAACTGGGGGTACGTCATTTCGTGTCTCTTGTTCTTGCCCCCAATGTACAGTGAAGCCCACTCGGAGTTGAAGTCAAAGGGGATGCTATTCTCTCCCTTGTATTGCTCGTAGATTTTTTGGAAATCGTCTGATTTGACCAACCCAGTTCCATCTTTGTCAAATAATCGAAACGCAATCTCGTACTCTGCATCTGCTTTCGCAAGGAGGTTGTCGAAGGCTGCCCACTCAGACATTGTGATTTTGCCTCGCTTCTTGCGGTCAGCGACCCCGAAGAGGATGCCATATTGCTCGCGTTTGATTTTGTGCTGCATGTGACGGTCGCGTCAGTAATTGAATCGACAGGTCGGCAAGGCAAGGTGACCCAGTGACCTGTGACAGACAAGGACAGCGACTCACGTAATCCTCTTCAGGCGGAGCAATGGCATTGATGAAATCCTCCTCATTCATGTAGAGTTCACCATCTTCGTCTTTCTTTGCAAGCCTCAGGAAAGTGTTGCGCGACTCTGAGGATAAGTCTGCCGGAGCTTCTTTGCCCAACAGAGACTCCTTCACAGCACCGGTGACAGTCGCCATACTGGCGGAGAAGGGAGATCGTCGCCGTAGTGACCAGGTTATTAGGGCAGGTTACTCAGATCGGTCGAAAGTCAACGAGTCGCAGGCCGAACGCGCAGGTGAGATCGAACAGAAGAGACGCGCCAGTGATGCGACAGGAGACGAACAGCCCCGTTGCAAATTCACCGCAGGCAAGATCGAGCAGACACAAGACGCGCAAGTGAAGTGACAGTGAGATGAACAGCCCCCGTTGCTAATTCACCGCCAAGCAGCAAAACAGGACACAGGTATAAGGCGTGAAGTCTACCGCACCCAAAACTCTGATACGGATTCTCAACGGACGAAGGAAAGTTTCACCCTTTGTCTGACCCTTTCTTTCTTTCCCCAAAGTGCAGTTTTGGAGTTCCAGAAGATTAAACCACGAAAAATTGGAGCTCCCCGTCGCTGCTTCCCCCTGCGAGTCGCTGGGCTTTTGGCCGCGCCCTAACTGCTATAGGCATCCCGGTCCAGGGGCAATCGGCAGCCATACTGTGCTTGGTTTAGACCTCGGTGTTATGTTCCGCGAGCCGGTTCGGTGGGATCTTCCCGGAGATTTTATACAGCAGTTGGAGAACATAAGGAGATGTTCAGAATGCATTTGCTATATTGCCACGCCAGGTCTCGAAATTCTGCATGCCGCCCTTTTTCCTGTGTCCTCTTATCCAGACTCTAACCCACTAAGGTACATGTAATGATATACTGGTACATCGCATTCGCGCCGTATATCGGGTACGCCGAATCAAGCAGACCCAGGTCGTAACGTCGTCAGAAGTATTTGCGGCCAGAAAGCCGGCGTAGTCCTGTGCTGTCCTTTTCATGTTCACGTTGTGTAGTGATAACCTCCTGCCTCCGAAAGGAGGTGGCCCACGGAAGGAAGGCTCTCCGCGGAGGAAGACAAGCCTTGACCCATCTCGCTGGGTCGACGGCTATGCAAAGGGTTCCCCAGGCTGATGCCACTGTCATCGGCATGGTCGTATGGTTCGTCAAGCGATGAGCCACGTTCATACTCGCTCATGCCCGCTTGGCCAGAACTCGCTCGTGATCTGTTTCGCGTATGACCGGATCGTGAAGGGTTTCTCAAATTCCGAAGTCCTTGTTGGAACATCTAGACAGGTGACAATCAGCTTCTGCTTGAGCGAGGCAACAAACAATGGACACCTACCACTTTCTCGACGTCTGACAACGATTCTCCAAGCTCGTTACATAGTGGCGCCCATATCGAGCTTCGGTGCTTGTGGTACGCGTCCGTTACCCTTTGAATCCTGGCTTCGTCCCAATTTGTGTTGCGCACCTTGGCCAGCACCCTCTCATGCCTCTTCCGACATGCATTAGCCGACTTCCCGGGAAAGTGCTGCCGGTGTATCTCTTCCCATGACATCCCTTTCAGCTTGGCCTCCATGAGAATACTGTCTTCGTCGTTGTTCCAAGGTCCGCTTTGCCCTGGCCTTGGAAGCGGCTCCTTTGGCATCTGCGGCACGGCAGACATGCTGTTGGGAACAGGCAGATATGCAGGCATCATGTGTTGCTGGTGATACTGTAGGCCATGATCGGAGTAACCCATGCTGTGCATCTGTGGGGCGTTCCAGGGAGCCATGGCCTGTGGCATGCTGGCCACCATGGTCGTCGATGTTCGGAGATTGTAAGGTGCTGGTCGCTGATATGGACGTTGGATGGTGGGCTGCTTTGGCATTACTTGCTCATGTGCAGGCCTTGGAGTCGAGGCCTTGGTCGATGGAATGGCTGCGTACAACAAAGGGAAAGAGATCTGGATTATGAATTAAGACGGCGGTCGAGCAGCGAGCGTACAGAAGAAAGGGACGGCAACGATTGAGTCGAACCCTCGAAGGTTGTCAGGGACTGGATGGCATGAGGTAATGAATGCCTGGATGATTTGAGCCTGACCCACGTTTTAAGGACAATTGCGACCAGCGCAAACAAACTGGCAAAAGAACTTCAAACACACGGGCGTCAATTTCAGATTTGCAAGAGACGCGACGCCTGGCATATCTGGCCGCGACGTACCCAAGTCTCATATGTAAAACTGCTCGAGATCCATCCTTCAGGCGTCTAGCCTACAACGGCGCCTCGGGGGAATGCACCAGGTGTTCGTCGATCAAGCATCGAATGTGCCCACCATTGGAGGATCCAGGGTAGAATAGCAGATGAAACTCGAGCCTTCCCGTGGGTCCGCAACGAGGTGGATCGTACCAACGTAGCTGCCGCAGTTATATTGGGAAGCGGTCTCTCCACGAGGCTCAAACGAGCCATTGGTAACACGGCATCAAGCGGTTGCCGATCAGGTCATTTCAGTAACCGCCGGCAGATATAACCTGCGTAGTTATGAATGGCACCCGAAGGCGGCTTCGGGGAATTTTTGGACACGCGACCCAGGCTTACCGGGAGTGGAAACCCTGCGTGCCCCAGAAGCCTAAAGCCGTCTTGCTTCTGTGGGTGGAGATTGGTCAGATTGCCTAGAACGCCGGCTGATCGTATCTGAGGGGAGGGGCGTAGCCGCTCAAGGTCGAGTTCACGAGGCTTTCAGAGGGCCGACACGATTTCGCCTCCCAGTCGTGGTTCCCTCCACGGGGGAAGTCGCTGGCAGAGTGGAACACGCAGTCACAGTCCAGCGCGCTCTATTCCTCTGGGCGATGCTCTGAATGCGTTTACCAACAGCTGTGCTCTTCTTCTCTGCTTGAATGAGGTTGGTGGAGACGAAACTGAAGTCGCGTAAGTAGGCGCTTAACATTTCGCTGGGTCCTAAATTTAGCCACGACTTTGGTGGAGCGATGTTATGCATGGCATCCACTCTTCTGTGCCCAATTGGACCATTTCAAGCTTCAATCTGGCTGGCAGAGGCACAGTATTGGTTGGTCTCTCGAGAACAACCTGGAGAAAGAAGCTCAGACGATGAAGTGAGAGCCGGAGGTGCAGGATGTGGAACAACCCGCTAGGACGCAGCCCGGGAGTTGGCTCTTTCCACATCCGCGGCGGACGAGCCTCTACTTCGTACACATGCTCCGAGCCTGGCAGCAGCTATCCAACATAAGGTACAAATTCCGCTCCTTGGAAGAGTGGACTGGTTGGAGAAGTCACGGGATGGAGCGCAAGACTTTGATTGAGCAAGGTCATATATTGCTATTTGCTGAGAGTACCAGGTAAGAGACGGTGTCTCCCTGCTTCAACTCTTGAGGGCTTCTTCGACCAAGCCTCGAATCCCCGCGGGGATTGATCTGATGCCTCAAAATCAGATATTACATCATTCCCCCAAAAAGGGCATTAGTCGGCGTTCCCGTCCGCTCACAGTGGTTCAAGTCGTGACACATCATATCGCTAGTAATCAAACAAAAAAGCTTTCCAGACAAAGCAAGTCCATCATTTCCGTGCCCATCTTCGCTCGTCTCGGGACATCTTGACGTGGCTGCCGTAGTAATCCTCTTCCTCAATGGGAGTGACGCTGTACACAACAGGTGACTCTGAGAAGGACAATTGTCGACGCTGTGTGCTTGGCTTGCTGGGCGACGACTTCTTCAAGATGCTTCTCGAGGAGCTGGAGTTGACATATGCGTATGTCGGCTGTTGCATTGTCGAGTAGCCACGCTGGTTGAGTCTGGTGTTTCGTGCCGTTGGGCTGAGGGGAGATGGTGGGATGGGTGACCTCAGTGGCGTCATGGGAGACTTGAGCGACAGTGTGGGTCTGGTGGTCTGGGCAGTGGAGATGTTCAAGGCCAACTTGGGCTTTGCGGCTCGTGAGGCAAGCATATTGACAGTGGGTTGGTTGATTACTGGGTGGTTTGTGTTGGTATGATGATGTTGTTGTGTAGTGCCTTGTGTAGACTGTTGTGTTTGAGTGTGCTGAGAAGCAAGAACTCCAAGAATCGACTAATGGAAGCAGGGGATGATATATCAATGATATGAAGGCGAAAGTGGGGAGGCAGGCGTAGGCAAGAACAGCAGCAGAGGGGTCAGTGGATGCAAATATAGAAATGGTCCAGCCAAATCTATAACGCAAGGAACAGTAGAGAGCTATGAATAGGAAATGGCCCAACAATCAATGTGTGGATGGAGAGGAGAAAGAAGCAGGTCGAGAAAACGGCCGGGTGAGGAGTTAGATATACATCTTGAAACACTCACAAACTCGAGCGTCTGGTCGATGCTGGGCGGCTCGATCCTCATTCGCCCAGCCTCGACCAGTGGCCCCAGCATGCGGCATGTGCAAGCCAATCACGACTCCCGTTGACGCGCTCACCTTGTGATACTCTGGCATTTCTCACCACCCCGTCCAATAGACAATGCAGCTTCCTCAGGCACACGCCACTTAGTGACTGCATGTCTGGTGTGATCCAGTGCGACTCAATATCACGAATCCTCAACCTGAATCCGGACCTTGATAGGAGGGATCTGCACCCGTTTCCTCTCGGGCTGCATCTCTGCCGAATGCTTCTGCAGAAAACTATTGAAATTGAACCCTATCTATTTGCCTATTTGGCGTTCCTGCAGGTGTGTCAATGCGTGACAAAAGAATGTCAACGCAATAGTAACGCATAATCGACTTTTCATTCCATATTCGTTGTGCCGGGGGAGTGAACACAAGCAGCGTGAACCAATAACGGGCCGACAATCTGCTATCATGGAATCAATTTGCAAAGGCAGTTGGTCTTGAACCTTTCCACGAAAGTCCCAGACGGTGAGGATAGTCCAAGTTGGATAGCACAAATCTGGAGGTGGGCGGAATGACAATAGCTGAGCATAGACATTGGGCACACAGGAGACGTTGACCATCCATGGGAGCATGGAGGAATTGCCGGGAGAACCCCGTGATCATGCTAGCAGGATCACGAGCAGGAGAGACCAGACAACCGATTCTGTGGGAGGGCCCGACAGTAACGACTCTCCACTTAGCAGGCAGCATGCGTGATCTGAATTTGTACACTCATGCCTTCACCTGCAGGCCGAGAGTCTCTCTGTGCCAGTGCGTTTCAAACGCAGGGTACTCGGCAGATCCCATGTCGCGGTCATACTCTAGCTCTCGAAATTCATCGATCGAGAGGCGAGGAGCAGCAACGCGGGATTGCAGGTATGTGTGCAGTCTTGCCAAGAGGGAAGAAAGCGAAGATAAAGGCGCTGCATGAAAATCAACACACCCGTGGGAAGCGAGCTGTGTACGCGTGGGTGGTGGAGTGAACCGTTCAGTAAAGATGGCGATGTGAATGAGAAGTGAAAGGTGACCTTTGAAGTCAGTATAATGTTCCCATCTTGGACGTACCTGATTACTGCTCGAGGTCTGCAGACGCCTGCAAGCATGACGATCGCCAGTGTACCAGCTGAAGATGTGCCCTTTTGGCAGTTGGAGGCATATGCCGTTGAGCGCCAAGCCAACACATCGTCAGCCTCGGGACCATCCTGATGGATGGATGACGTGCAATCGACAGGGTGGTTTAGAATTGCCGACGAAACTACTGGCGTATAAAGTATGGCGTGTACGGTGTAAGGCGAGTCATGTCTTGGTTTATCTCGATTGCAATGCGTGTCAAGGCGAGCATGTGAGTTGGATCTTGACGCCGATTATTGTTGTGGCGAAGAAGGCGAACTATCGAGGTTGCAGGAAGGTGCGCTGAAGGAAAATGTGCTGACTGATTGAATGCCGCAACAGGATTATGATGATAAGCAGTCGAGTGATAGAAAGCAAGCCGCAGCCGAAATCGTTGTGATACATGTCGACACCCAAGTCGTCAATAGCGTCAATAGAGCAGAGCAACTGAGGCTTGCTTGTGGTGCCGTTGCTCAAACAATGACCGTGATACCGCTGCGCCGAATGAAGTCGACCTTTAACCTGATCCGAAACAACAGGGTAACGCTTTTGTGACCGAAGCTAGGGGGGGTGCATAGTGCAAATACATGGTGGGAATCGAAAATGATTGCCTCGGGTCCCGGGTTCCACAGTTTGGGGAAGATGAAGACAGTGCCGCTGCTGAGCCTCATTTGCGTCCGTTCGCTTACCTGCCGGCGTAACGATCATCACGAGCGTAGTCTCGGCCACCAGCGTAGTCACGAGGGGCCTCCTCCCGAGCAGCTGGGGGGTAGGCACCACGTTCGCCAGCACCTGCGCGGTCGTAGTATTCACGCCGGTCACCTCGGTCACCTCGGTCTCCGCCACGGAAGCTGCCGCCGCCGCCGCCGGCATAGCCTTCGTCACGTCTGCTGCTGCTCTCATATCGATCAATGCCGCGACTGCCGTAACTATCGTCTCGCCTGCCTCCATAGCCACGCCGGTCATCGTCATATCGAGAGCCGCCGCGGTACTCGCCACCGCGATATTCGCCACGATAATCATCACGGCGCGGAGGGTAGCCTCCACGACGGTCTTCGTAACGATCACGGTAACCACCTCGTGACGATGGGCCACGGAAGTCGCCTGTTCAGAGTCAGCAGCAATTTATTATGGCGTGATGCCAGACTTACCACGCTTGGGAGGACCGAAGTATTTTCCTGGCGTGGGAGTGCGAGGACGAGCACGACGAGCCTTCTCGATGCTCAGAGTGCGACCCTCGATAACCTCGCCTTGCAAGCCCTCCTTGGCAGCCTCCGCTTGATCGTTGGACACCATCTTGACAAAGCCGAATCCGCGCGACTCCTTGGTATGGGGGTCAAGCATGATAGAGCAGTTTTCGACATCACCGTACTTCTCGAAGAGGCGGGAGACGTCGGCTTCGGTGAGGCGAGGGTGAATGCCGGTGACGAAGAGATTTGAGCCGGTGTTGATGGACTCATCATCAGCATCCTTCATGCGCGTGTCAGATGGAGGCGGCGGTCTATTGCGGGCAGTCAGTAAAAGAACCGAGATGGAAAGGGTTTGATGGCACTCACGGTCGGTCACGGCCATTGGGAGATCGGCTACGGTTGCGGTCATCCCGATCTCCTCGAGGTGAGGCAGATCGGTCGCGGCGTTCACAGCCACGATCATCTAAAGAAGCTGAGTCAGACAAGGATCATTGCACAAGATTGTCGAACAAGTAGCATACCTTCATAGCGAGCAGCAGAGTCATCGAAGTCGGCCATGATGCGAGGCTGAGGCTGAGGTTGATGTTGCTCAAGGGGCGATGAGGTCAAATCGAGTCTTTGGAATGTGATTCACTGGGCGTGGACGGCAAAAAAACACAGAAGAGGATTAAGATCTGCTTCTGGAAGAAGTGGTCAAAGCGCTGATTTCTTTGAGATGGAAATGTTGATGGCTGCTTGCGACAGTCAGTTGTTTATGAGGCTGCGATGAGATGACCACGCAGGCGAAATTTCCAAAGTCGACACGCGCCAAGTCGGCTAATGACGCTAACAAAACCCGGATGCGGCGAAGCATTCTTCCGGCAACGGCAAGGCTGGATTCCACGAGGTGACTGGAGCCTTGTCGCAACAGTATCCAGAGTCCAGACTCCTGCAGGCACATCTTTTCCACCGTGATTACCATGGGTGCTGGGTGATTTTGCAAATCGACCTTTGTTGTCACATCCTATACAAGAATTCCAGTGGGAAACACAGCCGCCATGGCATCGCTCGGCCAACAGATCTCCTGAAAGCAGGGAAACGACATGTTGCTACGAGGTACTGATCTCTTGATGCCCTTGGTAAGCACCACACAATGGTCACTCCTCCAATCACCTTGATGTTCGTTTTGACGGGCTACCACGCTAAATCTGTTCCTATCCAAGTGTCGACTTCAGAAGAGACAAAATCTTGCGGCCGTTGCGCACATGTCGCTCATGAATGCAAACCCTGATGTGTCACTGCCTTACAGATGGAGAGCATTTCTACATCTCTCCGGACAAAAGACATTAGCAAAGTCAAGCTGGGTCGCCCTTGCACGCACCTTCCACACGACGGGTGTGTTACCGGTCTCCCTAAGTCCCGACTTCATTACTACACCCGAGACCGAACAGCTTTTGAACTTTACGAATGAGCATCTTGAATTGTACTCTAAAAATACTTACTCACAAGCGCTACTCAAGAAGGGTCAGCCCATGACCAGGCCAATTCATACAACCAATAATAGTCTTCCCTCACGCTCATCTCCTGTTGCGGAAAGACCGTGCACCCCAATCCGAGGCCTTATTTCGCTTGCCCCTCAGGATTTTCTTCTTGACCATCACGTCTACGGTCGTTCCTTCCGCCTCGTCGTCCAGGGAAATGCCATTGGCATCTTCGACCATTTCGTCACCAGGACCTAGCCCCTGAAGCTCGTCTTCATCCATCTCACTAAGTTCTTCACTCATGTCGCGTAGAACTTCTGGGCCTGTCCATCGTTCTTCAAAAATGGTGGTTCCTTCAGGGTCGAATTGCGCAACATACCAGGGGATGCCACCCTCGACCGGGAAGGTCTGTGAATGCTCTTGCAGACTCATTGGAGGTGTTGGGGGCTCCACTTGCTGTGGTTGTTCTGATGGAATGTCCCCATTTGCGTGCAGCTCGTGCCTGAACCCGTTCATAGAAGCCGGCGGAGTGTTTGCTGACACGAGTTGACTCTCCATGGACAAATCTTCGTGCTTGACCAGGACGACTTGCCCTACTGGCGCTTGAGACTCCTTGGCCGCCTCTTGGATCTGAGGCTGCTCATCGCCTGTGATCGGAGCATCCATCATCTCCACCTCGCCGCCGGCAGGGCTGGCGATACAGGCTTCAGGTTTCAGTTCCACTGAATCGAGGACCGGCATCTCAATCGAATGGGCCATCGAGCCTCGGCGGGAAAGGAGCGCTTCGTCCATTTCTCTAATCTGTTCAGCGTAGGGGCGACCATTCAATTCTGCTTCTTTCCGAGTTGCATCATCGAGGAGTGGTTCGATTCCCTTGACTATGCGGCGTGCAAGCGTTCGTCGATCCCGCTCCTCGGCAGACATGTCCTCAGCTCTGCCGCTCACCAGGGCAATTAGTTCCGATATGCTTCCTGCACTATTGCCGAATTCCGAATTGATCGCTAGTACCACATCGTTGGAGAAGCTTGCTACCGTGGTGTGTTCCTTTCTGAGCACTTTGCTGCGTAACTCTAGTAGGGAGTTCCGGAAAAGTCCCCTATCCAATCTATGGACCGTCAGCTTAGCAACTCATGATTTGATTTGTGACAACTTACTTGAGTGCCTTCTCGACGATGGGCTCCAGGAGATGTGGGATGGGAAAGTAAACGGTGTCGACAACATCTTTGAGCAGTCTGGCTTCCTCCAGCTTCATAGCTTCACGTTGTTTGATCAGGTCACATATCTGAACGATACGTTCCATGTCTTTGGCTAATTTTTCGGCAAAATCAATGCGACGATCTAACCTGGCACGGCCGGTTGCACCCTGAGCCTTGTAATCGCGACGCGTGACTTCGAAGGAGCTGAAGGTGTCCATCTGTAACTGTAACCGCTTCAAGAGGGCGGCGCCTCTTCGTGCCTCGCGTTTTAGGGTCCAGTATTTGCAAATCTCGGAAACAAATTCCTTCTTTTTCTGCACTGTAAATCTGACCAGAGACTCTTCGATCGACTTTAGTATGACCTCTGGGATCACGGGTGCACCAGAAGGAAGTCGCCAAACCGTTTTCTGCTTCTGGCCTTTCTTGTTCGTAAGGGTGACTTTGAGATGGCCTCTCTCCGCTGCAGCGGTATCATGTGTATCGTGGATTGCAAGGGCAGATGCACGGCTGTCTGCCCATATCTGTCCCTTGAAGTGTTCCCTGAAATACTTGACCGCCTCTTCATAGGCCCTATCGGTGTGGTGCTGACGCTTCCATTCGACAGGCGTGTGTTTATGGCAATACGCTTTCAGTTGAGATGCTTCCATCAGAGTATTTTGTCCACCCCCAGTTTTCATCTGCAGAAAAAGCCCCGCTTGGCGAGCACATGTCAGATGGAACGGTTCGTAACAACGGCCGTCACTGCACTGGATGCTAGCACCCATCTCTTGCTTGCAGATATAGCAGATGAGCTTCCACCGGCTATGGGGCACCTTTTCCACGTCCGTAATCGGCTCCATTAGTGAAGGATTCCCAATCGTCACCTCTGGTATCCAGATCGCACAGAATAGATGCGCCCACTTCGAGTTGTTCGTCTGTTTAAAGGCCCCTCCCTCATTTGGACAAAAGATACAGCTGGGTCGAGAGTTCCCAACAAGCTGACATTTCCTGCATAGCCACTGGCCCTCAGGAATGTAAGGTACGCCATAGCATTCTTGATGTACGGCTAAGTCGCAACCGTCACAGAATACTATGGCGTTGGCGTTCTCGCAATCGCCGTCGTCACATATTGCGCACTTGCTGTCGGGCTCTTCGCCAGCAGGTTCTCCGTTGACCGCCGCGGCGGAGCTTGAGCGAGGCCGCTGTGTTTGGGGAGCCTTTGGATTCGGCTTAGGTATCCTCTTCTCAAGAGCATGCCACTCTTTTTCGATCTTCGTCATGGTGATCTCGAAAATAGCGGGCTTAATGCTTTGGACGTCATACTTGGTGCGTCCCTTGTTGAAGGCCTCCAACCATTTGACGTCTTGTTCATCCATGTCATACTCGACTCGGCCAACACCGCTGCCACCTATTGCAGAGTTTTCACCATTAACGATCAGATCTGGGCTAAGATCAAGATCCTCTTCGGCAGATCCTTCCATCTGCCTTATGAGCGTGCGCTCCGGCCGCAAGAATATTTCGCTCTCCTGATATCCAACATTTGCCATGGACTTGTCGACAAAGTCGACCTGCGCGATATCTTTGTTTTGCTCATATGACACAAACGGATCGAGCTCCCGGTATGAAGGTTTGGGCAATGTCAGACGTTCCCGTGGGTTGGGACCTGGCATGGGTATGACTTTGGGAGCCTCAGGTGTCAAAAGTGCGTGTACCATGGAGTTTTTGGTGCGATGGGGTCTCCCAGGCTTACGCTTAGGAGGCGTAGAGACACCAGGGGGAAGACCGCTTCCTCCGGCGACGCTTATGCCATCATCAGTTGCTTCATCGGGCGCTGGTTTCTTGACTAGGCCATCCACCTCATCTGACGGGATTACCGCAAAGTCACCATCTAGATCAAGGTCAGGGTGAAATTCCTCCCAACCACGCTCTTCTCGAGGTTTGTAGCCGTCACCGTGGGTCACAGCCGCAGAAGCTGCGGCTGCAGTACTGTATCTGGGACGGGCGCCACCTCTGTTCCTACTTCTGGCCGAGTATCGCGGGGTAGTGGCGGTTGTCTTCTTCCGTTCTCGGGTAGGTCTGGGGCGGGTGCGGGAAGCGGTATAATCGTCCTCTGCTTGAGGTGTTCGCGTTGTAGATGGAGTACTCTCGTGATCGACACGTCTTCTTCCGCCTGCTCGGACGGCAGGGGTCGGCTTGGGTGAAGGGGCCGCCCTCAGCGAGGTACGAATACGTTTGCGGGGAGGCTCTTCATCCTGGAGAGTGGCGAGAAGGTCGGGATCTATATCACTGACAACCTTTGGATACTTTGTCGCTTCTCTGCGCGGCCGTGCTCTTGCCTGCGCAGACCTCAGTGGGGCCATTCTGCCGGCCCTGGGACGGGCAGTTGACGCGACTGAGGACAACTAGGAGGCGCAGAGGGACTTCGGGTCGGGTTCACGCGTGAAAGATGCCATCCAGGCTGGAAAGAGTGAGGTGGATTAAAACGTAGGGGGAGAGAAGCCACGGTAGTGGTAGAAGATGCCAATGTGAGATGTTGTTGGGTGTTCTGGCCGCGCGGTTTGCAGCAGAATCTCATGAGTGTCGTCTCTACAAGATGGCCGTCAAATGTCGATTCGGTTAAGCGCGACTCCCGGCGATCAAAAAGTGGGCCACGCTTGCCGGTTGAAGGCTTGGCGTCGTATTTGCGGGTCGGTCGCGACTGTTTCGCAGTCACTTTCACCTGGCAGTCACCACTCTGTCGTTCTGCCACACCCTCTCTTCTCCCATGAATCCCAGTGAAGAGTAAGTATAAAAACACTGGTGCAGCTCTCCAACTGCCACGCCCTCTCCATCCCCATTATGTATTGTACGCTTACCCAATGGCAAACAACAGAAACCGTGCCGGACGCCGAGGAAACGATTCCCGAGGTGCCAACTCCAACCTGCATCGTCAGTCCACATCTGCGTCTGCAGTATCCCGAGATGGCACCAATGCCAATCAGAACAGAAGAGGAGGAAAAGGCCCATCGAACTTGAGCAAATCTACAGACAACGTCCACAATGGTCCCGTTGCACCTGCAGCATCTCTTCCGCCACCAGATGACCATGTCCCCATGGCGGGGTTCAACGCTGGGGCCGTCGAGGCGATGCTGAAGCATGGTTACGAGCCCAAGATTACTCTATACAAACCAGATGCGAAGTTACAGACCCCAACTCCATCTAGTCCATGGGGCGCAAAACGTGAGCACACTACATACCCACACACTATAATAGCTGACGCTGTTTCAGCTGGAGCCATGGCCAATGGAAAGGACTTCTGGCTTGATCTCCGCAGACAGGTAGCCGCTTTGCAACAGACCGGTGGTGTTAGTCAGGGAGGCTGAGGTCCGAGTTCAGTTCAGCCCGCATCATTCACTCATTCTTCAGGGAGGCGTTCGTCGAGTGCATTCTAAGATACCCACGGGGTCGGCGCATCTTTCAGCATTGCCAGGATATCGCATGTACACTGAACGACGGACAGACGTTCTGCCCATTGTGTTTCAATAACGGCAGGTGTCAATGGCTACCAGCCCAGATTGAGCGATTCAGCATTGTCAAATAACTTGGTTGGTTGAATATGACCATCTTGTGAGCAGCCCGGCAGCAAAAAACATCTTGTATGATTGGATTCCGTCCGTACGAATGGCACGTGTTGCTATGGCCTAAGACTCTCTGTACTTTGCGCTTTTTACCTTCCAGATGGTGACTTATAAGTTTACCACTGCAAAAGCAAAGGATGGATTCACAAGAAGTCTGCGGGACATGGCCCTATAGCCCTAAATGAAGGAGAATTCGCGCGCCAGTACGCTGAAAGAGTCCAATGAATCTTGTCTTGATTAGGCTTCACCTCCTCGTGACAGGCCTTACACTGAGACCGGCTTAGCTTTGGGAAGACCTGCGTGGCGCAGTAGGCGTAAACTACACTTTGTCCTCCAACGGCGACGATGTTGCCCTATGAAGATGTTTTGTGCGTGTGCATCACTAAGGCCGGCGTGCGACTGCGGTATCGCCTGCGCCCTCTGCTTCCACCCTTGAACCATCGTCCCCACACAACCATCGGTCCATCATATGAACCAGAGTTATTGCTTCGTCTCTCGACAATCTCTCCGCAAAGTGTGAAAGAATGCCCTTATGCAACCATCGTGCTTGCCGTGGCGCTCTCGTACTTCCAGTTGGGTTGCAGAACACCAACGGTCTTGTAGTATCTGCTCAGACGGTGGATTCTGGATTCGATCAAGATGAGTCGGAACTTGGAGTCCTTGTCCTTGCGGTTGCGCTCCAGATGCTTGCGGACGGCGACGGCCTATTATTCAGTGTCAATCACCGCGGTACGTGAGAGGATCAATCTTAGCATAGGGAAGGGAAAAGAGGTTTCTTGCGCACCTTCTTAATCAACATATAGAGATCTTCTGGGATTTCCGGTGCAAGACCTGTAGAACGTCACTCTGTCAGTCTCATGGGACCAATTTCAGAGGCTGTGCTGAAGATATGTTTCGCAAGTCGTGGTATTAAAAGGTTCGAAGCAGCATCGCTTTGCTGGGCCTTTTTTTTGCACCTCCTCCTTCACACTGGAATCATTCGGGATACGCGCATACCGTTCGACTTGAGGATTCTCAGAATCTTGTTACCTGCGCCCCAAAGTCAGCAACTTCTGCGCCAGAGGGCAGGCAATCGAATAGCCACGGGTTTGGACTGACCAGTAACGACCTTAACCTGCGCAACACCATGGCTGTCCCTCAGCACGACACCGATCTGCGACGGGGTGGCACCCTTGCGTGCAAGCTTGCAGATATTGTCGACGACTGTCTCGGGTGTGGACTTGAACCAGGTGGGCACGGAGCGGGAGTATGGGATCGCGGAGGCGCTGATGCCTTTGCCTTTGCTGTGAAGGCGACCCATCTTTGCGGTTATTGAGACGAGCGAGGATTGAGATTATCGTCAATTGTCGCTTGGTGAGAGAAAGATAGCGCAACTTTGATGGGCGGCCAGTGTGTGGTGGGTCCGCACAACTCTTGGCGTCTTTTGAAATATTTGACGGCTTCGGAGCAATTGTTGGCGAGTTTGTTTTTGGGCAAGGTCTTAGTTCGACTTTCGATTCTAATCTCTGCTCTTTACTTGTATTCATCCTTGCTGAAAGAAACTGCAACTGCCCCGAGCTAATCATGAAGTTCTGTGCTTGACGAGTGCCGCCCGACATGGATGCTTGGTGACTTCCACCGTGACTGCTCCGCCTCCGTGTTCTCGCCATTCATCTAGGTACGTGCTTTTCTTTCTCATGATTCTTTGTTCCTGCTCTTCTATGATGACAAACACGAAATTTTATTATTATTTCTGGTACCTCTTATGCCAGAAGGGAAGCCCAGCAGGGTTCTCTTCGATGATCTAAATGGACTTCTGACCTCTTGTTCTTTGTTCGATCATGCTACCGCTCCCCAGGATCGGGAACTCGAGAGCTGACTGGTTTATAATGCAGATCAGATATCTCGCGCAGATAGGAGTGGTCCTGGAATGATGTGGAGCGAAATTTGTCCTTAGGCATCTGTGTCATTGGAGCTGCCGGACGTTCTGAGGTTTCTATTCCCCGGCTGCCTTCTGTGGCCCGGGCCTCCGACCCATTCCTCTTCATACCGGGCGCAATGGAAGTTGTGCACCTTGACTGCTAAATTTTCTTTTCCGCCGCTCCGCTACTGAAAGGGTATCATAATTTATTGCCTGCAACCCATGCAAAATCTTCAACATGAACGCCAACGCTATGCAACGTAAAGTCCTGTGACCCGCTCGCTCATGATGTCCCTCCCATATCCGTATCACCGTCTGTTGCTTGGTGTGGAGCTCTTTCCTCCTCCTTAATCCCATTAACCGATGGAGCATCGGGTGTGACGGTTGCTTGTGGCATGGATATCTCATTCCCTTCCGGAGGCGGGGCTTGCTGAGTTGGGGCATCGGACGCATCGTTCATCAGGACTTCGGTTTGCTCTTGGTGGACTTCTTGCGGCGGACTAACTACCGCAGACTGCAATGCTGCTGGAGGCGCTGCTGCTGGAGACACGGCTGCTGGAGATACGGCTGCTGGAAGCGCTGCTGCTGGAGACGCTACTGCTGGAGGCGCTGCGGGAGACGCTGCTGCTGAAGATGCGGCTGGAGGCGATGCTGCGGAGTCTGCATTCAACTGCTCTACCGGCTTAGGGTCGTCAAACTTGTACAGAAACCTTTCGCGAATATTGGTCCTGTCCGGATTGCCTTCGTAGAGGATCGATTGGTGTATCAGACATTCTCCCAGCCATTGGAGTGGAAATTCCGCTCTATTCGGCTACGTTAGCGCTATGCCGCAGGGGGCGTGAACAGAGCTTTCCCTAGCCATCGGAGAGCACATACTCGGCATTCAGACTCTCAGTGATGGCTTTCTTCAGGAAAGGTGCGACGCGCGCATTGAGGTAGTCTCGTAGTGGAACTTGTTGTCTAACGTTCGCAGCATTGGAGATCACAGACGGCGTGTTTGGAACGGCTTGCGACATATTGAGAGCGGGGATTTCCAAACAGACAACGGGGGCCCACTGGATGTTCTTGTCCGTGTAGAAGTGATCTGAAACAGAGTCGGTCAAAATGCGAACGAAACGCGCGTGGGCTTGGAGGACTGACGCCGGCGGGAAGGTTTTCCGGAATAGGCTCCCCACGTGACCATGCTCGTTATGCTCATATGACAAAAGGGCCCACGTGACGTGTCACGTGGAGTGTAATGACGCGCAGGAAGGCCTGTAAGGCCTCGTACCGCAGTTCTACCCCCTCTAGATAGTATATAGTCTGACGGTCCCCTAGACCCTCTCGAATATAACTATATCCTCTAATTAAGTCATATCTAGTAGCAACGCTCTAGATAGTCCTCGCCCTTGAGGCCTAGGCTAGGGCCTACGGGCTCCTATCTCTTAGAACGGCGACGAGATAGTCTATAATTTAATACACTGTCAAATCTCACTAAGAATAGTAGCGACTAATAAGTTTAATATTAATAGTAAGTATTTAAAAGGATTTTATAAGGTCTAAAGACCTTCCTAATATCTAGAAGAGAAAGTCTTAACTCTTAGGATTATATTCCCCTTCCTTAAGAGGATCTAACTATATAGATCTTTAAGGAGCCCTTATATCCTAAGATAGTTTATAAAGAATAATAGAGAACCTAGAAGAGGCTCGAACTATAAATACTATTACTCTTTACCTAATAAAATTAAGACTAGACGCTCTCTAGGAGGTGAATATTAAGACTCTAGTAGTATTAACTTATTACTACCTAGGAGATATAGTCTTCCTATTAAATAGGAGACCTTTATATATATAGGGCTACTAACTTTCTATACTATATAAGCTTATCTATAAGCTTAAGAGTTATTATTATAATAATATTCACCTTTTAATTCGCGGTAAGAAAGATAAAGGGTAATAAAGGAAATAAGGAATAGTACCTTCTAGCTATCTAGATAGGTAAAGCTAATAAGGGATTAGTAAAAGAAGGATAGAAGGCTATTTAATAGTAGTTAAATATTAGGAATAAGCTTTAAAGCGCCCTTTACTAAGGAGATAATATACTTACTAGTTAGTAGTATATACTTAAAACCCTCTCTAACTACTTAAGAACTATTCTTCTACCTCTATTTCTAAGTATTTTTATACTTTAACTAAGATTCTACTATTAGATACCTATTATATCCCCTAACTAATAATCTTAAACCTAGCGCTCTTAGGTATTTAAAGGGCTTAAACTATAAGAGCCTATAAATACTAACTTAATATAAGCTAAATATTATATTCCTAAAGTAGATCCCACTATAGTACTCTTAAATAATACTATAGTATATATTAGGGGTATTAAGAACGAGATAAGAATCCTTACTAAGTAGATAAATATAGTAGTAGTTAAGTAAGCTATATAAACTACTAGTCTTTACTATACTCTATAAGAGATTAACTAGTATATAGGAGCTAGGAACTCGCTAGCTTTAACTCTAGGTAGTTCTAAGACCACTAGACTTATTATATTAAAGGGTATAATACTAGAGGGTTTTATATTTTTAACTTAAAACTTTAGGGGTACTAATATACTACTTAATAGAGTTATAGCCTTTACTTAAATAACCTTTAGAGGCTATAAGGGAGGTAGTTAATATAATCTTAAATACTCCCTATATTATAATAGTAACTAGTATAGTAACTATACTAAGATTTAAATCTATTTTATAAATAGTTAGTATACTTAAAAGGCTTAACTATTAAGAGTACTTAATATTCTAAAAGTAGAGAAGGTTATAGTAATAATCTCCTATCTTAAAGGAAAGGCCCTCTTCTAGTAAACCTTATATAGGACCCCTAAAGGCCTAAATATTCTACTTATACTAAAGTAGTTTACCTTATAGAATAATTAGAAGATATAAGGGAAAGCCTTATATAAATAGTTCCCTAATACTTAAATATAAGAATAGAGGCTAGATAAGTTCTATTCTATTATCTAGAGGAGGTTAGTAACTAACTACTAATAGGAGTTAGATACTACTTATCTATTTTTAGACCCTTAATTTAGGGATACTTAAATAATTTAGTACTTTTAAAAGGGGCTTTAAATAGAAATTTAGGAGAAGATTAACTTTATCTTGTGAAGCTAAATCTTAAAAGACTATATAGTCTATATTAAGTATACTTTATAAGTTAAAAGTTAAATTAAAGACCTTAAGTATAAAAAGGGCTAAGGTTAATAAAGAACTATAGTAACTATTTAAACTCTTAAGACTCTTTACTACTTATATACTAAAGATATAAAGGCTATAAGAGTAAAGATTAATAGAGATAGAGATATTAAGATAGAACTAAATATCTTATACCTCTCTTAAGGGCGGACTAGCTAACTATATAATAATAATTACTTTAACTAATTAGGACTACTAAGGAATTAGAGTTAGGCCTCTTAAACTATATCCTTATATACTACCTAGGTAGGCCCTACACCTTTTAAAGTAGAGACTAGGAAGTACTTTTAATATAGAAGAATAGGCTATCTTAGTTATAATTATTAATTATAACCCTTTATATTTATATAAAGAGGATAAAGAGGTAGTAGTTACTACTAAAGAGGATTTAAGAGGGGAAAAGTAAGATACTAGTAAATAATTAGGAATTTACTAATATACTTTAAGATAAAAAGGCTCTTTTAAAGTTTATTAATAGTATTAAATCTATATTACTACTATTCTTAATACTAAGTATAACTCTTAATATAGCACTAGCCTTAAAGAGTAGCTTTAAACTAATAAATATTTATAATATTTTTAAAGGAACTATAGGCTAGACTATTAATATATAGCTAGTCTTAATCCTCTTTAATAGTAGTTCCTCTATCTCTTTTATTTTAAAGGGAGCCTTAGTAAGGCTTCGCGGACTTATAAAGGTTATAAAAGTAGCCTTTATAAAAGTAATACTTACTAGTAAATAGGTAATATATACTAATAAACTCTTAACTACTAGACTCTTTATTAAAGCCTTTAAAATAGTTAGTTAATTATAAGTCCTTAAGTAGAACTTATATAATATTATCTTAAAGATTAACTAGCTAACTAGCTATAAGGGCTAATAGGACTTTATACTAAAGAAGCTAACTATTTATAATAGTAGCGGAAAGGCCTTCTTAATTAATATTAGGCCCTTTAGGCTACTAGATAGAGTAAGAGTAGTTTAACTAACTAGCTATACTCTTAACCTTTTAAGCTATTATAAAGTCGCTAAAGTTATATAGAAGTACTAAGAGCGGAACTTTTAATTTCCCTAGGGGCCTTAAGGAGAGAGGTAAGATAACTAATTAAATATTTAGGAAGGTTAAAGGCTTACCTTAATAATTATCTAAGACTTAATAAGTTATTTAAGAGGGGCTCTTCTATTTATAAAGCCTAGTAAGAGTAAGGAATATTTAAATATTAATAACTTAAAATTCTTATTAATTATAAGATAATTAAAAGGGGCCTTTTAATAAGAGATTATACTAAAAGAGCTTAAGAAGTAAACTATTAAATATAAGATTAATATAAAGGATACTAAACTAACTAACCTTAACTACTACTCTCTATTTAAATAGTATTAAAATAAATAAGATAAATAGATTTAAGAGCTCCTTAAGAAGGGTTTAATTAAACCTTTTACTAATTTATAGAGTTCTTTAATCCTCTTTATACTAAAGTTTAAAGGCTAGTAAAGAATATATATTAATTATTACCTTCTTAATAATATTATAAAGAAAGATATATATCCTCTACCTTAAATTTAGGACTATTTAAATACTATTAAAGAAGCTTAATAACTCTTAAAGATAGATTTAATATTAAGATACTATTAAATTAAGATAAGTAAAGCCTTTATTAAAAAGACCGCTTTTAATATATAGTTAGATAAGTATAAGTAGATCGCTATACTCTTTAAATTAATAAATATACTATTTACCTTTTAAAGAATTATAAATAATACTCTTTAAGACTTAATTATCTAGAGGTTTATTATTATATATTTAAATAATATTATAATCTTTTTAAAGACTAAAAAAGAGTATTAAGAATACCTTTAATAGATCTTAAAGTATTTAAAAAAGAATAAGCTATATATAAAACCTTTAAAATATATTATAAGTATTTAAGAACTTAAGTTTTATAAATATATTATTAGGTATAGCTAGTATAAGCCTATCTTAATAAAAATTTAAGCTATCTTAAACTAGCTTTAATCTTAAAATACTTATAAAGTTTAATAGTTCCTAAGCCTTACTTCTTATTATTATTAATATATTTAAGACTTTATAAAGCTTATAGGACTCTTATTAAACTTACTTATTAAGCTTAATATAAAGCTTTAAAAGAAGAAATTTTAGCTAATTATAATAGTATAGTATACTAATAAATAAGGATATAGAGTAAACACTACTTAAAGGTATAAATTACTTAATATAAAGAGACTAAACTAAAGAGAGAAGGAAAGCTATAGAAAAGGTTAACTATATTCTATCCTAGATATAAATAGTCTCCCACTAAGGTTAATAGTATATATACTAGTTACTAAGACTTTTAGTTATATATAGCTAATTAGCTTTAGCTATATATTTTATATAGAGATAACTACCTAATCTAGAGAAGGCTTAGTATATAGCTATATTAACTCTAAATTAGTAAGTTACCTAGTATACTAGTCTTATTATATAGCCTTATTAAATTTAACTCGTTCTATAATATTACCCCCCCCCTTTAAAAAAGCTTACCCTTAAACTTTATTATTATCTATATAGTCTATTATATCCTTATTATTTTCCTAATAGTAAATCTATTCTTATAGTCACTTTAAGGGGCCTAACTATTAGGGGTACCTATTATAGTAATCCTAGATCTTATATAGTATATTCTTAAAGTTAAAGGCTAGATACTACTCTAGGTCCTTATCTTAACCTAACTATTATACTTAATACTATAGCTTACTATAATACTTCTATACTACTAAGACCTCTTTAACCTCTTATTTATTCTTACTATTTACCTTAATTAGTAGTAAAGGATTATTAACCTATCTTAGGAGAGGGTTATCTACTACTTTTCTTAGTTAGTTAGAGGAGAAGATTAGGTATATCTTTATTAAAGAGAGTAACTCTAGCTTAAATAAGTACCTAACCTATTCTAGAATATAAAATAGGCCTACTATTTAATAGTCTAGTTTCTAGCTTAGCTAGTTAGTCTTCTAGTTCTTTATTAATACCTATACTAGGTCGCTTACTATAAAGTTAACTTCTTAGTAATATTTATTAGCTTATAATTTCTATTTTTCTTAAGTGAGCTTTATTATATTATAGGCTATTACCTATATATTATATATATAGTAGGTATACTACTAGGCTTCCTCTTAGCTAAGTTACTCTTAAATACTAGCTAGCTCCTCTAGAGCCTTCTAGTTAAAGGAGGTTCTTAGTTTATATCTATTTTTAATAAAGAAGGGGCTCGCGCTAGTAGAGTTATAAGGTAGTATAGCCTAAGTATAATTTATTATAGGTAGAAGTTCCGCTTAGTTATCTTAATAGTAATTTATAAAGGGTTAAAGATATTAATTAAGGTATTAGTTTATAATTTTAGTTTATTTATTAGTTTATAAATAGAAGGTAGTTAATAACTTTAGCTTAATTCCTAGGATCTAATAAAACTCTATCTAGAATTTTAATATAAACTATAGGTCTTAATTAGAGATAATAGTATTTAGGGGCCTATAGTTATAATAAATATAGGAAATAAAAAGTTATACTATTCCTTTTATAGTAACTATCTTATAATAGAGGATTAAATAGGAGCACTTCTCTAAATAGTTAATTACTATATAGACTATATTATAACTATTCTAGTCTATAGGAAAGGACTTAAAGTTTATAGTAATATACTACTAAGGCTAGTCTAGGACTAATAATAGCTTTAAGGTTTTAAGGGGCGAATCCTAAAGGGTTATAGTATATTAATAGATATAATAGTTCTAGATAAACTATACTATATCTCTTAAGAGGTTTAACTAGTAATAGTGGGCTAATAGTAGTTTAGTAGTCTTATTTTAACTTAAGTAAGTTATTAATATTTAGTTATAGGCTTCTTCTATTAACTTAGCTTATAGATAGTTTTAATTAAGTACTATTAATTATTCTTAATATAGTAAGAGGTCTTAAGAGAGTTCTTAAGAGGATTACTACTCTTTAGCTTTCTATTAGCCCTCCTTAATAGTCTTATCTTCTTTATTTATCTATAGGACCTATTCTATTAAAATTAGAAACTTAACTTCTATTAGGGCTAGCTAAGAATCCTAATAAAGATATAAGTCTAGTACCTTAGGACCTAGTATAACTTATATCCTCTTATTTTATATAGCTTCCTTCTAGCCTTCTTATTCTTACTTTTATTAGGTTAGAGTATTTACTTTCTTATTTTAATAGCCTAAGTAGTATATAATTTAGAAGTAATACTATAAGAGGGTTATTAATTAATAGGCTTAGTATATAGTTAGTTCCCTCTTAGTTATAAAGTATTCTAGTACCTTATAGTTAGTAAAGACTTTAAAATAGTCTTCTATACTTTAAAGTTCTAGCTACTAATACTTTAATATATTTATAATAGTAAGTATTTCTTTATTATAAATATTATAGTTATACTTTATAGGGGCTATAGTCTTTAAATAGTAAGCTACTAAATACTACTAATTATCTCTTAAATCCTATTATAATAAAACTACTACTACCACTCTATTTAAGGTATTTATCTTTAATATTATTAGTTATTCTAAGTAGAAGTATCTTAAGACTAGAGCTATTAATAAGTATAGCTTTAGTTCCTTAAATACCTTTTAATAGTCTTTATTAAATAGGAAGGAGTAGTCTTTCTAAGTTAGTTATATTAAGGGCTTTATAATTTAGCTATATTAATAGATAAATATATAATAATAATTATAAAATCCTAAAAATAACTATACTCTTTTAACTATAGTTAGGATTTACTAATCCTTTACTATTTAAATCTTTACTAAGTCTACCTTTATACCTTTAATAGAGATAATAAAACCTAAGTACTAAGTCTCCTTAATACTAAATTCGCTCTTCTAGATATTTACTTATAGACCCGCCTTTTATAAGTATTCTAGGACCTTCTTTACTTATTTTATATACTCTAGCTTATTTTTAGAATAGATTAAGATATTATTAAGATAGACTATAATAAAATTATTTAAGAAGTTAAATAGAATATTATTTATATAATACTAGTATATAGCGAGATTATTTATTAGCTTAAAGGGTAATACCTTATACTTATAAGCGCTATACTAAGTCTAAAAGGTTATTAGTTCTTTAGAGTTTAAATATATTCTAATATAGTAAAATACTTACTAGATATTAAACTTAGTAAAGATATAGGCTTTCTATAAATATACTAGGGTCTTATTAATTAAAGGTATAGGATACTAGTCTTTTTTAGTTATTATATTTAACTTTTAGTAATTAATATAAAAATATAAGCCTTTATTTAGCTTTAGTGTAAATAGTACTAGTAAGGTATATAGTATCTAACTAGGTTTAATAAAGCCTTTTAAGAGGTTCTCTTTAAGATACTTTTTAATAAGGAGGAGCTCTTATATACTCTTTTAATAAAGGGGGCTATACTTTAGTAAACTCTCTCCCTTTAATTAAATCTTATAATTATAAAAATATAATAAAGAAAGGGTATTAGATTCTACCTTTAAAAATATATTCTTAAATTTAGTATACTTCTTTAAAAGTAAATATTCTACTAGTTATTTATTAGTTTCCTTTATTAGGGGCTCTTATTAAGCCTTAATAATTTAGTTAATCTTATAAAGGCTAGTACTATATATAACCCCTTTTAATTTCTTAATATATTAATAGAAACTTATAGTACTAATTACTATAATATTAATAGAGGTAGTATCTTATATAAATAGTAATACTTTTATATCTTTAAGTTCTA